>CM060423.1:166255600-167543100 GCA_030545235.1 Helianthus tuberosus | reverse complement strand
AATACATTATATATCTAGTATACGCATATGCATTGCATTACATGTTGCTACATACACAGTATTATAACCCCTCTAGAACTTCGTGATTCTTATCCTTTTGACAATACCTTAACACTCAAATCTGATGATCTTTTCAAGCAAGTTAAGAGGAACTGAGATGAGCATGCAAATCACATTATCATTACGGGTGCACATGTAATAATAATTTGGGGTGCATGTGAGTCCCAGTGAGGCTTAGCTAGTGTAAAAGGATTCTGACCCATTATCCGACATAATTGGGGATTCAACAACGATGATTGATTTCTACTCAATTGTGATCCTTACTCTTTCCACTCTTCTTGTGGATGCAGAATCATGAGTGGACGTGGTGGACGCGGTGGTGACGTGGCGGTGGACGTGGTAATATCGTCATGACTCATGCGAAGTTAACAGATCTCATCAACACATATGTGGCTGAGGCCTTAGCAGCTCAGCAAGCTTATACGACATTCACAACAAGATGATTTTTATTTTTTATCCGCATACTCAAACTCTCATTCGGACGGTGTACATTCTTTTACCTCCAAGTCCACACATGAACCAGAATCAGAACAATCCGCATGTTTATACTATCAAGGCGTTCATGGATTGCAAACCGCAAACATTCAGTGGAACTGAGGGAGCAATGGAACTTCTCCGCTGGTTTAAGAAGGCTGAATCGGCATTTGCTATGTGTAACTGTCCGGCTGGGGATAGGGTGAAGTATGCTTCAGGCACTTTGGAGGATGGTTCCTTAACTTAGTGGAACGCCCAGGTTCAAGTGCTGGGAATTGAAATGGCGAATGCTACAACATGGGATGATTTCAAGGAGTTGATGCGAGAGGAGTACTGTCCTCGTGACCAAATTCAGAAGCTGGAGAATGAGTACTATCATCTGAAGATTGTGGGATCCGAGATCGAAGCTTATACGAAGCGATCTCATGAGCTTGCAGGCATGTGCCCAAACTTATCAAACCCGCCTCACAGGAGGATCGAGTGGTACATCAATGGGTTGGCACCACATATCAAGGGTATGGTTACTGTGGTGAATCTCGATCACCTACCACGGGTCATCCGTCTAGCCCACAAAATTACTGATCAAGAGGTCGAGCATGGTTCACTACTAGAGCGTGGTGTTGCGACTACTCCAGCTGTTGATAACAAGCGTAAGTGGAATGATTCAGACAAGTCTTCCAACTCAAACCAGCAACAGAAGAAAGCTAATAACAACAACAACAACAACAACAACCATAGTTTCAACCAGTCTTCCTCTGCAAATCAGAACCAGAGTAACAATCAGAATCAAGGTTCATACGCTGGCAAGCAGCCAAAGTGCGGTAAGTGCAATTATCATCACTATGGCCAATGCACTTGCATCTGTCAGAGGTGTGACAAGGTAGGTCACATGGCGAAAGACTGTAGAGCCCCTTTCCCTAAACATCAACAACAACAACATTAGCAGTAGCAACAGCAACAGCCGCATCAACAAAGACAAAAACCGTAGCAAAACCAGGGTAATCGGAAGGGTTGCTTCCAGTATGGGAGTGAGGGCCACTTCAAGAAGGATTTCCCACAGCTGAATCAGAACAACAACAACGGGAATTGTAATAACAACAACAACAGGAACAACAATAACAACAACGCTGGGAACCACAACAACAACAACGGTAACAATGGTGGAAATGGTGCTCGTGGGAGGGCATTTACTATTGGCTCCGGTGACGCCAGGAACGATGGCAATGTCGTGACCAATAAGTTTTCTGTGAATAATCTTTTTGCCTTTGTTTTATTCGATTCCGGTGCCGATTGGAGTTATGTGTCCTTGAAATTTAGTAGGTTGTTAGGATCGACCCCGACACCTGTCGAAACCAAACACATCATAGAATTGGCTGATGGTAAGCCAATTGAAGC
Source organism: Helianthus tuberosus (assembly GCA_030545235.1). Lineage (NCBI taxonomy): Eukaryota > Viridiplantae > Streptophyta > Magnoliopsida > Asterales > Asteraceae > Helianthus > Helianthus tuberosus. The sequence continues at coordinate 167,541,171 of CM060423.1, read as the reverse complement.
GTCTCATGTTCACGTAGGGTGCAAACTCGATCTCCTAGGTCAAGTGTTTAACATTGACCTTCTACCCGTCACTCTTGGTATCTTTGACGTAGTCGTCGGTATGGACTGGTTGTCCAAACACCTAGTTGGAATTCTCTGCAAGGAGAAGATCGTTCGTATTCCTCTTCCTAGTGGAGATTCACTGTCTATCCAAGGTCATCGAAGTGGTGCTACAGTTGGCATTATTTTAGCTATGAAAGTGTGACAACTGGCACAAACCGGTAATTTCCGTACACTATAATTATTGCTTAATGACTGCATTTATGAGTTTAAGTGTCAGCAATGTCTGAACACATGATTAAACAAGTGAATTTATGCATGTTGTATACTACAAAATATTGCTTTATGCATAAACGAGAGCGTTGCGTCAATAGTAAACTCACCGGTAAGACACACTGTGTCGACTGAACTGCAGAAAGCAGTCAGACAATAAAATTGGAGCCTAGGTGTAGGTCCGACAACAAGAATGCATTAAAACCCAAGAGTACATACAAGGGTTAATGTATATGCAATACGAAAGCAAAAATAAGCACTAAAAAGCACCCGAAACGCACTTTAAGTGCAGAAATTATATAATTCAGCGATAATTCAGCATTTAGACACATAAATATTATGCAGAAATGTCGTTTTATTATCCAGAATATTTCCCTAAGTATTGGGAATTGAAAGAGTACAAGAAAGGTACTTAAACGACACTAAAAAGTGCAATTTAGCACTTTCACGAATCGGTATGTAACCGAACAACCGGACTATACCCGGAACGTGAAAATATTATTATTTTCACTATTTATCTTTTCTGAGCTAGTTAGGGTCCCCGTATACCCTAACACCCGCTATAACACATAACATACTAATAACCAAGTTAAATACTTAATTTAACATAACTAGTGTCTAACTAATACTTGGAACCGAACTAGACCCCCCCCCCCCCCATGGCCGATTTCGGTTCCCATGTAACTAAGAGGGGACATACCTTGTACTCCCTTGAATATTTTAATCTTTGATTGCCTAATATCATCTAGACACAATTACCATTGGATAATACCCTTGATCATTGTCTATAAATACCTTAGTGTTGCACATATGATCATTACCCAACACAACACACCCCAAACTCTCTCTCTTGCCCTCTAAAGCTTACGGCCAAACACCCCTTCCACATACATTCATCTTCAAGTTTGGTTCTTGCCATTCCAACATCATACATACATCAAAGGTCACATATTAGGAGGTTTGGAGCAAACGGAACGCGAAGGACCTCTCCACTTTGCTTTTACCCACGCCATTTTCGTCAAGAATCTTCCCTAGCCTCGAGCTAGAGGTATAATGCTTAAAACTCTTTGTTGAACTAGTCTAAAGTGGTTAAAAGGAATTATGTCGGTTAAATCTCGTTAAAATGCAAGATGATGCTTTAAAGTCTACTTAAAACACTAAAAAATGGTGGTTAATAGCACATAAGTTGTGTAAATGATGTAGTATTCGAAATGTATGATTATTGAGACCCGATCTATGATTGTGGTAGCTCGGATCATCGATTAACCCGGTATAGTCATGTTCTTGAATCATGACACAAAGCTATTTTAGAAGTAACAAGGGTTAAAAGGTGAAACTCTACCACACATAAAACATGAACTTGTGTAAAAGCATTTTTACTTGCAAAATAGTGTTTAAAACTAGCCGATCTATGTATCTACAAGTGGTATTTTCAAAAGACCAAGCATCAAAAGAAATCACATGTTCTAAACCGGATCTTACACAAACAAAAGTGGTTTTTGTGAACAAACAAGTGTGTGGACACTTGTGTAACAAAGGTTTTAACAAAGAAATAATTTTCGTAAAAACCAACTAGAAGTTGTGAAACTTCATATCCGTTAAAAATAAAGTTTTTAAGAAATTAAACTTATTTTTAACAATAACAAGACTTACTAAATGTGCTAGCAAGTTACTACACATTTTTGTAAATATTCAAGTTCATGAAATGGAGAAACTAGTGATTATTGCTGATGAGTATTGTTGATAATTGTTGTTGATGATTGATAATGATTTAAAAGAAAATAAACACACGTTTTGAAAACGTGGGAAACCTCCATTTTTAGGGGAAACTCTGTCAAAATTTTTATAAATTTTGACACTTAGAAAAAAATATAAGTTTTTGAGAAACTTATTCCCTAAAAATGTATTTAAAAGTATTACCAAGGTTTCCCTAATTTTTGGTGATGAGAAATGGTGATTTTTCAAGAATAAAAATTGATATTAAGTATATATTTTTGAAAGAAAAATATATATTATTTGATCACCAACTTTTGTGCTAAGTGTATATAGTATGTGTTATACGTGCTAGTGTATTAAGACTTAAAAATACACTAATTACTCATGAGGAGTAGAAATATAAAAATACACATACAACATACAAAATACATAATTCGGGTGCAAAGTGCAAAACACAAAAGACTTATATTTATTTTTGGAGAAAATAATATAAGTAAGATACGTAGTTAAAAATATAAGAATATTTTTAACACAAGAATATATACAAAAGAGAGTGACTGTACTTGTGCGACGCAAGTCTAGTGACTAACGATAAGAAAAACGCGTATAGGTTACGACGTTAATTAAAGCAAATCCGGTGGAGTTTACGACGCTAGGAACGCAAAGTTGTGAGTTCATGCTCCCCCTTTTCTCTTTAACTGTTTTCAGTTTTTATAACTTCGGGGGTGAAATACATGTACAAATGTACAAAATTTATAATTGGTATGATATAAATACAAGAAGTACACTTGGTGAGAACGAGAACCAAGTGTGATAAGAAGTACACTTGGTGAGAACGAGAACCAAGTGTGACGAAATATAAGAATATGAGAAGCGCACTTGGTGAGAACGAGAACCAAGTATGAGGCGCTATGAGAAATGATAACAAGAAACGCGCTTGGTGAGGACGAGAACCAAGTAGGATGCGTTATGAGAAATAGTGTCACGAATAGGGTACAGAAGCACCATTAATCAACGTATACATTCAGACCGCAGAACAAAAGGTTAGATCTAACGGGTGCCTGGCAGCCACACTCCCGGTCGGGGCGAGAACCGAGGAGTGCTTTTGTGTCTCAGAATATACCAATTAAATGCCTTAGGTTTGGTGACTTCCTATGACGTGCCACATGTTAATGGCTTTGCAACCCATTAACAATCTGATAATTACAGAAATACTGTATTTACATAAAATTCATACCATTCTAAAATTGATATATAACTTGAAGTACGTGGGGTACTCAAGAGGATTGATATATAACTTGAAGTACGTGGGGTACTCAAGAGGATTGATATATAACTTGAAGTACGTGGGGTACTCAAGAGGATTGATAAATAACTTGAAGTACGTGGAGTACTCGAGAAAAACTTGATTTATTCACAACTATGTTTTTATACAAAGTATACAAACGTGAAATACAAAACTGCATGAATTCACACCAACATTATGTTGACGTTTTTCCAAAACTCACATGTATTTCAGGTAACTAGGATGGATGTGCGCGTGGTCTTACTCATGCTCGTGGATGTCGCTTTGTTTATCTTTAAATAAAGTCGTGACTTTTAAGACAATATGTTATCTAGTGTTGTAAACACTTGACATATGTTTTTGGTAATGTAATATTCGAAGTTACTTTTGAGCATGTAGTATGTTTACTCTTCGTATGCAATGAGAACCTTTCATGATCACACCTCGTGCTTCCGCCGTTGAAAGGGGTGTGACAGATTGGTATCAGAGCTGCGATTGTAGTGAACCAGGATTCCTTCTCGAGTCTAGTCTACAATCTCTAGGATCCATTCACGAAAACAATTTTCAAAGAGTTTTCATTGCATAAAACGTCCCGCGACATCCACTGCCTGAAACGGTCTACATGAGTCTAGAAAAGACACTACGAGACTTAGAGTGCACTTGAGTAGCACTTGTCGTTGACTAGAAATTACTTGCAATTATGTGTGATAATTAGCATGTACTAGAAGTAGAATGTCACAAGTATATGTGACTTTATCTTTAAGCGATGGCCCATCTGAAGGAAGAAATACGAGGATGAAACGAACTGTGCAGACTGTGCAAGGAGTTACGTAATTATGGATGCATACATAATTATGGAATTTAGTGCACAGAAACCACAGCAAGTCTTGTCACGTATAGATTCCCTCAGTGCAAGCCTACTAAGTACTCTGCTAGGGTAATAAATGTTTGACGTCACTTATGTGGTATATATACCTATGAATATATATGATACTACTGTCTAGTGTGACGATATCAAACAAATGCCTAACCCTGTTGTGTTATGTTCTGTCAAAACATGGCACCCAGGAAAGCTGTGAATGCTCGCAATGACGATCAACCTCCTCCTCCCCTACTGCCCAGAACTGCTGATGAGCTGAACGCCCTGCTGGAAGAAAGGATCTCCGCTGCTATCGCCCAGTACGAGGCGAACCGAACCCAAGACAGTGGAGGACCAAGCAACGCTAGGCGTAATGGGAATGGAGATTCGTCTGGAGGCAATGCAGCTCAAGGTAACCTTAAGACACTGTGCTAAGCATGAGGAAATTTATGAACGGTCCTTGTTTCATTATTTCTTCAATTGCTCACATGTGAATTGGTTGAATCAATTCCAGGCTGCACTTTCAAGCAGTTCCTCGACTGCAAGCCAATGAACTATGATGGCACAGGAGGTGCAGTAGCATTTGTGCGCTGGACGGAGAAGACTGAAGCTATTTTCCGCATGAGCAAGTGTACCGCGGATCAACAAGTCACTTTTGCTACTGGGTTATTCGTTGATGAAGCTCTGACTTGGTGGAACCTGCAAGCCCAAACTTTGGGTGATGACGCCGCTTATGGCCTCACTTGGGAGGAACTGAAGGAAAGGATGAGAGAGAAGTACTGCTCTCGTGCAGAACTCCAAAGGCTGGAAACAGAGTTCTGGCACTTGACTATGGAAGGTGCTGACATCAATGGTTACACTCGAAGGTTCCACGATCTGTCAAGAGTGCTTCCCTACATGGTGACTCCTGAATTTAAGCGTGTGGAACGCTACATTTGGGGACTGGCCTCAGAGTTTCCTGGCATGGTGACGTCGGCCAAACCACAAACAATCACAGAGGCTGTAACTCTGGCTGTCAGCCTGACTGAAGATTGTGTTCGTATGAAGAAGTTATCACTGAACCCAACAGAGACGACCGAGACACATGCTGAGTCGTTCGGCGACAAGAAAAGGAAACATGCAAACCTGAACCAAGCAACTCGCAACAACAAGGGTTCCAACAAGAAGCGTGACGCTAACCCGCCTCAGGAGACGAAAACCCATGCGACCAAAGCATACCAAGGATCCATGCCTAGGTGCCAAAAATGTAAGTATCATCATGATGGAGCTTGTCACATTCCAAGGTGCGACAAATGTGGTAAATTGGGTCATCAGACAGAAGACTGTTGGGGAAAAGGAAGGAACCGAAATGGGAACGGTGCTGGTAACAAGAATGGCAACGGGAAAGGGCAAGGATGCTTCAAGTGTGGAAGCAATGATCATTTCATGAAAAACTGCCCAGAGAGAAACAACGCTCCGGCTCGAGCATTTGTGATTGGAGCAAGAGACGCACGCGAGGACCCTAACGTGGTCACCGGTACGTTTCTCATTAACAATCACTTTGCATCCATATTATTCGACACTGGCGCCGATTATAGCTTCATGTCTGTGGAATTTAAACGCATACTCGGAATAGAATCTAGTAGATTAGAAATTCCTTATTCCATAGAACTAGCCAATGGTAAACTTGTTGAATCGGGCGAAGTTGTCAGAGGCTGCACATTAGAGCTTGGCGAACGAAATTTTAGCATCGACCTCCTACCTATTCAATTGGGTAGCTTCGATGTAGTAGTCGGGATGGACTGGTTGTCCAAGAACAAAGCTGAAGTTATTTGTCATGAGAAAATCATTCGCATCCCTTTAGCGAATGGTGAAACTCTCATCGTGCATGGAGAAAAACGAGACGCGCCTCTCCGAATCATCAGTTGCATGAAGGCACGGAAATGCTTAAGGAAAGGATGTGTCGCTTTCCTAGCACACGTTATAGACAAGAAGGCTGAGGAGCCGAAACTCGAAGACATTCCTGTGGTGAAGGAATTTCCTGATGTGTTCCCTGAAGATCTGCCAGGACTACCTCCGCAACGACAAGTCGAATTCCGTATAGACTTGGTTCTAGGAGCTGCTCCTGTAGCCAAGGCACCCTATCGACTTGCACCATCCGAAATGCAAGAGTTATCTACACAACTCCAGGAGTTGTTGGATAAGGGATTTATAAGGCCAAGCTTCTCACCCTGGGGAGCTCCAGTATTATTCGTAAAGAAGAAGGATGGAACACTTCGGATGTGTATCGATTACAGGGAACTGAACAAGCTCACTATCAAGAATCGGTATCCACTACCGAGGATTGATGACTTATTTGATCAACTGCAAGGATCAAGCTACTATTCCAAGATCGACCTTCGATCTGGATACCATCAGCTGAGAATCCAAGATGAAAGCGTGCCAAAGACTGCATTCAGAACGCGCTATGGGCACTACGAATTTCTTGTGATGCCATTTGGGCTGACGAATGCACCAGCGGTCTTTATGGATCTAATGAACCGCGTATGCAAACCATATCTCGATAAATTCGTGATTGTATTTATCGATGATATCCTGATTTACTCGCGAACGAAAGAAGAGCACGAGCAACATCTCAGAACCATCTTGGAACTACTGAAGAAAGAGAAGCTTTATGCAAAATTCTCGAAATGCGAATTCTGGATTCGCGAAGTACAATTTCTTGGTTACGTGGTGAATGAGAAGGGCATTCATGTAGACCCGTCCAAGATAGAAGCGATAAAGAATTGGGAAGCTCCCAAGACCCCAACTGAAGTTCGACAATTTTTGGGCTTAGCGGGCTATTATCGGCGATTCATCGAGAATTTCTCAAAGATAGCTCAACCGCTAACAACCCTTACCCAAAAAGACAAGAAATACGACTGGGGTCACAAACAAGAAGAAGCCTTCCAGTTACTTAAAAACAAGCTATGCGATGCACCGATATTATCATTACCCGAAGGCACTGAAGACTTCGTGGTATACTGCGACGCCTCACGACAAGGCTTGGGTTGCGTGCTCATGCAACGCCAAAAAGTCATCGCTTATGCTTCAAGACAACTGAAGGTTCACGAGAGAAATTATACCACTCACGACCTGGAGCTGGGTGCAGTGGTATTCGCCTTGAAGATTTGGCGACATTATCTATATGGTACTCGATGTACAATCTTCACAGATCACAAAAGCTTACAACACATATTTGATCAGAAGGAATTGAATATGCGCCAGCGACGTTGGGTCGAGCTGCTGAATGATTATGATTGTGAGATTAAGTACCATCCTGGAAAGGCGAACGTTGTAGCGGACGCGTTGAGCCAAAAAGAAAGGGTCAAGACCCTAAGGGTTCGAGCATTGGAAATGACGATTCGAACGAACCTCACTGCACGCATTCGAGATGCACAACAAGAAGCTCTTAAAGAAGAAAACCGTAAAACTGAATACTTACGGGGTATGCTGAAATACATGGTGCCAAACGAAGAGGGAGCCTTATACTTTAAGAAGCGTATTTGGGTTCCACTCTATGGTGGCATACGAGAAGTCATCCTTAATGAAGCCCACAAATCGAGATATTCGATCCACCCAGGATCGGACAAAATGTATCAAGACTTGAAGGAGTACTATTGGTGGCCGAGACTCAAAAGCGACGTTGCTATTTATGTCGGAAAATGCCTAACCTGTGCCAAGGTTAAGGCAGAATATCAAAAACCGTCCGGCCTACTACAACAACCAGAGATTCCCGTGTGGAAGTGGGAACAAATCTCGATGGACTTCATAACGAAATTACCCAGGACCCCGAGAGGGCACGATATGATATGGGTAATAGTTGATCGATTGACGAAGTCTGCGCATTTCCTACCAATCCGAGAGAAGGATAGCACTGGAAAGCTTGCTGAAATATACTTAAGAGAAATTGTGGCACGTCATGGAGTGCCAATCTCAATCATTTCAGACAGAGATGGACGCTTTGTCTCAAGAATCTGGCAATCATTTTAGGAAGCCTTTGGATCTCAGTTAGATCTAAGCACGGCATTCCATCCGCAAACGGACGGCCAGAGCGAACGGACTATACAAACGTTAGAAGATATGCTTCGCGCATGTGTCATGGATCTAGGCGGCAGCTGGGATACTCATCTACCTCTAGTTGAGTTTTCCTACAATAACAGTTATCATACGAGCATAAAAGCCGCGCCGTTCGAAGCTCTGTATGGCCGCAAATGCCGATCGCCCTTATGTTGGGCAGATGCCGGAGATAAACGTATGGTTGGTCCTGAACTTGTACAAGAGACAACCGACAAGATTGCGCAGATCCGAGAGCGCATTAGGGCGGCTCGAGAGCGACAAAAGAGCTACGCTGATCCAAATAGAAAATCGGTAGATTTCAAGGTGGGAGACAAAGTGTTGTTAAAAGTCTCACCATGGAAGGGCGTAGTCAGGTTTGGAAAGCGTGGAAAGCTGAATCCACGATACATCGGACCATTCAGAATTTTGAAGAGAATTGGTACCGTGGCATACAAGTTGGAGTTACCGGAAGAACTTAATGGAGTACATGATACGTTTCATGTATCCAACCTGAAGAAGAGTCCAACACAAGAAAACGTGACCATCCCGATGGATGAAGTGCATATTGACGAAGCCCTCCGATTTACATAGCAACCCGTTGAGGTTACTGACTGGAAAGTCAACAAGACCAGGAGGAGCAGTGTGAAGCTTGTCAAAGTACGTTGGAGCTCTAAGCACGGACCCGAGTACACATGGGAACGTGAAGACCAGTTCAAGAAAAAGTACCCCCACCTATTCAAGAAGACTCCAGCGAGAGTGAGTTCAGTCTGAATTTCGGGACGAAATTCTTTTAACGGGGGGAGACTGTGACAACTGGCACAAACCGGTAATTTCCGTACACTATAATTATTGCTTAATGACTGCAATTATGAGTTTAAGTGTCAGCAATGTCTGAACACATGATTAAACAAGTGAATTCATGCATGTTGTATACTACAAAATATTGCTTTATGCATAAACGAGAGCGTTGCGTCAATAGTAAACTCACCGGTAAGACACACTGTGTCGACTGAACTGCAGAAAGCAGTCAGACAATAAAATTGGAGCCTAGGTGTAGGTCCGACAACAAGAATGCATTAAAACCCAAGAGTACATACAAGGGTTAATGTATATGCAATACGAAAGCAAAAATAAGCACTAAAAAGCACCCGAAACGCACTTTAAGTGCAGAAATTATATAATTCAGCAATAATTCAGCATTTAGACACATAAATATTATGCAGAAATGTCGTTTTATTATCCAGAATATTTCCCTAAGTATTGGGAATTGAAAGAGTACAAGAAAGGTACTTAAACGACACTAAAAAGTGCAATTTAGCACTTTCACGAATCGGTATGTAACCGAACAACCGGACTATACCCGGAACGTGAAAATATTATTATTTTCACTATTTATCTTTTCTGAGCTAGTTAGGGTCCCCGTATACCCTAACACCCGCTATAACACATAACATACTAATAACCAAGTTAAATACTTAATTTAACATAACTAGTGTCTAACTAATACTTGGAACCGAACTAGACCCCCCCCCCATGGCCGATTTCGGTTCCCATGTAACTAAGAGGGGACATACCTTGTACTCCCTTGAATATTTTAATCTTTGATTGCCTAATATCATCTAGACACAATTACCATTGGATAATACCCTTGATCATTGTCTATAAATACCTTAGTGTTGCACATATGATCATTACCCAACACAACACACCCCAAACTCTCTCTCTCTTGCCCTCTAAAGCTTACGGCCAAACACCCCTTCCACATACATTCATCTTCAAGTTTGGTTCTTGCCATTCCAACATCATACATACATCAAAGGTCACATATTAGGAGGTTTGGAGCAAACGGAACGCGAAGGACCTCTCCACTTTGCTTTTACCCACGCCATTTTCGTCAAGAATCTTCCCTAGCCTCGAGCTAGAGGTATAATGCTTAAAACTCGTTGTTGAACTAGTCTAAAGTGGTTAAAAGGAATTATGTCGGTTAAATCTCGTTAAAATGCAAGATGATGCTTTAAAGTCTACTTAAAACACTAAAAAATGGTGGTTAATAGCACATAAGTTGTGTAAATGATGTAGTATTCGAAATGTATGATTATTGAGACCCGATCTATGATTGTGGTAGCTCGGATCATCGATTAACCCGGTATATGTCACACCCCGACCGCGTAAAACAACAAATCGCGGCGGAAACATCGGGGCGTGTTGCGACAGAATTAATTGTTTCAAATCCATGGCAAACAAAGTTGTATTTTATTTATAAACAAAGGTGTTACATTGTTTCAAACAGGAAATTTAAGAGTTCAGAACATAATTAAACATAGTCTATCTTCTTTTAAAGTCTCTAAGGCACAGGTCCGCCCTAGTATCATGATCAACATCCTATGGAAAAGCTCCTGAAAACACATGTGAAAATAGGTACGTCAGCATAAAAATGCCTGTGAGATACATAGGTTTGTGAAAATAAGATTCATGACTTGTGTTTGAGAAAATATTCCGTCATGAACCTTGTAATTTGATTTGTTTTGTAAATCACTTGAAAAACGATAAGATCAGATGATATGTATAAATAAGAGAATAGTGTATGGTTAAATGGATAACCATTGTAAACTGAGTTTGTATAAGATAAGTTGTTTGTAAAACAATGTATTGTGAAAAGTATGTTATTTGTATGAAATGTTCTATGTATAAAACTGAAATGATTCAAATAACGCTACGATATATAATACCATACAAACACTTATATATAGGAAGTACCAGCGGCGTATCCACCATGCTTGTATCATATTACACACGCATCGTTACTTAATCACTTAATCAAACCAAACCAAACAATGTAAAATGTTCATGTCAAGATGTAAATCATGTAAAAATGTCTATGTCAAATATCCAAGTCAAATGTCTATGTTTAAACCAATAGTCAAAAGTCCTTGTATAAACCATGTCAAATGTTGATAGTCCAAAAGTAGTCAAGTAATGTATAACCAAAATGATATGTATGGTAAGTAAAATAAGACTACTTAAACCATAAGTAAAAATGTACAAAACAAAGTATTTTGATTATATCAAAAAGTTATGTTTTGTAAAGTGATGCATGATACATTGATACGAACATTTATGTGGTGAGTTAACGCATACATTCAAGCCTTGAGACAGTCGGATAACCCTTTCAGTCAAGGTTATCAAAAGAATTGTATTCGGATTCAGTCATTCCTTACATCCAAACAAACCCGGGATGTCAGGAATGGGATTTGTCAAGTCCTATGGTACCACTACTTACTTCCGAGCGGCGTAGCAAATGTTAATGAACGTAATAAAGACCCGTTTGTGCAAACCAAATGTCATAGAAGTTGTATACATGTCATATGAAAACAATGTACTAAGTATGCTAAGTTAACATACAAAGCAGAAAAGTCATGTAAATCAATGTGCTTAGCATGTTATCAGTCAACATACATAGCAGAAAAGTCATGTAAATCAATGTGCTTAGCATGTTATCAGTCAACATACATAGCAGAAAAGTCACGTAAATCAATGTGCTTAGCATGTTATCAGTCAACATACATCGCAGAAAAGTAATGAAATCATGTACTATAATGTACTAACAAACATAGTCGGTATATGATGTGAAAACAGGAAAGCAGGAAAGTAACAAGTAGGCACATGTGTTCCACCTCAAAACATTTGGAAAACAGTAAAAGAGGGGTCTATGTACTCACTTGAGATTGCTCAGTTGTATAAAGATAACCACCAAGTAACGCTAGAGATCACGGAATCAAACGGCACATAGTATAGGTAACTATGTTAATAACCGGACCTATCTCGGAAGACTGGGTAGCATTAGGGTTTGTAAACCAAATGAGTGTCGGAACTCACGTGATATGGTTTAACAAGGCCTACATGCTAAATGAAACTTAACCTAAGTCTTAATGACCCATTATGATCCGTTTAGGTAGCTTATGCTACTTTAACGCATCGTGCGCGTGAAACGCGTTCGGACCGCCTAACTAGCCCTATGACAAGTGTTATATGCCTAAACATGTTACATAATCAGTTATGTGACAAAGGTTTAGGTTACATATGCTTAATTACCAATTATACATGAAAAGGGTATTCTGGTAATTTACCTAAGGCATATAAACTACCTATCATACAACTATTTAAACGATGTGACCATAGGGTATAACCTCGAAAGGTTATTCCCTACACTATGGTCACCTAATGTGTTTGGTCGGATCCTAATGATCGACCAAACTGGGTCGGGTTCGAAGGTATAGGCGATTTATTAGATCGCCTACCCTACGACCCTAGACAACGTGGTAATCAGTAGGCATAGTCCCAAGGGACTATGACCATCGTGATTACAATCACGTTGCGAAGTTCAAACGAACTTCGCATTGACCATTACTGGTCAACGCTGAAAGTCAAACAAAGTTTGACTTTCTGACTCGAAAAGCAGTAAAAATAAGGAAAAGAACGAAAGAATACTTACGAAGGGTCCCCGAATGCTAACCCAGATCAAAATAGCTCAGGTATGAAACGAAGGTTCCAACTTAGAGCTTCCTTAATCAGATTTGTGGGTTTTTGGGTTGAGTATGGATGGTTATTTATAGTAAATGCACCACCGTTAGGATCGTTTATCGGGAAACGTGCCTTGATCTCACCCGTACAAGTGTCGGAAGCTTATGGTGGCTCATTTGGTCACTCACCATAAGAGATCAACACTTGGCATTGGGATTAGGAGTGGTTTGCAGCTGTTAACAGCTGTTTAAACATTGAATCTGGCCCAGATCACTCACTCGCGTAGCGCGACGGATAGAGCCCTAGGGCTCGCGCTACGCGACTGCCTCACCTGATCCAGAAAGTTTCAAAAGTTACATGTTTGGTCCCTGCACGTGTTTCAAGGCATTTCTGACACTTCCAAGGCCCGTAAAGCCATCTTTAAGGCCCTAAAATGTTGCCTAAACATTGTGGACATGAAACATGTTCAAAAATATGTCGGATGATGGTTCGTTTGGTCGTACGAACGCGATGTTCGCTTAATTACGACGGAATGCGCATAAGCGCGAAAAACGATCCAAATGACGCGACGAATGGATTTTTCTTAAGGCGAACACTAAAATAAAATGTAGTCATGCTTTCATAAATTTTTGGATGTCCAGATGTATTCAGAACGTAAGTTATGCGCGAAAATGCAAACTTGTGCACTTTTTGACACTTTTAGTCCCTGAATGTCCCAAAAGTTTATTTTAGCACACCAAACCCCTCAAAGCCTATTTCTAAGCTATGTAAAGGATATTTAAAGTGTGTTTAACTTATGGTTATGTTCCGGAATGTTCGTTACAGTTCAAATTGACATACTTTCGCAGTTTGTCATATTCAGTCCCTGTAAGCGAATTAACTTGTTTTTGCCATACCAAAGCCTTCAAAACTTATTTCTAAGTTATGTAAAGGTTATTTAAGGTATGTTGAGTATATGTTGATGTTCCGGAGTATTTCTCGCATTAAACTGAGTACGTTTACGCACTAGTTTGCGTATAACTCTCCAGAAAGCGATGTAGAGTTTGAAATTACATAAAAGTCAAAACATGAAAAATGTATAACATAACAAAACAAACATTGGGATCAAATAACATTGTTTTATTGATAATAGAACTGTTCATAGTGATTACAAGCACAGTTGTTACAGTCTCCCCTACTTGTGGAAATTTCGTCCCGAAATTTATTTAGAGGAAACTCGTGGAAAAAGATGTGGATATTTCGCCTTCATTTGATCTTCGCGTTCCCAAGTAAACTCAGGTCCACGTTTAGCTTCCCAGCGAACTTTGACCAAAGGAATGCGCTTGCGTTTAAGCCACTTGACTTCACGTTCCATGATTTCCACTGGTTTCTCAACAAATTTCAGTGTTTTGCCAACACGAATTTCGTCAAGCGGTATGGAGTAGTTCTCATCAGCTGTACACTTCTTGAGATTTGATATGTGAAAAGTTGGATGAACATTTCCCAGTTCAGGAGGTAACTCAAGTCTGTATGCTACCTTTCCGATTCTTTCGACGATCTTGAATGGTCCAACGTATCTAGGTGCAAGTTTTCCTTTCTTTCCAAATCTGATCACACCTTTCCAAGGTGAGACCTTAAGTAATACTCGATCACCGACTTGAAATTCCAAGGCTTTGCGTTTTGGGTCCGCGTAAATCTTCTGACGGTTTCTAGCTGCCTGAAGGTTATCACGAACCTTCTTGACCTTGTCAGTTGTCTCTAAAATGAGGGCAGGTCCAGTAAGTTGAGCCTCGCCAATCTCATTCCAGCAGACTGGTGAACGACATTTTCGACCATAGAGAGCTTCGAAAGGAGCCATTCCGATGCTAGTGTGATAACTGTTGTTGTAGGAGAATTCAATCAATTTAAGATGTGAATCCCAGCTACCACCAAAATCGATCACACAAGCTCTTAGCATATCCTCCAGAGTCTGGATTGTTCTCTCAGATTGACCATCCGTTTGCGGATGATAAGCTGTGCTCAGATTAAGTTGGGTTCCCATAGCAGATTGCATGGTTCTCCAAAAATGAGAAGTGAAACGAGCATCTCTGTCAGAAATGATGTTCAAAGGAACACCATGTCGAGCCACAATTTCATCTACATAGATTTGAGCAAGTCTGTCAGTAGGAAAATCCTCGCGGATTGGCAAGAAATGTGCTGACTTTGTAAGACGATCAACGACTACCCAGATGGCATCATGACCTTTCTTTGTGCGCGGAAGTTTGGTAACGAGATCCATAGTAATGTTTTCCCATTTCCAAACTGGGATCTCTGGTTGCACCAATAAACCAGAAGGACGTTGATGTTCAGCCTTAACCTTAAGACAAGTAAGGCATTTTGACACGTATAAGGCAATGTCTTTCTTCATACCAGGCCACCAATAGTGAATACGAAGATCCTTATACATTTTATCTGAGCCCGGATGAATAGAATAACGAGACTTATGGGCTTCATCCATAAGCAAGGTACGAAGATCATCCTGGCTTGGGACCCACAAACGGTCCATGAAGTAATATGATCCATTGTCCTTCAGTTCCAGAGCAGGTGTTATGTGATAGGGAAATTCCTTATCCATTAATCCTTGTGAAACACAAGATTGTTGAGCTTGAGAAATGCGTGCTTGAATATCAGATCGAGCTTGAATAACAGATTGAACACGTACACAATGAAGCTTAGTACGCTCCTTACGACTCAATGCATCAGCTACGACATTCGCCTTACCAGGATGGTAGCGAATTTCGCAATCATAGTCGTTTAAAAGCTCAACCCAACGTCGTTGCCTCATGTTGAGTTCTTTCTGGTTGAAGATATGCTGAAGACTTTTGTGGTCAGTGAAAACCACACATTTTGTACCGTACAAATAGTGTCTCCAGATCTTGAGAGCAAAGACAACTGCACCCAACTCAAGATCATGAGTGGTGTAGTTCTTCTCATATATCTTCAATTGCCTCGATGCATAGGCTATGACTTTGTTCCTTTGCATAAGAACACAGCCAAGACCCAATTTCGATGCATCACAGTACACGACAAAATCATCATCACCCTCAGGCAATGATAGAACAGGCGCATCGCAAAGCTTCTGCTTCAGGTGTTGAAAAGCTTCCTCTTGTTTGAATCCCCAGTAAAAGGGCATTTTCTTCTGAGTTAGAGCAGTTAGAGGAACTGCAATCTTAGAGAAGTTTTCAATGAAGCGGCGATAATAACCCGCTAGACCAAGAAATGAACGAACTTCAGTAGGAGTAGAAGGTGTATCCCAATCCTTAATCGCACTGATCTTGGAGGGATCTACATGAACACCTCGTTCGTTGATAATGTGTCCCAAAAATTGAACTTCTTTAAGCCAAAATTCGCACTTGGAGAATTTGGCGAAAAGTTGCTCTTTCTTTAGGAGTTCAAGAGTAAGACGAAGATGCTGCTCGTGATCAGCTCGCGTCTTAGAGTAAATCAAGATATCGTCAATAAAAACAATGACGAACTGATCCAAATAAGGTTTGCAGACCCTATTCATTAAGTCCATGAAAACAGCAGGAGCATTAGTCAAACCGAATGGCATGACTGTGAATTCATAATGCCCATAACGAGTACGGAACGCTGTCTTCGGAATGTCTTCTTCTTGCACCCGAAGTTGATGATATCCAGAACGCAGGTCGATCTTCGAAAAATAAGAAGCGCCTTGTAACTGATCAAAGAGGTCGTCGATGCGAGGTAGGGGATATCGATTCTTGATGGTAAGCTTGTTAAGCTCACGATAATCGATACACATCCTAAAGGATCCATCCTTCTTCTTGACAAAAAGAACGGGAGCACCCCAAGGTGAAAAACTAGGACGTATAAAGCCTTTGTCAGAGAGCTCCTGAAGCTGCTTAGACAACTCTTGCATCTCAGATGGTGCAAGACGATATGGAGCTCTGGCAATGGGATTTGCACCAGGTACGAGGTCAATGCGGAACTCGACTTGGCGTGCTGGAGGTAGACCAGGTAAATCTTCAGGGAACACTTCAGAATAATCCCGAACGACAGGAATATCTGAAATAGACTTACCCTTGCCTTTATCTTCTGTAACATGTGCTAAGAAAGCCACATAGTTCTTCTGCAGATACTTCCGAGCTTTAAAACAAGACATGAGTTTGAGACCAACGGTAGGCTTCTCACCTTGAACCTGCAGAATCTCGCCTGTCGAAAGCGGCACACGAACAATCTTCTCAGAACAAACTATCTCTGCGTGATGCTTAGATAACCAATCCATACCCACAATGACGTCGAAGCTTCCAAGTTGCATAGGCGTGAGATCGATAGGAAAAAGATGATCGTTAAGGTTCAACTGGCAGTTGCGTAGAACAGAATTAAGAATAATGGGTTCACCACTAGCAACCTCTACTGTCAAAGATTTACTTAGTTTCGTTCTAGACACGCGAAGCATCGGCTCAAAAGACAATGACACAAAACTCTTATCGGCACCCGAATCAAAGAGAACAGATGCAGGCTGATTATTAATAAAGAACGTACCGTTCACCACGTTATCATCCGCCTGCGCCTCTTGGGCATTCATGTTAAAAACTCGGCCTCGAGCCGGAGCCTGATTCTGATTCTGGTTCTGGTTGACTAGTCTTGGGCACCGGTTCCTGTAGTGGGTCAGATCCCCACAATTGTAGCACGAACCAGGAGGAAAATGAGGTCGTGCAGCTTGGCCCTGTTGCGGGGCAGGAGGCTGAGCAACCTGTTGAGCTTGGTTACGAACTGCCTGGTTCTGATTGACAGGAATGCGGCAGTCGACAGCAAGATGACCAGATCTTCCGCAGTTGGTGCACTGACGACACTGGAGATGTGGTTGGTGATGGCCGTTACACCTGTTGCACAAAGGTGCATTGCCAAAATAAGTCTTCTTGGCAGGTGGTTGCGCAGGCTGATTTGGTGCAGCTTGAGCCTGTGCAGTAACAGCAAAATTTTGGGCACCCTTTCGTTTCCTTGATTTCTTTGATGCTTCACCTTCCTTACCCTTACCCTTATTCTTGTTTTTCTCAGAATTAGTCTCCTTCTTTTTATCACCCTTGCGGGTGAGTTTACCCTTCCTGACTAGAGTCTCAGTGAGGGTAGCAGACAACTCGATAGCTTGGCGAAGGGTAGTAGGATTAACACCAGTCAAAATCTCCAGAATAAAATCGGGTAGCCCATCAATATACCTCTCGATCGCTTTATCCGGAGGGGTAACCATGGTGGGACACAATAGACTGAGTTCTTCAAAACGATCCGTGTATGCACGGTGTTCAGCCCCATCTTGCTTTAAGCCATCAAACTCTCGTTCCAAAACTCGAATTTCATGACGGGGACAAAACTCCTTCATCATGAGAGCCCGAAGCTCTTCCCATGTCTGTGCCAACGCCACTTCGGCACCCCTATCGCGCTTAATACCATTCCACCAGGTAAGCGCTCGCTTCTCAAACACGCTTGAAGCAAATTCAACCCTACGCGCATTCTGACACTGCACGTGTAAGAATGTGCTCTCGATACTTTCAAACCACCGTAGGAGCGCAGTTGCTCCTTGCGACCCAGAAAACTTAAGCGGCTTCGCAGAATTGAAATTCTTGAAATTACAGTGTGCGTTATTGTTGTTGTTATTGCCGTTGTTGTTAAATATATCGTGGACTTGAGTTACAACCCCGGGAAGTACAGCAGCCACTTGTTGAGAAACCAGGGCTGCGATCTCTTCAATAGTAAAAGTTCGAGGATCGCGTCGAGGAGGCATTCTAAAAGAGGAAAACATGAAAGAAAGCGAGTGAGATGATTGGATGAAAAGAATGAGATGAAACAAAATCAACAAGAGCAAAGATGGTGGTCATTCGTCCGTATCACAGAGCAAACAAACAACACACAGTGACTAATCAAAGTAAATGGGTCAAAAATAATGTATAATGAAGACATGCTCGCCTATAAGTGAACACTCATCCCAAGAATTCCCAGGTAAGCACAACTGGTCTCGCGTCTGATGAGATGTATACGAAGTGCTTGCCTAGACAGAAAACCCAGAATACAGGCATTCACCCTTCCAGTTTGCACATGTTCACATTATTTAAAACCCAAAACGTTTGACGGGATTTTGAAAATTTGAAGGCACAAGGCCAAAAACCAAACTAAAAAGGGTTCAAAACCATATAAAAGAGAGTTCAAAACCTTACAATAGAGGGTTCAAAACCTTGTAATAATTTATTCAAAAACAGATGATTGTTTTTCAAAAATCGTTTCGGAAAAATTTTGGTTCCTTGTTTTGATAATCACCTAAGGATAGGTGATGTAAATGTTTTAAGATCTAAACACAACTAATTTGTGTTAGGGTCCTAGAAAAGTTATAGTCTAGGTCAAAGCATTACTAATAACCTAATTCCCTATAACCATTGGCTCTGATACCAACTCTTCTGTCACACCCCGACCGCGTAAAACAACAAATCGCGGCGGAAACATCGGGGCGTGTTGCGACAGAATTAATTGTTTCAAATCCATGGCAAACAAAGTTGTATTTTATTTATAAACAAAGGTGTTACATTGTTTCAAACAGGAAATTTAAGAGTTCAGAACATAATTAAACATAGTCTATCTTCTTTTAAAGTCTCTAAGGCACAGGTCCGCCCTAGTATCATGATCAACATCCTATGGAAAAGCTCCTGAAAACACATGTGAAAATAGGTACGTCAGCATAAAAATGCCTGTGAGATACATAGGTTTGTGAAAATAAGATTCATGACTTGTGTTTGAGAAAATATTCCGTCATGAACCTTGTAATTTGATTTGTTTTGTAAATCACTTGAAAAACGATAAGATCAGATGATATGTATAAATAAGAGAATAGTGTATGGTTAAATGGATAACCATTGTAAACTGAGTTTGTATAAGATAAGTTGTTTGTAAAACAATGTATTGTGAAAAGTATGTTATTTGTATGAAATGTTCTATGTATAAAACTGAAATGATTCAAATAACGCTACGATATATAATACCATACAAACACTTATATATAGGAAGTACCAGCGGCGTATCCACCATGCTTGTATCATATTACACACGCATCGTTACTTAATCACTTAATCAAACCAAACCAAACAATGTAAAATGTTCATGTCAAGATGTAAATCATGTAAAAATGTCTATGTCAAATATCCAAGTCAAATGTCTATGTTTAAACCAATAGTCAAAAGTCCTTGTATAAACCATGTCAAATGTTGATAGTCCAAAAGTAGTCAAGTAATGTATAACCAAAATGATATGTATGGTAAGTAAAATAAGACTACTTAAACCATAAGTAAAAATGTACAAAACAAAGGATTTTGATTATATCAAAAAGTTATGTTTTGTAAAGTGATGCATGATACATTGATACGAACATTTATGTGGTGAGTTAACGCATACATTCAAGCCTTGAGACAGTCGGATAACCCTTTCAGTCAAGGTTATCAAAAGAATTGTATTCGGATTCAGTCATTCCTTACATCCAAACAAACCCGGGATGTCAGGAATGGGATTTGTCAAGTCCTATGGTACCACTACTTACTTCCGAGCGGCGTAGCAAATGTTAATGAACGTAATAAAGACCCGTTTGTGCAAACCAAATGTCATAGAAGTTGTATACATGTCATATGAAAACAATGTACTAAGTATGCTAAGTTAACATACAAAGCAGAAAAGTCATGTAAATCAATGTGCTTAGCATGTTATCAGTCAACATACATAGCAGAAAAGTCATGTAAATCAATGTGCTTAGCATGTTATCAGTCAACATACATAGCAGAAAAGTCACGTAAATCAATGTGCTTAGCATGTTATCAGTCAACATACATCGCAGAAAAGTAATGAAATCATGTACTATAATGTACTAACAAACATAGTCGGTATATGATGTGAAAACAGGAAAGCAGGAAAGTAACAAGTAGGCACATGTGTTCCACCCCAAAACATTTGGAAAACAGTAAAAGAGGGGTCTATGTACTCACTTGAGATTGCTCAGTTGTATAAAGATAACCACCAAGTAACGCTAGAGATCACGGAATCAAACGGCACCTAGTATAGGTAACTATGTTAATAACCGGACCTATCTCGGAAGACTGGGTAGCATTAGGGTTTGTAAACCAAATGAGTGTCGGAACTCACGTGATATGGTTTAACAAGGCCTACATGCTAAATGAAACTTAACCTAAGTCTTAATGACCCATTATGATCCGTTTAGGTAGCTTATGCTACTTTAACGCATCGTGCGCGTGAAACGCGTTCGGACCGCCTAACTAGCCCTATGACAAGTGTTATATGCCTAAACATGTTACATAATCAGTTATGTGACAAAGGTTTAGGTTACATATGCTTAATTACCAATTATACATGAAAAGGGTATTCTGGTAATTTACCTAAGGCATATAAACTACCTATCATACAACTATTTAAACGATGTGACCATAGGGTATAACCTCGGAAGGTTATTCCCTACACTATGGTCACCTAATGTGTTTGGTCGGATCCTAATGATCGACCAAACTGGGTCGGGTTCGAAGGTATAGGCGATTTATTAGATCGCCTACCCTACGACCCTAGACAACGTGGTAATCAGTAGGCATAGTCCCAAGGGACTATGACCATCGTGATTACAATCACGTTGCGAAGTTCAAACGAACTTCGCATTGACCATTACTGGTCAACGCTGAAAGTCAAACAAAGTTTGACTTTCTGACTCGAAAAGCAGTAAAAATAAGGAAAAGAACGAAAGAATACTTACGAAGGGTCCCCGAATGCTAACCCAGATCAAAATAGCTCAGGTATGAAACGAAGGTTCCAACTTAGAGCTTCCTTAATCAGATTTGTGGGTTTTTGGGTTGAGTATGGATGGTTATTTATAGTAAATGCACCACCGTTAGGATCGTTTATCGGGAAACGTGCCTTGCTCTCACCCGTACAAGTGTCGGAAGCTTATGGTGGCTCATTTGGTCACTCACCATAAGAGATCAACACTTGGCATTGGGATTAGGAGTGGTTTGCAGCTGTTAACAGCTGTTTAAACATTGAATCTGGCCCAGATCACTCACTCGCGTAGCGCGACGGATAGAGCCCTAGGGCTCGCGCTACGCGACTGCCTCACCTGATCCAGAAAGTTTCAAAAGTTACATGTTTGGTCCCTGCACGTGTTTCAAGGCATTTCTGACACTTCCAAGGCCCGTAAAGCCATCTTTAAGGCCCTAAAATGTTGCCTAAACATTGTGGACATGAAACATGTTCAAAAATATGTCGGATGATGGTTCGTTTGGTCGTACGAACGCGATGTTCGCTTAATTACGACGGAATGCGCATAAGCGCGAAAAACGATCCAAATGACGCGACGAATGGATTTTTCTTAAGGCGAACACTAAAATAAAATGTAGTCATGCTTTCATAAATTTTTGGATGTCCAGATGTATTCAGAACGTAAGTTATGCGCGAAAATGCAAACTTGTGCACTTTTTGACACTTTTAGTCCCTGAATGTCCCAAAAGTTTATTTTAGCACACCAAACCCCTCAAAGCCTATTTCTAAGCTATGTAAAGGATATTTAAAGTGTGTTTAACTTATGGTTATGTTCCGGAATGTTCGTTACAGTTCAAATTGACATACTTTCGCAGTTTGTCATATTCAGTCCCTGTAAGCGAATTAACTTGTTTTTGCCATACCAAAGCCTTCAAAACTTATTTCTAAGTTATGTAAAGGTTATTTAAGGTATGTTGAGTATATGTTGATGTTCCGGAGTATTTCTCGCATTAAACTGAGTACGTTTACGCACTAGTTTGCGTATAACTCTCCAGAAAGCGATGTAGAGTTTGAAATTACATAAAAGTCAAAACATGAAAAATGTATAACATAACAAAACAAACATTGGGATCAAATAACATTGTTTTATTGATAATAGAACTGTTCATAGTGATTACAAGCACAGTTGTTACAGTATAGTCATGTTCTTGAATCATGACACAAAGCTATTTTAGAAGTAACAAGGGTTAAAAGGTGAAACTCTACCACACATGAAACATGAACTTGTGTAAAAGCATTTTTACTTGCAAAATAGTGTTTAAAACTAGCCGATCTATGTATCTACAAGTGGTATTTTCAAAAGACCAAGCATCAAAAGAAATCACATGTTCTAAACCGGATCTTACACAAACAAAAGTGGTTTTTGTGAACAAACAAGTGTGTGGACACTTGTGTAACAAAGGTTTTAACAAAGAAATAATTTTCGTAAAAACCAACTAGAAGTTGTGAAACTTCATATCCGTTAAAAATAAAGTTTTTAAGAAATTAAACTTATTTTTAACAATAACAAGACTTACTAAATGTGCTAGCAAGTTACTACACATTTTTGTAAATATTCAAGTTCATGAAATGGAGAAACTAGTGATTATTGCTGATGAGTATTGTTGATAATTGTTGTTGATGATTGATAATGATTTAAAAGAAAATAAACACACGTTTTGAAAACGTGGGAAACCTCCATTTTTAGGGGAAACTCTGTCAAAATTTTTATAAATTTTGACACTTAGAAAAAAATATAAGTTTTTTGAGAAACTTATTCCCTAAAAATGTATTTAAAAGTATTACCAAGGTTTCCCTAATTTTTGGTGATGAGAAATGGTGATTTTTCAAGAATAAAAATTGATATTAAGTATATATTTTTGAAAGAAAAATATATATTATTTGATCACCAACTTTTGTGCTAAGTGTATATAGTATGTGTTATACGTGCTAGTGTATTAAGACTTAAAAATACACTAATTACTCATGAGGAGTAGAAATATAAAAATACACATACAACATACAAAATACATAATTCGGGTGCAAAGTGCAAAACACAAAAGACTTATATTTATTTTTGGAGAAAATAATATAAGTAAGATACGTAGTTAAAAATATAAGAATATTTTTAACACAAGAATATATACAAAAGAGAGTGACTGTACTTGTGCGACGCAAGTCTAGTGACTAACGATAAGAAAAACGCGTATAGGTTACGACGTTAATTAAAGCAAATCCGGTGGAGTTTACGACGCTAGGAACGCAAAGTTGTGAGTTCATGCTCCCCCTTTTCTCTTTAACTGTTTTCAGTTTTTATAACTTCGGGGGTGAAATACATGTACAAATGTACAAAATTTATAATTGGTATGATATAAATACAAGAAGTACACTTGGTGAGAACGAGAACCAAGTGTGATAAGAAGTACACTTGGTGAGAACGAGAACCAAGTGTGACGAAATATAAGAATATGAGAAGCGCACTTGGTGAGAACGAGAACCAAGTATGACGCGCTATGAGAAATGATAACAAGAAACGCGCTTGGTGAGGACGAGAACCAAGTAGGATGCGTTATGAGAAATAGTGTCACGAATAGGGTACAGAAGCACCATTAATCAACGTATACATTCAGACCGCAGAACAAAAGGTTAGATCTAACGGGTGCCTGGCAGCCACACTCCCGGTCGGGGCGAGAACCGAGGAGTGCTTTTGTGTCTCAGAATATACCAATTAAATGCCTTAGGTTTGGTGACTTCCTATGACGTGCCACATGTTAATGGCTTTGCAACCCATTAACAATCTGATAATTACAGAAATACTGTATTTACATAAAATTCATACCATTCTAAAATTGATATATAACTTGAAGTACGTGGGGTACTCAAGAGGATTGATATATAACTTGAAGTACGTGGGGTACTCAAGAGGATTGATATATAACTTGAAGTACGTGGGGTACTCAAGAGGATTGATAAATAACTTGAAGTACGTGGAGTACTCGAGAAAAACTTGATTTATTCACAACTATGTTTTTATACAAAGTATACAAACGTGAAATACAAAACTGCATGAATTCACACCAACATTATGTTGACGTTTTTCCAAAACTCACATGTATTTCAGGTAACTAGGATGGATGTGCGCGTGGTCTTACTCATGCTCGTGGATGTCGCTTTGTTTATCTTTAAATAAAGTCGTGACTTTTAAGACAATATGTTATCTAGTGTTGTAAACACTTGACATATGTTTTTGGTAATGTAATATTCGAAGTTACTTTTGAGCATGTAGTATGTTTACTCTTCGTATGCAATGAGAACCTTTCATGATCACACCTCGTGCTTCCGCCGTTGAAAGGGGTGTGACAGAAAGCCCAAAAGGGCATACGGAAGGGCTACCCTGCTATTCTAGCTCTCATCATCGATACTCAGTCTGAGGAAAGGAAGATTGAAGACATTCCAGTTGTTCGTGACTTTTCTGATGTATTTCCCAAGGAAGTTCCAAGACTACCTCCACACCGCCAGGTGGAATTTCAGATTGAACTTACGCCAGGAGCAACTCTGATTGCTCGTGCCCCTTATCGTATTGCACCAGGGGAGTTGCAAGAGCTGTCAAATCAACTTCAGGAACTTTGACCAAGTTCTTCGCCGTGGGGAGCCCCAGTCCTATTCGTGAAGAAGAAAGACGAGTCTTTCTACATGAGTATCGATTACCGTGAACTCAACAAGGTGACAGTCAAGAAGTGTTATACTCTTCCTCGCATTGACGATCTGTTTGACCAGCTGCAAGGGTCAAGCTGCTATTCGAAAATCAATTTAAGATTGGGCTATCATCAGATGCGAATCCGAGAGGAAGATGTTTCCAAAATAGCCTTTCGAACGCGGTACGACCATTACGAGATTTTGGTCAAGCCATTTGGGTTGACTAACGCACCTGCGGTCTTCATGGATCTCATGAACCGTGTGTGCAAACCGTATCTCGATGATTTCGTCATTGTGTTTATCGATGACATCCTGATCTATTCTAAGAGCAAGGAGGATCATGAGCGACACTTGCGTCTTATCTTGGAACTCCTGAGGAAAGAACAGCTTTACGCAAAATTCGCCAAGTGTCATTTCTGGATTCGAGAAGTCCACTTTCTTGGTCACATGGTCAATGAATCGGGAATACGTGTAGATCTAGCAAAGATCGATTCTATCAAGAATTGGGCGGCACCAAAGACTCCTACGGAGGTGCGGAAATTTCTTGGCCTCGCGGGGTACTATCACAGATTTATTGAGGGATTCTCAAAAATCGCTCAACTTCTTACCGCTTTTACTCAAAAGGGTGTCACGTATTCATGGGGAGCAAATCTGGAGACTGCCTTTCAGCTTTTAAAACAAAAACTCTGCAGTGCACCGATATTGTCATTAACCGATGGTACAGATGATTTCGTGGTGTACTGTGATGCTTCTATTCAGGGTGTGACAATCCGAGTTTTCAAGGTCTTTTACTTGGCACGTTACTTGTTTACGAAACACTATTATTGTATATTGTTTGTGCATGAGTTGCATTGGATTGTTTAGACATCATAAACTTGTTATTAAACTTAGGAACTTGCAAAACATCACTAGACGGAACTTGATGTTTCGTCACAATACATAGCCGACGAAACCTTAGAGTTTCGTCATCCCCTTGCTTGACGAAACTAGAGTTTCATCGGGGACGACTTTCACCGTGAAGGGCTTCGGCCCAGATGAGGCCCAAACATGTCTTTATGTATTTATATGCGTAGAAGGACAATTAGCAAACCCTAGACTCTATCTAAACCTATTCACGGCAACAAACTATCTCGAAACATATCATCTTCTTGGTCTAATCACCCTAGTTATTGTATCAAGGTGAGTGTTTTGTTTGATCTGATCTATACTCGATGCGTCGATTGTGCTGCAATGAATATGTGTGTTTACGTTGGATCTTACGTGAATATTGTTCATCGTTTAGCGATTGTGTTATGTGTTAGGGTAGCCTGATGGGGAACTGAATGACCTTGTATTTTCTTACGATTACCGTTCGATTAAGATGATGAATAGATGTTGATTGAATGACTGTTATAATAACCAAGATCATAGGTGTATACAAATTGTTAAGGCGATTGTTGCGTGATGATTGGCAATTAAGAACTGAATGATTGATTGATGAATATGATGTAACTGTTATCATAACAATTGTGGTGTTTGCTTGATGAATCTATGAACCAATTAGATAGCAACCTACGGAAATAGCCATAGTAAGCATTAGGGTTTGGAAATGTGAAACTGCTGGTAAACTTGGTAACTGTTATGATCAGGACAAAACTCTTGTGGGTTTCGCCATGCACTCATGGACGAAACTCCCATGGGTTTCGCCATGCACACCTTGACGAAACTCCCTAGAGTTTCGTCACAAGGACCCTCGACGAAACTCGATGATTCATCACCTGGGAGTTTCGCCATTAGGAACTAGAACTTGTGGATAGGCTGTAATTTGATATGATTATGAGTATGTTAATAAAAACCATGATATCTGATGTCTACTGTTAATGGTATTTACTGTCTACTGTTAATGATGCCTACTGTTACTGATGTTTGATGTTAATGATGTTTGCTGTTAGTGATGCTTACTTGATAAGTGACATAATCTGGTTCATACACCCAGTATAGTACATACAACTGTTAAGCATTATTTCGGAACACATACTTGAATTGTGGGATTATATGGGTTGTATAACTGCTGTGATAGCTTGTGTGCACACTATGACTATACGTGAACATAAACTGATTAAGAGTGCTTGAATATCATAGGCTGTGACTGTCTAAGTGTTAACAAGTAATTAATCAAACTGAGCAAACCAAGGTGAGTTCACTGCTCTTTTTCGAAGTATGCATCCGGGGAGGGATATCTAGTAATTGTTTCGGGGAGGAACGTCGGGGTAATGGGATGTTTGTTATTACTCAGTTTTATCACATAAGACCCCTTACATCTACCGATAGTTGCCAAGGAGGCAACGAGGTTATTAGTTGATAGCGCTATTAGGATTGGCACCTTCACACCGTACCGGGGAGGACGGGCGTGAACTAATTACCTTGACCACGTGACCAATGCTTTGATAGAGGCATTGGGGTTGGGCAAATACATCTTGTAGCCATTTGCGGTAATCTAGTTAATAACAACATCAAATCAAATCAAATTGTTGAACTGTTTTATACACATATCTGGTAACTTAACGCTTTAACAAAAACTTTGAACTCACCAGCGTCGTCTGACACACTTGTCTGCATGCTTGCAGGTCGATAGGTACTTGATATGGACTTGCTATCTGGGAGTGCTGGAGTGGTCGTGGGTCAAAGCTCTTGGATACGTGTTACATTGATTATAAACTCATGTTTTGAAACAATTGACTTAAAATTTATGCTATGCTTCCACTGAATACTTATTTTGGTTTAACTTATGGCTTGGATTTATATTTGAAATGAATGGAATATTTTATTTAACTTATGAGTTCAATGTGATTGGTGGCTTGGATCCTGGTACGTCACACGCCTCGCGGGGGTTTCCGCAGGTGGGATTTTGGGGGTGTGACAGTTTGGTATCAGAGCCACTGGTTATAGTGAACTTGGTTTTAAAAACGTTTTTATAAAACCAGACTATAACCGAACAACTTCAAAAATCGACCATGACACTCAGCTCCAGATTGCAAGGTTCATCTTTTGTTTACTTTACGCATTACTTGTTTAGTAATCACACACTCACAGCTTGCATGAAACAACATACTAGATACTATGGTGATTTGATAGTGAGACACTACTTTCCGACTTTTTTGGATCGTAAATCCAATGATAACTTCTGCTTTGCCACTTGAATGCGGGGAAAACTTTTAGCACAAGTTAAGAGGCACTAAGATGAGCATGCAAATTGCCTTATTATTATGGGTGCACATATAATAATAACATAAGGTGCATGTAAGTCCCAGTTAGGCTTAACGAGTGTGAGAAGGGTTCTGCCCTATTGTGTGTAAACTTGGTAGTTTGTAGATTTCAGCGTGATACTTGACTTTTACCTCATCTCGACTCCTAAATTTGTTTCCCTTCCATATATAGAGTCATGAGTGGACGAGGTCATGGACGTGGTCACATCGCGATGACCCAAGCGGAGCTGACAAACTTAATCAACATACGCGTGGCTGAGGCTTTGGCAACCTACCAAGCTGCGCATCCGAACAACCAGCCTGCTTGCACGTTTAAAACATTCATGGATTGTAAGCCACAGACCTTCAGTGGGACTGAAGGGGCTGTAGGACTCCTGCGATGGTTTAAGAAGGCAGAATCGGTGTTTGCAATGTGTAACCGTCCTGCTGGGGACAGAGTGAAGTATGCTATGGGCACACTCGAAGATGGTGCCCTGACATGGTGGAATGCCCAGGTTCAAATGTTGGGTGTCGAAGAGGCTAATGCCACCACTTTGGACGATTTTAAGGAATTGATAAGGGAGGAGTATTGCCCTCGTGATGAGATACAGAAACTGGAGAATGAGTACTATGATTTGAAAATGGAAGCGTCTGAGATCGAGGCCCACACGAAACGATCTCATGAGTTAGCAATCTTGTGCCCTAACCTGTCTCGACCTGCATCTTGAAGAATTGAGTTGTACCTTAAGGGCCTGGCACCAGCCGTAAAGGGGTATGTCACTGCTACGAACCATAACAATCTACCCCAGATCATCCGTTTGGCACATAAGATCACTGACCAAGAGGTCGAGCGTGGCTCATTACCGCCTTGTAAATCTGCTACTACCTCTGCTGCTACAGCTACCACACCTGCCAGTGATAACAAACGAAAGTGGAACGACGTTGACAAGGCAACCAGTGCCAGTCAATCGCAGAAAAGGCCTGACAACAGTAACAACCGCAGTTTCAGTCAGTCGTCCTCAGTTAACCAAGGCCAGGGCAGCAATCAGAATCAGGGTTCTTATGTTGGGAAGAAACCGCAGTGTAACAAGTGTGGTTATCATCATTACGGACAGTGTGTCCGGTCTTGCCGTAGGTGCGAAAAGGTGGGCCATGAGGCCAAAGACTCTAGGGCCCCGCAGCCAAAGCAGCAGCAACAACAGCAAGGTCAGCAACATCAGCGACACTAAAGGTAACAACCCCATCAGAACCAGGGCTTTAAGAAGGGGTGTTTCCAGTGTGGGGATGAGGGCCACATCAAGAGGGATTGCCCTCAGTTGAATCAGGATGCTAACGATAACAACAACCGTCAGAACAACAACAACAATGCTGGGAACAACAACAATGGCAACAACTGGGGCAATGGTGCTCGTGGTAGGGTGTTTACGATCAGTGCTGGTGATGCTAGGAACGACAGCAATGTCGTGACTGGTACGTTTTCTGTGAAAAATCTTATTGCTTCTGTGTTATTTGATTCCCGTTCTGATTGGAGTTATGTGTCCCTAGAGTTTAGTCAGCGATTAGGGTTAACTCCAACACCTTTAAAGATTAAGCATGTAGTAGAATTAGCTGATGGAAAAATGATAGAAGTGTCACATGTCCTTTTTGGGTGTAAACTAGATCTCGCGGGTCAAGTGTTTGATATTGACCTCCTTCCTGTTACCCTCGGTAGCTTTGATATAGTAGTCGGTATGGATTGGTTGTCCAAACATCAAGCTGAGATTCTATGCAAGGAGAAGATGGTACATATCCCTCTCCCTAGTGGAGAGTCGCTATCGGTTCAAGGGCATCGTAGTGGGACGATGGTTAGTATTATCTCGGCTATGCAAGCGCAGAAATGTCTATGAAAGGGGTATCCTGCAATTCTAGCACTAGTTACTGATACTCCATCTGAAGAAAGAAAGATCGAGGATCTGCCAGTTGTACGTGATTTTGCCTATGTATTTCCTGAGGAACTTCTTGGTTTACCTCCTCACCGCCAAGTGGAATTTCAGATTGATCTTGCACCAGGAGCAGCCCCAATAGCTCGTGCTCCTTACCGCTTAGCACCTGGAGAATTGCAGGAGTTGTCTAATCAACTACAGGAGTTACTGGATAGGGGCTTTATTCGACCCAGTTCTTCTCCTTGGGGAGCCCCAGTTCTTTTTGTAAAGAAGAAAGACGGGTCCTTTCGTATGTGCATTCATTATCGGGAACTCAACAAGGTTACTATCAAGAACCGTTATCCATTGCCATGTATCGACGACTTGTTTGACCAGTTGCAAGGGTCAAGTTTTTATTCAAAGATTGAATTGAGATCGGGCTATCATCAGGTAAGAGTCCGAGAGGAGGATGTTCCTAAAACGGCATTTCGAACGCGTTATGGACACTATGAGTTTTTAGTTATGCCGTTTGGAATAACGAATGCGCCAGTGGTCTTCATGGATCTTATGAACCGTATATACAAACCGTATCTCGATGATTTCATTATCGTATTCATCGACGACATTTTGATCTACTCGAAGAACAAAGAAGATCACGAGCGGCACTTACGTCTTATTTTGGAGCTCCTGAGGAAGAAGCAACTCTATGTGAAGTTTTCTAAGTGTGACTTCTGGATTCGAGAGGCACACTTCCTTGGCCATATAGTGAATGAATTGGGGATACACGAGGATCCTGCAAAGGTTGACGCTGTTAAGAATTGGGCGGCACCAAAGACTCCTTCTGAGGTGCGACAATTTCTTGGTCTCGCTGGGTATTATCAGAGATTTATCAAGGATTTTTCGAAGATCGTGCAACCTCTTACTTCGTTAACACAGAAGGGCGTAGTATACTCATGGGGAACGAAACAAGAACAGGCATTCCAGTTATTAAAACAGAAACTCTGCAGTGCGCCGATCTTGTCTTTACCTGAAGGTACAGAAGACTTTGTAGTATATTGTGATGCTTCCATACTGTAACATCCCGAAAATACAAATTCTTAAGTTTGTAATTTAGTGCAAATAAATTAGTAAAACAAACTAACTAGAAATGATACTAACCTAGTTAGATAATGATTTATGAGTAGATAAGGAGTTAAAACAAATAGAAAACGAAAGTTTAGGGACTAAAACTGTTTAAATTCAAAGTTATGATAATAAAACATAAAACTCACACATTTGTGTGTGAGCTGGTTGTTCAAAACACAGAGGGGGCGACCTGGGTTATTTCAAAACCCTAGTTCATGCTAAATCCCACAAATTGAAGATCAAATTCGTTCCCAAATCGAAATCCGAGTTAAGATTAGTAATCCCCATTACAAGGGGGTTGTCAGGTATGTAAAATTTGATGTTAATTCTCTGTTTGAAATTCTCATGAATTTGGGAGAACCGAAATTTGATGATGCATGTTTGTTATTTGAGTAGAATAGGAATGATATAGTGTCTAGGAGTAAAACCTAGACAACAATATGTGAAATCATGCCTAAATTCTGAAAATTTCATGAACACATTGAAGGTGATTCATGCGTTTTGTGAGAAAATGATAAACACTAGGATTATAGTGGTTGTTCTAGTAATATTTGACATATGTGAAGTGATTTCAGAATTTTAGAGGTTAAAGTTCATGTAAGGTAGTTCATTGATGAAAATTTAGGGCTATATGACAAGTTATGAACTTGATAATATATAGTGTAAATTTCTGCCCTTAAAGTGTTCGCATAAATGCCTCAAAGAAGGCTTAAATCTGAAAATTTGAGTTAAACCGCATGATTTTGATGTTTAGGCAAAATATGCGAACTATGAATTGAAAAGAGTTCTAAACATGTCTTGGTTGAACTCTATAGGAAAGGATACCGGAGCTCCAAGTGGACAAGCCGGTGGTGACTTACGTTTGAAGGGCGTGCACTAAAGGTATGTAACTTGATTCGTTACGTTGGGTAAACTTTGATAATTTGCATATGTGTAGTGAATTGTAGAATAAAGGTTGCCTTAATTTAAAGCGATAATGTTCGCTATATTGATTAATAAGACCAGAATTGGTTAGAACTTGTTGGTAGTCATCATAATGGAGGATTCCGTAGATGAGCCAAACGGGTCGAATAATCGATTAATGCGTGGCAAATGCTTTGTAATATAGTGAATTGGTTTTTTTGTTAATGTTGATAAACGACATATTAGAATACGAGAATTTAACATGTTGGTTTGTAAGAATGAGAAATCCGAGAGTTTGGTTTGGGCTAAATAATCAAAACAATCAAAATATGAATTTACAGGGACTACCGTAAGTTACGGTATATACCATAACTTACGGTAGAAATAGAAAGGTTACGGTAGTTTCTTACTGCCTTACGGCAGACCAGAGCTTTCCAGCAACGACCGTAACTTACGGTATCTACCGTAAGTTACGATAGAACCGAAACATTTTTGTTAAGTCCCGCATACTCTAGCTAATCGAATCCGTCTTTAAGCGTAGTTTCGATTGAGTAATAATTCTAAGAACTCTAACATTAATTTTTGATTACAAATCTCCAGTTTCAGGTTGTTAGTGCATTCATCTGTCGACTTCGTCTTATATCGAGTCTCGGGTTCGTTGCGAAGTTGTTCAAGCATGATGTCATGATGACATCATCAAAGTGACATCATCAATGACATCATCACAAGAGGACAAAACAGATTTCAAGATACATGGGTTTCGCTTGGAGCTGAATATTATATTTGTGGCTTTCGCTTGAAATTGTAATTTTATATTGAAGTAGGTTTCGCTTGAGAGTTATTAGGTGTTTCGCTTGAATGAATATTGTCATATTCAAGCGAAAGCATGATGGCTATAAATAGGATGATAGGCTGTTCATTTGTAACAGTTTTAGCAGAGATCTCAAAGTGATACCGAGGTGCTGTCGGTGTTCCTTTTGATTGTAAACAGTGTCAAATCAATATATAAGAGGATTAAAGTGTGAATCAAGCTGTTTTCACGTCCGTTTCTTTGTTTCCGCCTCTGAAACGGATTTGAGCTCTTCCGAACGACTCGTTTGGGTCACAATCCGATCCTACAAGTGGTATCAGAGCTCAGGAGGAGGAGCTCTTGGATTTTCAGCTTTGATTTCATAATATTTCTGCTTCTACACCATTCTGTCATGTTTTTTTCAAAATTAACCTAGATTTTCTGGATAAAATGAATTAATTTTCAAGTATATTGTGCGAAACTGTGTTTTAGACAATCTGTGAAAGTTTCAGACCTTAAAACAAATTAAAACTTGATCAATTGTAAAAAAAAAAACTGATCAGATCGTTTGTGACTTGCCTGATACACACGAACAGGAACTTCAAACTCAGATTTACGAAGATTCAGCGGACAATATTAAACGAAAATCATATCATTGTGATCGGAATTCATTGTAGAACAATCCTTGAGAATATCAGACCTAAACTCAAAGTAAAAACTGGTTAAAATCATGACTTTCGCTTGAAATTCGTTTGACATTTGCTGACATCATCGAGCTTTCGCTTGAGTTTACATGTAACTCTCGCTTGAAAACACCATTACGTGTCGGCTTCCGCTTGAATCTGACTTTCACTTGAAATATGTGTCGACCTTCCGCTTGAAAGTTACATCGAGTTATGTGAAACGTAAAACAAGGATGTCAGGTCATTGATAGTTGGAAAAAGAGATCATGTGTATATGTGAATTGTGTCAGGTTTCATTGGTTTGATCGATATTTTAGTCGACTTTATCAGACTCATTGTAGATATCATAATATGGTTGGTTTTTAAAGTGTGCATGTGATGGCTATTAAAGTGTGCATGTGATGACTTTTAAAGTGGATTTTAATATTGTCGGCCATTTGTTGATCGGCCCAAGATATTTGTCAGTTCATTGAAAGATCCATGTGCATTTGATTAAAAAAAAAACAAGTCAGTGCATCGTGTTTTGTGTCAGTATTCACGAGGTGATCAGTCTTCACGAGGTTGTCGGTCCAATTAAGAAGTTTTCGAAGTGGTCAAATTTGAGTAGTTCAAGATTTTTGAAAGTAAACAAATCTATCGGTTTTAGTGGATGTGTTGGACAAATTAAATCAAGTGAAAAGGTTGTACGTTGTTGAAAAAGAAAGTGTCTACTACTTTTAATTGAGGTCCAATTAAATCGTTTGGTTTGCATGTGAAGTTGATAAAGTGATATAAGTGTGTAGACCACTAGATAAGTTTATTTGATTAAATCAATTTCTTGTGTGAAGTACACTACATAGTCGTGGCCCAATCAACTTTTAACAGAAGAGTACCAGCCCATCACTCGTTCTCGGCCCAATCATTGTGATAAGTCAATTGTGAGATGTATTGAATTAAGTTGTTGGCCCAAGGTTCACTTGTGAAAAACCGTTCATTGAATAGTAATTGGCCCAACTGAATCCATTTCATTCCGATCAAGTCCATTCATTCACTCGAACAACATTAGAACGAGTCCGCGAATTTTTGACACGAGTTCTAGACTGTTTCAACCGTTACACACGTTCACATTGTTTAGTTTGTTTAAACTAATTAGTTGTTTTTGTTTTCATTCAGGTGTTTTTACAAGGTGTTTGCCAAAGTATATCAAATTTTCAAAGACATGGAAGAGGAATTCTACAATGCATTTGCTACGCCAGTCGCTCCAGTTACTGCTGCTGAAAATTTATACAGTGAGAATGAAACAGGAACGCATCAGAAACCACCAAAACTGATGTACATTGAAGATTTTCAGGGATGGAAAAACCGTTTTGAGAATTGGGTTCAGGCTTACAGATTCGATGCTTGGTGTTCTTTACTGAAAGATTACGAGAATCCAAAGAATGAACGTGGGTTGGAAAAGGGTTTCAATGATTTTACTGAAGCTGATAAGTTGAAATACACTAGTGAGAAGATGATGATCAGCATCTTACAGCAAGCAGTTAAAGAAGACATCTTTGTCTTACTTCAACATAATGGAACTGCTAGATCAATCTGGGAAGCTTTACTTCAGAAATTCCGAGGGAGTGCTGATATGATCAAAAACAAAAAGGCCTTATTGAAGAAGTCGTTTGACATATTTACTGCATTTGATCATGAAACCACAAAGGAAACAATAGATAGATACTGTCATCTGGTTCTAGAAATGAAAAGATTAGATATTCAGAAAGATGATGATGAGTGGGTTGATAAGTTAGCAGAGGCATTACCCCAACAGAAGTGGGGAACTTATCTGATGATTGTGAAACTCTTGAGGAAGACTGAGAGTATGAACTTGGCACAGTTTATCCAGAAGATTGAGGAACAGGAGCTGGATATTCAAAAGACTGCTATAATGACGAATCCAAATGCCAAACTAGATGTCAGTTTGTATTACAGAGGGAACAAGTTTGAGGCCACTCCCAGCCATAGTCCAAAGATTCAAACTGGTTTTAGTGCTGACAGTTCATCTGGAACAAAGAGTAGTAATGCGACTCAAAGTGGTGGATTTTCTTCATCATTTTCAAGTTTTGATCCAAATAGCGCAACATCAACTTCTCAACGACAAAATTCAACACATCTTCAGTGCAATGTTACATTGAACATTCAAAATGGTCAGAATTTGTCTCCGGAAGTTGCCAAGCAGCACATGGCATCACTGGTTACTATGTTAGAATCTTATGAAAGTTTGATCGGTGGGAAGATTGGCAATCCGATGCTTACCAAAGAAGATTATGACCAGATTGATGCTGAAGAACTTGAAGTGATGGATATCAAATGGTGCTTAGCAAGTGCTTGGAGGAGAGCTGAAAAGTTTCAAGAGATTACTGGTAGGGATGAATTTCGAGGAATGGCTACCTCTCCGTTGGGATTTGATAAATCAAAGGTTACCTGTTTCCGTTGTAAAGGAAAAGGTCATTTTAAACGAGAGTGCAAAAGTAAAGAAGCTACCGGGAATCAAGATAGAAACAATTATTATCAGAAATCAATCTTCCATCAGACTACTCAGCAACCTCAAATTGCACATGCTCATGCTACTGATGATGGAAAGAAGAAAGCTTTACTTATTCATCAAGATGATGAAAAAGTTGCAGAGGGATTTAGTTGGGATAAATACATTCCATCTGATTCAGGATTTGTTGCTAAAATACTAGATGAAAATGAGGCTAGTGAGAAAAGAATCCCGATATTTCCAGATCTTGGAAGTGATGTGGATACCGATGATGAGGAAGAACATCTCAACAAAGCTAGAAAAGGCATTGATCTAACTAGTTTTAATTTGTTTTTTGCAGATAAAATGGAGATGTTGTACCAGAAGAAGATGGCAAGATTGAGGAAAGAGCTGGAAGCAGCAAAAATGCAAGCTGCTGAAAAGACAGAAGCAGGAGAAGAAATTGTCGAAGTAGAGAAAGTTGTTGATAAGATTGTTGAGGTCGAAAAGATTGTTGGAATTGAAAAACTTGTCGAAGTTGAAAAGATTGTCGAGATCGAGAAAATCGTTGAAGTTGAGAAGATCGTTGAAGTTGAAAAGTTAGTTGAAAAACTTGTTGAAGTTGAAAAGATTGTTGAAAAGGTGGTTGAGATCATTAAACCTTGCGAGAAATGTTCTGAATTTTGCAAAGTTTGTGAAGAAAAAGACAAGAAGATTGCTGATTTAGAGAAAATAAAGGAAGATCTACTGTCTGATGTTAAGTACGTGAAAGAATCTTATGATGTGCTGAACAGGACAGTTGATAGTTTGAAAAAGGCAAACTCAGAGTTTGAGAAAGCAAATGAAAAGATGAGTGGAACCCTAATGACGAAGCAAAGTGTCATCAATGACTATATTGAAGATTGTGCGAATCTAAAGAAGGAGCTGGAACTTGGAAAGATTGAGAGCGAAAGGATTAACTGATTACTTTTGAGTTATACTACTTGTGATTATCTGATTGATCGAGTTTATCCTACTGTTGCAGGTTTGGAAGCTTTCAAGAAGAAGAAAGACAAAAAAGAGGATACTGGTAAGCCACAAAGTGTCAAGTATAACAGATGTCCACCTCCTATATTTGAGACTTATTCTCCCAGGAAACTAAATGAGGAACGAGTAGACAAGGCTCTAAACATCAAATTAAAGTCTGAAATCACTGATGAATTACCAGACAATATTGATGTCACATTCACAGCGTCTGACACTGATCATGAGTCTGAGTTAGTTAAGAAAGTTGTAGATCAGGTGTTAGATATGGATGAAGAGTCAAAACAGGAGTCTGAGTCTGATAGTCCGAGTTCATCAGAAAAGAGTCCAAGTTCACCGGTTAACAGAGTTTACAATAGAGAATTCCTGTTATCAAAATCTAATTTGAATGACGGGTCTATCAAAGTGGTTTATACTTTGTTTGATTCAGACAAATTATATTCTAATGAGGAATTTCCAATAAGAAGTGTAAAAACTGAAA
Source organism: Helianthus tuberosus (assembly GCA_030545235.1). Taxonomy (NCBI): domain Eukaryota; kingdom Viridiplantae; phylum Streptophyta; class Magnoliopsida; order Asterales; family Asteraceae; genus Helianthus; species Helianthus tuberosus. The sequence goes on along the minus strand of CM060423.1, from coordinate 167,503,279 downwards.
TGATCAAACAGGTTTTCAAATTAACAGACATTAATATTTCTGAAATAAAATATTTAAATCTTGATGAAAAACCTAAAAAATACACTTCAAGAGTTCAACAGAGATTGAACAAGAAAAAGGGTTACGGTTATGGTTCAGGTTATCGAAAGAAACAAAACCATAATGGTAATCTTAAAAAGAAAGGTCTTGGTTTTAATTCTTCAGAAATTTATAAAAATCAGAAAACTTATAAACCAAAAACTAAATTTGTTTCAGGAGGAAGTTCAGAGGATGAACAGAAGAAACCTTTTTGGAAACAGTCAAACCAAGAGTTTCTTGCTGAAGTGAAGAAGAACATGAGAAGGTTTGCTGAAAGAGTTGACAGAAGAACCTGTTTCAAATGCCAAGAAGTTGGACATATAGCTTGGAATTGCCCCAAGACCAACTACCAAAAACAGGAAGTTTCTTCTAACTCTGTTTTGAGAAAGACTTGTGTTGATAAGAAAGAAAATGTTAAAAAGTTTGAAAATTCTACTTCTGAAGAAGGAGAAAGTTCAAAACGGTTTTACAAAAGAAGAGGTGATTTGAGTAAACAAAAGTGGGTGGTTAAATCTGAGGGTAATTCTGACAATGAATCTGATTCCATAAAATCAGAGGAGTCTTTGGTTGAGAAAAAGGTTGTGAATTCCGTTCCAGAGGTGAACGATGAGGATTTTCCTCCATTGTCAAAGGAAAATTTGATGAAGAAAGTGGGAAAAGTAGAAATTTCAGGTCAATTCTTCGCTGATAAGGGAGAATTTGATGTTGAGAAGGCTTTCAATAGGAAAGTCAAACATATTTTCGGGAAGATGGTTGATGGGAAGGTTAAAAGTGCATAAGATTTTTACAAATCAAAATGTTGGTGGGATAGATGTTTGCCGCCAAAATCACCCAAGGCTGGTCAGGCTTGGGTGACAGCATTTTCACCATAAATTCCTGACTTGCCGGAGGTCCCAGGTTGGTAAGAGTGGAGCAGGTATCGGCATCTTTCTTAGCAAATGATCCTACAAGTGGTACAGTTGGTAAAGTACAGGTGATATCTTTGAATTGTTATATGTTGATTTACAAGTGGTTATGATTGATAAGTGAACCTGTAAGTGATTGAAGAAGGTTTTCATTGACAAGTGGTTAATCAAGGTCATTAAGTTGAACTTGATTGGACCATACTTACAAGTGATATTTTGGAAGAACAATGTGATGAACCCCTAACCTACAAATGGTTTGAATATCAACAAAACTTATTTTCCGGAAAAACCATTTGATTAAAACAAACTTAAGTGTTTTGAAATCACAATGGGAAAATAGTTTGTTGTAAGGGGAGTTCTGATTGTTTATGCCAAGTGGATGGCGATTTGAAGTGATTTGATATCAGTTGTCACTTTATTGTATAGTTTGTTTTCAAATTTCCTAAAATGTGTTTGCATTTTAGGGGGAGTAAAATTTTTTCAGAAAATCCAAAAACATTAGAAAATTTGAAAAAGTCAAAAACATGATAAAATAAAAAATGAGTTTTGTTGTATAAAAGAGGAAATGATAGTACATCAGTGGACGATCACGGCATGCTAAAGAATTGGAAAGTTAAAATAGTGATAAACGGTCTCACTGATGATGTGTCAGTAGGTTTTTGCACATTTAATAGACTGCGACGAGATATAAACTTAAATTTCAAACTTGCTTAATTCGTGGGTAACATCTCTCGGATATATGGGTAACCCCCGAAATCTTGTTTGAAAGATTCCTTTTTCTGATATACTAGGTTTGTTTACTCAGTGATATCTGGGGTATTATTCCGGGACTTCTGCTGAACGGTAGTTCTGACCTAGTCCTCGAATAATACTTTCTGCAATGCTTGAATCATAGCATCACCCTCAGCATATATGATAAGACAATAAAATTGCTTAGCAATGCTGTTGTAAAAAAGATCCTCTAAAGGGGACACACCCAAAAGTCGAGTCATGATCTCTCTGCTGAACGGTAGTTCTGACCTGAGCTCTCATGATTCTTCATAATTTATTAACCCCTTACAGATATCATTTGTGTTAAAACTCACCTGTAAGACTGAATATTGGGATCTGGATACGGGAGTATATTCTGAGGTGGGACACGCGATTAAGTTTAAGTATCTAAAACATTAATCTCGTATCTCGAAACAGTTAAACTTTGTGTGAAAATTTAAGTGGATCAGTATACTGACAATCTAGGTAAATCGTTTAGAACTTAAAATGTATAAAGCTTAACGGTGTTGGTGATTTGTCTCAGAAACTGATATGATCCTCTTACGCAAACTCACAAAAATATTGTATGTAAATATTTCTTTACTGCATTTCATTTCTTTTATTTCAAAAATCCAAAAAGATTTTCGGAGTGTTTTAGCATAATTTTTGAAAAATTCAAAAAGATTTTAGACAACTGATGTTGAAAAGCTGATTTTCAAAATTCCGAGTGCTGAACATGACGAACAGGTTTGGGAAAGTTTGTTTGAAGATGTTTGAAATGAAAATGATATACATACAAGTGGTTAATCAGTGATTTTCATGATAAATCTTTTTGTTCGATACTTGAAAATGATGTATTCAGGATTGTGTCTTCAAGAGATTAACAAAGTTTCTAAATTTGTTATATCTTATCTTTTACGAAACTTATGTTTTGGGTAGAGAATATGCAGGTGAATCAGGTCACGATACTTGAACCTGTGAAAGCCAGACTACGATCCCAGTACAAGTTGAGGGGGAGTCTGTTAGAGAAAGAGAGTCTGAAGATGCAAGAGCTAGGAGCTAGAGATCCTGAAAGAGAATTGGAGATATGATAGGGCCAGATAGAGATCCTGAAGGAAGTCCAAAAACTGATAAAGACTGAAGATTGAGAAGACTCGACACTTAAGACTCGTCAACATCTGAGGGGGAGTCTGTTAGTGCATTCATCTGTCGACTTCGTCTTATATCGAGTCTCGGGTTCGTTGCGAAGTTGTTCAAGCATGATGTCATGATGACATCATCAAAGTGACATCATCAATGACATCATCACAAGAGGACAAAACAGATTTCAAGATACATGGGTTTCGCTTGGAGCTGAATATTATATTTGTGGCTTTCGCTTGAAATTGTAATTTTATATTGAAGTAGGTTTCGCTTGAGAGTTATTAGGTGTTTCGCTTGAATGAATATTGTCATATTCAAGCGAAAGCATGATGGCTATAAATAGGATGATAGGCTGTTCATTTGTAACAGTTTTAACAGAGATCTCAAAGTGATACCGAGGTGCTGCCGGTGTTCCTTTTTATTGTAAACAGTGTCAAATCAATATATAAGAGGATTAAAGTGTGAATCAAGCTGTTTTCACATCCGTTTCTTTGTTTCCGCCTCTGAAACGGATTTGAGCTCTTCCAAACGACTCGTTTGGGTCACAATCCGATCCTACACAGGTATTGCAAGCATATGGATGACGATCAAGTTGATGTTTCAAGAACCGAACACAAAAATTTTTGGATGCTTCTGCACGAATTAACTCTAGCTAAACTATGTAGTTTTATACTCACTACTGAACGACTTATGTTTGAAACTAGTTATTTGATTATGTTAAACACTGATGAAGTAAAACTTAGTCTACCAACTAAGTTTTTGTTAGTTAAATATTTTGTTTATAAACTTTACATTTCGCACGATTAAATAAATGAATTAAATGGTTGGGTGTTACTAGTTGGTAATCAGAGCTTAAGGTTGTCAACAAAGTGTTCGATTTAAGCTTGATTGATCGTCCGGTAAGAATTAACTTATTATTTTAATAGATTATATCTTATGTAAGAAACGAGAAGTGAATTGACGTGCATGGGAAGAGTGTGTTAATTCACTCAAACCCGGAAAGTGCACCAAATTTGAACGGTTAAAGCAAGTTAGGAACTTGGCTAAACCAAAACAAATGAAGCAATGTTATAAATGAAATGTTTAACGTTTAATGTAAACATTTCAGTTTCAAGATGTCGGAAAGAAACGATGATGATCCGGTGCAGATAAGCACCGAACAAATGAAAGAGATAATTGCCGAAGAAGTGGGGAAGGCAATTGAGAGTAGTCTATCCAGGTTTATAGACAAAATTCAAATCACGGTATTGTCACTTGTCGAAGAACGAGTTAAAAGGTTGGAGGATAGTGTCAACCTTATGAAGGAGAAATCGGGAGAACGTAAAGGGTGTTCATACAAAGAATTTATGGCGTGTAAATCGCCAATCTACAACGGGGAGGTTGACCCGATAATTTGCCAAAGATGGTTGGGCGACGTTGAAGGGGTGTTTGAAAGGACCCATTGCGACGAAAGTGACTTTGTTGCTTACGGAACGAGTCAGTTGAGAGGACAAGCCAAAGATTGGTGGGACAATAAAAAGAATGAAATAGGGGCCGAAGCAGCAAGGGCCATGACATGGGAAGAGTTTAAGACGCCATTTCTTAAACATCATAGTCCCAAGGCGGTCATTAATAAAATCAAGGAAGAGTTCATGCAACTTAGGCACAAGGGCGAGACCATAGACAAGATTACGGCGACGTTTATGGATAAGATGAAGTTTTGCAGTGAATTGGTGACGAATGAGGAACAAAAGATATACTACTACTATAACATGTTGAGCACCAAGTATAGGGAGTTCATGACTCCTTCAAAATACGAGACCCTTACCGAGATCTTAAACGTTGCTCGGGAACGGGAAATCGAGCTGAAGAAACAAGTTGAAAGGGGTGAGCGAAGGGCACAGGATGTGAATCCAAGCCCTACAAAGAAAGCTCGAACTAGGGAATCGGGAAAGAAGGTTAATGCTAAAGGTGGGTCACCAAGTTGCAAGGTGTGTGGAAAGGGGCACAAGGGTGAGTGCCGCTTCAAAGACAAACCATGTCCGGTATGTGGGAAGACGGGAGACACCGCTTCGTTATGTCCCGGAAAGGTTTTCGTTTGCTATAAATGTTATCTGCCCGGCCACAAAAAGTATGAATGCCCAGAATTGGTTGGAAAGAGAGACACTAAAGAATCTCCAATGGAAGCTCCAAAGGCGAAAGCTTGGTCCTTCCAACTTACAGCAGTGGAAGCAAAGACAGAACCCGATGTGGTCTCAGGTATATTCGCAATAAACTTGATCCCCGCACGTGTATTATTTGATACGGGTGGAATAAATCCTTTATTTCACATGGATTTATTCGACATCCTTCATTTGTATTGACGAAATTATATGTGCCCTTGGAAGTTGAAATAGGGGACAGTAAAAGTTTTATAGTTTGTGATATTTGTCGAGGCTGCAAATTAAGCATCAACGATGAAGAATACTTGATAGACCTAATCCCGATGTCAATGGGGGAATTTCAAGTAGTCGTTGGGATGGATTGGCTATCTCAGCACCAAGCAAAGGTCGTGTGTTTTCGTAAGGAGATAAAGCTAACATCTCCGAGCGGGAAACACGTCACTATCTATGGCGAAAAAGGAGGTAACCCCATAATATGCTCGATGTTGAAAGCTCACATGCTTATGAAACAAGGATGCAAGGCATTTATGATATACGCAAATGAGCCTGAGAAAGAATCACTGAAGATTGAAGATGTACCGGTGGTACGGGACTACGAAAATGTGTTTCCGGAAGATTTACCGGGGATACCGCCAGAACGGGAATTAGAGTTTGGAATCGAATTGATTCCGGGCACAAAACCCGTAGCTAGAGCACCGTACCGACTCGCGCCATCGGAATTACAAGAGTTAATGTCCCAGATTCAAGACCTGCTTGACAAAGGATTCATAAGGCCGAGTGTGTCTCCTTGGGGCGCACCGGTAGTGTTCATGAAAAAGAAAGACGGAAGCATGCGCATGTGTATCGATTACCGGGAGTTAAACAAACTCACGGTAAAGAACCGATACCCGCTTCCGAGGATAGATGATCTATTCGACCAATTACAAGGTGCGAACTGGTTTTCAAAGATTGACCTTAGATCAGGGTATCACCAACTAAAGGTCAAGGAAGAAGATGTGCCGAAGATGGCTTTCCGCACGCGATACGGACATTACGAGTTCCTCGTGATGTCATTTAGGCTAACAAATGCACCCGCGACTTTCATGGACCTCATGAACCGGGTTTGCAAGCCAATGCTGGATAAATCGGTCATCGTGTTCATCGATGATATTTTGGTGTATTCGAAAAGTGAAGGTGAGCATGCACACCACTTACAAGAGGTGTTAGAGACACTTAGACGAGAAAGGTTGTATGCAAAGTTTTCTAAGTGTGCCTTTTGGTTACGAGAGGTGCAATTTCTCGGCCACATCATAAGTGCCGATGGAGTATTGGTAGATCCGTCAAAGATCGAGGCCGTGTCGAAATGGAATCCCCCGAAGAACCCTTCGGAAATTAGAAGCTTCTTAGGGCTTGCGGGATATTATAGGAGATTCATTCAAGATTTCTCCAAGATTGCGTTGCCGCTAACCAAGTTAACCCGAAAGGAGGAGAAGTTCATTTGGGGTGTTGAACAAGAAAGGGCGTTCCAAACGCTAAAATAGAGGTTAACTCAAGCTCCGGTATTAACGTTACCGGACGGAGTCGAAGACTTAGTGGTTTACTCGGATGCCTCATTATCAAGGCTCGGATGCGTTTTGATGCAATGGGGCAAAGTTATAGCTTATGCCTCGAGGCAATTGAAGATACATGAGAAGAAGTATCCCACGCACGATCTCGAATTGGCTGCGGTGGTATTTGCGTTAAAAATACGGAGACACTATTTATATGGGGTAAAGTGCACCATATTCACCGACCACAAGAGCCTAAAATACTTCTTCGATCAGAAGGAGTTAAATATGCGCCAGAGACAATGGTTAGAAACGGTCAAGGATTACGATTGTGAAATACACTACCATCCCGGGAAAGCCAATGTAGTGGCTGATGCATTGAGCCGAAAGGCAGATTATGCCCCGATACGAGTACAATCATTGCTGCTCATTGTGACCTTGGGCTTACTTGAACGAATACGAGGAGCACAAGATGAAGCAGTAAAGATGGAAAATTGGAAAAAGGAAAGGATTGTTGGCCAAGTTAAAGATCTCAAAGTAGGCAACCACGGTTTGAAAACACGTTTCAATAGAATTTGGGTTCCTAACACATGTGGAGTTAAAAAGCTTCTACTTGATGAAGCTCATAAGTCCCGTTATTCCATCCATCCGAGAGCGACCAAAATGTATAACGACTTAAAACAAAACTATTGGTGGCCCGGAATGAAAAGAGATGTTGTGAAATACGTGGAAAAATGCTTGACATGTCTACAAGTCAAGGCGGAACACCAAAAACCATACGGTAAACTCCAACCGTTAGAAATTCCGGTTTGGAAATGGGAACATATTACAATGGACCTATTAACCGAGCTACCAAAGACGAACCGCGGTTTCGATGCTATATGGGTAGTGGTGGATAGATTGACAAAAAGTGCTCACTTCATTCCGATTCGTGAGACTTATACGTCAGAAAAGATGTCAGAAGTTTACACTAATGAGATAATAGCACACCATGGAGTACCGGTATCCATCGTGTCCGATAGGGATACCCGGTTCACTTCAAATTTCTGGTAAGATTTCCAAGAGCAAAGGGGAACCAAATTGTTCATCAGCACTGCGTACCATCCTCAGACAGATGGACAGAGTGAAAGAACAATACAAACGTTGGAGGACATGCTACGGGCATGTATAATCGACTTTGGAGGAAGTTGGGATGTTTATTTACCATTGGTCGAGTTTTTGTATAATAACAGCTACCATGCTAGTATTGGGATGGCACCGTACGAAATGCTCTATGGTAGGAAATGCCGAACCCCGGTATGTTGGGGTGAAGTGGGCCCACGTGAACTCGCCCACCAAGATATAGTACGAAACACTAATGAAAAGATTGATGTGGTTCGGGCACACTTGAAAGCGGCTCAAGATAGACAAAAGTCGTATGCTGACAAAAGGAGGAGACCGATCGAGTTCCAGGTTGGCGACAAAGTCATGCTCAAAGTATCCCCATGGAAGGGGGTTATCTGGTTTAGAAAAAGAGGAAAATTGAGCCCGAGGTTTATCGGGCCGTTTGCGATCGTAGAACGGGTAGGAAAGGTAGCTTACCGCCTTGAACTACCGGAGGAACTAAGCGGAATTCATAACACATTTCATGTGTCACATCTTCGAAAATGTCTAGCGGATGAGATAATTTATATCCACTACGACGACATCGAGGTGGATGACAGGCTAAACTATGTGGTAAAACCCATTGCGGTTTTGGATCGTAAGGTAAAAACCTTAAGGAATAAAGAGATCGTTCATGTTAAGATCAAGTGGGAGCATAGAAAAGGTTCGGACACTACATGGGAGTCCGAAGAGGAGATGCGACGTCTCTACCCTACATTATTCGGTATGTACTCTGGTTTCGGGGACGAAACCCTTTTAAGTGGGGTAGACCTGTAACATCCCGAAAATACAAATTCTTAAGTTTGCAATTTAGTGCAAATAAATTAGTAAAACAAACTAACTAGAAATGATACTAACCTAGTTAGATAATGACTTATGAGTAGATAAGGAGTTAAAACAAATTGAAAACGAAAGTTGAGGGACTAAAACTGTTTAAATTGAAAGTTATGATAATAAAACATAATAAAACATAAAACTCACACATTTGTGTGTGAGCTGGTCGATCAAAACACAGAGGGGGTGACCTGGGTTCTTTCAAAACAATAGTTCATGCTAAATCCCACAAATTGAAGATCAAATTCGTTCCCAAATCGAAATCCGAGTTAAGATTAGTAATCCCCATTACAAGGGGGTTGTAAGGTATGTAAAATTTGATGTTAATTCTCTGTTTGAAATTCTCATGAATTTGGGAGATCCGAAATTTGATGATGCATGTTTGTTATTTGAGTAGAATAGGAATGATATAGTGTCTAGGAGTAAAACCTAGACAACAATATGTTAAATCATGCCTAAATTCTGAAAATTTCATGAACACATTGAAGGTGATTCATGGGTTTTGTGAGAAAATGATAAACACTAGGATTATAGTGGTTGTTCTAGTATTATTTGACATATCTGAAGTGATTTCAGAATTTTAGAGGTTAAAGTTCATGTAAGGTAGTCGATTGATGAAAATTTAGGGCTATATGACAAGTTATGAACTTGATAATTTATAGTGTAAATTTCTGCCCTTAAACTGTTCGCATAAATGCCTCAAAGAAGGCTTAAATCTGAAAATTTGAGTTAAACCGCATGATTTTGATGTTTAGGCAAAATATGCGAACTATGAATTGAAAAGAGTTCTAAACATGTCTTGGTTGAACTCTATAGGAAAGGATACCGGAGCTCCAAGTGGACAAGCCGGTGGCGACTTGCGTTTGAAGGGCGTGCACTAAAGGTATGTAACTTGATTTGTTACGTTGGGTAAACTTTGATAATTTGCATATGTGTAGTGAATTGTAGAATAAAGGTTGCCTTAATTTAAAGCGATAATGTTCGCTATATTGATTAATAAGACCAGAATTGGTTAGAACTTGTTGGTAGTCATCATAATGGAGGATTCCGTAGATGAGCCAAACGGGTCGAATAATCGATTAATGCGTGGCAAATGCTTCGTAATATAGTAAATTGGTTTTTTGGTTAATGTTGATAAACGACATATTAGAATACGAGAATTTAACATGTTGGTTTGTAAGAATGAGAAATCCGAGAGTTTGGTTTGGGCTAAATAATCAAAACAATCAAAATATGAATTTACAGGGACTACCGTAAGTTACGGTATATACCGTAACTTACGGTAGAAATAGAAAGGTTACGGCAGTTTCTTACTGCCTTACGGCAGACCAGAGCTTTCCAGCAACTACCGTAACTTACGGTAGATACCGTAAGTTACGGTAGAACCGGAACATTTTTGTTAAGTCCCGCATACTCTAGCTAATCGAATCCGTCTTTAAGCGTAGTTTCGATTGAGCAATAATTCTAAGAACTCTAACATTAATTTTTGATTAAAAATCTCCAGTTTCAGGTATTGCAAGCATGTGGATGACGATCAAGTTGATGTTTCAAGAACCAAACACAAACCTTTTTGGATGCTTCCGCACGAATTAACTCTAGCTAAACTATGTAGTTTTATAATCACTACTGAACGACTTATGTTTGAAACTAGTTATTTGATTATGTTAAACACTGATGAAGTAAAACTTAGTCTACCAACTAAGTTTTTGTTAGTTAAATATTTTGTTTATAAACTTTACATTTCGCACGATTAAATAAATGAATTAAATGGTTGGGAGTTACACATACAGGGTCTGGGTTGCGTACTGATGCAACGCAACAATGTGATCGCTTATGCTTCCCGACAATTGAAGGTTCATGAGAAGAACTACACGACTCACCACTTAGAATTGGGGGTCGTAGTGTTCGCGTTGAAGATCTGGAGGCACAATCTGTATGGTACCAAATGCATTCTCTACTGCATGGAACGGATATGGATTCCCTTGTTTGGTAACCTTAGAGAGCTTGTGATGGACGAAGCACATAAATCTCGATACTATGTTAACCCAGGTTCGGATAAGATGTATCAGGATCTTAAGGTTTTGTATTGGTGGCCAAAGATGAAAGCTCACATCGCGACTTATGTGAGTAAATGTTTGACCTGCTCGAAAGTTAAAGTAGAATATCAGAAACCGTCTGGATTGCTGCAACAGCCAGAAATACCCATGTGGAAATGGGAGCAAATCGCAATGGATTTTGTCACTGGGCTACCTAGAACGCAAAGTGGGAACGACACAATTTGGGTGATCGTCGATCGTCTCACGAAGTCAGCGCACTTCCTGGCAATCAATGAAACAGATAAGTTCTCACAACTAGCTGCGGTCTATCTTAAGGAAGTGGTTTCTAGGCACGGGGTGCCGACATCTATTATCTCAGATCGTGACCCGCGTTTCATCTCAGATTTGTGGCAGTCTATGCACAAATCATTCGGCTCGCGTCTCGATATGAGCACTGCTTATCACCCGCAAATGGATGGTCAAAGTGAACGAACCATCCAGACACTTGAAGACATGCTGCGAGCATGTGTGATTGATATTGGCAAGGGTTGGGAGAAACACTTGTCGTTGATCGAGTTCTCCTACAACAACAGTTATCACACTAGCATTCAGGCAGCCCCATTCGAAGCATTGTACGGACGAAAATGTCGTTCACCTCTCTGTTGGGCTGAGGTGGGTGAAAGCCAGGTCACAGGCCCTGAGCTTGTGTTAGAAACTTCAGAAAAGATTGTACAGATCAGGAATAGGATGGCAGCAGCGCGCGGCCGTCAGAAAAGCTACGCTGATAAGCGTAGAAAACCTTTGGAATTTGAAGTTAATGATCGTGTTATGTTGAAGGTCTCACCCTGGAAGGGTATAGTGCGTTTTGGGAAACACGGCAAGCTTAACCCACATTATGTTAGGCCGTTTAAGATTTTGGAACGAATTGGTAAAGTGGCCTACAAGCTGGAGTTACCTACTGAGTTGGGTAACGTTCATGATGTCTTCCACGTATCGCAGCTAAAGAAGTGTTTGTCTAGCGAGACACTTGTAGTACCGTTTCAAGAACTGAATATCGATGACAAATTGCAATTTGTCGAGGAACCTATTGAAATCATGGATCGGGAAGTCAAAGTTCGCAAGCATAGTCGAATCCCAATTGTTAGAGTTCGTTGGAACTCAAGGCGTGGATCGGAGTTCACGTGGGAACGTGAGGATCAGATGAAACTTAAGTACCCACATTTATTCCCAGAGGACAAGTCCAAGCCTGACAAGGGTAAATCTAATGCAACTAGTGAATTTCGGGATGAAATTCCCATTCAAGTTGGGGATGATGTGGCACCCGCGGAAAATCCACAGTCGTCCTGAGCTAACATCGCGCTGTTTTAGGTTGCTCATCAAATTTCGGGACGAAATTTCTTTCAAGTTGGGGATGATGTGACAATCCGAGTTTTCAAGGTCTTTTACTTGGCACGTTACTTGTTTACGAAACACTATTATTGTATATTGTTTGTGCATGAGTTGCATTGGATTGTTTAGACATCATAAACTTGTTATTAAACTTAGGAACTTGCAAAACATCACTCGACGAAGCTTGATGTTTCGTCACAATACATAGCCAATGAAACCTTAGAGTTTCGTCATCCCCTTGCTCGACGAAACTAGAGTTTCGTCAGGGACGACTTTCGCCGTGAAGGGCTTCGGCCCAGATGAGGCCCAAACATGTCTTTATGTATTTATATGCATAGAAGGACAGTTAGCAAACCCTAGACTCTATCTAAACCTATTCACGGCAGCAAACTATCTCGAAACATATCATCTTCTTGGTCTAATCACCCTAGTTACTGTATCAAGGTGAGTGTTTTGTTTGATATGATCTATACTTGATGCGTCGATTGTGCTGTAATGAATATGTGTGTTTACATTGGATCATATGTGAATATTGTTCATCGTTTAGCGATTGTGTTGTGTGTTAGGGTAGCCTGATGGGGAACTGAATGACCTTGTATTTTCTTACGATTACCGTTTGATTAAGATGATGAACAGATGTTGATTGAATGACTGTTGTAATAACCATGATCATAGGTGTATACAAATTGTTAAGGCGATTGTTGCGTGATGTTTGGCAATTAAGAACTGAATGATTGATTGACGAATATGATGTAACTGTTATCATAACAATTGTGGTGTTTGCTTGATGAATCTAGAACCAATTAGATAGCGACCTACGGAAACAGCCATAGTAAGCATTAGGGTTTGGAAACGTGAAACTGCTGGTAAACTTGGTAACTGTTATGATCAGGACGAAACTCTTGTGGGTTTCGCCATGCACACCTTGACAAAACTCCCTAGAGTTTCGTCATAAGGACCCTCGACGAAACTCCATGATTCGTCGCCTGGGAGTTTCGCCATTAGGAACTGGAACTTGTGGATAGGCTGTATTTTGATATGATTATGAGTATGTTAATAAAAACCATGATATCTGCTGTCTACTGTTAATGGTATTTACTGTCTACTGTTAATGATGCCTACTGTTAATGATGTTTGTTGTTAGTGATGCTTACTTGATAAGTGACATAATCTGGTTCATACACCCAGTATAGTACACACAACTGTTAAGCATTATTTCAGAACACATACGTGAATTGTGGGATTATATTGGTTGTATAACTGTTGTGATAGTGTGCACACTATGAGTATACGTGAACGTAAACTGATTACGAGTGCTTGAATATCATAGGCTGTGACTGTCTAAGTGTTAACAAGTAATTAATCAAACCGAGCAAACCAAGGTGAGTTCACTGCTCTTTTTCCAAGCATGCATCCCGGGGAGGGATATCTGGTAATTGTTCCGGGGAGGAACGTCGGGTTAATGGGATGTTTGTTATTACTCAATTTCTATCACATAAGACCCCTTACATCTATCGATAGTTGCTGGGGAGGCAACGAGGTTATTAGTTCATAGCGCTATTAGGATTAGCACCCTCACACTGTACCGGGGAGGACGGGCGTGAACTAATTACCTTGACCACTTAACCAATGCTTTGATAGAGGAATTGGGGTTGGGCAAATACATCTTGTAGCCATTTGTGGTAATCGAGTTAATAACAACATCAAATCAAATCAAATCGTTGAACTGTTTTATACACATATCTGGTAACTTAACGCGTTAACAAAAACTTTGAACTCACCAGCGTCGTCTGACACACTTGTCTGCATGCTTGCAGGTCGATAGGTACTTGATATGGACTTGCTATCTGGGAGTGCTGGAGTGGTCATGGGTCGAAGCTCTTGGATACTTGTTACATTGATTATAAACTCATGTTTTGAAACAATTGACTTACAGTTTACGTTATGCTTCCGCTGAATACTTATTTTGGTTTAACTTATGGCTTGGATTTATATTTGAAATGAATGGAATATTTTATTTAACTTATGAGTTCAATGTGATTGGTGGCTTAGATCCTGGTACGTCACACGCCTCGCGGGGGTTTTCGCAGGTGGTATTTTGAGGGTGTGACACAGTGTCTCGGTTGCGTACTGATGCAACGCGAGAAAGTGATTGCCTATGCTTCTCGACAGTTGAAGGTTCACGAGAAGAATTACACGACTCACGACTTTGAGTTGGGAGCTGTGGTCTTTGCACTTAAAATATGGAGGCATTACTTGTACGGTACTAAATGCACTATTTGTACTGATCACAAGAGTCTTCAGCACATTTTCGATCAGAAGGAGTTGAACATGCGACAACGTCGCTGGGTAGAACTCCTAAACGATTACGACTGTGGAATTAACTATCATCCAGGCAAGGCTAATGTTGTAGTTGATGCCCTCAGTCAGAAGGAAACTAAACCCAAACGTGTTTGAGCCTTACAACTCATAATCCACTCTAACCTTCCTGATCAGATTCGTTCTGCCCAAACTGAAGCGTTGAAGGACGAGAACCTTCAAACCGAATCCATGCGGGGCATGGAGAAACCACTCGTAACCAAATCTGACGGTATTCGCTACTTCATGGAGCGAATATGGGTCCCTTCGCACGGTAATTTGAGAGAGCTTGTGATGGATGAAGCGCACAAGTCTCGGTACTCTGTTCATCCGGGTTCTGATAAGATGTATCAGGATCTGAAAACCTTGTATTGGTGGCGGAACATGAAAGCGAACATAGCGACGTATGTGAGCAAATGCTTGACTTGCACGAAAGTCAAAGTAGAATACTAAAAACTGTCTGGTCTGCTTCATTAACCAGAACTGCCTATGTGCAAAATGGGAACAAATTTCCATGGACTTTATCACCGGCTTGCCAAGAACTCAAAGCGGAAACAATACCCTTTGGGTGATCTTTGATCGTTTTACAAAATCTGCACACTTCCTTGCGATCAAGGAAACTGACAAGTTCTTGCAACTTGCTAGTATTTACTTGAAGGAAGTAGTATCTAGGCATGGGGTGCCAAACTCTATCATTTCTGATCGCGATCCGCGTTTTGCGTCTGATTTATGGTAAGAGACGCATAAATCATTCGGCTCACGTCTAGACATGAGCACTGCTTATCACCCTCAGACGGATGGTCAAAATGAACGAACCATCCAGACACTTGAAGACATGCTACGAGCATATGTAATCGATTTTGGTAAAGGTTGGGAAAGATAGTTACCTTTGGTAGAGTTTTCCTACAATAATAGTTACCACTCTAGTATTCAGGGAGCTCTGTTCGAGGCGTTGTACAGACGGAAATGTCGATTTCCTCTCTGTTGGGCTGAGGTGGGTGACAGCCAAATCACGGGTCCAGAACTTGTACTTGAAACTTCTGAGAAGATTATTCAAATCAGAAATCGTATGGCGGTAGCACGTGATCGCCAAAAAAGCTATGCCAACAAGCATAGGAAACCCTTGGAGTTTGCCATGGGCGATCGTGTTTTATTGAAAGTCTCACCCTGGAAGGGTGTAGTTCGTTTTAGGAAACGCGGCAAGCTCAATCCGCGTTATGTTGGGACGTTCAAGATTCTAGAAAGAATTAGTAGGGTGGCTTACCGGCTTGAGTTGCCTGATGAACTTGGTAATGTTCACGACGTTTTTCACGTCTCTAATCTAAAGAAGTGTTTGTCCGATGAAACACTTGTGGTTCCTTTACAAGAACTAAAGATCGATGACAAGCTGCAGTTTATCGAGGAGCCCATCGAAATCATGGACCGAGAAGTTAAGGTCCGTAAACACAGTCGAGTCCCAATCGCGAGAGTTCGTTGGAACTCGAGACGTGGACCGGAGTTCACGTGGGAACGCGAGGATCAGATGATGCTCAAGTATCCTTACTTATTCAAAACTGCTGAACCTAACCCTGATGCAACTGGTGAATTTTGGGACGAAATTCCTTTTCAAGTTGGGGATGATGTGGTACTCGAGGAAAATCCACAGTCATCTTGACTTACCATTTCATTTCTTTGAGGCTGCTTATCAAATTTCGGGACGAAATTTCTTCAAGTTGGGGATGATGTGACAATCCGCAACTTCAGGTTACTATTCTAACCTAACCATAGTTAATTGAATCATACATTTATAGCACTGCATTTAACTAGGGTTAGTTAAATGAGTCTATGTTGGTAATTCGGGGAACTAACGGAACACATACATGATAACTCTCGAACATTGGCAACCAATGCGAATAATAAGTATAAACGGATGGTTTATACGAAACTTGTGTGCTGCATGAAAAAATACGTAAATTGTATGCCGAAAGAGTAAATTACATGGTATTATGTGGCTTTTGTGTAAAAGTTATGTTATTAGGGGGTGTTTAGTGTATTGTGAAACTTTAATAACTACACAAAAACCCTAGAAGTTCCCCACATACTCACTATACGACATTTCCACCATTTCCTAATCATCTCTAATCATCCCTAATCTTCTTCAATCATCCTTGGCTTCACAAGTTCACAGACGTCAATTCTTGATCTTCAATTCATCTAGATTCAACCAGAGGTTAGTGTTTATGATTACATGTTATGTTGTTAATCTTGTTCTTTGATTCATACAAACCCTAGACATCCAAACAATTTGTGTTTTGCTTTATGATTGATGAACATGTGATAATTGTTGTAGATAAATGATTGTGCAATGATTGTTTGATGATTGTAGTATGATATTACTGATTGATTGATTGATTTGATGCATGGCATGATTGATTTCTTTGCATTTGGGGTTTTCTGTTCGTCATTACATTGAAGAAAAGGGATTTTTGGAATTGTCAGACCTTGTGAAGTCAGAGGGTGTTCATATTTGTTAAATGATTGTTTTGTCTGTACTTGCAAATCCCTCATTGTCCCCATTTGTGAATTTCTATAATTGTCCGCACTTACAAATGATGATCCGCACTTGTATTAATGTTCCTTGTTGTTCGCACTTGTGTATAACAGCCTGTCCGAACTTAAGGAGGGTTACATACTCCGAACTTAACAATTTATTAGGGAGTCCGAACTTATATTGTATCAACATGTCCGAACTTGCTGGATAATAAGGTGATCCGAGCTTGTGTGAACACAAAGGTCCGAACTTGTAGATCGATTGAAGATGTCCGAACTTAAGATGATACACATGCGCGCATTACTGTGTCCAAACTTAGAATATTCGCACCAAAGTTTCTTCAGCATCCTAACTTAATTGTTTAAGATGTGCGAACATAGTGTGTTACATATATGATCCGTACTTGACTTGGTGTCCCTTTGTCCGCACTTGATATTCACAAATGTTCCACAGTTGATATCTTTTAAGAGGTCCGAACTTAGTGGTGTCTTATACATCCGCACTTAAAATTCTCATAAGGTCCAAATATATGAAAGTTTAATGTGTCCGAAGTTGGGTGATTTACAAAGGATCCGAGTGTACAAAGTCTGATGTCCGCATTTAAAATTATGAGAGGAGTCCGCACATATGAGAATAAGGAGTCAGTACTTACATTATTTTTTAATCAAGTCCGCACATGATATTTGTTTAAGTGCACATGAGATAATAAATGGTCCGCATAAGAAGCTTCTGAGCATAAGTTATCTGATTTGACCAAATGATTTAAATAGGGGCCCGATGATTGTTGTTGTTAGTGGCCGAGAATTGCATAAATGAAGAGCCGATATATGATTAGTATTATATGAAGATGATGAACTAATAATAGATGTATTATGTAATGTTAAAATTCCATGCTTTGTATTATAAAGTTAGAACCCCGTGTAATACACGGGTTGAATAAATGTGATTTTATATACGAAATAATAAAAAAATATATCTTTAAAAATCTCGTTTATTACATGTGTTGAATAAATGTAATTTTATATACCAAATAATAAAACAATATATCTTTAAAAACCTCGTTTATTACATGGGTTGAATAAATGTAATTTTATATATTAAATAATAAAAAAGTTATATCTCTAAGAACCCCGTGTATTGTACGGGTTGAGTAAATTTAATTTTATATATTAAATAATGAAAAAAGTTACATTTTTAAGAACCTCATGTATTGTGTGGGTTGAGCACATATAATTTTATATATCAGTCAATAAAAAGTTATATCTTGTTATATCTTTATAAACCATATGTATTATATGGATTGAATAAATCTAATTTTATATACCACATAATAAAAAAAGTTATATTTTTAAAAACCCGGTGTATTACACGAGTTGCATAAATGCAATTTTGTATAGTAAATAATAAAAATATTATATCTTTAAAAAACCTCTTTTATTACACGGGTTGAATGAATCTAATAAAAAATTATATCTTAAAAAAACGAACCAATATACTCGATATATGATGGATGGAGTGATTGCGGTGATGGTTCTTATAAATGTCAAGTAAACATAGTGAATAGCGTATTTGAGTTGAGAGTTGAACACAAAAAGAAAAGTATAGAACCAATAAACATTGATTAATGATTTTGTTTACCCTTTATAAACATTTTTGAAATTAGTTCTACACTTAACTACTTTTGTTTAATAAAATAAATAAATCATTTACATTATATTAATTTATATTTAGTGTACCTCTTTTTTTTTTAATTTCAAGATAAATAATTTTGAAATCTAATAAATATTTCAAAATATTATATTATCTCCTATACGAATTGTTTAAATTTATATTAAATTTAATTTTATAATTATCTTTTAATTAATATTAATTATCTATAATTAAGTAGGAGAGAAAAATTAGATGGCTCCAATGAATGATATGTGTCCTCTAATTGGTTTCTTTTATTATATAGTATAGATTAAATGGGTCCAAGTTTAGACAGTGGTGGCTAGAGTATGTATAAGGGTTACATGATACTTATAAAACCTTTTCATGTTTAAATCGTGACACAGAACTAGGGCAATGCCTCATTGGGAATGTGTATGCGCTACTACTATATAAATTGCGTGCAGTTATGTTTTAAAAACTAATGATCATCCGAGTTACTTGATATCACACGGCTATTACTAATGGGGAACTCCACTGTGTAATACTGTATGTTAACTTATTAAATCTGATCACATCAAACACTGGAATTGTTTGGATACTTAGGGTATTGTAAAACCCTACTTGTATACTCACTATCATGACATTATACCTTAGGTCGCGAGTAACGGACCTAACCATTAATTAACATTAGAAGTACATTATCATACCGAACAAACAAAGGTGAGTTCACTACTCTTTCACAAGCATGTGTCCCGGGAGGACAAACAAACTAATATTCCGGGTAGGAATACTTTTATTACTTTGGTTTAATTTCGATGTTAGTTAATAAACTCAACTCCTTACTATCGAACTAGTTGCAGGGGAGGCAACGGGTATTAGTTGATAGCGCTATTAGGCTTGACAACCTCACACCGTACCGGAGAGGACGGACGTGACCTAATGACCTTAAACACATGGCCACTGTTGATAGGAATTGATGAGGGCAAACGAACGTACGTCACTTCGGTATCGAGTTTATTATTGGCATGTCTTTAAACTAAAACACTTAACATGATTTCGTTAAACAAAACTGTGAACTCGCCAGCTTTATGCTGATACACTTTTTCTGCATGCTTGCAGGTCGTTAGATGACTTCATGAAACGGAGCTTGCAATCAGAGGAGCTATGGATGTCATAGGTCATGCCGTTTAATAAAACGTTAACGTTATCAGAGGCTTAATGAACAGTTTGATTTCAATTTACTTAGAACTATTTCAAATGCTTCCACTGAATGTATATTGTTTTAAATCAGATGTTTGGAATTACACTTTTCACGTTGAATGAGATTTTTGAATTTATTATATTATTGTTAGTTCAATGTGATTAGTGGCTAGAACCTGGTAAGTCACACGCCTCACGGTGGATTCCGCATGTGGTATTTTGGGGGTGTGACATCATCCATTTCAATTTCAATTTTGAAGAACACACTCTAAAAACCTCCATGTTTAGTAAAGTTACTAGCAACTTTGAATCTTTATGGTGGAAATTCAAGCATATACGGAAGATTTACCCATGAATACCCCTTGAAACCCTTCATTATTTCTAATAATCATCATAGGTATAAAACTTTATTTTTCTTGTTCTTGATCTTGTTTGTAAATTTTGATTTACAAAAGATTGTTTCTCAAAAGCTTGAATTTTTCATAACATTTGAAATCTAATCCACAAAATGGTTTTCCAACAAAACAAAAATGGAAGTATGTGTGAGTGTGTATATAGCCGTAGGTATGTATGCATGTGGGTTAGAGATTATGTTTTGTTTACAAGTTGATATTTGATTGTGATGTTTCCTGAAAAGTTGTTGCATGTATGATCAAAGTTGATTTATGCAAAGAAGATGATGATGATTTGAGTTAAATAGGTGAAAAGTATATGTTGGGATGCATATGTGTGGCTGTATATATGTATGTATATGTGCTAGTATATGAGTTATGTTTGATATATGTAAGAATGTTACATGCAATGAAATCAAAATGATTAGATGAATGATTTATGTGGAAGTTGATGTTTTTGATTATTTGAAGATGTGATAAATATGTGTTGATGAGCATTTAAGTTTCTATATGATGTAGTAATAATGGTCATGCACTGAATACTTGTACATAAGTATTAGTGACAACTAGATGGTGATATGAAGGTGATTTGATGATGAAATGATATGTGATGTGTGCAAAATGCAACATATAAATTACATCAAATGTGGCATAAAACTAACCCTTTTTTAGTACTAATGTTGGAAAAAGTGTGTTTTTGTCTTCCTTTTGTATTTTCAGGATTAAATGAGCTCAAATGAACAAAAGAAGCAAAAAGGCATCTAAATCTAACATAAATACAAGAAAAGGAATAAACATGGCATGCCCGACCCCTCGACAGCATCCCCCCAAGCAAAAACAAGAGAACAGAAGGCTGAACATGCCCCGTGCTCAATGAGCATGGGGGCGTGCCCAAGTGTCTGCAGAAAAGACAAAGTTGTAGAAGCTTCTATCACCCACCACGGGGGCGTGCCCAGCGGACACGGGGTCGTGGTCAACTCTAAGATTCACAGAATCTGAGGAAATCTTGATATTACAGATACGCTTCTGCACACGGGGTCGTGCCCAGCGGACACGGGGGCGTGGTCAACTAATGCAGACAAACTGCATTTAATGAAGAAAGAGAAGACGGGTGGACACGGGGCCGTGCCCAATGGACACGGGGCCGTGTCCGGGCTTCTGTGCAGGCTATAAATAGGGGTGCTTGGCTCATTTGCAAACCATCCCTTGACAAACCACCTCTCTCCCACTTCGCCCACACTCCACCACCACCACAACACCATCATCCACCACCATCATCCATCATAGAATGTGTGTATTAGTCTCGGGATCCAAGATTGATAGTAAGAGTTCTTGACAATCAAAGGCCATGTTTGCCTAAGTCTCTTACATCACTTGGTGAAGACAAGCATTTAGTGTAATACTTTTTATTTTTAATCTTTTCGCACTTTTTATTTGGTTATGTATTAATGACTTTAATAACTAGCTTCTTATGTTAAAGGTGATTCTTCCTTATCATTTGTCCGTGGTGTCTTGGTATTATTTTACTGTCTATATAAAATAAAAGATTTTCACCATTCATATCTCCACGGTCTATATGGAGATATGTTGGCTACCTGGTCGGGGGTTAAGAGAATGGTTTGGTAAGAGTCTTGCCTTGTTCAGTGTATAGATCCTGCAAGGACCTGGGTTAACTTTAGTAGGACCTCCTTCAATACCCACTGGTATTGGATGGCGGGGGTCCGAACTCCTTGATCCCCTCATATGTAAGCTACTATTAAAACTTTAACCCGGCTACTTAGGATTGTATCCCTGCTGACTCAGACTACTTAGCCGAGGGTAACGTCACCTTCAAAAGAGGGGCCTACCACATTATGCATTAATAACGTAATTAATTATCTTTCAATAATCCAACCCTTTAGGATTGTATCATTGCTGACTCAAACTACTGGGTTGAGGGTACCGTCACCTTCAAAAGAGGGGCCTACTACAATAACTAAGATAATCTCTTAAAAAGTGCAAAAGTGCGGAAATAATCAAAGGTTACACTAAAGGCGAGTCGGATCCAAGTGATTCATCTTGTCTATCTATTTTTATTTTTCAGCATTTTTAGTTTTTATTTTCTAGTTTTTTCTAAACTTTTGATTTGATTAGACGTTGAGGATAAACCGGTATTAAAAGCTCTTGTGTCCTTGGACGACCTCGGTATCTTAACAACACTATACTACGCTCACGATGGGTGCACTTTCCCATATGTGTGTTTAGTGTTAGTAAATATCGTGTTTTATAAATTTAAAACTTGGCTAAAAAGTGTTAAAGGGCTTAAAATATACATTAAAAATTATACGACACTTCACATGCATCAATATGATATATGAATGATGAATTAATTCAGATTGTATTCATGTTAAAATGATGTATAAGATGTGTTTTGATGATACAAAGATGTGTCATAAGTTTGATGGTCTTGCATGTTGTACATGAAGCTTAAAAGTAGTAAAATAGATGAAATTGTATGACTTATGTGACTTACATGAAATCTGCACTAACATGAATATAAGTACCATTTTATTCAGTAAATAATGTGTGTTATGTTAAAATATCAAGTCGTGACGATTTGGGATGATTATAGTAAAGTTCGGTACAAGGCTATGTGTTAAAAACGGTAAAAATCGGCTTTTAAAGTGATTTTTGCAAAACTGATTTAGATCAGAATATAAATTGATACTTTTATGATAAATATAAGTATTTAAACTTATATTAAGTATCCTTGGTGTTTGGCTAGTCATACGTGACTTTCGACGCCCAAAAAAGTTACCGAAACGTTAAATTACGCATATTTCAACGTACGCGAAAATCGGTTTGTTCAAGGGTGAACTTTATGTGTTGCAATGTGATATGTGAATATGGATATATGTAAGGTGATAAATTAAGTGTTGACATGATAGTAGGAGTTAGGACTATGCATGTACACTTGTACGGTTAAAACGGTAAATTTCGTTAAATGTCACGTTAAGTATATAACTTAATTGTCAAAGCATAAAAATGATACATAGGTTAACTTGATGAGTTACTTTGCGTATTAGTGCTTTAAAAACGATAAAATGTGTAAGTTGATGAAATGCGTGAATTATGATATTTGATGAATGTGTTCACGTTTATGTGAATATGTTACGAAGCGCAAATCGTAGATATATTATATATAAACCGGTGTGATAACGGATATAACATAATGAGGGTCACCAACAAAATCGTTCAAGTCGCGAAAATCTTAATATATATATGTATATAAATACGCCAACATAATCAAAATAAAGACTTTTCGAGAAAATCTCAAAGTTATGTGAAAATTCTAAGTGTTGGAGAAACTTAGGTATTAATAGAGTAATTGGTTATTAAATCGTTTCTACTTAATTTAGGACGTGTAGACCAATTTGAGGGATTGCGTTAATATAAAAACGCACCCAAAGGTGAGTGTCACTAACCCCTCTTTTACTGTTTTATGTACTGTTTCGGGGGAAGAACACGCCTTAAAAGGGATAATTATACGTTTTTGTATAAGATATGCCTTTGGATAATCTAAAAATATATTTTCATGGAAAATATGGTTTTGAAATGATATGTTATGTTTTTATGGAAAACATGGTTTTAGAGATGTGTATGATATAAAATTTGTTTTCCAAGAAAACAAGATTTTGATTTATATAAAGACGTTTCGAGGCAGAAACGCGGTGCATGATGCTCTTTGAATAACGCTGTATATTAAATTTATCTTTTTAGTAAGATATATTTACTGTTCATTGAGGCTGGCATTTGGGTGACCCAATTACGTGACACTTGGCGCAATTTCTTTTAGCCAACTTAATCATTAATATTGCATGCGCGGAATTGTTGATAGATCTATCGGGTTGACCACCCCGTCGTGACCGGTAGCTCCGTGTCATTTCAAGCGACGAATTTATACTCTCATTGTTGATATATAGCTTGTAATGTCTTGCAAACTTACGAATCTGAACGATTGGGCTGAAATTTAATACATAAACATTGGGAAAATGATCTTATCAGAGGTTTTCCATAAAAAGATCACCATAGCTGACCCTCGGATCTTATCGGAGGTTTTCCATAAAACGATTACGTTTTTCGTCCCTATGGTTTGTCAAAAATCACTATTTCAGTCCACTAGTTTAAAAATTGCTAAAACAGTCCCTATGGTTTCACTTTTGTAACTATTATAGTCCACCCGCACTAACGTCATCCAGTTATTCAGTTAGTTTATTTGAAATGACCATAATGCCCTTGTTATTAAAACTAAATTAAAATAAATAAAGAGTTACTTACGTTTTTCGTCCTTGTGATTTGTTAAAAATAACTATTACAGTCCATTAGTTCTAAAAATTGCCAAAATTGTACCAGTATCCTTCTTTATTTATTTTGTGAAAGTATTGGTAATGTTTTGGCAAATTTTAGAACTAATAGACTGTAATTGTTATTTTAACAAAATACAGGGATGAAAAACGTAACCAACTCTTTATTTATTTTAATTTTAATAACAGGGGCATTATGGTCATTTCAAATAAACTAACTAATAACTGGATGGCGTTAGTGAGGGTGGACTGTAATAGTTACGAAAATGAAACCACGGGGACTGTTTTGGCAATTTTTAAACTAATGGACTTAAATAGTGATTTTTGACAAACCACGTGGATGAAAAACGTAATTAACTCCAAAATTTACTTTCTTAACTATATATGGATGTTTTACCATTAAAATTCATAGTAAGAAAGTTTTCCTTAAACAAATTGTTATAAATTTGAATATGTGAACTCACCTTCCTTTGTGTTGACACTTGATTTTTACGTGTTCTTCAGGTACATGAGTTCGGCTTCGGGATTTTGGCATATCTTGTGGTAGTGATGCTTGTCGTGTTTTGGACAACTTTTGAAACTAATTTGGGACCGTGTGTATTTGGATCCATAAGGATCAAGACAACTATGTTGTGGTTGTGGATTGTGTTTAAACTTTAAACTCTAAACTTGAAACTCATGTTTTAAATAAGTTGTATGTCCAAAATAAACATTGCATCGCCTATCAAGATATTTATGGGTACCAACCTCCGTCACCGCCACGTTTGTATTTTCGCTTCCACGTTTTTGGGGTGTGACATGAATGAAATACTAATCCCTACACATCCGAACCACAAAGCTTTATTATGTAATTAATTTATGAGTAAATCTCCATTTTAGTCCCTAAGGTTTGACCAAAATTGCCACTTTAGTCCAAATAGTTTTTTTCTTGCCATTTTAGTCCTAATAGTTTTGTTTTCTGCCATTTTAGTCCCTGACTTTTGTCATTTTTTGCCATTTTCATCCAACCCACTAACTCCATTGAAAAACTTTAGTTAACTTAGGTGAATTTTGGTCAAACCACATTTTTCTTTCTTTTTTTACAGGTGCGATGGAATAAGGATGATGTTGTGCCAGTTTACAGTGAAGATGACGATGGTGTTTTTTGGTTTTACGATGATGGCAGTGGTGTTGGTTGATGACGTGGGTGGCGGAAAAGTGGCTGGTGGTGGTGGAAATGGTGGGTGGTGATGGTGGTGGGGTGGGTGGGTGGTGACGGTGCAGGCAAGTGGTGGCGATGATAGAAGGTTGTGATGGGTGGGTGGTGGGAGGTGATGGTGGTGGTGGTCGATGAAAATGGTAAAAAATGACAAAAGTCACCGACTAAAATGGCAGAAAACAAAACTAATTGAACTAAAATGGCAAGAAAAAACTATTTGGCAACTTGGTCAAACCTTAGGGACTAAAATGACAATTATAGATGAGTTTATGTTTCATTAGATTAGTTATACAAAGTACGAGGGAAACCCAAATAGATCCACATGAATTACTACTTGCTAAAGAAGAAACAAGGAATTACAAGGAAGTATACATTAACAGCAAATGGATTTAAGCAATGAAGGATGAGTTAGACTCGATAAACAAGAATAACACTTGGAGATTAATAGAGTTACCAAGAGATCACAAGAATAAACAAGAAAATGACATCACGTTTTTTACCTTTTCATGTCTTTCGTACGTTTTGTACGATAAGGCTATTTGTATTTGATATTTTGCTGATCTTTTAATTAGGGAACGATATCTCAAATGACCGACTTATTAGTAAATTATAAAAATGGTGACTCTAAGGAAAATATAAAAAAAAAGGTTTTATAATAATTAGTTTTAATTTTATACTATGGGTTTTTCATTGCTTTAATTAGATTTAAAATTTAATATAAGCCTAGTAAAAAACTAAATATCAATGACATAACATCTATTTTACAACTTAAGATGAATAGGGGCTTGCATGTATTTTTGTTACAGTTGGATGGTTTGTATGCAATTTTGAACAGTTGATACAATCGAGGAGAAGAATGATCCTCTCCCTCGTCTTGCTTGAGCTTTCTAATCAGTTATTACAACAATCATACTTGTTTCAATCATGCTCTTCACATACTCTATTTCCACAACCTCTTTTATATCCGCAGAAACACCCTGCAAACTAAACCAGGGCATCAGTCTCTCTCCTATTCGCAAAGAAGTCTGAGGACGGTCATATATTTGACATGACTCGTCCCTATCTTCCAGATATGTCGTCAAGGGGATCGGACGAGGGTCTTGGAGATCGGCTCACTTGCTAATACTTCACTTTGACAAAGGTCATGTGTTTCATTATATTTTTACTTTATTCTTTTCCTGTTTCTAGTGCTCTGGTCCTTGTCTGGACTAAATTCTTTTTAAATTTACTACAAAATCTGTTTACATTTTAGTATTTTACATTCAAAAATGAAAGAAATATATATAGTCTTTTTGGGATTTATGGAGTAACTTATGTGGTAGAATGTCCAGATCAAGTTAACAACATTTTATTAAATTAAAAGACCGGCCAATTACAGAGATAACTATGC
This sequence comes from Helianthus tuberosus, assembly GCA_030545235.1. NCBI lineage: Eukaryota > Viridiplantae > Streptophyta > Magnoliopsida > Asterales > Asteraceae > Helianthus > Helianthus tuberosus. The sequence continues at coordinate 167,476,273 of CM060423.1, read as the reverse complement.
TTTCAATTTGGTTATTAGAAAGAGTAAATTACTGTTTTGGCCCCTGTGGTTTAGTTAGTCTATCTCTTTCAGCCTAAAAAAATCTTTTAACATATCAGACCATGAGGTTGCATTTTATAACGGTTTTAGCCCCTAACACTAACTTTGTTACTTTTTTGTAGTTAAGTGTAAGGGTAATTAGGTAATTATATACCTTAGGGGCTGTTTTTGATAATTACAAAGTTCATTTAATATTTAAGAGATTATTACAAAGTTTAACTCAAGTTTTTTTTTTTTTATTATTTCGTTATCTTCACGATTATTATTTAACAAAATATGTTTTATATATACAAATAAATATATATTTTCATTAAGCGTTTGTTTTTTATAAACGTCGTTTTTAAAATTATTTGTTTTTAACCCTTTTTTTTAAATCGTCTATCGTTTTTAAAATTATTAATTTAAAACCGCTTGTTTATTAAATTCGTTGTTTTTAAAGTTGTTTGCCTTTCAAAGTTTTTTTAAACGATTCATTTTATAAAGTTCTTTTTAAAATCATTTTTTAACTTTTTTAAACAATTCGTTTTTCTAAGTCATTAATTTTTAAAAGTGTTTCTTTTTAAGCTGTTCCTTTTAGAACTGTTTTTGAAATCGTTCCTTTTTGAAATTTTGTATTCAGTTTACTTATAGTCGTTAGAGAAAAAGAACTTTAGAAACTAAATGATTTCAAAAATCGAGAGAATTTAATAACAATTGATTTTAAACGAACGAGTGGTTTAAAAAAACGAAGATTAAAAAAATTGATGTTTACAAAAAAAAAACAAAACCTTAAAAAAATAAGTTAATAAGTGTAAGGTACTAAAAACGCACGAATTTAATAAACGAAAGGTTAAAAAATAACGAATTTTGAATAAACAAACGGTCAAAAGAAATTGTAGATTTGAAAAAGAAATAAACTACTAAAAAAATTTTAAAAAATGAACGCTCTTTTGCAAACTTTTTATTAGAATGTTTCTTTTTTTTACTAATCTTACATTTCTTTGTTTTTTATACACGTCGTTTTGTAAAATTTGAAAAAAAAAATGAACGACTTTACAAAGTAAGTTGTTCAAAAGTCTTTTAAAATAAATGATTTTAAAAAGAATGGTATAAAATGAAGTGTTTAAAAAACTTTAAAAGACAAACGATTTTGAAAAAAAAACGATTTTAAAAAATAAATGGTTTAAAAAGAAACAATTTAAAAAACGATAGATGGTTTAAACAAAATGTGAAAAAACAAATTATTTTTTAAAACGACTTTTATAAAAACAAATGGTTAATGAAAATACTTATTTATTTGTATGTTTAAAACATATTCTGTTAAATAATAATCGTTAAATAATTTAACGAAATAATAAAAAAATTGAGTAATTGCATTAATAATCTCTTAAATATTAAAAGAACTTTGTAATTATAAAAAATAGCCCTAAGGAATATAATGACCTAATTACTCTTACACTTAACTATAAAAAAGTACAGAGTTAGTGTCAGGGGCTGTGGGTCCCGTTTTTCTCCGGTGAGGATCGATAACGAACACCTATCCTTGTTTATCACGAACACGGTAACGGGTGCGGAATCCCCGTGACGGTGCAAACCAAACAAAGTTATAAATGAACACGGATTAACCAATGAAACACACTCTATTGATTAACGGGATGAGAACCGTATACAAACTGATACAAACACAGTTTTGACGGAATTTTGACAGAGTTTCTTTACATGTATTTTCTCATCTCTATTTCACACAGAAACAGAGAAGGGTATTTATACTAAACACAGACATGACATGACGAAACACAACTAACTCTTGGCGAAACACACAAAGTCGACGAAACACATTCTGTTTCGTCAACCAACATATATTCCTAATCTTGTTTCGTCGTTGGTGTTGAAGCCCAATCCAAGTCAAAGGCCACATAAGAATTACGGCCCATGTGAGGAGGTTACGGCCCAAGGTTGTTTCTGTTGACAATCTTTGCACAATTCACATGTAGGACAAATGCTTGACATCATCATGACATCACAAAGATGATGTCATGGTGATGTGTCTCCTGGGACTTGTTCGCGGCGCTCCGTGCTTCGCGTGTCGAACTCTGGGGCGCACGACGGAGGAATGTCGTGACGTCGGGCTTGAGCCGGACCTAACCGAGTCGACCCGAACCGAATCGAAACGAGTCGAGTCGCGTCCACATAAAGTGTACCAACAAACTCCCCCTTGGACGCTACTCGTGAGGTTCGTCTTCTGTGATGGTTCGTCTTCCGTGTCTTTCATGTCGGAGGATCTTCAAAGTCTTCACGCGTGGTAAGAAGAAAGTGTATCAACAAACTCCCCCTTAGAATGAACTCTCCATTGAGTTATGCTCGTGAATCTTTTGACTTGTCAATTCTTCAGATCCTTGTGGTGTTGATGAGTGATCAACTGCAATCCGATCATCTTGATCTTCTGATTGCATCAACGTCGTGTCTTCACTTTACGGCTTGTCATCTGACACGTTCTCTTCGCCTTTAGCTGATTCTGATGTCGCATCTGCACATACAAGAAAGCTAAACACGTAATGAGAACAACCGTTTGGAATTTAGACAAATTAAACAAACGACACATATGAGATCAAATCTCAATCAACTACCGACCGACAACAGTTTGAAAGTTTAGAAAATGATCATTTTAATCCTTTAACTTTCAAAACTTGTTAACTTCGACTGTTTATGAAGATGCAATTGTTTTCCGGCTTACAATCAGGATTTTGGGTAGGATAGACTCGAGTTCCAACATCGGTCAATCAAAAATAAACTAGAAGCAAAATCTTTTTGACTTTTATAAAGTTTATACTAAAACACACCTAAAATCTTTTTGGAATTTTTCATTTTTCAAATGTAAAGACGGAAAGCAATAAATAAATATATACAAAGATGCAGAAACTAAAAGCAGTAAATAAATATTTACAGACATTCTTTTTGCGAGTTTCGAGGGTAAGAGAATCATATCAGTGTACGGTCATGTCAAAACGCTCTTTTTGTTCAATTTAACAATTTGATAAGCATCCTATAACGATTATCGGTATTGTTGTCCACATAAGCTCAACTTATCAGATGTAATCATGTTTAGGGGATACATTAAGGTATGATTTATACTTACCGACCGGTGTTCATCCACACACGACACATTCCCGTATCAAGGTATGCACGAGAATTCATCTTACCGGTGAGTATACCGATTATCATCTGTTTGACCGTATAAAAATGTGAGAAACTCACTTATTTTGATTGAAAACAAGCCCTATGTGATAGAATCACTTATTGATGAGGAACTTGATTTTCAGATGCATGAGGGCACAGGAGCAAGTCCGTGAACAGGTCAGTACTTTCGTACAGCAGAGAGACGAACTTGACTCCCGCAAAGAATCTGTGATATATTATCACTTATTTTGTTTGGACATGTGATTGTTGATCACTTATTGAGGTCGAATGCAATATGTACACGTATGTATGGTATCATGGAAGATCTAGACTTGCGTCCCCGTTATTTTTCGGTAAAAGATACAACCATGATACCCAGATGATAAGCAGTATAAAGACCGAATATCTCAGAACCTCGGCAATCTCTCAAACGAAATTTCGGTACTAAGACCATATGCCAATGTGTGGTTCCCACCTGGTCTTCAGTCGATTTAAGATTTATATCACCCTGCACACTTTAAAATGATTGTGAGCCTACCGATACATCTTATATAGAGCTGCTTATCGTATTTTTCATTTAAGGTTTAAAGAGGTTTAGACAGACCACTGATGTACTATCATTTTCTCTTTTGCTCGCCAGGAAACTCATTTTTGTTTTTCCAATGTTTTTGTGTTTTTGAAATTTTTCGATGTTTTTGAATTTTCAAATATGGATTTACTCCCCCTAAAATCAACAAACTAAGATAAATTTTAAAACACAAAGGTATTTACAAAAACGATTTCCCGATGTCGGTTAACTCATGTTTTACCTCAATGTCGTTTACCAAAATTAAGTTTTAATCAGAAAAAAATTTCTCGAATTTTGGAAAAATGAGTTGGCACGTCGGTAAGCGGTGCGGACCATGACAACATTGACGAGTTTCATAGTGAAACAATCACGTGTGAGGTGATATTTGAGATCAACGTTTCAGGTCAAAGAGTGCTGTACGAGATAATAATTCACAAAGCAGCTTAAATATCGACAAGTATAGGAGAGATTAGAAATTTAAAACCGTATCCTGCAACTGCCTCGTGCATTGCAAGGAATCTGAGCGCTCTCCCAAACTGGATATCCACCCGGTGTGGATTTCAAAGACGATTTTTGTAGCTACTGAGAAATCTCTTGACAGCAACAAGATCATAAACCTTTGGGTCCGGCTGGTCTTCCACATTGCACCAGCGAAGGTCTTTGTCTTTCTCTTTCAGAAGTAGTGTGCGGTTGTTCAATCCACGCCAAGGCATCCGCACACCCGGTTGGTTTGTTCAACAAACACATTTTCTTCAATTACACCGCGAAGAAATGTACACTGCACGTTCATTTTGTTGAGTGTGAACTTCAAACGTGCTGCAGGTGCGTACATTTTGATTGAATCTACCCTGGGGACCCGATCAAAGCCTTGAACAATCAAACTTTGGAATGATTTGCATTTTGTCAAAGCTTTTAATCTCTTTCGACAGACAATTATGTCTTCTTTCCTTTTTCTCTCCAACAAAGGCAACAATTTCTTTTGTCGCCGAACTTGTGCATGAACATTCCACTATCAATAATCCTATGACTATCGAAAGTTCCTCCTGGAACATCCTACACACTCACTCAGAGATTAGTTGGAGAGGGGGACCCAAGCCTTAACAGACTTGGGTCGTCCCTGTTCATCGACAAAGGTTATTTCAACCTCGCGATGACCTGGAACTGGTGAGACTCCCCCTGAAACTTTATCCGTTTTAGGTCTCCAAGCTTGTTTTTGTTTACCGGATTGTGTATTATTTACAGATTTAGAAATCTCCGGTTTTAACGGTTGTGACAAAATTGGTTTCCTTTTAACAGGTTCTGGTTTTAAAGCCTTTTCGATCACCTTCACATTTTTACGTCGTTGTTTTGTTTCCTGTTCTTTAACTGTGCGTTTGTCAGTTTTTGGTGACACAGGACGACGTTGTTGATGACTTTGTTCAGAAGGGGCTCTTTCTACAAAATTTGGTTTCGGAGAGTTTGTGCAATTTCTGATAATGTGGCCAAACTCCCCGCATTTAAAGCATGATCTCCTTTCAACAAAATTAGGAGATTCTGTTCGAGGACCTGACGTTGAATTTGTAGACCCCGAGGTACTAGCTTCACACCCATTTGTGTGTTGGGTGTAATTGTTTTGACTGTTACGTTTTAAAATTTTGACTTGTTGAACAAATTCAGTGTTTGATTTATTTTCAAAAGTCTCAATTTTATCAGTACCTTTGGAGGCCACAAATTTAATATCTTTTCCTTTCTTCTTGTAACGAGCTCCTTTTGATTCAACCTTAGCCTTTGGCTTTGGAGCTCGTTGTTGTTGTTGTTTACCCCTAAAAGCGACAGGTTGTTGTTTAGTCGGTAATTTTTGGTTTCCAAATTGTTTCCTCACTTCAGCTTTTGGAATAGGATCACACTGAGTTACTGAAACTCTCGGGATCGCTTTTCCCAAAAACTTAGTTGTATTATCTTCAAACACTTTATCAATCAAGGATTGATTGACGTTTTTGATTGGAAAATCTTTGTTTGAATAAATTTTATCATCACCGACTAAAGTGTACAACACGTTATCACTTTTAACAGTAGACACTGTCTCAGTGATAGGATCTATCTCTTGTTTAGCACCAGTTGATTGCACAGCAGGAGTAGGAGGATCACACAGAATGTGATTCTCAAAAGGCACTTCTACTCCTTTTCTATCATCAAGAGATTTATCCTCATCACTCACATCTGATTCATCATCCGAAGAATCATAGTCCTCAATGGTTGGAGGACTTTGATTTGAAGCACATGATGACTTTTCCTTGCTATCAGATGAGCCCTCCGATGAATTGTCCGTTTTGAACCCTAAGCCAGTTGTAACTTCCTCATAATCAAGAGGTACAGTTGGCTCAAAACGCGGCATTTCCTCCTCATCGGGCGACTTGGTATAGTCGTGTCTCAAAGGGGGTGGACACTTCCTATAACCAACTCCTTTAACGTTTCCCTTTAGTTGCTGAACGTCAATGATGTGATCAAGCACATATCGGGAGTTTGAGTAACTCTCCAATTTGAGCTTGATCGCCTCATGTTCACATTTTGCCACGGCTAGCTCTTTCTTTGTGTCCTCGATGATATTAATGTAGTTATTAATACCAATTTGTTTGTTACAAACAGTTTTTGTTAATTCGGAAACACTTTTCTTTTGGGTTTCAATAACTGTTTTAAATTCCTTTTCATTGCGAGCTAAGGCCATGTTTGACTCCTTGCACTTTGACAGTTCAACAACTAAACTCTGATTGTGACTATGAACTGTTTCAGATTCACGTTTCAATTCAGCACATTCAAGTTTTAATTCTTCAAAAGCATGTTTAGCATTAGCACATTCATGTTTCAATTCTTCACAATCACTACATATGCTAGGAGTAGGAGGATCAGAATTTACCTGACTTGTCGAGGCCGAGACATTCGCCATAAAGGCAGTCTGATAAGAAAAAGATCCATTTTCAGAATTAGAATCTCCTGCATTCGAGCTTTCTTCATCTGAACTCCCACTATAACCCGAGCTATCATCACTTTCAGAAAACTCTTCCTTGTGAACATGCTTGATGTGATTGATAATTTTTGCATAGCATGCAGTTCCACCTCCTTGATTATTATCTCCCAATTGTACAGACCAATCACATCCTTCATCAGCTTGAACTATCAATGCCCGGTTGGGGTTTGAAGGCCCTGACTGGTTGGTTTGGTTGTTAGCAGCTACTATCCCTCTTTCGTTGTTAGCTTGATTTGAAGTACTTGTTTGATTTTGGAAGGGATTTTGGTTGCCTTGTTGGTTGCCTTGTTTGCTCGGTCGCGTGCATTCACGTTTGAAGTGACCCTTTTCACCGCAATTAAAGCATGTGACAGCATCTTTATTGAACCCGTACTTCGTATCATTTTTGCCTTCCAACGAAGTTCTTCCAGTTCGAGTCATGAAATCCTTTGCCCTTCTAACTGCACTTGCAAACGCCCACTTGATATCCATTAACTCCATTTCATCCCTGTCTATCTGCTGATAGTCTTCGTTTGTCAAATTAATGTTGCCAATTTGACTTGCGACTAATCCGCTATAGGCATTAACCATAGTGGTAAGAATTTCAATGTGATCCCGTGCAGCTTCTACGCTCACTTTGGAAAGATTTGAAGTATCAGGTTTGTTACCATAGAAGGCTTGTTGTAGTTGGGTTTGTGTTGGGGATTTAGAAAAGTAGGCAGTTGGATCAAATTGGGGTTGAGGTGTGTCAATTTGAGGTTTAGAAAAATAGGAAGCTGGATCAAATTGGGGTTGGGGTGGTGCAACTTGAGGTTTTGGAAGATAGGCATTTATGTCAAACTGGGGTTGAGGTGTGGCTACTCCTCCAAAATAGGATCTTGGGTCGAAAGCATTTGACACATAAGCTGTTTGTATCTTTGGTTGCTGGCTTATACTAGCAGCAGGAGCAATCCCTCCAAAGTACATCTCTGGATTTTGAGGGACAGGAATTAGTTTAGCTTTTCTGATCTCTTCTGCATCCTTGTTCTCTAGCTTTTGAACAAACTCATAGATACTGACAGTATCCAATACACCTGTATGCTTTAACAACTCAATGAATGAGCTCCACTTTGGTGGTAGAGCATCAGCAAACCGTGCGACAATCTCCTGTGAAGATACAACAACCTTGTAAGAAATCAGTTACTAATTAAATGATAAAAACGAGTAGTCATATCATTTAGAGTCTCATTCTCCAAGAACCGAAATGATTCAAACTCTTTCTTCAATAAATCATGGCGTATCTTTCTAGTAGCTGCATTTCCTTCTCCTCTCGCTACCAATGCATCCCATAAAGCTTTCGTGGTCTTACAATATGAGAATTGATGAAAGATGTCTCTGTGAAGTGCTTGAGTGAGAATAGCATACGCCTTCTTCTCCAGATCATATGCCTTTTTGTCGGCTTCTTGCATGTTATTGAAAGTTGTCACATTTGATCCTGCTTCTTCAAGAGCTTCACTAAATGCAGAGGTGAAGCACGTCCATAATTCTGTGTTTTGCCCTTGAACGTAATTATGGAAACGACCCTTCCATGATGGATAGTCGTTCATGTGATTCAGCTTTGGCGGGCGATTGTTGCTACCCGTCTCATTCTCACTAAGCAAAATATTTTGAATGCTCTGATTTTGATTCGCCACCATTGCCCATTGACTTGAACTTATTGACTGTTGTTGTTTAGGTATGGAACTCGTCATATATTCGGCCAACGACATCTGTTTTTGAGCTGGTTGTGGATCCGTACTCCAATCCCAAGGGCTTGTGCAGCTCATATTTGACGTATGAATGATAACAACCTGATTAACACACTTGAAACAAACAGTTAAACAACTAGTGCAAACCTTCTGTTTAAAAATTACAACTTTCACGACGAAACAGAATGTTGACGAAACTGAATTTTTGTTTTTGTTTTTTTTTTTTTTGGCGAAACAGATATATAAAGTTGGGCTCCCAGACAACGAAACAGGCCCAATTTACTTGTTTGACGAAATAAAAAGCTTGACGAAACACGTTGATGTTTGTTGTGTGACGAAACAGAAATCCAATAATCCTTTGGGCTTCCACTTCAACGAAACAGGCCCATAATTATTTTTGATTTGGGCTGGCGAAACAGGTTTTAACTTAAAGAATTTGATTCTTTGGGCTATTGACGAAACAGATGATGAAGGCCCAATAATTACGAAACAGAAGCCCAGATGTATGTTGTGCGATCCACTGTCTTGTGCGACTGAAATACAACTTGTGCAACTAAAAGATGTTGACTTTCTATGCTCTGACACAAAGCAGATATCACTTTCGGCTACACCTTTTCCCAAACCACCAACCGAATGATGATGTTATATTTTAATAAACAAATCACAATTTTCAAAAAACTAACAACTTTCACAAACACTTGACAAGATTAAAAAGGTGAAAGTATCAAGAACACTTGAAGGTCTCTTGAATATATGAAGAACACAGCCCAGAAATATGAGTTTTACGGTGTACCGAAAATTGCCGAACACGAATTTTGCTTAAAACTTTCAACAAAAACCAAATGTTAATATGTAAACACTCAAACAAACAAGGTTTTCGATAAAACTTTTAGCAAACCAACAACATAAACACTGATTTTCGAACCTTTTTTTTTTCAGAAAAAAAATATAAACTTTCAAGACCACTTTTTCAGAAAATCATAAACAAACAGTTTCAAACTTGATAAAAACCCAAATATGTTTGGTTTTAAACAAGGATTAGAGCCAAAGCTCTGATACCACTTGTAGGTCCCGTTTTTCTCCGGTGAGGATCGATAACGAACACCTATCCTTGTTTATCACGAACACGGTAACGGGTGCGGAATCCCCGTGACGGTGCAAACCAAACAAAGTTATAAATGAACACGGATTAACCAATGAAACACACTCTATTGATTAACGGGATGAGAACCGTATACAAACCGATACAAACACAGTTTTGACGGAATTTTGACAGAGTTTCTTTACATGTATTTTCTCATCTCTATTTCACACAGAAACAGAGAAGGGTATTTATACTAAACACAGACATGACATGACGAAACACAACTAACTCTTGGCGAAACACACAAAGTCGACGAAACACATTCTGTTTCGTCAACCAACATATATTCCTAATCTTGTTTCGTCGTTGGTGTTGAAGCCCAATCCAAGTCAAAGGCCACATAAGAATTACGGCCCATGTGAGCAGGTTACGGCCCAAGGTTGTTTCTGTTGACAATCTTTGCACAATTCACATGTAGGACAAATGCTTGACATCATCATGACATCACAGAGATGATGTCATGGTGATGTGTCTCCGGGGACTTGTTCGCGGCGCTCCGTGCTTCGCGTGTCGAACTCTGGGGCGCACGACGGAGGAATGTCGTGACGTCGGGCTTGAGCCGGACCTAACCGAGTCGACCCGAACCGAATCGAAACGAGTCGAGTCGCGTCCACATAAAGTGTACCAACAGGGGCCAAAACCGTTATAAAATGCAACTCGGGGTCTGATATATTAAAAGATTTCTTTTCGGGCTAAAATGGTTAAACTGGCTAAACCATAGGGGCCAAAATAGTAATTTACTCTTAGAAATCATAATAGATTGGCATTGTATTTATAAGCCACTCGGTTGTTTTATTATTAAAATTGCATTACTTATTTATTTTTTGTGATTGTATATATATTTTTTTTTGTTCTGAATGACACAGCATCATTAAAAACTTATTTCAAGGAAATAGGAATGCAAATGTACTTCCACTCATATAGAAAAAACTAAAAAGAAAACAAATTTTGTGTTTACAATTAATTCATATCCATTATAAAAAATAATCTAAATGGGTCTAAACTCAATGCCTTCAATAATAAACCCAATAAAACTATTCGTGAAATCAAGTCTCAACGTAAGATCCATGTTGACTTTAGTGGCAGCTTGGAATTCCCAAATTTGCACTTCATTCCATCCATCGTTCCTTTGTTTTGGAAGGCTTCTTATTTTCGGCCTATTCAGTGGGTTGTGGGTGTTTTGACCAGCCTTTGTTATGATAACTGGGGTTTGAGGAGGACTTGTTAAATAGATATACCTAATTTTATCTCCAGAATCGCATTGATTGTCTTCCACTCTCACAGGAGCCTTTAATCTGGATTGGTGATCTGGTACTTTGTAGACAAGGTAACATGCATATGTTGTTTCAGATGATACTAGTTGGGACTGGACATTAGTCTTGACATAAATACGGCCATCATCCCCCAACTGAATGGCTTCTCCAAATCTGAGAGATGTTAGAAAATCATCTTACATGTAAAAGATTTGCAAAACATAGTAATTTATATAAGAAATCTGACAAGGGATATTAAAGAACCTTGATTCAGGTGATAACACTTTTTTATCCCAATGGCATATGAGAGCCGCTGATATCATATGACATTTCTTCCCATTTTTGTCAAGAGAAAACCACTGTCAAGCAACGAGTATATAGATATGTTTAGCAATTCAATATATAATTCTCCCTTGAGGTGGAACCATGTTCATAGGCTCCACAACAACTACATATGGAAAAAAGATAAATGGATTTGCAATTCAGTAATGGAAGTATAAAATTGTTGCTATCAAAGTTACCATCATGCCATCATTGGTTAAGAACCCTTTGCAAAGATTTGAGTACTCTTTCTTCTTCGATGTCCATGGAAAATAATCAAAATCCCCTTTTTTTGACAACTTCATTATGTCTTTATAATCAGTAGGCAGTTTTTCTTTCCAATTTGCATCTGAATCTGAATCTGAATCTGAATCTGAATCTGAGATGGGTTGCTTGTCATCTATATGTTCCACCTGTAGAACAACATAAGCATATCAGACTTTGAATTAGTCACTAATATGGGATTTCTTACATTGAAAATAACTAATGTGATTGTGGCAGCTGGACAGTAAAAGAAAACTAAAAGATATAAATTAATTAATTAATTAATGATGTACATATAATCAAATTTTAATTGGTAAACTTACGTTCTCCAAGGGCTGAAATTCAATGCCTTCTACCAATATGTCAGAAGAATAAAAATAACAATTGGCGCCCTCAAACAAAATCTGAAGATCAACAATTCTGTGGTCAGTAGTAAACTGATACAATTCACATGCCCACCATCCATCTTCTCTCTGATATGCAAGGTATGAAATTGAACTCTCTCTCTCCCCTTGTAATCTGTATTTGAGGGATATATATCTACATCTTCCATCTAAAAATGGGTTCTTAAACTTGAACACAAGGTTCACCGTGTATGTGATTCCTGGTGACAAGAACTGAGTTTTTACATCTGCTTTCAATTTCTCATATTTAAACCCTTGGTAGGTGCCCACTGCAAATCTGCGTGAATAGCAGCAAAGAATGATACATTGTAGGTCAGTAGGTGGCAATTACTTGTCAAATACTCTCAAAAGCTAGAAACAGGAAAACTCACCTTGAATTATATTTAGACGAGAATCTAGAACTTGGGACATCTGAACCCAAACATTCTGCAATAGATATCATCTCACAATGTTCTCCCTTCTTATTTAATGAAAACCACTGTACGTCCATTAAACAAGTTCAAGTTAGTTGATCATGCATGTTAAAAGTTACATGTGATATTCTATAATACAGACACAGAAGCTAATTACCGTTTTGCCGTCGTTAAGGAGGATCCCTTTGGACTGAAACTTCATTGGTTCAACGTTAGATCTGTAGTTCAGAGGACGTTGTTTGTTCCATTCACCAATAAACTCTTGATAATTGAGTAAATCTAGACTTCTCTCAAGTTCTGCCACAACCTCAGCCATCTTTGGCCGATCTTCACGAGATTCCTTCAAACATTGATACGCAATGTCTGAAAATATTTCTAAAGCGCTCTGCTCCAATGGTTGAATGGTCAGATCTTTGAAGATGATATCATTTAACTTGTTCTGTTCATAACTCTTAATCCACGTGGTCATTAAGATCTCCTTAACATGATCCTTGCTATCAAGCGTATAGCATGATCTCCCGCATAAAACTTCAAATAAGACCACACCAAAAGAGTATACATCCGACTCGTTCGTTAGGGTGTGTCTCATCGCATACTGTGGATCACAGTACCCAGGGGTACTTGCTGCAACTGTGACGGTAACAGAGGTATGCTCATTAGCGGGGCCCATTATTGATAATACGACGTCAGAAACTTTAGCATTCCATTGCTCATCAAGTAGGATGTTGGCGCTTTTTACATCATAGTGGATAAGTCTTTGGTGTGTCTCCCTTTGATCATGAAGGTACCTTAGCCCCTTTGCGGAATCCAAACATATCTTGAGACGTTGTGACCACGTGAGATGAGGGGAGTCCAAATAGCGGTCAAGGCTTCCACGAGACACATGCTCGTACACAAGGATCATCTCATCCCCTTGGTAACAAAATCCCAGAAGAGAGACAATATTCTCATGCCTGTAACAGGAAAGATTCCTGGTGTCTTTCAAAAACTTAGGGATTCCTTGTCCATACTTCGGATCAATACACTTAATAGCAGTCATGCTTCGGCCCTTACTATGAGACACTTCTCCTCTATAAACCTTCCCAAAAGCACCACCTCCAATATAGTTCTTCTCAACATTGAAGTGGTTGGTGGCCAATGTTATCTCTTCCAGCGGGATTGTAAGATCTTGAAATTGCTGCCAGAATATACCAACATATTTGGGGATCAGATAATAGTTACTAAATGCAAATCAAGGGTGGGGAAACAATTGCAAGTGCACAGCTTGACACGACATCTGCAAACATTTTCATTTCAATTCGTTGGTGTATTTCAATTTTAATTCATTCCACAATCTTATTTCTTTGGTGTTTAGAGTGAATCAACTGAATTCTTTCCCATGAACGATAAAGGGAAAAAACACTTGAAGGAGAAAAATAACATTTTTGCCATGCCTTTTAAAGAAGCTCCTATATAAAAATATGTATCTTCATTCTATATAAGTCTAGTGAAATTCCCAAATAAGCTAACATCCTACAAACATAATGTACCTTCTGATATCCAAGTGCAGTCGCAAGTTCTGTCACAACCTCAGCCATCCTTGGCCGATCTTCACGAGATTCCTTCAAACATCGATATGCAATGTCAGAAAAAGTTTCTAAAGCGCTCTGCTCCAATGGTTCAATGGCCGAATCTTTAAAGATGATATCATTTAGCTTCTTCTCTTCATAGCTTTCAATCCACTTGCGCACTAAATTCTGCTTAACACGACCATTGCTATATGTACAACATAACCTCCCACATAAAACTTCCAACAAGACCACACCAAAAGAGTATACATCTGACTCTTTTGTTAGGGTGTGCGTCATCCGATACTGCGGATCAATGTACCCCTGGGTACCTGCTGCAACGGTGACAATAATCGATTGCTGCTCGTTAGCAGGGCCCATTATTGATAGCCCGAAATCAGAAACTTTACCATTCCATTGCTCATCAAGAAGAATGTTGGTGCTTTTTACATCACAGTGGATAAGTCTTTGGTGTGTTCCCCTTGGATCATGAAGGTAACTTAATCCCTCTGCTGCATCGAGGCATATCTTGAGACGCTGTAACCACGTGAGATGAGGGGATTTCAAATAGCGGTCGAGGCTTCCACGAGATGCGTACTCGTATACCAAGATCATCTCATCCCCTTGGTAACAAAATCCCAGAAGAGAGATGAGATTTTCATGGCTGTAATGGGAAAGCGTTGTGATCTCTTTCAAGAACTCAGGTATTCCTTGTAGATTCCTAGGATCCAGATTTAGACGCTTAATGGCGACCATGCTTCGTCCCTTAGAGTGAGACAGTTCTCCTTTATAAACTTTTCCAAAACCACCACGTCCAATACAGTTATCATCGTTGAAGTTGTCGGTGGCTGATGTTATATCTTCTAGTTGGATTTTAAGATGTTGAAACTGCTGCAAGAATGCATCCATAATTATTAAAGATTGGTTTTATGTGATTAGTAATATTTGTTAACTAAAACAGAGAGCTGAAGCCTGAGAGATGGTTAAGAAACTGTAACCCCAATAATTACACTTTATAACAATATATAGTGCTGGGTGTGTCACCATACCAGCTGTTTATGATCTTAAAAATATTAAAGGGGTTGTTATCATGGTTGCTTACCTAATAGGTTCTAGAAGACTTTTGACCATTTGTAATCATGGTTGCTTAAGTAATAAGTTTTAGAAGACTTTTGACCATATTAAAGGGGTTGTTATCATGGTTGCTTACGAAATAGGTTCTACAAGACTTCATTTACGAGGTTGTTAAACCTACCCTCCTTTCTTTAAGTTTTACGGAACGTACCCTTCTTTTAAAGTTTCACGTTGATACAATTCAAACATGATTGTTTTTTTTTTCTTTTATTATTGTTTTTTAAAACGTAATTTATTAGTTGTGTAACTTTTAACGATTTATTTATACATTCTAAACATATTTTGGTTTTTTTATTTTTAAATGACGTTTGTTTTCTTATTTAGAAAAACACCTTTTTTTGAAATATTGTTTTAATTTTTTTAGAAAGGGTTATTTTAATAATATTTATAGAGTTTTTTTAACATTTTTCACATCTTTTGTTAATAAACAAAATGGTTAATTAACGTGTTCATGATCGTTCGTTTAGAAAATGAACGTGTTTGTTCGTTAACATTCTAAACGAACTATTCACGGAAACTACAAACAAATGTAAATGAATAATAACAAACATAAATGAAACACACAATAGATGAACGTTCACAACACCCAAAGTGGTCATCATTTTGGTTTCACATACGGTTTTTCTTTTAATTTATCACTAGTACAAAAAAGGGCAGCTAATAGGACGGTTTTTTAATAAAATAAGTCGTTTAACAAACCGTCTTTAAAAATAACGTAGTTTTTGATAAATGACCGTCTCTTATTAATTGATACCAAAAACTACAGTCCATATAACCGTCTTAAAAGCACTTGATTTGGTTTCGTCTTTTTATGCAAATATTGGGCAAATACGACGGTATTGGGCAAATAAGACGGTTGATTTGGTTTCGCAAATAAGACGGTTCAATAGTCAAATAAGACGGATTTTCTTTATTTACCGTCAATTTAATTCAACGATTCACGAATAATTGATTAGATTCAATTTCATTTTAATTAGAATATCCTACAAACACATAAAACAAATAAAACAACATAACAAAATAAACCATATAATTAAAATAGCCGAATCATCCATTTTGACCCATTGTCTAAAGTAATCATTTATACATAGTAAAAAAACATCCAATCATATTCAGTTTAACAAAAACAAAAACTAGCATCTAAAAACCTCCTTAGAGTTACTTCAACATCCTTTTATCATCCAAGATAACCACAAGCCCCCTCGACCACCGGCTAGCTAGAATTCCTTTGACACTGATCAAAACGAAGAAAATTGTCTATTAGCAACCATTAAAGATTAAGATAAACCAGGATCCCATGGTTGGAATCATGAGGACATAGCAAATCCGAAAATATAACATAAGTCATACCAACTAGAGTCAACATCAACACAAATCCCTTTAGTACTCGTAGGAACCCCTAATATATAAGATATCTATTTTGTCAAATGCTTTTAGGCGCACCTAGGCCTTGTGGTCAAAATGAATGAACGGGTCAAAGTATATTAACCATCTGTGTAATTGACTCTCCATATATAGAATAAAAAGACTATTCCGAGGCTCACTCAAGTGTTCTAAACCAATATTTATAAAAAAAATGAAGAAAAAGGTACTTAAAAAAGAGTAGCATACTAATATACTTACCTTCATTCGTCCTCCTCACCATGACGAAAAGATGATATGAACACCTTTAAAGTACGCTCTACAAATTCGTTAATTTCACTTTGACGAACCATTCTAGTTTTATTTACCAGCTAAAACATAAAGATAGATAAAAGTTAGATTACAGTTTAATATACATTGTAGTTAAACATATATAAGTTTGAGTGTATAAATATACTTACCATGTGTTCTCTGTTCCAAATCACAAAATCATACATGGCCATCATGACACAATAACCGCACCCCATCCGTTATGTTGTAGATGACACTAAATAATAAATTGAATTAACAAGTAATTAATTAAAATATATTAATAAACATATTGAATGAAAGATAACTTACATCAACCTTATCCCAAGTTATTTTCTGTTTTATGGCCTTTTCAAATACATGTGTAATCCCGTAATCTGGAGGCTCCTTTAAACTTTTTTTGAATCAAAGAGGTAACCCATCCAAGTATTAT
The DNA here is from genome assembly GCA_030545235.1 of Helianthus tuberosus. NCBI lineage: Eukaryota > Viridiplantae > Streptophyta > Magnoliopsida > Asterales > Asteraceae > Helianthus > Helianthus tuberosus. Next base: position 167,459,216 of record CM060423.1, on the reverse strand, counting down.
TTATAGGATGATGTTGAAGTACAACCAATATCCAATGTTTGCCGCATGCGTAGGAAAATGATCTAATTTATACAACACTTAATAAATAAAAATGAAAACAATATTATAACATAACTAAAACTAATACCCGGCTATATGTGGTGCCATAAACCATTGTTTGTCCTTATGGAAAGAGATGACATTTCTGATGTGGTCGATCACAAATTCAACATTGTCTGAGACAAGACCACCCTCAATGCACAAAGCAAGCTTCTATCCAGTCGTTAGTAACATTCGGTTTTATTGTAAAAACTAATAGCATAAAATATTTATACAAAAACTAGTCAAACATACATTGTAAACCAATGCACAAAGCAAGCATCTATCCAGTCATTGACACATAACTGTATAACTGCCTCAAATTCAACTGTCTCTTCAATACGTTCCTCATACATCCCTGTCGGCGAAGTAAAAACTATAGACAAGGCTTTATCAGATTGAATCGCCAGTTGTTGCGCTAATTCGTATATGCTTTGAGGCCTTGCCCGCGCCTTTTCTAAAAGATTTAATACTTTTATTTTTTCTTTTGATACTCTTGTTTTTTCTTTTAAAGGGTTAGACGCAACAACAGGCTCAGTAGGTTTACAAGCACGAACGGGCTCATCAGGTTTAGAAAAAGAAACATGCTTTGTTGTATTCTGAGAAAACTGCTTATCAGCGAACTGCATTAACCAATAACGATATTAGTACACAAATAAATATACACATATATAAATAATGTGATTACCAGCTGATTAAAAGCCTCCTCGTCTTGTAATGCATTCGAGTAAATTTGATACTCGTTTCTTTCATTTGGGATGGTTTGTTGTTGGTGAGCAGATGTTGCATCAAACTACATTGGCAAAACAGATACTTTTATATATCAAGTAGTTATAAAAATAATTATATATATTAAAAGCTACCTGTGGCCTATAAAGTGTACTCATAGAATGGTGGGACGGTTCTACAATCTGAGAAACACCTTTGTTTAAAATCTGTATGTTGTAAAGACGAAAACTAATAAAATAAGAGAAACATAAAATAAAAAGAAAAGAACAAAATTTAGTGTAGCAAACTTCCAGGTCTCTTTCTCTATCTCAGCCCATTCGCTTGCTTTACATAGGTGTCCAGCACCAAAAAGAAAAAATTAAAACAGTTGTGTGGCAAAAATATAAATCCAAAATCTTCACTGGCGCAAAAGCTTGTTAGCATTATATATATATAATAATATACCTTTATTGATTTTGCGGGCCACTGAATAAAACTTCCTTTTGCGTCTTCCAAAAATTCTACTGCGCCGGGAATACATGACTGAGGCAATAGACGGATCCCTTCGCAACCTTCAACAACTCTATCTATTTTAACTTTAATGAAACCGTCTATCATTGGTCCGTTATGAATAATCCTCTCAGGACTAGGATGAACACGGCCCATACCTATAACCGTAGGAGCGCCTTGGTTGTAAGGATCCAAAAGTTCACATTTTTTAATAGACCGCAAACAATAGCTTTTAGTAAATATATTAAAATTAAAAAAAACAAACTTTAACAATAATATTACCAAGATTTCTGTGTACGAACTATCGAACGCATGACTTGAGCCACAAATACCAGGGCTCGCCCCAACTGTTGTTTACACAGCCTCGCTCTTCTTTTTCTTTGTTTTTAATTCGGAAAACAAGCATTTCGTAGGACCAATCACGTCTGAATATAATCGTGTACGCCCCCCATGTTGGCGTCCCTCTTCCCAATTACCTCCGTAACAACATCCTTTGTAGAATAAGAACCAGCATCCTTCAATTTTTTTTCTTTTAAATACTATTAAAAATATGACACAGTTAAAAAATGATTAATATAAATAGATAGAACAAATATGTAGATGCTTACCAATTTTTTAAGTGTTCCTTTCAATTCTCCTTCTGATACAAAGTGTTCACTAAGTTCATATAACTTTGTAACTGGATTGAAAGGCGCTCTACTAACGGTATACATTTTAGAACGATCATCTTGAATAAGATCTAAAATTGGATAACTCGAAACAAGCTGATTCCATCTACTTTCAACATGGGGCTCCAATCCAGAAAAACCACAACATCCTACATGCGAAGGGTCAGTGTTATGTTCTGCACTTTTCTTTGCTTTTCGGCTTGTTTCCTTCATAAAATATTACAATAAGTGTATATAGTTATATAATAATAATATTAATAATAAATGCACATGTTACCTTCCATTCTTCACTATCAACAATAGCAACAAAAGAACCCCAAAGTTTCGAGTCTAGGTAATCGTACTTTTCAAAGGGATCATTACTTGTATCATTTTCAGGGGTTTTGTCTTTATCTTTATCGGGAGATTCATCTTTATAAACGTAATTTTTTTTCTAAGTTTGTAACGAAACTTCCTCATTATACTCTTCGCCTTTGATAATGTAACTGTTTTTCCAAGGTCATCAGTAATCTTCCATGTTGCCTACATATTAAAATTAACAATAAACATGAACAAGAATTAAACATGACAACATAGAATTCGAAAGCTTTTGCCCCTTTTTTTTTAAATTAACCAATATAATTTTCCAAATTAGAAGGAAAAGGAAGAAAACTATACCTTCGCATATTCCCAAAGATCTTCATATAGTTTAGGGTTTACATGTTTGACGACTTTATTGTACAGAACCGTTTTCTTGACTTCCACACCAATAAAGGATATAAACCTTCCAGCATTCTTACCTATCGCTCTACCCGTCTTGTGAAAATCAAGGGTGCATTCTTCGGGATGCAAAAGCTTTTTCTTGCATTTGGAAACTCCTTTTTTTTTCTTTTCAGACATTTTCAAAACTTGATTTCTAGAAGAAGAAAAAACACACAATATGGAAAGTGATGTGTTGTGTGTAACAAAGAGACAAGTAGAGGTCAAGTTGAGTATGACACTTCCACCATCTTTAAATATATATTCCACACCAAGAAGTTTTTGACAAATATATTTTTTCTAAAGCATATTTATTAAAAAAAATTATATCATCACATGATGCATGCTTAAGATACTTTAATATATTCCAAGGCTTTAAACAACCCAAATCAAATAATTGAACTGAAGTGAATTGAGTCACATTCAACAATCAATTTACAAATAAAAACCGATTCAAGGGAGAAACACTCATTTTATAATCAGGAACTATATCATACATCATCTTCAATTGATGTCACAAAAAACTAATCAGAGAAAAAACTTGATTTTACAGTTACATACATAAGACAAGAAGACCAGTTGAGGTTTGAATTAAATCGATAAAACTACTTATTCTTAAATGTTAGGATCGGAGGCTCTCATGATTGTGCTTGTTTGTGTAAGTTGAATATGAAAACATGTAAAGTGCAGCGGAAATGAAAACAAACTTTATAAACACAATCAAAGAAGAATATAATTTGATAAACATTTGCTTTTCATAGAGTCAAAAGATTACAATGCAGGCTTACAAATTAAACTCCCCCTCAGCCAGATACCTCAAGGATGGTTGCTCAAGATGAAAGGATTGAATTGAGGAGAAGAACTCACTCAAGACGATCAAATATAACAGTACAGAGTACTGCTATATTTATAGGCAAACCAAACCACTGATGTGTCTCAGCTGACGTCACCATGAAAGTGACATCTAACAACCTAACAACCTGTAAACACTGTTCTATACAAACACTGCTAATCTTAACTACTGACTATACATGAAACAGATGATATACTAAACTACTGCTCTTTCTTTATGTCAGTGCTTTCCTCAAGGTTGATCAGTCCTTGAATGGGCAGTGCTTTGTCATCAGTAGATTGTACCAGCAGTGCTTAGTTCTCAGCAGTCTTCTGTCTTCATCAGTGATTTTGAATAACAGCAGCAGTTGTATCCGGGCAGTGGATATAAGCCATCAGTTGTTGTAATCACCTTCAAGGGGAAAGTCTAAATGTAAACAGCTGCTTATTATGAATCCACTGTTGTGAACCGGTTTTGGCTTTCATTATCTGTTCCTCTAGTAGGGTTCAATCCCAACAATCTCCCCCTGGAACAGATAATGCCAAAACCCTTCATTATTCTGGATCTTTATTCCTCATCAGAAGTTCCTTAGCTTGTCTTTTAAATTCTGCTTCAAAGTCTCTGGAACTTGTATCATCTTCATCCCTGCACAGTGTAAGTTCAAGGAGATCCTGCAAATCTTCAACACTAAGGCCTAGTGCTTCTTTCCTTGATATATACTTCACTTCGCCATTGGATCTGACTATAGTCAATACGTGGGTCTTTTGGTCAGACATCCACTTTAGTACTTTTAAACCCAATGGGTTTCTTGGGAGAGATTTATTCACTGATGAGCTTGAGGATTTTGGCCTTGAGAAAAATTGGATAGCAGTATCTTGAGCTTCAGACATTCTTTTGAGAGCTTCTTCTATGATTTGATTTGCTGCAGCTATATCTTCTGCAACTTCTTTGTCCATTTCCTCTTGTTCTTTTTGTTGATCAAACTCTCTGTCTGAGATATCTGCTGAAATGTCTGGTGATACAGGTTTGATTAATACCCTTTTGAAAAGGTTTTGAAGCTTTATTGAGCTATCTTCTTTTAGACCCATTTTCTTGATGGCATCTGTGAAAAACTTAGCTTCCTTTTCTTTGTCTGTTTCACTTATCAACAATTTTCCTTCCTCTTGGTTTATCACAAGACTTGGGTTAAATGTTGCTGTGATCCGTGTTTTAAGATTTTCAAGCTGTTGCTCTATTTGCTTTTTGTAGTCAGACCTTTTAGGAGTGTCAGAGACTGTTGTCCTCCTTTTCTTAAGTCTTTCATAAGCTTCATCTGTTTGCTGCTTTGACCATTTTGATATGGCATTGGCAGTGTCCACTTTTGCATCCATCAACTCCTGTTTCTTTCTTTTGTACTCAGCTGTTAGGTCAGTGATGAACTTTTTGTATTTGCTCCAATTTGGAGCATTTTTCTTCTTTTTAGGATCGTTCTTGATTCTATCAATCCTATCAGCTTCATGCTTTAAAAGCATTATTGGCCATTCTTCAAATTGGTTTTCTTCAGCAGGTTAAAATTTTTCTTGCATTATGTATGCAAGAAGTTTTCTTCTCATCTCTTTTCGTTGTTCTGCCTTTTCTTTGCTCAGTTCTTGTGCAAAATCTTTTATTTGTTTGACTTTTGTGAGCAGAAATTCCAATCTTTCAGCAATGGCTTCATCACCTTGACCTTTACATTCGAGTTTAGCTCTCATCTTTGCTTGCCTTGCTTTCATCTCGAGATATTCATCCATGTCTTCTGGGACTATGAAGCCAATGAGAGAAGGAAATCTTCTTTTTGAAGGATCTTCCTCGGTGTAAAATTGTTTCATCTCATTTTTCACAGCATCTAGTTCCAGTGGATATTTAGCAGCAACAGGATCATACTTTTCATCAGTTGGCTGAGTAGTTTCTCTTTTTCTTTTGTGAAGCTTTACTGATGAAGAGGGTTTTGGTTGTGATGTAGTAATGATAGGAGCAGTGGTGGATGATTGACTAACAGCTGTTGAAACATCTGATGTCTTCTGCTTTTTCGCAGGAGGTGATGGTGGTGATGTGATATTGATGAGAGCAGTGGTTTGTGATTGGCAAACAGCTGTTGAAACAACTGGTGTTTCAACCTCTGTTGACCTTACAACTACTGATGTGTCAGTAGATGTCTTCTGCTTTTGAGCAGGGGTTGAAAGTGATGAGGTAGTTTTTGATGGTGGTGATGGAGAATCACCAGGAATGAAAATCCTTCTCCTTTTTATTATAGGAGGGGCTGATGATGTTTTGGGTGGATTTGTGGTTGTGATTTGTGATTGACAAACAACTGTTGTAACATCTGTTGTCTTCTGTTTTATGACAGGAGGTAATGATGATGATGAAAGAGCAGTGGTTGTGGTGGTGTGTGGTGAAGTGGCAGCTGTTTGGCTAGCAGTTTTTGTAACTACTGACATGTCAGCTGTTTGGATGATAGTTTGAGTTTTTGTGGTAGGTGGTTTTGATGTTTGCTTTTCTTGCTCAGGTTCAATACACAGGCCATGTTCTATTCCTTTCTTTTTCAACTTCTTTATTATCTCCCCCTTTTTGGCATTATCTGCAGGGAGGTTATCAAAGAATAGTAGAGTAGAAGGTGCTTTGCCAGTGGTGCTATGGATGCTGGCCTTTATAGCCTTGATATCTGCTTGAGTATCCTTGAACCTTGATTCCACCATATTGGTCAGCATTTGTACATGCATTTCATGCCGCTGATCAGCCACTTGTTTTTGTCTTTCAAGCATCGGTTGAAAAAGATTCCAGAGCTCATTTGTAGCAAGTGCTTGTGGTGGAGCAGGTGCTTGAGGTGGAACTGCAGTGGATTGTGCTTTCTGAGCTTTTAAAATCTCTTGCACCATATCCTTTATTTCAGCAACTGATTCTTCAAGTTTTTCAACTCTGCCCGTCAATTCCTGATATTTTGAATCATCATCCACTTTAATGGGATCATCTGAATCCCCACCTGTAGTGGTTATATCAATGTTTGACTTAGGAACTGAGTCCCAAAAATCACCCATTGATGCCCCTTGTTCTTGGTACTGGGGACTTCTTTCTTTAGCACTTGATAAACCTTTGATGGTACCTGTGGTTAGAACCAACTCACTGGTGGTTACCGATGGTGCTATTGAAGAAATTGCCTTCAAGGGAGTCTGACTGATGAAACAACTGTCCAACTGAGGATCTGTTGATCCATCAGTTGTAGTTGCTGCTCCACTTGAACTACCACCGAGAGTTACTTGTAACTCAGGGGGTGTAACCTCCTTAATTGTTGCTGGGATAGCAGAGGTAATGGCTTCAGACCTAGTCACTTGTAGAGGTATGCTCTCAGTGATAGGTGATAGAGAGGAACTGGTTTTTGTCTGAGCTATGTCAACTGCATGCAACAAAGGTAACATGGATTGTGGCATTATGATCAGTGAGGGGATGGGAGTTGAAAGAGACATGTCCTTGGGATCAGGACTGTGGAAGATGGAACCAAGTGGATCCAGAGCTTCATACTATGGGGTCCCTGTGCTTACAACCTGATCCTTTTGTGAGGATGCAGGAGGAGTTTTAGGCAATGGTGGAGATCTTTCTACCAACTGCTGTGAGGAAGTAGCAGCAGTGGTTTGTGGTGACATTTGTGTTGTCACAGGCAGTTGCTCTGGGATCTCATCTTCCAGAGTTGCCTTTTTCTTGGATTTGGTGGGCTTTCTGGATGTTTTCTTTTTGGTCTTTTTGGAGATTTCAGGTGTGGGTTTCAAAGCAGTGGTTGTAGTGCTCTGATCACCTGGAGCAGTGGGCTCAGCAGCACATGTCTGAGGAGCAATTGTAACTGCTAAATTCTGCTCAGGCACCTCTGCTTTTGTTTTTATAGGTGCCATCATTCTTGAAAATGTTTCAGTTGTTAAACTTTTTATTTGACAATGAACACCTTGCTTGAGCAAATTTTCATTTTCTTTTTCAAATTTTTGTTTAAAATAATAGCTTAGAAATCTTGGAAAAAGTAAAAATGATTTGCTATCAACATTTTTTACCAAGTCATTGAAGATCTCCTCGGAATAGTTGTAATCTTTATTATTCAAAATGGCATACCCCAGGCATTGAATCTTCAATGGTATTTCATTGAATGCTGTTGTTTTATTTGAGACACACATCAAAAGTGTGTGAAATAAAAATCTGGGTGCAGACGGGAAATAACCCTTTTGGAAGGTATCTACCTTTGATTGTTTTGCATATCCCCTTTTCAGAAAATCAGCTTTTAACTCGTTTTTATCAAAGGAAGTTTTACCTTTCTTATCATCGAGTTTGAAGACTTCTGAGATTGATTGCGGAGTGATTTGAATCGCTTTACCCTGTATCGAGGAGTTAATGGCTACTATTTTACCGTCTTGTTTTTCAAGCACAGCGCTTTTCCAGAACTCTCTCTGGGTTTGCAGATATATGGGAGCATCTGCTGTCAACAAAGTTTTGTACTTTGATGCAGACATTGTATCAATGATGGAGTCGAAGGTGTGGTTGTCTTTGAGTTTTGTGAGTAAACCCAAATAGTTATGAGATTGTTTGTATGGTATTTCGATGGATTCTTCGGCCGTTTGAGCGACCTCTTTGGAAGATGATGTTGATTTTGGTTTAGATTTTGATTTTGGTTTCGTCATTTTCGCAGAGAGAATCGGAAAACGATTTGAGAAGAAGGGTTAGAAACTGCTTTGAGAAGAGAATTTTTGGAATTCAATTCGACAGTGTAAAGCCCTGTTAGGGGTTTTGATCAGGGTTTTATTTAGGGGAAAAAATGATCGCTGATGTGGCAGCGGTTATTAAGATCTGATGGCTAAAAACTAACGTGTCAACAGCTAATGAAGAGATGAATTATGGAGGACAGTTGTTTTAGGAGACCACTGATGAAACAAGTATCAGTGGTTACAACGGTCAAAATGAGGGCAGTGGGTGATTTTTACTATCAGAGGATAGCATATCAGTGGTTGTAACACAGATTTTGAACATCAGTGCTTACCATGAAAATGGAAGATCAGTGGTTGACTTTCAGCAGTGGACAGTAATTAGAAAACAGATGTTTGAACAAAGCAGTGTTTAGGGGTAAGACAGTGGTAAGAATTTGATGCAACAATAGCTTAGCAACTTTTTGAGCAATCAGTGGATAGGTTTTTCAGAAATTTGCATTCAGAGTTTTGCCACGTGTCAATTTTGAAAATAGATTTCTGACAGTGGTTTAGTACCCCAGATGATCATAACTTTTTACTAAGAATACTCATTTTCGTCATAATATATAAATTAAAACATGAGTACCTAAGTAATTTCAATATCTTTTTATCAATCAATTTTTTTATCATGGTTTAAAACAAACTTGAGTATGACATGACCTTGATATATGTACCACCTCCTTTTGACCCATTTATGAGGACAATAATACCAACAAAAATAATGTATTATGTCCTGACAGGAAATTGAAGCTATTGCCAACAAAAATAGGCAAGAGTTCAATATATATTATTCTTAAAAAAAACAGAATAATATATCCTGATTATTTGAGAAAAACCTTTATAAAAAATGATTAAAGGATTCTCTGAGAACAACATCAAAAGGATCTGGTCTATTTTTCTATAAAATGCTTAATCATATCTTTCACATATTTATGAAAATGGTCAGTGGTTTGACAGCAGTGGTAGGAAAATTTTGAATACGTTTTGACCACTGTTTGGTACCATTTTCTTGTCAATTGATTGCAAACATGAGGACACAGGTACACATAAATTTTTGAAAGCCCAGTTATAGACCTTGTTACTATGTGATGACTTTGAAAATTTGTCTAGTCCACTTGAAGTTTATTCACTGGGAGTACTATTTTTACCTGAGTATTTTCTTGACCCAATGACTGCATATAGTTGCTTAATGACCATTACTACCCCAAGCTTTGACTCTCAAGTGTTTTTAGGTTTATACTCTTTTCTTTTGACTTCAAAAGTTTTGAGATAAACACACTATTGAGTTTTTGTGAATTTCCTTCTTCCCTTTTTATCCTTTCCATCCATAAGTAATGAAATACTTACTGGGAGGTCTTTATTGAGAAAAACCTTAATCCAAAATCTCTTTGCAGTAATGTTTTGAGAGAATCGGTCATGTTTGCACAAGTTTTCAACCAATCTCACATTACATATGATACGGACTATGTTGACCCCTTATTTTCTGAATGTATTTTAACATAGTTGATTTTGTCCTTATAAGGATCCTCAACCTGTTTTTCAATACACCAGATCTAGAAACTAAAGTTTTAATTTCCCTCTTTCTATGTTAGCAAAACACTAATGCTTTTAAGAATATAGGTTTTGTTAATCTGAGGTTCATACTTTAGTATTAATTATGCTAAAACAACACAGATTTCACAACACTAGTTGAAATCAATTTTAAAATGAAGTGATTACACCATAGTTACCAGATATATTTTGAACTATGGATGATTTTTGCATGACATCACTTGTTGTGTGGAATTTGTGTGCCGTATGACATCTTGGTTGTTTTACAAAGTATTTGAATAACAACTTTAAGTATGATTACTTGTTACTCTGTTTTTCAACAAAATACAACCAACCTTAGTATCAATGAATTTTGAGCCGAACTGTTATGTCAAATTGATTGTTAGATCGAATTTGACTGTCCAGGCTCTGATACCAATTGTTAGGATCGGAGGCTCTCATGATTGTGCTTGTTTGTGTAAGTTGAATATGAAAACATGTAAAGTGCAGCGGAAATGAAAACAAACTTTATAAACACAATCAAAGAAGAATATAATTTGATAAACATTTGCTTTTCATAGAGTCAAAAGATTACAATCAAAGCAAAAGATTACAATGCAGGCTTACAAATTAAACTCCCCCTCAGCCAGATACCTCAAGGATGGTTGCTCAAGATGAAAGGATTGAATTGAGGAGAAGAACTCACTCAAGACGATCAAATATAACAGTACAGAGTACTGCTATATTTATAGGCAAACCAAACCACTGATGTGTCTCAGCTGACGTCACCATGAAAGTGACATCTAACAACCTAACAACCTGTAAACACTGTTCTATACAAACACTGCTAATCTTAACTACTGACTATACATGAAACAGATGATATACTAAACTACTGCTCTTTCTTTATGTCAGTGCTTTCCTCAAGGTTGATCAGTCCTTGAATGGGCAGTGCTTTGTCATCAGTAGATTGTACCAGCAGTGCTTAGTTCTCAGCAGTCTTCTGTCTTCATCAGTGATTTTGAATAACAGCAGCAGTTGTATCCGGGCAGTGGATATAAGCCATCAGTTGTTGTAATCACCTTCAAGGGAAAAGTCTAAATGTAAACAGCTGCTTATTGTGAATCCACTGTTGTGAACCGGTTTTGGCTTTCATTATCTGTTCCTCTAGTAGGGTTCAATCCCAACATTAAACCACTTATAACAATCATCAAGCAAGTCAATCATCAAGCAAGTTATCAAAAAAAAAAATCAAAATTTTACAAAACTAGTAGCAGAACCAAGGTCAAACCTAAAAATGAAGAAACATCGACTATAATACGAAGAACAATCATCATCATACTAAGATTGGAGGTAGAGATTGGAGATAACTTACAAAGATTGCAGATTATTGAGGGGCTTGGAGATGATTATCGATGACGGCATAATGATGAACAGTTAATTTGGGGGAGTATATGACGAAAGAAAGTTAAAACCTTAATTAATAATTTGGGGGAGTACATATGATGAAAAAGTTAAAACGTTAATTAATTCCCGCTGTATAAAAATTGCCCGCTTAAATTTATTCACGGTGAGCTTTTTTCTTTTATGTTTTGGTGAATTAATAACTATTATCATTTAAGAGGAAATCTATTAAGAGATCTTCCAGGCTGAAGTTTATTAACGTCTAAAATACCAATAGGAAAAAAAAAAGAAGAAACTAAACATAAAAGATAATATTAAACTTATTTTAGGTCTTACTAACAACAACCTTTAGAGTTACAGTATTAATATAAATATATTTTTAAGAAGGTTATTTTTAACAATATCTTTTATTGATTTAGTTGATCCAAGCCTTGCATCTCCTTATCTGTTTCTTTTGCTTTTAACACCTTGCTATAGTTTTGCTACAGTTATTTGCGAATTATTATTATTATTATTATTATTATTATTATTATTATTTACATATTATCTGATAAAGAACTAATTTCTATGGGTTACACATATGTAATTTTATTGGTGAAGGGGGCGGTTGATAAAACGTGTCATCTTGTGCATTAATTCCAACATATTTCACATTTTTTTATCTTTATGTTAGTTTGGTTTTTTTTTCTTTTAACAATTTACTAATTTTAATTATATATGTAAAATCATAATTTGAGCTGTTAGGATACAAGTTATGCACTTATTTCTATTAGGGGTGTAAATGAGTCGGGCCAAGCCCGAGCTCGACTAGGCTCGAGTTCGGCTTGGTTTGAGCTTACTTATTTTAACTCGACTTAGGCTCGTGAGTAAAGCCCGAGCTCGACTAGGCTTGAGTTCGGCTTGGTTTGAGCCTACTTATTTTAACTCGACCTCGGCTCGTGAGTAAAACCCAAAGTTCAGGGTCGGTTTGGATCAGGCTCGATTTATTTTGAGAAGAACCTCAAACGAATTAAAAGCTCGGCTCGAGCTCGCTTAAACGAGCCAAAGCTTGGACTTGGGGTCGTTAAGGCTCGGCACTTGAGCCTCTAGGCTTGTTCACACCCCTAATCTCCATCAATATTTTTTATTAACTAATAATACGATTTAAAAAAGATACATGTTAACATATAAAGAATTTTAGCTTACACTCCATTAAGAATGTATTTGTCTTCCATGACAAGACAACGAGCAGTTTGTAGTGATTGAGTAGACAATGGAGCCTAAATTAACTTTTAATATAAAAAAATTTGGAAACAAAGAACATAAAATAAAAAACGCATCCATCATATGACATTTTTAAGAAAGGAAAATCATAGTTTCATCAAAGAGAAACATTGTTATAGAATAAGAACGTAGAATATAACCGATTTAGCAACAAATACCCTTCGTCATCGTTAGATCATAAGTATCATCATCGTTTGTCCTGAAAAAAAAACTTTTATTAATAAATTAACATTAATTTAACTAATTATATAGAAAGAACATATATGTATATAATTAATATAAACCTTTTTGGTTTGGGCTGGTTTTTCGATAGATATCCCTTCGTCGTGGTCAGATCGTCGTAAGTATGAGGTGCCAACGGTGATATAGTCGTTACTCTGTTGAATACCGACAGAAAATGGTGGTACTTCGTCAAACTAATTGTATTCTTCCTCGCCGTCAACATCATCAACACCAAGAATACGTCGCTTACCTTGCAATACTATATGGTATCTTGGTTTGCACGGATCTTTGACAAAAAATACTTGTGTGGCTAGAGTTGCGAGAATAAATGGTTCTGATTTATACCCGTCCGTTGTAAGGTCAACCAGTGTAAAACCATGTTCGTCGACGTTAACACCTGTGCGGTTATTGACCCACTTACATCTAAACAAAGGTATTGTGAATGAAGAATACGATAACTCCCAAATTTCTTGTATGACACCGTAATATGATTCTTTGGCGATTGTCATTTGGTCGACATTTGTTCTTGAGGCTATTTGTGTAACTCCGCTATTTTGCGTTACACTTTTATCGTCTTGATTTTTAGTATAAAATGTATAACCGTTAATATCATACCCTTGGTAAGATATTACTCTAAAGTCTGGCCCCATTCCCAACCTCTCCACCGTCTTATCAACATTTGGTTCACCATAAGTTTCCTCCACCTTTTTCTTCAACCAAGCGGAAAACCCCTCATTATGTTGTTTGGCATACCAATTATCTGACTTACGCAAGTGTGTCAATCGTAATATTTTCTTGTGTTCATTAACATACGGAGCAATACATGTCATATGTTGTAGAACAGTAAAATGAGCAATTTGTAACTCATCAGATGGTGGGATGATTAATTGCTTACCAACTCCTCCCACGCCTGCAAGTCGGCCTGAATGACAAGATTTAGGAACACCAATACTTTTGACGCCTTCCAAATAACCTATAAATAAATCAAGTATTAAAAGTGTCATTTATAATTAAGAAAACTAAATTATATTATTGATTTTGTGATAGCAATACCTGTGCAGAACTCAATTGCCTCTTCAGAAGTATACCCTTGAACAATACTACCCTCTGGTTGATTACGGTTTCTCACATAACCCTTTAACACACCCATATATCTTTCAAAGGGGTACATGTATCGTAGGAATACAGGACCACAAGACTTTATCTCTTTTACGACATGAGATACTAGATGAACCATTATATCAAAGAAAGATGGTGGAAAGTACATCTCTAGTTCACAAAGGGTAATATATATATATCCTTCTCCCAATTATTCAAGACTTTGGGATCAATAACCTTTGAGTGAATCATGGTGAAAAACAAACAAAGTTTTGTAATTGTATGTCGAACTTCCTCAGGTAACAATCCACGAATTGCAATAGGAATCATATGCGTCATCAAAACATGACAATCATGAGACTTCATGCCAAGTAATTTACAATCTTTCATTGACACCAGACTTTTAACGTTTGCATAATAATTAGATAGAACTTTAATATCATGCAAACATTGACAAAACTTTCTTTTTTCTTCGCCTGAAATAGTATAGCATGCGGGTGGAAGATAAATACTGTTGGCTCTCTCAATAGGGGCAAGCTCTTTACATACTCCCATAGCTTCCATGTCTCTACGGGCATTAATCTCATCTTTAGTTTTTCCAGGAATGTTTAACAATAAACCTAACAAGCTATCACATACATTTTTCTCAATATGCATAACATCCATGCAATGTCGAACTTCCAAACTTTTCCAGTAAGGTAAATCCCAAAAGATTGACCTTTTTTCCGGTTATCTTGTTGCTCAGTACGAGATCTTTTTCCTAGAACGGTATTCATATTTTCAACTCATGAAAACACATCAAAACTTTTCCTAGCCCTTCCAAGCTCCTCATTTCCGTCAAACTCTTCTGTAAGTCTTCGATAATGGTGATCTCGTGGAAGAAATCGTTGATGTCCATATACACATTTTTATTGCAATGTTTTAACCTTAAAGAGCTTGTTTCGTTTTCACATACATGACAAGCGTTTTTACCTTTAGTACTATATCCTGACAAATTGGCGTATGCTGGGAAATCACTTATAGTGCAAAATATCATGGCTCACAGCGTAAAGTTCACTTTTTCATAAGCATCGTACATTTCTACACCAGGGCTCCATAGGGCTTTAAGGTCATCAATCAAAGGAGACAAATAAACATCAATGTCATTACCAGGTTGTTTTGGACCTTGAATTAGTAATGACATCATTATGTATTTTCTTTTCATGCATAGCCACGGAGGAAGGTTGTAGATGCACAGAAGGACAGGCCAAGTACTATGACTACTGCTCATATTTCTGAAAGGATTGATACCGTCTGAACTAAGACCAAATCGTATATTTCTAACCTCGTTACCAAAATCCGGATAATCATAATCAAAGTTTCTCCACTGAGGTGAATCCGCCACATGTCTTAACTTTCCATCATCCTTACGCTCATCAGAATGCCAACGCAACAACTTTGATTCTTTAGGATTTGCAAATAAACGCTTTAATCTTGGTATAATGGGGAAATACCACAATACTTTAGCCGGTGGTCCATTTTTCGTCACATCGTCATCATATTCACCAGTATAATTTTTACATTTGTACCTTGATTCACCACATATATAACACGTATGGGTTTTTTCAAACTGGTTTCTGTACAACATACAATCATTTGGACATGCATGTATTCTTTGAACCTCTAATTCCATTGGACACATCAATTTCTTAGCTCGGTATATGGATATGGGTAACTCGTTGTCTTCGGGAAGCATGTCATGTAATAACTCTAATAGACATGTAAAACTCTTATCGCTCCAACTGTAGTTTGTCTTTAAGTTTAAGAGCTTTGACACGGCGCTGAGCTTAGAAAATTTTTTACAACCAACATATAATGGGTTTTTTTCATCGTCAAATAATTGTTGTAGTTTTTCTTGATAATTTTCGCAAGAATTGGTTTCCAAATCATTGCACATGTCATTTAAATTGTCATTGGCCGCGTCTAAATAATCATCGTCATCACTAATGTGCGGGCCCTCGTTCTCGTCGTTATAAATAGCTTCTAAATTATTCGATGATGTGCTACGGTTAGCAAGTGACTCACCATGTTTAGACCAACAAGTATAATTCAACATAAATCCATTTTTCAGCAAATGATACTCAATTTCATTTGTTTCTGGAACTTCGGTAATATTTTTACATTCCGTACAAGGACACGGGATGGTTTTTTTCCTTTGTTCACACCATCCTCTTGAGCGTCTTAAGAAAACTTCGCAAGCTGATCACAAACTCTTGGTTAGTATGTCTGATTCCGTACATCCAATAATTACGATCCATCTGAACTGAATAATTGAATAAAAAAGCAGTCCGAAAAGGACAATTCAAAATTATTCTCTAATAGAATAATTTCAGAGGTATAAACTAAAGGGTTTCTATATCTAAATGAATGTATGTAAATAAAAATTTAAATTAAATTAAAAACATATAATTCTAATAAACATACCTTGTTGAAGATCCAGGTAAAAGAATGAAGAAGTCCTCAAGTAGAAGAATGTATTAATGTAAATGATGAATGCGAATCCTTATTGAAGTTGAAGAAACTAGTTGGATTGAATATAATATAAACATGATCGGTATATTTTTAAATTTCAAAAAGAAATTATGGGATATACAACGTTCGTATAGGTGGGCAGGGAATGCTTTGACTTTTTCTAACCCAATTAACTCTCTACCTTTCTATAATTAATCTCTTCTAATTAATTTGAAAATTCAGGTTCATGGATAATTTTGGACTTTTATGTATGATGGTAAATTAATATTATCACCATAATATTAAATTTTCTAAAAGGGACGGTTGTAACTAGGGTAAAAAAGACGGTTCAATTTATTAACTAAGAAAAAGACGATTTAGATAAAAAGACGGTTGAACTTTTAATAAAAAAGGACGGTTATATGTAATATGAAAAATGAAAATATGATAAAAGGACGTTTTTTATACAAACCGTCTTAAAAGCATTTTGATGACCGTCTCTTTTGAGCATTTGTGTACTAGTATGATCGGTTGGCTTCAAAATTTTGAAACCGTACCAAGCAATTTGGTTTACGGTTTAACCTCAAAACTGATCGCATAAACCCAAACTAAACGTTTGGTATATGGTTAATGACGATTACAATTTTTTTTTGTTGCGTTCAACTTTGCCTTTTTTTTATTTTTACATACAGTGGACCGCTCGTCTATATTAACATTGCTGGCAATTTTTGTTTTTGATAATTTGGACTCTTTTTTTTCTTAAATTATGCATTCTAATTTAAAACTTGCATTTAGGTAACTTATTTTATGCATTTATACAGATTTTTCATTTTTTCAGTTTTGTATAAATGTATTATTTTACATAAAAAATTATTTCTTATGTTTTGGAAAAATGTTTTTATTTATTTTATATAAAAATGTTTTTTTAATTTTCTTTACCTAAACTATTTTTATCTTTAAAAACATATAAGGGGAGAATATGAAAGTTTTATTTTAATTTTTCAAGAAGGGGTATAAAAAGTAAGTAAGGGGTGGTATATTTAGCCTAACTATGAGAGAAATCTGAATTTCTAATTTCATGTGAAATTACATAAATTTAAAGATTTTTATATATATAAAGAGTAATTGAAGTAACTTCTAGAAGTTAATGACTAAATTTAAAAGGCATAAAAAAGAATCGCTAACTAGAGTTTAGAAAAGCTAGTTATGAGAAATAATGAGAAAAGGAAAAAGATGGGTTGATGAAGATAATTACTAGACTTTTCACTGTAGAATAGATGGTTATTGTCCATGGTTTTATAGTCTAATGGTATCTTGGGTTGAGATAAGGCTTTGAGACCAATAGGTCATAGGTCCGTTTCCCACAAGTGTGGTTTTCCCAATAATGTTTCCTCCTGAATTGGTGTATAGGCATTATGCCTAGTGGAGATGAATATGATTGGGTAGTTCTGCTGTGACACCATGATATTAGAGTGGTCCGTCAGTGGTCCAAATTTGTCGCTAAAAAAAGATAATTATTATTGCTAATGAGAACCTAAAAGTTTAGAAGGTTGCAATAATTTAGAGGATATACTTTTAGATGCTGTTTGTTTTTGAAGAGGTAAAAGGTCTGCAGTCTGCGGACCACATCTGCAGGCATCTGCAGGAGAAGAGGTGGACCAAAGGTCTGCGGTCTGCAAGGAGAAGAGTGTTTTTTTTACTTATACAAAAACCTCTTCTCACAACACACACACAACACACAACACACAACAGTCCCCCCTCTCTCTCTCTCTCTGCCTTCATCTACCGCCGCTTCCACCTTTTCCCCCAAATTCTCACCACAAAATCACTACAATCTGCCCAAATCTCGATCAGTAACAACCGAAAACATTCTCCATCTTTTTCGTCATCATCAACGTCACCCACTACCGCAAACCCACCACCACTGCACCACCTCCGCCATAGCACCACCGCCATCACACCACCGCCATCAAAACCCACCACCCTCGTTCCTGCCGCTCCCCCCTCTCTCTCTACGGTCTCTCTCTCACTGGTCTCTCTCTCTTCTTTCTCTCTCTCTCTCTACGGTCTCTCTCTCTCTACGGTCTTTCCCTCTCTCTCTCCACCGATGATGATGGTGGACTGTGTAGCTCCGATGATGATGGTGGTGGTGAAGTATCAGGTGGAGGTGGTGGTTCTATTTTCTGGGTTTTGTTCTATTGACGGTGACGGTGGTGGTGGTGGTGGTGACGGTGGTGGTGAGCATTGACGGTGACGGTGGTGGTGAGGATTGACAGTGACCGTGATGTGGTGGATCTGGGTGGTGGGGGTTGAAGAGAAGAGGAGAGAAGAGGTTTGAAGACATGGGTATAACTCTGCTTGGGGAAGAGGTGAGGCAGAGGTAAAAGGTCTGTAGATCTTCAAGAAAACAAACAAGTTGCAGGACCTTTATGTCTGCGTGCGTCTGCGCGACGCAGACATAAGTGCTCAGAAGAGCTTTTACCCAAAAAACAAACACCACCTTAATAAAGTTAGTTATACTATTAATACGAGAAAGATTATTATATAAGTGGAAAAAAGTGTATTAAGTGTAGTAGAAAAGTTATTTGTAAGATTAATGGTTGAGATTAAATGTTCCTTAAATTTAGAATTTACAAAACTAAAAACAAGTAGGGATGTTGGGATTGAACCCTACCAGAGGAACAGATAATGAAAGCCAAAACTGGTTCACAACAGTGGATTCACAATAAGCAGCTGTTTACACTAAGTCTTCTCCCTTGAAAGTGATTATAACAGCTGATGATCTTATATCCACTGCCCGGATACAACTACTGTTGTTCTTCAAAACTACTGATGAAGCCCATAAGACTGCTGAGAACTAAGCACTGCTGGTACAACCTACTGATGACAAAGCACTGCCCAATCAAGGACTGATCAACCTTGAGGAAAACATTGATATGAAGAGAGAGCAGTAGTTTAGTATGTCATCTGTTTTATGTATAGTCAGTGGTTAGGTTTAGCAGTGTTTGTATAAGAACAGTAGATACAGGTTGTTAAGCTGTTAGACGTCGCTTTCATGGTGACGTCAGCTGAGATGTCTCTGTGGTTTGGTTTGGTTTGTCTATAAATGGACCAGTACTCTGTACTGTTACATTTGATCGTTTTGAGAGAGTTCTTCTCCTCAATTCAATCCTTTCATCTTGTGCAACCAACCACTGTAGTATCAGGCTGAGGGGGAGTTTAGTTTATAAGCTTGTTTTGTAATCTTTTGCTTTGAATTGTAATCTTTCGACTCTATGAAAAGCAATTGTTTATCAAACTTCATTCTCCTTTGATTGTGTTTACAGAGTTTGTTATTCATTTCTGCTGCACTTAAACTTTGTTCATTTCTGTTGATTTGTTCAATTTATACAAACTAACACAATCATTAGAGCCTCCTATCCTAACAATTGGTATCAGAGCCTGGACAGTCAAATTCGATCTAACAATCAATTTGACATAACAGTTCGGCTCAAAATTCATTGATACTAAGGTTGGTTGTATTTAGTTGAAAAACAGAGTAACGAGTGATAACGCTTAAAGTTGCTATTCAAATACTCTGTAAAACAACCAAGATGTCATAAGACACACAAATCCCATACAACAAGTGATATCATGCACAAAACACTCATGGTTTTTAGATCTGAAAACATATCTGTTAAACTATGGGATTATCTCTTATTTTCAAAATTGATTTCAATTGCTGTTATAAAATTTGTGATGTTTTCGTTATACTAAATGCTAAAGTATGAACCTCAGATCTTAACAAAAACCTATGTTCATAAAGACATTAGTGTTTTAGCTAACGTAAAAAGAGGGAAATTAAATCTTTAGTCATAAAACTGATGTGTTGAAAACAGGTTGAGATTCTCAAAAAGGAACAAATCAACTCTGTTAAAATACATTAAGAAAACTGGTTAGTCCGTATCATATGTAATGTGAGATTGGTTGAAAACTTGTGCAAATGTGACCAATCCTCTCAAAACATTACTGTAAAATGATTATGGATCAAGTTTTTCTTCAATAAAGTTCTCCCAATAAGTATTCTATTACTTATGAAGGGGAAGGGTAAAAAGGGAAGAAGAAAATTCACAAAAGCTCATAAGTGTGTTTATCTCAAAACTTTTGAAGTCAAAAGAAAAGAGTATAAACATAAAACACATAAGAGTCAAAGCTTGGGGTAACTGTGGTCATTAAGCAACTATGTGCAAACATTGGTTCATGAAAATTCAGGTAACAATAGTATTCCCAGTAAATGTATTTAAAAGAGGACTAGACAAATTTTCAGAATCTTCACATGGTAACAAAGTTTTCAAAAACCCATGTGAACATGTGTCCTCATTTCTGTTGACAATCATTCAACAAGAGAATGGTACCAAACAGTGGTTAAAATGTATTTAAAATTTCATACCACTGTTGTCAAAACCACTGACCATTTTCATAAGCTTGAGATTGATATGATTAGGAGTTTCAGTGGAAAATTATACCAGTTTTCTTTGGCGTTGTTTTTAGAAAATCCTTTAACTATTTTTCCTGAAAAAGGATTTTCTCAAATAAAGCAGGATATATTATTCTTTATTTTTCTTTAGGAATGATATATTTTGAACTTTTTACTGATTTTTTATAGTAAAAGTTTCAATCTCCTGTGAGGATATATGTTTTTTTAGATGATATTATCCTCAAAATAGATCAAAAGGAAATGGTATATTTGTCAAGGTCATGTCAAACTCAAGTTTGTTCTTACACTATGCAAAAGATTGATTGTCAACAGATCTTAAAATACTTGGGTACTCATGTTTTAATTTAAATATTATAACAAGAATGAGTTGCCTGGGTTAAAAAGTCTACATCATCTGGGGTACTAAACCACTGTCAGAAATTTGTATAAGCTTCAAAATGTGTAATTGACATGTGGTAAAACCTTGAATGAAAATTTTCAAAACAGTTGCTGACATACGTGTCTTTCAAATCTTTACCATTTACCCTAATCACTGTCTTGTTCAAACATCTGCCTTCTAAATATTGTCCACTGCTGAAAGTCAACCTCTGATCCTTTCATTCTCTAGGCAAGCACTGATGATCACAATCAGTGTTTTATCCACTGATATGCTATCTACTGATAGTAAAAATCATCAACTGTTATCACATTATTACCGTTGTAACTACTGAAGCTTGGTACATCAGTGGTTCTTAAAACAACTGTCCTCCATTTTCATCCATTTCATCAGAGGTTGGCACGTGGTCAGTTTTTAGCCCTCATATCTTTGTAACCGCTGCCACATCAGCATTCATTTTTTTCCCTAAATAAAACCCTGCCCTAAACCCCAAACAGGGTTTTACACTGTCGAATTGAATTCTAAAATTCTCTTCTCAAAGCAGTTTCCAACCCTTCATCCCAAATCATTCTCTATTCTTCCGCATCAAAATGACAAAATCAAAAGCAAAATCAAATTCAAAATCACCATCATCTTCTAAAGAGGTCGCTCAAACGGCCGCTGAATCCGTTGAAATACCATACAAATCTCCTCATAACTATGTGGGTTTACTCACAAAATCCACAAACAACCACACCTTCGATTCCATCATTGACACCTTATCTGAATCAAAGTACAAAACTTTGATAACAGCAGACGCTCCCATTTACCTGCAAACCCAGAGAGAGTTCTGGAAAAATACTATGCTTGAAAAACAAGACGATAAAGTAGTAGCCATCAACTCCTCGATACAGGGTAAAGCGATCCAAATCACTCCAAAAGCAATCTCTGAAATCTTCAAACTCGATGATCAGAAAGGTAAAACTTCCTTTGATAAAACCGAGTTGAAAACTGATTTTTTGAAAAGAGGGTATGCAGAACAATCAAAGGTAGATACCTTACAAAAAGGTTACTTCCCTTCTACACCTAGGTTTTTATTTCACACACTTTTGATGTGTGTTTCAAATAAAACAACAACGTTTAATGAAATACCATTGAAGATTCAATGCCTGGGCTATGCTATTTTAAATAATAAAGATTACAACTACTCCTAGGAGATCTTTAATGACTTGGTAAAAAATGTTGATAGCAAAGCATTTTTACTTTTTCCAAGATTTCTAAGCTACTATTTTAAACAAAAAATTGAAAAAGAAAATGAAAATTTGCTAAAACAAGGTGTTTATTTTCAAATAAAAAGTCTAACACCTGAAACATTCACTAGAATGTTGGCACCAATAAAAACAAAAGCAGAGATGCCTGAGCAGATTTTAGCAGCCACCACTGCTCCTCAGACATCTGCTGCTGAGCCCACTACTCCAGGTGATCATAGCAGCACTACCACTGCTTTGAAACCCACACCTGCCACTACCAAAAAGACCAAAAAGAAAACATCCAGAAAACCCACCAAACCCAAAACAAAGGCAACTCTGGAAGATGAGATCCCAGAGCAACTGCCAGTGACAAAACAAATGTCACCACAAACCACTATTGCTACTTCCTCACAGCAGTTGGTAGAAAGATCTCCACCATTGCCTCAAACTCCTCCTGTATCCTCACAAAAGGATCAGGTTGTAAGCACAGGGACCCCACAATATGAAGCTCTGGACCCAATCGGATCCATCTTCCTCAGTCCTGATCCCAAGGACATGTCTATTTCAACACCCATACCCTCACCAATCTTACTGCCACAATCAATAATACCCTTGTTGCATGCAGTTGCTATAGCTCAGACACAAACCAGTTCCTCTCTATCACCTGTCACTGAGAGTATACTCCCACAAGTGATTGGGTCTGATGCTACTACATCTGCTATCCCAGTAACAATTGAGGAGGTTACACTGCAGGAGTTACAAGTAACTCCTGTCAGTAGTTCAAGTGGAGCAGCAACTACAACTGATGGATCAACAGATCATCAGTTGGACAGTTGTTTCATTAATAAGACTCACTTGAAGGCAATTTCTTCCATAGCACCATCGGTAACCACCAGTGAGTTGGTTCTAACCACTGGTACCATTAAAGGTTTATTAAGTGCTGAAGAAAGAAGTCCCCAGTACCGAGAACAAGGGGCATCAATGGGTGATTTTTGGGACTCAGTTCCTAAGTCACACATTGATACAACCACTGCTGGTGGGGATTCAGGTGATCCCATTAATTTGGGTGATGATTCAAAATATCAGGAATTGACGGGCAGAGTTGAAAAACTTGAAACATCAGTTGTTGAAATAAAGGATATGGTGCAACAGCTATTAAAAGCTCAAAAAGTACAATCCACTGCTGTTCCACCTCAAGCACCTGCTCCGCCACAAGCACTTGCTGCAAATGAGCTCTAGAATCTTTTTCAACCCTTGCTAGAAAAACAAAAACAAACGGCTGATCAGCAGCATGAAATACATGTAAAAATACTGACAAACATGGTGGAGTCAAGATTCAAAGATACTCAAGCAGATATCAAGACTATAAAGGCCAGCATACAAAGGACTGCCCATGGTGGAAAAGTTCCCTCCACTATCCTCTTCATTGATAACCCCCTTCTAGATAATGCCAAAAAGGGGGAGAAAATCAAGTTGAAGAAGAAGGGAATAGAAGATGGTCTGTATGTTGAACCAGAACAAGAAAAACAAACATCTAAACCACCTCCCAAAGGCTCTAAACCTCAAACCACAAAATCTCAAACTTCAATCCAAACAGCTGATACAGCAGTAGTTACAAAAACTACTGCTAGCCAAACAGCTGTCATCTCATCAACACAAACAACTTCACCACACACCACCAAAACAACTGCCCTACCACCATCATCATCTACAATCATATCACCACCATTACCTCCTGCCATAAAGCAGAAGACAGCAGATGTTACAACATCTGCTGTAATGACAACAGTGGTTGAAACACCAGTTGTTTCAACACCTGTTAGTCAGACACTTTCCACCACTCAAATTACAACCACTGTTCCACCCAAGACATCATCAGCCTCTCCTACAATAAAAAGGAGAAGGATTTTCATTCCTGATGATGATTCTCCATCAACATCACCAAAAACAACTTCACCGTCTTCAACCCCTGCTCAAAAGCAGAAGACAACTACTGATACATCAGTAGTTGTAATGACAATAGTGGTTGAAACACCAGTTGTTTCAACAACTGTTTGTCAATCATCCACCACTGCTCTCATCACTCCTACATCACAACCAAAATCCTCTTCATCCGTAAAGCTTCACAAACGAAAAAGAGAAACAACTCAAGCCACTGATGAAATATATGATCCTGTTGCCGCAAAATATCCACTGGAACTAGATGCTGTGAAAAATGAGATGAGACAATTTTACACCGAGGAAGATCCTTCAAAAAGAAGATTTCCTTCTCTCATTGGCTTCATAGTCCCAGAAAACATGGATGAAAATCTCGAAATGAAAGCAAGGCAAGCAAGGATTAGAGCTAAACTTGAATGCAAAGATGAAGGTGATGAAGCCATTGCAGAAAGAATGGTACTCTTGCTCATAAAAGTCAAGCTGATGGAAGACTATGCACAAGATCTGATCAAAGAAAAGACAGATCAACGAAAAGCAATGAGAAAAGAATATCTTGCATATATAATGAAAGAAAAATTCTATCAAGCTGAAGAAAACCAATTTGAAGAGTGGCCACTGATTGCCTTGAAGCATGAAGCAAACAAGATTGAAAGGATTAAAAATAATCCAAGTAAGAAGAAGACAGCTCCAAATTGGAATAAGTACAAAAAGCTAATTGCTGATCTTACTTCCGAGTACAAAAAGAAGAAACAGGAACTGATAGATGCTAAGGTGGATACTGCTGAAGCCATAGGAAAATGGACAAAGCAGTATACCGACGAAGCTTATGAAAGGCTGAAGAAAAGAAGGACAACAGTCCCATACACTTCTAAAAAGCCAGACTACAACAAGATGGAGCTACAGCTGGATGCTCTTAAAGCACTGCTCACATCAGCAGATAACCCTATCCTTGTGAAAAACCAAGAAAAAGGAAAACTGCTGACCAGTGAAGAAGAAAAAGAAAAGGAAGCTGAGTACTTCACAGAAGCCATCAAGAAAATGGGTCTAAAAGAAGATAGTTCAGTGAGCCTTCAAAACCTTTTCAAAAAGGTATTAACCAAACCTGAATCACCAAACATTTCAGCAGATATCTCAGACAGTGAGCTTGATCAACAAGAGATACAAGAGCAAATTGACAAAGAAGTTGCAGAAGATATAGCTGCAGCAAATCGAATCATAGAAGAGGCTCTCAAAATAATGTCTGAAACTCAAGATACTGCTTTAAAATTTTTCTCAAGGCCAAAACCTCCAAACTCATCAGGAAATAAATCTCTCCCAAGAAACCCATTGGGTTTAAAAGTACTAAAGTGGCTCTCTGATCAAAAGACCCATGTATTGACCCTGGTCAGATCCAATGGTGAGATGAAGTACATATCAAGGAAAGAAGCACTAGGCCTTAGTGTTGAAGATTTGCAGGATCACCTTGAACTTTTATTGTGCAGGGATGAGGATGACACAAGTTCCAAAGAATTTGAAGAAGAATTTAGAAGACAAGCAAGGGAACTTCTGATGAGGAATAAAAATCCACAATAATGAAGAGTTTTGGCATTATCTGTTCTAGGGGGAGATTGTTGGGATTGAACCCTACCAGAGGAACAGATAATGAAAGCCAAAACTGGTTCACAACAGTGGATTCACAATAAGCAGCTGTTTACACTAAGTCTTCTCCCTTGAAAGTGATTATAACAGTTGATGATCTTATATCCACTGCCCAGATACAACTACTACTGTTCTTCAAAACTACTGATGAAGCCCATAAGACTGTTGAGAACTAAGCACTGCTGGTACAACCTACTGATGACAAAGCACTGCCCAATCAAGGACTGATCAACCTTGAGGAAAGCACTGATATGAAGAGAGAGCAGCAGTTTAGTATGTCATCTGTTTTATGTATAGTCAGTGGTTAGGTTTAGCAGTGTTTGTATAAGAACAGTAGATACAGGTTGTTAGGCTGTTAGACGTCGCTTTCATGGTGACGTCAGCTGAGATGTCTCTGTGGTTTGGTTTGTCTATAAATGGACCAGTACTCTGTACTGTTACATTTGATCGTTTTGAGAGAGTTCTTCTCCTCAATTCAATCCTTTCATCTTGTGCAACCAACCACTGTAGTATCAGGCTGAGGGGGAGTTTAGTTTGTAAGCTTGTTTTGTAATCTTTTGCTTTGAATTGTAATCTTTCGACTCTATGAAAAGCAATTGTTTATCAAACTTCATTCTCCTTTGATTGTGTTTACAGAGTTTGTTATTCATTTCCGCTGCACTTAAACTTTGTTCATTTCTGTTGATTTGTTCAATTTATACAAACTAACACAATCATTAGAGCCTCCTATCCTAACAAGGGAAAATGGGAAAATCCAATATTGTTGACTCACAAACCCGCTTCCTATTTAATTTTTAAACAATTATAACTTTTTCATACGTTAATATTTTTTTATAAAAATTACACCGTATTAACGAGTATTTCATTCTCTTTAATTCGAGCAGCCTATGTTATAGCTTTCTTAAAGAATGCAGGATTTGGAATACTCATTACGTGATTTTGAATACCTAGTAAGTGACTACGTGATTTTGAATACCCATTACGTGATTACGTGATTTCATTATGGTATTTTATATGAAACCCCACTAAGTGATTATGTAACAATCTATGACTATGTCTTATTACGTGAGTACGTGATTTTGAATGTCTCATTTCGTGAGTACCAGATTAGTTGGACTAGAGGGACTAAATATGTAAAAATGTGGAAGTTTGGATGTGGATGGGTCATTTGTGACAAAATGCCAAATTTTGGCTTCTAAACGTCCCTTACAGACTGCAAGGCTTATGCGTTACGCACCGTAAGGTATTTAAATTTTGTGGGCGCATTGAGGTCCTTACGGACCGTAAGCCACCACCCCTTATGGTCCGTAGGGGGTGCAACTGGTAGTTTGTGCTTACTGGCAAAGGTAGCACGCTCTCTTGCCACTTATCTCGTGAAATACCACCATAATTCTGCTTCTTCCACCTCAATGGACACTAGTCCAAGATCAGGGAACCATGAGAACACTTGACATCATCTCATACTCCTTGTGCAAGTATAACTAGCCATGATCTTTGGCCTTGCAAACTTGCACCTTCACTTTTCTCTCTCTAAATCTTCTTCGAGTTGCTTCTGATCTATAGAGGACTCCTTCTGGAGTTTAATATCTCCTTGAACATTTGTAAGTATTCTCCCTTAGTCCTTTTTCATTCATAGTCTAGTCATTAGCCAAAAGTCAAGAAAATTGACTTTTGCTTTGACTTTTGGTTATGACCATTTTGGTCAAACCAATGTTCGAATTGAATATGGCTACGTGATCGTAAAATGTAGGTGTTAATCCCCTATGAGGGAACCTTCTGAAGATCACGTTAAGTTGATCAAATGATATGTCAAAGTTTTATTAAATAAAAAGTCAAAATAAAGTTTTTCGTAATTAACATAAAATGAACTTATAAGTATCGAAACATTAATTTTTGACATTATATCAATTTGTATAACATATTAGGACATGTTAGATCATGCCTAACCCGTCATTTCCGGTTTAGAGCTCGGTTCGCAACCGAAAGTCAAACAGTTTGACTTCTGGTTTGACTTTCGATTCTGACCTGTTTGGGATAGTTTAGCTACTAATTTGAAGTTTTTATATGATCATATTAATGTATGGAATAACCCTCTGAGGTTATACCCTTTGATCATATCATTTGTCCGGTTTTTATGAAAGTCCATATTATATGCCTAAATAATGACTAAAATACCCTTTTTACGCATAGAACGGTTTTGAAACATAATGAACATGTAAACTAAGTTTGAAACTAACATAACATTATATTAAACATGTTTTGGCATATTGGTCTTGACATAGACCTATCCGATCACCCGATGTCGCCTATGCGCGCACGGTTGACTTGTATAACTTAGTTTATAAAAAGTTAGTCGACTCAGGTCAAAACCTTTCCAAATCAGTTCTAATCAGAATGTATGATTGTTTGACCCATATTATACGAGTCATAGTACTCGTGAGGGTGCAAACTACATTCTATCTGGTATCCGCTTAATCTAGCGAACCATACCTATTTATTATAAGTTAATTGGTTCAAGTCATATGACTTGAATAAGACCCATTAACATTCTAACGGATCATAGTTCTGTCCAGTCCAGACTAGGAGCCTCCAGTAAATTGCACTTGTGTTAGTTGTTTTGATTAACGACTGTGCTTATAAATCTTTAGTTGTAAAGATAAGCTCAGGTAAATACTCTTAATCTATTTTCCCTATACGAGCTTGGGATAAGGTAAAATTATTTACCGCTTGGTCGGGCATGGGATCAATGACGAATGAGTCCAAATCCAAATAACCCGTTTTAATCCGTTATGCTTGATAACTTAAACATTGGGGGGTTAGTGCGACCGTGTCCTGGATATCCACGACTCACTTAATTGCAAGTGGCCACGACCTAAGAGCGAGGTGTATGTTACACCCTGAAATATCAGAGCTTGGTGTGACTGGACCGGTATCTTCATTGTACAGCAGAAGCAAATAAGCTAAGACTTCTAGAAAATGAACGCCCGCTAAGTGCTCGAAATCCCATGGGTTCTCCTATTCCAACCTTTCCGTAGTTTGAAAGATTTAACCTGAGAAAGAACATGCGAAAAAGTCAACATAAAGTTGAGCGAGTTCATATTTTGTTTGTAAAAGATTTAAAGTAAATCTTTTTGAATAACCGGTTTTTAAAAGTTGTGGAGAAAATATAGTAAAATCATTTTCTTGGCATGATATATGAAAACTGTGGGTCTAGCCCACGAGAGTCTTTGTGCATTGCACGAGAGAGAATGGGTCGAGCCCAAAAGAGTCTTTGTAAGCAGGACCAACTCGTCCTCTTACTTGTACATAAGTTGAAAACGTTACCAAAGTTTGTAAATCCATGTATTTGTGAGTTTTTATCAAATGAATCTTAAAAACATTTGAAAATTCGAGTATCAAAACTGGTATGTAAGCGTCTATGAACAGATCATTAATGTTTTGCAAGGACATTAATATATGCGGCGACATAGGAAGCACTCAACCCTAGCGAATTTCCCCCAGTCCACCCGGTTAGAACAACAAAAGCACTACATGGGCCACACAAGGACCCAAGAGTGGGGCTCGCTACATCCGATAGATCTACCACGTTTGCCCTCGGTCTTATACAAGATTAATGGCACTTAAGAGAGATTACTATTCGCTCACATGATCTAACAGTTCATTCCCTAGCTTAAGCATACCCTAGTTAACATATAATGTGTGAGTTATTCATGTCCTTGGGCCTCTGCTCATGTCCTTGGGCCTTTGCCCATGTCATTCGTGTTATTAAAACTCATGCATGTTTCGAAAAACACTTATGTTTTTATAAAAACCGGTATATTTAGCATAATCTTTTCATAAACCATTTGAGTTCGTTGAAATCCTGTTGCAAAATGGTTTATAAATATGTGATATTCATTTATCGAAACCTTGTGTGATTTTGCAAAACTTGCATGTCTTTCCACCCTCGAAAACATTTTATAAAAATGTGAAACAGTAAAAAGTGGGGGTTATGAATTCACCTTGACATTCTTGTGCAAAGCTAGCTTAACGTGATTCCGTAGTGTCATTCCATGAATGCGAACTCGCTAGCGTGCAACTATGACATTCCTACTAAGGAATAACTATAAGTTTCTAATTAAACGTAGCTAAACTACGTGTCTGAGCTCCACCGAATCGTTAACTAAACGATTCTATAAAGGTGTTATCATTTTGGTTTGAAATAACCAAACTATTGTTAGTTGATCCCGTTTATAATCGGGATAAAACTAAGTCTCGAGATCGACTTAGTTTTAGAGTGATTTAAAATATATATATATATATATATATATT
The DNA here is from genome assembly GCA_030545235.1 of Helianthus tuberosus. Taxonomy (NCBI): domain Eukaryota; kingdom Viridiplantae; phylum Streptophyta; class Magnoliopsida; order Asterales; family Asteraceae; genus Helianthus; species Helianthus tuberosus. The sequence goes on along the minus strand of CM060423.1, from coordinate 167,428,970 downwards.
TATATATATTTATATATATGTATATATTTATATATTTAAATATAAATATACTTATGGCGTCGTGTTATTTCTCGCGAATAGAAATACGTATACGTATACGGATAAGGGTGTGTCTTGTTTTGTCGTATATGATACGGTAATATACCGTTGTAGTTTTCGTAGGATGGAAATAAATAAATATATACATATATATATACATATATATATATATATACATATATATATATACATATATATATATATACATTCGAAAACTTGACATTGAAACGTATATAATTGACTATACTCATTTATAAAAATATATTCGTATTCTAGACGATTGAAATAAATATAAATAATTATATTTATTTTATATGATTTTCCAATACCAAACGTTTGAAATATACCCTTCAGGTCGACCGATCGAACGGCGGTTCGGGTAACGATCCGATTAGTAGGACACTTAGTGAGAACAAGTTCACAGCAGATTGTCACTCGATCGGACAGCAATCCGATCGGCCGGCAATCCGTTGAAACTGACTATACATTGAACATGTTGAAAATTGTTTAAGTGTTGAGGTCCAAACGTCACATGGTCGGGTGGTCGTTCGATCGGATGGCAATCCGATCGGATGACAATCCGTTCGGCGTTCAGATATTTGAAAAGTCAAATGAAAAGTTTAAGTGTGGAACCAATGTGTAAGCCGATCGGATGGCTGTCCGATCGAACGGCTGTCCAATCGGACGGCAATGCGTCCCAACGGCCTGATCGTCTTGGCACTTGATTGTTTTGAAAGTTTTGCAGCTTTGATCATGACGGTGTGATAACCTGCTAAACAACAGAAACCCCGTCAAGGCTCAAGTGACCCGATCGGACAGGAATCACCCTAGTCCGGTCATTTCACGGTCCGAGATGGTTGTTTATGTTTAACTCGTGGTCGGTTGTCTCATGCATAGAATTCAGATCTTGAACCAATACATCACTAAGAATGAGTAAAAGATTATAACAAGCTCCGATTCTATTGGTTTTGAGTGCATTGAGTGTAAAAAAGTTGAAAGAAAGTTAGAAAACCATCTTTCAATCCTTTTAACCATGAATCTGTGTAGATCTATGAGAAATCATTGTTCATTCATGTGGAAATCCTTCAGATCTGAGTTGTTCTTGGTGGAATGAGGCCAATAATTGAAGTTCATAAGAACTCCATGATGACATCATCCTAGAACACCTCAAATCTGATGATTTCACGGTTAAAAGTTAAGATTCCAAGGTGAAAAAGATGAAGGAGTGCGTGTAGATCATATAAGTACAAGATTTAGGTTGAAAACTTACAAGAATCGCGAGAAATCGAGAGAAAGGAGGCTGGAGTGCGGCTGGGTCGAGTGGAGAGCTGTCACATCACAAATGATGTGACAGGTAGGTATTTATAGGGTTTCCCAAAAAGGAAAGTGCAAAGGGTCGAGTGGGTCACAGATCGGATGGCTGTCTGATCGGACGGTAATCCGATCGGATTGCCGTCCGATCGAGTAGTCACTCGATCTAGTGGCTCCGACGATTTGAGTCTCGGCGTTTCGTTTTGTGCGCTAAGTTTTGCGATGCGAGTTTCGATTAAGCGACGTGTTAGATTAATAATAAACACATAAATACTATATCTAACATACAATCATCATAAATAACTTGCGTTTAGCGTTTGTGATTCGATTGCGATAGAGTTGCGATTGCGTTTCGATTAAACACCACAACATAAACATAAATAACATACACAAGTAACACATAAATAGCACACACACGTAAAACAATATCCAGAACGCATGATTCGGGTTGCGAAAGCGTTTGCAATGCGATAAGCGATAAAGTGATGAAGCAAGCGATAAATAGCGATTAAACCTCGATTATTAACATGTACTCCACATAATACAACTAATGCGATAAAATAAATAGATTAACCACAAATCAAAGAAGTCAAAATAGGAGTTGAGCAAGGAGTGGCAGATCGCAATTAGCAATCTTTTCTTCCTTTGACTTCAATGTTGACTTTGACTTTGACTTTCAAGGCACGGGGTGTTACACTTCGTTTGACTGAGTTTGACTGAATGTTGATTGTTTGTTGACCAGAGTTGCCCGAGACTTGACCGCTAACTTGTCTTGACCGAACCAAACATAACCCGAGCCGTTCCAAACCCAAAGTATGACCCGAAGTTAACCCGAATCGAAACCACTGTTGACCCGAAGCTTCCGTGAACCCAAATAAAAAATACATGTTTACAATTTAACCCGAAACAACCTGAACCTATTGAACCTTATACCCGACTGAACCGAGACGAATCCGCTGAACCGAGAACCCGACCCAAACCAACTCAAAAATCAAGCACCAAATCTGAGTTTTGACTGACCACTAGCCTGAACTGAAACTCGATTTGAGCACCACCACCCCTGTCGCCGTGTACGGCGGCGCTGCCGTCTCGGGCCCCGAAACCACATGTCAACATCACTTCCACCATCGTCGGCATCCTCGAAGAAACGAGAGGGGGTGTTGTTGTTCAGTCATCCAGATCCACCACCGCCATAACCGCACCACCGTCATCGCAGCGGCGGCACCGCCGTCTCTCCTCTTTCCAGCTTCTCTCTCTCTCTTGTCGGCTCTTCCGATCTTGTTGTCGCCCTCTGCTTGCCACCACCAGAAGGTGGTGGGTGTTGCTATCGTCTGGGAAGCAAGGGGGAGCGGTGAGGCTCCGGCTCTGGTTATCCTGACCAAACAGATCGAGAGGGAGAGGGGGAAGGGTGTAGGCGACTGTGGTTGTTGTTGTCTGATGTCTGCATTTGTGTGTGTATTTGAGAGATAAGTTATGGAAGAAGATGAAAAGGATAAGGTTTCTTGGGAGGGAAAGTGGGTATGAACGGCTGAATAAAATAGAGATTTAGGGTTTGACATTCTTTAAATAGTTATGTTTTATTGATGGATTTGGGCCTACGGCCCGCTAGCATGTTTTGAGCGGCCCATTAAGAACTCCGGAGCCCGTTTCTCGAACCCGATTGCCGTAACATGTCGTAATATATCACGTTAAGTCGAGAATAAAAAAAACGTTGGAAATTGAGGTTTGATACGTATTTTGTCGGTTGCTTTAAAACGCGTGAAATGTTCTGTTTGTCGTTTTTAAATCCATTTTTCGATCTGTTTTCAACTAAGGATATTAAAATTCGAAAATGAAGCTAAATATATAGTAATATATTAATATCCACATGAAATTCAAGTCCGGTGCTTCGTTTCGTCGTTGATTGTAGGTGCGTTACTGTTTCCGCGTTTTTCGTTCACGTTTGCGTTTTGTGTCGTTCGAAAGCATGAATAGTTCTCAAAACGAAATCCTTAGATATAAATTATATGTACAAAATTTTTATTTGTCGGTGTTGTCAGTATTTTGTACGGTGTCAGTTCGTTATCGTTTAACGCTCCCTAGATTTCCTGAAAATCACCCTCCCTAGATTTCCTTAAACACTATTTATTATCTCCTTAAAAGTTGATTAATCACGTAACTAAAAGCCTAGACATAGCTCATAACTAACCATCCGAACATAGTTTTGCGCGAACGACGCGTTAAAGTAGGATAAGCTACCTTAATGGGTCGTAACGGGTCGAAAGCACTCAGGCTAAGTTCCGAGTTAGGATGTAGGCTTTGTTAAACCATATCATATGAGTTCCAACACTCATTTGGTTTACAAGACCTCATTACGTTCGATCTTCCGATTTAGGTGTCGATTTATTTACTAGTGACCGGATTACTAGGTACTACTTGAATTTCCTTGGTTTGTCTGAGCTTCGCTAAGTTCTTTAGATCAAGGATACCCTTCCATTCAATGTGCGTACATAGTTCCCCTATTTTACTATTTTCAATTGTTCTGGGGTGATTCATATGTATCAAAACGATTTTCGATATTTTAACGACGGTTTCAAAAACGATTAAGATGGTTTATACTAAACTAATAACGATTTCGATAATGTGAACGAACTTGTTGGTTGTAGTTACATAACGAATGACATTCATTAGCATTGATCAAGCCGACCAGTATTAGGTTATGGTACCATAGGATCTGACAAATCCCGTTATCAGACTACACCCATGGTTATGTATGGGGGTTATGTAGATAATGACCGAATCTAATGATTGTTAACTTACCCTTTGGTGGTTTGTTAATACGAGAACCGAGGTAGTCGAGTCATGAAGGTTTGAATGTTATTAGCGTGACGACCAAAAGTAGTTTCACAACTAAAACGAATACGATTTTGGGACGAGTTAAAACGATTTGGAACGACTTAAACGAGATAAAACGATTTGAACGAACGATTGGTTTGGGTTGTGATTAGGTAATGGGATGGGTGTAACATGCTAGAAGAATGGTAGATACGCCGCTAGTACATCTTATATATAAGTGCTTTTATCATATTACATTTCATGTCATTATTTAGTTCACTTGGGAAACGATTTGAAACGATGTCACACAACAAGGTTTTCGAAATGATATAAACCATACGAGTTTTATTAACGAGTTTTAACGAGATGTTTTACGAATTGGTTTACTAAAACAAAAGTCTTTTAGTTAGGAATTATGGTTACGAGATTTTATATACTATAACCATCTTGTTTTGAGTTGGTTAAATTATGTTGCAATACACTTTTCAAAACGAGGTTTGTACTTTTGACTCTTGTAGTCTAATGAGGTACTGCAACATACAAACGAGCCATGAATCTGATACTCTTACAAAACCTATGTGCTCGCCAGCTGTAACAACTGTGCTTGTAATCACTATGAACAGTTCTATTATCAATAAAACAATGTTATTTGATCCCAATGTTTGTTTTGTTATGTTATACATTTTTCATGTTTTGACTTTTATGTAATTTCAAAACTCTACATCGCTTTCTGGAGAGTTATACGCAAACTAGTGCGTAAACGTACTCAGTTTAATGCGAGAAATACTCCGGAACATCAACATATACTCAACATACCTTAAATAACCTTTACATAACTTAGAAATAAGTTTTGAAGGCTTTGGTATGGCAAAAACAAGTTAATTCGCTTACAGGGACTGAATATGACAAACTGCGAAAGTATGTCAATTTGAACTGTAACGAACATTCCGGAACATAACCATAAGTTAAACACACTTTAAATATCCTTTACATAGCTTAGAAATAGGCTTTGAGGGGTTTGGTGTGCTAAAATAAACTTTTGGGACATTCAGGGACTAAAAGTGTCAAAAAGTGCACAAGTTTGCATTTTCGCGCATAACTTACGTTCTGAATACATCTGGACATCCAAAAATTTATGAAAGCATGACTACATTTTATTTTAGTGTTCGCCTTAAGAAAAATCCATTCGTCGCGTCATTTGGATCGTTTTTCGCGCTTATGCGCATTCCGTCGTAATTAAGCGAACATCGCGTTCGTACGACCAAACGAACCATCATCCGACATATTTTTGAACATGTTTCATGTCCACAATGTTTAGGCAACATTTTAGGGCCTTAAAGATGGCTTTACGGGCCTTGGAAGTGTCAGAAATGCCTTGAAACACGTGCAGGGACCAAACATGTAACTTTTGAAACTTTCTGGATCAGGTGAGGCAGTCGCGTAGCGCGAGCCCTAGGGCTCTATCCGTCGCGCTACGCGAGTGAGTGATCTGGGCCAGATTCAATGTTTAAACAGCTGTTAACAGCTGCAAACCACTCCTAATCCCAATGCCAAGTGTTGATCTCTTATGGTGAGTGACCAAATGAGCCACCATAAGCTTCCGACACTTGTACGGGTGAGATCAAGGCACGTTTCCCGATAAACGATCCTAACGGTGGTGCATTTACTATAAATAACCATCCATACTCAACCCAAAAACCCACAAATCTGATTAAGGAAGCTCTAAGTTGGAACCTTCGTTTCATACCTGAGCTATTTTGATCTGGGTTAGCATTCGGGGACCCTTCGTAAGTATTCTTTCGTTCTTTTCCTTATTTTTACTGCTTTTCGAGTCAGAAAGTCAAACTTTGTTTGACTTTCAGCGTTGACCAGTAATGGTCAATGCGAAGTTCGTTTGAACTTCGCAACGTGATTGTAATCACGATGGTCATAGTCCCTTGGGACTATGCCTACTGATTACCACGTTGTCTAGGGTCGTAGGGTAGGCGATCTAATAAATCGCCTATACCTTCGAACCCGACCCAGTTTGGTCGATCATTAGGATCCGACCAAACACATTAGGTGACCATAGTGTAGGGAATAACCTTCCGAGGTTATACCCTATGGTCACATCGTTTAAATAGTTGTATGATAGGTAGTTTATATGCCTTAGGTAAATTACCAGAATACCCTTTTCATGTATAATTGGTAATTAAGCATATGTAACCTAAACCTTTGTCACATAACTGATTATGTAACATGTTTAGGCATATAACACTTGTCATAGGGCTAGTTAGGCGGTCCGAACGCGTTTCACGCGCACGATGCGTTAAAGTAGCATAAGCTACCTAAACGGATCATAATGGGTCATTAAGACTTAGGTTAAGTTTCATTTAGCATGTAGGCCTTGTTAAACCATATCACGTGAGTTCCGACACTCATTTGGTTTACAAACCCTAATGCTACCCAGTCTTCCGAGATAGGTCCGGTTATTAACATAGTTACCTATACTAGGTGCCGTTTGATTCCGTGATCTCTAGCGTTACTTGGTGGTTATCTTTATACAACTGAGCAATCTCAAGTGAGTACATAGACCCCTCTTTTACTGTTTTCCAAATGTTTTGGGGTGGAACACATGTGCCTACTTGTTACTTTCCTGCTTTCCTGTTTTCACATCATATACCGACTATGTTTGTTAGTACATTATAGTACATGATTTCATTACTTTTCTGCGATGTATGTTGACTGATAACATGCTAAGCACATTGATTTACGTGACTTTTCTGCTATGTATGTTGACTGATAACATGCTAAGCACATTGATTTACATGACTTTTCTGCTTTGTATGTTAACTTAGCATACTTAGTACATTGTTTTCATATGACATGTATACAACTTCTATGACATTTGGTTTGCACAAACGGGTCTTTATTACGTTCATTAACATTTGCTACGCCGCTCGGAAGTAAGTAGTGGTACCATAGGACTTGACAAATCCCATTCCTGACATCCCGGGTTTGTTTGGATGTAAGGAATGACTGAATCCGAATACAATTCTTTTGATAACCTTGACTGAAAGGGTTATCCGACTGTCTCAAGGCTTGAATGTATGCGTTAACTCACCACATAAATGTTCGTATCAATGTATCATGCATCACTTTACAAAACATAACTTTTTGATATAATCAAAATACTTTGTTTTGTACATTTTTACTTATGGTTTAAGTAGTCTTATTTTACTTACCATACATATCATTTTGGTTATACATTACTTGACTACTTTTGGACTATCAACATTTGACATGGTTTATACAAGGACTTTTGACTATTGGTTTAAACATAGACATTTGACTTGGATATTTGACATAGACATTTTTACATGATTTACATCTTGACATGAACATTTTACATTGTTTGGTTTGGTTTGATTAAGTGATTAAGTAACGATGCGTGTGTAATATGATACAAGCATGGTGGATACGCCGCTGGTACTTCCTATATATAAGTGTTTGTATGGTATTATATATCGTAGCGTTATTTGAATCATTTCAGTTTTATACATAGAACATTTCATACAAATAACATACTTTTCACAATACATTGTTTTACAAACAACTTATCTTATACAAACTCAGTTTACAATGGTTATCCATTTAACCATACACTATTCTCTTATTTATACATATCATCTGATCTTATCGTTTTTCAAGTGATTTACAAAACAAATCAAATTACAAGGTTCATGACGGAATATTTTCTCAAACACAAGTCATGAATCTTATTTTCACAAACCTATGTATCTCACAGGCATTTTTATGCTGACGTACCTATTTTCACATGTGTTTTCAGGAGCTTTTCCATAGGATGTTGATCATGATACTAGGGCGGACCTGTGCCTTAGAGACTTTAAAAGAAGATAGACTATGTTTAATTATGTTCTGAACTCTTAAATTTCCTGTTTGAAACAATGTAACACCTTTGTTTATAAATAAAATACAACTTTGTTTGCCATGGATTTGAAACAATTAATTCTGTCGCAACACGCCCCGATGTTTCCGCCGCGATTTGTTGTTTTACGCGGTCGGGGTGTGACACCAGCATTTCTTTGCTGACTTTGTTTTTACATATGTTTCAGGTGATGTTGCGTGATGATTGCTAGGAAGCATGTTCACTTAGGATCTGGACGTGGCCTTAGTGACATAAAAACGATAGTAGTTGATGTTTAATTTATTTGTTTGGTTTTAAGACAATGTACATTACTTGAAAAATCAATAAAACGAAACTTTTAATTACCGTGGTTGTTGAAACGATGATTCTGTTACAACACTCCCCGACGTTTCCGCCACGGTTTGTTGTTTTAACGTGGTCGGGGTGTGACAGAAGAGTTGGTATCAGAGCCAATGGTTATAGGGAATTAGGTTATTTGTAATGCTTTGACCTAGACTATAACTTTCTAGGACCCTAACGCGAACTATCTTGCGTTTAGATTTTAAAACAATACCGTCACCTATCCTTAGGTGATGACCACAACGAGAACACAATAACAAATCCGCTTCGAAAATTAATCATCTATCCTTGGATGATTGATTGTAAGGTTTTGAACCCTTCCAGTTTGATTCATTTTCAGCTTTATGCCCTCTGAATTTCCAAAATCTCGTCAAAGTTTGGGTCTAAATAATGTGAACACGTGCAAACTGGAAGAGTGAATGCCTGTACCCTGAGTTTTCTGTCTAAGGCTAGAGTGTTCGTACAAATCCGCAATATCAGACCAGTCACTCTTACCTGGGAACTCTTGGGGTGAGTGTTCACTTATAGGCGAGCATGTCTTCAGTGATACATTATTATGACCCATTTACTTTGATTAGTCACTGCGTGTCGTTTGTTTGTTCGAGGTAACGAACAAATGATCGCACTCCTTGTGTTTTGTCGATGTTTTCAATGCCTCTTTTGTTTCTCCAATTATCGACCTCACTCGTTTCTCATGTTTCCTTTTTAGACAATGCCTCCACGACGCGATGCTCAATCTTTTACTGCTGAGGAAGTCGCAGCTCTTGTCTCTCAGCAGATGGCTGCTGTACTTCCAGGTGTTGTGACCCAAATCCACGAGCTATACAACAACAATAATAACAACAATAATGCTCAATGTAATTTCAAGAATTTCAATTCTGTGAAGCCTCTTAAATTTTCTGGGTCACAAGGAGCAACTGCGCTCCTGCAGTGGTTCGAGAGTATCGAGAGCACATTCAGACATGTGCAGTGTCCGAATGTGCGTAAAGTTGAATTTGCTTCAAGTGTGTTTGAGAAGCGAGCTCTTACATAGTGGAACGGAGTGATGCGTGATAGGGGTGCCGAAGTGGCATTAGCGTAAACTTGGGAAGAGCTTCGAGCTCTCATGATAAGAGAGTTCTGTCCCCGTCACGAGATTCGAGCTTTGGAATGAGAGTTTGATGATTTAAAACAAGACGGGGGAGAACACCGTGCTTATACGGATCGATTTGAGGAGCTCAGTTTGTTGTGTCCTACAATGGTTACCCCGCTGGAGAAAGCAATCGAGAGATATATCGATGGTTTACCCGATTCCATACAGGATATTGTGACCGGCGTTAATCCTACGACCGTTCGTCATGCAATCGAGTTGTCTGCTACCCTAACTGAGTCTCAAGTCAGGAAGGGTAAACTCACCCACAAGGGTGATAAAAATAAGTCAACCGATTCTGACAAGGAAAAGGGTAAGGGAAAGAAGCAGGGTGAGTCTTCTAAAAAGTCAAGGAAGCGCAAGGCTTCCCAGAACTTTGCTGCTACAGCACAGGCTGCTCAGAACCCACCGACTCAACCTCCTGCAAAGAAAGCATATGCTGGTACCGCACCTCACTGTGCTCGATGTAATGGTCACCATGTTGCCCAACAGGCCTGTAAACAGTGTGCTACGTGTGGTAGACTTGGGCATTTGGCCAACATTTGTCGTTTTGGTCAAAATCAAGCTGCTCAGGTTCCAGCACAAGCTCAAGGGAATGCTGCGAGATTCCCACCTGGTTCGTGTTTTAACTGCGGAGAAATGGGTCATTCCACAACAACTGCCCGAGGTTGGTAAATGCGAATGCGAACCCGAACGCGATGGCGAATGTGAATCCCGCTCGGGGACGAGCATTCAATCTGAACAAGAACGAGGCGAGGGCAGACAACGAGGTTATTAACAGTACGTTTCTTTTTAACAATCAACTAACATCTGTTCTTTTCGATTCTGGTGCTGATAGGAGTTTTGTTTCGTTATCTTTTGAGCCTTTATTTGCGATACCTAGAACTAAACTAAGGGAACCCTTATCTGTTGAAGTTGCTACTGGTAAACCCCTCGTACTCGATTCTGTTCTTCATGGTTGTCAATTGAACCTCGATAACCATCTTTTTTCTATCGACCTCACGCCGATGCAACTTGGGAGTTTCGACATTATCGTGGGGATGGATTGGTTAACCAAACATCATGCCGAGGTTGTTTGTTTCGATAAGATCATTCGTATTCCTCTTTCGTCTGGTGATGTTCTAGAGGTTCATGGCGAGAAACCATCTGGTGGATTGAAACTCATGTCGTGCACGAAAGCCCAAAGTTACTTACGAAAAGGATATGTTGCTTTTATGGCACATGTCACCGAGGAGAAAGGCAAGAGCAAGAGTATTCAGGATATTCCGATTGTTCGGGATTATCCAGAGGTGTTTCCTGATGAACTGCCTGGTTTGCCTCCACTTCGTCAAGTCGAATTTCATATTGACCTTGTACCCAATGCCAACCCGATTACGAAAGCACCTTATCGTCTTGCACCGTCCGAGATGCAAGAGTTATCGAAACAGCTTCAAGAGTTATCTGATAAAGGATTCATCCGACTGAGTTATTCACCTTGGGGCGCTCCTGTCCTCTTTGTGAAAAAGAAAGATGGATCTTTTCGAATGTGTATCGATTACCATGAGCTTAATAAGTTTACCATCAAGAATCGATATCCCCTACCTCGAATCGATGATCTCTTTGATCAGCTGCAAGGTGCTACCTATTTTTCCAAAATCGATCTGCGTTCTGGATATCATCAGCTTCGTGTATTCGAAGAAGATATTCCCAAAACTGCTTTCCGAACAAGATATGGGCATTACGAGTTTACTGTCATGCCTTTTGGTTTGACAAATGCTCCAGCTATCTTCATGGACTTAATGAATAGGGTCTGTAAACCTTATTTAGACAAGTTCATCATTGTGTTCATCGACGATATTCTCATTTATTCAAAGTCTCGAGTCGATCACGAGCAACACCTTCGTTTGACTTTAGAACTCCTGAAGAAGGAACAACTTGTTGCTAAATTCTCCAAGTGTGAATTCTGGCTGAAAGAAGTCCAATTCTTGGGTCATATAGTCAATGAGCAAGGTATTCATGTGGATCCATCCAAGATTGCAGCAATCAAGGATTGGAATACACCAACGACACCTACAGAAATTCGACCTTTTCTTGGTCTTGCTGGATATTATCATCGTTTTATTTCGAACTTCTAGAAGATTGTGGTTCCACTCACTGCTTTGACTCAAAAGAATAAGCCTTTTGAGTGGGGACCCAAACAAGAAGAAGCGTTCCAAACGCTGAAACGGAAGCTCTGTGATACTCCTGTTTTATCTTTACCCGAGGGAAACGATGATTTCGTTGTCTACTGTGATGCATCCAACTTAGGCCTTGGTTGCGTTCTTATGCAACGAGGTAAAGTTATAGCATACGCGTCTAGACATTTGAAAGTTCACGAAAAGAACTACACGACTCATGATCTTGAGTTAGGTGCAGTGGTTTTCGCTCTCAAAATCTGGAGACACTACCTCTATGGCACGAAGTGTGTGATTTTCACAGACCACAAAAGTCTCCAGCATATTCTTAATCAGAAGGAGTTGAACATGAGGCAACGACGTTGGGTTGAACTCCTAAATGACTACAATTGCGAGATTCGCTACCATCCTGGTAAGGCGAATGTCGTAGCCGATGCGCTTAGTCGAAAGGAGCGAGTCAAGCTTCATTCTGTTCAAACTCTATCTGATCTTCAAACTCGTGTTCTTCAAGCTCAGCAATATTGTGTGTCACAAAATTTGATGGGTAAGGAATTACCACGTCAACTTGAGCTTAAGCTCGAAGCGAAGGACGATGGTTTGCTCTACTTCAAGGATTGTTTGTGGATTCCGAAACAAGACGATCTTCGCACTTTAGTGTTGGACGAATCTCACAAATCTCGATATTCTATCCATCCTGGTGCTGATAAAATATACAAGGATCTTCGTACTCAGTGTTGGTGGCCTGGTATGAAGAAAGATGTTGCCTTGTATGTGTCGAAATGCCTAACTTGTCTCAAAGTCAAGGCTGAACATCAAGGACCATCTGGTTTGCTTGTACAACCAGAGATACCGGTTTGGAAGTGGGAGAACATTGCTATGGATCTCATCACTAAATTACCGCATACATCTAAAGGTCACGATGCTATTTGGGTTATTATCGATCGATTAACGAAGTCAGCTCATTTTATTGCGATTCGCGAAGATCTATCTGCTGATAAACTTGCAAAGATTTATGTTGATGAGATTATATCACGACATGGTGTTCCTTTGGATATCATTTCCGATCGTGATGCTCGATTTTCATCTCATTTTTGGAAGACCATGCAATCTGCTATGGGAACCCAACTAAATCTAAGCACTACTTATCATCCACAAACAGATGGACAATCTGAGAGGACGATCCAAACTTTGGAGGATATGCTTAGAGCATGCGTGATAAACTTTGGTGGTAATTGGGATTCTCATCTGCCATTGATTGAGTTCTCTTACAACAATAGTTATCATGCTAGCATTAATATGGCACCATTCGAAGCTCTCTACGGTCGAAAATGTCGTTCACCTGTCTGTTGGAACGAGACCGGTGAAGCTCAGCTTACTGGACCTGAGCTCATTCTGGAAACAACAGACAAAATCAAGAGAATTCGCGATAATCTTATGACAGCTAGATGCCGTCAAAAGAGTTATGCGGATTTACGACGCAAGCTCTTAGAATTTCAAGTCGGAGACCATGTCCTACTCAAGGTGTCACCTTGGAAGGGAGTGGTGAGATTTGGAAAGAAAGGAAAACTTGCACCATGATATGTTGGACCATTTAAGATTGTGGAAAGAATTGGGAAGGTTGCCTATCGACTAGAGCTACCTCCAGAGCTTGGAAATATCCATCCGAATTTCCACGTGTCCAATCTGCGAAAGTGTTTAGCTGACGCTGATCTTCACATTCCTCTCGAAGAAATCCAAATCGATGAAACGATGCACTTTGTCGAGAAACCTGTGGAAATAGTGGACCGTACATACAAACAGTTGAAGAACAAACGAATTCATTTGGTCAAGATTCGCTGGGAATCCAAACGTGGCCCAGAATTTACTTGGGAACGTAAGGACCAAATGAAGGCGAAATATCCGCAATTGTTCTCACAAGTTTCCTCTAGTTAAAATTTCGGGACGAAATTTCCTAAAGTAGGGGAGACTGTGACAACTGTGCTCTGTAATCGATGAACAATGCAAAACAATGTTAATTATCAATAGAACAATGTGTTTTGGTGTTATTATATGTGTAATTGTGCTTGATACTTTTACGATTTCATTCGATTCGATTCTGATTTCAAGCTTTAAATCGCTTTCTGGAAAGTTATACGCAAATTGGTGCGTAAACGCAGTCAGTTTAATGCAACAAACACTCCGGAATAGTGATATAGGCTTAACATACCTAAAATAACCTTTACATAACTTAGAAATAATTTTTGGATGGTTTGGTGTGTTGAAAACAAGTCTATTCGATCGCAGGGACTATTTGTATCAAACTGCAAAACTATACCGATTCGTATGGTATCGAAGAGTCCGGAACTTGATCATAAGCTAAAAATACCATAAATAACCTAAACATAGCTTAGAAATAAGCTTTGAGGGGTTCGATATGCGAAAACATGCTTATTTGATCTTACAGGGACTAAAAGTGTTAAAAACGACGTAAGTTTGCATTTTCGCGCATATCTTACGTTCTGACCACATCTGGACATCCAAAATTTTTGTACACACTAAAATATTTTTATTTTAGTTATCGGCATGCAAAAATACCATTCGTCGCTTAATTTGGATCGTTTTCACGTCCGTTTGAGTTTCGTCGTAATTTAACGAACAACGCGATCGTACGACCAAACGAACCGACATCCGAGATATTTTTGAATATTTTTTGAGTTCCTTATACTTTAACTTCATTTTAGAGCCTTGAAATGAGGTTAACGGGGCTTAAACGTGTCAAAAATGGGCCGAAATGCATGTTTTAGAAGTTCAGGGGCTGAAACTGTCAATCTGCCAAAGATACTCAGGCGGGGCGCGTAAGCCCAAGCCATATCTTACGCGGGGCACGTGGGCATGCCAGACAAAAACATTGAATCTGGTCATTTAGCTCGATTTTGATGGTTTTGACCTCTAGTTTTCAATGCTATGGACTGGTTTGTGTGGAGAACAAGTCCCCCAATCAGTCTTTAACAATTGTATGGCCAAGATCATTCCCTCTTCTCCAAGAAATGATCCTAACGGTTTGCGAAAAACTATATAAGGCCATGCCATTCATTGTTTCATTTGCTCATTCTTCTCTCCAATCTGATTTGGGGAGCTTTCTAATCTGATTGGAAACTTATTCTTGGTAGAAAAGATAGCTAGGACCCTTTGTAAGTCTTCTTTCATGCTTATTCTTTATGTTTAAGCAGAAAGTCAAACAGTTTGGCCAACAGTTTGACTTTCGGTTTTGACCATCAATTGGTCAAGTCAAAGTTCAATTGAACTTTGCAACGTGATTGTAATCACGATGGTTATAATCCTTAGCGATTATACCTACTGATTACCACGTTAACTAGGCGTAGTGACGAGTCAAAGTTTCGGTCAAAATGTGTTTTAGCACGCATTTTGCAACGGAACTATTTCCAGGTATCAAAACCCATTGTTTTGATACCAAATCAGTTTTCTAAGTAGGTTAAACATGTTTTGACATGTTTAACTCGTCACTATTAGTTTAGTGCTTGTTTAGGGTCGTAAGTTAAGCGGTCTAAACAACCGCTTAGACTTTCGAACCCGACCCGTTTGGTTGATCATTAGGATCCAACCAAGCACGATTAGTGATCATAGTTGCATAGGGAATAACCTCAGAGGTTATACCTTATGATCACCTAGGATTGGTTAGCTATTCGTTAATTGGTTTACATACCCATAGGAAATGACCAAAATGCCCTTTTGAGGCATAAATCCATATTGTGCATATGTGAACATATTTTTGACATATAATCTGATTTAGTAACATATTAGGGTATTATTGGGCATGTAAGACCTGACATAGCTCATAACTAACCATCCGAACATAGTTTTGCGCGAACGACGCGTTAAAGTAGCATAAGCTACCTTAATTGGTCGTAACGGGTCGAAAGCACTCAGGCTAAGTTCCGAGTTAGGATGTAGGCTTTGTTAAACCATATCATATGAGTTCCAACACTCATTTCGTTTACAAGACCTCATTCTGTCCGATCTTCCGATTTAGGTGTCGATTTATTTACTAGTGACCCGATTACTAGGTACTACTTGAATTTCCTTGGTTTGTCTGAGCTTCGCTAAGTTCTTTAGATCAAGGATACCCTTCCATTCAATGTGAGTACATAGTTCCCCTATTTTACTATTTTCAATTGTTTTGGGGTGATTCATTTGTATCAAAACGATTTTCGATATTTTAACGACGATTTCAAAAACGATTAAGATGGTTTATACTAAACTAATAACGATTTTGATAATGTGAATGAACTTGTTGGTTGTAGTTACATAACGAATGACATTCATTAGCATTGATCAAGCCGACCAGTATTAGGTTATGGTACCATAGGATCTGACAAATCCCGTTATCAGACTACACCCATGGTTATGTATGGGGGTTATGTAGATAATGACTGAATCTGATGATTGTTAACTTACCCTTTGGTGGTTTGTTAATACGAGAACCGAGGTAGTCGAGTCACGAAGGTTTGAATGTTATTAGCGAGACGACCAAAAGTAGTTTCACAACTAAAACGAATACGATTTTGGGACGAGTTAAAACGATTTGGAACGACTTAAACGAGATAAAACGATTTGAACGAACGATTGGTTTGGGTTGTGATTAGGTAATGGGATGGGTGTAACATGATAGAAGCATGGTAGATACGCCGCTGGTACATCTTATATATAAGTGCTTTTATCATATTACATTTCATGTCATTATTTAGTTCACTTGGGAAACGATTTGAAACGATGTCACACAACAAGGTTTTCGAAATGATATAAACCATACGATTTTTATTAACGAGTTTTAACGAGATGTTTTACGAATTGGTTTACTAAAACAAAAGTTTTTGAGTTAGGAATTTTGGCTACGAGATTTTATATACTATGACCATCTTGTTTTGAGTTGGTTAAATTATGTTGCAATACACTTTTCAAAACGAGGTTTGTACTTTTGACTCTTGTAGTCTAATGAGGTACTGCAACATACAAACGAGCCATGAATCCGATAGTCTTACAAAACCTATGTGCTCGCCAGCATTTCTTTGCTGACTTTGTTTTTACATATGTTTCAGGTGATGTTGCGTGATGATTGCTAGGAAGCATGTTCACTTAGAATCTGGACGTGGCCTTAGTGACATAAAAACGATAGTAGACGATGTTTAATTTGTTTGTTTGGTTTTAAGACAATGTACATTACTTGAAAAATCAATAAAACGAAACTTTTAATTACCATGGTTGTTAAAACGATGATTCTGTTACAGCACTCCCCGACGTTTCCGCCACGATTTGTTGTTTTAACGTGGTCGGGGTGTGACAGATTTGACAGATGAAACGTGTCGTGTACGCTACTAAGTTCGTCTCGTAGCTTTAGCTTATAAGCGACAGTTCCAATTTTTTTCAAGATTTCGAACGGTCCTATGTTTTGTGGGTTCAACTTTCCACGCTTCCCAAATGTAGCTACGCCTTTCCAAGGCAAAACTTTCAGCAAGGCTTTGTCTCCGACCTCAAAAGCTAACAGTTTGCGTCACTTGTAGGCATAGCTCTTTTGTCTATCACGAGCTGCTTTGATACGGTTTCGTATTTGGAAGATTTTGTCCATAGTCTCTTGGACTAATTCCGGACCAATGAGTTGCTTGTCTCCGGTCCCCGCCCAAAATAGCGGTGATCGACACTTTTGTCCATATAGAGCTTCAAACGGGGCGGCCTGGATGCTAGTGTGATAACTATTGTTATATGAGAACTCCATTAAGGGCAAGTGAGTATCCCAATTTCCACTCAAATCCATCACACAAGCACGTAACATATCTTCCAAAGTTTGTATCGTTCGTTCACTTTGGTCGTCCGTTTAAGGATGAAAGGTCGTGCTTAGATCCAAACGAGACCTAAAGGCCTTTTGAAATGATTTCCAAATCCTTGATACGAACCGATCGTCTCGGTCCGATATGATGGAAACTGGCACTCCATGGCGTGCCACAATTTCTTGAAGATATAGCACAGCGAGCTTTTCCGTGTTATCCTTCTTACGGATAGGTAAGAAATGTCTAGACTTCATTAATCGATCAACTATTACCCAAATCATATAATCGATAGATTAGTAACCTGGTTCGAGCCTATTGTGCGTTCACTCCGGCATAGAGACGGTTTGTTCCGATGGTTGAGACGATGATGTATTGCTCGGCCGGTTGAGACAGCGTCGGATCATTCCGATGGTTGAGACAGCAGCGGTTCGCTCCGATGGCTGAGACGGCGGCGGTTCACTCTAATGGTTGACACGGTGTCAGTTTCTCCGGCGGAGAAACGACGGTTTACTCCGGTAGTGAGCTCGCGGATTTGTGTAAGAGGATGAACTGAAACAACGAGCTGTAATTTCTAGGGTTACAAGGCTATTTTGGTAAATTGACATGAAATCCTACGCTTTCTAAAACATTCCTCCCAAGTTTGGAAGGATTTCAAATCTCATTGTTTGAAGGCTTTGGTGGTATCTTGATTCAATTCCAATTCCATTATTGTTGAAACGAACAGCCTAGGGAATGGAAGTCACATTCAAATTCCCTCCACATTCCATTACATGAAACGAATGCTATCTAATATACCATTCCTGCCAATAACACTTATCACTCCATCCTTCT
This sequence comes from Helianthus tuberosus, assembly GCA_030545235.1. Lineage (NCBI taxonomy): Eukaryota > Viridiplantae > Streptophyta > Magnoliopsida > Asterales > Asteraceae > Helianthus > Helianthus tuberosus. The sequence goes on along the minus strand of CM060423.1, from coordinate 167,410,604 downwards.
AATCTATGCTTCGCACGAGTATTATCTCTTGTACATGATCCAAACACTTATTAGTATTTCCCTGTGTTAATTCACTGCAGGTAAATGTGACATGCATTCATGTTGGTTAGGGGTGGGCTAATTAACCTTGCCTTGGTCTGTGTCGGGTTCATCATTTCAATCATGGAACGACAAAGTGGTTGTAGGCAACCATAAAAGAGTTCATTAGGTCATATGGCTGGAGACTATAGAGAAACTCATGAAATTAAAAAAGTTACAGTCACAGCAGATTCTTTGCAAACGAAACATTAATTTTTTTATTATTAAGAATTTTAATAAGATTAAAATCTAAAACTCAACAATATTAAATATAAGATATAATAACAAAATGAAAATACAAATGAAGAAGAAAAAAACAGTTTTCTTCTACCTTTCATTATCATAAGACATCATTCACGTGATCATGTCTAAGATAAAAGGAAAAAACAGGGATACGTACACCCACTTTATTATCCCTTTCACCATTTTTGGCACCTTTTTAGACATGTAAAGCCCAGACTCTAGCTAATTTAATCTATATCTGGTTTAAACTTTTAGCAACTCAGTCTCAAATATCTCACGAGTAGCTTGAATTGTTTACACCCTACCTGTGGTCGTTCATCCACACGGATGGCTCCATCTCTTCTGCCAAAAACACACAGCTGATCGAGAGCTTGTCCGTGGCAAACCCATTTTGATCACCATTATTGCAGTGCGGCCAAAGGAAGTGGAAAATGATAAAGGATAAAAAAAGAAAATAGAGTTATAAATGAAAGAAAAAAACAACCCTCCTTCGCTCACTTTCTTCTACCGCTCTTTCATATTTGTTTCACCATTACTACATATAGTTAGACATAAGGGGGAAAAAGGAAATGATATATACACTAAACCCTACGGATGTTAATGAGCCGTGCTTTGGTTCACATAAACTTCATATTAGCTCGGATGTAAATGAGCTGTACGTTGGTTCACCTAAACTTCATATTAGCTCAATTAAATTAAAAAGGCTGGATCTCAGATCATTTCATTTGGAGCCGATTTTTAAAGCTCGACCTCAACTTAGGCTTGAAATGTTTGTTCTTTATTATTATTTAGTTATTAGTTATTTTATTTATATATAATCATAATTAATTTTATATATGTTGTAGGTCCTGAAATCTGAGGATCGATAACGAAAACCGAATCCTTGTTTATAGCAAACACGGTCACGTGTGCGGAATCCATGTAACTATGCCAAATCAAACATACAAAGTAACAAAGCGGTATAACCAATGAAACGCAATCTATTGATTAAACGGGATGAGAACCAAGATCAATTGATACACACACAGTTTGACAGTATAACCCTCAGGGTATGCTCTCATCTAGTTTCAAAGTGAAACCAGAAAGTTGTTTATATAGCAGCCTGGGCCTAACATCGACGAAACCTCAAATGGGCTCGACGAAACATCATTGGGCTTGATGTTGGGCCTGACGAAACCTAACAGTTGACGAAACCTAACAATCGACGAAACCTGGGGATTTCATCACTGTTCACGACGAAACCTATAGAATTAGTTATTAAGGGGTTTCGTCATGATGGTCTCGACAAAACCTGGGGTTTCGTCGCAGGCTACAAAAGCTGTTATGTTGTCTGCAAACAGACAGCAAAACAGCAACATGCATCGTTCATATATCATTACATAACAAATAGAGACAAACATGTCGGACATAAGTGGATAGGAGGATATCCGACTTGGTCGACGGCGAATACAGACTCGATAAACGTTAAAAGACCGTACAAAATACAACGATACTAAAGACTAGTTACAGACACAAAAAGTGCATTAACAAACTCCCCCTTGTCTGTTACTGGTCTTCAGTCTTCGAATCTTCTATCTTCAGTGTTGTTCGGACCACGAACCGCCCGCATGAATTCCTCGATAGAAACAATAACAAGCGACGCGTTGGAACTTTAACGCTTGACGTGCGTCCTTGTCTTCGTAAAATATATCGTGCCGATATAATTTGTCGATGTCGGCCGCGGACATGTTAACGATCCACATCGGATCCAACATCCGGAAGTTTTCACGATCGCCATCAAAAACAATCACCGCCTCGTGCGTATCGGAGTCATAAGGTCCCGAATCTGAGGATTGAATACGAAACCGAATCCTTGTTTATAACAAACACGGTCACGGGTGCGGAATCCCCGTAACGATGCCAAACCAAACACAGATAATAACAACACGGTAAGGATTATACTTACAAGTCGATGCGAATCCACTCATGACACATTCCCGTATCAAGGTATGCACGAGAGTTCATCTTACCGGTGAGTATACCGTTTATCATCTGTTTGACCGTATAAAAGATGTGAGAAACTCACTTATTTGATTGAAAACAAGCCCTATATGATAGAATCACTTATTGAAGAGGAACTTGATTTTCATATGCATGAGGGCACAGGAGCAAGTCCGTGAACAGGTCAGTACAACGTACAGCAAAGAGACGAACTTGACTCCCGGATAAATGTGATATTTTATCACTTATTTGTTTGGACATGTGATTGTTGATTACTTATTGAGGTCGAATACAATATGTACACGTATGTATAGTATCATGGAAGATCTAGACTTCATCTCCGTTATTTTTCGGTAAAAGAAACAACCATGATACCCAGATGATAAGACAGCATAAAGACCGAATATCTCATAACCTCGGCAATCTCTCAAACGAAATTTCGGTACTAAGACCATATGCCAACAAATGGTTCCCACATGACTTGAAGTCTGTTAGGTTTTTATCATCCTGCACATTTTAGTCTGATTGTGAGCCTACCGATACATCGTTAGTAGAGATACTTATCATTTCTCAATTTTTTTGTTTTTCATTTTGAACATGTTGACCGACCACACCAGTGAATATCATCATCTTCCTTTATCCAAGAAACTCAATTTTGGTTTTCTATTTTTTTTTTTTTTTTGAATTTTGAAACGTAAAGACAGAAAGTAAAGACATCTTTTTGGATTTTTGGTTTTTCAAATGTTTTTGTATTTACTCCCCCTAAAATGCTAAAAGGCTACGAAAATGAAAATCTTTTTGAATTTTTAGAGTTTTTTAAAGAAAATATTTACAAAAACAATTAGCCGAAGAAGTTTACTCAGGTATCACCTTAATGCCATTGACCAAAAGTAGATAATCAAATCGTGATTTATCAAAAGCTTTTGTGAACAGGTCGGCACGTTGGTGATCGGTGGGGACATGAACGACATCGATTAATCTTTTGTTAAAACAATCACGTATGAAGTGATATTTAATTTCGATGTGTTTGGTCTTGGAATGCTGCACAGGATTTCTAGTGATCTGTAAGGCAGCATTGTTATCAACAAAAATAGGAGTAGATAGGAATTCAAAACCGTAGTCGCGCATTTGTTGTTTTATCTACAAGACTTGGGAGCAACAACTGGAGGCAATAATGTATTATGCTTCACAAGTTGATGTAGCAACACACGTTTGCTTCTTGCACTGCCACGTGACCAGGCGATTTCCTAAGAATTGACATCCTGCTGTTGTTGATTGCCATCAATTTTGCAACCACCAAAATCAGAATCACTGTATGCAATCAAGTCAAAGCTATCATCCCTAGGGTACCAAAGACCGGTGTTAGGGTAACTCTTCAAATAGGAAAAAATCCTTTTAACAGCTGACAGATGAGAGGCCTTCGGGTTGGCTTGATATCTTGCAAGCAGGCACGTTGGATACATGATGTCAGGCCTCGAAGTAGTGAGACACATGAGAGATCCGATCATAGCGCGATAGTATGAGGAGATGATGCTTTCACCCTTCAAATCCGGAGTAATCCCGTGACTCTGCGAAAGTGGGGTACCAATGGGCGTTGCATCTGACATCTGGAATCGGCTCAAGATGTCACCAACATATTTAGTCTGATGGATGAATATCCCAGACTCTGTTTGTTGAACTTGTAGGCCCAAGAAGAAATCCATCTCCCCCGTAGCGCTCATCTCGAACTTTTCTTGCATAACACGTTCGAATTGCCTGCACAAAGAATCATTAGTAGAACCAAATATTATATCGTCAACGTATACCTGCACCAGCAGAAGATCTCCATCTTGTTCCTTGATAAAGAGTGTGCAATCAATAAGACCTCGTCGAAATCCATTCTCCATAAGATAATTGGATAAGGTTGCATACCAAGCCCTAGGTGCTTGATGTAAACCACAAAGAGCTTTGTTGAGCAACCAAACCCGATCGGGGTGAATAGGATCTTCAAAACCTGGAGGTTGTTCGACGTGCACCTCTTCTTGAACTATACCATGAAGAAAATCAGTTTTGAAGTCCATCTGGTAGACTTTGAATCCTTTGAAAGAAGTATAAGCTAGAAAGATCCGAATAGCTTCCAGACGTGCAACAGGTGCATAAACTTCATTGTAGTCGATGCCTTCGATCTGGCGAAATCCTTGAACAACCAATCTCGCCTTGTTACGAATAACTAATCCACGATCGTCCTTCTTGCATTTGTAAACCCAGCGTGTGCCAATTTTCTTGTAGTTCTCCGGCCTTTCAACAAGCTTCCAAACACCTAGCTTTTGAAATTGCTGCAGTTCGTCCTGCATGGCTTCAACCCAAGAATTATCCTTTAAGGCTTCCTTCCAAGATTTCGGTTCTTCTTGTGAAACATAACACGCGAAGGACCAATCATTTTGAAGACTAAATTCTCTAATGGCTGAATATAAACCAGCATTCTGGTTGTTTCTCAGCTGATTACGCGTCTGCACACCGCGTTGGACATCTCCTATAATGTTCTGCTGGGGATGAGTATCGTGAATCCTCATTTCAGGGTTTTCAGGAACACGAGTATTGATACCCAAATTGCGAATATTAAGATCAATAACCAACTCTACATCGGGAATAGGTATAGAAGTGGATGCATTCCCTTCAGCAGTATCTACATTCTGCACATGAGGAGTTTCTACAGAAGCACCTTGAACAGGAGCAACTGGAGCTGAAGAGCCTTCTGCCGCATCATGATATTCATCATCTTCCGATGACTCATTGTAATCAGTAGCCTCTTCAAATACCTCAATTTGTACCATATTGTTAACCGAATTAGAACCTTGGGGGTTAACGATAACAGGTATAACCAATGGCGAGCCAGCAGCGCTGTCACTATCGAATAACATTCTAGCAGCTGCAGATTCTTCGTCAAAGGTTGGCAGATTAAAGGAGTCGAATAGCCCATCGTAATCGAACATCCAAGGATCACCCGGAGCTCTAACAGGATTTGTATACCTTTGAACCCTTACTTCACTCCATAGCTCAATCTTTTTGGTTGCCAGATTTCATACACGAAAATTTGGAGTTGCATATCCAAGGAAGAAACCCTCGATAGCTTTCGCGCCAAACTTTCCATCCGGCTCAATCATAGTGCATGGACCGCCAAAAGGTTCTAGAAAAGAAAGATCCGGTTTCCTTTTCTGTAGAAGTTCGAAACAAGTTTTGACGTGCCTCTTAACTGTAAGAACTAGGTTTAACGTGTAGCAAGCAGTCGACACAGCCTCCCCCCAGAACTGAATAGGAAGCTCCGACTCTACCAACATTGTTCTTGCAATTTCAATTATCGTGCGATTCTTCCTCTCCGCGACACCGTTTTGCTGTGGAGTGTAGCGAGAACTGTATTCATGAAGAATGCCCTTAGAAGTACAGAACTCATCTATTACATGGTTTTTGAACTCAGTTCCATTGTCGCTTCGGATCCTCTTCACTTTCAACGTGTATAAATTCTCCAACATTGTAAGAAGATCCTTGAGGATTCCAGGAGTGTCACTCTTGTGTGCCATAAAAGATACCCAAGAAAATCTAGAATAATCATCAGTAACCACAAGACAATAAGCATCCCCGAATGTTGTCTTGTGTTTCATAGGTCCAAAAAGGTCCATATGAAGACGTTCGAGAGGCATGCTAACAGTGTTGATTTTCTTCATAGGGTGAGACTTCTTCGTTTGCTTCCCTTTCTGGCACGAAACACAGAGATCTTGTAGATGAAACTTCTCACAGGCACACCATTCACAAGATTGTTTTTCACCAAATGATTCATCTTCCTCAAGTGAATATGCCCCATTCTTCTGTGCCAAGATATCGACTCCTTCTCTGTGGCTTTTGAGACAAAACATGTTACTTGCGCAGATGTCGTAATCGCTTGGCTCATATCAAGAATATAAAGATCATTAACTCTTGGAGCCGATAAGAGAATCCATTCTTGTAGAGTTTTGAAACCAGGTTTAAGCACATAACAACCGGCATCATCGAAATGCACGGTGAACTTCTTATCACAGATTTGCAAAACACTGAGAAGATTATGATCAATTTGACGAACATAATTGATCTTATCGAAACATACAACACCATTGGAGATCATTCCCTCTCCAGTGATGTATCCGCCTTTGTCTCTAGTAAATGCGACATAGCCTCCTCTAATATTTCTCACATCATATAGAATCCGTAAGTCGCCTGTCATGTGCCTAGATGCTCCACTATAAACAATCCAATGACTACCGATAGTTCCTCCTGGAACATCCTGCACATATCATCCAACGATCAGTTGAGGATGGGGACCCAAGCCTTAGTGGTCTTGGGTCGTCCCTGATCATCATGAAAAGTGATCTCGATTTCTTGATGGTTTTCAAAAACAGCAGCTCCCCCTGAACTTTCACCCGTCTTAGGTTTCCAAGTTTGTTTTTGTTTACCAGATTGAGTTTTGTAAACATAATTTGAAACTTCTGGTTTTAAATTTTGTGAAGAACTTGGTTCCCTTTTGACCATTTTGACTTCAGATTTTAAAGCCTTTTCAACTGCCTTGACATTTTTGCGTTGTTGTTTCGCTTCTTGTTCCTTAACAGTTCTTTTATCAAGTTTTGGTGAAACGGGACGACGTTGAGGGTGAACCTTTTCAGGTGGTGCTTTCTCAACAATTTTTTCTCTGGGAGTATTTGAACAATTATTGATGATGTGCCCAAACTCCCCACACTTAAAACACGTTCTCCTTTCAACAAACTTAGGAGAATCTGATCGACGAGCAGATGTCGAACCCGTAGAACCTGAGGTACTTGCCTTTTCATCACACCCGTTTGTATGTTGAGTGTAATTGTTTTGACTGTTACGTTTTAAAATCTTGACTTGTTGGACAAAATCAGTATTTGATTTATTTTCAAAAGTCTCAATTTTATCAGTACCATTTGATGCTACAAATTTGGCATCATTGCTTTTCTTCTGATAACGAGCTCCTTTAGTTTCAAACTTTGATTTAGAAACATTAGGCTTTTGAGCTCGTTGAACTGGATGTTTACCCTTAGAAGCAATAGGTTGTTGCTTTGTCGGTTGTTTTTGGTTTCCAAATTGTTTTCTGATTTCAGCCTTTGGGATTGGATCACATTGAGTTACAGTAACTCCCGGGATCGTCTTTCCCAAAAACTTGCTTGTGTTATCTTCAAAAACTTTATCAATCGACGATGGATTGACATTTTTAATTGGAAAATCATTGTCTAAATAAATTTTAGAATCACCGACCAAAGTATACAACACGTTATTACTCTTAATAGTAGACACAGATTCCTTGACATCTTTGACAGGATCTATCACTTGCTTGACAACAGGTTTTACTGCAGGAGTAGGAGGATCACACAAAATATGATTCTCAATTGGAATTTATACTCCTTTCTTCTCATCAAGTGATGTATCCTGATCACTTACATCTGATTCATCATCGGATGAATCATAATCCTCAATAACTGGAGGACTTTGATTCGCAGATGTTGAATTTCCTGTTTCTACAGATGCGTCACTCGAGGAACTGTCCGGTTTGAACCCTATTCTAGTAGTAACTTCCTCATAATCAAGAGGCACACTGGGTTCATACCGAGGCATATCCTCTTCATCAGGCATTCGAGTATAATTGTGTCTCAAAGGGGGCGGACATTTCCTATACCCAACACATTTCTTGTTTCCTTTCAGTTATTGAACGTTAATGATGTGATCGAGCACAAATCAGGAGTTAGAATAACTCTCCAATTTGAGCTTGATTGCATCATGCTCGCATTTGGCAATGGCTAGTTCCTTTTTAGTTTCCTCAACGATGTTAATGTAATCGTTAATACTAACTTGTTTATGATAAACAGTTTTGGTCAATTCGGAAACACTTTTCTTCACGGTTTCAATTACAGATTTAAAATCCTTTTCGTTTCTAGTTAAAGCCATATTTGCCTCTTTGCACTTTGACATCTCACTAACCAAACTTTGATTATGACTATGAAGCTTTTCAAATTCTAGCTTCAAATCTGCACAAGAATTACAAATACTAGGAGCAGGAGTTTCAGAATTTACCTGACTCGTAGAGGCTGAGACATTTGCTATAAAGGCAGTCTGATAAGAAAAAGATCCGTCTTCAGAAAAGAACTTCTCCATTTCTTTAGATGCTACAGCAGCCTTCTTTATCAGAACTGATTTCTGAGACTTCAACTCCTCTGCTTCATTCAATAAATCATCAATATCAGAACTCGCTTCTTCCTTCACATCAGATTCCGAATTAGAATCACCCGAATTAGAACTTTCTTCATCAGAACTCCTGGTATAACCCGAATTGTCATCACTTTCAGAAAATTCTTCCTTGTGAACGTGCTTGATGTGATTGATGATCTTTGCATAACACGCTGTTCCTCCTCCTTCTTGATCACCTTCCCCAAATTGTACAGACCAATTACACCCTTCATCAGCTTCAACGGTCAATGCTCGATTGGTGTTTGATGGTCCAGACTGGTTCTGGTTCTGATTGTTGTTCACCGCTACCATCCTTCGTTCATGATTGTCTTGATTGGCATTGGAAGTACTCGTCTGATTTCTGAATGGGTTCTGATTGCCTTGTTTGCTTGGTCGGGTGCACTCACGTTTGAAGTGCCCCTTTTCGCCACAATTGAAACATGTAACCGCTTCTTTATCAAATCCATACTTCGTATCCTTCTTACTTTCCAAAGAACTTCTTCCTGTTCGAGCCATAAAATCCTGAGCCATTCTAACAGCACTTGCGAACGCCCACTTTATATCCATCAACTCCATTTCATCACGGTTGATTTGTTGATAATCTTCGTTGGTCAAATTAATGTTTCCAATTTGACCTGCGACAAAACCGCAGTAAGCACTGAACGTTGTATTAATGAGTTCCATATGTTCCTTCGCTACTTCAATGCTAACTTTTAAGAGGTTTGAAGTATCAACTCTGACTGTGTTAGGGTTTAGGGGTGGAGGATTGTTGGTATAATGAGCTTGCTGTTGTGGTTGTTGTTGTGGTTGGGCTTGTTGTTGTGATGGAATAGGAATATAAGCACTTGGATCGAACTGAGGTTGAGTAGCGGTAACTGGAGGTGGAGGTTGGGGTGTTGGAATAGGAATATAAGCACTTGGATCGAATTGAGGTTTAGAAAAAGCATGAGCTTAAGCAATCATATGCGCTGGCGGATGATAGGCACTCGGATAAAAAACCGGAGGTGGAGCTGATTGTGGAAACAGAAAAGAGCTTGTGTTTGACATAAACGCCGTTTGTAACTTCGGTTGCTGAACTGAACTGGAACTAGAACTAGCTAACTCGTTAAAACCTGTAAGATACATTTCGGTATTTTGAGGAACAGGAATTCATTTGGCTTTCCGGATTTCTTCATCATTCTTGTGTTCCAGCTTCTGAATGAATTCATAGATATTGACATTGACAGCATCTAGAACGCCCGTATGCTTTAAAAGCTCAATGAATGGGCTCCACTTTGGAGGTAGAGCATTAGCAAACCGTGCAACCATTTCCGGTTGAGTTGCAGTAACACCATAAGCAAACATTTCACTAATCAAATGATAAAAACGTGTAGTCATATCATTTAGGGTTTCATTCTCCAAGAACTGAAATGATTCAAACTCTTTCTTCAATAGATCATGGCGTGTCTTTCTAGTAGTTGCATTTCCTTCTCCTCTCTCTACCAAGGCATCCCATAAAGTTTTCGTGTTTGTACAGTAAGAGAATTGATGATAGATTTCTTTGTGAAGCGCTTGTGTAAGAATATCAAATGCCTTTTTCTCTAAGTTATAGGCTTTCTTGTCATCTTCAAGCATATTAGTAAAACCCGTTGCAGTTGATGCTGCTACTTCGAGGGCAAGGTTGCATTGAGTAGTGAAACACGTCCATAATTCTGTGTTTTTCCCTAAAACATATGTGTGAAAACGACCCTTCCATGATGGATAGTCATTCATGTGATTCAGCTTTGGCGGACGATTGTTGCTGCCCGTTTCACTCTCGCTAAGCAAAAGATTCTGAATGCTTTGATTTTGATTCGATACCAAAGCCCATTGACTTGCACTTATAGATTGCGGAGGAAAAACATTCCTTACCCACGCGGCTGCCGAAGTTTGATCTTGACCTGGTCGTGGGTCCGTACTCCAATGCCACGGACTTGTGCTGCTCATATTTGATGTATGAAGTAGAATACCTGATCAAATACTTGAAAACACAATGTTATCACACTTTTGCAAACCTTCTGTTTAAAATTCATAACAATCTCGACGAAACTTTTTCCACGAAACTCAGAGGTTTCGTCGAAATGCTTTTGACGAAACCTAGGGGCTTCGTTGAGATGGCTTATGACGAAACTAGGGGTTTCGTTGAAGTGTCCTTGACGAAACTCTATGGGTTTCGTCGAAGATGCTTTTGGCGAAACTCTTGGGTTTCGTCGCTTGTAGGTTTCGTCGCTTGTAGGTTTCGTCGCTTGTAGGTTTCGTCGGGATAAGATCTCAGACAGTTGGTGAAATAGTTGGTGAGATTTTTCAAACACAAATCTTATCTTTTACTGACACAGTACAACTGACAACATGTCTAAATTACCAACCCAAGCATGGTCACAATATTTAATCAATTTTAATTCTTTTTCAATTTCTCTTTTAATTGTAAATTCCAAGAATACTCAAGAACTTTTTGAAGGTTCTTTGAAGATGTGAAGAACAAACCCAGAAAATATGAGTTTTCCGGTCACTTAACAACTTTTCGAAACACGAGATTTGCACAAGCTTTCAAATAAAACCCGGTTTTATCACGTGAACATGCAATACAACAAAGGTTTTTGATAAAACTTTGGCAAACAACAATATCCAAACAGATTTTAAGAAGATTTTTCCAGAAAATATGAGTTTTTCAAGAACACTTTTCAGAAAAACAATCCACAAATATTTGATAAAAACCGAACTATGTTTGATTTTAAACACCGATAAGAGCCAATGCTCTGATACCACTTGTAGGTCCCGAAATCTGAGGATCGATAACGAAAACCGAATCCTTGTTTATAGCAAACACGGTCACGTGTGCGGAATCCACGTAACTATGCCAAATCAAACATACAAAGTAACAAAGCGGTATAACCAATGAAACGCAATCTTTTGATTAAACGGGATGAGAACCAAGATCAACTGATACACACACAGTTTGACAGTATAACTCTCAGAGTATGCTCTCATCTAGTTTCAAAGTGAAACCAGAAAGTTGTTTATATAGCAATGTGGGCCTAACATCGGCGAAACCTCAAATGGGCTCGACGAAACATCATTGGGCTTGATGTTGGGCCTGATGAAACCTAACAGTCGATGAAACCTGGGGGTTTCATCACTGTTCACGACGAAACCTGTAGAATTGCTCATTAGGGGGTTTCATCATGATGGTCTCGACGAAACCTGGGGGTTTCATCGCAGGCTGCAAAAGCTGTTGTTGATACATATTGTGTGGATACGGCTCAGCTCAGCTCGGTTCGACTCGGCTACGAAGTGAAGGCCGTAGTCAAGATATCCTCCTATCTTGACTCGGTATGCGTTTTATTTCGTAACGTTTGATGTAAATGCTACTGCGTGTGTGCGGTATGCATATTTGTTAAGTCTAGTTTTGTCTTGTTTATGTTTGGTCCAATCCATGATGAAGCCCAGTTGACAAGTCAAGCCCAGGCCCAACATGAATTGGACGAAATCCCCTGGGCCAACATGTTGGACGAAATCCCTTTTGGTGAAAACCAAATAGGATGAAAACCAAATATGATGAAAACCAAATAGGACGAAATCACCTGATTTCGTCCATGTGATTTCGTCGGCCTTTTGATTTCGTCAGTCCTTCACTATATATACCCAGACAACAGATAGAACACAGTTATGAGTCTGCATAGACTTTGAGAGCGGACACACTGTAAACACACACACACTGAGAGTTTATGAGAGCATCTTGTAAACATTGATTTGTAACCGTTTTCTAGATTAATACAATGGAGTGTTAATCGTTGAATCTTTGTGTTTTACGTGTTCGTCACTTGGTTTAACTTACCCGTTTGGATTCCGCACTTTCGGGTTTGTCGGAAAACAGGGAATAGAGGTTACTCGATCCTCCGGGTGGACCTACAGTTGGTATCAGAGCATTGGCTCGATTCCTTGTTTAAACCAAGTTGATTTTCTTGTGTTTTCTTGATTTTGAGCTTTGAAAAATCATACATTTTCTGGAAAAACCTTGTTAAAACCTTGAAAATCTTTATTGTTTTGCTTATAGTTCATATAAAACCTTGTTATAACTCTTGTATACATGTTAGTTTTGGGTTTTTATTGAACTTTATTTGCAAAAAGTGTGTTAGAAAAATTTTTGGTAACTTGGATATTCATCCAGTTCATAAAATCTTCAAACGGTTCTTGATAATATTCATGTTTGATATATATTGTGGTTTGAATGATTGTGGTTGTTGATATGATTATTATATATTTAGTTGACAATATTGTACAAACAATGATGGTTGTTGAAAATAGGAAGTCTTGAAAGTTGAAACAACAGAGGGTAAGGTGGGATTTGACAAAAGAGTGGCCGAAAGTAAGGCTTAGTTTGACAATTGTGTATTGTGTCAGAAGTAGATAAGATCTAGTTTATAAATATCTTGTTATCTGGTTATTTCAGTCAACGAAATCACACTTCAGTCAACAATATCATCCACGAAATCACCAGCTTCCATCTTTCACGAAATCCTTCTGGCCAAAATCAACTTCTTGCCGAAATCATCATATCAGCCGAAATCAACTTCTTGCCGAAAACACCCTTGCCGAAAACACACCTGGGCCGAAATCAGATTGTAAACTATTCTGATTTCGAAATCACTTGTGCACCCATTGGACGAAATCACCTCTATTTTTTTTTATCAATCACAACCAACGAAATCACTTGTTTTCATCTTGTCTTGGCCGAAATCAGATTGTACTCACATCTGGACGAAATCACATGATCAGCAACCATAGTGGACTTTAGATATCAATTTTTTTTCTTTGGGGCTTCACTAAAACCTTTGTATGTATTGGGCCATTTTTAAATTTACATCTCATTATAATTGGGCCAGTAGTCAAGTCCTTGTGGACATTTATTTTGTGGATCACATTTTAGAATTTGGGCCATTTGTCTCACACGAAAATCCCATCAAGTTATTTGTGAATTGCTATTTTTAGTGGGTTGTGAAACAATATTTAGTGGGTATTAAAATTGTCTTATTTTTTCGTGGTCAATTATAAGACATTGGGCCATTTCCGATTGTGGGCTCAGGAGATTATTTGTTCTCAGGCAATTATTTCAGCAAGTGAAGAAGCTTTTCAAAAGGATCACTTTTGTGTTTCAAGTTGATCATTTTTAATCCATCATGAGTACACACCTTTGGGGGCCAAGCATTTTAGGATCTCAATCATCAAATGATCCTTCTCATCAAAGTAAACCGAAAATGACTACAGATATGTATGGTCGTTGGATACCGGATCCTAATACAGAAAACAAATATACGAGCACGGGTTTATCTCCCTCATGGGCCGAAAATCCCGCACCCACTTCTGCAATACCAGTGCGACAAAATACTGATATGTATTATGGAACTCCTAGCACTTCTGCAATACCAGTGCGACAAAATACTGATATGTATTATGGAACTCCTAGCACTTCTGCAATACCAGTGCGACATAATACTGATATGTATTATGGAACTCCTAGCACTTCTGCAAGCCCTGCTTCACACGCTCCACTTCAAACGGCGTTTGTCACAAGCACAGATTTATATGGCAATCCGATACAAGTTCCTGTAAAGCCAGCTCAAACCACAGACTTGTATGGAAATCCATTACCACCAGTTGCTTCACAGTGCCAACGTTCTACTGTAGCACCATTATCTCTTGATCCAATGAACTGTAGTCAAACAAAAACGGCGTTTTATGCTAAAATTGTCAATGGTGAATCATCGCGAAACAATGACAGTTCTAAACATGATAGTAGTTCAGTTGAAGACGTTTCAACTTCAGTTGAAGATGTTACAACTTCAAGTTCAAGTTCAAGCGAGGATGGATCTGAATGTGAATCATCAAGGGAGGTTGTTGATTCTGATGCAGATAGGTCAACATCTGAGAATGATTCCAGTCAGGTACGTGTCGATGAATCAAAATCTGATAGATGTGATAGGTGTGTTGGATTAAATGCTAATATGTCTGAATTGCAAAGCAAACATGATGCTTTAAATGCTGAATTGTCTGACTTGCAAAGCAAACATGAGGCTTTGCAAAACAAATTTAAAGTGACAAATATGCACAATCAAAAGTTGATAGTGGATCTTTCGAAATGCAAAGAGGCTAACATGTTTTATGAAAACCATGAAAAGGAATTTAAAACGATGGTTGAAACTTTAAGAAAAGATAAAACCGAACTGACAAAAATGGTTTCAAGAAAACAAACTGACATAAACCTTTATATCAATCGTCTTGAAAGCATGCAAAAAGAGTTAGCCTGCACAAAGTGTGAAAGTGAGGCGATCCGGCTTAAACTAGACAGTTATTCTAACTCTAGATACGTGCTGGATCTCATCATTGGCACACAAAAAGAGAAAAAGGATGTCACGTGAATTGGATATAAGAAATGTCCACCACCTGTTAGACAAAATTATGATGCACTGCCTGATGAGGAGTATAGAACTCATTATGAAGAATATGTTCCTTTAGACATTGAGGAATTTGCAACGGGACTTGGATACAAACAGGAAGTATCATCAGATTCGGATGTGTCAGCAGATACTGTTGTAACTGCTGAACAAAATCAGGATCCTCCAATCATTGTTGAGGATATTGATTCTTCAGATGATGAATCTAATGATACTGGCTCAGCACAGTCAGATGCGGTAATCAAAGAAGAGAACATACCTCTCGAGAATCATATTCTGTGTGATCCTCCCGCAAAACCTGCTACGACTGTTCTGATCAAGTCCACGTCTACTTCCACACAAGAGTCTGAGAGTGTGAATTTGCTGTACACTCTTATTGGGGATGATAAAATCTACTCTGACAAAGATTTTCCTATTAAGAATGTTAATCAATCTTTAATTAGTAAAATTTTTGAAGATTCAACAAGTAAGTTCTTGGGAAAGACAGGATCACACGTTGTGGTAACACAGTGTCCTCCTATTCCAAGAGCTGAAATTCACAAACAAAATGGAAATCAAAGATTACCAACTGAGAAAGTTCAGCAAAATCGCACCAAACCAAAGGGTAAATCACCGACTCAAGGTCAAAAGAAACAGACTAAGAAAAAGGACAAGAAGGTGAACTTTGTGAAATCAAGGGGAACGGATAAAATTGACACATTCGAAAACAAATCTAACTTAGATTTTGTTAAACAAGTTAAAATTTTGAAAAGAAACAGTCAAAACAATTACACACAATACACAAATGGTTGTGATGTTGGACCAAGTACATCAAGATCACGAAGTTCATCATCAAGCTCCTACAGTTATGATACTCCGAGGTTTGTTGAGCGGAGATCATGTTTTGAATGCGGTGAGTATGGGCACATTGTCAGAAACTGTCCATATCTCACCAAGGGAAAGTCAAAGGTTGATGCCCCCCATGGTAACAGTTACCATAAAAGATCTGTTTCACCAAGACAGGACCCTCGTCTTGTTAAACAACAAGAAGTGAAACAGATAAAGAAACAACGGAAAAATGTTGAAAAGTTTTTAAAACCGGAAGTTGTCCAAACAAAATATGTTAAGTTAGAAATTAAAAATGAAAAACAAAAACAGATTTGGAAACCAAAACCAGTAAGTGTTTCAGGGGGAGCTAGATCAATTCTGAATCATCGAGAAATGGATGTTACAATTCTCGATGATGACGGACGACCCAAGTCTGTGAAGGCTTGGGTCCCCCTCTCCAACTAATCTCTGAATGAGTGTGCAGGATGTTCCAGGAGGAACTATTGATAGTCTTAGGATTGTTGATAGTGGAGCATCCATGCACAAGATCGGCGACATAAGGCTCCGAAATATTGTTACATCTAGGAGAATATTGTTGCCATTGATGGAGAGGAAAAAGGAATGAAGTTGAAAAATTCGACCAGATGAAATATGTTCCAAAGTTTGGTTGTTATGGTTTTTGATCGGGTCAACATGAAAGATTCCAATGAAAAGTACGCGCCTATAGCACGTCTGAAATTTTTTGAAGATTCATGGATTTTTCTTCCACAAGAAGTTCAAAGTCCACAAGATGAACGTGTAGGGTACTTTTCTCTATGGTGTGATTGAAGAAAACGTGTTTGTTGAACAAACCAACCGGGTGTGCGGATGCCTTGGCGTGGACTGAACAACCGCACACTACTTCTCAAAGAGAAAGACAAAGACCTTCGCTGGTGCAATGTGAAAGACCAGCCGGACACAGAGGTTTATGATCTTGTTGCTGTGAAAAGATTTCTCAGTAGCTGCAAAATCGACTTTGAAATCCACAACGGGTGGATATCCAGCTTAGGAGAGCGCTCAGATTCCTTGCAATGCACGAAGCAGTTACAGGATACGGTTTTGAATTTCTAATCTCTCCTTTACTTGTCGATATTTAAGCCACTTTATGATTTAGTAACATCTCGTATAAGCACTCTTTGACCTGACACGTTGAACTCGAATATCACTTCACACGTGATTGTTTCACTATGAAACTCGTCAATGTTGTCATGGTCCACACTGATGACCAACGTGCCGATCTTTTTACCAAAGCATTTGATAAATCAAGATTTGACTTTTTATTAGTGGTAAACGGCATTAAGGTCAAGCAAGAGTAATCCGCATCGGAAAATCGTTTTTGTAAATACCTTTGTGTTTTTAAAATTTATCATAGTTCGTTGATTTTAGGGGGAGTAAATCCAAATTTGAAAATTCAAAAACATCGAAAAATTTCAAAACCCAAAAACAATAGAAAAACAAAAATGAGTTTCCTGGCGAGCAACAGAGAAAATGATAGTACATCAGTGGTCTGTCCAAACCTCTTTAAACTAAAATGCAAAATGAAAAATGTAAAGCAGCTCTATATAAGATGTATTGGTAGGCTCACAATCATCTTAAAGTGTGCAGGGTGATATAAACATAAATCAACTGAAGACCAGGTGGGAACCACTCATTGGCATATGGTCTTAGTACCGAAATTTCGTTTGAGAGATTGCCGAGGTTCTGAGATATGTGGTCTTTATGCTGTTTATCATCTGGGTATCATGGTTGTTTCTTTTACCGAAACAAACGGAGACGAAGTCTAGATCTTCCATGATATCATACATACGTGTACATATTGCATACGACCTCAATAAGTGATCAACAATCACATGTCCAACAAAATAAGTGATAATATATCACATTTATTCGGGAGTCAAGTTCGTCTCTTTGTTGTACGAAAGTACTGACCTGTTCACGGACTTGCTCTTGTGCCCTCATGCATCTGAAAATCAAGTTCCTCATCAATAAGTGATTCCATCACATTGGGCTTGTTTTCAATCAAAATAAGTGAGTTTCTCACATTTTCATATACGGCAAAACAGATGATAAATGGTATACTCACCAGTAAGATGAATTCTTGTGCATACCTTGATACGGGAATGTGTCGTGATGTGGATGAACACCGGTCGGTAAGTATAAATCATACCTTAACGTATCCCCTCGCCATGATTACATATGATAAGTTGATCTTATGTGGACAACAATACCGATAATTGTTATAGGATGCTTATCTAAATGTTAACAAAAAGAACAACAAGAGTGTTTTGGCATGACCGTAGACTGATATGATTCTCTTACCCTTGAAACTCGCAAAAAGAATGTTTGTATATATTTACTTTTCTTAGTTTCTGCAACTCTGTATAAATTTATTTACTGCTTTCAGTCTTTAAGTTTGACATATTCAAAATTCCAAAAAGATTTTAGGTGTGTTTTAATATAAACTTTATAAAAGCCAAACAGATTTTATTTCTGCTTTAGTTTTGATTAACCGATGTTGGAACTCAAGTCTTCGTTGCCTGAAATCTGAATGAAAACCAAAACGACTGAATCTTCATAAACGGTCAGAGTTTGCAAGTTTTGAAAGTTAATAATCTAAATTGAAAAATCTGTTAACTTTTCAAACTAACTGTCGGACGGTAGTTGAAAATATGGTCACATGTGTGTTATTTGTTTAATGTTAACTATATTCCAATCAGTTGTTCTCATTACGTGTTTAGCTTTCTTGCATGTGCAGATGCTAAAGGCGAGGAGAACATGTTCGATGATAAGCTTCGGAATGAAGACACGACGTGAAGGCACTCAAATGATAAAGATGATCGAGTTGCCGCTGATCAATCATCAACACCACAAGGATCTCAAGCATTGAAGTCAAAAGATTCCCAAGCATAATCAAAGGGGGAGTTTATTGATACACTTCCTAAACGAAAAGGGGAGTTTGTTGATACACTTTCTACTTACGACGCGAGAAGATTTTGAAGATCCTACGACAAGAATGAATGAACCATCAAGAGATGGAGAACGAGATTACGAACCTCGCGAGTAGCATCCAAGGGGGAGTTTGTTGATACATATTGTGTGGATACGGCTCAGCTCGGTTCGACTCGGCTACGAAGTGAAGGCCGTAGTCAAGATATCCTCCTATCTTGACTCGGTATGCGTTTTATTTCGTAACGTTTGATGTAAATGCTACTGCGTGTGTGCGGTATGCATATTTGTTAAGTCTAGTGTTGTCTTGTTTATGTTTGGTCCAATCCATGATGAAGCCCAGTTGACAAGTCAAGCCCAGGCCCAACATGAATTGGACGAAATCCCCTGGGCCAACATGTTGGACGAAATCCCTTTTGGTGAAAACCAAATGGGATGAAAACCAAATATGATGAAAACCAAATAGGACGAAATCACCTGATTTCGTCCATGTGATTTCGTCGGCCTTTTGATTTCGTCAGTCCTTCACTATATATACCCAGACAACAGACAAAACACAGTTATGAGTCTGCATAGACTTTGAGAGCGAACACACTGTAAACACACACACACACTGAGAGTTTATGAGAGCATCTTGTAAACATTGATTTGTAACCGTTTTCTAGATTAATACAATGGAGTGTTAATCGTTGAATCTTTGTGTTTTATGTGTTCGTCACTTGGTTTAACTTACCCGTTTGGATTCCGCACTTTCGGGTTTGTCGGAAAACAGGGAATAGAGGTTACTCGATCCTCCGGGTGGACCTACAGCTGTTATGTTGTCTGCAAACAGACAGCAAAACCGCAAACATATAAACATCCAATAATAACAAAAATACCCTTCAACATGCAACATGCATCGTTCATATATCATTACATAACAAATAGAGACAAACATGTCGGACACAAGTGGATAGGAGGATATCCGACTTGGTCGACGACGAATACAGACTCGATAAACGTTAAAAGATCCGTACAAAATACAACGATACTAAAGACTAGTTACAGACACAAAAAGTGCATCAACATATGTTTATGATTTAACTTTTATATGTAACCCAATATATATTATTTAATTATCTTTATCATATAGTTGTAAATGACCACGTGAGAATATCGGAATTTAAATGGCGGTCAAGGCTTCCACGAGAAGCAAGCTCGTACACCAGAAGTTTATTATTCCCTTCAAAACAAAATCCCAGAAGAGAGATAAATTTTTCATGCCTGCAACTGGAAAGCATGGTGATCTCTTTCAAGAACTCTGGTATTCCTTGTTTATGAGCCGTATCGAGACACTTAATAGCAACCATGCTTCGTCCCTTAGAGTGAGACACTTCTCCTTTGTGAACTTTCCCAAAATCAACAACTCCAATAAATTCCTCCTTGTTCAAGTTGTTGGTAGCGGTTGTTATCTCTTCCAAATCAATTTTAAGATGTTGAAACTGCTGCAAGAATACATCCATAATTGTTAATCAAATAATAATGTTAAATTCTAATTATGGGTTCCAAGAAATTGCAAGTGCACAACTTGATAAGAGATTTATAAAGAACCAACACAAAAGGTGTTTGTAAACAGGGAATTGAAAGATGGTAAACAATGAAGGACACGAAATTATTTTGATGTGACTAGTTCAATGAAAAGCAATGCCTTTAGTTAGGACAAAAGAAGCGAGAAATTAAATATGTTCAACTAGAGGTGAACCCCCGCGTTGTGGGGACGTGGGGTCAAAAGTTATAGCATCAAGTGACTCAAAGTCGGCAATGTCAAACATCAACTTTATAAAGTTTCTAGGAAGCATGAGTCAAAAAGGATAACTTATTTGAGGGAAAGGAAATAAAACAAAAGCGTCCATGAATCATATATTTTTAAATACTCGGTATTTATTCTATATTGAAAGATAACTGCTTATTAAAATAAATAATATATAATATGAAGAGTTTTTTTTTAAGATTTGTTACAACTCTATATCTAAAAATAATTAGGTGTTAATGGTGTTTTATTTTACATGCACCTATCTAAGAGTTTATAAAAGTATATATTTATTTAATTAAAATAAATGAATTTCAAAGTATGAGTTAAAAAACTTAAATTTCATATTTAGTAATGAGTTTTGATTATATTTTTTCTATATCAAATCAAACCAAATCAAATAATATATCCATAATATATTAGTTTGATGTGTATTGTCTACATACTTCACTCAAAATTATTTATTTGCTTTCTTTTTTTCAATTTTCAACTTTGATGGTATTTAAAATTTCAACATATAGTTTAAATAATTTAATATGATGGTGAGTCATCCTGATAATAAAGACATCTGTAATTATGCCTTCTACACCTCTCACGTTCTCACAATATCTTTCACCATTTATTTTACATTTCCAGATAATTTGATTTTCTCATCCAAGTATGTGTTTTTTTTTACTAAAATCATCACATCTTCTAGAGAAAGATAATTGACAGACGGATGGCCCTGCCGGTGAGTATCCGGCCACCTCACGATTGTCATCCAAATATATGGTTTAAATGTTAGTTCCTGATTGATTCTAGCAGTGACACAAACACAGACACAGGTGTGGCGGTGGTGGTCATTTGTGACATTGACCGTGAAATCGGGTAAGGGGGTCAACCGGAATTAGCGATGACGCAGGTTTCAAGCAGATCTGAGAAATCGGCCTTGCATGTCCTTGAGGCAGAAGTGAAATTTCATAGGTACCATTATTGTCTTTTTCCAGTGTATTTCGTTGTTGTTGGCGTGGCGACAATCGGCCATGGAGTGTTTTTGTGGTCTTGTGCAGGCAAGCGGCAATGGTCGTGTTTGGTGATTACCGGCGGCTGTTGCTTAGTGTGTGTGACGTGTGACGGAGAACAAAATCAACCCCAAAAAAGCAACATACAAGGGTAGAAGGGCAGATTGTTATTTTCAACGATGGCACTTTTGTAATATTGATCGATGCACTGTAATGGCTCGCCGTTACCGTAACCGTGAATACACTGTTCCTCAGTTATGTTATCAATTAATATAGTATATATCAATAAGTTCATATTATTAATTAGTTAAAATAAAAAATAATTAAGGGGTGCTAAGTGATTAACATAGCTAAATGTACATCCAACGCATAGAAGGTGTTGTACTTTCCAGTATGCATGCAGTTCGAACAACATGCTCAAAGTCAAGCCTCCATGTGCTTTTGTTTTTATGTGTTAGCTGATCACATAATTTCATAAAAAGATTGTTTAATTTCAAAAATTAGATTAAGGGGGTGTTTGTTTTTTTGTGAAAAGTACTTCTTGACCTCTTATGTCTTCCCACGCAGACCACATCCAGACGTTTAAGTCTGCAGTGTGTTTGTTTTTTAGAAGTGGTTTCATTAAAAAAAGGTCTTCTACACCTCTTCCTCGCGCAGATCAAGACTCCCCTCTTTTAACCTCTTCTCATCCTCTCATCTCTACTCTTTCAAAACAAACACCAGAACCCTAGCACTTGCTCCTCTCAGCCGACCACCACATCTCCCCTCCCCCACCTCCGGTTGCCTGACATCACCTCTCCCACCTCCGCCTTCACCGCCAACAACACATATCCCCTCCGCTCCTGCAAGTTCGTCGGCCCCTGTCTTCACCGCCGACAACACATCTCCCCTTCACGGCCGCGGCAACTCGCCGAAAAAGTCAACGATGGCGGTCAACTCCGTCCGTATCGCCGCCGCTCAGATGACATCCATCAATGATCTCGCCACCTACGCTCGTGTCGTCAAGGTACCGTTTTCTCTTGTATCCTTTAACTGAATAGTAATCAAACTGTTAATTAGGGTTTGAATCAATATAAATCTCTATATAATTGACTGGATTAACCATTTATCTAGTATCTGTAACTTGGGTAATCAGTGTGATTGATTATTGTGATGTGATTTGGAGTAATTTATAGATTATGAAGGTTTGTATTTGTTAGGGCTTAGTAGAATAGAAATTAGGGCTTACATGATTACATGATTGATTGTAATTTTATTAAGTTATGGTTTGTATGAAGCAGCTTTAGCAGGGGCAAAACTTCTTTGCTTCGCTGAGAATTTTGGTGGGCTGATGCTAAGGTTTTATTAGGGTTTAAGCATTGATTAAATTCAAGATTTTGTTAAGCAGTTTGCAGAATCATATGGGTTTGTTAAGCATTAATTAGATTCAAGATTTTGTTAAGCAGTTTACAGAAGTAAAAAACAAACTGTCTTTTTCTTGCAGACTACAGAGATTAGGTCCACCTCTTCCACTACAGATGTGGCCCGCAGACTGCAGACGTTTTACCTCAGAAAAAATAAACAGCGCCAAAATAATTTGTTGTCTTGTGGGTGGTTAGTAAGTCTCTTTAGCGTACCTAAGGCATTATTGCTTATTTGCTCATATCTAAAAACAAATGTTAAAGGAAAGACAAAACGCAACTGATCATACAATTTCATTAGAAGATTGTTTAATTCCAGATATTAGACTAAATAATTTGTTGTCTTGTGGGTGGTTAGTAAGTTTCTTTAACTGCCTAAGGCATTATTGCTTATTTGTTTATATCTAAAAACAAATATTAAAGGAAAGACCAAATGCAACTGATCATACAATTTTATAAAAGGATTGTTTAATTCCAGATATTAGACTAAATAAGTTGTTGTCTTGTGGGTGGTTAGTAAGTCTCTATAGCGTACCTAAGGCATTATTGCTTATTTGCTCATATCTAAAAAAAAATATTTAAGGAAAGACCAAATGCAACTGATCATGCTATTTCATAAGAAGATTGTTTAATTCCAGATATTAGACTAAATAATTTGTTGTCTTGTGGGTGGTTAGTAAGTTTCTTCAGCAGCCTAAGGCATTATTGCTTATTTGTTTATACCTAAAAACAAATATTAAAGGAAAGACCAAATGCAACTGATCATACAATTTCATAAAAAGATTGTTCAATTCCAGATATTAGACTAAATATTTTGTTGTCTTGTGGGTGGTTAGTATGTCCCTTTAGCGTACCTAAGGCATTATTGCTTATTTGCTCATATCTAAAAACAAATATTAAAGGAAAGACCAAATGCAACTGATCATACAATTTCATAAAAAAGGTTGTTTAATTCTAGATATTAGACTAAATAATTTGTTGTCTTGTGGGTGGTTAGTAAGTCTCTTCAGCGTACCTAAGGCATTATTGCTTATTTGCTCATATCTAAAAACAAATATTAAATGAAAGACCAAATGCAACTGATCATACAATTTCACAAAAAGATTGTTTAATACCAGATATTAGACTAAATAATTTGTTGTCTTGTGGGTGGTTAGTAAGTCTCTTTAGCGTACCTAAGGCATTATTGCTTATTTGCTAATATCTAAAAACAAATATTAAAGGAAAGACCAAATGCAGGTGATCATAGAATTTCATAAAAAGATTGTTTAATTCCAGATATTAGACTAAATAATTTGTTGTCTTGTGGGTGGTTAGTAAGTCTCTATATCGTACTTAAGGCATTATTGCTTATTTGCTCATATCTAAAAAAAAATATTAAAGGAAAGACAAAATGCAACTAATCATACAATTTCATAAAAAAATTGTTTAAAACCAGATATTAGACTAAATAATTTGTTGTCTTGTGGGTGGTTAGTAAGTTTCTTTAGCAGCCTATGGCATTATTGCTTATTTGTTTATATTTAAAAACAAATATTAAAGGAAAGACCAAATGCAACTGATTATACAATTTCATAAAAAGATTGTTTAATTCCAGATATTAGACTAAATAATTTGTTGTCTTTTGGGTGGTTAGTATGTCTCTTTAGCGTACCTAAGGCATTATTGCTTATTTGCTCATATCTAAAAACAAATATTAAAGGAAAGACCAACTGCAACTGATCTTACAATTTCATAAAAAAGGTTGTTTAATTCTAGATATTAGACTAAATAATTTGTTGTCTTGTGGGTGGTTAGTAAATCTCTTTAGCGTACCTAAGGCATTATTGCTTGTTTGCTCATATCTAAAAACAAATATTAAATGAAAGACCAAATGCAACTGAACATACAATTTCACAAAAAGATTGTTTAATACCAGATATTAGACTAAATAATTTGTTGTCTTGTGGGTGGTTAGTAAGTCTCTTTAGCGTACCTAAGGCATTATTTCTTATTTGCTCATATCTAAAAACAAATGTTAAAGGAAAGACCAAATGCAATGACCATACAATTTCATAAAAAGATTGTTTAATTCCAGATATTAGACTAAATAATTTGTTGTCTTGTGGGTGGTTAGTAAGTCTCTATAGCGTACTTAAGGCATTATTGCTTATTTGCTCATATCTAAAAACAAATATTTAAGGAAAGACCAAATGCAACTGATCATACTATTTCATAAAAAGATTGTTTAATTCCAGATATTAGACTAAATAATTTGTTGTCTTGTGGGTGGTTAGTAAGTTTCTTTAGCAGCCTAAGGCATCATTACTTATTTGTTTATATCTAAAAACAAATATTAAAAGAAAGGCGAATGCAGCTGATCATATAATTTCATAAAAAGATTCTTTAATTCCAGATATTAGACTAAATAATTTGTTGTCTTGTGGGTAGTTATTAAGTTTCTTTAGCAGACGTAAGGCATTATTGCTTATTTGTTTATATCTAAAAACAAATATTAAAGGTGATGCTAAATGCAAAAATAAAATAAGGGTCATTTCCATGATTGTTTTCTTCGTTTAGTATGTAGACTAGGTCATTGGAAAACAATGTCCTTGTCTAGAAAGGCGGGGCATTAGAAAAGCGTTAAGTAAAAGGGGGTGTATTTAGACACCCATTAATAATGATAGGTACTAGCCATTTACCCGCGCGATGCGGCGGGAGTGGCGATTTACAATACAATATTCGTTTACCGTTAGTTTATCAGTCGTCTCGTAATATATTGTATAGTACTCAAGTTAGTTTTCTTATTGGTGATATGTTATGTTGGCACTCGTTTTTCTATTAGTTTATCGATTCTTTGGTGATATACTTTTGTTAATTTTTTAGTTGTAACTTCTGCGTGATCTATCTATAAGAAGAGTACAAAACAAGGAAGTAGATGTAATTAAAAACAAGGAAGTAGATGTAATTAAAAACAATCAAGGAGCTAGACAAAACACCAAAAACAAAATGCGGGGAGTCTCTTGTATCTCTTCCTGTTTTACCAATACATCCGTTCGCTCATGAATATCTTGTATCTTCTCATCTATCGTACCAGATTTCGACACATAAAAAAACCAATGTTAGACGCTTACAGGTGTTTTAAAAAAGTAATTTCTGGAAGCAATTAAGGCACAAAATCTATAAACTTACCTTCGTTTTGATACGAATGCAGTTCATTAATCACGCAACACTTCCTGGTAGGAAACCCGCGCGATGCGGTGGCGCCAACGAAATTTACAACGCGATACTCGTTTTCTGATAGTTTATCAATCCTCTCGTGATATATTATATTGTACTTCTATTAATTTCTTATTCGTAGCATCAATGTGGTCTATTTATACCATGAGCGTTACAAATTTTATAAACATAATAATTTAAATCCGAACTATCCACTTCCTTAGCATGTTTAAGCTCATTTACTCCATTTAAGGTACACTCTCGGATAAGTTATCCTTCTATTCAACAATGGAATGTGTGTCCGGAGTTTTCTATCATCTAAAACGTGTGACCATGCCAATTTGCCAAACATCAACGTGTTCGTACTATTTGAGTTGTCATCTTCTATTGTCGCTCTAATAGTTTGATAGTTAAGTTTAAACATAAAAGTTTGATCCTTATCAAGTAAGAGGTGAAAAATAATGCATGAGTAATCGAGTTAGGTATATTTCATATGCTACAAAGAATTGTTACGTTTACAAAATCTTTGTGGTTGAAATAATATTTTTTATATAAATAACAATGACGCGAGCCATAGAGCTACACAGACGCAAGCCGCACACATTTTATATCATTGACGCAAGCCGTGTCTCGAGCGTCAATACTATACGTCCACCGACACACCAGCTTTGTCGGACACGTGTAAGCTCCTCATTCATGGACTATTCAAGGTGACAAACGGACGCATCTCATGTTGCAGGAGTCTGTTAAGGGCGCATGAGGGTGACATTTTGGTAATGCTGGTTGGTCAAGTGAGATTTTGGTAATTTTCCCTTAAAAGAAATTAGGTGTTGAAAAGAAATAAATTAACAAGGTCATCTCCTTCAAGGAAGAGTGTTAGATTAATTATTGCACGCATGCAATAGCCTGTTTGTACACCACAGGGTACCGACCCTCGTGATAATCAATTGACACTTGCACAAGTTAATTACCTATCAGCACTAAAGATGGTTCAAATTCATCAACAAATCTAAAAATGGATTGCAACTTTTAAACACTAAAGAATGCAATGTCACCAGTAATGAGTTAAGACATTAACCAAAAAAAACAGCATGTCAAATCAACAATAGAATACAACCATGTAGTATCCAATATCTAGCTAAGATCAAACAAATAGCTTTGGTTCACTGGCTCAATTATTTCGCTGAACAAATGTAGTAATAGATCCACGAGTTTATAGACAGCCAAGATTGAACATATCTATATAATAATAACAAATCTTGGACCAAATTGAGTCCGGGTCAAAACAGGTCGTTTCTTTTATTAAAAAAAACCTATAAAATTGGTTCAGGTCAAAACGGCTCTAAAATATGGGTTTGGGGCAAAATGAGTACCGATCGTCTCTAAGAGTATTCAAACCAGTACTTCAAGTTGTTATTCAATCCAACATCCATAATTGACTGCACTAATCTCTAACAATGAATGGGTTTTGATCCACTTTTTAACTTTAACCGAAACAAATTGTGTTCACACAGATTCATGTATTCACAAAACAATTATTCAATAGAGCACTCGACAACTTCCAAAATCAAACAAACATCAATATCATCTAGGAACTCAGACAAATCCAAACAGGCTCTCAAAATAACCGAGAGAAAGTTAAACCTTACAATGGCAGAAGTTGTTCAATCAACAAATCACTTACCAAAAAGTTCATTACAAGGTGTATAACGTTTGAAAAAAGAAACAAAAACTTACTCTGGTTCAACTTTGAGGACTATCTTCATGAGTTCATAAACAAAGTAACTTATTGCAGCAGATGGTAGCACCTGCGTAAAGCACAAATTATATTATCCAATCATATTGCAGAAACGCAAACACTTAAAACAGTATTTTAAAGGCATGAAGGTACCTGCAGTAAACTTGGAGTCAAACCTGCATACAAGGCAGGTATGCCACCTTGGTCAACTATCTTTACAAAAGTGGCGGTTGCACTCATTTTCGTAGTGTGGACTTGCATTTGAAGTTGTCTTCTAACAACTTCAAACGGATATGTAGTTGCTTCAGCACAACATCCAGCAATCTCCCCGTACATTAGCGTTCTAAGTGTACCTAATTCCATTTGCTCCAAAGCGTTTAAACCGTGCCCTGCTTCTTTCATGTGTTGAAGTCTTTTTCTTCCGTTTGGTGAATGCAAATAAGCTGATTTTAATTCTACTATGGCTCTTGCTTCTGCTTTGGCTTTTGCTGCAACTCCTGTTTGCCTGCTCGGATAAGGTAAACAGGGGTGGTGATAAGGGTGTGCGGGGAGGACCACCGCACAGGGCCCATGATTTCGAAGGGCACATTGAATCATCAGACTCCATCAGAATCACTTTTTTCAGCCACCATTTGTTCCAGCCTCTGAAGCAGTTGGTCTTGCACACCCATTTCTCTATATAAACATGTGTGTCAAAGAAGATACACAATCAAAATTACACAGAGTCATTTTATGAGTGAGTCAATTCTGGTTATATATTATATCTAATAGGTCAAACAAGTAAAATATAATAACTAAATAAGGAAATGATAGATTCTAATTCAATTCCCAAAACATGATCTTTTTTGAAAAATAATATGGCCCCTCTAGGTCCTCTGATAGACTGTAGAGAGAACTCAGAACGTGGATGTAACACCCCAACCCAGAAGGGCTGACGTGTCACAATAACAGTATCATAAACAAAAGTCATAATTCCATTTATTTATTGGACAAGGATACAACCACACAACAACTAAACTTAAGTTTAATATATAAGCGGACACATTCGATTTGATTTACTAATATCTTCAGATTTAGTCCTAGACTTTACTCTTCTCTCTTTAACCCGCCCGAAGTAACCTGCGAACCTGTACATACAAAAATATACGGAATGAGCCAAATGCTCAGTACGGAATAATAGGCTCAAATAACAAATAACGCTTTATAGGAAATGTTATTCGGATGGAACTTTATGTTAAAATGATATGATGCAAGTAACGTAATTTCATAATCATATCATACGGATGTACCCATGAGCCAAACTTAAAACGTGACAATACACAGGTAGCTACTCCTGCATAATTATCACACGAGATGGCGAGTTGGCATACCCGATATCCACCTCCTTAACTTAAATCCTAAGATCGATCCATACGCCTCCTAGTAGCTTTGTACCTCACTTGTACCTAGGGACGCCGTGAACTGATCTCTCCGTCACGGATGGAGCACATGATGTTGATGCCACAACAACATGCCCGTAGGACACTCCACGAGAAGCGACACTCAGGGTATCAGAGTACAAATGGTCTTATTCATATATCTTAAAACATATTTTCATAACAAGACGTAACATATATTGGAACATGCGATAATGAGTACAACTAACATAATACTATCGCATGACATGAAAGCTAAATCCAAGATTATGATTAGAATAGGAATCCAACGGACTGTCAAATGAATCGATAATCAAAGACGTGAGGAGTTTTAAAAGATATAGTAATTTAATGGTTTTATAACAATTTGAATATGAAGCAATAAGGAGTGGGGGTAAGGATCCGTACCTTAATAATTCCAAAGTGATGCTACCTTGTGATAATATTTTAGATTTATACGGGCAGAGTTTAGACTACTGATTAGCCCTTTAACCTAATTTAAATAACATGCACACACAAACTAGGTCAGTAACTTAATACAGCATTTACGATAACTCACGAGATTAAAATCCTCACAACGAATGACAAAGTGCGATACTTAAACATCCATCGGATTCACAACTAATGACAAAGTGAAATCACTTAAACATCCATCGGATTCACAACGAATGACAAAGTGCAAACACTTAAACATCCATCGGAATCACAACTAATGACAAAGTGAAATCACTTAAACATCTATCGGAATCACGACTAATGACAAAGCATAACCCAAATTTGAGCAGCACTTAAACATCCATTGGATTGATTTCAATCAATCGGACATTGAATCGTAGCAGCGATCGAGTTATTACCCTGTTTGCGGCAGCAATTAGTGAATCGTGTGTTAATTGTGGTAAACAGACGATAATTCAACGTACGAATTGAATTTCATCGTCGCTCGAACACCAGAATTCAAGTCCCACTGCCCTCTATTTATAGGTGAATTTTGATGTTCTCGCGGCCCGCATAAACCCTAAGTTAATCCTTACGCGGCCCGCGTAGATTCCTATTTTATGCGTAGGGTTGACACCTGTCCCACTAGCCTAGCTGAGTCGACAGATTTTTAAAATTCTATTTTGACAGCGATTTATTTAGATAATCGTAACTAGAAAATACCCCCCCTAAGTTTTAGAGGCCCTGATCCTGATTCTGATTGTTCTGAAAATTTTAGGGTTTATGCAGAATCACTTGGGTGTCTTAATTAGGGTTTCCTATCGGATGAAATAATAAAGTAAATAATAGTTTTGATGAGAGTTGTTATGGTTTGGGACAAAAAGAAATAAAACGGTGAGAAAAGAGAATGGAACCACTTTGTGACTTTAGGGTTTAACTAGGAAACCTACTGGTAGAATTTTGGGTATAATTTCTGAGCTATTTAAAAATATATAATGTACTCGTGATAAGTATAGTACCCTTAATTCAACCTTGTCCTGATGTCCCGAGACAGAACCCCAACGAACTTAGTCGGGCAGAACCCTAACATGGGCTATGGCTTAGATCAATCGGAAAGGATAACGGTGATCGGGAGTTAAAAACACTTAAAATGGGGCAGAACCTTATTATTATTATTATTTTTATTATTATTCTTTCCTTTCTAAAATAATGATTTTAAAATTATGGTCATTACAACTATTACCCCCTTAAAAGAAATTTCGTCCTCGAAATTTTTCAAATAAGAATATAACAAATCGCATAAGTAACGGAAACGGAACTTTCAAAGCAGAGTTACTAACCTATATAACAAGAATCTCATAAGCACACATGTGTATCTGAATTTCATAATTACGTTCATGACCATACTTGTCAATTACCTTACCACCATGCCTTAATGGTTCTTCCACTACGTATCTTAATAACATATTTAATCATATAGAAAATAGACTTAGAGATAACAAGAATGACTATTGGTACTGATATCTCTTACATAAAAGTGCTTAATCATAACTAAGGTATATTCACATAAGGCAAAGCATGAATGACCACAAACAGAAACAAATGAACATAGATCAAAGAGCAAGGTTCACTGTTACCTCGACTAAAATTCTATTGCTCAAATAGATTAGGGTATAGAGAGCGAATTGATTCTTCAGATTCCCATGTTGCTTCGCGTTCAGAGTGATTTTTCCAGAGGACTTTAACAAACGGAATTACTTTCCTACGCATAACCCTTTCTTGTCGATCTAAGATGGCTTCTGGTTCCTCTTCGTAGGACAAATCTTCGTGAATTGTAAGTAACGGATAACTAATGACATGGAGTGGATGATAATTATATCCTCTTAACGAGGAGACATGAAAAACGTTATGAACGTGCGAAAGCTGAGACGGTAGAGCTAGTCGATATGATACTTCTCCAATTCTTTCAAGGATTTCAAACGGACCGATGAAACGGGGACTAAGCTTCCCTTTAATTCCAAATCTACGAACGCCACGCCAAGGTGAAACCTTTAAAAATACGTGGTCACCAATTTTAAATTCGAGTGGTCGTCTATGTTGATCTGCATAGCTCTTTTGTCTGCTCTGAGCTTCTTTCAGTTTTTCTCGTGCCATAGTGACTTTTTTGTTTGTAATCTGAACTAATTCTGGCCCTTCAATAATCTTTTCTCCAACTTCATCCCAGCAGATCGGTGCGCGACATTTCCGACCGTATAAAAGCTCAAAAGGTGCCATGCCAATACTTGCTTGCCAACTATTGTTGTAAGCGAACTCAACAAGGCATAGATATTTATCCCAGTTTCCAGACCATTCAAGTGCACATGCTCGGAGCATGTCTTCCAATGTCTGGATCGTGCGTTCTGACTGCCCATCTGTTTGTGGATGGAAAGCCGTACTAAACTTCAGTCGTGTACCCCAAGCTGCCTGAAAACCTTTCCAAAATCGTGAGGTGAAACGTGGGTCTCTATCGGAAATAATGGAAGATGGTGTGCCATGGAGTCGAATAATCTCTTGAAGAAATATTTCGGATAACTTATTAACCGAAATTCCTTGCTGAATTGGTAGAAAATGTGCTGACTTTGACAATCTATCGACAACAACCCATACAACATCATTCTTTTTGAATGTCTTAGGCAAACCGGTAACAAAATCCATTGTGATCTCATCCCACTTCCATATGGGAATATCCAATGGCTGCAACAAACCGCTTGCTCGTTGGTGTTCAATTTTCACTTGTTGGCAAGTGAGGCATTTACTTACGTAACGAGCAACGTCTTCCTTCATGCCATTCCACCAGAAGTTCTGTCGTAAGTCTCGATACATCTTTGTAGATCCTGGGTGAATTGAAAATGGTGAGCTGTGAGCTTCGGCTAACAATGACTCACGAAGGGTGGAGTCATTGGGTACACAAAGTCTTTTACCGCACCAAATCACCCCATGATGGTCTATACGAAATTCAGATTGCTTACCCACCTCAAGATTTTGCACAATTGCCCAAAGTTCTCCATCTTGCTTCTGTGCAAATTTGATCCGTGATATGAGGTCGGGTTCAATCTGCATTCTAGCTAGATATCCATCAGATTTACTAACCTGAAGCCAAATGTTCATCCTTTCGAGATCCCGCATAATACGAGGCTGAATTTGTAAGCAAGATATAGTCCCGGAATTCTTTCGGCTCAACGCGTCAGCTACAACATTGGCTTTACCTGGGTGGTATTGAATATTTGCGTCGTAATCTTTTAAAAGTTCTAACCACCTTCTTTGCCTCATATTTAGCTCCTTCTGAGTAAATATATACTTGAGGCTCTTGTGATCAGTAAAGATGTCACAACTCTCACCATACAGATAGTGTCGCCAAATCTTAAGTGCAAAGACGACTGCAGCTAGTTCTAAATCATGTGTAGGGTAGTTAACTTCATAAGGCTTCAACTGACGGGAGGCATAAGCGATAACCTTCCCATGTTGCATTAGCACACAACCTAATCCTTTCTTTGAGGCATCACTATAGACTTGGTAACCTCCTGATCCAGAAGGGAGAGCGAGTATCGGGGAGGATACGAGTCGTTTCTTCAATTCTTCAAAGCTTTTCTCTTGTTCCTCATTCCACGAATACTTCACCCCTTTCCTTAGGAGTTTTGTGAGTGGTAAAGCAATTACCGAGAATCTTTCAACAAATCTTTGGTAATAGCCAGCAAGACCCAAGAAACTTTGTATTTCGGTAACAGAAGTGGGTCTTGGCCATTTTGTAATAGCTTCAACCTTTGTTGGGTCTACCATAATTCCCTCTGCTGATATGAAATGACCTAGAAATGCCACTTGGCTAAGCCAAAAGTCGCATTTGGAAAACTTTGCGTACAATTTCTCATGCCGCAAGGTTCCAAGTACTGCATGTAAATGTGCTTCATGCTCTTCACGACTCTTAGAATACACCAGAATGTCATCGATAAAAACAATAACGAATTTATCTAGGAATTTGTGAAATACGCGATTCATCAAATCCATGAAGACTGCGGGTGCGTTAGTTAGCCCAAAGGGCATAACCAAGAATTCGTAATGACCCTAACGAGTACGAAAGGCGGTCTTGGGAACATCATCATTCTTGATCTTTAGCTGATGGTACCCGGACCTTAGATCGATTTTTGAGAAGAACTGAGCCCCCTGAAGTTGATCAAAGAGATCATCAATGCGAGGCAGAGGATATTGATTACGAATAGTAATCTTGTTCAGCTCTCGGTAGTCAATACATAAACACATACTACCGTCTTTCTTCTTCACAAATAAGACCAGAGCACCCCAAGGTGAAACACTGGGTCTTATGAATCCTAGATCTAACAATTCTTGCAATTGTTCCTTCAACTCCTTTAGTTCCATCGGGGCCATACGGTACGGAGCTTTAGAAATAGGTTCAGCACCAGGGATCAAGTCGATGGTGAATTCTACCTGACGGTCGGGTGGTAATCCCGATAGTTCATCTGGAAATACATCAGGATATTCACGAACAACGGAGTGGCTATCGATACTATTAACACTAGCAGAAGTATCCTTAATCGATGCTAGGAATCCAGCACAGCCGTTTGATATGAATTTTCTAGCTTTGAAGGCGGAGATAATTTTAAGAGATTTATGAGCTTGAGTTCCCTGATATATAATATCAGGATGATGAAGATCACCGAAAATAACACGGCGGGAACGACAATCTATAGTTACACGATGTCTAGACAACCAATCTATCCCGAGAATAACATCAAAGTCACACATATGTATTGGAAATAAGTCTGCCTTACACACAATAGATTCAATACGGATAGGACAGCCTTTATATACGTGAGTGATTACGAATGAATTTTCCATAGGAGTGGAAATGGTTAAAGCATGATTTAAGAGAGTTGGTCTTATCGGAAGGTACTTAGTAAACGAGTGGGATACTACAGAATGGGTCGCTCCTGTATCGAATAACACATAGATACTACGTTTACCCAACTGAAGGGTTCCAGATACAGTACCTGGGGTATTAGCAGCGTCAGTAGCAGAAAGTGCGAAAACTCTTCCTCCAACATTGGGTGGTGCAGCATTTGGTCGGTTATTCTTCTTAGTGTCTTTCTTTGTACACTCCTTGATCATGTGTCCAGTTTGGCCACATCTAAAGCATGCTCCTGTACCTCGGTGACATATGCCCTGATGCCTCTTACCACAAGTATTGCATAGAGGATATGTAGTTTGATTCGGGTTTAGAGGTTGATTAAATGGTTGTGCTCTAATAGGTTCTGCATACAACTGGATCTGGTTTTGAGTGGGCCTCGGGTTTTGCGGTCTAGGTTGCCATGGACGTGCCTGATTTCCAGAGTTTTGATTTCCTTGCACTTTGCGGTCTTGATGCTGTGGCGTAGTGGATGATTGGCCGATTGCCTGCTTCAATTGTCCTTCTCTGTTTCTCTTCTTATTATCCCCATTTCGAGATAAAAATTCTTTCCTTTCGAACTCAAAAGTTTTTATTGCATCAGCAACTTCGGTGATATCCTTAAATTTCATGTACATGATCGACTTCCGAATTCGATCATTGACTGCCCACTTGCATTTCTCTGCCTGGGCTTCTGCTGATCCTGCAACGTCTCCTACAATACTAGCCAACCTTGAAAATCGAGTAATGAACTCAGAGGCTGGTTCATCACTTCCCTGTCGAATCACTGCATACTCCCTGATATAAGCTTCTTTATCAGCGGTAGAAAAATACTTGTCGTAAAAGATGATACGAAAGTCGACCCATGAAAGATTAGCGTCAAAATCATCCCCTCCTTTGACTTGCTTATATCCTTCCCACCAAGTTTGTGCGTCATCTTCAAATTTGTAGGTAGCCAATCTAACTTTGTATTGCTCCGGAACTCCAAGAACTCCGAAGATCTTTTCAACATGAGCTATCCAGTTTCTTGCTTCGACTGGATTAGTAGCGTGACTAAAGGACTTCGGCTTTTGTTTTTGGAATTTAGCGATCCAGTTGTCTATACTATAGGTATTATGGTTCGTGGTATTCTCACGAGTTTCTCCATCAGAAATTGGATTCGTGTTATTACGTTCTGGATGAAGAGTTTGTTGAATGACGGCCTCAGCTGTTTGAGCAACAAGGTTTGGAAGCAACCCGGCAACAGCCTGGTTGATAGCATTAATTACGTTTGGATCAACTGGAGTCTCGTTCGAAGAAGTGTTGTTACGTACATGGTTAGTACGAGTAGTCCTACGGGGCTGACGACGAGGAGGCATCTATAAGAATAGATGTAGGAGTTAGACAAAATAAGGGACCAAGTTGAATCCTATCATAAATATCTACCCATTCCTCATAGGTTTTAATTACAATCTTCAAGTTTTCTACAGGAAAGAACCTTTGCTCTGATACCATAGCTGTAACACCCCAACCCAGAAGGGCTGACGTGTCACAATAACAGTATCATAAACAAAAGTCATAATTCCATTTATTTATTGGACAAGGATACAACCACACAACAACTAAACTTAAGTTTAATATATAAGCGGACACATTCGATTTGATTAACTAATATCTTCAGATTTAGTCCTAGACTTTACTCTTCTCTCTTTAACCCGCCCGAAGTAACCTGCGAACCTGTACATACAAAAATATACGGAATGAGCCAAATGCTTAGTACGGAATAATAGGCTCAAATAACAAATAACGCTTTATAGGAAATGTTATTCGGATGGAACTTTATGTTAAAATGATATGATGCAAGTAACGTAATTTCATAATCATATCATACGGATGTACCCATGAGCCAAACTTAAAACGTGACAATACACAGGTAGCTACTCCTGCATAATTATCACACGAGATGGCGAGTTGGCACACCCGATATCCACCTCCTTAACTTAAATCCTAGGATCGATCCATACGCCTCCTAGTAGCTTTGTACCTCACTTGTACCTAGGGACGCCGTGAACTGATCTCTCCGTTACGGATGGAGCACATGATGTTGATGCCGCAACAACATGCCCGTGGGACACTCCACGAGAAGCGACACTCAGGGTATCAGAGTACAAATGGTCTTATTCATATATCTTAAAACATATTTTCATAACAAGACGTAACATATATTGGAACATGCGATAATGAGTACAACTAACATAATACTATCGCATGACATGAAAGCTAAATCCAAGATTATGATTAGAATAGGAATCCAACGGACTGTCAAATGAATCGATAATCAAAGACGTGAGGAGTTTTAAAAGATATAGTAATTTAATGGTTTTATAACAATTTGAATATAAAGCAATAAGGAGTGGGGGTAAGGATCCGTACCTTAATAATTCCAAAGTGCTGCTACCTTGTGATAATATTTCAGATTTATACGGGCAGAGTTTAGACTACTGATTAGCCTTTTAACCTAATTTAAATAACATGCACACACAAACTAGGTCAGTAACTTAATATAGCATTTACGATAACTCACGAGATTAAAATCCTCACAACGAATGACAAAATGCGATACTTAAACATCCATCGGATTCACAACTAATGACAAAGTGAAATCACTTAAACATCCATCGGATTCACAATGAATGACAAAGTGCAAACACTTAAACATCCATCGGAATCACAACTAATGACAAAGTGAAATCACTTAAACATCTATCGGAATCACGACTAATGACAAAGCATAACCCAAATTTGAGCAGCACTTAAACATCCATTGGATTGATTTCAATCAATCGGACATTGAATCATAGCAGCAATCGAGTTATTACCCTGTTTGCGGCAGCAATTAGTGAATCGTGTGTGTTAATTGTGGTAAACATACGATAATTCAACGTACGAATTGAATTTCTTCGTCGCTCGAACACCAGAATTCAAGTCCCACTGCCCTCTATTTATAGGTGAATTTTGATGTTCTCGCGGCCCGCGTAAACCCTAAGTTAATCCTTACGCGGCTCGCGTAGATGCTTATTTTATGCGTAGGGTTGACACCTGTCCCACTAGCCTAGCTGAGTCGACAGATTTTTAAAATTCTATTTTGACAGCGATTTATTTAGATAATGGTAACTAGAAAATACCCCCCCCCCCTAAGTTTTAGAGGCCCTGATCCTGATTCTGATTGTTCTGAAAATTTTAGGGTTTATGCAGAATCACTTGGGTGTCTTAATTAGGGTTTCCTATTGGATGAAATAATAAAGTAAATAATAGTTTTGATGAGAGTTATTATGGTTTGGGACAAAAAGAAATAAAACGGTGAGAAAAGAGAATGGAACCACTTTGTGACTTTAGGGTTTAACTAGGAAACCTACTGGTAGAATTTTGGGTATAATTTCGGAGCTATTTAAAAATATATAATGTACTCGTGATAAGTATAGTACCCCTAATTCAACCTTGTCCCGATGTCCTGAGACAGAACCCCAACGAACTTAGTCGGGCAGAACCCTGACATGGGCTATGGCATAGATCAATCGGAAAGGATAACGGTGATCGGGAGTTAAAAACACTTAAAATGGGGCAGAACCTTATTATTATTATTATTATTATTATTATTATTATTATTATTATTCTTTCCTTTCTAAAATAATGATTTTAAAATTATGGTCATTACAGTGGATATAGTTTAAAAACACAATACTTAGACCAGAATATCAATTGAAATGGGGAAAAACGTACCTGGGAAAACATTTCCTTTGCCAGCCTGTGATAATAACATACTATAAGTAGTGTGTGTGCCGAGAGGAAAAAGAATCAACTGAATAAATAGATGCCAACATGACTCGTGTCGTTATAGACCTGATTAGTTGAAATGCGGAAAAACGTACCTGGGAAAACAACCGCAAAATCATAGGCTTTTTCTATGACTTCATCGATGAGTAAAGCGACAATTGACTCGTCTTTATCTTGACCAAGCAAAGCTGAAGAAGGATACATGTTGGTTCCATTCCTAGACATCTTCTGGCTTCTTTCTGGATTGGCAGTTGATCCCCTATTCCAAGGTAACTTTTAGTGCAGGTTAAAAACGATCAAGTCGACCCGAAGCACTTATTTTACATCTTTTATAGACAGCTAATGTGCTAACTATAATTACAAAACTATTATGAATTATTAGAGAAAGTGGCAGACATAGACCCCACCAGTTTTGTTTTATTTCTTTTTCTTTTCTATATAACGAATGTAATAGATTCGATAGAAATAGGAATTGTGAAAAGAAGAGAGGAATATAGAGAAAGATATATTGAGAAAGTTTTAATTTCAGTCTCTTTGTTTTATAACACGTTATCAGCACAAGGGTTCTCTACCAAGCAAATCAACAAAAGCAAAGAAACTATTACCATACTCAATGTAAGAATTTCATACATTTAAATACATACATATGTGTACATATATATATATGTATATTTATAATATATGTATATTTACAACAAAAGCAAAGGGTGCACCAGGGATTGTAAAACCATACACCTTTAGGATGATCTTTTAGATCCCGTTTCTCCTTTATATATATGTATATTTATAATATAGTTCTTTGATAAATAAAAATGAGTACAGGGTACCTATTGCTATGGAAATATAATAATAATGAGACTACTAACCATCTAACATTTATTTATGAATTTAACATTTATACATCTAACGTTTATTTACGCATCTAACATTCATTTATGCAAGCTAATATTTATTTATGCAACTAACATTTTAATTATGTGTATTGTTATATTTTATCTCATTTTAATAAGTATGTAATCCTAATATTTATATATTTGTATTTAGTAACAAAATGGCAAACATCGCGAAACTTGAATTTCCAGCATTGAATATCTCCGGAGAAAATTATATAACTTGGACAGCAAATGTCAAAAGACACCTAAAAGCAATGGGTGTAATAGAAGTCATAAATGAAGAGAATAATTGTTCGGATCAGGAAAATGCCAAAGCTGATGTGTTCATAAACACATTGA
Source organism: Helianthus tuberosus (assembly GCA_030545235.1). Taxonomy (NCBI): domain Eukaryota; kingdom Viridiplantae; phylum Streptophyta; class Magnoliopsida; order Asterales; family Asteraceae; genus Helianthus; species Helianthus tuberosus. Next base: position 167,370,835 of record CM060423.1, on the reverse strand, counting down.
TAATTTACTACAACATGAATATTTCAATTCTGATGATCCATATGAATTATGGACGGATTTGAAGAACAAATTTGATAATTAAAAGGAGGTTTTACTTCCTACAGCAAAAAATGAATGGAACAATCTGAGGTTCCAAGATTTTACAAAAGTAAATGATTACACATCTGCTTTATTTAAAATATGCTCAAAATTAGAGTTTTGTGGGCATCCTGTTACTGAGGAAGAAAAATTGGAGAAAACTTACTCCACATTTCATGCATCACATATAAGTTTAGCACAACAATATCGATTGTTGAGATTTTACAGATACTCTGATTTGAATGCACATCTCCTCGTAGCAGAACAACATAACATACTTCTGATGAAAAATCATGAAGCCCATCCCACAGGATCATTAACTATACCTTAAGCAAATGTTGTTAATAATTATCAAAATAAAAGGGAACAAGGCCGTGGGCGAGGCCAAGGATGAGGCCGTGGCTGCGGTCATGGGTATTTTGGTAAAGGTCATTATAATGGTCACAACCATACTTTCAAAGGTAATAAAAATTACCGAGGTCGTGGACTCGGTCGTGGCCGTGGCCGAAATCAAAGAACTACAAATTATCATGCTCCACAAGATAATACTTCCAATTTTCATAATCAAAGGAATGAAGCCGGTGTGTTCAAACAAAATGATAATTCTTGTTATAGATGTGGAAGTATAAATCACTAGTCAAAAACTTGTAGAACAGATCCACATCTATGTGAGCTTTACAAAGCCTCTCTTAAAGGAAAAAAGAAGGAAGTAAACTATTTGGATAAACTCGATAAAAATGTTGAGCTAAACGCCGCGGATTTTGATGAAGACATTTAAACAAAATGTTGCTTGATCTCAATAATTTTATGTAACAATTAAATGTGTATTTTTATTATGTCTTTCTTTCATATAATGTTTTTTTTTAATAAAAAAGCTATTATTAATAATTATAATATGTTAATCATACTCTTATTATTTTTCTTTTTATAATTGTAAGATTAAAATGGATATCATTAAAGCTCAAGATCGAATGAATGAAGCGAATATTTGTATAGCGGATAGTGGAGCCACACACACTATATTTAAATCTAAAAAATATTTTTATGAATTGAAACCAACAAGGGGAACTGTCAATACAATATCAAGTCCTAAGAACTTGATAGAAGGAGTGGGAAAAGCTAATATAGCACTACCAAATGGAACAACACTTGAAATAGAAAATGCTTTATTTTCCCCCAAATCAACAAGAAATTTGTTAAGTTTCAAAAACATATATCATAATGGATATGATACTCAGTCAAAGACAGTTGATAATGAAAAATATTTGTATATCATGAGCAAAGATCAGATATTGGAAAAACTGCCAATGTTTCAATCTGGTTTGCATTATACATATATTGATGTGCCTCAAGCACATATGGCAGTAAAAGAAAATTTTTGTGATCCTGAAACATTTAACTTATCGCATGACAGATTAGGCCATCCAGGATCTACAATGATGAAAAGAGTGATTGGAAATACTCATGGACATTCATTGAAGTTTAAAAAGATCCCAAAATCTGATAAAATTCCTTTATGTGTATCTTGTTCTCTTGGAAAATTAATTACAAGACCTTCGCTTGTAAAAGTTGAAAAGGAAATTCCAATGTTCCTTGAAAGAATTCAAGGAGATATATGTGGACCAATCCATCCACCATGTGGACCATTTAGATACTTCATGGTTCTAATAGATGCATCAAGTAGATGGGTCTCATGTGTCTTTGTTATCAACTCGCAATATGGCTTTTGCAAAATTTCTTGCACAAATTATTAAATTGCGAACACATTTCCCAGATCATACTATTAAAAGGGTGAGACTCGACAATGCAATGCTGGTGAATTTACATCACATGCTTTTAATGATTATTGCATGTCTATAGGAATTATTGTTGAGCACCCTGTTGCTCATGTGCACACACAAAATGGTTTAGCTGAATCATTAATTAAACGTCTACAACTAATAGCTCGACCATTAATAATGAGGACAAAACTTCCTGTATCCGTTTGGGGTCATGCAATCTTACATGCTGAATCATTAATTCGCATAAGACCAAGTGCAAATCATGAATACTCTCCCCAACAAATTACATCTGGCCAACAGCCAAATATTTCCCATATTAGAATTTTTAGATGTGCAGTTTATGTCCCAATTGCACCACCACAACGCACAAAAATGGGACCTCAAAGAAGATTGGGAATATATGTTGGATATGATTCACCTTCTATAATAACATATCTTGAACCTTTAACAGGTGATGTCTTTACAGCACGGTTTGCTGATTGTAAATTTAATGAAACAACTTTCCCTGTATTAGGGGGGGGGGGGGGGAGAATAAAGATAAAAATAAGGAAAAGGATGTCACATGGTGTGAACCTTCATTATTATATCTGGATCCAAGAACTAAATAATGTGAGACAGAGGTTCAAAAGATAATACACATGCAAGAAATTGCAAATCAATTGCATGATGCATTTACTGATATAAATAGGGTTACTAAATCTCATATACCAGCTGCTAATGCTCCAGCTCGAGTTGAGATCCCTAATAAGGCAATAGATAATAATATGACTCATGAGTCTCAGAAACATTTAAAATGTGGAAGGCCAATTGGTTCGAAGGATAAAAATCCTCGAAAAAGAAAAGCGCTTATAAATGAAATTGACCAAAAAGATAAAAATCTTGATCAAGCGGTAAATACCGAAACCTCTCATGAGGAAGATGTTGATTATACTAACAAAGAGATACCAATCAACTATGGTCATACACATATAATATGGAACCGAGATGAAATGGAAAATATGGATGAAATATTTTCATATTCGGTTGCCAGAGAGATTATGAGCGGAGATGATGCTCCTGAACCAAAGTCTGTCAATGATTGTAAAAATAGACATGACTCGGGAAAATGGAAAGATGCTATGCAAGCTGAATTAAATTCATTAAACAAACGAAAGGTTTTTGGGCCTATTGTTATCACACCTAAGGCAATAAAATCTGTAGGGTATAAATGGGTTTTCGTACGAAAACGAAATGAGAAAAATGAGATTACAAGGTATAAAGCGAGACTTGTAGCTCAAGGTTTTTCGCAAAGGCCAGGGATTGACTATGAAGAAACATATTCTCCGGTGATGGACGCGATAACCTTTCGATACTTAATCAGCTTAGCAATATCTAAAAAGTTAGAAATGCATCTTATGGATGTTGTTACAGCTTACTTATATGGATCACTTAATAGTGACATATATATGAAAATTCCTGAAGGATTTAAACTCACTGAAGCGTTAAGTTCAAAACCCAAAGAAATGTATTCGATCAAATTACAAAGGTCTTTATATGGGTTGAAACAATCTGGGAGGATGTGGTACAATCGTTTGAGCGATTACTTGATAAGTAAAGGTTATACAAATAATCTTATCTGTCCATGTGTCTTTATTAAGAAGACAACGTCAGGATATGTGATCATAGCTGTATATGTTGATGATCTAAATATAATTGGGACTCAAAAGGAAATTCATGAAGCAATTATTCTTTTAAAGAAAGAATTTGAAATGAAAGACCTTGGAAAAACCAAATATTGTCTTGGTTTACAAATTGAACATATGAACAATGGAATACCTGTTCATCAGATGAATTATACTGAAAAGCTATTGAAATGTTTCAATATGGACAAGGCAAATCCTTTGAGCACCCCAATGGTCGTTAGATCACTTAATGTTGAAAATGATCATTTTCGTCCTTGTGAGGACAACGAAGAAGTTCTTGGTCCAGAGACACCATACCTTAGTGCAATTGGAGCACTTATGTATCTTACTAACTGTACGAGACCTGACATTTCTTTTGCAGTTAATTTGTTAGCAAGATTTAGTTCAGCTCCCACTAAAAGACACTGGAATGGGATTAAACATAATTTTCGATATCTTCGAGGTACTGTTGATTTAGGCTTGTTTTATCCTAACGATTCAAAAGAAGGGTTAGTTGGTTATGCAGATGCAGGTTATTTATCTGATCCCCATAAAGCAAAATCACAAACTGGATACATATTCAAGACTGGAGGAACTGCAATTTCATGGCGTTCTCAGAAACAAACACTCGTTGCAACATCTTCAAATCATACCGAAGTCATTGCACTACATGAAGCTTCAAGAGAATGTGTATGGTTAAGATCTATGACACAACACATACTAACATCTTGTGGACTAGAGAAAAACATAAATCCAACTCCAATCTATGAAGATAATGCAGCTTGTGTCGCGCAAATGAAGGAAGGGTATATCAAAAGTGATAGAACAAAGCATATACCACCAAGATTCTTTGAATATACTCGAGACCGTATTAAAGACAATCAAGTCGAGATGAGATATGTCCAATCCAACAACAATTCAGCCGATCTTTTCACAAAAGCACTACCTACACCAACTTTCAGGAAACACGTTCATGATATTGGGATGCGACATGTACGGAAAATGTGATAATCCACACATGACATTTTGAGGGGGAGCATTATACACGTTGCACATTTTTTTTCCTTAGCTATGGTTTTATCCCACCAGGTTTTTCTTAGCAAGGTTTTTAGTCAGGCAACATATCTGATCCACTGTGTATAATGCAAGCTGCACTCTTTTTCCCTTAGCTATGGTTTTGTCCCACTGGGTTTTCCTAGCAAGGTTTTTAACGAGGCAGTATTTCAAAGCTAAGCACCAAAATGGAAGAACAACATAAAACAAAGAGCTAATGATTTATTCATCAAATAAATAAATGGGCATATGTCTGAGGGGGAGTACTATGAATTATTAGAGAAAGTGGCAGACATAGACCCCACCAGTTTTGTTTTATTTCTTTTTCTTTTCTATATAACGAATGTAATAGATTCGATAGAAATAGGAATTGTGAAAAGAAGAGAGGAATATAGAGAAAGATATATTGAGAAAGTTTTAATCTCAATCTCTTTGTTTTATAACAAAAACTATATTGTTATAAATAATAACAATTAGGAAGTTGTACACACAAAAATTTGTTTTGGGCAAATTTGACCTGTTTTGCTTCTAGTTGTCTTCTTTTTGACCCGTTTGAGATTTAAAAAACCCAAACCGGTCTATAAATGGGTACGAACTTGAACGTCAATGGAACTACTGAAAGGACCATTGCTAGCTCTCTACCAAAAATTGCTTTTGAGGTCAAACCTACTATCGTTTAAAACCGATAATGGAATGGATTTTTTAGCAATTGTAAGTGCAGTATCCGGTGACCGAAGATATCAATGTCATATAGAACTGATAGCAACAGTTAAGGGGGAGTCTGTAAGTGCAGTTCCTGCCGGGTAACTGTGCTTTATCAGTTCTTGTCAACAAAGTCTAAGCGAAGTCGAGAATTCGGAAGCTTTATCGGTTCCGAGTTTATGATGTTAAACTCGGAATATATTGATTATTATTGTTGTCCGAATTATTTGTTTTGTATCCCGGACAATATGTTTTGTCTGGGTTTAGTCCCTAGTCTATATATATGTGTTGTATAGGGGAGATTAGGGCAACCCTTTAGAGCTTGGTGCATCTCTCACAAATCCCAGCCATTCTCCATGAGTGTGTGAATTCTAGAGAGAGAGGGAGACTATGTGTTAGTGAGAGAAAGCTCGGTTTAGATCTTTGTGATCTAAACCAGCTTGTAGATGATGTATACTCTTTTGGTATGTAATCTGTGATGACTGATTCGTTAATAAAGAGATTCATCTTCTACATCTTTCTGTCTTGTTCATAGTTTGATGATTCGCGTCTTGAATCAAGTGCAATGTTGATGTTCGTCATCGATCCGGTGCTTTAACAGTGGTATCAGAGCGTGGTTGCTGATTCGGAATGGTCTAACCGGCTTCCGAATCACAATTGCTCTTGATTTGATATTTGTTTCTGCCAAACATCTTGAAGACGTGAAGATTCTGCAGATAACTTGAAGAAAATGAAGCTGTTCGTCGGCTGTGATGGTTTTTCTTGTTGCAGTTCTAGGGTTTTGATCTGAAAAAGTCTACGTCCGGATTTATGGGGAGGATCTGCAGTGTTTGATTTCGGATTCTTCAGGTTTCTCAAAGCAGCCTTAAGTGATCATCAGCAATTCTTTTATCAGAAGGGTTGAAGATCATTGTACTTTGCCGGAAGATCAAGTCTCAGCCAAAGTTGAAAGCAGGCATGATATCATCAGTCAAGGGGGAGTCTGTAAGTGCAGTATCCGGTGACCGAAGATATCAATGTCATATAGAACTGATAGCAACAGTTAAGGGGGAGTCTGTAAGTGCAGTTCCTGCCGGGTAACTGTGCTTTATCAGTTCTTGTCAATAAAGTCAAAGCGAAGTCGAGAATTCGGAAGCTTTATCGGTTCCGAGTTTATGATGTTAAACTCGGAATATGTTGATTATTATTGTTGTCCGAATTATTTGTTTTGTATCCCGGACAATATGTTTTGTCCGGGTTTAGTCCCTAGTCTATATATATGTGTTGTATAGGGTATATTAGGGCAACCCTTTAGAGCTTGGTGCATCTCTCACAAATCCCAGCCATTCTCCATGAGTGTGTGAATTCTAGAGAGAGAGGGAGACTATGTGTTAGTGAGAGAAAGCTCGGTTTAGATCTTTGTGATCTAAACCTGCTTGTAGATCTTTGTGATCTAAACCAGCTTGTAGATGATGTATACTCTTTTGGTATGTAATCTGTGATGACTGATTCGTTAATAAAGAGATTCATCTTCTACATCTTTTTATCTTTGGTGTTTATGATTGTTCTTCATGTCTTGAATCAAGTGCAATGTTTGATGTTCGTCATCAATACGGTGCTTTAACAGCAATTAACACTAAAACATTTCTAGTTGATGAATATTGACATTTTATGTCTGTACACTTGTTATTGTCACATTATTCTCAAAAATTCAAAGGAACAGTATTTATTCAAAGTAATATGTTTGACTTCACCCATGGCATTATAGCCTAGTGGTATCTTGGTGGTGGGATAAGACTTATGACCATTAGGTCATGTGTTCGATTCTCACAAAGGGGGTTTTTCCCAGATTTATTGGGTTTCCTCCTGAATTGGTGTATATGCATTATTGCCTAGTGGAGATGGATATGATCGGGTGGTTCTGCTGGTGGCACGATAATACTGCAGTGGTCTGTCAGTGATCCAAATTTGCCGTTCAAAATATATATATATATATGTTTGACTTCAAAAAGTCAATCGAAACTTAAAATCGAAATGCACCTGTAATCATTTTAATGTTTACTCCAAGATTCAAAGCCCTATGTATCGTCTTGACACTAACATGACGTGGTGGATCAAAGAGCGACATTAGCCCGATAAACTGCTATGATCCTCCTAGACTCTCTTTTTGTCCCTCCCTCTAGAACTCCCTATTTAAAAAAACACAACCAACAATCAAAACCCAAACATAATAATAAATATAAAGGCAAAAAAACATCTTATTTTGACATCATAAGTCACCTGGTATGCTACAGCAAGTAATCTTCACCCAAGGTCTGCAAATTTGTTAATGGCAGCATGAACTCGGTGTTCTATGTCCGATTTGGTATGTGCAAGATTCAAGATCTGAAATAATATTAAAAACACACAAATAAATCAAAATGTGTACACCAAAACTTAATTTTTATATTTCCTTTCACGCACTACAATTTCTGATTATGCTTAGATAGATACAATGACAGACACCTACCTACTAGGGGCACCTTCGTTGAGTTGACTCTATGCATTGACTGTCTAAATACGTTAATGTCGTGCCACTTACTGGTAGAATTAAATGGCAGAAAGTGTAGCTCTTGAATATCAGCATGTGCCTATTAAGATACAGCATTAGTGAACAACTTGTCTAAGAATTATTGCAACAAATAAACAAATTTAATATATTGTGGCTATTGGCTAAGTTGACAGATTGGACGTGTCTAGGTTGGGATATTCTACAATCACACATCAAAGCAAAGCAGCCAACCCCATGCACCTATGTTCACCACCGGGTCATCCAATACCAAGTCATTGGCTTTGGCAACTGATGTTGAAGCGTGTCCTTTTCAATCACCACTATGAAATTAAACTTGTACTTTTCAATCGCCATTACCAAATTCAACTGAAAACAAAAAAAGAACTACTAGTTTTAACCAACCTGGGACTGTTTTATAAATTGGCTTGTTTTCAGCCAAACCCATTTTGACCCATTACTCGACACAATACAACACAACCCAACACAACACGACCCAACCTAGCTATATTTTCATCTCAAGTTGAAGTTGTAATGACGGAGCAAATATATACCTTTCGAGTCATCAGGTCAGGTGCCAACAATGAAATTCCTATGAATATTGAAATCATTCCCATAATAAACATTATTGATGTGGCACTGGCTGGAACAAAGAAATCAACAATGCATAAGCTATCAGTTAAATAATAATTTGGTAATTAAAACTTGAAGAAAATATTTAAGGTGTTCATGTGAACCAGAGCTAGAGGATGGACTTTCCAACACGTTTGACGGATTAGTTACAAGCCCAACCGCATCTAACACACCAAGAACATATTCAGTTTTATGATGTCATATCTAACTCGTTTAATAAGTGGGCCATGTTCGGGTTGACATGTTTGATTATATGGATTGTGTTCAAGTTGGCATGTTTAACCCGTTTAACTAAACAAGTTAACCCAGCAGCCCGTTTTAACGCATTACTACTTGATTACAACACCTTTGACTTGTTTAGATAACTGGTCTAAACAGGTCGTATTCGGGTTACTCAGTGTACACAGGTTAATGTTGATGTTCTTTGACACAATAATTAGATGGGCGGTCGGGCAACCCGTAGTTTGGCACATCCAAAAGTAGTCCAACTGAAGTACTTACACAGGAAATAACTCGATCTAAACAAATATATAAAGATTTGTTTGACTTATTGGTAAGAAAGATAATTACCATGATGTCCTCCCCACTTTCCATTAGATGGAGCCTTGTAGAGCATGCGACCCAAAGAAGTAAACTGATCAACAGAACATCTTCAGTAGGGATGTCGAGCCCATCTAAAAACATCATGTGCAGTATTTCTCACACCTGATTGAAAACAAATCAATACGCAAAATCGGTTAACCCGAATTTAAAATGGATTATATATGGGTTTAATATTTCCCATCCAAAACCCTGACCCAAGAAACCCGATTAAACAACCCAAAGGGCACCCTAACATCTGGGAATAAAAAGCACACTAACAAGACATGTTGATTTAGAACCTCTACAAAACATTATTACACAATATCATTGAGTCCTATTGAAACACGTTGTTGTTATCTCAAAATTATAATTTTTTTCTCTCATCAAATCGAAAACAAGAACCAAAACCTCTAACATGTTGTCAAACTTAAGGGTTTTGACTATTTCTAGAATCTGAATGGTGAAACTGCAGGGTTCTTGATTGCTACCAAACTATAAGGTTCCAGACTGCTACAAAAATAATGCTTCTTAAAACTTCAACATAAAAGTGTAGTTCTTGGTATTTTAATGATGAACCATTCATAATCCAACAAGCTTACCTCCCCTGCTAGTAGCTTCAAGTAATTTTGAGCTTAAAAAAACATATTAGGGGGGACGGGGTGGTACGTTATGGGCCGTGATACAATAGTATCACTCGTGGAACACCGCCCCGCCCAATTCCATCACTAGTGATGGAGTGTAACGAGTTATGGCCACCACGCGTTGAACTTTGAGTTGTGATAGGGTATGACTTGTACATTGTGCATTAATACTTGTACATTGGAATCCCATCACTAGTGATACCACCCCCCCTACATTTCTATCACTAGTGATAGAAATTTGGTTGATGACATGGCACGATTTTATTGGACAATGGGAGTGATAAGTCCCATCACTAGTAAACCACCCCTCCCCCCCTTACACTAAACACATTGTAAATATAGTCATATGATACTATAATGTAACATAAATGACAACAAACTTTTAAAAACACATCAAATTACAAACACCACGGGAGTGGAGCATTTAGAACAATCTTTAGACCCTAACACCTCAAAATCATGTCATTCTTCTCCTTTTGTAAGCCCTAATTCAATCTATCCCTATCTAAAACAATCACCAAATCACCAAAATATCTAACATATATACAAATCAGAAAAACCTAATAAAGGTATAAAATCCTAAAAAACAACATAAAGAACAGCACAAACTTGAATGGCGCTCCTAGGGTTTCGTAACACATCACGAAAAAGAGAGCATCAACCAGCTCATGTTGGGGTCTAGGTATGCAACCTCCGATGGATCCACTACAGAAAAAGAAAACGCACAAAAGAGACTATCAGTGACCAGATTTCTTAAAATCAAAGCATGAAACCCACATGAAGATGCCATAAACCCACCTTGAAGATGCCAAAAACCCTAGATCTACAAAATCGCCTGGAGAGAGAGAACGAAAATTTCATTTGGATCTGGATTTGAGGGAGAGAGAGAACGAAAATGAAAGAGGGCTCTCAATTGAAATTTAAAATGAAACTAGCAGTATTCGTCATCGCGAGTACCAACAGTGCGTGTTTTCAATTTAGTTCATGCTTGCGGCTTTTTTCTTCGAATTAATCTGCACAACATAAATATTTGCTCAGAAGCTTAATCATTATGTCGATGTTTTAATAGCACTGCAAAATGGGTCGTATTCAAGGGTTAAGATGGTGGACCTAACACAACCCCGAACGTCATGCCGCGCACATGTATTTTCGAGTTGCCACAAACACATGTTTTTTTTTTTTTTTTTTTTGCATGTGAATACTTTAAAATTCTAAAATTACATGTTAATTTCATCTTTTTGAGGCGATTATCTTTAATTTATGATATGCCAATTAGTTTGAAACTATTAAACTTGGGAATTGGCATATAAAATACCTTAATAGTTTAATTTATTACATAAACACAGTCTAGAAAAATAATAGACGGCTTCAGCGGGTCTACCAGTGAACCTATCAAGTTGACATGAACACTTCCTTTGTAGGTAAATGTGTCCATGGACCGAACCATTTAGACTAACCCATTGAGGTAAAATTCACACCCTTAATTGAAAGTAGAGCATCGTACTTACATAAATGTTGCTAGGTGGTTCATCAAATGTCAGCATTCTTATATGGCCCCTTTCATGTTCAGGTCCTGGTCCTGAAAGATTAAAAACCAGTAAATCCCAACATTAAGTTTGACTTTTAGGTCAACATATGACTTTTTCAACTCTAAATTTGTTTAGTTTTTTTATACAAAATCAGCACAAACACTTTCTGTTTAAAGCTACTAAAAAAATCCACTAAACTAACAGAATTTTCTTTAAAAAAGGTCGCTAAACTTAAATATTTCTGATTTTAAATAGGTCAAGTTTGACCTCAACAGTCAAAATAAATTTCTGACAATGCATGTATCAATATAAATTGAGTAAAGCTTTAAGAGCATAAAGTGCAATAACCTTGAAACATTATAGAATTTTTTATATAAAATAAACAAGTTCATGAAGTTTATATACTTAAACGAGTTTTTATAAAAAAAAAAAAAATACAAAAACTCCTTCCCCCATGCTAGCTCACGGCAATGTGGGCCCCCTTTTTGCCCACTCATCTCAATATTGTGTATTGGAAGCATGATTAGGGGAGTGGGGGTGGTCACTAGTGATAGAATTCCATCACTCACAAGAACATAACCTTGAAACATTATAGAATTTTTTATATAAAATAAACAAGTTCATGAAGTTTATATACTTAAACGAGTTTTTATAAAAAAAAAAAATACAAAAACTCCTTCCCCCATGCTAGCTCACGGCAATGTGGGCCCCCTTTTTGCCCACTCATCTCAATATTGTGTATTGGAAGCATGATAGCATGATTAGGGGAGTGGGGGTGGTCACTAGTGATAGAATTCCATCACTCACAAGAACCCAATCAAGTTCCATCATGTCATCAACCATTTTCCATCACTCACAACCTTTTTTGGTGGCAATGGTCATCACTCACAACACCCAACAATAAACCCCCACAACCCCTCACATCCATTTATCACTCACACCCTATAACGCGTTGAAATTATCACGGAATCTATACCATCACTCGTTGAACTTGTATGTGGCGGTGGGAGTTTGTTGAATTCCACGCGTTATAAATGGTATATCACGGAGAACTGGGCACCGCCCCTAGTCCCCTTAGTGTAAGAACAAATCCAACAAAATCCCTAAACACTCCACTTCTTTCACATTTCCAACAAAAACCATCAAACTCTTCATCTCCTTGCTCTCTCTCTCTCTCTCTCTCTCTCTCTCTCCTAAAATCGTCCAAGAACAAACCCACTACCATCTTCATCTTTTGAAACTCAAACACCAGAAATTCTTGCAAATCATGGAGGTTCATGGATGATTCAAGACATTTGTGATACTTGGAAACACATTTGAAGCACTTCACAAGACTTGAAGCTCTTGATTCTCATCTTTTCTTCATATTTATCATCTTGTTCATGCTAGCAAACTTGTAAGAATCATACATAACAAACCCACTTGAAAAACAATAAGAAAAACTAAAACCATTATTTTGATCTTATGATTTCTTGGTGATTTTGGATGAACTTGAAGAAGTTTATGTTAGTGGTTATGAATCTTGTTTATTCATGTACAAAAATATGATATAAACACATGCATGCTTAGATCTAACAAGATTCACCAACAAAAAGATATGAACATGGATTTTTATTCTTAAAATAGTTACATGCATGTTGGGAAACATGAGTAATTATTTAAAATCCAAGAACTTGAATTTTTGTTAAAATGAATGAATAAAGTTTCTATTTCTGGAAAGAATCATTGGCATGAAACTTGTTAGTAGAAGAGTTTTGAACACATGATTATACTTAAAATGACTTCATATGTCACCTAAAATATGGGTTTTTAAATAAAATTATGATCTACAAATTTTAGCAAAAATCATGAATAAAGTTTCCTTTTTGGGAAAGATGAAAACTACAACATGTTCATAACACTTTTTTGTTGTCAAAATAGGATGAGGATGATTCTTGGTACTTGATGATATTTTGAGTTGAAGATGATTTGAAAACAAGTTTGTTTAAACTTAGGAAAAGTCCATAGTTTAAGTGGAACTATGGCAAAATTTTTATAAAATTTAGTTATGATCAAAAGGTGTTAAACAAAGGATTTGGAGATTAGAAAACAACTTGGGATTTTCAAACTTGATTAAACGGACTTTTGGACAAGAAATTATAAGTCACATTTTGTAAAGAATTCCTAATGAAAGTATATATTTTAGATAAAAATATATACTTTAAAAGTTCATCAAGTATCATAGTTATATTTTGTGTATATTATGTATTTAGACCAAGTAGGAATAAATACAAAGATGTATAAACACATCAAAGTACAAAATATATGTTAATACTTGAAAAACGAAAACTATAAAATGGAATGTCCATCCTTGGACATAAACAAACAATCGGACAATTCGGACACTTTGGACAATATGGACACTTTTGACAAAATTCGGACAAATTAAAATATATGGTACAGACGAAATAAACGACATAAACGAGATGGACAAAACGAATAAATCGGGCGACGCGAAGGAACCAAAACGGCACGAAGGAAACGATGAAAAACACACGAACGAACCGGCACACACTTTATTTTTACTAGTATTTATAAAAGAAACTTATACAAAATATTTATTAGTTCTATTAAACTAAAATTGTTATAAGTTATTTTTACTAGCAAGTAATCAATATGGATCAACCCAAATAAATTAACCGTATGGGCTAATTCATTTTTAAAACTAAATTGGGCTAACTAGTCTTTTAAGTTAAATTGGGCTAAAGCCCACTTTTGCAAGCCCATATGGACAAGTCCACATCTTATAAACTATTTTTGGGCTAAACCCACTCTTATTAGAACACATTGGGCTAAGCCCACTTTTGTAAATAATTTTGGGCTAGGCCCACTCTTACACATCAATTTGGGCTTGATCCACTTTTAAACAAAAACAATAGGGCTAGGTCCATTTTTACAAAGTCAATTGGGCTAGGCCCATATACACTAAACATACAAGTTGGACTTAAAAACCTAACATCAAGGTTAGGCCCTTTCAAATATAAACTAAATAGAATATATATATATGGAAGATATATATATATGTAAACATAAACAAAGAAAGCAAACGAATACAAGTATAATAACGGATTCAAGATGAGATACTTGTACGATGAACGAATATAAACCTAAGTGTCTAATGAGATTAGAACACTTGTAGGTTGAGAAACAAACGAAGAATCTGAAATCGAAACAAGATTTGCTTGGAACGCAAATTAGTGAGTTCATGTTTCCCCTTTTATTTAAACGTTTTACAGTTTTAAACTTTCAGGGATGTATACATGTTACAATTGGTATGACTATGAAAATGAAAATATTTAGATCACATGCGGATGAGGATTAAACGAAGGGACCATTAATGAATAAACAAGTACCGAGGAACAAAAGTGATAGATCTATTGGGTTTTGGCGAGCCCCACTCTTATCGGCATAAAAAAGACCGTTAAGAATGCTTTTGTGTCTAAACTAGTGTCACTGACACACACGATAAATCGTCAAGGTTTGGTTGCCTCCTATTCGGCATACAGATTAATGTCATTGCAAAACATTAATGATCTTACAAGTTTCATTTATACCAATTTCAAATCTATCAAATATTTTGAAGAATTATTTGACGCAAACTTAATACATGAATTCACCATCTTTGTTTGACGTTTTTTTTCTTCAAAATTAACATGTATTACAGGAAATTAGTGGACGGCTTTGGAAAATATGTTCGTGTCGTTGTCAAAAACTCCAGCTTTAGAGATGTCATCTTGTTTCCAGTTATCATGTTTTGAGAACCTGTTTTAAACTTTAAATAATGTTGTTGAAGTTGAAGTTTGTTTTATTTCAAACAAGTTGTTGGTTTGTAACTTATGGTTTTCTAAACGAATGTATGGATGAACATCTTTTTATGATTTAAATGTGATGTTTACTTGATTGAATGTAACCATTACCGCTCTGGCCACACCTCGCGACTCTTCTGCAAATAACGAAAAATTGGGGTGTGACAGCACGGCCCCGTGTCCCCGTATCTTCTATCTTCTGGGAATCTTGAATGGGGCACTACCCCATGCCCGGCTGGCACGGCCCCGTGCTTGGGTTCTTGTTTGTTGTTTTGTCTTTAGGGTGAAGCTTGGAGGGTCGGTATAGTGTATCAACTTTCTTCCTTCGTATTTATGTTGGTTTTTGTCATTAATTTGTTCCTTTAAGCTCTTTTAATCCTAAAAATCAATAGTAAACAAAGAAACACACTTTTTCCAACATTAGTACTAGAAAAGGGTTATTTTTATACCTTGTTTGATACAATTTATGTGTTGCATTTTGTGCATATCAATATGCAGATAGTGACTAGGGTAAGTGTTTGTTTTCTAGGAGATCTGTGTCCGGCTATTGTGTGTTTCTAGGTCAGTGTTTGATTGTTTGGAAAAGTAAAACGCAGTCCACTATTTCTCGGTCTACAGCTGAAGTTGAGTACGAGCAATGTGTGTTGCGGCATGTGAAGTTCTTTGGTTAATAAATCTTCTTGCTGAATTAAATATTTATGTGTCTTTGTTTTGTGATAACACTGTTGTTGCAAATCCGGTATTTCATGATTGTACAAAACATTTTGAATTAGATCTTTTCTTTTTGAGGGAAAAAATTCAATCTGGTAGTATTAAAACTACCGGTGTTAATATAGATAAACAAGTTGATGTTTTCACAAAAGGATTGTTAGTTAATCAACATATTTTATCTTGTAAATGGCTTAATTTGTTTGATGTTTTCAATAATAAAAATGAGGGGGTTGTTGAAAATGTACAATATACAATATACATTTTTATACATTTTATGTTAGTATGCTTACACACTTTTATTATTGTTATTATGTAACGGGACCGATCTTGACTTGTGAGGAGTTGGGCTTCTAAAGTTGGAATGGGCTTTTAAGGCTGGAATGGGCTTATTGGATTGAAGAGGACTTAAAGGCTGGAGTTGTTGAGATCGGGTCGGGTCAAGCGCAGTGGATCTTGGATGGCTATTTAAGAGAGCTCATCTCACATATGAGGCTCATTCACTGTTACATATATTATCTAGAGAGTTGTGTCCGTGTAAGATCTTGTTCATATCAGATCTATCATCTAGAGAGTTGCAGATCATCGTGTTGATGATCTGCTTGTGAGGAGAGCTTGAGAGATTTTGATTTCTTGTTCAGTTGTTTGGTTATTTGTTGAGTTCTTTTGTGGTTAATAAAGTGTTGAGTTTAAATCCATGTGTTTTTGACAAGATCGAGTTTCTAGTGCTTTGGAAACTCCAAAATGTATTTGTTTATTATGGTTGATGTAATTTTTATATATTCTAGACATGGCAACTTGTCATGTAATTTATTTGAGCTATTCTTGGATTTTTCTGAGGTGGGTTGGTTTAAAAAAGCATGCCTAGGCACGAGGCGCACTGACGAGTGCCTTATGTAGGCTCAGGCGCACTATGTATATAAAGCGCACCCGATGCACACTTTTTTGGTGAAAAACCCCCTCTGAGGCGCGCCTCATGCATATACCACATTTTTGTGCAGCAGATTGTCGTACATCATGCTTTTCAGGCTGTCCATGTATGTATTTTCAATATTAAAACATATATAAAGCTTATTTGTGTTTAAATATTGGGTAAATGAACCAAGAAACCAATAGAATATATAAAAAAATTATATAATCGCCTAGCGCCTTGCGTACAAAAGGCCCGCCGCTTTTGCGCTTTGCGCCTCAGTTTTGGACCTCGTCGCTTTTGTGCGTTTCACGCTTTTTAAACCAAGGCAAAGTGTTTAGCTTAGTGAAGATGTTGACAAGAAAGATGAATCCTCATTTTATATGTCTCATGTTTTTCCTACTTTCTATTATTATTTCATCACCAAATAGCACCTACCCAGGACCGGCCCAAGCCCAAGTCAAATGAGACTAGAGCTTTGGGTCACCAAATTATTAGGCCCCCAACTTCTTTTTTCTTTTTTTAAAGTTATATGTGAAATATGGGCTTGTCTGGGCTAGTAGAGATCTATTATCATGGTATAGGAACAATCGAACAAAGGGGGCGGCTATTGAATAGTTAATACAATATTTACAATTCCAATTTACAAGAAATTGAGATAGATAGAGAGTCGCACGATGCCATGATGAGAGAAGTAGAGATTGGGAAACACAACGGCTATTGAATGGAATAGTTAATACCACACTTACAATTGCAATTTTGGTGTATGCTTCTAGTTTTGAACAAGTTTAATGGAGATGGGACTGCATATGGTTTGTTATGGGACTTTTCTTACCCAATTATACACTGCACCCAATTCTTCATGCTCTGGAATTGCAAGTCTATCACAACAGGTGTGTCGTTTATTTATTTATTTACTTGAAAAAGGCCTCGAATTTCGCTTTCGCTTTAGGCCACCAAAATGGTTGAGCCAGCCCTGTGCCTACCCGTCTCTATATGGTGATGATACGGATTCTTGTAAGTATTGGCAGCGAGTTGATCCCTTAATTATGATATTACACATAGGATTACTTCGGGATTCTGAAGATGTGGTTGGGGATGCGTACATGAAACCCCATGAAAGCATGGAAAACGGATCAGATTATAAGTTTTCGATTATAGAGTTACCTGCTCATATATTAATGGAGATGAAGTCAAGACGAGTTATGATAGATGGAAAAAAACTTTGTTTATTGCAGCCGGTGGTGTATTACAACACCATGCTTACAAGAGCCACAATGATGTTACGGAGGCAGTCAAATTATTTTACGGTTTTAAAGCGCCAATGCTTTTATCGTGCAACGGTTTCTCCTTTAGCCCCCAATTAGTTTGTGATAAAAAAAAACTATATCGTCATGTAGTCCTGACTTTAACACTCTGTTCCCGAGTCTCATTTAACAGGGGGAGGGGAGGGAAAAGAGATGAAAATATGAAAAACCATGTTCCCGAGTTTCATTTAACAGTGGGAGGGGAGGGAAAAAGAGGGAAAAAGGAAAAAAATATAACCAAATATGACCATATATTCATCCTCCCAAATTGGAGAGATTAAATGAGACTCGGGAACATAGTGTAAGAACTACAAATTTTTTCAGATAACATTTGTTTTTAGAAATACCTAATGTAACTTCATTTTGGTCCCTGTGTCTTGTGTTAAACTCCAAATGTATTTTTTATAGGTGATGTGTTTTCTATATTCTTGACTGTCATGTGTACTTGATTTGCACAGGAGGCCGAGGCACCCCTTAAAAATAGTTTCCTAGTGTTATTGAAGAATTTGCAGTGTTTGCTGACTTAAAAAGAATGGATTTGTTATACTTTTTAAAAAGCTCCTTGTGAAAACCCTTCTAAATCAACCCAAATACTCAATTGCCTCTATGATACTTTGATGTTTTGCTAGTTAGTTTTCTAGTAAAAAGAAGTAAGAAGTACCAGATTTAGTTTTAGTAGGATTAAATTCGAATTAGATTCACATGAGCACAAACTGTTAGATATAATTTTACAGTCAAAATGAGTAATGGTTATTGTGATCAAACGGAAATAATTGGTCATTCGGGACCTATGGAGTAACTTATTTGGTAGACTGTCCAGCTCAAGATAACCACATTTTATTCAAACGCCATGGGGATCGGACTAGGGTATTGGACAGTTTCTCTGGCTTCCCGACAGTATGAAAAACAACGGCTCACTCACTAACAATTCCGAGATGAAAATGCCCACGCACACTGGGACCCACTCCAGGACAAGTGTATGATCACTATTTTGATGCGGGGTTTGTGGTTGACACGCTTGATCTTCGTGTTCTTCTTAAGGGTGAGTTCGGTGGTGGACGTGGTTAATGAACATAACCTGTTTGATGAAATGTCTCTATGAAACTTTGGTATTCTGTTAGTTGGTTTTTAGCTTAAAAATAGTAGCCGGACAAAATTATTTCTAGATTCAGTGATTTACCACAAAATCTTTTTAAATTTTACATTCAAAAGGGTAATAGTTCTAAAGACAAAATATTGGTCCTTTGGTACATACGGAGTAACGTTATTTGGTAGAATATCCACATCAAGATGACCAAAGGAAGTTGTCTACTTTACTTTGACATGTATCCTTTGCTTTTTTGGGATTATTTTTCATATGTGGCCCCAAAAGGTCTTATCTTTAATTATATTTTTCCTTTTAATTTTTTTAGCAGATAATAGTTTCTAGTGCTCTGGTCCATGTGTCTTGTGTCAAACTTCAAAATGTCTAGTGCTTATTACCGAAGAATGTTTTGAAATTGATAGTCTTGACTTCGAAGTACTCAATGGTATTAAACAAATATTTCATTGGATTATTTGTTGTGTATGAAGGTTCTATGCTTGATCAAAACATAATCTTGAAATTCTTGTATAATAGTTGGCTTACTAACAAATTAACAAGATTTAGAGGATTCACACCTAAAAAATCTTTAGCTAAAAGTAATTTAATCTTAACAGATGATTCAAGAGACAAGAGCATAACAGGTACTTATTCAATTATGGTACTTTAACTTTAATCTTAAATTGTTTATTCCAATTGGTACATATGTGTACTGTCTTTCCGGCGGTTAGAGCGCTCTGTTTACTGTGGGTCCACTTTTACTTGAATATTTCTATAGTTTTTGAATGAAAGGCTCTTTATTGCTTGAATTTGTAAGTTATGTTCACATATGTGTTTTCTAGCTTCGGTGTGAGTTAAATCATAACTACTGATTAAAAATATTTAAGCTGAAGTTATGTAGTCCGGTGGCTGAAGGACAACACTGACATCAAACTTGTTGGCAAAACTCACTTTCGATGAATCAAATCCAACTTCATTTTCTTTTAACCTGTTTTTGTGCATTGCCTACCATTAAGGTTGCTAAGAGCATAGGGATCTCTCATAAGATGCAACCTCATCAAATGATATTATGCAGTTCACAAATCCAACTTCATTTTCTTTTAACCTTTTTTTGTTTTTAAAATGGTGTTTGTTACTTCTTGTTAGTTTGTAAATTAACTAACACACTAAAAGGGATTTAAAAATTAAATAGTAAGAGAAGTTCTAGGAAAATCGTGTTAATCACAAAACGCCTTATCGTAATTGGTCTAGAGATAGTGCATCTCAAATACCAACAACTTCGTATACACCCGAAGAACCAACTTTGGACAACCATTGGTGGGTGTTGCACTAGGTGTGAATTAGTATAATGCCTTTCCTTTCTCATTACACAAAACGTACATAAATAGTTACAAGGAGAAGAGGTAAATACGGAAATAATGGAATACAAATCATACAAATATATACATTGATTTACAAAATAACAAACCAATAATTGTAGAGCACAATTATCGGTTAACACGCCCCCGCAGTTTGAGCCGGAGGAAGCCGAAGGCATAAACTGGATCGAAACCGTTGAAACAGATGCTTCGGTAATCCTTTCGTGAAGATATCTGCATATTGGTAATCGGCAGGGACGTGAAGAACTTTGACAGCGCCAAGACGTACCTTTTCGCGGACAAAGTGAATATCCAGTTCGATGTGTTTAGTCCATTGATGCTGAACTGGATTATTAGAGAGGTAAACAGCCAAGATGTTATCACAGTAGATAATGGACGCGTGGCGGACAGGGACCTATAATTCAAGTAGCAAGTTGCGAACCCAACTAAGTTCAGCAACGGTGTTTGCCACGCCACGGTATTCAGCTTCTGCACTTGACCTGGAGATAGTAAACTGTCGTTTAGAAGACCAGGAAATCAAGTTGGATCCCAAGAAAACGCAATAGCCGGATGTGGACCGTCTGGAGTCGGGGCACCCACCCCAATCAGCATATGAGTAGGCTGTCAAGTCAGTGGAGGAGGATGGTGAAAGTAATAAACCGTGGTCAAGGGTGCCCTTAATGTAGCGAAGGATCCGTTTCAGAAACTGGAAGTGTGGTTCCCGAGGAGCATGCATGAATAAACAGACCTGCTGAACAGCATAAGCAATGTCGGGTCTAGTGATGGTGAGATACTGAAGAGCTCCGGCCAGGCTGCGATATAGAGAACCATCAGAAAAAGGAGAACCACTGTCGGCACTAAGTTTAGGTGTTGTTTGTTTTTTCTTCTTGAAAACCTCTTCTGCTGCAGGCCACATCTGCAGGCATCTGCAGGAGAAGAGGTGGACCAAATGTCTTCAGGCTGCAAGGAGAAGTGGGTTTGTTTTTTCTTTTATATAAAACCTCTTCTTCTTCTAACACACACCACACAGATCTGCACCTCCACTCTCTCTCTACTCTCTCTCTACAATCTGCACCACCGCCATCATCACCACCGCCACCACTTCACCACTGCCATCATCACAACCACCGTCACCACCTCCACCGCCATCATCACAACCACCGAGCCTGCAACGAATCGAACAAAACGACCGTCACCACCTCCGCCTTCACACCTGGCCGGAGTCGCTGAACATGAGGTCGACCGGAGTCGCTGAACTTTGATCGATTTGGGGTGTTCGTTTCCGATCGATTTAGGGTTTTCGATTTTAGGGTTTTCGTTTTGGGGGTTTTGTTTTGGGGGTTTTGTTTGTGATGTTGATGATGATGTCGGAGGTGGTGGCGGAGTGGAGGTGGAGCAGAGGTGATGGCGGAGTGGAGGTGGAGGTGGAGAAGATTTGGGGGTTTTGTTTGTGATGTCGGAGTGGAGGTGGTGGTGGCGGAGCAGGGGTGGTGATGGCGGAGTGGAGGTGGTGGTGGCGGAGCAGGGGTGGTGATGATGATGATGGTGGCGGAGCAGTGGTGGTGGTGGTGGCGGAGCAGGGGCGGAGCAGGAGGTGGTGCCAAGAAGAGGTAAAGCTCTTCTTGGAGAAGCTTACCTCTCATCACTTCCCCAAGAAGAGGCTGGGGAGAGGTAAAAAGCACTTCTCAAAAAAAAAAAAACAAACACTCTTTTGAGGCAAAACCTCTTCCCGCGTCTGCACGGTGCAGACAGAAGAGGCAGGAAGCTCTTTTTGAAAAAAACAAACACCACCTTAGATCCGGCTTCGACAGGAGTGGTAGCCGGTTTGCAGGTGGACATGTTTGCATGGGACAAGATATCGGCTGCATACTTGGACTGAGACAAGAATAACCCGTTCACGTGTTTGGTGACTGCAATACCCAAAAAATGATGTAGAGTCCCGATATCAGTCATCTTAAATTCAGCGGTGAGGGACTTAATGATGCGTTGCAGCAGGTCATTGTTGGAGGCAGTTAAAATAATGTCATCAACGTATAAAAGTAGATAAGCTATCTGGTCCCGCTGATGATAAATGAAAAGTGATGTATCGCAAACACTGCTCTTGAATCCACAACGAAGTAACCTGCAAAATGTTGATACCAGGCCCTGGGGGCTTGTTTTAGACCGTATAAAGATTTCTTAAGTTTGCATACATATTTAGGATATTTGGAAGAGGTGAAACCGGGCGGCTGAAACATGTAAACAGTCTCTTTTAGGTGGCCGTGTAAGAACGCGTTTTTGACGTCAAGTTGGTGGGTCGACCAACCGCGCGAAACAACAAGGCTGAGAACGGTGCGAATAGTGGTGGGTTTAACCACCGGACTAAATGTCTCGTCGCAGTCAACACCGACGGTTTGGCTTTTTCCATTTACAACCAACCGAGCCTTGTGCCGTTCTAAGGAACCATCGGCATGTAACTTATGCTTGAAGAGCCACATGCATCGAATAACCGGGGCGTCGGGCGGTCGCGGGACAAGTTCCCACGTGTTGTTGGCCAATAGAGCTTCATATTCGTCGGCCATGGCAACCTTCCAGTTTGGGTCAGAGAATGCGGTGAGATGAGATTTGGGTAGGGGTGACATGGTGAGTGTATTAAGGGAAAAAGGAAGTTTGGGTTTGAAGATACCAGATCGTGACCTGGTTTGCATGGAGTGTGTAGGAGGTTGTGGTGGGTCAGGGAAGAAAGGTGGCGGTGGGTTGGGTGAGTTGGGCTGGCAATGGGCCGGTTGAGGCTGGGTTGGGCCATAAGGTGGTGGTGATTCGGTGGGTGGGCTGGACGATGAGGGAGGTGAGTGGGTTGGTTGAACAGGAGAAAAAGGATGGTGGGAGTGTTGGTTGAGGGGAGTGGCGGGTGGGGTGTGGGGGCCGGTTGAAGGTTGTGTAGGTGTGGCGAAGTAGGTTGGGTCAAAAAGTAGTGGGTTAGGGTCAAGGAAGGTATGAGATGGGGGAACGGTGTGGTGGTCGGCCATGGGAAAAATGGTTTCGTCAAAAGTGACGTGACGGGAGAAGATTGTCTTACCGGAGGTAAGATCAAGACACCGATACCCGCGGTAATTTGCTGGGTATCCAAGAAAGAGGCATGCGGTAGATCGGTGGGTAAGCTTGTTCGGACGAGTGGCGGAGGTGTTGGGATAACAAACGCATCCGAAGACACGAAGATGATCATAAGACGGCTCTCGAAGGTATAATAGGGACAACGGGGTGCGGTTTTGGTGTAATTTAGTGGGGAGAATGTTGTGTAGGTAGGCGGCGGTATGAAGAGCTTCGACCTAAAAGTTGGAGGGGAGCGAAGCGTGAGTAAGAAGGGTAAACATGATTTCGTTCAAATGGCGAATCATGCGCTCCGCCTTGCCATTTTGTTGAGAGGTGTGATGGCACGAGAACCGAAGTTGAATGCCATGTTGAGAGGTGTAGGTATGAAGGCGTGAATTGTCAAATTCGCCGCCCATGTCACATTGGATGGCTTGGATGGGAAGGCGAAATTGGGTTGTAACAAATTGGTGAAAATGGGTTAGTTTTGAAAACGTTTCAAATTTGAATCGAAGGGGATAAACCCACGTATATTGAGCAGTGTTGTAAAAGTCGGATTACTCGGCCGAGTACTCGGTCCTCGGACCCCCTCCGAGGCGACTTCCTCCTAGGCGGTCTCAATTAGTCGGCCTCGGGATTACTCGGGAGTACTGGGCGCCTAGTCGGCCTAGTCGGACGTAGTCGGCCTTGGTGCAAACGTAGAAAATGTGTCAATATTATTTTTATTTAATGAAACATGAGAAGATGCACCTGTGTCGAAGTTCCACTGGTCAGTGCTTTCACCGGAGTCCATGGAGAGTGCATAAACCGCTTCAGCTAGTTGAGTTGGTTCGAGAGGGTCGACATTGACAAGGTTAGCTTGAGCCGACCGACGGTTGCCATGATTAGTTGGGGACTGAGAAGAGACCGGAGGGTGCCACGGCTGAGCCCAGTTTTGAGTGGGGTACGGGCACGGCGGAGGAGTCCAGTAACGGGGTGCCCAAAAAGGTGGGTAGTAGGGTGACTGTTGAGGGTGGTTTGGATATGGGTGCTGTGTGTGTGGGCTACGGTTAGGGTGATGATTTGGGCTGCAATTGTTGTTGGATCGGTATGGGCGATTATTTGGCCTGTTGTTGTATTGGCGGCCTGGACGATGGGCTGTGGGAGGGTTGTTTGGGCTGTTGTGGTGTGGCGGTGAGTGGTTGTTGGTAGGGGTGTGGAGGTTAGAGTTTGGAGGTGGATGTGGGGATGGGATGGCAGCCGCAACAGCCGGGTTTTTGGTGACGGCGTCTCGGGTTTTAAGACGGCCAGCCTCAGAGAGGAGCTGGTCGATGGCATCTTCCCATGATGGCAGGGAGTTGTTTAGTATGGAGGCAATGGTTTCGAATTCTGACGGAAGACCTTTAACGAGATGGAGCACACGTTGTTGGTCGTTCATCGTAAAATCAAGAGCATGAAGCTGGTCGGTTAGGTCGCGAACTTTTTGACAATACTCATCAAGGCTCGGCATGGAGGCTAGGGTAAGGTTAGCCAATTCGTGTTGGATTGCTTGCGCACGGGGGCCTTTGTTATTCATAAAGAGGCGTTTGACCCATTTCTAAGCATCCAATGTTGTGGATTCATCGGCCATAACACGAATGAGAAGATCGTCTGCGAGAGTTCCGTTTATCCACTGTAAAACAATGGAGTCTACGTTCTCCCATTCGGCGAAATCGGCGGAGTTTTTGGCAGGCGATGGCATACCATCAATGTGGCAGAGCACATTGTACCCTTTGGCATGAAGGGTAAACAGTTTGACCCATAAAGCATACGAGACTTTGGTGCCATCAAGTGTACGAACCTTGTTTTGGATATTCGAAACAGTGTAGACTGGGTGAAGGGGTTTGAAAGTGGCGACTCCAGGAGTAGTTTTATCAGTCATAGTGACATAGGAGGTGAAGCAAAACAGGGAACAAAGATGAAGGGTCTGATCGAAAACAAGACAAAGGACGGCAGAAAGGGGTGTTCGAGAACAAGCCCTAGAAGGTTGATACCATGTGAATTAGTATAATGCCTTTCCTTTCTCATTACACAAAACGTACATAAATAGTTACAAGGATAAGAGGTAAATACGGAAACAATGGAATACAAATCATACAAATATATACATTGATTTACAAAATAACAAACCAATAATTGTAGAGCACAATTATCGGTTAACACTAGGGTCTACACCTTGCAGTTTTATTAGGCTATGAGGTGTGGTTGGAGCCTCATGGAGCTTTATCATGCCACCTAGGATCCATGTCATCGCCATGTCAGCATGGGGACTTTATCATGCCCCCCTTTAATTTGGAGGGTGTGGATGGAGCCCCGTGTCATGATTAACTAATTATTTATTTATATATTTATTTTTTTAAATTAAATGGAAATTTTAATAACTACAAAATTAAAAATAAAAACATAATTTCATTAAAAATAAAAACACAACATACTAGAAAAAAAGACAACATACTTAAAAAAAACTACATATATTTGGCCCGAATTTGTGCCTTACGAGCCTCCAAAATGACTCGGTCCTCCTCTGGTAGATGTGACAGATCCCTTGCAAGAAAGTCCAAGTCTCTCGCAATTTGTTTCTCCATTCTCATTTCTTGGTCTTTTTCCCTAATGGAGATTATTTGCTTGAGATCTGCCTGGAACTCGCTAATCTTTGACGGACCATCTGATTTAGTAGACTTTCCACGTGCCTTGGCTTTACTTTTATCCCTACCAGTTGGACGAGGCAGCTCTTGTGGTTCTTCAAACTCGTCAGCATCCTCGTTTAGATTAATTACTGTACGAGCATCGGACCCAGATGGTTCGGTGGTGGATGTCGATTTGGACGGTTTGGATCTGGGGCGGGTTGGGTCGAACGGTGGCACAAGATGCCACTTTGGAGATTTGCGAAGAAGCTCCCATGTGGTTACCAACGTAAACATATGCCCATGGTGCATTCTATAGTCGTTGTGGGCTTCTGTCAAGACATCGACATCGCTCGCACCACTTCTCCTTCGAGTGTTATTGACGAGGTTGTTGTATATGTTGTTGAAATTGCTAACCTTCAGCCTCATAGCACCCCACTTTCCCGAAAAAGAGTCGGCGGTTCGATACACGCCACGACCCATTGCGGCGAAAAACTTCTCCCGTATACGACCCCAAAATACCTTTATGTCTTGGTCGTCTCCTAAAAAATATTATTTACAAAAGCATAAAAACAAATATTTACAAAAGCATAAAAAATTATTTACAAAAGCATAAAAAATATTATTTACAAAAGCATAAAAAAAATTATTTACCAACAATCTCGTCCTCCGACACGTCGAGCCAAGCTTTTGCCAACTCGAACTCTTCCTTAAGCGACCAAAATTTTACCTTCTTAGGGGTACGTTTTTCGGTCTCATCCTTCTTTTTATGGCTTCTTTTTTTATAGAAGAGGATTCGACTTGGGTTTCGGGAACGAATTCAGTTTCGCTTGTGTCTTGGGCGGGTATGTTTGGTGGTGGCATGTTTGGGGGAAAAAAGGGGGTTGAGAATAATACCCGAAATATGGGGGCATCGGTTGAGTGGTGGGATGAGGAGAAGTTGGTGGCATTGGATAATATCCAACCTCACCCGTACGCGGGTCTCGGCGATAGCGGTCCTCTTGCTTGTTGTTTTGCAAATTTGGTCAAAACGGATTGGTCGGGTCCCATGGGTTGTTTGGGTTGTTGGGAAACATTGTTGGGAAGTTTTAAAAAATATGAAGAGAATTGTATAAAAAGTGAGGTAGAAAGTGAGAGGAATGATTTAAAAAGTGAGGTAGAAAGTGGGTATTTATAGTGTTAATTTATAAATAAAATAAAAAGTAGTTTTTTTTTAAATTTTTGACCGTTTTCAACGGTCCACAAAATTAATGCTCCTCGGTCCATGCGCGTTGTAGCTCGTTACCATCTTGGCGATGGTTCAATAGTGCCCCGACATAGCGCCGGGGGTGTGGATCGATGGCGGGTTGGGGCGCTATGGGTGGCCAGCTGGGTTGGGTGGCGCCTCCACACCCTGCACCCTTATAAAATACAATATGTTTAAAATGTAAGACCATGGTGTGTGAATGGGCATGGGTTGGGGGGCGTTGCTCGACACGTGGCGAGTGTGGGATCCACAAGCTAAGACCACCCGTAGTGGGGGGGGGGGGGGTTGGCCTTTTTTCCCAAAAAAACGCCCCTCCACGCCGGAACCGCCCCCTGGGCGTTTTTTTTTTAAAAAAAAATTGGTTTGACGTTCTTTTTTCAACGCCCTTGTTCATTCCTTTTGGCCAACGACTTTCCTGAATGTTTTTGTTTGGCCAATAAGATTTTTTTGATGGTTTTTATTTTATTTTTGGGTAAATTACACCTTTCGTCCTTTATGTTTGTATCGAATTGCAATTGATAGCCTTTAACTTCAATAATTACAGACACAATCCTTTATTTGGAAAAGAGTAAACTGCTATTTTGGTACCTGAGGTTTAGTCACTTTTGCCACTTTAGTCCAAATCTTAATTTTTTTTGCATCTGGGTATCCGTGGTTTCAGTTTTATTGCCATTTTGGTCCAAAAGTGAAATCAGGTCATATTTGTCTTATAAAATCCTACTATTTTGTCATTTCCCTCAGGGACAAAATGGTCATTTTAAGCATTAATATATATATATATATATATGAATAAAATTAAAAAAAAACCTCAAAACACCACTCTCACAGCTCTCCCTTCAGATTATGAACAACAAAGAACAATACACAATAAACATAAACAATATAAAAAAGCACCCCCAATAGGATGTTCAAATCAGATCAGTGAATAATGGAATTGAAGCTAAACAAAGCAAAACCCAGATTCTAAATGAAAAACCCACATCAGATTCAACTTCAATTGTTGAAACCACAACACATGTAATTAGAAAAGTTATATAAGCAGAGGTCTAGAAGAAATCAAGAGAGAGAGAGATCCATACTTAGAAGCAGGTGGAAATGTTGGTGAATTTGTATTGGAAAGAAGAGGTGGGGTTTAAAGAGTAGTGAGAATGAAAAGGACAGCGGAGCTTTAATGGCGGATGATAATGGCACCGCTAGTTATCTAATTATGGTATGTCACCAATCTTCATATATGAATTTCCCCCAATCTGAATGTGAGCCCTAACCCTAGTAGCGGAGGCGATGCGGCTGTGGTTGAAGACGGAGGTTAAAGACGACCGCCGGTGGTTGAAGGAGATGAGCGGCGGAGATGATGGTGTTGTAGAGGGTTGCCGGTTCGGAGTAAAGATGGAGGATGGTGTTTGGTGATGGAGAACGACTATTATTAGGGTTCAAACATAAAATGGAGTTGTGGTGAAGGAGATGGTTCTGTTATTAGGGTACAAACATAAAATGACCATTTTGCCCCTGAGAAAAATGACAAAATAGCAAGATTTTATAAGACAAATATGACATAATTTCACTTTTGGACCAAAATGGCAATCAAACTGAAACCACGGGGACCCATATGCAAAATGTTTGAGATTTGGACTAAAGTGACAAAAGTGACCAAACCTCAGGGACCAAAATGGCAGTTTACTCTTTGGAAAACTTAGTACATCTTTCGTCCTTTAGCACTAACAAGGTTAAAATTTTCAGTTAAATTTATTCACTCAAGGGCAGTTTAGTCTTTCTACTTAATTATTTATAGTATAAATAAAAGAAAAGAAAATCAAATATAAATACATTTTTTCTCTTTCACTCTCTCTCTCTCTCTCTCACACACTTTGAACTATCTCTCTCTAAGACCATGGGGTATGGTGGGGCGGGGATTTGGGGCATGGGTTGACACTTTGAGTTCGAGCCCCCTGCTGGTGAGTGACGTGTCCGTGGGGTATGGCGGGGCGTGGCTAGCCCGGCGTGGCTTGACCAGGTGTATTAAAATAAAAAAATATTTAAACATGGCCCGCTATGCCCTAGCCAACAAGCCAATAAGAGCCGGTCACATAGGATCGCTAGCATGCCCCACGCCCGGCCTTAAACTCCCGCCCAAGGGGCCACGCCCAAACCCAAGCCCACCCGGGGTGGTGACTTGGGTGTTTCTCTCCAACCCCCGCCCCAACCCCCGCCCCATACCCCATAGTCTAAACAAACAAAAGCCACCACCATCAAACCCACTACCATCCCCCAACAACCACCATCACTAGCGGACTTGACATTTTGGAAACAAATGACGTTGAGCATCGGACTTGAGATTCTTCAAATTGTTGATTTTATCGACCAAATCAAGTGTTCCTACTGGAGTAGCGACCTGAGGAAGTAGCGGCAACCCAAGTGGAGTTCGACAAGGGTGTCGATTCAACCAGGTGACAAAATCACATATTCTATTTCAGACAATTGTGATGGAGACAAATTTGAGTAGGGATCTAGAGGGATGGGTGGAATCGGAAGTGAATGTGGTGGATTTAGATACATTAAACAAATTGTTATGTTTTCATGAAGTCATATGAAGGGTTTACAAAGGGGGAAGGAGAAAGGGGTAAAAAGACTTTATTGCCCTCACATGAGGTGCACATGATCAAAGTTAACGTTTAAAACAAACCTGGTTAGCGCTAAAAGACGAAAGGTGTAATGAGTTTTTCAAATAAAGGACTGTGGCTGTAATTATTAAAGTTAAAGGTTATCCACTGCAATCCGATACAAACAAAAAGGATGAAAAGTGTAATTTACCCTTTTATTCTATTACACATCTTTTAACATAATGCCCCACAATGCCCACATCCCCACTACACCCATTTTAGAAAAACGACCCATAATGCCCCATTGCTGACTGGACTGCCACATAACACACCGCGCCCATGGGTGGGGGCATTATTCATGTGTACCACTACACATAGTCTCATACTCAAAAATTAGGGGTGTGGTGGGGCGTCGCTTAGCTGGGCGTGGGCAGCCATGTGGAATTTAAAAAAAAAACTACAAAGAAAATTAAAAAAACAAACCTACATTGAACCAGCCAACCACAGCCCACCATGTCATCCAGTCCTCCCACCCCACGCCAGGCAGAATCTCCACGCCAAACGGGCAACGCTGACCAAAGCGCCAACTCGGGATAGAGCACCCGACGTTAAAGGGCCAAAACACCCAAAACCCACGCACACACCCACCAGTCTAAGGATGGACTAAAAAATGTTCTTGTAAAGTGAATGAATTTAGTTATTCGAAATTATAATAGAACTCCAAAAGGCATTAGATTGTATTTATAACCCTCTCGTTTGTTTTATTATTAAAATTGCATTACTGTAAAAATATATTTATTTTTTTGTGATTGTATATATATTTTTTTTGTTTTGTATGGCACAGCATCATTAAAGACTTATTTCAAGGAAATAGGAATGCAAATGTACTTTCACTCATATAGAAAAAAGAAAACAAATTTTGTGTTTACAATTTATTTTTGTTCATTATAAAAAAGAAAAATTTATATGGGTCTAAACTCAATGCCTTCCATAATAAGCCCACTAAACTCCTTATTGTCACGAAGGTTCAAAGTGAGATCCATGTTGAATCTAGTGGCAGCTTGGAATTCCCAAATTTTCACTTCAATCCATCCATCCTTCCTTTGGCGTGGAAGGCCTTTAAATTTCGGCCAATTGAGTGGGTTGTGGGTGTTTTGACCAACCTTTGGTCTAATAACTGGGGTTTGAGTACTCGTTAAATAGATATACCAAACTTTATATCTGGTTCCGCATTCTTCTTCGACTTCCACAGGCGCCTCAAATCTTGATTGGTCTTCTGGTAATTTGTAGACAAGGTAACATGCATATGTTGTTTCAGATGATATTAGTTGGGACTGGAGTTTAGTACTGATAAAAATTTTTGTAGAATTGCACTGAACGGCCTTTCCAAATCTGAGAAAACTTAGAAAATCATCGTACATGTGAAAGATTCGCAAAAGATAGTAATTTATATAAGAAATCTGTCAGGGAGATATAAAATAACCTTGATTGTTCGGTTGGAAACGTCTCTCCATTTGTGCGCCAATGCGGTATGAGAGCTGCTGATAGCATATGGCATTTCTTCCCCGTTTTGGCAAGAGAAAACCACTGTCAAGCAACAAGTATATAGATATGTTTAGCAATTCAATATATAATTCTCCCCTCTGGTGGAACCATGTTCATAGGCTCCACAACAACTACATATGGAAAAAAGATAAATGGATTTGCAATTCAGTAATGGAAGTACGAAATTGTTGCTATCAAAGTTACCTTCCTGCCATCATTGGTTAAGAACCCTTTGCAAAGAATTGAGTACGTTTTTTTCTTCTTCGCTGTCCATGATAAATAATCAAATATCCCTCGAAAATAATCAAAAATCCCTTTTTTTGACAACTTCATTATGTCTTCAAAATCAGATGGCAATTTTTCTTCCCAATTTGCATCTGAATCTGATGTGGGTTGCTTGTCATCTATATGTTCCACCTGTTGAACAACATAAACATATCAGACTTTGAATTAGTCACTAATATGGGTTTTCTTACATTGAGAATAACAAAAGTTATCGTGGCAGCTGGACACTATAAGAAATTTAAATGATATTAATTAATTAATGATGTACATGAATAATCAAACTTTAATTGGTAAACTTACGTTCTCCAAGGGCTGAAATTCAATGCCTTCTACTAATATGTTGGAATAAGATCTTTTATCGAAGCCCTCAAACAAAATCTGAAGATCAACTGTTCTGTTGTTCGTAGTAAACTGATACAATTCACATGCCCACCATCCATCTTCTCTCTCGTACGCAAGGTATGAAATTAAACTCTCTCTCTCCCAATGTAATCTGTATTTGAGGGATATAGGTTCAAATCTCTCCCTTTTGTACTTAAACTTGAACACAAGGATCACCGTGTATGTGATTCCTGGTGACAAGAACTGAGTTTTTATATATGTTTTCAATATGTAATCTCCATCCCATTGGTAGGTGCCCACAGCAAATCTGCGTGCATAGCAACAAAGAATGATACATTGTAGGTGGCAAGTACTTGCCAAATACTCTCAAAAGCTAGAAACAGGAAAAGTCACCTTGAATTATATTTAGACGAG
This sequence comes from Helianthus tuberosus, assembly GCA_030545235.1. NCBI lineage: Eukaryota > Viridiplantae > Streptophyta > Magnoliopsida > Asterales > Asteraceae > Helianthus > Helianthus tuberosus. The sequence goes on along the minus strand of CM060423.1, from coordinate 167,338,299 downwards.
AAATAGAAGATTCTCGGGACATCTGAACCCAAACATTTGGCAATAGATATCATCTCACAGTGTTCTCCTTTCTTATTTAACCAAAACCACTGTACGTCCATTAAACAAGTTCAAGTTAGATCGTTCATGTTAAAAGTTACATGTGATGGTAGCACTAGGAGGAGCAGTGTCACTTAATGGGACGGTAAATGGCATGTGATATTCTATAGAGTAAATTACGATTTTGGCCCCTTTGGTTATATCACTTTCACCCTTTTAGCCCAAAAAAGAATTTTCATCTGAGCCCCCACGTCTTTTTTCTAACCCTTTTGGCCTCTAACTTCTTTTTTTCTAACCCTTTTGGCCCCTAACATTTAATGGATCGGGTTAGTGTTAGGGGCCAAAAGGGTTAGAAAAGAAGACATTGAGGGCTCAGATGATAAAAAATTCTTTTTTATGCTAAAAGGGTAAAAGTTATATAACTATAGGGCCAAAATCGTAATTTACTCTATTCTATAATACAGACACAGAAGCTAATTACTGTTTTGCCGCTGTTACGTAGGATCCCTTTGGACTGAAACTTCATCGGTTCAACATCAGAGCTGTAGTTCAGAGGACATTGTTTGTTCCATTCACATATAAACTCTTGATAATTGAGTAAATCTAGACTTCTCTCAAGTTCTGCCACAACCTCAGCCATCTTTGGCCGATCTTCACGAGATTCCTTCAAACATTGATACGCAATGTCTGAAAATATTTCTAAAGTACTTTGGTCCAATGGTTGAATGGTCGGATCTTTGAAGATGATATCATTTAACTTGTTCTGTTCATAGCTCTTAATCCACGTGGTCACTAAGATCTCCTTAACATGATCCTTGCTATCAAGCGTATAGCATAATCTCCCGCATAAAACTTCAAATAAGACCACACCCAAAGAGTATACATCCGACTTTTTAGTTAGGGTGTGTGTCATCGCATACTGTGGATCACAGTACCCAGGGGTAATTTCTGCAACTCTGAAAATAGCAGAGTTCTGCTCATTAGCGGGGCCCATTATTGATAATCCAACATCAGAAACTTTAGCATTCCATTGGTCATCAAGTAGGATGTTGGCGCTTTTTACATCATAGTGGATATGTCTTTGGTGTGTCTCCCTTTGATCATGAAGGTACCTTAGCCCCTTTGCGGCATCCAAACATATCTTGAGACGTTGTGACCACGTGAGATGAGGGGAGTCCAAATAGCGGTCAAGGCTTCCACAAGACACATGCTCGAACACAAGGATCATCTCATCCCCTTGGTAACAAAATCCCAGAAGAGAGACAATATTTTCATGTCTGTAACGGGAAAGTGTCCTGATCTCTTTCAAGAAGTTAGGGATTCCTTGTCCATACTTCGGATCAATACGCTTAATAGCAGTCATGCTTCGGCCCTTACAATGAGACACTTCTCCTCTATAAACCTTCCCAAAAGCACCACCTCCAATATAGTTCTTCTCAACGTTGAAGTGGTTGGTGGCTGATGTTATCTCTTCCAGCGGGATTTTAAGATCTTGGAATTGCTGCCAGAATACCAACATATTTGGGGATCAGATAATAGTTACTAAATAGAAATCAAGGGTGGGAAAGCAATTCAAGCAATTGCAAATGCACAGCTTGAATTCTTTCCCAGGAACGGTAAAGGGAAAAAAAATACTTGAACGAGAAAAATAACATTTTTGCTAAGCCTTTTAAAGAAGATCTCATATAAAAATAGAGTGAATTGCAAATTTTGTCCTTTATCTATATATCACATTTCAGGTGATGTCTTTTGCCTTTATAATTGATGAGTTTTGTACTTACTGTTAGATTTTAGACACTCAAGGGTCTTTTAGTCTTTTTACCTATAAATGATCATATTTGTAATATGCTAATATTCGTCATAAAACAAAAATAAAATTTAAATCTATACATATAATAAAAGAAACACTTTGAGGACACTTGTCATCATATTAGGCTATGTCTTATGGATAATTATAATTTTAATTTAATCTCTTGTAATTAATTATAGATAATCCTCCTACTAAATATTATAACACCCTCCCTCTATCTCTTTAACCTCTGTCTTTCTCTACATGTTATCCTCCGTCACCGGCAACAACCACCACCACCGGCCACCAACCGCCTTTTCTCCTCTACATATTCTCCTCATATTTCTTTCTCAAACCTAGGGCAGGCAAATCGTGTCTTAGCAGGTTTAACAGGTATCTGATAATTTGAAGAACAAAAATTTAAACATGAATACGACTCGTTTAACTATTTTATATCCAATGTCTATAATACAGATGTATATTTTATGCACCTAGAAGGAGAAATAATGAATCCTAACTTTCAAATTTTGATTATTTTTAAAAACGGAAAAAATCACATGGTGTGCTTTTCTGTTATTGTGTCTTAGCAGGTTACCTATAGGTTACCTATTGCCAGCCCTACTCAAACCTATTGCCTCTTTGGTCTTACTATAAACCCAGATCCCCAGATGTTGGGAAACCATCCACCACTACCATCAGGATAAATATATTTAAATAGTAAATCAAAACATAAAAAAATCAAACATAACTCATCTAAAAAAAAAAAAAAAGCACACAGAAACGATATGCATATTGTATACAGCAAATTGCGACTTTGTAAAATCACAAAACATTATTCAACACAACTATGACAAAAACGAATTTCAAACTTAGTTGATTTGAATCTAATAATAGATAAACACGTTGAAAAAGTATATCAGAACATAAACGAAGTAAAACGAAACAAACATTAAAGCAAGAAGGATAAAATATACACCGAAACCCCTACCCCTGTATTTGATTATGAACAGTGACGTGGTTCTGATTTTAGTGTTTAAGGTTTGGTCGGTAATACCCTAAGAGACCAACCTTTTTCTCCGACAAAACTTTCTTCTCCCTAGCAGATCTGGCTCAAATCTTGGATGGCTCAAATCAGACTTGTGAGCAGGTATGGTGGGGGTGGTGGTAGCGTTCAGATGGTGAGATGGTGCTTCACCGGAGACGGTGAGGGGGTGTGGTTAGGGCTGTAAACGAACGCGAACAAGGCTTTGTTTGTGTTCGTTTGTTAAGGTTTTTTGTCTAACGAACGGTTCACGAACATCGAACAGGATTCTATGTTTGTGTTCGTTTGTTAAGGAACTTTAGTTGTTTGTGAACAGTTCGTGAACACAAGTTCTGAACGAACACAAACGAACATTAAACGTGATAAGTTAAATTATACTAATTTAAGTTCATGATAATCCACGACATTATCCAAAATTACTTAGACATGAATACATGAAAATCCTAATTCATAAGTTCATAAATTATCTAAAAAATGTCTTGATGACTTGTCAATTTTGTTTGGTAAAGAGTTAATATGTGGCGGGGAAATAAAAATTAGGGGGAAATGTTAGAAGGGAAAAAAGATTATGGGGGGAAAATATTAAGAGGGAAACAAAGATTAGGAGGGAAAAAAGTTTGAAGGGAAATTGATTAATGTTTAGGGGAAATAAAAGCTAGAAGAAAATTGAAAAATTAAAATTTGTTAACTAATGAATATAAACAAACGAACACGAACGTACATAAACGAACGAACATATTACCGAACGTTCACGAACGTAATCGAATGAACGAGACCTTTGTTCGTATTCATTTGTTTAGTTAATCGAACGAAATGTCCCGTTCGTGTTCGTTCGTTTATTAACGAACGAACATAAACGAACTTCCCGCCGAACAGTTCACGAATTATTCGCCGAATGTTCAGTTCGTTTACAGCCCTAGGTGTGGTGGTAGGGGTTCAGTTGGTAGGGAGTGGCCATGGCAATCGGTGTTTCTGTGGCGGTGGTGGTTCACCGGAAAAAACACCAATGTTTAGAGAGATGGGGCAAAGAGAGTTGAGAGAGATGATATCGAGAGAGAGAAAGGTTTTATGAATTTTATATATCTTATTTTATTTTTATCTTCATTTATTTAAGATACATATTTAAAATAAAAGGGCTAAATGACCAAATTGTCCTCATGTGCTTTGCAAATGACCTAAGTTAACGTTAAAAGTTAACTGGGTTTGGGCTAAGGACGTACATGCAAGTTTTTGAAACATAAAGTACAAAACTCATCAATTTTAAAGGCAAAGAACACCGCCTGAAATGTGTTATATAGATAAAGAACAAAATTTGCAATTCACTCTATAAAAATATGTATCTTCATTCTATACAAGTCTAGTGAAATTCCCAAATAAGCTAACATCCTATAAATATAATTTAACATCCTACAAACATAATTCACCTTCTGATATCTGAGTGCAGTCTCAAGTTCTGTCACAACCTCAGCCATCCTTGGCCGATCTTTACGAGATTCCTTCAAACATTGATATGCAATGTCTGAAAATATTTCTAAAGTACTCTGCTCCAATGGTTGAATGGTCGGATCTTTGAAGATGATAGCATATAACTTATTCTCTTCATAGCTTTCAATCCACGTGCGCACCAAATTTTGCAGAACACGACCATTGCTATAAGTACAACATAATCTCCCACATAAAACTTCCAATAAGACCACACCTAGAGAGTATACATCTGACTCTTTTGTTAGGGTGTGCGTCATCGCATACTGCGGATCACAGTACCCAGGGGTACCTGCTGCAATGGTGACAATAACCGATTGCTGCTCATTAGCGGGACCCATTATTGATAATCCAAAGTCAGAGACTTTACCATTCCAGTTGTCATCGAGAAGGATGTTGGCACTTTTTACATCACAATGGATAAGTCTTTGGTGTGTCCCCCTTGGATCATGAAGGTACCTTAATCCTTTTGCTGCATCAAGGCATATCCTGAGTCGCTGTGACCACGTGAGATGCGGGGAATTTAAATACCGATCAAGGCTTCCATGAGATGCATACTCGTATACCAGGATCATCTCATCCCCTTGGTAACAAAATCCCAGAAGAGAGATGAGATTTTTATGGCGGTAACCGGAAAGTGTTGTGATCTCTTTCAAGAACTCAGGTGTTCCTTGTCCATGCCTCCGATCCAGACGCTTGATAGCAACTGTGCTTCGTCCCTTAGAGTGAGACAGTTCTCCTTTATAAACTTTTCCAAAACCACCACGTCCAATACAGTTATCATCGTTGAAGTTGTCGGTGGCTGATGTTATATCTTCTAGTTGGATTTTAAGATGTTGAAACTGCTCCAAGAAAGCATCCATATTCGTTCGTGGATCAAGTAATAATTAAAAAAATGAAATCAAGCAATTGCAAGTTCACAGCTTGACAAGAGATGTGTAAAGAACCAACACAGGATGTGTATAGTCTCTAATATCTCTTTAAAACAGTGAAGTGAAAGAAGGTTAAGAATGAGAGATACACAAGATTAATTTGCTATGAGTACAGCCATGCAAAATGTAGTGGTGGTGAATATCAAGTCTCTTTAGTTGACCCAATGTCAACTCCGTGTGGGTCAGTCTACCGCCATTGTCATCGAGAAGGTGTTGTCATTGTCTAAATATTTGAGGATATCGGGTAATAGAGTTGTGTTAATTTTTTTTGATCCAGCATCATCGATGATTGCTTCATTTGTTAGCGTTCATTTTCTTTTTTCTTTTTTTAATTGAGCCAATGAATAAAACTTTTTACTTACTTTGGATAAAATTTTAAATGATCAGTAAAATTGGCATATAAATTTGCCGTTCAAAAAAAAAAGATGTTTGATAAATTATTTATGCAACTCTGATCAAAATCTGAATAAAGGCAAAGAACTCATCAATTTGCCGTTCAAAAAAAAAAAAAAGATGTTTGATAAATTATTTATAGGATGTTAGCTTATTTGGGAATTTCATGTGAAATTACATTAATTTTAAACATTGGTTTTGAATTTCTAATTAAAGTAACTTCTAGCGAAGTTAATGAAATGGTTAACTAGACTTTAGAACGTGGGGTATGGGGCGGGGGTTTGGGCGTGGGTTGGGGGAAAACGCCCAAGCCACCACCCCGGGTGGGCTTGGGTTGGGGCGTGGCCCTTGGGGCTTGGCTTTCAAGCCGGGTGTGGGGCGGTATGGCCATGCTAGTTGGCTGAATCTCATTGGCTCACCCGCCACGTTAGGCGGTGTTTTTAAATTTTGAATTTTAAAATTCAAACGGTCCCCTCATCTTCTCGAACCGCCACCCAGGTCTCCCAAAGGCCTCTATATATTGTCCCACCATACCCACTGGTCCCCCATCCCACGAACCCAACAACCCCACCGGCTACCCACTTTCTCTCGAACCCGCTATCCCACGAACCCAACAACCCCACCGGCTACCCAATTTATTTAACGCTTTAGGTTTGTTATTTTGTAATTTTTAGATATTATGTAATTTTTAGTATTATGTAATTTTTAAAATTTTAATGAAGTTGTAGGTTTTTTTATAAATGTTGTGTGATTTTTTATAAATTTTTTGTATTTTTTTTATTATTCTGCCACGCGGTGCACCCAACCCACGCCCCGCCATACTCCGCGGCCACGTAACCAGGCAGTGGGGGGGCTTCCATTCCACGTGTCAGCATATGCCCCAACCCAAGCCCAACCCAAGCCCCACCATACCCCACGGCCTTAGGAAAGCTTTATGAGACTGCGGGCGTTTTCTTTTCAAAAATAAAGCCCAAACACACCCGATATTGCCCCGAGCCCGCCCCCTCGGCGTGATTGCCCGTTTTTCGTGAAAAAAAAGTGGTTGGCGTTGTTTGAAACACGCCAAAAATGTGCATGGGGGAACGAGTTTAAGGTTCAAACGGTAACATTATTTAATTTTTTTTAATTCCAATTTAATAGTATAAAAACCCCACTTTATATCCAACTTTATATAAAAAAAAACCCACTTTCAATCAAACTTTCTCTCTACTTCTTTTATATTTTATAAATTCATGAACCCTTTCCGACCCCCTTTTGGTGTTCCGTCAAGACCCGGGAACCCGAACACCACCCAACCACAACAAAACTTTAACCTTCAAGACATGGACCCGAACATGTTATCGTACGCGGCTTACTTGAGTGGCTCTACTCCTTACATGCCACCCACTTTCGGCTTTGCCCAACCCGGCGGCTCGCAACCATCCCAACAACAACCCGAACCCGAGGTTGATATCGTGCCGGAGACGCAACCGAACCGGAGCAAGAGACATCGAAATGTGGTAAAAGGTCGCATAAAAAGAAGTAACCGAAAACTCCGGGAAAATACGGACTTTAGATCATCATCTTTTTTTTAACGTTATTTTTTATTCCGTTTTTTTTAAGTTTAGTCGGTTTTTATTTTCTTTTTAGAGTAAAATGCCCGGATAGTCCCTGTGGTTTGTCAAAATTTCACCTTTAGTCCCTAACTTTATGAAATTACACTCATGCTCCCTGTGGTTTGCTCGGTTGTTACTCGGATAGTCCCTGAAGTGGATGGAGTTTAGTTTTCTTAGTTAAGTTTATACAAAATTACTAAACTACCCTTATTATAAAACATACTAAATTAAATAATTTAAAGTGGGACCCACTTTTAATTTATATTTATATAATTAATAATATAATATACCAACTAGTGGGACCACTAACACACAAGATCTCATCTATCAGTTTTCCGACGACTCCCAGGTCGTCTTCTCCGGCAAGCCGTCTTCCCGGCGCCGACGCAAGCTACAACCACGGTAAGTCATATTCCAACCGTCCCTTGCAAGCCACCTACCAACCCTCCCCTCGTAAGTCGTCTTCCCCGGCGAGCTTGCAACCATGACACACTTCTACCTCCACCCAAACACACAGCTGCAACAAATTAGTCACCTAATCCACAATATAATTTTAATCAAACCATTTCTTTCATTTCAATTTCACCTCTGTTGCTTGTTTCAATACATTAACAGAAAGCTAATTGCAAATAAAGGAAGCCAAATTCCATAGTCCACTAAATTTGCAAAAAACTCATGAATTAATAAATGTCACCTCTGAAAACTTACATCGATTTTTGTTCAACTCAGGCTCCATTGCAACCACATAGAAAAAAACTTACTCTTGGGTTTGATATGGCAACTTTTGAAACAACAACACCAAGACTAAATATCGAAATTCCCTAAAATTCAAGTGCGCCTTTACCTATTTCTGTAAATTGTTTCAGATAAATTGTAAATTTTACGTCATGATTCGTGTTTAGTGCAAGAGTTGTGGTAAGGATTTTCCCGGTGGATGCGCATAGATCTAATAGTATAAATTTGGTAAAAGCTGGGCGATGCAATTCAAGTGCGTGTGTCGTAAGTTTCAATGGACTTGTGATAAGGTCTTGGGTGGTTGGAGATAAGAAAAAGAGCAGGGATAGAGATTTGAGAAGAGGGTGGGTGCAGGTGGGGAAGAAGAAGAACAAGGATTGAGAAGTGGGATTAGAGGTTGTTTTGTGTTTTAAGTAAAAAAAAAGCAGATCCCACCTTAATTAAGTATTATTTAATTATTTTTTTTAATGATAAGGATGGTTTGTTTTATAATAAGTAAGGGTAGTTTAGTAATTTCGTATAAACTTAACTAAGAAAACTAACCTCTATCCACTTCAGGAACTATCCGAGTAATAACCGAGCAAACCACAAGGAGCATGAGTGTAATTTCATAAAGTTGGGGACTAAAGGTGAAATTTTGACAAACCACAGGGACTATCCGAGCATTTTACTCTTCTTTTTATTTCTAGTATTGTAATTTTTTTTAGTTTAATGAATTATTTTAAGTTTTTAATTTAAAAAAATAAATAATTGTGTAATGATTGGATTGGGCGTTATTGGGCATTATTCCCACTACGCCACTTTTGCAAAAACGCCCAATAATACCCCATGCTGACTAAACTGCCACATGGCAGAAAACGCCCCAAGGTGGGGGCATTATTCAACAAACGACTACGCATGGTCTGAGAAGTAATGAGAAAAAAAAAAGGAAATAGATGGGTTAGACTTTTCACTTTAGAATAGATAGTTTTTATTGCTAGTGGGAACTTTAAATTTGTTGATGCACTTTGTGGATGCGGCTTGGTTCAGTTCGACTCGGTTTGGTTCGACTCGGTTCGGTTCGGTTCAAGACCGACGTTGCGACATTCCTCCGTCGTGCGCCCCAGAGTTCGACACATGAAGCACGAAGAGCCACGAGCTGACATCACCATGACATCACCATGATGTCATGGTGATGTCATCTTTTATATAATGTGAATGTGAAATACCTTAACTGTGCTAAAGTCAACGAAGACTAAGGTTCATTGGACACACATGTGACGAACAATGATTAATGAAGATTGTTCATCACGAACACTCATTGTTCGTGGTCCTCATGATTGTTCGCCACTTGTGTCAACGAAGACTCTAGTCTTCGTGGGTCAGTTAAGTGTTCGTGGCCCAGTAACACTCTTCGTAGTGATACTGGGTATTGGGGCCTATATAAACAGAGATTTGTTTCATAGTTCAGTTAAGAGCGTCAAGAGAGTCCTGTGAGTTTGTAACACTGTGTGTATGTGTACTCATTCTCTTCACTTAATCAAAACTTTGTGAATTTTTTGTTACTTTGTGTTTGTTTCTTTTTGCTTTGGTTTGCATACTTACGTGGATTCCGCACTCGTTAGTGTGTTAACAAACAAGGAAGTAGGTTTAATCTTGATCCTCCAAGTGGCCCTACAAGTGGTATCAGAGTTTTGGCTCTCTTCCTTGTTTTAAACAAAGCAAAACCTTGTGTTTGAGCAAGTTGTGAAGTTTCTGTAAGTTGTTTTTGAGTTTGAAAACAAGAAAGTAAAGTTTTTCTGAAAAAGTGTTTTAAAACTTGGTGAAAACTTGTTGTTTGGAGAAATTTTTTTACAAAAACCCAGTTAAAACACATGGAGACATGTTAGGACTTGGTTTTTCTTAAAATTTCTTTCAAAATTTGTGTTCGTCAAATTTTCCGGTGAGTCGGTTAACATGAAAAGTCACCGGTTTTTGGTAGGTAGAGATAAGTTTCAAAAGGATTTTCTGAAAAAGCTTGATTTCGAATGTTTGTTTTCTAACCAACTTAGGATATCCAGCTTTCAACTTTTGTAAAACCAGAAAAAGTAAATTACTAAAAGCGGGCGAATCCCACCTGCCAGTGTGTTCACGAAGAGTATACTTGTTCAACGAAGAATCCGGTCTTCGTGGGTTTTGTTGTCGACGAAGAATAAGACTAAGAAGATTCAATCTTTGTGGCTTTTGTTCTCAACAATAGTCTTCGTGGCAATTAAAAATCCTGGTGAACCTTTACAAATCTTCGTGGTATTGTTGCATGGTTCGTAGACATCACTTATTGTTCGTAGGTAGAGACACAACAATCTTCGTGGACAGTAGTCAACACTAGTCTTCGTTGACTGACTCTTTGTGACATACAGTGTTCGTAACATATTACTCTTTGTAGACACATAATAGTCTTCGTCGGCCCAACTAGTTACAAGTCTTCGTCGGCCAAAGTAGTTACAAGTCTTCGTTGGGCCTTTGTCTTCATTGTCTACTATAGTGTTCGTTGGATATCAGTCTTCGTGGTCCATTTTACATTCTGTAAACTTGGGCCTAGTCATTAAAAGAGTCTTCGGCCCACTATAAAGTCTTCGTAGTCCATTATAAACCAAGTCTTCGTTTGGTCCACAACTAGTCTTCGTGGATATCTGTTGTTTTGGGCTTTACGATTTTTTTTTGTGAGTCTTTCTTCGTTGACAAACAAGAGTCTATTCATTGTTCGTGGTCTTTTTAAGTCTTCGTAGGATTTGTTTTTAAATTGTCAATTGTTTTTAAACATATAGTCTCCAAGTCTTCGTAGTGAACCTTCAGTCTTCGTGAACATTGTTGGTGAACATTACAAGTCTTCATGGCACATAGTGTTTGTGGACAAAGACTTGTATTTTTCATAGAAGGTTTATAATTTTGTCAAAACTTAAAATTTGTGTATTAGCTTAAATTGTCTCTTTATAAAACTTCACAATGAGTTCAAATCCTTGGAGTTGGAGTGAAAACTCAAGTATGCCACAAGATCCTTCACAATGGGTGAAAGGATTGATACCCCAAAAGGAAATCACCGAACATCAATGGACATGTGTCGCGAATCAAAACAATAGCATTCAAAATCTTCTCTTAAGCGAGAGTGAAACGGGAAGCAACAATCGTCCACCAAAATTGAATCATATGAATGATTACCCATTATGGAAAAGTCGTTTTCATACGTATGTTTTAGGGAAAAACACCGAATTGTGGACATGCTTTATCACACCGTACAATCTAGCTCTCGAAGAAGCGGGTTCTAATGCACAAGCTTTGGCGGCATTGCGCGAGGATGATAAGAAGGCGTATGATCTTGAGAAGAAAGCATTTGCTATCCTTACGCAAGCACTTCATAAGGATATCTATCATCAATTCTCGTATTGCACGAGTACAAAGAATTTGTGGGACGTGTTGGAAGCTAGAGGAGAAGGTAATGCTGCACCGAGAAAGATTCGGCACGATTTGTTGAAGAAGGAGTTTGAAGGATTTCGGTTCATGGAGAATGAAACACACTACGAGATGGCTACTTGGTATTATCACTTGGTTAGTGAGATGCACTCATACCAAGTTCAGGCTACACAACAAGAGATGGTTATGCATTTTGCTGAGGCTTTGCCACCCAAGTGGAGTCAGTTCATAGACTTGTTGAAGCATACTGGTGCTTTAGATACAGTTAGCATTTATGAATTCGTCCAAAAGCTCGAGAACTAGGATGAAGAGGAAATTCGAAAGGCTAGACAACTTCCAGTTCAACAAAACCCCGAGATATACTATGGAGGTATTAATATGGGAGTTAGTACCAGTCAACAACAACCGAAGCTTCAGACTGCGTTTGTATCAAGTACAGATCCTTATGGAAGATCATTACAATTACCTTGTCAACCACCTCTTCAACAAACCCAACAACAACCCTCTCTATTCACACAAACTACCCTACAACTACCTTATCAACCACCTCTACAACTACCTTGTCAACCACCTCTACAACTACCTTGTCAACCACCCCTACAACTACCTTGTCAACCACCTCCTCAACAAGCCTTTTATGGGAATAACAACACTCAATCTTCAAACCCCAACATTGTCCGATTTGATACCTCAAACTTCACCAAAGTTAGTGTGGAAGCTGCTCGGGAACATATAGAGCTTCTAAACACAATGGTGAGTGCCTATTGTGAATTAGTTGCAGGTCAAATTGGGAACATTAATTTGACAGATGAAGACTATCAACAAATAGACAGGGAGGAAATGGAACTGATGGATATTTAGTGGGTGTTTACAAGTGCAGTAAGGAGAGCTAAAGACTACATGAGAAGAACTAGTAGAACAAGTTTGGAAAGCAAGAGGGATACTAAGTATGGTTTTGATAAGGATGCGGCTACGTGCTTCAATTATGGTGAGAAAGGCCACTTCAAGCGGGAATGCACTCGACCGAGAAGACAAGGAAATCAAAATCCTTTCCGGAACTAGTCAAGCTCATCCAATTCCAATCAAGTAAACAATGAAAGGGGTGTTGTGGCGGTTAACAATTCGGGTAACTCAAACCAGTCGGGGCCTTCCAATTCTAATAGGGCCTTAGTAGTTCATGCAGATGAAGGATGTGACTGGTCAGTTCAACTGGGGAATCAGGGAACATAAGGAAATGGAGGAACTACTTGTTATGCTAAGATCATCAAGTATATTAAGCATATTCACAGTGAGGAGTTCTATGAGGATGATGACAGTTCTGGTTACAGCGGTAGCTCGGATGAGGAAAGCTCCAATGCGGGTGGTTATAGTTCAGATTCGGAAGTAAAGGAAAATCTTGATGTTGAGGTTGATAGTTTGCTGAACGAAGCCGAGGAGCTTAAAAGTCAGACATCGGTGTTGATAAAGAAAGCTGAAGCTGCTTCAAAGGAAATGGAGAAATTCTTCACCGAGGATGGATCTTTTTCTTATCAAACTGCCTTTATGGTAACTGCTGCAGCTTCGACTAGTAAGGAAAACACCGAAACTTCTAGTGTATGCTATGATTGTGTAGAATTGAAACGTAAGCTAGAAGTAGTAACTAGTCACAATCAGGGTTTGGTAGTTGACCTTTCGAAATGCAAGGAGGCAAACATGGCTTTAACTCACAATGAAAAAGATTTCAAATCTGTTATTGAAACGCTTAAGAAAAGTGTGTCTGAATTAACAAAAATAGTTTTGAACAAGCAAACAGGTATTAATAACTATATTAATATCATTGAAGAATTAAAGAAAGAGTTAGCCATTGCCAAATGTGAGCATGATGCGATCAAGCTCAAGTTGGAGAGTTATTCTAACTCCCGATATGTGCTTGATCATATCATCGAGGTTCAGAAGCTGAAAGGGGATGTTAAGTTCATTGGGTATAAGTCATGTCCACCTCCGTTGAGACACAATTATACCAAGATGCCTGATGAGGAAGAAATGCCACGGTTTGAACCATCTGTATAAGCTGAAAGGGGATGTTAAGTTCATTGGGTATAAGTCATCGAGGTTTAGGGTTTAAACTGGATGATTCATCAAAGGAATCGAAAAAGACAGAAAATGTGTCTTGTGCTGTGGAACAAAGTCCTCCAATAATTGAGGATTCTGTTTCATCAGATGATGAATCTGATTATGAATCGGATGAATCAGATGAGAGTTATCAGGATCAATCTCTTGATAAGAAGAAAGGAGTAGAAATTCCAGTTGAGAATCACATCTTGTGTGATCCTCCTACTCCCGTTGCCCCCGTTGTGCAATCAATTGCAAAACAAGAGATTGATTCGATCAAATCCGTGGATGAATATGTGTCTACGTTTACGGGAGATAATGTGTTGTATACCTTGGTTGGTGATGATAAAATCTACTCAAATAAGGATTTCCCAATTAAAAATGTTAATCCTTCAATGATTGAAAGAGTTTTAGAAGATTCTACCAGTAAGTTTTTGGGTAAGGCGATCCCGAGAGTTACAGTAACTCAGTGTGATCCTATTCCAAAATCTGAAGTTAGAAAACAATACGGGAATAAAAAATTACCAACTGATAAACAACCAATCGCCCCTAATGGTAAACAACAGGAAAAACGAGCTCAACAACCTAAGTTAGAACCAAAAGGAGCTCGAAACAAGAAAAAGGGAAGGGATGTTAAATTTGTGGCCTCAAGCGGTACTGACAAAATTGAGACTTTTGAAAACAAATCTAATACTGTTTTTGTCCAACAAGTCAAAATTTTGAAACGTAACAGTGATAACAATTACACTCAACATACAAATGGGTGTGATAATGAAGCTAGTACCTCAAGGCCCGCAAGTTCAACATCGGGACATCGCTCAGAATGTCCTAAATCTGTTGAAAGGAGAACATGTTTTAAGTGTGGGGAATTTGGGCATATAATCAAAAATTGTACAAACCCACCAAAACCAAGGTTTGTTGAAAAAGCCCCTCCTGAAAAGGATTACCAACGTCGTACTGTGTCACCTAAACAAGACAAACGAATTGTTAAGGAACGAGAAACAAACAACGACGTAAAAATGTTAAGGTAATAAAAAAGCCTTAAAACCAGATGTTGTTGAAAAGTGACCAAGTTCATCAAATTCGTCAAAACCAAAAGTGTCTAAAACTGTAAATAATAATCAATTTGGTAAACGACAACAATCTTGGAAACCTAAAACCGGTACAGTTTCAGGGGGAGGCACACCATTTCCAAATCATCAAGAAATAGAAATAACATTTCTTGATGATAAGGGTCGACCCAAGACCACTAAGGCTTGGGTCCCCATCTCGAACTGATTGTGTAGTGTGTCGTGCAGGGTGTTCCAGGAGGAACTATGAATAGTCTTTGGATTGTTGACATCGGAGCATCCCGACACATGACAGGCAACTTAAGGCGCCTGTACGATGTGAAAAGCATTAGGGGAGGTTATGTTGCTTTTGCTGGCTATAAAGGCGGATACATCACTGGATAAGGAATGATTTCCAGTGGTGTTGTTAGTTTTGACAAGAGCAATTATGTGCGTCAAATTGATCACAATCTTCTTAGTGTTTCGCAAATCTGTGACAAGAAGTTCACGGTACATTTTGATGATACCGGTTGTTATGTGCTGAAACCCAAATCATGCATCTTCACCGGAGCATCCTCACCAGAGCTTCTTCATCTTCTTCTCTTCAAAACAAACACAAATCATGCATCTTCACCGGAGCATCCTCCTTTGTCACCGGAGCACCTGCATCTTCACCAGAGCATCATCCTTCCTCGCCGAAGCACCTGCATCTTCACCTTCACCGGAGCATCACCGGAGCACCTGCGTCTTCACCGGAGCATCACCGGAGCTCCTTCATCTTCACCGGAGCATCTTCATCGTCACCGGAGATTTTAATGGATTAAATATATGAGATTTGTTTGATTATGTAAAAAACATCTTTGTTTTGTTTGATTGTATGGATTAAATTTATTAGATTTGAATGATGATATAATGCTCCTTTGTCTTCCATCTTTGTTTGAGGTTTTGGATATAATGGCAATACTGGAGTATCTTCTCCGGTGTTTCAGGCAAAACTTCGGTTAAAGGGCAATAGCGGCGACGACATCAATAGTGGCGACAAAAAGGGCAATAGCGGCCGATCTATACCGGCGACCCTTTTGCGGCGACATATCGCCGCTAAAACCAATAGCGGCGACAAAAAAGGGTTTTAGCGGCGACACATGTCGCCGCTAATGGTACCCGTTTCTTGTAGTGTATAGAGAAACTCACCAAATTAAAAAAGTTACAATCACAACAGATTCTTCGCAAATGAAACATTAATTTTTTTATTATTAAGAATTTTAATCTATAATATATTATAAGAGCATTCACATCCAATCCACTAAAAATATACATACATTCCACTAAAAACAAATACTTTTTCTCTCTCCTTTTCAATATATATTACATTTTTCTCTCTCTTTCACTCACAACCACTTTCAATATATATTAAAAAATTATAGTGGGTGAACAGTATCCCCCCAAATATACAGATGAACAGTAATATTTTCTCTCTCCTCCACTCACAACCACTTTTTATACTCTTTACATTTTAAAAACCCCACACTCACAATATGATGCCTTGGATGTGAATGCTCTAAAGGAAAAGTGATGTACAAGATGGTAATTTTACCACGCGTATCAATTTTAAAGCAGCATGTACAAGGTGCTTAAAGCATGTAAAATTGCAAGTCGTTCAAAGTTTTAAGACACTAGAGGGTTAGCATTGGAATTTCACGTGGAATTCTAAAGAACCCTAAATAAAGGCATGAAAATGAATCGTTTGTCGTTCAAGAGTCATCAACGGGTACAGAGTCTAGGGATTTCACCCCCTGCCCCAACCGATTTCTTCCCTTCTGATTTCTTTTTCTCAGTTGTGTAATGTGTAATTGAAAGTTAAAACCCTTATATGCGAATACAGAGATTGTTGTTACGGAAGGTGATGGGGCTTCTTTCTCTCAGGTGGAAGAATGGCAGATTTGGGGTCGCCAATTGGGGCTTCGACTCTCGTCTTTGGTTTAGATGATCAGAGCTTTCTATCAAGGTAAATTCCTTCAATATTTGTATGTTTAATTTCATGATCATTCATTTTTCTTCAACATTTGTATTATTATGTTTGATCGCCGATGATTGTGTTCGGCCAACTCTGTTAATCTCTGCTTAATGATCTTCATGGTAAGGGTTTTTCATTTTCCGATCATAATTAATTGTGCCATTATTAAGATTTTATCTGATTTTCGTTGTTCACTTGCAGTATTCAATCAGTTGTTTTAAAAATTAGGACAAGCTACCATCCATCTCTTTGTTACCAAAATCTCACCGCTATTTCCTATTCTTTTCATTTGATTTGATATTTCAATCTTATAAATATGCTATTAGTTTTGTTTCTATCAATTACTGGATATATTTGTTCTCATTCGACTGGTTATTTGTTTTAAATGAATTACTGATAATGTATCAGCTCTCGTATTCATGCCTACAGTAAGAATCGCGAGTCGGCTGCAAGGTCTAAAGAACGCAAACAGGTAATTAATTCTCTGTTATTCTAAATAGGGGGTCAAGTTTTTATGATTCTTATGGGGTGGTTGTTCAGGCATATCAAGCTGGAGATTCAAGATGAAACAGACAGAATCACTGGGAAGTCTAAACAAATATCTCCAATTCCAATCCAACTCAGCATGTATTCCCCCAACGGTATGTTTGTAGTGACTGCAATATTTAAAGTAATACCTACTCTTGTTCTTTATTTCTCATACAATGCTGACATCATATCATGATTTTCTTATTCTTCTAGTTGTCAACTTAACTTTAATCGACTTACCAGGATTGACCAAAGTTGCAGTTGGTACTTTTCTCCACCTTTCTCCTTATTGTTTGGATTAATTTTAAGCTTCATCTGAGTCTGATATAATGAGGGACAACCTGAATCTATAGTTGAAGACATTGAAAAGATGGTTCGAACTTACGTTGAGAAGGTATATTATAATGACTGTTTTGTTAAAACACTTAATGGCATGTCATTTTGTTAAAACACTCAATGACATGTGACCTTCATAGCATCACCATGTTGTAACATTTCAGCCATTTCTTAGTTATTTGCATATACTAATTACTTGATTTTGTTCAGCCCAACTCCATCATATTGTCAATTTCTCCAGCTAATTAACCTACTTACCATTTCAAGTTATAATTTACCCCCCCTTTTCTTGTCTACGGCCCAAGGACAAGTTTATAAATCAGTAATAGAGGTTTTTGTACTCTCACATTTTCAAAAATCTCGTTTTAATGTCAAAAGGGTATAATGGTCAACATTTAAGCAATTAACGGAAACATGCAAATGAATCGGATAAATAAGGAACCATGTAGTATAACCTCCGAGGGTTTTACTAACTTATTTTATGGTCCTAAAGGAACCTTAAGGCATCTCTAAAACAAGCTAAATCAGGTCAGAACTGTAAGTCAAAGCAAAAGTCTTCTTTTGCGACTTGCGGTTCCGAACCAAGCCTAAACTCGGAATTATCGGGTTGAACATGCTTAGACATATTCTTACATTATTTACCAAGTTATTTTAGTGTTAAACATGTTCCATAATCTCTACATTATCAGTTATGAGTTTATTTGCAAAAATAGCTTTCTGTTGACTTTTTTATACTAAGTTTGACCCGACAATTAACCAAGTTAGAGTGATAATCAGGGGGTGCCCTTTTAAGGACTTATTACCCACATAATTACCAACTTATAGCCACTTTCAATTCGAATAATGGCTGGACCATTAGTGATTAATCACCAAGTCAAAGCTTAATTACGACGGCTTTGACTTTTGGTCATTAAGCTAATAAAACTTGAACTAGAGAAGCTAAGAATGCTTACAAAGACTCTTAGCACGAATTAGGAACTTAAGAACACTTGCTTGAGCTCCAGGAAGTTCCAGAGATGAGTTTGAAGTGAAAATATTTCAAGTGTGCAAATGAAGAACTCAAGTCATGGCCTTTATATAGTGTTTTGCAAGTCCTAAGATCAAAGCATGTGTCCCTAGGCTGTTACCAGATGTTCCCAAGTGTCCCTAGGCGGTTAAAGCCAGTTGCAAAGTCCATAGAATAAAAAAACTAGCTTACAAAGGCGGTGGAACTGGCTGAACCTGCAACTGTCCATTATTCTGCCCAGATACAGTCCTTACGGACCGTAAGCTTAAGCCCTTACGGTCCGTATCCATAATTCAAATTTTTATTGCCCAGTTATGCCATCTTACGGACCGTAAGGCAAGAGCTTTGCGGTCCGTAAGCCTTCCATCAGAGACAAAATTTTTAGAACTTTTAACATTTGACCATGCAACCTATCATATCTCGAATCTCTGGTCATCATCAGCAGAGAAGGCCCATATGATCAGGTCTGCATTGCTAAGAATGCATTGCCATGCATTGGTTGTCTTGGAGTTTTGTAAAAAGAGGTTATTAAATGAAAATTGTCGATTTTGCACATGGGATTCCAAATTCTTGGATTTGAATATTGAATTATTCATTACATGTTTTAACCGGATACCCATGAAATCTTAATCAGATTTTTATGGGAATGTAATTATATTTTACAAAAGTTAAAAAAAACGTTAAAAGGTCACTTAGAGGTAATAATTAACATGTTGACACTTTTAATTTCTTCATATATCCTTTTAAACATGATCCGGGTTTATAACATGTTTAAAGTCCATGACACGTGTCTTTATTATATTGGTCGATATTTTACCAGGTGTTACAATAACCCATTTGAGTATCCATCCCACACAGACTATGGATATCAAGCTCCTGCCCAAGATCCATATCTTACGGCAGCACAATATAATGCACTTTATCCTTCATCTTATCCTCCAGTTTACCCAACTGGATATCCAGTGCAAGGGTATCAATACCCACCTTATCAACAACCTCCTCCTCCCCAACAGGTGCAAACTCAAGAAATTCTGCAGAGGTTGGACAGGGTTGAGCGAAAGGCGGACGAAACCAATAAGAAGCATAACAGCTTTCTCAAAGGCCTTGCGAGCCTCATAAAAGGCAAAAAGAAGTAGAAAGTTGTTTACTTTATTTTGTATTGTTCTTTCAATCAAGGCCCTGCGAGGACATTTTATTTTCTGTACCTAGTCCCTGCGTGGACTTATTTCTTTTTTTTTCCTGTAGTCCCTGCGTGGACAGTATGTTATTTCAAGACCCGTTTAGGGCATCTTTGTAATAGTTTAATGGTTTAATGAAATTTCTTTTTGGATTTTAAATATGCATTTTATTACATCATCGTATTATATCATTTCAGTTTTAAATTGATCTGCCAAAGAAGTTCTTAAAGGTATAACCTAGCCAAAATATTAATGGCTATGATGGTACAACCTTTTTAAGACAATAAATTCCCTGTTAACATCTGAAAACATCTTAACATTCCTGGCTGTGTGGCTCAAGAGACCACACAAGCTTCCAAATGTACTTGGATTCTTCCAAGTCACTTTCATAGCCTATATGATCAATGTGTATCATGGCTAATAAACATCAATATGATGTATACACCGAAACATCCATTTGAGATGTATGCCTATAAGCAAAGGTCCATTAATGACAATGATAGTTCTATTTTATAAACTTCTTGTCAAAAAGGCGATGAACTATGTTCGACCCTTAAAAGATCACTGATCCAAGAGATCATTGGTTATATTTTAATCATCCTTGTGACAAGGCCTTTTGTGCTATCTAAATGTCCTTCAAGACGACCCTTGTGCTATATGAAAAATGTCTTTCATGACATTGACAGTTGTGATTTATATCCCCTGTCTGATGAATATAAAGGATTATATCCTATTAATTGCTTATAATGGTTCAGTTGTAGCCTAGGAAAATCATAATCAAATTAATTTTGACTTATTATTTAAAAATGGTCTATATGGTTTAATAATACCATGACCATCTAATCATCAATGCGATGATTTATTATATAATCTAAATGCATATTTTATTGTTTGATTTAGTACTCAAATCATGGCTGGCTCTGACGAAGCAAACAGTTATCCCGTAGAAGGAAGCAATAATACCAGGATTAATATCACTGGTGCTGAATTACCAGCGATGATAACCGCAGCGGTTGCTCAAGCTGTGGATAAAAAGTTCAAGGAGCCGAGTAATGTTCGGTCCAAAACTCCTACAAAGTCCCTATCTCATTCGCATACACTGAAGAAGGATGAGTCTCAACGCTCGTCTAATCAGAAAAGTGAACCACCGAGGCAGATTGTCCTCGAACAGACTCCCAGGTACACCAAGGGTTGTACCTATAAATACTTCGTCTCCTGTAAACTGAGAGATTTCACAGGAGAAAAGGGAGCAATCGACTGTATGAACTGGTTAGATGAAATGGAAACTGTGATTGACATCAGTGGATGTGCTAAGGAAGACATCGTTAAGTTTGTGTCTCAATCCTTCAAGGGCGATGCCCTAACTTGGTGGAAAGCATTGGTACAATCCACTGGAAAGGTTCCTCTGTATAACCTTTCGTGGAATAAGTTTGTTGATCTTGTGAAGGACACTTATTGTCCTCAGCATGAAGTTGAGAGGATAGAGACTGACTTCCTCACTTTAGTGATGAAGGATTTGGATTGCAGGTCCTATGTGACCAGTTTCAACTCAATGTCGAGGCTTGTACCATACTTGGTCACCCCAGAACCCAAACGCATTGCGCGTTTTATCGGTGGTTTAGCCCCGGAGGTGAAAGGAAACGTTAAGGCTTCTAAGCCTGCTACTTATAGATCTGCTGTAGATCTATCTTTGTCCCTTACTCTTGATGTTGTATGGAGTAGGGCAAAGAAAACCACCAATGAGGGAAAAAGAAAGAGGGAGGAAGACAAGTCCCATCAGTCAAACAAGAAGAACAAAGGGAACTCTGCTTCCAAGAAAGGGCAGTCAGGTGACAAGCCCAGATGCAAGACTTGTAACAAGAGTCACTTTGGAAAGTGCAACCAGGACCCACAAGCTAAACCTTGTGGGATCTGCAAGAAGAAAGGGCACAAGTCTGTGGAGTGCCGAAACATCAAGGATGCAACCTGCTACGGTTGCAACGAAAAGGGGCACATCAAGACTAATTGCCCCAAGAATGCTAAGAAGCCTAAGGAGGCAAAGAAAACCAATGCGAGGGTTTTTCAGATGAATGCAAGGGAGGTGGTGAACGATGAGAACGTTATAACATGTACCTTCCTCATTAATAATATTTATCCTAGAGTTTTATTTGATCAGGTGCTGATAAGTCTTTTGTAGACTATAAGTTTAATAAGTTACTGAATCTGCCTATTAAGACTCTAGACATAAAATATGAGGTAGAGCTTGCTGATGGTACCTTAGAAACTGCTTCAACTCTTCTTGATTTATGCTTTATATCCATTAAGAATCATTCTATCCTGCTATCCCTCTTGCCAATGAAATTGGCTGGGTTTGATGTGGTTTTAAGCATGGATTGGTTGTCGCATAACCAAGCCCAAATTGCATGCGATAAAAAGCTAGTAATAATCAAAACCCCCTCTGGTGAATCCGTCACTATCCAAGGGGATACACAATATGGTTTGCCCAACAATGTGTCTATTCTCAAGGTATCGAAGTGTCTGAAGAACGGATGTGTCATCTACATGGCACAAGTGACTATTGATGAACCAAAGCCTAAGATCGATGATATTCCAATTATTTCCGAGTATCCTGATGTCTTTCCTGATGAATTACCTGGATTACCTCCTGGGAAGCAAGTTGAGTTCAGGATAGACATTCTGCTAGGATTTGCAGCAATCGCACGAGCTCCTTATCGTCTAGTGCCTACTGAAATGAAAGAGCTTAGGACTCAATTAGATGATTTATTAGAAAAGGGTTTCATACAACCCAGCTCATCACCTTGGGGAGCTCCTATTTTGTTTGTGAAGAAAAAGGATGGATCAATGCGCTTATGCATTGATTATCATGAATTAAATAAGGTAACAATCAAGAATCGTTATCCCTTGCCCAGGATCGACGACTTATTTGACCAACTCCAAGGGGCAAGCTATTTCTCGAAGATCGATCTAAAATCTGGGTATCATCAACTCAAGGTTAGAACAAAAGATGTACCCAAGACAGCGTTCAGAACAAGGTATGGACATTACGAGTTTTTAGTCATGCCTTTCGGGCTCACTAACGCACCAGCAGCATTCATGGACCTCATGAATAGAGTCTGCAAGCCATACTTAGATAAGTTTGTCATTGTCTTTATAGATGACATACTTATCTATTCTCGTAATCAAGTCGACCATGAGAAACACCTTCGGTGTATTTTAGGATTGCTTCGACAGGAAAAACTGTATGCTAAATTCTCCAAGTGTGAGTTCTGGCTTCGTGAAGTCCAATTCCTTAGCCATGTTGTTAGTGAGCGTGGTATCCAAGTAGATCCCGCTAAAATAGAAGCCATTATGAACTGGGAAGCACCAAAAACACCAACAGAAATCCATAGCTTTCTGGGATTAGCTGGTTATTACAGAAGATTCATTGAGAACTTCTCAAGGATAGCTGCACCATTGACTACTCTGACCCGTAAGAATGTAAAATTTGATTGGGGTCCAAAACAACAAGAATCTTTTGAGATTCTTAAAGAGAAATTGAGCAATGCTCCGGTTTTATCATTACCTGAAGGAATTGAAGAGTTTGTCGTATACTGTGATGCGTCACACATCGGTATGGGTTGTGTACTTATGCAAAGGGGCAAGGTGATTGCCTATGCATCACGGCAACTAAAAGTGCATGAAAAGAATTACACCACCCATGATTTGGAGTTGGGTGCCGTTGTATTCGCACTAAAGTTGTGGAGACATTATTTGTATGGAACTAAATGTGTGATCTATTCGGATCACAAAAGTCTCCAACACTTATTCACTCAAAAGGATCTCAATATGAGACAGCGCCGCTAGATGGAAACTCTAAATGACTATGATTGCGAAATTCGCTACCATCCTGGCAAGGCGAATGTAGTCACTGATGCTCTAAGCTGAAAGGAAAGAGTCAAACCTATTAGGATTAATGCCAAGAGCATTGGACTGAAGAACGGCTTGAATGAAAGGCTATTAGCTACTAAAAAAGAAGCTGTTTTGGAAGCTAACCTTCCAAACGAAAAGTT
This sequence comes from Helianthus tuberosus, assembly GCA_030545235.1. NCBI lineage: Eukaryota > Viridiplantae > Streptophyta > Magnoliopsida > Asterales > Asteraceae > Helianthus > Helianthus tuberosus. The sequence goes on along the minus strand of CM060423.1, from coordinate 167,314,612 downwards.
AGGTGTAACTACTGAACAGTTAACACCTGGAAAGGATGGAATCCTTAGAATGAATGGAAGGATTTGGGTTCCTATTCATGGAGGACTTCGAGATATAATCCTCCAGGAAGCTCACAATTCCAAATACTCAGTTCACCCTGGAAGTGACAAAATGTATCAAGATTTGAAAGCTAATTATTGGTGGATAGGTTTGAAGAAATTTATTGCCACACATGTAGCTAAGTGACTGACTTGTGCTCAGATTAAAACTGAACATCAAAAGCCATCGGGTCTGCTACAACAGCTAGAACTTCCCACATGGAAGTGGGAGATGGTAACCATGGATTTTATAACCAAGTTACCTAAAACAAGGCATGGAAATGATACTATATGGGTCATAGTTGATAGACTTACTAAGTCAGCACATTTCTTACCCATCAAGGAGACTCATAGCTCCGACAAGCTAACTCAATTGTACGTGTATAAGATTGTATCTCTCCACGGAGTGCCAGTATCTATTATATCCGATAGAGATACTAGATACACCTCTCACTTTTGGAAAAGTTTCCAACAATCTTTAGGCACTCGTTTGAATTTTAGTACTGCTTACCATCCTCAGACAGATGGACAGAGCGAGCGTACAATTCAAACTTTGGAAGACATGCTTCGAGCATGTGTTATTGATTTGGGAGGTAGCTGGGATGACCACCTACCTTTGGTCGAGTTCTCCTATAATAATAGTTACCATACTAGCATTCAAGCTGCGCCTTTTGAGGCATTGTATGGAAGGAAATGCAGAACGCCTGTTTGGTGGGCCGAAGTAGGAGAAGCTCAGTTATCAGGACCTGATATAGTCCTTGAAACGACGGACAAGATTGTCCAAATTCGTGATCTCCTGAAAGCTGCCAGGGATAGGCAGAAAAGTTATGCTGATAAGAGGCGAAAATCTCTAAAGTTTGAGGTGGGCGACAAAGTCTTACTGAAAGTATCACCTTGGAAAGGTGTGTTGCGTTTTGGTAAGAAGGGCAAGTTAAGCCCTAGATATATTGGACTATTTGAGATCATCGAATGTGTCGGCAGTGTAGCTTATAAGCTAAACTTGCCTGAGGAGCTGAGTGGAATTCACAATGTGTTCCATATCTGTAACTTAAAGAAATGTCTAGCTGATGAATCGCTAGCAATGTCTCATAAAGACGTACAGATTGATGAAAGCCTGAGGTTTGTTGAAAGACCAATATCGATCGAGGATCGACAGGTTAAAAAGCTCCAAAGGAAGCACATGCCTATAGTAAAGGTTAAATGGGATACCCGTAGAGGCCTTGAATATACGTGGGAAGTTGAGTCCACTATGCGACAGAAGTACCCTCACTTATTCCAGTAAATCTCAGGGTCGAGATTTCTTTTAAGGGGGTGAGGATGTAACACCACGTAAAAATGTGTCCAATTATATAATGACACGTGTCCTAAACTCTAAATATGTGAAAGTTTGAGTTTGAAGGACTAAAGTTGACAAACGATGAAAATATGTATGCAAAGGGACTAAAAGTGTCAACATGCTAAACTTGTGCCTCTGAATGACCACACACGAGGAATATTTTCTTAAATGAGTGATTAATTGGATATAAGAAGCCGTTTATGAAAATAATCGAAAGATTATAAACTACAGGGGGTTAAACATGTCAACATGTTAACTCTTACCTCTAAGTGACCTTTTAACGAACCCGGGGCTTCATAATATTCAAATATACTCTCAAGAATAAGTGATATAAATTTCACATGATTTTGAGATCGTTACACAAGTTTACAAGACTTTAGGTGAAAAGTGTCAACGTGATGAAACTTATGTTTATGGTGATCTTTTAACGAAACCGGGCCTAACGGAGTTTTGTTATACTCCCTTGAACCTCAACAAACTAACTATAAGGGCATTTTTTTGCCAAAAATGAGGTTATATAAAGTTTATAAGGACCAGGGACTGAAACTGCCAAACTTAAAACAAGTTTCACCTGAACATGTGGTTGTCGAAGCCCGCGACAGACGCCTAGATCTGCAGAAATATGGCAGCTGCATGTTGCAGCCTGTTGCAGCACCTTTGGGGCCAAAATTTCGATACCATGGGCTGTTTGTCAGACTTGTAATACTACTAGGACACCTGGGGTGATCCTAAACCTTCCAAAAACACCTGCCTTGATCTTCTAACATGCCATTTATCTATATAAAGGCTCCTAAGTTGATTTGGTCATTTGTTCATTCACTTGCAACATCCACAACACTCTCATCTGGAGTCTCCTGGCCTTCGAGGAAGATCAAGATTGTAGAAAAGATAGCTAGGACCCTATGTAAGTGTCTTAGCCCTCTCTTAGTTCAGTTTATTAGCTTAAAAACCGAAAAGTCAAAGATATCATAAATTGACTTTGACTTTCGGTTTAATCACAAATGGTCCAGCCACTGTCCGAAATAAAAGTGGTTATGTGACCATATTAAGGTAGGTGATTAACCCTTAAAAGGGCACCTCCTAATTATTTCATTTAACTAGTTAATTGTCGGGTCAAACTAATAAGTCAAAAAGTCAAACTGGACAGAATTTGTAATAATGATTCAAACTAATAAAACAGAGGTTATAAATTATATTTTATCATTCTAATAACTTAGTAATTAGTATTAGAACATGTTTAAACATGTCTAACCCGACAATTATCAGTTTAAGGTCGGTTCATAACCGAAAGTCGCAAAAGCTTGACTTTTGCTTTGACTTTCAGTTCTGACCCGATTAAGCTTAATTCTTCCATGTTTTAAGCTTCCATTAGGACCACATTATACAGTAGTATAACCCCCTGAAGTTATATTGCTTGGTTCTTAGTAGTTTGAATTATATGCACATGTCCGTTATTATGCTCATAATTGCCATTTTTGCCCTTTTGACATATAAATGAGATTTTTATAAATGTGAGTGGACAAAAACCTTTGCTACTAATATATAAGCTTGTCCCAAAAATCTGACATCAGTTCTTGGTCTCAAACAGAAGTTATGCTCGATATCGTAAATTGAAGTTTTTTGTTAATTAAATTGCGATATCTTGCATAAAACATGTTTAAACTTAGATTTTGACCCAAAACTCATTACCTACTGTTAAGATATTATTTTTAAGGATTTTTGGTCAGATTATAATCTGATCATATCATAGAGTTCTTGTGTAATTCGGTAAATGACGATAATACCCTTTTCATGCATAAAATGAGATTAACAAATGATTTTAATGCCAAACTTTTTCCTACTGATTTCATACATTAAATAAATTATTTTGAGCATTTTAAAACTGATCAAAATCTCAGATTTACATAAACATCTTAATTATCATTAATTAGCGAGTTTTACACTAATTAGGTGCATAGTATGGGTTAAAACCATATTTAACACCTAAGACTTATTACCTACTAAATTTTTAAACAAATTTCAATATTATTACAGTAAGTATAAGTCATGAACTCAGACTTCCAAAAATGTCCTTGAAAGCATATGTGAAATGACCAAAATGCCCTTTCGGGGCATAGTTTGGCCATAAATGGTAAACCTCACACATGTATAATATCCTACTAATGTAATGTGATAAAATAAATATTTTTACTGATTACCAAAGACCAGAACCTCAGTTTATTATAAAATCTCTTTTATAATCATTAAAATGACCAAAATGCCCTTATGGGACTTAAATTGGTTTTAAATACTTTTTGGACATATATGTTAACATCCTACTGATGTATTAATATATTTTAAGCATAATAAAAATTGAGACCTGCATATAATTCATTTGGTTACCCGTTATGCATTTATGCGTTCGGATCGGTTTATGTGACTAGTTTACATAAGATAGCCGAAACGGGTTTAACCTTATCATTAAATCTTCAAATTCCAGAATGTGTTTAGTTTACCCATATTATTCAAGTATCCAAACTTGTCGGGTCTAAACCACATTCTATTCCGGTCTCCGCTTAATCTAGCGTTTTGAACCGTAAAGTATCCTTCCAACTAACCGGTCAAAGTCTTTGACTTAAATAAAGACCCGTTAGTATCCTAATAGGTTATTAAACCTTCCATACAGATTGAGTAGCTTCAGTAGACGGTATTATCATAAGGCTTTAGGAATATACGGCTGAGTTACTTCTTCACATCTAGCTCAGGTAAATACTTTTAACTTATTTTCCCTTATACGGGCTTGGGATATGGTATTATAAAAATACCACTTGGTCGGGTATGAAGTCATTTAATCGGATTGTGATTAATAAATTTACATAACCCGTTTTAATCTGTCTTGTTTGAAAACATAAACATTGGGGGTTAATACGACCGTGTCCTGGATATCCCCGGCTCATTTCATTTGAAAATGGCCACGACCTATGCACCGGGTGTAGGCATACACCTGACAGATGCAAATGCTAAAATAAACCCACATGTTGGGGATAACTCCTTCGTGGGTTCTATAAGTGGTGAGTCGGTTGATCATGACCGGCTTCCAAACCGGCCCCAATTGTATGACAAACATGTAAATCTGTATACAAGATTATCTTAAATAATTGTCCCAAGTTATAAATGATTTATGCCTTGTGCACTTAAATCAATTTTCATAAATGTTTTCAAATGAGTCAGTTAATTGTATTTACCAGTGTAAACTGACGTATTTTCCAAAGACTGATTGACAGGTACCTCACGTAAATAGGCTGGAGCTACTAGGTGTCATATAAGAGGATCTTGAAAATCCCTAGATATCTGGAGTCTGTTATTTTCAGTTTCTTGTATTTTATTTATGATCCGCCTGTGGATCTTTATTACAACCAAGTCTGTATATTCATTCATTTGGATACTCAGACACTATGGTTTGTAATAGTAATTATTCACCAAGCCTTCCGCTGTGCTATTATATTTTGTGTATTGACAATGATGATATCAACTACGTCACGATACTCCCCTGCCGGGCCCACCGGTAATACGTGGAAATATCGGGGTGTGACATGCATGATATAAAATTTGTTTTCTTGGAAAACGGGATTTTGATTTATATAAAGACGTTTCGAGGTAGAAACACGGTACATGACGGTGTTTGAATAACATCGTATATGAAATTTAACTTTTTAGTAGGATATATATATATATATATATATATATATATATATATATATATATAGGATAAGGTTCATTTGAGAACCACCCTTATTGCGAGAACCGTGAGAACCAATGTGATCACAAAATAAAATCTAAAAAAAAATCAAAAAAGCACTCAAATTTTTTTTAATATTTTTTAACAAAAATCGATATATTTTGTTACAAAAAAAAAATTATCCATGCACATGTGCATATGTGTCATTACTTCGACAAATTCTGTAATACATTATCAGTAATAGACAATTGCACTTTAATTTACAATACCATCCGTAATACACTACTTTTTACATTACCAATATTCAAAATGCACATGTGCATCATTAGGTATAACCATGATATAACATGTTTTAGTACAAAAAGTTTGTGATTTTGAATGGAGAAGTAGACCCATATACATGTTTTTTGGTTAGTTATATCTAGTGGTTGATGGTTTGGCTGTAGTTGTTACTTTATGATGTAATATGATGATTGGATGTTATACATGGTGTTGATATACATTTAATAAAGTTAAAATATTGGCTATGGTGTTGTATTATGGATGGTAGGAGGTAATGATATTGTATTATGGATGGTAGGAGGTAATGGTAGTGTATTATGGATGGTATAATAGATGAAAGGGAAAGTGTATTCAAAGTAGTGTACCAAAACACCTTATTTCATGTTGATACATATAGATGCACATGTGCATTTCTAATATTGGTAATGTAAAAAGTAGTGTATTACATATGGTAGTGTAAATGAAAGTGCAATTGTCTAATATTTGTAATGAATTACGGAATATGTCAAAGACATGACAAAAATGCACATGTGCATGTTTGTGTATTATGGATGGAATGATAGATGAAAGAGAAAGTAGTGTACCAACACACCTTATTTCATGTTGATACATATTGATGCACATGTGCATTTCTTATTTTGTTAACGTAAAAAGTAGTGTATTACACGTGGTAGTGTAAATGAAAGTGCAATTGTCTAATATTTGTAATGAATTATGGAATTTGTCAACGAAATGATACAAATGCACATGTGCATGGATAAATGTGACTTGAAAAAAATTTTCTTTTTTTTTTGAATTTTTTTATTGTAAACGAAATATAGCGATTTTTCCAAAAAAATAGTAAAAAAAATTTTTTTTGGGTGTTTTTTAGATTTTTTTAAGTATTACTGCTTGTATTCACACTGGTTCTCGCAATAAAGGGTGGTTCCTAACGGATCCTTCTCCTATATATATATATATAGAGAGAGAGAGAGAGAGAGAGAGAGTTCATTGAGACTGGCATTTGGGTGACCCAATTACGTGGCACTTGGCGCAATTTCTTTTAGCCAACTTAATCATTAATTTTGCATGCATGGAATTGTTGATAGATCTATCGGGTTGACCACCCCATCGTGACTGGTAGCTCCGTGTCATTTCGAGCGACGAATTTATATTCTTTTAATGTGTCTAGCTTGATTATACTCTCGTTGTTGATATATAGCTCGTAATGTCTTGCAAACTTACGGAGGAAATAAAATTTACTTTCTTAACTATATATGGATGTTTTACCATTAAAAATTCATAGTAAGAAAGTTTTCCTTAAGCAATTTGTTACCAATTTGAATATATGAACTCACATTCCTTTGTGTTGACACTTGATTTTTTCGTGTTCTTCAGGTACATGAGTTCGGCTTTGGGATTTTGGCATATTTTGTGGTAGTGATGCTTGTCATGTTTGGACAGCTTTTGAAACTAATTTGGGAGCGTGTGTATTTGGATCCATAAGGATCAAGACAACTATGTTGTCGGTGTGGATTGTGTTTAAACTTTAAACTTATGTTTTAAATAGGGCTAAGTGCCATTTACGTCTCTATGATTTGTTCACTTTTGCCATTTCAGGTCAATTTTCAAAAATGCGCCAATTTCCTCCCTGACATACTTAAAACGTGTCATTTCAGTCCAAAAAACTAATCCTAGTTAAAAAAAACCCCTTTAGCTCAGGGGTAACATAGTCATTTTACAAATATTTTTATTTTTCATTTTCTTAAACTTATTACTATTACTAATTATTATTATTTTAACTAGCGGGACCCATCTTTACCATTTCCCTCTTCATCAAAAGTTTAAATCTCTGCCTAAGACCACCAACCCCCACACCTCCAAGCTCCGGCTAACTCCGGCGACGACCCGTCTCTGTCAACATCCACCACCACAACACCACCAGGCCCCCTCCGTCACTATCAACGTTAACCGGCTTTGATATTAATGTTCATCACCACCGGAACTCAGTCCATCATTCCCCTAAGTTCGGCCAAATCACTGCATGGTTTCCAGAACTCAGTCAAGCACCGTCTTTGACGTTAATGTTCACCACCACTGGCTCTGTTACGAGTGACGTCATTGGGTTTTGATTTGGGGATGTTGGTCATGGTAATGGTGGCGGAGGTGAGTGTTTTTAGAGAGAGAAATGAGGGTGGTGATGGTGATCTGAGATGTTAGTGATAGTGGTTAAAGGTGGTGGTGTTACAGGACTTAGGTGTGGCGGTGGCGGTTAGGTGTGGTGGTGGTGGGTGTTTTTAGAGAGAGAGAGTTGAGAGAGAAACGAGGGTTGTGATTGTTAGGATATGAGTTTCTTTTTTATTGTGTTTTTGTTTAGAAATTAATGAAGATGAACAAGTAATTGCAGCGGAAATAAATGGAAATAAACTTTGCACACAATCAAACAGGAGAAATGCTTTCAACACACATGTTTCAACATTGAACTGAATGATTAAATTTATTTCAATCACCAATTACAACTTTGCATGCATGTAATACAAACTCCCCCTCAGCCTGAGCTCACAGTGAATTGTTCGTGCAGGAAGACAAGTGGTGAAAGAGCTAATAGAACAGTACAGGGTACTGTTCTATTTATAGGCACGAGAAAACCACTGAAGCATCTTGGCTGACGTCACCATGAAAGTGACATCTAACCTCCTAATAACCTGAAACTACTGATCTAATACAAGCACTGTTTAGCTAACTACTGGTTACAATACATTACAAAAGGAAAGACTAAACTACTGCTTTATCCTTCCACTGTTGTGACTCCAGCAGTACTTGGTTTCTTCAGCAGTGCTTGATCCATAACAGTAGATTGATCATCAGGGCTTTAGTCTTCATCAGTCTTTATACTTGATTAGCAATTGTAAGGCAGCAGTTGTTGTAAAGGATCAGTGGATGAAGGTCATCAGCTATTAGAAACACTTTCAAGGGGAGAGAATGAAATACAAACATCTGCTTATTTTGGATCCACTGATCTGATCCTGTTTTGTCTTTAATCAACTGTTTCTCTGGTAGGGTTCAATCCCAACAATCTCCCCCTGGAACAAATGATGCCAAAACCCTTCATTATTGTAGATCTTTATTGCCTCATCAACAGTTCCCTTATTTGTCCTTTAAGTTGTAACTCAAAGTCCAGGGCATCTGTGTCATCCTCATCCCTGCACAGTGGAAGATCAAGGAGATCTTGCAGATCTTCAACACCCAGGCCCAATGATTGTTCCCTTGATATTTTCTTTACTTCACCACTGGATTTGATCAGAGTCAATACGTGGGTCTGTTTTTCAGTTTTCCACTTTAGTATTTTTGAATCCAGTGGGTTTCTTGGTAGAGGTTTTATTGCAGATGAGTTTGGAGATGGTGGCCTGGTAATAACTGGCTCAACAGTAGTTGGAGTTTGTGCAGATTCAAGTCTTTCTAGAATCATTCGTTTAACTCCTTCTTTCACAAGGTAATCCTCTGCTTCTTTATCTGCTGCTGTCACTTTATCCATCTGCTTTTGTTTCCTTCTTTGGTAAAGGATAGCAGTGGGTGGAGCAGTGGATCTTTTGAATTGTTGCTTTTGTGACTCAGCTGAAACCACTGTTTCATGGTAATCAGGATTTTATGGAATGTTAGGATTTTTCTTCCTTAGTTCTTCCAGCCTTTGGTAAGAAGCAATCACCTTTTCTTCTTTCCACCTTATCACTTGATTCCTAGACCCAAAATCAGCAATGATGAGCTCTTCTTTCATTCTCTTCAGCCTCAACACCTTGTCTGGTAAATTTTTCATGTACTTTGACCATACAGGTGGAGTATGTTTAACCTTGTCCTTATTCATTTTTTCAATCCTTTCTAACTCCTCTTTGAGTTCACCCACTGTCCATTCTTTATATTGAGCTTTGTCACCTTTGTACATTTTGAAGGCCATAATGTGCTCAATGTAATCTTTTCTCAAGGTTTCATCATCTCTTTCTGATAACTGCTGACAGAGATTCTTTGCAAACCTTTCCAAGGCACTGACTTGAGTAAGCAGGAATTGATAGTGTCTTTGAATTTCCTTGTCGGATTTTCCTTGTGAGTTTCTTTTAGAAATATCCTCTGCCTGTTGAGCCTTTACATTTAAATATTCTTCAATATTACTTGGCCTTGGATATCCTTGGACAGATGGTAGGTTCCTTTTAGCAGGGTCATCTTCAGAATAAAAAGATTTGATCTCTTCTCTGACTGCTATAAGTTCTAGAGGATATTGGACAGCTGCTGAAACAATGGCAGTGTTTGGGTTAAAAGCTTGTGCAGAAGAGAGTGGAACAGGGTTTGGAATTAAAGCAAGTGACAATGGTTGTGAAGATGTTGGTGGTGGTGGAGAATCATCATCTTCCAAAATTACCCTTCTCCTTTTTGGTTTAGGAGAGGCTGGTGGTGTTTTGGATGGTTGTGAAGTGGTGATTTGAGTGGAGGTGATTGAAGTGGAAAGTGGTTGACTAACAGCTGTTGAAACAACTAGTGTTTTAACCACTGTTGTCATTACAACAGATGATGTGTCATCTGAAGTCTTCTGCTTTTTAGCAGGAGGTGATGGTGGTGATGAAGTAGTTTTTGGTGGTGATGTGGTTTTTGGTGGTGATGGTATTTTTGGTGGGGCAGTGGTTGAAGTGGGATCAGTTGTGGTAGTTGAAGTGGTGGTTGTAGGGTTAACAACTGCTGAAACCACTGAAGTACCAACAGTTGTTGATACAACAAGTGTTACAACAGCTGTTGGTTTGGGAGATTGATGTGTGGAGCTTTTAGGAGGTTTGGGAGTATATTTTGTGGATCTGGATGTTGTGTGTTTGGGTTGCCTCACTTTTCAAGTAGGATTCTTTCTTTTTGGCTCAGGATTTTTATCATCCTTTGGCTCAGAAGTACCCTGCTCATTCAGTTCCATGAAGACTCTCTTCTCCTATTCAAACCTTGCTTTATCCTTTGCCTCCAAATCCCTTTTTACCCTTGCTTGTGCATCAGCAATGGCATTTGTGGTTACACCAATCTTTTTAGTACCATCTGGCAAGGGGATGTCTGCAAGCATACTTGACTTGTCTGGTTCAATGTAGAGACCATCTTCATATCCCTTCTTTTTGAACTACTTTAATTTCTCCCCCTTTTTGGCATTATCTGTTGGTGGGTTGTCCACAAAGATGATAGAGGGAGGAGCAGTGCCAATGGTGTTCAGTAAATGGGCCTTGATTGCCTTGATATCTGCCTGGGTGTCTTTAAACCTTGCCTCCATGAGATTTCTGATCTTTTGAACTTGTATTTCATGTTGTTGATCAGCTAATTCTCTTTGATGATGGAGCAGAGGTTGAAACAAACTCCACAGCTCATCTGAAGTAGGAGCAGATGATGGAGCAGTTGTTGGAGCTGGTGCAGCAGTGGGTGGTACTTTTTGCACTTTCAACAACTGTTGCAACATGTCTTTGATTTCTGCAACAGATGTATCAAGCTTGTCGACTCTATCCGTCAATTCTCAGTACATTAAACCATCACCCAACTTAATGGGATCATCTGATTTCCCACATTCAGTGGTTGTAACAGTGGTTGACTCAGGGAATGTATTCCAAAAGTCATCCACTGATGCCCATTTGTCTTGGAACTGGGGACTTCTTCCTTCAGCTGGGGTGACCACTTTTAGTGAACCAGTAAAAACTAGATACACCATGGTTCCCAAAGAAGAAATTGCCTTCAAGGAAGTCTGATTGATGGAACTACTATCCAAGTGCAAACCAGTGGGTTCAGCACTTGTAGTAGCTGCTTCACTTGAACTACCACCAAGAGTTACATGTAACTCAAGGGGTTTATCTCCTCAGGTGTTGTTGGTGGGTTAGAATTGATTGAAACACCAGACCCAGTCACTTGTTGAGGTATATTCTCATTTACAGATGAGTGATAAGGACTGGTTTGTGTCTGGTTTAAATCAAGATCATCCAATAAAAGTTTTGTTTGTGGGGGAATTGTGGCAGTGAGTATGGGTGTAGAAAGCGAATTTGCCATGGGCAGTGGGCTGTGGATGATGGAAGCAAGTGATTCCAGAGCATCATATTATGGTGTCCCTATTCTTACAACCTGTTCTTTTTTAGAAGAAGCAGGAGGAGTTTGAGGCATGGGTTGAGATCTTTCTACCATCTGCTGTGAGGAAGTAGCAGAAGTGGTTTCTGGTGACTTTTGTGTTGTCACTGGCAGTTGCTCTGGGATCTCATCTTCCAGAGTTGCCTTTTTTTTTGGTTTGGGGGGTTTTGTGTTTTCTTTTGTCTTGGTTTTCTGGTGGTTTTAGGTGTGGGTTTCACAGCAGTTGTTTTGCTGCTGTGATCACCTAGAGCAGTGGGCTCAGCAGCAGGTGCCTGAGGAGCAGTGGTAGCTGCTAAAGTCTGCTCAGGAGCCTCTGCTTTTGTTTTGGAAATTTTTGATAGCCTTGTAAAAGTTTCAGGTGTATGGCCATTTATTTGAAAAGGTTCACCCTGGATGAGCACATGAGCATCATCCCTTCCAAATTTCTTTTGAAAATAAAAGCTTAGGAACCTTGGAACAGATGTTTGAAACAAAACAGTGGTTATGGCAGACTTTTAAGGATTCAATGAAAATTTCATTTTTAGCTATTTTTAAGGATGGATTTTTTATTTTCTGAAAACATTTTAATGCTTTTATTCATAGAAAAACATGATTTTGCTTGTTATTCCATGTTCAGCATGCCAATCCTAGAGATCAAGCTTTCAAAGGTAGATGTATCAAATGCTTTTGTTAGTACATCTGCCAGCTGATCCTTAGTTGGAACATGAAGTAGAGAAATCAAACATTTTTCATAGCAATCCCTCACAAAGTGATGTCTGATATCAATGTGATTGGTGGTTGAATGAGAGACTGGATTTTTGATGATATTTTCTGCTTCCTGACTGTCCAACAAGAAAGGTATCTTTAGGGCAGTGATACCAAAATCCAGCAACTGATTTTGAAGCCAAAACAGTTGGGCTGTACAGCTTGCAGCAGCTATATATTCTGCCTTAGCAGTGGATGTGGAAGCAACTGCTTGCTTTTTGCTTTGCCAAGACACTAAGCAATTGCCTAGGAATTGGCACCCTCCTGAAGTGGACTTCCTTGTCTTGTCACATCCAGTAAAGTCACTATCTGAGAAACCTGAAAGCTTGATATTTCCATCAGCTGGATACCAGATACCAAGTGTGGGAGCACCTTTTAGGTATCTTAATATCCTTTTTACAACAATAAGGTTTGACTTTCTAGGGGCTGATTGGGATCTTGCACAAACACATGTTGCAAACATGATGTCTGGCCTAGATGCAGTTAGGTACAATAAAGACCCAATCATGCTTCTATATAAGGTTTGATCAACCAAATCATCCTTTTCATCAGACATGACTATTTTATTTGTTGCAATGGGTGTACTGCATGGTTTACAATCATCCATCTCAAATTTCTTTAAAAGTTCTTTGGCATATTTGCCCTGATGGATGAATGTGCCATTTTGCAGTTGCCTTACTTGGAGACCAAGAAAGCACTAGAGTTCACCCATTGCACTCATCTCAAACTCAGCTGTCATGAGTTACCTAAACTCTTCACACATTTTATTATATGTGCTTCCAAAAAAGATGTCATCCACATAAATCTAAACAATCATCAAGTCTTTCCCTCTCCATTTTAAAAACAATGTTTTATCTATTTTACCTCTTGTGAAACCAATGGAAAGTAGAAAAGTGGAAAGAGTTTCATACCAGGCTCTTGGTGCTTGTTTTAGGCCATACAAAGTTTTATTTAGCTTGTAGACATGATTTGGATTAAATGGATCCTCAAAGCCTGGAGGTTGACAAACATAAACCTCTTCTTGAATCTTACCATAGAGGAATGCACATTTGATATCCATTTGATACACCTTGATGTTGTGGTTGACAGCAAAGGCCATGAATAATCTGATAGCTTCTAATCTTGCTACAGGGGCAAAGTTTCATCATAGTCAATGCCCACTTCCTGTCTGAACACTTGAACCACAAGCCTGGCTTTATTATTGACAACAATACCCCTTTCATCAGTTTTATTTTTGAAGACCCACTTTGTGCCAATAGGACTCACACCCTCTGGTAGTGGTACAAGCTCCCAAACTTGTTGTCTTCTAAACTGTTGGAGCTCCTCTTGCATGGCTTCTACCCAGCTGTTGTCTTTTAGTGCCTCTTGGTACTTGACTGGCTGATGGAGAGATAGGAAACAAGCAAAAAGACAGATGTTTTGGGATTGACTTCTTGTGAGCATCCCTTCACTGATGTTGCCAATGATTTGGTCAGGTGGATGAGACTTCAAGAAGATAAGATCTCCTTTGTATGGAACAATGGCATTTAGTGGTCAGGGCTGCAGATGTGAATCATCTGAGCTAACCACTGCTGGTGACTTTGATGATTCAACAGTGGCTTCAAATGGGGGTGGAATAGGAGGTAGTGGTGTGGATACATGCTGACTTTGATCCACTGTTTGAGGACTTTTATCAACAGTGTTTGATGATATGGAAGCAGGGGTTGATGAGCTACTTTGGTCAACAATTGTTGAGGTAGCAGTGGTTGAACTTTGACAGCTTTTTTGAACATCTGCTGCTCTACCATTTGATGCAGACTTTTGTTGTGGAATGATGACTTCATATCCAAAGTCTGATGGAGAATTTTCTGATGGACCTGCATTGTTAGTCTTGACAGCAACACTTTCAAATGTGAATTTATCAAGATCAAATAATTCTGCAGGGTTTGCTGGGATTTTCACTGATAAAAGTTCATTGAACTTTACATTCAAAGTCTCTTCCACTGTCTTAGTCCTTGTGTTAAACACTTTGTAAGCCTTAGCAGTGGTTGAGTATCCCAGATGATAACCATAATCAATTTTAGCTGCAAACTTTGAGATAGAATCTTTTAAGTTTAAATGAAGCATGGGCAGCCAAAAACTTTGAAATATGAGATTAATGGCTTTATTTTATACAGCAGTTCATAGGCAGTCTTTTGATGCATGGGGTTGATTAAAACTCTGTTTTGGACATAGCAAGTAGTGTTTACTGCTTCTGCCCAAAAAGTTAATGGCAAACCTGAATCAGCAAGCATGGTTCTGGCAGCCTCAATCAAAGTCCTGTTCTTTCTTTCAACAACCCCATTTTGCTCTGGTGTTCTTGGAATGCTGTACTGCCTTACAATTCCTTTTGACACACAGAAATCATCTAACTCCTTGTTTCTGAACTCTGTGCCATTGTCACTCCTAAAGATTTTTATTGAAATATCAAACTGCTTTTCAACCTGTGTAACAAAGTCTTGCAGAATGCCTGCAGTCTTATCTTTGGAATGTAAAAAGTAAGTCCATGTAAACCTAGAAAAGTCATCAACAATAACCAAACAATATCTTTTCTTCCTAAGACTCATGACTTTAACTGGGCCAAACAAATCCATGTGGAGCATTTGCAAACACTTGGTTGTTTTGGACTCTTCAATTGATTTATATGAGCTTTTATGTTGTTTTCCTTTTAGGCAGGAAACACAATGCTCAGGACAGGTGAACAGTTTTTTAGGTAAGCCTCTTACTAACCCCTGTTTAGATATAGCAGTGATTTTCTTGAGATTTGTGTGCCCCAATCTCCTGTGCCATAATTATGTCTCTTTGTTAGAGGCAGCTGAGAACAGACAGGCATCAGTCATGGGGCTCTCTTTTGACATATCAACTACATAAACATTGCCACTCCTTTGAGCAACAAGTTGGGTTTTTCCATTTTTTATTATTTCTTCAATCTTTTTAACCATTTTCTGGTCCAATAATCCTACAACAATCCTTTGTGAAGAATGAGCCATAGCCCTTATCACTCATTTGTGAAACACTCAGGAGGTTGAATTTTAGATTGACTATTAGATTGACATTTTCAAATTTGACATTACCAGACTGTACTGTACCAGACCCCAAAACCTTCCCTTTACTATTATTGTCAAAGGATATATCACCCCCTCCATGAATTTTGAAATCTTTGAGTAGGGCTTTACATCCTGTCATGTGCCTGGAGCCTCCACTATCTACATACCAAAGACTATCTAAGCATGCAGAAGCTCCTTGCACATGAAGTAAAAGGATTAGTTCATTAGGGTTTCCAAAGCCAATAAGGCTTTGGATGGGGTCTCCACAGTGTCTGTGTTTTATTCAGGTGGATGGACAGTGGTTAGCTCAAGGGTTTGGAC
This sequence comes from Helianthus tuberosus, assembly GCA_030545235.1. Taxonomy (NCBI): domain Eukaryota; kingdom Viridiplantae; phylum Streptophyta; class Magnoliopsida; order Asterales; family Asteraceae; genus Helianthus; species Helianthus tuberosus. The sequence goes on along the minus strand of CM060423.1, from coordinate 167,298,963 downwards.
AGTTTTGGTACTGTTTTTCTCTAGCCACTGCTGGGGGTCTTGCCCAATGATCTGCTAGTACCCAAAAGGATGCCTGTTCACTCTTGGTTTAGAAGGATTTTTGTAAACCTCATAAACTTGTGGGATCTATTGGTATGGTGGTTGACCTTTACCTCTTCGGTATTGGTTGGCAGGGGGTGCATCAGTCACCTGAACATCTCTTTTAACAGAGGTTTGGTTAAGCTGTTTTGTAACAGCTGTTTGAACTGGCACAAACAGTGGTTGATTCTTGGTGAATTTTACAGATGAATTTGATGAACTCAAGGATGTCTTTGCAGTGTACTCATTCTTTTTTACATCAAAGGATTTGAGATACACACATTCCTGAGTTTTATGGTTTTATTTACCACAGATGGTGCAGCTCTCAGCAGGTACAATAACACTTGTTTTGTTGATATCATATGCTTTTAGATGAAAACAGTCTTTTGTTAGATGATTCTTCTTTTCACAAAATCACAAAACAGGTTTTTAACTTTTTCTCTTCTTTTCTTCTTCTCAGACTCCTTAGCAACAGAGTTTTGAACCACCGTTGGGATGTCTTTGAGAGGAATGACCTTTGCTTTAGGAGCTTTTACTCCATCAATGGTTGTGAAGTCCATTGGTTTAAAATTTTCAAGAATGCCACACTCATCAGACCATGTGGGTTTAAATTGGTATTTCTCTATTTCCTCAAAGGTTGAGGATCCCACAGATCTTTCCAGAGTGATTTTATTACCAAGTTTGTTAGTTATCTTAACTTCTTGGCCATTCTTGTTGGTTGGTGTGATTTCAACAGAACCAGCTTGTTTTGCAGCAGTGTTTTCAATTTCATCATATTTTCTAAACCCTATGCCAAATTTTACATTGCTTTCAAGCATGACCTCATAACCTTTGAAGGATTCCACCCATCTTTCACAAGTGATTTGGGTGGATTCTAACTCCTTTTGCAAACATGATATTTTTCTATCATAGTTTGGAGTTGGTTCTTGGTTATGCTATGCTCTTTTAGACTGCAGATTTCTTTATCCTTCTCAGCCAATTTGTTTTTAAGTTCTTTTAAAGACTTCTCAAATTTGAATTCATCATTCAATACTCTATCCCAAAGGTTTTCATTCACCTCTTTGATGTTAGCAAATGCTATGATGCATTTGTCTGAACACAGATTTTCAAGAACCTGAGATGATACCTTAGCTGCAGCCATCATGGCACAGTCACAAGTATGCTCTTTCTCATCAGTCACCTTCTCTTCCTTCTCATCATGTTTCTTCTCTTCTTCTTCAGACCAGGGGTCACACAGTGGTTCTATTATGGGTTCTGAATTTTCTCCCAGTAGTATTTCACCAGCAACAGCAGTAACCACTGCTTCAGCAACTTCATCCACTGTTTCAGCTCTTAGCTGTCATTCTTCAGCATCCAGCTCTTCTGGTATTGACTCTAATGCCATAAAACAAAATTCACCATTAGTAGCATCAGTATTAGCAAAGAGTGCAAAATTTTCATCACCTAGCTCATCAGGTAAACTGCTCCAGTCAACAAAGCCTTGGGTGAAAAAGCTTTGCTGACCTGGTTGAACCACTGCTGGTGGTGCAGCTTGTTGTGGTGCAACTGGTTGCACTTGAACCTGAGGTACAGGAGCTTGGACATACTGAATTTTAGGGACAGTGGTTTGAATATAATGCACAAGAACAGGGTTTGCATAATGAGCAGTGTTTGCATGGGCAGCATGGGTATAATGGGAATAGTGCACAGTGCTTTAGTTTTGTGGTCTAGGGTTTGAGCTGGGATGAGTAATAATTAGACAAGTGGTTTGACTCCTACATTCCCTAGCAAAATGACCTAGCCTATTGAACTTATAACACTTGATCTTTGACTTATCCAACCCCACTTTTAAATTCCCATGTAACCCTGGGAATTTTCTCCCTGTCCTTTTATAGAATTTGCTTGTTCTTACACTAAGCAAAGCCAATTGATGCAAAATGTCCATTTCTTCAAGTTCAGTTGGATCAAAGTGCTGTAAGTAATTGAGTTCAAAGCACAGATTATCAGAGTTCTGGCTTTCTCCATTTGCTGTGAATGCAAAGTTGGATGAGTGAGGATCAGAGTTAAAATTACCACCAGCAGTTATGTCAATAAAATGATCATAACTTTGATCCTTACTACTGCCAGACTCTTCTTGACCTAGAAGAGCTGTGTTGCCAAATGAATAATCATCTGCAACTTTGCCAGACTCTTGCAACTTCTTTTTCTGGTTTAACTCCCTTTCATAGGTCAGGAGTCTACCACGAAGTTGGGTCAGTGTCAGATCTTTGAACTCAACAGAGTTTCTAGTTACAAAGGAAATTGTATCCCATTTTTCAGGCAGTGATCTAAGAAACCTGCTATTTTGTGTAGATTTAGCAAATTCAACTTTAACAAATCTTAGCTCACTAATGATACAACTGAATCGCTCAAACTGTTGAGTTAATGATTCACCCTTAATGTGACAAAAGGTTTCATACTGCTGATTCAGAATTTCCCTGTTATTTTCAATTACTTCTTCAGTCCCCCCAAATTGTTCCTTAAGTGCATCCCATAATTCCTTAGCATTGTTACAGTGTAACAACTTTGGCATCCAGTTTGAATTTTTGAAAATCAGTTTCAGTATAGTTTTCAGGTTTCTTAGGTTCGAACTTCTTTGAATCCTCAGCACTCGGCTCCATTGGAACATGTGGTCCAAAGACAACCGATCTCCAACATCCGGTATTTTGTTGATCAAGGATGTGACCCATCCTTCTCTCCCAGATGTTGTACTCATTTTGTTTCAACATGGGTGGTTTGAAATGTGAACCGATGTAATTTTTATCATCTTGTGATTGTGACGTCATCCTGGTTGTTTTACAGGTACTGATTAATTGACTTTGCTCGTGATTAAACCTTACTCTGTTTTTCAACAAAACGAACAACTATCAGTATCAACGATTGTGAGCTGAATTATTTATGTCAAAATGATTGTTTGATCAAATTTGACTGTCCGAGCTCTGATACCAATTGTTAGGATCTGAGTTTCTTTTTTATTGTGTTTTTCTTTAGAAATTAATGAAGATGAACAAGTAAATACAACGGAAATAAATGGAAATAAACTTTGCACACAATGAAACAGGAGAAATGCTTTCAACACACATGTTTGAACATTGAACCGAATGATTAAATTTATTTCAATCACCAATTATAACTTTGCATGCATGTAATACAAACTCCCCCTCAGCCTGAGCTCACAGTGAATTGTTCGTGTAGGAAGACAAGTGGTGAAAGAGCTAATAGAACAGTACAGGGTACTATTCTATTTATAGGCACGAGCAAACCACTAAAGCATCTTGGCTGACGTCACCATGAAAGTGACATCTAACCTCCTAACAACCTAAAACAACTGATCTAATACAAGCATTGTTTAGCTAACTACTGATTACAATACATTACAAAAGGAAAGACTAAACTACTGCTTTATCCTTCCACTGTTGTGACTCCAGCAGTACTTGGTTTCTTCAGCAGTGCTTGATCCATAACAGTAGATTGATCATCAGGGCTTTAGTCTTCATCAGTCTTTATACTTGATCAACAATTGTAAGGCAACAATTGTTGTAAAGGATCAGTGGATGAAGGTCATCAGCTGATAGAAACACTTTCAAGGGGAGAGAATGAAATACAAACATCTGCTTATTTTGGATCCACTACTCTAATCCGGTTTTGGCTTTAATCAACTGTTCCTCCGGTAGGGTTCAATCCCAACAGTGATGGTGCTGAAAGGTGGTTGTGGGTGTTTTAGAGAGAGAAACGAGGGTGGTGATGGTTGTCTAAGATGTTGGTGAAATGTGGCGTGTAACATCCCAAAAACGGGTTTGGTAATTTAACCACGTTAATATTAATGAGCGGGTAAAATACCGTTAGTGGTAAAAATTAATCCGGGTAAATATTAAGATTTAAATAAATAAACCTAATATAAAATAAAAGGTGAAAGAAAGCTTTTGAGGAATAAAGGTTTACAAGAGGCCCGAGTTTACAAGGTAAAATAAAACCTAATATAAAATAAAACGGGTTATAACCTCCCCGAACCCACTAAGTTAACTAGGAATGTTTAACCTAGTTAATAAGAGAAAATATTGTTGGAAATAAGTAGGTTGTAGCTTACTTAATAACTAACCAAACGTGAGGGACCAAAGTGGAATAACTTGAAAGTTAAAATATTAAAACAAAACAAAACAAAACATAACACACACACACACACACACCAAGTGTGTGCAAGCATGGAACAACCAGGAGAAGCACACGGGGTGCTAAACCCTAGTTCATCAAATAACTTCAAATTGAAGGGCTATTTGGGGCATAAATTCATGAATGAACAAAAATTAACGATCACCCAAACTAGGGGATCATAAGGTATGTCGAATTTTTGATATTGATGAAGTTGTGAAATTTGATGAACATCACAAGATGCGATTTATGTATGAATCGTAGAGGTTATGGCCGAATTAGTGATGTACACTTGCTTAGGAACAAAACCCTAAGTGAAAATTCTACATAGGTTACTATGCTTTGAATGTTTAGATGAATTACCACACTTAGATAAGTGGGTTTTAATATTATGATGAAATTGATGATATAAACATGTTTAGAATCATCATACATGATGGTAATAAGAAAGTGTTTGAATAATCTATGAATTCGGGTATGTGATCATACTTGCCAAAAGATGCGTTTTTGAATGATATAAAGTAATTGATGTTAAAATCATGTTATAGATGCTCGGAATCATGTTACCTACCAGTTAGTATGTAAAATATGATTTCATTAAGTATTTGGATGAAATGCCTAAGTGAGTTCGATGAACCAATTTGTGCATTCGTATATGTTAATAAGTCAACTGACTTTTTAAAAGTCAAACTGACCAATGATAAATTCGACATAAAACCCGTAAGGTGGAATAGTCATGATTGATAATGAGTAATCTAACCATCTTACGAATTATAATGATAGTTTGACGCTTGACAAGCTAGGTGGAAGCTTGGGAAGGAAGCGGGTCAAACGAATTAAGTATGAAGGAAAAGCGTAATTTGGATGCAAGGTAAGTAAAGCTTACACCCTTTTCGTAGAATACTTATTTATTTTATAGGTTAAAAATACGATAAGGTAATATTCGAAATATGGGTTTCGACGAGAAATGATACGGGCCGGAACAAGTGAAAATGATGAAAACCATGGTTAACGGTAAAAAGAGGCAAAACTGTAAATTGGTCATGAAATGACAAACATATAATGAGTTTTTGAATGGCTACCTTGTAAGGTAAGTCAAAATGAATAATAAGGGTAAAACGGTAATTTAGTCGATGTAGACGAATAAAAGTTGAAGTAACCGACACCCTATGGCGTAAGCCATGTTGGGTTAAATGCGTAAGAAATGGATTTAAGAAATATGACCATATGGTGAAAATCTATAATAGGTCAAATGAGAGAAATGGTAAATAAATACCATTCAATTACAAATACAAAATGTTTGGTCATTTAGGCCAAACGGGTCGAATGGTGATGTTATCACCATTTGGCGATATCGACTAATGAATTGTTTGTCGAGTATTATGATCTCAGGGTTGAGTAGCGTATGCAATCTGCGTTGCTATTAACTAGCAACTTATTTTATGAGGTATTAAAACGGGTTAATACTTTGACCTGAGCTAGGTATGTGTAAATAAGTTTATAGCTAAAATGTGCGATTTTGGTCAAATATATTATTAAAAATCCTTTGTCGTAAAAGGAGGGACTAAATTTGACCAAAACGTTCTTGAATGACAAACAAGGCAAATGACCCTTAAGGGTTGTTTGAAAGCTAGTTTTATGATCGAGTAGGTCTTCGGATAAGTGTAAAAGTTTATGGTATAAGCCTTTTTGGTCGAATGCCTAGAAATGAGTCTTTTCCGTAAATTGACAATCTGAGGGGTAGAACTCGGAATAAAAAGTTTACTATATGAAATCCAACACAAATATTGTTGTGGTGGAAGATAAGTAGATATCTTAATGTGGGAAAAAGGTGCATGAAAAGGAAGAGCTAGAGTTAAGCTTAAATGCTTAAATTCTCTTAACGGGTCAAAATGAATTACGCGCATAACTTGGGTAATGGCCGCGTAATTCATAAAACTTATGAACCTGAGTTAAAGATATTGAGTTAAATACGTTGGTATATGCTTTATAATCATATAGAAACAAGTTGGTTTAATAAAACATGAACGGGTCAAAACTTTAACAATTGAAATTTTAAGCCGAGAGCTTAAAATCTAAAAAATTGTTAGTCAGGACATCGGATTGTAACTCTATATGATAGAGAATCAATTTACGATCACGTTGGAAGAAACGGGAGGTAAAACGGATAAAAATTGAGCGAGTTATGAACATTTCCGTGAAAAATGGTATTGTTGGGAGTATGCAGCTCCCAGCTGCAAACTCGCTGTGAAAAAGGGGCCTTCATGCCCCGCGATGGTAAATAGTTTGAGGTGTCGCGCAACGCGATGGGCCTCGTGAAGCCATTTGACAATCCTGTCGCGGCACGCGACGGGCTAAAAAGCTGGCAAATGTTGTTTAGTTGTTCGTTTTTGACATACTGACTTATTTAGATGTGTTATAAACATCTTTTAACTAAAGAATTTCGTGTTTATGAAATGTAGGTATGCCTAGAAGTACCGGATGGCGATCAAACTCAATGAAGAACTGAACACCATCAAGTTTTAAGCTTCCGCATTACGTTTTTTCGTCACGTTTAAAACGACGAATATATATACATTATGTTGAAATGTTTTAAATCTTAAAATGTTTTAAGAAACCCATATTTTCAAATGTATGTGTAATCTTAAATAAACAATTATAGTCAAAATTTATATGAAAATCGTATAAATGAACTAAGGGTTCAAGGTTAAAGAGTAAATGTGTTCGGTTCGAGACTTGATCGCATAATCTGGTAAGTTATTATGTATATTAACGGTCTAGCATGTTAAAGTGTTGTAGACAACACAAGGGGTTACCGTGTAAACACACGTTACCCCAATTAAATTGACGAGTGACCGGTATGGTAAACAACTTACATGTGTTAAAACGTCTTGTAGAAAGCCTTGTATTATAGTACGGGCGCTTGTTAAGATCAACGTTACTAATCTTTTGTAAACGTTTTAGTTGAACGAACCTCGCATCCGATGATGACGGGAGTCTAAGGATCTACCGATACGATGAAAATATGGTTTGAAGAATGATGAGTAAACCATACTCGCCAATAATATAAATCAAGTAATGATCTCGAATGGAGATCGAACAATAAGGAAAGTTTATCAGGGCGAGTATCTACCAGGTACACGTCTTAAATTTTTAGTACAAATAGTAATATGCAACAATTAAATAGTGAATGAATGTTGCATACGGAATATAAAACTTGGAAAAGCTGGATAAGATACCTATCCAAGATGATGTTTCCAAGAGGAAATTAAGTAGAAATATGTATTATTCACAATCGTGAATAACAAAACAATAAAGGAATTCATGTTATAGAAACTTGGATGTGAGTGACCATCCAAGTAGATATTCGTAAAATTAAATTTTATTGAGAAAAAGTAATGATCACATTAACGAATGTGATTGTATAAATGTTTTATAAAAGGAAACATTCGATATGTTCGAGGAAAAAAAGAGTAAAACTAATAATTGTTAAATAACAATTAAACAAAGTTTTACCAAATAAAATCAGAAACGTGATATGAATAGAGAATTTACTTATATGGGAAGTAATGTGATAGTTATAATAAGGTCACGTGTACCATGTGTTGATCGCTTACTCTGGCCAAGTAAGTAGTGAACACGTGATACCATGAGTTTCTTATAATGAACGCATTTACATTCGATGTAGTAAAGAAAAGGCTAATGGGACGAATTAAAAAGGTACCCAAGCGGATCAAATAAGCATAATGCTTGGTGATGTGCGAATTATGGTCTATAAAAACTACTAACCTAATCTAGACACCCTAGTTTTTAATTTATAAACTAAGACTCTCTAAATGCTAGACCACTGACAGGCAAGTGTACCTATCGTACGTAGTAAAGCCTAATGAAGTCCGAGTATCGAACCCACGAGACATTAGCGACGCTAAACTAGACTCTGACTCAACTAATACTTAATTGGTTTTAATTTGTTTTGGATTTGAGGTTTTAACTAATTAAACTAAATGACTAAGAAAATGGCAGACACGACAAACAACCTGAAACAAACACGAACACGAGAGCAAAGTTTGATCAAATATATATGAGACAAGGACTACCTAGGTGTCGAATCCCTAGAATCATGCAATGCTACTCTAACAGTGACCATGGTTAAATATCCTACTCCCTCGATTAACCCCCCGCTAGAGATGTATCAAACGAAAGATAAAGACGAAATGTGAAGTGCTAGAACAAACCGGCTCGACCTATCGATACCAAATCCTACGAGAATCAAGCAATGAAAGTAACTCTACCCCAATGAAAGCAACGAAACCTCTTTAAGGGGGTAGACTTGTAACATCCCGAAAACGGGTTTGGTAATTAAACCACATTAATATTAAAGAGAGGGTAAAATACTTTTATTGGTAAAAATTAACCCGGTAAATATTAGGATTTAAATAAATAAATCTAATATTAAATAAAAGGTGAACGAAAGCTTTTGAGAAAATAAAGGTTTACAAGAGGCCCGAGTTAACGGGACTTAAAATAAAACCGATTATAACCTCCCCGAACCCACTAAGTTAACAAGGAATGTTTAACCTAGTTAATAAGAGAAAATATTGTAGGAAATAAGTAGGTTGTAGCCTACTTAATAACTAACCAAACATGAGGGACCAAAGTGGAATAACTTGAAAGTTAAAATATTAAAACAAAACAAAACAAAACACACATACACCAAGTGTGTGTGTGCATGGAACGACCAGGAGAAGCACAAGGGTGCCAAACCCTAGTTCATCAAATAACATCAAATTGAAGGTCTATTTGGGGCTTAAATTTATGAATGAACATAAATTAACGATCACCCAAGCTAGGGGATCATAAGGTATGTTAACTTTTTGATATTGATGAAGTTGTAAAATTTGATGAACATCACAAGATGCGATTTATGTATGAATCGTAGAGGTTATGGCCAAATTAGTGATGTATAATTGCTTAGGAACAAAACCCTAAGTGAAAATTCTACATAGGTTGCTATGATTTGAATGTTTAGATGAATTACCACACTTAGATAAGTGGGTTTTAATATTATGATGAAATTGATGATATAAACATGTTTAGAATCATCATACATAATGGTAATAAGAAAGTGTTTGAATAATCTATGAATTCGGGTATATGATCATACTTGCCATAAGATGCGTTTTTGTATGATATAAAGAAATTGATGTTGAAATCATGTTATAGATGCTCGGAATCATGTTACCTACTAGTTAGTATGTAAAATGTGATTTCATTAAGTATTTGGATGAAATGCCTAAGCGAGTTCGATGAACCAATTTTTGCATTCGTATATGTTAATAAGTCAATTGACTTTTTAAAAGTTAAACTGACCAGTGATGTTAGGATCTGAGGCTCTCATGATTGTGTTTGTTTGTTTAATTTGAACAAATCAATAGATATGAATTGAAATTAAGTGCAGCGGAAATGAAAACAAACTTTGTAAACACAATCAAAATAGGAGAAATAGTTTTGATAAACACATGCTTTTCTTCAGTCAAAAGATTACAAATCAAACCAAAAGATTACAAAGCAAGCTTACAAAATAAACTCCCCCTCAGCCTGATACTCCATGGTTGATTGCACAAGATGAAAGGATTGGACTAGAGGAGAAGAACTCACTCAATCAATCAAATGTAACAGTACAGGGTACTGTTCCATTTATAGACAAACCAAACCACTGAAACATCTCAGCTGACGTCACCATGAAAGCGGCATCTAACAACCTAACAAACTCTATCTACTGATCTATAACTACTGACCATACAGACACTGATTACATTCTAAGCACTGATGTATAAGCACTGATTCTTCATTCCACTGATGTAGTCAACCACTGATGTTGAGCATCAGTGCTTTCTTCAAAGGGTGATCAGACCTTGAATGGGCAGTGCTTTAACTCTTCTGCAGTGCTTGGATTCCGTCAGTAGATTGAGCTCCAGTCTTTAATTTCCATCAGTACTTTAGTAATAGTTGTCTTATTGAGCAGTGCTTTGAAGTCTGTCAGTTTCCAAATAACCACTGTCAAGGGGAAAGCTTAATGCAAACAGCTACTTATTATGAATCCACTGTTGTGATCCGGTTTTGGCTCTTATTATCTGTTCCTCTGATAGGGTTCAATCCCAACAATCTCCCCCTGGAACAGATAATGCCAAAACCCTTCATTATTCTGGATCTTTATTGTCTCATCAGAAGTTCCCTAACTTGTCCTTTAAACTACAACTCAAAATCCATGGAACTTGTGTCATCCTCATCCCTGCACAGTGTAAGTTCAAGGAGATCTTGCAGATCTTCAACACCCAGGCCTAGTGCTTCTTTCCTTGATATGTACTTCACTTCACCATTAGATCTGAACATGGTTAGTACATGGGTCTTTTGATTAGACATCCATTTTAGTACTTTTGAACCCAATGGGTTTCTTGGGAAAGATTTATTAACTGATGAGTTAGGAGATTTTGGCCTTGTAAAGATTTGTGAAGCAATATCCTGAGCTTTTGCTATTTTAGAATTTTCAGACATTTGTTTGAAAGCCATCTTTATGACATCATTTGCTGCAGCTATATCTTCTGTAACTTCTTTATCAATCTGCTCTTGTCTCTTCTTTTGATCTAGCTCAATGTCTGAAACATCTACTGATGTGTTTGGTGATGATGGTTTGTTCAATACCTTTTTGGCAAGGTTTTGAAGTCTTGTTGAGTTGTCTTCATCTAAAGCCATTTTCTTGATGGCTTCTTCAAAGTACTCAGCTTCCTTTTCTTTTTCTTCTGCAACAGTCAGCTGTTTCCTCTTTTCTTGGTCAATCACAGTGACAGAGGTATCTGCTGAAGTGAATAGTGGTTTAGGATCAATAACCTGTTTTGGCTCTTTGTGTTCAGGCTTCTTTGGTAAATTAGAGTCTGTCATTTTCCTTCTTTTCAACCTTTCATAAGCCTCATCTGTATACTGCTTTGTCCATTTTGCTATGGCTTTAGCAATATCCACCTTTGCATCCACCAACTCCTCCTTCTTTCTTTTGTATTCTGAAGTAAGTTTATCAATGGCCTGCTTGTATTTGCTCCAGTTTGGAGCTGTTTTTTTCTTACTAGGATCATTCTTGATTCTCTTGATCTTGTTTACCTCATGCTTTAGTGCAATGAGTGGCCATTCACTGAATTGTTCCTCTTTAGCTGAATAGAACTTTTCTTTCATGATGAATTCAAGAAACTCCTTTCTCATTACCTTTTGTAGGGCAGCATCAGGTGGCATATTTGACATGTCTTTGCTCAGGTCTTGTGCATAATCTTCCATTTGTTTGACCTTAGTGAGTAAATATTCCAATCTTTTAGAGATGGCTTCATCACCTTGATCTTTACATTCAATTCTAGCTCTTATATCTGCTTGCTTGGCTTTGAGTTTTAGATACTCATTCATATTTATTGGATTCCTGAAGCCAGTGAGAGAAGGAAATCTTCTTTCCCAAGGATCATTCACCGTATAGAATTGTTTCATCTCATCCTTTACAGCTTCCAATTCTAGTTGATAACTTTGAGCAAAAGATACAAGGTTAGCAGGGTTTTCTGGTTTGACAGGAGTTGGTGAAGTGGATGGTTGTGGCTTAACAACATTGTAAGGTATGGAGGATAAAGGAATAGGTGCTGGTATGTCATCAGCATTCTTCTGAATTTTCCTTTTCCTTGTGTAAAGCTTTTTGGGTGAAGGAGGTTTTGGTTGTGATGTGATATTGATGAGAGCAGTGGTGGATGACTGACAAACAGCTGTTGAAACAACTGGTGTTTCAACCTCTGTTGTCATTACAACTACCGATGTGTCAGTAGATGTCTTCTACTTTTGAGCAGGTGGTGGTTTGATGGGTGGTGATGTAGTTGAAGTGATGGCTTTTGGTGGAGAGGTGATTTTAGGTGAGGTAGGGCAGTGGTTTTGGTGTGTGTTGGAGTGATGGTTTTAACAACTGCTGAAACTACTCATGTACCAGCAGTTGTTGAGACAGCAGAAGTTACATCAGCTGTTTGGGTAGATGGTTTAGAAGCCTGCTTTTCTTTTTCTGGTTCAACATAAAGGCCATCATCTATTCCCTTTTTCTTTAATTCCTTAGCTTTCTCCCCCTTTTTGGCATTATCTGAGGGAATTTGATCTATGAAGAGAACTTTGGGAGGAGCAGTGCCAGTGGTATTCAACATGTGGGCTTTTATAGCCTTGATGTCTGCTTGGGTGTTTTTGAACCTTGATTCAATCATATTTCTCAGTTCTTGCACATATATTGCGTGTTACTGATCTGCCATCTGTCTTTGTTTTTCGAGCAAGGGTTGAAATAAATTCCATAGCTCATTTGCAGCAGGTGCTGGTTGTGCAGGTTGTAACAACCCTCGGTAAAAACGACACTCTCGAATATTTCCAACACTCTAGTATATTTTAAAATGTCCTATTATGTCTTTATATACACCCCGTATGTGAAACCCGAGCCCGAAATAGGTTATGGTATTTAAAATAAATTAAAAACAATAAAAAGTAAGTTGAGGCGGGCCGCGTAGACCCACCCCAACCACTTACGCGGGCAGTATCAAGACTGGAAACTGACTCCGTTGACTTCTTTAGTTCAGGCGGTCCGCGTAAGCCTTAGCTTACATTTACGCGGGCCGCGTAAGATCAAGATAGTGGCGCAGCCCGGTGTTGACACGTGTCGTGCAACGTTTTGAACCGAGTCATGACCCGGATCAGCTACGCCTAGACACCCTAAGCCACGCGGGCCGCGTAAGCCTAGCGCATGTTTTACGCGGGGCGCGAGAGGACCAGTTTCAGCACCTATAAATAGAACGCATCAGATTTCATTTCAATTCGTTCATTCTTCGATTCTCAATCCCAAATTCTGATAGTAGGCTTTATAAAGCTGGTATTATACCCCCTAATTAGCAAGGTTCTGCTCCGTTGTAAGTATTATAACCCCAGTTTCGTAGTAGATACGATGCCCGATATATTTAGGGTTCCGTAACAACTGTCGTGGTTCTGCCCGATGTAGTTGTTGGAATGCCATCTCGGGGAAGGTATCATTCATATTTTCAAAGGGTTATGATACTAACCTATGTACATTTGTATAAATTATAGATTATTCCCAGGAAACCCTTACGCGAAGTCTAAGATAGCAATGTGAGTTTATCCTCTTTTTGTTAACCTTTTTGTAACTATTTTACAAAACCTTTAACGCTTAATAATATGATTAAGCAGTGATTGATTCTTTGTAGTTCTTCAATTACTGCCGGTATGTTGGGGTTTTGTATACAAAATTTACTACCTTGTGAGTAGTAAGTCGGGGATGACAGGACGTTACCATTGGACAACGAGTTAGCCAATGAGTAATATGACCCACGAGTCAGGATTAACAGTACTGAATGAGTAATTGTGTAGAAATAAACAATGTGATCGCTCTCAATATTGTTTTAATTGATAAAATGTTTCTTGATTAAACTGGGATTCACTCACCTGTATTTCCCGCTGACAAATGTTTTTAAAACGCGTTTCAGGTAACACAATGTGACAGCCAATTAGTAAAAAGCCAGCTGGAGAGCACTGAAGGCTTGGGAAAAATGTGGCTATAAAAGTTACCTAATAAACGATGTTTTAAATTCAATAAAATAGGGTTTATCCCTATAAATGTATTGTAATAAGAAACTTGGGTTTTACCCATGTGATTATTAATATTAAATATGGTGGTTTTACTCTGATAAACATTTCCTAACTACGGTCCTGATGTAATTTCCGCTGCAAGATTAAATAACTGATACCACCGAAAATCTGAGTTCGCGTCCGCCCGTTCCCGGGACAGATAAGGGATCGGGGGTTGCGACAGAAGGTGGAATTAGAGCCTAGCCACTGGTCTAAGCCAAAGAAGTGTCAGCTGACACTTAAATTCTAAAGTTTGTGTTAGGAAATAAATTACGAAAATACGTGCATAACTGTATTTATTTGTTATGTGTTATTTGACTATTTGTTAGTTTATAGTATGAGTGATCAAGGACCCTCAGACATGAGTCGTCAGTTGTCTGATTCACCTAGGAGTGAATGTACCTCTTCACAGCCTGCCCTTTCTGGGTATTCTGCTGAGCAGGAAGAAGGAATGTTTGCTTTTAAAGCTCAGTCAGAAGAGCCATTCCCTCAAAAGAAACGAGGATAGTTCAGTAAGGAAGCCTTTGCGCGTAGGAAAAGAATGCGAAAGTTGCAACAGGAAAGAGTTTTAGCTGCTGCTAAGCGAAAGACAGATGCCCATACACAGGATATGCTTAATAGAAGCCTAGCCAATTTCCATATCTTAGCTACAACTGCTACTGACCCGAGTCTGGAACAACTGGTAGCCCCACAACTACTAAACCCAGACCAACCCATGGAGATAGAAAACCCTGAAAACCAAGTGGAGATGCATGATTTCAACCCAGAAGAAATCCCTAGGATACCTGCACCAAACCCCCTAGACCCAAATTACGACCCCTGGTGGGACGATAACAGGGACTTTGTGCAACGTTACCCGATACATGACGATACACCCATACAGAACATAGGAGCTTACCCAGGTATGGACCCTTTAGATCCCTATTACCAAGATGACTACATTAGGGAGATCTTAGAAGATCCTTACCGATTTCAGGCACTTTCACCCCCATATCAGGAACCCGCACCCCAGATTCCGAACCCAGTCCTAGAACCTGCACCCCCAATGAGTGCAGAAAACGTCCAAGAACTTAGGACTTTTGGGGAGGAAATTTTAGAAAGCAGTGAGAGAATGCGACAGGTGGGAGAGCGTCTCGTATGGAAATACGATGAGCGCAATATGGATTTTTGGATAAATCCATATCCGTGATGTGATGGAGGAAATAATAATAGTAATAATAATATAATAAAATAAAAGTAAAATAAAATATGTGTGTACGGAAGCATATTACTATTAGTGTGATTCTATTTCTGTTGGTATTGTAATTTTATTTCAGTACTAGTGTGTAATAGACGCATAGTATATGAAAATAGAGTACAAGTCGCAATGATCGACGTTTTTTGCTAGATTGCGTGTCATAGTAAATATTATTTTGTGATATTAATATGGGATAAATGTTTAAAATTCAGATGCCCGACGAAGGAAATCAAGGAAATCTGAATAATGATAACCATAGTAACATTAACGTGGTTAATGAAAATCCAAGCATCAATAACAATGGAAATCAAATGGATAATAGTGATGTTCAACATATAGTGGCACAAGGAATCATAGATGCAATGCCATTTATTATTCAAACTATTCAAGAAGCGAATAATAAAAGTAAGCATAGCAGTAAGCGACCCATTGAACTAGAAAACAGCGTGAACAATGGACCCGTACTTCAAATGCCCATTCCCAAAAGGAGAAGAACCGTGTCTTACGGTTGTTCTTATAAAGAATTCTGGTCTTGTAAACCAATGGAATTCTCGGGCAACGAAGGGGCCATTGCAACTCTACGCTGGATAGAGAAGACTGAGGCAGTCTTAAGAATAAGCAAGTGTGCTGAAGAAGATAAGATATTGTTTGCTTCTAATCTGTTTAAGAATTCAACACTAGAATGGTGGAACACTATCCTCCAATCAAGAGGAAGTGTAAGAACCTACAATATGGAATGAGAATAATTTAAGAACAAGGTAGAAAGGAAATTCTGCCCACCAAATGAGAAGGAACAGATAGCAAACAAATTCTTAAACCTTAGGATGACTGGTGTGGATAGTAAGGGATACACTAAAATATTCTTTGAATATGCTAGAATAGTGCCAACTCGTGCTTCACCAGAACCAGTATTGATCTCCCGTTATATTTGGGGATTAATCGGTGAGATAAGACATGTAGTCAAGGCAGCTAGACCTCAAACTATAGAAGAAGCTGTAGAACTAGCAAATACCTTGACAGATGAATTAGTCCGTACTCGAGAAGAAGATCAAAGGAGGAACCTAACCCAGAAGCTCACACAAGAATTTCGTTCTGGAAATTTTAATCGTGGGAAAAATACAGGTTCTACCTCTACACCTTATTGTAAGAATTGCAAAAGAAAGCATTCACGAAGATGCTCCGTATACTGAAACTTTTGCAAAATATCGGGACACAAGGAAGAAAATTGCAGGAAGAAAGCTAACAACAAGGTATGTTACAACTGCGGAGAACAAGGTCATATCAAGCTCAATTGCCCGAAATTAGCTCCAGCTACAAACAACAAGAACACTCAAAATGCTAGAGCATTTGTTCTGACTGCAGATGAAGCTAAGATGATCCCAGATGTCATAGCTGGTACGTTTTTAGTTAATGATATTTTTGCTAAAGTATTATTTGACTCTGGTGCAAACCAAAGTTTTATTAATACATCATTTTGCAAATTTCTAAATCAATCATTAACTAAACTACCACTAGAATGCTTAGTAGAGACAGCTAATGGAGAAACCGTTAGGATTTCTGAAATCTTGAAGGGAGCAAGAATAGAAATTTTAAATCAGAAATTTGTTGCAAATCTTTATCCCATGAATCTGGCAGGATTCGATGTTGTTTTAGGAATGGATTGGTTAATAGCCCATAAAGCTAGTATTTTATGTGATCAAAAGTCAATCCAAGTAAATTCACCAAAAGGTAAAATGATCACAATTAAAGGAGATAAACCATCTAGAACTACAAAATTCATCTCTGTGATGAAAACTGCTAGTTATATAAGAAAAGGTTCTATAGTGTATTTGATTTCCATAATCACTAACACTAAAGGAAAGGATTTAAAAGATATTCCAGTAGTATCTCAGTTTTCAGATGTATTTCTAGAAGAATTGCCTGGGCAACCTCCAGATAGAGAAGTTGAATTTAGAATCCATTTAATACCAGGAACAACACCTATTGCCAAAGCACCTTACCGTTTGGCACCTGCAGAGATGCAATAATTGAAGAAACAATTGGACGAATTATTAGAGAAAGGATTTATACAGCCTAGTTCGTCGCCATGGGGAGCGCCGATATTGTTTGTTAAAAAGAAGGACGGATCAATGCGTATGTGAATTGACTACCGTGAATTAAACAAGGTTACAATTAAGAACCGGTACCCATTACCGAGAATCGATGATCTGTTTGATCAACTACAAGGAGCTCGATTTTTCTCAAAAATCGATTTAAGGTCAGGATATCATCAATTAAAGGTACAGGAAGAGGACATTCCTAAAACCGCTTTCAAAACAAGGTATGGCCATTATGAATTTACTGTCATTCCATTTGGTTTAACCAATGCTCCAGCTGCATTTATGGACATGATGAACCGAATATGTAAGCCATATTTGGATAAATTCATAATTGTTTTCATAGATGATATTCTCATTTACTCTAAGAATAAAGAGAATCATGCAAAGCATTTGCACGCACTTTTAAGTTTATTAAGAAAGGAAAAGCTTTACGCTAAGTTTTCCAAGTGTGAATTTTGGTTAGAACAGGTACAGTTTCTCGGACACCTAGTCAATCATGATGGAATTCATGTAGATCCAACAAAGATCGAGGCGATTACTAAATGGAAAACCCCTGAATCACCAACCGAGGTTAGAAGTTTCTTAGGATTGGCCGGTTATTATAGAAGATTTATTCAAGATTTTTCTAGAATAGCCATTCCCTTAACCAAGCTAATCTGTAAATCTGTTTAGTTTGAATGGGGATTAAAACAAGAAGAAGCATTTAGAATCCTTAAGCATAAATTGACCCATACACCCATACTAGCATTACCAGAAGGAGCTGAAGACTTTATAGTCTATTGTGACGCTTCCAAATTAGGTTATGGATGTGTATTAATGCAACGTCAAAAGGTTATAGCTTACGCATCTAGACAACTTAAGAATCATGAAGAGAATTATTGAACACATGATTTAGAATTAGGAGCTATAATTTTTGCTCTTAAGATTTGGAGACATTACCTTTATGGTAGTAAGTTTACCATATTCACTAATCATAAGAGTTTAAGGTATATTTTCAAGCAAAAGGAGTTGAATATGAGACAAAGACGCTGGATGGAGATGCTTAGTGATTATGATTGTGATATCCAGTATCATGAAGGAAAAGCAAATGTAGTGGCAGATGCTTTAAGCCGAAAGTATTATGAAAAGCCAAAAAGGGTACGTTCTCTTAAATTAAATCTGCAAGTAGATTTAAATGATCAAATAAGAAAAGCACAAGAATCAGTAATCAAGGAAGATGCTGAAAAACTAAAAGGTATGCTAAAAGAATTAGAACAAGGAACATATGGAATTTGGAGATTCCATGAAAAGAGAATATGGATACCTAAATTAGGAAACCTACGTCATCGTATATTAGAAGAAGCCCATAAATCTAAGTATACGATGCATCCAGGAAATGATAAAATGTACCAGGATTTAAGGAAAAATTTATGATGGATAGGAATGAAAAAGGACATAGCAGCCTATGTTTCTAAATGTTTAACTTGTTCACAAGTCAAAACTGAACACCAGAAACCCTCAGGATTTCTACAACAATTAGAAATGCCAGTGTGGAAATGGAAATTGATAACAATGGATTTTGTTACTAAATTACCCTAAACAAAGAAAGGTAATGATACAATCTGGGTGATTGTAGATAGGCTAACCAAGTCAGCTCATTTCCTACCGATGAAGGAAACTTTCAGTATGGAACAGTTAGCTAAATTATATGTAAATGAAATTGTTTCTTTACATGGTATTCCTTTATCAATTGTTTCTGATAGAGATAGCCGATTTACCTCTCATTTTTGGTCAAGTTTCCAAAAGGCAATGGGAACCAAGTTAAATCTAAGCACAACTTATCACCCTCAAACGGACGGACAAAGCGAAAGAACAATTCAGACAATGGAAGACATGCTTAGAGCTTGTGTAATTGATTTCGGAGGTAATTGGGACGATCACTTACCTTTAATAGAATTTTCTTATAATAATAGTTATCACACAAGTATCAATGCTTCACCATTCGAAGCACTTTATTGACGAAAGTGCCGGACCCCAGTCTGTTGGGCAGAAATTGGGGAAAAGCAACTTTCTGGACCTGAGATAGTGCAAGAAACAACCGACAAAATTATTCAAGTCAAGGAACGACTGAAAGCAGCACGTGATCGACAGAAGAGTTATGCTGATAACCGACGCAAGCCATTGGAATTTCAAGTTGAAGATAAAGTATTGTTAAAGGTCTCTCCTTGGAAAGGAGTGGTAAGATTCATAAAACGGGGAAAGCTAAGTCCCAGATACGTTGGACCTTTTGAGATTATAAGAAAAATAGGACTTGTAGCCTATCAGCTACAACTGCCAGAAGAAATGGCAGGAATACCTGATGTATTTCATGTATCTAATCTCAAAAAGTGTTTGGCTGATGAATCACTGATAGTACCTCTTAAGGATATAGAGGTAAATGAACAACTCAAGTTTGTAGAAAGGCCTCTACAGATTGAAGATAGGAAAGTCAAGAATCTCAAACATAAGAGATTAATTCTGGTCAAAGTAAAGTGGGATTCCAAAAGAGGACCTGAGTACACATGGGAACTTGAATCTGAAATGCAAAAGAAATACCCTCATTTATTCCAGTAGATCTCGAGGACGAGCTCTAAAACAAGGTGGGGAGAATGTAACAACCCTCGGTAAAAACGACACTCTCGAATATTTCCAACACTCTAGTATATTTTAAAATGTCCTATTATGTCTTTATATACACCCCGTATGTGAAACCCGAGCCCGAAATAGGTTATGGTATTTAAAATAAATTAAAAACAATAAAAAGTAAGTTGAGGCGGGCCGCGTAGACCCACATCAGCTGTTTGGGTAGATGGTTTAGAAGCCTGCTTTTCTTTTTCTGGTTCAACATAAAGGCCATCATCTATTCCCTTTTTCTTTAATTCCTTAGTTTTCTCCCCCTTTTTGGCATTATCTGAGGGAATTTGATCTATGAAGAGAACTTTGGGAGGAGCAGTGCCAGTGGTATTCAACATGTGGGCTTTTATAGCCTTGATGTCTGCTTGGGTGTTTTTGAACCTTGATTCAATCATATTTCTCAGTTCTTGCACATATATTGCGTGTTGCTGATCTACCATCTGTCTTTGTTTTCGAGCAAGGGTTGAAATAAATTCCATAGCTCATTTGCAGCAGGTGCTGGTTGTGCAGGTTGTAACAACCCTCGGTAAAAACGACACTCTCGAATATTTCCAACACTCTAGTATATTTTAAAATGTCCTATTATGTCTTTATATACACCCCGTATGTGAAACCCGAGCCCGAAATAGGTTATGGTATTTAAAATAAATTAAAAACAATAAAAAGTAAGTTGAGGCGGGCCACGTAGACCCACCCCAACCACTTACGCGAGCAGTATCAAGACTGGAAACTGACTCCGTTGACTTCTTTAGTTCAGGCGGGCCGCGTAAGCCTTAGCTTACATTTACGCGGGCCGCGTAAGATCAAGATAGTGGCGCATCCCGGTGTTGACACGTGTCATGCAACGTGTTGAACCTAGTCATGACTTGGATCAGCTACGCCTAGACCCCCTAAGCCACGCGGGCCGCGTAAGCCTAGCCCATGTTTTACGCGGGGCGCGAGAGGACCAGTTTCAGCACCTATAAATAGAACGCATCAGATTTCATTTCAATTCGTTCATTCTTCGATTCTCAATCCCAAATTCTGATAGTAGGCTTTATAAAGATGGTATTATACCCCCTAATTAGCAAGGTTCTGCTCCGTTGTAAGTATTATAACCCCAGTTTCGTAGTAGATACGATGCCCGATTTATTTAGGGTTCCGTAACAACTGTCGTGGTTCTGCCTGACGTAGTTGTTGGAATACCGTCTCGGGGAAGGTATCATTAATATTTTCAAAGGGTTATGATACTAACCTATGTACATTTGTATAAATTATAGATTATTTCCAGGAAACCCTTACGCGAAGTCTAAGATAGCAATGTGAGTTTATCCTCTTTTTGTTAACCTTTTTGTAACTATTTTACAAAACCTTTAATGCTTAATAATATGATTAAGCAGTGATTGAGTCTTTGTAGTTCTTCAATTACTACCGGTATGTTGGGGTTTTGTATACAAAATTTACTACCTTGTGAGTAGTAAGTGGGGGATGACAGGACGTTACCATTGGACAACGAGTTAGCCAATGAGTAATATGACCCACAAGTCAGGATTGACAGTACTGAATGAGTAATTGTGTAGAAATAAACAATGTGATCGCTCTCAATACTGTTTTAATTGATAAAATGTTTCTTGATTAAACTGGGATTCACTCACCAGTATTTCCCGCTGACAAATGTTTTTAAAACGCGTTTCAGGTAACACAATGTGACAACCAATTAGTAAAAAGGCAGCTGGAGAGCACTGAAAGCTTGGGAAAAATGTGGCTATAAAAGTTACCTAATAAACGATGTTTTAAATTCAATAAAATAGGGTTTATCCCTATAAATGTATTGTAATAAGAAACTTGGGTTTTACCCATGTGATTACTAATATTAAATATGGTGGTTTTACTCTAATAAACAATTCCTAACTACGGGCCTGATGTAATTTCCGCTGCAAGATTAAATAACTGATACCACCTAAAATCTGAGTTCGCGTCCGCCCATTCCCGGGACAGATAAGGGATCGGGGGTTGTGACACAGGTGCTTGAGCTGGAACGACAGTGGGTTGTGCCTTTTGTGCTTTTAACAGCTATTGCACCATATCCTTTATTTCAGCAATAGATGTTTCAAGGTTGTCAATTCCTGATATTGTAAATCATCACCCAATTTAATGGGATCATCTGATTCCCCACCAGCAGTGGTTGTATCAATGTGTGACTTAGGACACGAAGCCCAAAAGTCATTCATTGATGCCCCTTGTTCTTGGTACTGGGGACTTCTTCCTTCAACACTTGATAGCCTTTTAATGTTGCCAGTGGTTTTAACATACTCACTGGTGGTTATCAGAGGTGCTATAGAAGGAATTGCCTTCATGGAAGTCTTATAGATGTAACCATTGTCCAAATGTAAACCAGTGGGTTCAACATTTGTAGTGGCTGCTTCACTTGAACTACTGATAGGAATTACTTGTAACTCCTGCAGTGTAACCTCCTCAGTAGTTGCTGGGATAACAGAGGTATAATCATCAGACCCAGTCACTTGTAGGAGTGTGCTCTTAGTGATAGGTGATTGAGAGGAACTGGTTTGTGTCTGAGCTATATCAACTGCATGCAACAAGGGTATTATGGATTGTGGTAATGTGAGGGGTGAAGATAAGGGTGTTGAAAGAGACATGTCCTTGGGATCAGGACTGAGGAAGATGGATCCAAGTGGATTCAGAGCTTCATAATGTGGGGTCCCTGTGCTTACAACCTGATCCTTTTGTGAGGATGCAGGAGGAGTTTGAGGCAATGGTGGAGATCTTTCTTCCATCTGCTGTGAGGAAGCAGCAGCAGAGGTTTCTGGTGACATTTGTGTTGTCAATGGCAGTGGCTCTGGGATCTTATCTTCTAGAGTTGCCTTTGATTTGGGTTTGGAGGGCTTTTTGGATGTTTTCTTTTTGGTCTTTTTGGTAATGGCAGGTGTGGGTTTCAAAGCAGTGGTTGTGCTGCTATGATCACCTGGAGCAGTGGGCTCAGCAGCAGATACCTGAGGAGCAGTGGTAGCTGCTAAATTCTGCTCAGGCACCTCTGCTTTTGTTTTTGTAGGTGTTAACATTCTAGTGAATGTTTCAGTTGTTAAACCTTTTATTTGAAAATAAACACCTTGTTTGAGCAAATTTTCATTTTCTTTTCCAAATTTTTGTTTAAAATAGTAGCTTAGAAACCTTGGAAAAAGTAGAAATGCTTTGCTATCAACATTTTTCACCAAATCATCAAAGATCTCCTGGGAATAGTTATAATTTTCATTATGTAAAATGGCATAACCCAGACATTGGATCTTTAATGGTATTTCATTAAAAGCAGTTGTTTTATTTGAAAGACACATCAAAAGAGTGTGAAATAAAAACCTAGGTGCAGAAGGGAAGAAACCCTTTTGTAAGGTATCCCTTTTTGTTTGTTTTGCATACCCCCTTTCTAGAAAATCAGTTTTTAGCTCGTTTTTAGGAAAAGCAGTTTTACCTTGCTGATCATTGAGTTTAAAGACTTCTGAAATGGATTGTGGGGTAATTTGAATCGTTTTACCCTGTATGGAAGAGTTGATGGCTATGACTTTCTCGCCTTGTTTGTCAAGGGTAGCATTTTTCCAGAACTCCCTCTGGGTTTGTTGGTAAATTGGAGCATCTGCTGTTAGCAAAGTTTTGTACTTTGATGCAGACATGACATTGATGATTGAATCGAAGGTGTGATCGTTGCTGGGTTTTGTGAGTAGACCCAAGTAATTGTGAGGGGATTTGTATGGAATTTCAATGGGTTCAGCGGCCATTTGAGTGACCTCCTTGGAGGATGATGATGATTTTGACTTTGATTTTGATTTTGATTTCGTCATTTTGATGAAGAAAATTGAAGAATGATCTGAGAAGGAAGGTTGGAAACTGCTTTGAGAAGAGAATTTTGGAATTCATTTCGACAGTGTAAAACCCTGTTTGGGGATTTTGATCAGGGTTTTATTTAGGGGAAAAAAATGAATGCTGATGTGGTAGCGGTTACAAAGATCTAATAGCTAAGAACTGACCACGTGTCAACCGCTGATGAAGAGATGAATTATGGAGGACAGTTGTTTAGGAAACCATTGATGAAGCAAGTATCAGTGGTTGCAACGGTCAAAGTGAAGACAGTGTGTTTGATTTTTACTATCAGTGGATAGCATATCAGTGGATAAAATACTGATTTTGAACAACATTGATTATCCAAATTAATGAAAGAGCAGGGGTTGACTTTCAGCAGTGGACAGTATTTAGGAATCAGATGCTTGAATATAACAGTAGTTAAGGGTGAGATAATGGTAAAGATTTGAAAGCTCATTATTTCAGCAACTTTTAGTGCAATAGTGGATATGCTTTTTGACAAATGTTTTGAGCAACTGCTGTTTTGATGATAATGAAATATCTGCAAAGTTGCTATCCTTAACAAAATACATTTTAGATGCAAATTGTCAAGTTTAATCTGTCAGCAGTTTTTACAGGAATTTTCATTCATGGTTTTCCCACAAGTCTATTTCAAGTTTTGAAACTTCTATAGGTTTCTGACAGTGGTTTAGTAACCCAGATGACTAAAACTCTTTTACAATGGCTACTCATTTTGAGTCATAATTCTCAATTTTGACATGAGTATCCAAGTATTTTAAGGTATGTTTGCAATCAATCTTTGATCTGTGTTAGAACAAACTTGAGTTTGACATGACCTTGACACTTGTCCCATTTCCTTTTGATTTGTTTTTAAGGATAATAGCACCAACAAAAAAATAAGGTTCTATATCCTGACAGGAGATTGAAACTTTCACTATAAAAAACAAGTAAAAGTACAAAATATATCATTCTAAATAAAATAAAGAATAATATATCCTGTTTTATTTAGAAAAACCTTTTCAAGAAAAATAATTAAGGTTATTCTGAAAACAACATCAAAGAGGATCTGGTATATTTTCCAATTAAAACTCATAGTCACATCATTCTCAAGTTTTAGAAATATGGTCAATGATTTGAAATACATTGTAATAACCACTGTTTAAGACCATTTCCTTGTCAATTGATTGCAAAATTGAGGAGACATGTACACATAGGTTTTGAAAATCCTGTTATAGACTTTACCATGTGATGACACTGAAAAACTTGCCTAGTCCTCTTTTAAGTTTAACCACTGGAGATACAATTTTTACCTGAACTTTCCTGAATCACTGAATGCACACAACTGCTTGATGACCATTGTTTACCCAATTTTGGACTCTTAAGTGTTTTATATTTATACTCTTTTCCTTTTGATTTCAAAAGTTTTGAGATAAACACACTTTTGAGTTTTTTGTGATTTTTCTTCTTTCCCTTTTTACCCTTCCCATTCTTAAGTAATGAAATATTTACTGGGAGGTCTTTAAAAAAATACTTAATCCAGAATCATTATGCAGTAATGTTTTGAGAGATCTGGCCACATTTGTACATGTTTCATTATTAAATCTCACATTACATATGATTTGGACTATTTTGACCCCTGATTTTCTTAATGTATTTTAACAAGGTTGATTTGGTCCTTTTGAGGATTCTCAACCTGTTTTTCAACACATAAGATCTAATGACTAAAGTTTAAATTTCCCTCTTTTTATGTTAGCAAAAACACTAATGTTTATATGAACATAGGTTTTTGTTAATCTGAGGTTCATACTTTAGCATCAAACATGATGAAACCATCACAAATTTCATAACAACAGTTGAAATCAATTTTGAAAAGAAATGATTATACCATAGTTACCAGACATGTTTTCAGATCTGAAAACTATAGGTGGTTTAAGCATGAAATCACTTGCTGTGTGAAATTTGTGTGTCTTATGACATCTTGGTTGTTTTACAGAGTTTTTGAATAGCAATTTTGAATGTGATTACTCGTTACTCTGTTTTTCAACTGAATACAATCAACCTTAGTATCAATGAATTTTGAGCTGAACTGTTATGTCAAATTGATTGTTAGATCGAATTTGACTGTCCAGGCTCTGATACTAATTGTTAGGATCTGAGGCTCTCATGATTGTGGTTGTTTGTTTAATTTGAACAAATCAATAGATATGAATCGAAATTAAGTGCAACGGAAATGAAAACAAACTTTGTAAACACAATCAAAATAGGAGAAATAGTTTTGATAAACACATGCTTTTCTTCAGTCAAAAGATTACAAATCAAACCAAAAGATTACAAAGCAAGCTTACAAAATAAACTCCCCCTCAGCCTGATACTCCATGGTTGATTGCACAAGATGAAAGGATTGGACTAGAGGAGAAGAACTCACTCAGTCAATCAAATGTAACAGTACAGGAAACTGTTCCATTTATAGATAAACCAAACCACTGAAGCATCTCAGCTGACGTCACCATGAAAGCGACATCTAACAACCTAAGAAACTCTATCTACTGATCTATAACTACTGACCATACAGACACTGATTACATTCTAAGCACTGATGTATAAGCGCTGATTCTTCATTCCACTGATGTAGTCAACCACTGATGTTGAGCATCAGTGCTTTCTTCAAAGGGTGATCAGACCTTGAATGGGCAGTGCTTTAACTCTTCAGCAGTGCTTGGATTCCGTCAGTAGATTGAGCTTCAGTCTTTAATTTCCATCAGTACTTTAGTAATAGTTGTCTTATTGAGCAGTGCTTTGAAGTCTGTCAGTTGCCAAATAACCACTGTCAAGGGGAAATCTTAATGCAAACAGCTTCTTATTATGAATCCACTGTTGTGATCCGATTTTGGCTCTTATTATCTGTTCCTCTGATAGGGTTCAATCCCAACAAGTGATAAGATCGAATGATAAATTCGACATAAAACCCGTAAGGTGGAATAGTCGTGATTGATAATGACTAATCTAACCATCTTATGAATTATAATGATAGTTTGACGCTTGACAAGCTAGGTGGAAGCTTGGGAAGGAAGTGGGTCAAACGAATCAAGTATTAAGGAAAAAACGTAATTTGGATGCAAGGTAAGTAAAGCTTACACCCTTTTCGTAGAATACTTACTTAGTTTATAGGTTAAAAATACGACAAGGTAATATTTGAAATATGGGTTCCGACCCGAAATGATACGGGTCGGAACAAGTGAAATGATGAAAACCATGGTTAATGGTAAAAAGAGGTGAAACGGTAAATTGGTCATGAAATGACAAACATATAATGAGTTTTTGAATGGCTACCTTGTATGGTAAGCCAAAATGAATAATAAGGGTAAAACGGTAATTTAGTCGCGTGTAGATGAATAAAAGTTGAAGTTTAACCGACACCCTATGGTGTAAGCCATGTTGGGTTTAATGCGTAAGAAATGGATTTAAGAAATATGACCATATGGTGAAAATCCGTAATGGGTCAAATGAGAGAAATTGTAAATAAATACCATTCAATTACAAATAAAAAATGTTTGGTCATTTAGACCAAACGGGTCGAATGGTGATGTTATCACCATTTGGCGATATCGACTAATGAATTGTTTGTCGAGTATTATGATCACAGGGGTCAGTAGCGTATGGAATCCGCGTTGCTATTAACTAGCAACTTATTTTATGGGGTATTAAAACGGGTTAATACTTTGACCTGAGCCAGGTATGTGTAAATAATTTTATAGCTAAAATGTGAGATTTGGTCAAATATATTATTAAAAGTTGATGCGCGTGTGGTATGTATATATATTTAAGTATATTTAAGCCCTTTTTACACGTTAGTCAAGTTTTAAATTTATAAAACACGATATTTTACTAACACAAAACACACATATGGGCAAGTGCACCCATCGTGAGTGTAGTATAGTGTTGGAAAGATACCGAGGTCGTCCAAGGACACAAGAGCTTTAAGTACCGGTTTATCCTCAATGTCTAATCAAATCAAAAGGTTAGAAAAGGGTTTTAAACTAGAAAAATAAAAACTAACTAAATTGTTGAAAAATAAAAAAAAGTAAAAACAGATAGACAAGATGAATCACTTGGCTCCGACTCATGTATAGTGTAACCTTTGATTATTTCCGCACTTTTGCATTTTTTAAGAGATTATCTTAGTTATTGTAGTAGGCCCCTCTTTTGAAGGTGACATTACCCTCAACCCAGTAGTTTGAGTCAGCAAGGATACAATCCTAAAGGGTCGGATTATTGAAAGATAATTAATTAAGTTATTAATGCATATTATGGTAGGCCCCTCTTTTGAAGGTGACGTTACCCTCGACTAAGTAGTCTGAGTCAGCAGGGATACAGTCCTAAATAGTCGGGTTAAAGTATTAATAGTAGCTTACATATGAGGGGATTAAAGAGTTTGGACCCCCGCCATCCAATACCGGTGGGTATTGAAGGAGGTCCTACTAAATTTGACCCAGGTCCTTGCAGGATCTATACACTGAACAAGGCAAGACTCTTACCAAACTGTTCCCTTAACACCCGACCAGGTAGCCAACATACCTCCATATAGACCGTAGAGATATGAATGGTGAAAATCTTTTATTTTATATAGACAGTAAAATAATGCCAAGACACCACGGACAAATGATAAGGAAGAATCACCTTCAACATAAGAAACTAGTTATTAAAGTCATTAATACATAACAAAGTAAAAAGTGCGAAAAGATTAAAAATAAAAAGTATTGCACTAGACACTTGTCTTCACCAAGTGATGTAAGAGACTTAGGCAAACATGGCCTTTGATTGTCAAGAACTCTTACGATCAATATTGGATCCCGAGACGACTCACACACTCTATGATGGACAATTGATGATGGTGGTGGATGATGGTGTTATAATGGTGGTGGGTGAAGTGTGAGAGAGGTGGTGTGCCAAGGGATGGTTTGCAAATGAGCCAAGCACCCCTATTTATAGCCTGAACAGCAGCTCGGGCACGGCCCCGTGTCCATTGGGCACGGCCCCATGTACATCCTCCTCTCTTTCTTCATTAATTGCAGTTTGTCTGCATTAGTTGACCACGCCCCCGTGTCCGCTGGGCACGACCCCGTGTGCAGAAGCATATCTGTACTATCAAGATTTCCCCAGATTCTGCGAATCTTAGAGTTGACCACGGCCCCGTGTCCGCTGAGCACGACCCCGTGGTGGGCGATAGAAGCTTCTCCAGCTTTGTCTTTTCTGCTGACACTTGGGCACGCCCCCGTGTTCACTGAGCACGAGGCGTGTTCAGTCTTCTGTCTTCTTAATTTTGCTTGGGAAGATGCTGTCGGGGGGTCGGGCATGCCACGTTTGTTCCTTTTCTTGTATTTATGTTAGATTTAGCTGCGTTTTTGCTTCTTTTGTTTATTTGAGCTCATTTAATCCTGAAAATACAAAAAGGAAGACAAAACACACTTTTTCCAACATTAGTACTAAAAAGGGTTAGTTTTATGCCATATTTGATGTAATTTATATGTTGCATTTTGCACACCTCAAATACCCCCACACTTGAATCTTTGCTTGTCCTCAAGCAAAACTATTTATAATGTGGCTTTTACACTCCCAAATGGAATGGGTAGAAGAGAAGGTTTTTGGGCTTGTCATAGAGTGTCGGGATTTCCAAGATTCTTTATTAAGTTTTATTTTTATTTATTTACAATCCTATTCGTCATGATTTATTTAAAACATTACATAAGATAAATTACTTATTAGGGCATAACATGCCTATTTAAAATTACATTTATATACAAGTTCACATAACTCACGGGGGATCACTCAACACTCGGCCGAAGATGTATTTTAGTGAATCACTCGAGAGCGGCATGGAACTTACTTCTACCATAGGCTTGCCAAGCAATCAATCCTCCTCCTTTTTAACTATATACCTTTGTAAATATCAAGAGGACTTTTGGGTGAAGGGTTAGGCTTGGGTTAAAGGTAGGTGGTTGGGTTAGTGGCTAGTAAAAGGGCGAAAGGCGTAAAAAGCGTCGGTTTTAGTAAGACTTTTTATTTTTATTTTTTTGAAAATTTTATTTTGATGAAGCTATTATTCAAACAAAGTTATTTTTGATACACTTGTTTGTTTATTTCTCTTTTGCTTCATCATCATCAATCTTTTTTTTTTTGAAAAGTCATTCGAAAAACCGAGCTTGTTACTAAAACAAAGGGTTAAAAATAAAAAAAAGGGTTTGGTGGGTGAAAGGGTGTTTGGTTTGGGTTATGAAATGAAAAGGTTTAGGCTCAAAGGGGTTAACTAGGGGGATTTTGGGTAGGTGGTAAAAAAAAAGAAAAATAATGGTGTAGAAATAAAAAGGGTTAGTCCTAATGCCTCCATCATTTACTTACTCGGGTTTAAGTTGGTAAGGACCGGGAATGTATCGTCGTGGCAAGTTCTAGAGTCGTAAGAACCAAGCGGCTATTCACACAAGAAACGAAAAATGAGCATTTAGTTTAAAGATATGTATTTGTATGCTCAATAAAGGCTCAAAACTTACTTTTGTGGGAATGGGTTTTTATGTGATCAGTATATATAATCAAATTTTAACTAAACTTGTCATGCCGTTTCATAATTTTCTTATGTTGATTCTTTTTATCACGACGCTATCGGTTGTAAATTTGTAAAAATATAACCTTTTTAGAACTTGAAATTCCTAAGTTAAACCTAGACAAGTAAAAAAAATGAAAATTTTTTTGAAAAAATTTGGGGTGATTAGCGGTTCCAATAGAGTTTTGTATAAGGCTTGTTATTAGGACTTGCAAGATTCAAGGTTTTAGCATCCCCCCCACACTTAAATTACACATTATCCTCAATGTGTCTCAAAAATAAGTTTTTAGGTTGATTGAATGTCTAAAAAGGTGTGAAAAAGCAAAAATTTATGTTACTGGGCGTCTTGACACGGCCCCGTGTCGGATGGACACGACCCCGTGTCGGAGTGCCAGTAACGAAAACTTACAGAAGTTGGACACGGGGGCGTGTTCACTGGGCACGTCCCCGTGTATGGAAAAAATCTGCAGAATTAAACAAACAGCAGGTCTGGGGAAGTGGGTACGGGGGCGTGTCGGCTGGACACGGCCCCGTGTAGACAATCTGCAAAGTTGAAAAACAGGTTTCTGGCTTCGGTTTTCCTGTCCCGGCTTTAGTAGCACTAATGTTTAGTGCTCTAAGCCTCGTATGTACCTGTTTTATCAATAAACACTACTCCAAACCATAGCAAACATCCTAAATTACCATAGTTCAACATCCACATCACAATGTTAAAAAGAAAAACAAATGCAGAAAGTAAAAAGAGTTAAAGGAAAGTAAATTGTTCAACACATGGCACGCATGCCGGAAATTGTTCAAGATAAAGGGGTTAACCTGTGGGATCATCAACCAGCTGCTCCTACCTCCACTCCTCCCGCCTAAGTCCATGTCCTCGTCCTCATCGTCATCACCTCCTCCTCCGTGCCCCGCCATGTAATCCCGGATGATCCCAATGTCATCCTGAAAGTCGGATATGTTTCTCTCAATTGCTCCTACCCGGGTGTACGTGTTGCTCGCCATATTATTGGTGTTCCTGGTGCACATGATGTTTTCCTGCAACAAATCATGTAAGCTTTGGAAGTTAGGAAAACCGCCTCCTTGTGAGGAGGATTGGCCCGGATCACCGTGGGGCTGGTACTGGTACTGAGGAGGGTGTTGAAACTGTGGAGCGTGAAGGACGAGTGCCTCTTGCGGGTTCCATGCATGCCCTTGGACTCTTTGGAAGCTAACCGACCCGTCTTCAGCCTCATAAATTAAGTTCATGGAGCGGCAGATGTGTACATCCACTTTTCCCGACCATGGGCTCTTCTCGAAGGACTTAGGCATGTTCACGAAATGCTTAAAGAAATGGTATATCCACCCCCCGAAGAAGATAGGGGTTGGTGGGGTAGCAAGCCGGTTCCAATGCATGTTTCGGAGCAGGAGGTACGGAACATCGAGGTGTCTGCGGTTATGAATGCAATGAAGGACTATCAGGTCTCTCAACCCTACAACGCCACCACTATCATGCCTTTGGCTAAGAGAATAAGTGAGGACCCTATGGATGTAATGGTAGAGCGGGTCCCTCAACTTAGTGCTCTTAGTGCTGCTCGGATTGTAGTGTCCCTCACCAATCTGAGCCCACGCGGCTTGGCGTTCGTTCTCATCCAACTCTCGCACCCCTCCGGTTTTCTCTTCATTACCCACATCTTCCTCCGCATACAGCCCAACTATCGACCCAAATTGTGCCATCGAAATCGAGTACTTAGTTCCCCCACATCGGAATCCCACCCCATCACTGTCGAAAGGGTCGCACTTTGAATTGAACGTGAATGTGCTATAGAATTCCAGATTGTACTCGTGGACTGAACGAAGTCGAGTGGTTAGGGCGACTCTTAGTGGGCCGGTAACGAGGTTGTTAAACCTGTCAAGTTGGTTCACCATTGCTAAAAGATCCATGCACGCTTGTCTTGGGCATTCTTCCAGTCTGGTTTGAAGCACTTCATATCTTGCCCTAGCATCGAGCTCATTTGCGTTGAACCTCATGAATTTCTTCGACATCTGAAAGAATACACCAAAAGTTAGCACGAAACAATGGAATTTTCGGACAAAACTGAAAACAGCGAGCTGGACACGGCCCCGTTTTCAGCGGACACGACCCCGTGTCCAAGCGTCTGTTACCCAAAAACATCATTTTTCGACCCAGTTTCGAAAACTTGAAAATTTTTGGTCCAGTAGGAGCGGTTTCCCCCGAAAATGAAACCCCAAGTGCCGTTTTTCCCAAAACAAACCGTTTACCCCTTCAAATTTATGTTTTTCGGTTCAAAAACAAGGGTTTGGAGTTTTTGTGAGAAATCGGGCGAATCTTTGAACAATACAAGTGGATTTACTTCCTCTAACATTAATCTAAACTAATGCTAACAAATTTAAGCAAAAATTAGAGGTTGGATCCGGATGAAGTTCAAGAACCCTAGATTTTTCCCTAAATTTTTGATGTTTTAACTACATGCAAATGCTTAATCTAACTACTAATGATGATAGAATCATACCTTGATGTTGTTAGAAGTAGAGGAGACGTCGAAAATCAGCGAAAAATCGCCTTGAACCAGAGCGTTTTTGGGGAAACAGGGCGTGTGGAAATGAAGAAACTGTTTTGAAAAAGGGTTTTATCCCGACAGTCACGCGGACACGGCCCCGTTTCCAGCGGACAGGGCCTCATGCCGAGCAACGTTTTGAAAAAAATATTTTTTTAAGTGCTCGTGTGAGTGCCCTTGTTTCCCAAAAACTTGGTTAGAAAACTTACCGATTTAGAAGTCAACCCTTTTGTTCGTAACTTACCGGGTATGATGTTGATGCTTTTATTCTTCGACTGTTTGAAGCGAGATTTCTTCCTCTTCATCCTCAATGAATCCTTGATAGAGCTTCAGCCATTGGCCATTGACTTTGAATGGAATTCCATTCCGAGATTTAATTCCTACTGCACCGTGTGGGAAAATATGGGTGATGGAAAACGGTCCTGACCACCTAGACTTTAATTTACCAGGGAATAGTCGAAGTCGTGAATTAAACAAAAGAACTTGATCTCCTACTCGAAATTCATTAGGATTAATGTGTTTGTCATGCAAGTTTTTCATTCTTTCCTTATAAATTTCGGAGTTTGAGTATGCATAATTCCTAAGTTCGTCTAATTCATTTAGTTGACAAAATCGATTTCTACCAGCAAATTCTAAATCTAAGTTTACATTTTTAATTTCCCAGTAGGCTTTGTGTGCAATTTCTACTGGCAAATGACAGCTTTTTCCATAGACGAGCTTATATGGGGTTGTACCTATTGTTGTTTTATAAGCAGTTCGAAAAGCCCATAAAGCATCATCTAATTTATCTGCCCATTCCTTTTTATTTAACCCTACGGTTTTTTCGAGTATTCGTTTTAAACCTCTATTAGTCACTTCGGCTTGTCCGTTTGTTTGAGGGTGATATGCTGCTGAGACCCGGTGATAGACCCCATATCTTGTTAAAAAATTTTCAAGTTGATGGTTTCAAAAATGGGTACCTCTATCACTTATTAATGCTTTAGGTGTTCCAAAACGAGAGAATAATTTTTTCAGAAATCTTAGCACGACTCTTCCATCATTTGTTGGAAGTTCCTCGGCCTCGGCCCATTTAGACAAGTAATCTACTGCCATAAGTATATATTTGTTTCCCTTTGACGGTGGGAAAGGTCCCATAAAGTCGAGTCCCCACATATAAAAAATTTCACAAACAAGAATGCCATTTTGTGGCATTTCGTTTTTGGAAGAAATATTACCTACCTGTTCTTTGGAAAGCATCACATGTCTTGACAAGACTTTGGGCGTTTTGTAAATGGTAGGCCAATAAAATCCTGAATCAAATACCTTTCGCGTGGTACTAGCGGCACCATGATGTCCTCCGTATGGACCTTCATGACAATGGCGGAGAATTCTTCTTTCTTCGCTACCATGTACGCATCGTCGGAAGAGTTGGTCGGCACACATTTTGAAAAGATATGGATCTTCCCAAAAATAGTGTTTCACATTAGCAAAGAATTTTTTTCTTTGATGATGTGGCCAACCTTTTGCGACTATACTGCTAGCTAGATAGTTAGCATAGTCGGCGTACCATGGTTCTTCTTTGTATTCCACCATTTCTAGGGACTCCGTTGGAAATTTCTCGTTGATTTGTTCGTCCCTGGTTGCCTCCAAAGCTGGGTCTTCTAAGCGCGAAAGATGATCTGCTGCGGTGTTTTCTGCTCCTCTTTTGTCTTTGATTTCAATATCAAATTCTTGGAGGAGTAAAATCCACCGAATCAAACGTGGTTTTGCGTCCTGCTTTTTGAAGAGATATCGAATGGCTGCATGATCTGTATAGACTACTGTTTTAGAAAGAACAAGATAAGAACGAAATTTATCAAAAGCAAATACCACAGCTAGTAATTCTTTTTCAGTTGTTGTGTAATTTTCTTGTGCATCGTTAAGTGTTTTACTAGCATAATAAATTGGGTGAAAATGCTTTTCTTTTCTTTGTCCCAAGACAGCTCCAACTGCAAAGTCACTTGCATCACACATGATTTCGAAAGGAAATTTCCAATCAGGCGCTATCATGGTAGGTGCATTGACTAGCATTTCCTTTAGGGTTAGAAATGCTTGATTGCAATCCTTGTCAAAGATGAAAGGGGCATCTTTTTCAAGTAATTTTGTTAGAGGCCTTGAAATTTTAGAAAAGTCTTTGATAAATCGCCTATAAAATCCGGCATGCCCTAGGAAACTTCTGATAGCTCTAACGGAGGATGGAGGTGGTAATCGAGAAATAGTGTCTATTTTTTGCTCGATCAACCTCCATTCCTTCGCTTGAGATTTTGTGACCGAGTACTATTCCCTCCGTTACCATGAAATGGCATTTTTCCCAATTAAGGGCGATGTTAGTTTCCTTACATCAGGATAGCATTCGTTCAAGATTATCGAGGCATTGGTCGTACGAATCCCCAAAGATAGAAAAGTCATCCATGAAGACTTCCATTGTCTTTTCTATCATGTCATGGAAGATGGCTACCATGCAACGTTGGAATGTTGCGGGGGCATTACATAGACCAAATGGCATGTGTCGATAAGCAAAAGTTCCATAGGGACATGTGAAGGTTGTCTTTTCTTGGTCTTTGTGTGCTATCAGGATTTGAAAGTAACCTGAAAAACCATCCAAGAAACAGTAAAATTTATGACCGGATAATCTTTCTAACATTTGATCAATGAATGGCAAAGGAAAGTAATCTTTCCTTATTGCTTCATTTAATCGTCTATAATCTACACATACTCTCCATCCTGTGACGGTTCTCGTTGGTATTAATTCTTTCTTTTCGTTAGTTATTACCGTCATACCTCCTTTCTTTGGAACTACTTGGACGGGACTTACCCAAGGACTATCGGAGATAGGATAAATAAGTCCAGCGTCAAGTAACTTGATGACTTTGTTTTTAACCATTTCTTGAACATTTGGATTTACTCGACGTTGTGGTTGTATTACCGATTTGTAGTCATCATTCATTAAAATTTTGTGTGTGCACATGGAAGGACTTATTCCTTTAATATCTACAAGCTTCCAAGCAATCGCATTTTTGTGTTTTTTCAAAAGTTTAATTAATTTTTCTTTTTCTAAACTACCTAATTTAGACGAAATAATTACAGGTGCTTTACCATCTTTGTCTAGAAAAGCATATTCCAAACCTTTTAGAAGTTCTTTGAGCTCAAGAGCTGGGTCTTTAGGAGACTCCTTATTTGGTTGCTCATTTAGATCAAGAACTTTAAAAGTTTGTTCTTTGGCGACCTCTTCTTCAACAAAGTGGTCAATCTTTTCAATTGTATCGGGTGGTTCATCTTCATCTTCAATTAGGGGGTCATTATTGCCGAATGGATATTTCATTGACCGCTCTAGATCGACACTCTTTTTAAATGCCCCTAATTGAAGAGGTAGATTGTTGTACTTCTGATTTTTCAAAGCTTCGTGGGCTTTTACAAAGGGTCGTCCCAATACTAGAGGAGCGTCATCGAGGATGACAAAGTCGGTTGGGATTACCATTTGATTAGTTTGAACCAAGACATCCTCAACTATACCGATTGATTTTATTATTTTCCGATTAGATAGAAAAATGGGTATTTGAACTGGAGAAAAATCACTAATACTTAATTTTTCGAAAATGTAGTTGGGCATTATGTTAACACAAAGATCTTTATCAATTGTGACATTACTAATAAATGAATTTTGAAAAAAACATGGAACCGGTGTAATGTTAATTTCAAATGGATCTTCTTTTATTAGCGAGGTTTGATCACTAGTTAACTTAACGCTTACCGTTTCGTCAATTTTAGTGTTAGTGTTTAACTCTTTTAAAAACTTAGCATGAGTGGGTACTAAACAATGATTTTCAAAAGAAGGTGACAAGAGATTAATTTCTTCAAAATTAGACTCTTCTTAAATTTTAACGTCGACGGACTCACCTTTTTTGTTGTTTAACTCATGTGTCGGTTTTTCACTTATTTGTTCTTCCATTTTTACACTTTCAACTATCTCTTCTTTATTTAATTCTTCTCTTACGCGGGACTCCTCTTCCCTTGCGCGAGATTCTTTTATGTAACACTCGATAGTTTTAAGGTGTTCTAATATCCTATCGGTCACTTCGGTGATAGAGTAAGGATCGGGATTTTCAAAGCTTGAACCCGGTTGTTCGATCCTTTGTTCCTCATAATCAGGGGCGAAGGATTTAAGGGGCGGGGAGGGGCGCCCGCCCCCCCGAACTTTTCGGTCAGTAGTGTTATATATGTACGTTTCGTATAGGATTTTGTAGGTATATACATTTTCGACCCCCGGTTTTAATTTTTATTATTTATATAACCCAAATAAAATATTTAATTAGTCCAAATATTATAGCCCAAATCATTATATTTGGTAGAATAGTAGAATGTATATTATATAACCCAAATCAAATCATTATATAGCCCAAGTTAAAAGCCCACCCTATAAAAAAAACCCCAAATTCGTTTACTTTGGGACATCGACCAGAAGAACAGAAGCCACAAGCCAGAACTGCAGAAGGGGGGGGGGGACGCAGGTTCCAGAACTGTTCGACTTCAGCTTCTTGTTCGAGAACAAAAGCCAAAACACTGCTCGTTGTTGTGGTCTTGTACTCTTGTTCGACTTCTTCAATCTTTATAAGGTTAAAGGTATGTGTTTTTTATCATTAGATTTAATTTAGGGCTGCAATTTATGTGATTTAGGTTGAAATTAGGGGTGAAAATGATCCGAATTTTTGCCCTAAACTTGTTGAATCTTTCTGTAACTATGTCTAATTTTATTTGTTTAATCTTATTATGATTTGATTTAGATAGAAATTAGAGTTTGAAATTTAGGGTGATTTGTTAACTTGTTTTGTTATTAGATTATGCTATGCGGAAGAATAAAATGATAACTTCTTTTTTAATGTTTGAGAATGTTTTTTATTTGATATTAATGTTTGACCCGACCCGACCCGAATTGAATCACCGACGTCTGACCTGAGCATACACCTCGAAACTACGCGATAGAAATTTTTTTTAGGTCCGTTGCTTTCCGACCCCCCGAACATATTTTTCATGCTTCGCCAGTGCTCATAATACCCATATGAAGTAGATGGTTCACACCATTGTTCTTCATTGTAAGCATATGATGGATAAGGGTCATAATTTTGTTCTTCATAATACTCATATGAGGTGGGTTGTTCACGCCGTGGTTCCTCATAGTAAGCATATGAAGGTGGTGGCTCATATCTTGGTTCCTCAAAGTATGAGTATGAAGGCTCATACATTGGTTCAACAAAATATGAGTATGAGGGAGGAGGTTCATACCTTTCGTCTTCATAGGATGTGTATGAAGTTGATGGCTCATACCTGGGCTCCTCATAGTAAGTGTATGAAGTGGATGGTTGATATAAGTTACAATATTGGACCGAGTGCGGGTCACCACAATTAGTGCAATAGTTATTCCTATAATCATCCTCCTCATAAGTGTAGTTGTAACCTCCTGAGTATTGATCCATAAGAATCACTCAGTAGACCACAACCAAGTCTCGAGACCAGAAAACAAAAATAAAAACGGAAACAGAAGCTGGACACGACCCCGCGTTCAGTGGACACGGCCCCGTGTACAGAATCTGTATCTGGGCGTTTTAATTAAAGTTACTGATTTCTTTGAGCACGGGGGCGTGTTCAGTGAGCACGGCCCGTGTTCAGGCTACTGTAAATGCAAATCTAAACTAAAATGCAGAAAAATGTGCGCGCGTTTTGAAAAGGTTTTGAAAAACTGATTAGGCCGTCGATTTTAAGCCTTCTTAAAATCCTTGTGTCCCCGGCAACGACGCCAAAAACCTGATGTGCGTGTGGTGTGTATATATATTTAAGTATATTTTAAGCCCTTTTTACACGTTAGTCAAGTTTTAAATTTATAAAACACGATATTTTACTAACACCAAACACACATATAGGCAAGTGCACCCATCGTGAGCGTAGTATAGTGTTGGCAAGATACCGAGGTCGTCCAAGGACACAAGAGGTTTTAGTACCGGTTTATCCTCAACGTCTAATCAAATCAAAAGGTTAGAAAAGGGTTTTAAACTAGAAAAATAAAAACTAACTAAAATGCTGAAAAATAAAATAAAAGTAAAAACAGATAGACAAGATGAATCCATTGGGCATGGCCCCATGTCCATCCTCCTCTCTTTCTTCATTAATTGCAGTTTGTCTGCATTAGTTGACCACGCCCCCGTGTCCACTGGGCACAACCCCGTGTGCAGAAGCATATCTGTACTATCAAGATTTCCCCAGATTCTGCGAATCTTAGAGTTGACCACGGCCCTGTGTCCGCTGAGCACGACCCCGTGGTGGGCGATAGAAGCTTCTACAGCTTTCTCTTTTCTGCTGACACTTGGGCACGCCCCCGTGTTCACTGAGCACGGGGCGTGTTCAGTCTTCTGTCTTCTTGATTTTGCTTGGGAAGATGCTGTCGGGGGGTCGGGCATGCCACATTTGTTCCTTTTCTTGTATTTATGTTAGATTTAGCTTCCTTTTTGCTTCTTTTGTTTATTTGAGCTCATTTAATCCTGAAAATACAAAAGGAAGACAAAAACACACTTTTTCCAACATTAGTACTAAAAAGGGATTAGTTTTATGCCATATTTGATGTAATTTATATGTTGCATTTTGCACACATCAAAAGTCCTTCGTTGTAAAAGGAGGGACTAAAGTTGACCAAAACGCCCTTGAATGACAAACTGGGCAAATGACCCTTAAGGGTTGTTTGAAAGTTAGTTTTATGATCGAGTAGGTCTTCGGATAAGTGTAGAAGTTTATGGTATAAGCCTTTTTGGTCGAATGCCTTGAAATGAGTCTTTTCCGTAAATTGACAATCCGAGGGGTAGAACTTGGAATAAAAAGTTTACTATATTAAATCCACCACAAATATAATTGTTGTGGAAGATAAGTGTATATCTTAATGTGGGAATAAGATGTATGAAAAGGAAGAGCGGGATTTAAGCTTAAATGCTTAAATTCTTTTAACGGGTCAAAATGAATTACGCGCATAACTTGGGTAATGGCCGCGTAATTCATAAAACTTATGAACCTGAGTTAAATTTTTTGAGTTAAATACATTGGTATATGCTTTATGGTCATTTAGAAACATGTTGGTTTAATAAAACATGAACGAGTCAAAAGTTTAATAACTGAATTTTAATCCGAGAACTTAAAATCTAGAAAATTGTTAATCCGGACGTCGGATTGTAACTCTATATGATAGAGAATGAATTTACGATCACGTATGAAGAAATGGGAGGTAAAATGGATAAAAACTAAGCGAGTTATGAACGTTTTCGTGAAAAATGGTATTGTTGGGAGCATGGTTGTAAAACAAGGTTTCCAATGCCGAGTACTCCCCTAGTAGTCGTTACAAGGTCGGTTGCCGAGGCGACTTTCTTCAACTCCGCTTAATTACCTGGAATCGATCAAACGCGTTCAAACTTGGCTAGAATCGGATCTAGTAGGTCAACTCGGGCCGAGTTTGACTTAAAAAATAAAGCATATTCTCTATGTCTATCATATTAAAGAATGAATATCATTTTCACGTATTTTGTTATGAATGTTTGTAAATTTATGTTATTTGACATATATTTAATTTCTGAAAATTAATTTCTTTAAAATTTAACATGTCCGAGTACTCCTCGAGTACTCTCAACTCCCCAGTCGACCGACTAGGGAGCGCCTAGCGACTTTTTCAACCATGGTTAGGAGTATGCAGCTCCCAGCTGTAAACTCACTGTGAAAAAGGGGCCTTCGCGCCCCACAATGGTCAATGGTTTGAGGCTTCGCGCAACGCAACGGGCCTCGCACCCCGCGAAGCTATTTGACAATCCTGTCGTGGCACGCGACAGGCTAAAAAGCTGGCAAATGTTGTTTAGTTGTTCGTGTTTGACATACAGACTTATTTAGATGTGTTACAAACATCTTTTAACAAAAGCATTTCATGTTTATGAAATGTAGGTATACCTAGAAGTACCGGATGACGATCAAGCTCAACGAATAACCGAACACCATCAAGTTTCAAGCTTCCGCATTACGTTTTGTCGTCACGTTTAAAACGACGAATATATATACATTATGTTGAAATGTTTTAAATCTTAAAATGTTTTAAGAAACCCGTATTTTCAAGTGTATGTGTAATCGTAAATACACAATTATAGTCGAAATTTTAATGAAAATCGTATAAATGAACTATGGGTCTTACATGGCGGTGGATGATTTTAGAGAAAGAGAGAGAGTAGAAAGAGAAACGAGAGTGGTGACAGTCATTTGAGATGTTGGTGATGGTGGTGGTGGTGGTGGGTGTTTTTAAGGAGAGAATAAGGGTGGTATCAGTGGTATGAGATGTTGGTGAAAGGTGGTGGTGGTGGATTTTTTTAGAGAGAGAAACAAGGGTGGTGATGATAACTGAGCTTTGATAAAGATGAGAATGGTGGAGGTGGGTCCCACTCTTATAATAATAGTAATTAGTAATAATAATAGCTTTAATAAAATGAATAATATATATAAAATGACTATTTTACCCTTAAGCTAACAGAGTTTTTTAACTGGGGTTAAATTTTTGGACTGAAATGGCACGTTTCGAGATTGTGAGGGAGGAAAATGACGCAATTTTAAAATTTGGCCTGAAATGGCAAGTATAGATAAACCACGGGGACGTAAATGGCACTTAACTCTTTCAAATAAGTTGTATGTCCAAAATAAACATTGCATCGTCTACCAAGATATTTATGGGTACCAACCACCGTCACCGCCACGTTTGTATTTCTGTTGTGATGTTTTTGGGGTGTGACATGAATGAAATACTAATCCCTACACATCCTGTAACACCCCAATCGCGTAATATACAACAACACGCAGCGGAAACATTGGGGAGTCACGTTACAAATTGTTTCACAACACATGGTACTTAAAGTTTTGTATTATTGAATTAATTGCTTACATTGTCTTGGAAATAAAAGAACGAGGTACAATAATTGTCTTGCAAATTTTAAAGTAGCTAAGGCTAAGTCCGCCCTATGTGAAGCATGCTCAATTCAAATACAAGCTCCTAAAACATATGTGAAAATAGGTATGTCAGCATAAAAATGCCTGTGAGTAACATAGGTTTTGTGATGAAGATTCATGACTTTGATTTGTTAAAGAAATGTTTAACTTTTTCAAAAGTAGCCATGAATCATAGTCGAAATTTTTTCTTTTATAAAATCATAAGAAAATCATTATGAAAATCAAATTATTTTAAACGAAATGATGCATGGTTAACTTAATAATCAAAATATGTCTATTGTAAAAGTTGTCATGTCTTTGTATAAAAAGTGTCATGTCTTTGTATAAAATATGTCATGTCCTTGTATAAAATATGTCATATGTAAAACAATGTCTTTTGAAAAAAAATATGTCATGTCTTTGTATAAACCTAGTGTCATGTAGAGAACAATGTCTTTGTGTAAACCAAGTGCCATGTATTGAAGGGGTATGGTCCCAAAAACCTTGCGCAAGCATATAGGCCCATACCATAACTTCATTCCAAAAGCATTAAATAAAACCCTGCGTGGCAGCGCAGCGGTTTTGAACAAGATTTGGAAGGATCAGTCTTCGATAACCATGCGCGGGAGAAAGGAAAAGGCAAATATTCAACTAACACCCTTGCACGGGCTTGCGCAAGCACACAGTTAGGCTTAAAGATGGAAAATATAAAGCCCTAAACTTTTCCGCGTGCATGAAATCAAGATTTAAACAAAGGGAATCTTTTCTGTTACAACAGAATGGACACGTGGCAAAGGTGCAACGGTTTACAGCTGTAAATCTTCTAGATGGCCCCAAGTGATCATCGCGCATGCCTTCATTCGGTTACAACCGAATGGGACGTGGCAGCATCCTAGACACTCATCTAAAATCACAATGATGGCAACAACTTAAAGGAAGATCTACACAAAACCACTTTCCACGTGGCATCTCCCCAGCCGTTGATCAAATCCAAGATCCATGTGCATGGATGTGGAGTTAACTATTAACGGAAAAACTAAAGGAAGATCTACACTCACGCCGGAGGGTGGTCACGGAGAGAACCCCCATTCTCC
Organism: Helianthus tuberosus; assembly: GCA_030545235.1. Classification (NCBI taxonomy): domain Eukaryota; kingdom Viridiplantae; phylum Streptophyta; class Magnoliopsida; order Asterales; family Asteraceae; genus Helianthus; species Helianthus tuberosus. The sequence continues at coordinate 167,255,938 of CM060423.1, read as the reverse complement.
CTGTGGCGAGTCTAACGGCTTTCTGTTTTGCAGTGTTCTCCAGTGAAGTAATCCCATTCAGCAATCGGTGAGAGGATTAACCCTTTTATGCAGAAACCATACCCCAGATCTGATTAATTCCGGTCAATTCTGATCCACTGTTTCTTCATTGGCGCCCACCAATTTTTACTTCTATTCTCATCTTCTCATTCGATTCATTTCTCTCTCTTCTATTTTCAATGGCAGAAGGTCTGTCGAATCCACCAGGTCCTCGACCCGAGAACAGAGGCAATTTCGCTTATGCTTCTCGTGTCGACGGAATCGTGGAAGAAGCATCTGATGATAATGTCACAACCCCAAATTCCACAAGCGGAGTATCACCGCAGGAGGCATGACATGACCAGGATCCAGCCACCAATCATATTGAACAATGTATTTAAAGTAAATATAAAACCAACCATAATATAATTGGTGTCCAAAACAATTTAACCAAGTTCAAGTTATCAGCGGAAGCATAAAGCGTAAAATCAAAACACAAGTTTTAAAGTTCAAATGTTTAACATGGAACTCAACAGTCCATGTCCCACAACGACTTTTCCCCATGCAAGCTCCAGCTAAGTACCTAAAGACCTGCAAAGCATGTAGTACCGAGTCAACAACAAAGTTGAGCGAGTTCACAGTTGGGTGTTCATTTTAAGTTATTCCAAAAACCATAGCTTCTCATTAGCTGGCTCACTTGCCGTGGGGGCTACCCCATGTTTGAAAACGTAATTTGGTTAATCCCATTTACTCTGGCTATCCAGCCGTGGGGGCTACCACATGTTTATACTACTAGACTCGTTACCATTTCGACAACTGACTGGAGTCATGTTTATGTGCCCTGCGTCAATGTCTATCATCATTGACGTGCCCGGACCCATTAGTTCACGCCCGTCCTCTGCGGCATGGTGTGAGGCTTGTCAAACCTAAATAGCGCTATCTAACTAATGACCCATTCGCCATTGGCCCGGTGATTAAGTCGATATAAAAAGGAGGGACTTTGTGATAGAGTTTTGGTCTAGTGAACTTAAGACTGTCCCAAGAGGACAAGGAGTTACATTCCTTAACCCATACTGTCCTACCCCAGAAGGACGAGGAAATCCATATTCCTTAACCCATTCCCAACCCACCGGGAATTACCATGCTTTGTAGAAAGTGTGAACTCACCTTAGGTTAGCTCGGCAGATACACAGAAAGGTCAATCGAGCTGCTAGTGGTCAACCACGTCCTAACATGGTTACCATACAAGTCAGGTCTAGGTTCAAGTAGTGCACATAGGTTTACACATAAGCTAGCAGGTTACAACTCGTAATGATCATGGCAAACACATAAGATCACGTTCAACACGTTAACAGTCAAATATACATCATAACCAAACTTGTGCGATTCAATTGATTGGGCTCGCACTAGTTCAATGGCCCAACAGCCTTGTGCGGTTCGCTAACTGAAGCCCAATGATACTCGGCGCAACCTGTTGTACATCCAGCATAACTTGTGCGACTCACAATGGGTTATGCGACTGAAACAAAACCCGCCCAAATAACATAAGCAACCCAACATGTACACGGCCCAAATAAATAAACAGGAACCAACTTGTGCGGTCCATTTTATCTTGTGCGACCCGGGACATCTTGTGCGACTGGATATTGGGCCATTCGGCCCAACATCATAACATAATTTAACATACTGTGTGGCCCAAGGTATTGTGTGATTGACATATCTTGTGCGATCCACAATACCTTGTGCGATCGTGCATAACTGAATTGTATTGTGAGCTCTAAATAGTTGTACCAAGCTTGTGCGACTGTCTTGTGCGACCCGTCCCTTGTGTGATCCGATAAGATCTTGTGCGATCAAGGGTGGTCTTGTGCGATTTGTTATCTAATCCCCTAATTTCATGCAATCAGTTCCAATCATTCAACAATTTCCTATTTTGCATTCATTGAATCAAAATAACAGTTTCCAATCATGTCAAAATCGATCAAATTAGAGTTTCGACATCACATTCTTATGAACCCTAATCAATCACATAACAACTCGTCATCATCACATCGAATCAACTAGTCTAATTAACACCAAGACCCTTAATTCATCATTTAAACAACAACCATAATCAATTAAACATGTTTGCACGGTTCGGTTCTTGATTACTAACATACATCCTAATCATAACAACACAACCAAAGCATTCGAATCCAAACACATATGGCCGGTTACCTTCATTCGGTTCTAGATCATTATTTTCATCACATGATTATCACCCTATATTGAACTAACATATTACACATGTGGGCCGATTTATATGAACACTAACTTCATCAATTCATATCATAATCAATCATATATCATTCATAAATCATCATGTAGGAAGACATAATTCACAATATCATCTAACAAAAGAATAACCATGAAACACTAACCGGTTAGAAGGTAAAACAGGGATGATCCAAACAAGAAAGTCTTCGAGGAAGAGGGATGGGGCCGTCGGCTTCGAGAGAGAGGGAGGAGAGAACTAGGGTTTGGTGTGTGTTGTGTTTTGCAAGTAATGAGGAACAAAATCCCACAAGAGGTGATTGTATGCACATAAAAGGAGTGGGCCGAACCCTTTACATGGGCTGCCCTTTTGGTTTCGAGCATAGGAAGTGTGGGCCGAGAAGGGTGTTCAACAAACTCCCCAAAGGCTTGTGCGATTGGACATGTGTTGTGCGACTACATTATATACATACATTACACACATAAACATATAACAAACATTCCATTAAAATCACATATCACGTAACCACATATTGTCCAAACAAGTTACATCCAAGTACAACGAAAGGTTCTGAAATACGAGTTGTCACATCATCCCCAAGTTGAAAGAAATTTCATCCCGAAATTTAGCACGTGGCTACTGAGGAAGCTAGTTAGGTTATGTGGTTTCCTGGTTATCCTGGGGTGTCACAGATAACATAGTTCAACATGATGCAAATCATGTAAACGATCCTGTTACTGCAGGAGTACAGCCTGAAATCCAGATCAGTTTAATTTTACCTCCTGGCGAAACCCCATCTCTTGGTATGTTAAGTCACAGGGTGCGTTGAACGCCGTTTATACACAACTTTGTGCACAAACAGCCCAGCCAGCACCACAGACACGTAGATCTGCATCTCAGGTGTGAGCTCCATCTGCACGTCAAGTGTTGCATTATGATTCACCATCATACGTGTCAGTTGAAGATACAGAAGTTTACTCTCAGTCTAACACCTGGTATGAGTCTACTCATTCTGCATCTAGACGTCGAGATCATCGTGAAGAGGAACACTCTCAAAATCATCAATCTGTCCATTCACGGTTAGGCCCACGTTTCTCACAATAGCGAGACACTCAAACTGATGAATATGATAGAACATACAATGAGGATGATAACACAAGTGTTTTCAATCGGCTGCAAAAGGATCATGCAAGTTATAAGCCAAAAATTCGCGCGGTTTATAATCCAGAAGCAGAGTATGATTACAACTTAATCTATCGACCAGCAGAAGCTGTCAAAAATTCCAAGTTTGTTAGACAAATTGCATTGGCTCCTCTCGAGCGTACAAAATTACCATCTAATGTCGGAAAGTTTAATGGGCTGTCAGATCCTAATGATCATTTGCGCCTATTCACCAGAGCGGGGCTAATCGGGGGATGGACACTACCTATGTGGTGTCACTTGTTCGTTCAAACCCTCACAGGCGCCGCGCGCCTTTGGTTTGACAACCTACCATTGGGTAAGTTAACATCCTGGGTTGATCTTAAGGATAAATTTTTGGTCCATTTTAGCCAGCAGCGATGCTCTATCCGGGACTCTGCAGATGTCATGAACATCTGGCGGAGGGATGATGAAAGTTTGGAGGATTTCATCACGCGTTATAACAAAGAAGTGTTGGAGATTGGAGATGTGCACGAGCACCTAATTCGCGCATAGTTCAAATATGCGGTGAGATGTGATGATATGATTAAGGTGTTGTCGGGAACTGAAGAGCTGCCAAAAAGTTGGGAGAAGTTGATGGTTGCAACAAAGGTTTATGCTCAAACTGAGCACAATTTAAGCTCCAATCGACCGCCGTTACCCCAGAATCATCCTTAAGACATGAGCGGAAATAGTGGTCGAAAGTTCAAGAAAAACTGGAAAGACTCAGCTTCAAGCGCATACTCTTCAGAGGATGCCAGCGCAACAATCAATAAAATCGCAGCTCAAAAAGAAATCAAGCAAGAGAACCGTGAAAGGCAATAGACACCTCTCACTGAAACACCTACGGAGGTACTCAGCACTGAAAACTATCAGTTTAAACCACCACAACAGATGAAGAACAAGCGGGGACAAGATCCGAACCTTTATTGTGAGTATCATGAGGATACAGGTCAACCACTTAAAACTATATCAGCCTGCGCACCGAAATAGAAAGAGCACTCAAGAGCGGGGAACTTACTCATTTGGTATAGAATGTGCGCAAAGAAATTCAACAGATCACCCGTAGAGACGAAGGGCCAAGCAACAAGAAAGCGAAACAAACTTGAATGGTCCATGGTGGTGCACCGCGCATGTAATCTTAGTTTCCTTTATATTTGATAGGCTCCTCACAACTTGTCAACAGATGACACAAGGATAACTAATTACATGCGCATTAACTTAAGTATCTTATTTATCCTAAAATGTAATCTTAGCAGCTTTGTACTAAGCGGCCTCTGCGCCTTATCCAAATCAATGCAAAGTCTGTTACTTACATCACACCTTTATGTTTTATTACAAATGCATGCAATTTCTTTCAGTAAGCACAAAAACACTATGGTAATCTACTACAAGTCTCATGAACAGTTCAAAGTCACAGGTACTACACAAGGTCCAGTCCTATGTTCACATATGAGCTTTATACCATCTTTATTTGTCTTACCTAAACAAAGTAATTGTACTCATGCGAATATTGTAATTAAAACATATTTTATAGTAACAAAAGTTACTTGTGCAGCAGCGCATTAACAAACATTACAAAATGAGATTCCACATCCCAAACTTGTTCAAACATCGGAACAACTACCACAAGTTACAAACAACCTACTCTAGGTCTTCTTCATCTGAAGCATCCGCTTCATCAGGGAATATCTCTTTCAGCTGATTAACACAATCATCAGACTGCAGTGCAGTGGTCACTGAATCCATCACTGGAAGACGTAGGTTATTGAATTCTACTTTAGAAGCTGCATGGGCAGCACCGGTGTCAACCCCGCGGGTGGCAGATCTACTGGTATCCCAATCAACCATTAAAGCATTTGTAACATGTTGAGTACACTCCGCATAACCTTGCATATACCCATCGCTGCGCGCGGTCACCATTAGGTTGGCAACAGTCTGGTCTAAATCGATTGAGTTCAAAATTGAATTTGCAACTTGCGCAGATAAAGACAACAACTTTATTTGCAAGATCTTCCAGCATAATACAGAAGGGTTAAGATACTTACATTTATGATTCCATGATATTGCATCCACATCATATAATTCTTCAAAGGCTCGATCAAGCTTTCCGCCGTTACCCTTGCAGTCTCAGAACTTTCAAGTTTCTCTTCAGTCTCGGCAAGGCGGCGGGCAGCTTCAGCCTTTTTAACTCTTTGGAGTTGCAAATCTTTCTTGGCAGACTCAAGTTCCGCTTTGGTTTATTCCTGATCAGTTAATAAAGAAGTAAGTTCTTCAATCTCCTTATTTCTAATGGCAAGGGTTGCGCAAGTTTGTACCTATCTCTGCTCACTCCTTTCCCTGTGAGAACGAGCTTCATCATAGGAGGCTTCCGCATTGGCCTTCTGTTTTTTCAGCTTTTCAATCTCCGTCTTGAGATTATTCAAGTTGTTTTGAAGAACCATTTTTTCATTGTTATCTTTTTCACATATTTCCCTCCACCGCTTGCGTTCTTCGAAAAGAAGGGCAACTTCAGACTCAGCCTTCTTTTTCCATCCCATGGTTGACCATTCTTTAGTGGGATACTTAAAAGGATAGATTATAACTCTAAAGAAGAAAAAATTGGTGAAAGCATTTGTAGATATTGTTCAGGGACTTTTAGTGACACTGAAACAAGATATCATATTAATGAAAAAGAATTACTAGCAGTTATAAGAAGCTGCCAAAAGTTTTATTATTTTCTATTACCTAACAAATTTCTTTTAAGAACTGATAATACCCATGTAAAAGCTTTTATAAAGAATAATTTGCCTTCTAAACCTGAACTTACTTGATTATAGATATGGTAATAATAATCTTGAAAAACACAAATATACCTATCAATTTCACAAATATCACATAATTGTAATCTTAGTAAAGCAGTTAAATATTTTTGTATAGTTGCCCGCAAAAGAAATTTCGGTGGCTCTGATACCATTTTGGGTGGTAGTCATCGAACTTAGCTTAATCAGCGTCAAGTTTAGTCCTCAGAGCAGCAATCTTCACCTTCTCTGCAGCAATCTCCTTTTTTGAAGCTTCTACAGCATCCCACTCTTTATGCATATTGCGCAACTCGCGCACTATTTGATGAGTTGTTGAAGTTGAGCTAGCAGTCTCTTGAAGATAAGCTCGGTAGGTACGCTCATGCATTTGTTCTTCTTGGAATTTAATTTCCGCTGGAGGGAAGGCACCTTGAAACCATTCCCGACAAACTTGCCAGTCAGAAAAAGAATCTCCTTGCTTCAATTTCCATACAGGCGCATGAGTATCAGAGGCCCTATTTTCAAAATAAGTCCTATAGTAATGATCCCCCGGAATCTCATCTGGGCGGATAGGAGTGTCCTCTTCTGCATCATGCACCACAAAGCCCTGTTCAACACGAACTGGATTTTCTTCAACGATATCTTTGGGAGGCGCAGAAGTGGCTGCAGAGGAAGAAGGAACGATTATCACATGAACCTCTTCTTAAAAAATAGATTTTTTCTTTTCTGGGCCTTGCGCCACAACCTCAGGAGACTTTGGCTCGGTAACACCAACATCAGCCGTTTCCACCTCCACGATTTTCTCTGCTTCCACTTCCACACTTTTCTTCACCTCCGCTTCAACCGTCTTTATACCCTCTAAATTTTCTTTAATAGTTTCACAAGCGGGTGACGACGAAAAGTCATCATTAAAAACAGATGATGTTTCCGTATGAACAAACAAAACAGGTTTTTCTACAAAGAAAGTTAACAAGGTTATCTTATAATATGGTAAAGGCGGAAGTTGGGAAAAAGACACTCACCTGGAGAAAGCTTCGCAGCAAGAGCATCTAGGTTGCCCTTCTTGCTGATCTTCTTCTTTAAAATCTTCTTTATGGGCTGCGCCGCAGCTTCACTTTCTGGTTTCTTCTTCTTAACTGTCTTAGTCCTCACCAGTGGCTCAGGACTTGACTCCAAATCAATGGGTTCCTCTGGGTTTGAAGGTGGGATGTCCGCGGGGTCTCAGGGCTATGCCTTGGGTTGTTTCACAACTACGGGCGCAAGACCCTCTAACGTGTCAGACACCACTTCGTAACCACACCATGTTTCAGAAACAAGGAGCGTACCTTTATTCTTCTCTTCTTTCAAGATATTCGCCTTCGGCGCATCAACTTTCTTGGAGATAATGGACGCAACAGGTCCACGTTTTTTCTTTTTACATTCTGGGCCTATGCCTAAGTTGATCAACTCACCTATACAGAAGAAATATTGCAATATTACCCAGAGCGCAACATCAGCAAAGAGTAATATTGCAATATTGCCAAAAAATATAAAGGAGAAACATACCAACATCAGCAGATGGTTGCGCATTCAGATCTGCATCCTTTAGAAGCGCAAAGTTCTTCACTATCTGATGATACCACGTTTCCTCATTAGCACCTTTCTGGACTGTGGACATTTTCCCTTTTTCTCTCTTGTACGCCACAACTTACAAGGCAACAACTGCAAAGAGAAAATTGATAACAAACAGTTTAACATAATACTTGAAAAAGATTTCATGACTTACTCTTGTCATCTTCTACATACACCGGCTTGTCATGACGATCTGCTTTCCAGTGCAGTCTCATTTTAGCAGCAACCAAAGCCTTTTTCAGGCAGTTCAATAGAAGGAACCTCCTTAATATCTTGATACCATATTTCTGTCACTGGAGTCTTAAGGGTCTTTGCCAAAATATCCTCTGCACCTTGGAAGCTCATCTTCACCAGAATTACTCCAGATTTGATATAAAAGAACTTGGGTTTCCATTCATGGAACGATTTAGGAGGTACAAGCAGAATCTTCTTGGCTGTTGGACGTTGTGCAAATGAGTAAAAACCTTGAGAACAATGTAGCTGATAAAATACTCGAAATCGATCAACCAAGGGCTCAGTATGCATCGATTGGAAAAGAAACTCAAAATGCCCTATTCGAACCATTCCCATCGGATGTAACTGAGAAATATGAAACTTATAGTAACTCAGAACCTCAAGAACAAATTTTGTTGCTGGCAGCCGGAAGTTTCCCTCAGCGAAATAATCCCAAAATAGGGTAATATAGCCGGCCGGAGCTTGAGCCGCCATTTGCCCTTCTTGAGGGTAAATCGCACCCCAACTCGCTGGAAATTTGAAACTTTTAACCAGATCATTAAAGATATCTTCAGACGATTTTAAGGAAGGCAAAGCATATGACATCTCCTCTATGTTTTCTAGGTTTTCTCCTGTGGACATGGAGATCAAGAGAATAGTTGCAGACCTTTTAAAGAAGAAACAGATAAGGAAGAAGAAAAGGTTTCACAAACAAGTTCCTAAAGAGGAAGTTGCACAAGAATATTTACTCATCGCCATTAATGCTCTGGAAAACCGTAAGCCTCCTTTTTCAGGAAAACAAGGTTACCAAGTCAATAAGGGTGATTGGGGAACAAGAAGGGGCTTCACGTGCCCGTAGAAACCACGTATGACGACGCCCAATTAATGTTTGACGTCTGACATGGGTTACAGCCTGTCACACAACCGTCATAGGTCAACATCAGCACAGTACCTTTTACCAACTTGCCTGCCACAAGTCAAGCATTTTCAAAAATTCAAATTATGAAACCTTAGCTTGAAGAAAAAAAAATATTTTCAGCAAAGTTCTTTCATACCATGCGTAAAGAAACTTGTTTACCTCTCAAACAAAAGCGCACACTTCATTTTATAGTCCAGTGCTCCACCTACCTGCCATTGGTGCATAGGAGCAACACTGGACTGGGGGGACTTGAAGGGGTGTGGTCCCAAAAACCATGCACAAGCACATAGGACCATGCCATAACTTCATTCCAAAAGCATCTTAAATAAGACCATGCGCGACCGCGCAGCGGTTCTAACCAAGATTTGGAAGGATCAGTCTTTGATAACCATGCGCCGGAGAAAGGAAAAGGCAAATATTCAACTAAAACCCTTGCGCGGGCTTGCGCAAGGGCACAGTTAGCCTTAAAGATGGAAAATATAAAGTCCTAAACATTTTCGCGCGCATGAAATCAAGACTTAAACAAAGGGAATCTTTTCTGTTACAACAGAATGGACACGTGGCAAAGGTGCAACGGTTTACAGCTGTAGATCTTCTAGAAGGCCCAAAGTGATCATCGTGCATGCCTTCATTCGGTTACACCCGAATGTGACATGGCAGCATCCTAGACACTCATCGAAAATTATGATGATGGCAACAACTTAAAGGAAGATCTACACAAAACCACTTTCCACGTGGCATCTCCCCAGCCGTTGATCAGATCCAAGATCCATGTGCATGGATGTGGAGTTAATTATTAACGGAAAAAGAAATAACTGTTTACAAACAGTAATTTTCGTCATTACCTCCGTCGCCTATTTGGCGCCAAAACCTTGGTTATAAATATGAGAATTCAGGTATGATCTCACAACTTACTTTCACATCCTTTCACCTTTACTACTTCATCTTCTTCTTTGAGATCACTGTACTTATTCTCATGCCGGAGGGTGGTCACGGAGAGAACCCCCATTCTCCCCATGGTGACTCTAACGGCTTTCCGTTTTATAGTGTTCTTCGGTGAAGTAATCCCATTCAGCAATCGGCGAGATGATTAACCCTTTTATGCAGAAACCATACCTCATATCTGATTGATTCCGGTCAATTCTGATCCACTGTTTCTTCATGTATAAACCAAATGTCTTTATGTAAACCAAGTGTCATGTATAAACCAATGTCTTTGTGTAAAACAAGTGTCATGTATAAACCAAATGTCTTTGTGTAAACCAAGTGTCATGTAAAAATCAATGTCTTGTATGGTAAGCAAAAGGTCTTTGCTTAAACCACATGAATTAATGTCTTGAATAGTCAAAATGTCTTGTATAAAACAATGTCTTTGAATAAACAAAGGTTTTGCTCAATTCAAAAGTTATGTCTTATAAATCATTGCTTTTATTGTAAAACATATATTAGGATTGCTAGAGGATACATTCAAGCCTTATCGACTGTCAGATAGACCCTTATAAAAACAAAGGTCTATCAAATGTTCATCGGGTTCTGCCATTCCCCAATGGATACTTCCAAACAAAACTAGGAAGCGGGAATGGGGTTGTCAAACCTATGGTACCATAACATACTATCGGTCGGCAAGTTTAATGTTAATGAATGTATCATTGTATACTCAACACACCAATATGTCATGAACAATGTAAGCATGTTGTGAAAATGTTTGAAAACTATATACTAAGTATGCTAAGTCAACATACGAAGTTGAGTGTTCATGAAATCAAGGTGCTAGATATGCTAAGTCAACATATGAAGCAAAAAGGATCCTTGAAATCAATTTGCTAGCCATGCTAAGTCAACATACGAAGCAAAAGGCAATTGAGATCATGTACTATATGTACTAGTTGAACATAGCATGTATGATGTCATGAAAACAAGAAAGTAATGTTATGCATATATGTTCCACCCCAAAATATTTGAAAATGTAAAAGAGGGGCTATGTACTCACTTGGGATTGCGTATAAGTCTTGTATAAAGATCAAACAAAGCTTGAAGAATCAAGGAATCAACTGGACCTAGTATTGGTAACTATGTTAATAAATCAGGGCCTAAATTGGTGGATTGGATAGAATGAATTTTTATAAATAAAATGAGTGTTGAAACTCATATGGCATGATTTAATAAACTTAACATTCTGATTTGAAAGTAAACCTAAGTGCTTTTGACCCGTTATGACTCGTTAAGGTAGTTTATGCTACTTTAACGTGTCATTTGCGTAAAATTATAGTCGAATGGTTAAACGAGTCTTATGATAAATCCCAAATTCACAAACATGTTTGAAAATGTTATTACATCAGTTTAGGTGTCAAAAAGTTGGTCACATATGCTTAAAATGAATTTATGCACAAAAAGGGCATTTTGGTCATTTTTAGGCATATATAGAAGACTTATCATATAACAAACCAGACGAAGTGACCATAAGGTATAACCTTAGTAGTTTATTCCCTATACAACTATGGTCACCTACATGTGCTTGGTCGGATCCTAAGATCGACCAAACAGGTCGGATTCGAAAGTTAAAGCGGTGTTCAAGACCGCTCGACTTACGATCCTTAATAAGCACTAAACTAGAAGTGACGAGTTAAACATGTCAAAACATGTTTAACTAAGTTGCAAAAACTAATTTGGTATCAAAACTTAGTGTTTTGATACCTAAAAATGGTTTCGTCGTAAAATGCACATAATTGTGCATTTTGACCGAAACTTTGACTCGTCACTTCGACTAGTAAACGTGGTAATTAGTAGGTATAATCACAAGGGATTATAACCATCATGATTATGATCACATTTCAAAGTTCAATTGAACTTTTCTTTGAACAATTCATGGTCAAAACCGAAAGTCAAACGGTAAGTCAAACAGTTTGACTTTTAGCTCAAAATAGCTAAAAGAATTGAAAAGGACTAGGATGAGAACTTACTTGTGTTGAAGAACACTATAAGATCTCAGGTAGGAGGCCTCCAAGGATGGAAGCAAGCTCCAATTAGGTGGGAGAGAAGATATAAAAGGAATGATCAAATAATGAATGAAAGGACATGGCTATTTATACTTATTCTTGTAGTGTAGGATCATGACATGTGCCAAGAGTGTTCCCCAAGGATTAACATGATCATAACATGTGTCAAGACCTGATTAATACTTGGTGAACACACATCTTGGGCTCCAAGCATAATAGAATAACAAAAAAATCAAATGGTTGCAAACTTTGGCAACTTTAGTCCCTGCACCTTATTTGATAATTTTTGATGCTTTTAACCCCCATTAATCCAAATTTTAGGCTTTATAAGGACGTTAAAGCATATGTTCCTTGAATTATGCCAGATAATGTCGTGGATGTCGGTCCGTTCGGTTGTACGGTCGCGTTTTTCACTTAATTACTACGAACGCTTTAACGAATGCGAAAACGACCGAAATTGCGTAACGAGTGATATTATTATTTTTTTAATTCTTATCATTAAAATACAAGATTTTAATGATTACAAAAATTTTGGATGTGCATACATGTTCCGTATTAAGAAATACGAGAATCGGCAGACTTTCGCAGTTTGACGCAAATAGTCCCTGTGCACGAATAAGCATGTTTTTGACATACCGAACCCTTCAAAACTTATTTCTAAGTTATGTAAAGGGTATTTAGGGTATGTTTAGCTTATTTCATTGTTTCGGAGTGTACGTAGCGTTAAAATGATTATGTTTTGCGTAACAGTTTACGATTTCACTTCCAAAAAAGGTTTAAGGGTTTGAAATCGAACAAAAACTAAAACGTGCAAATGGCACATGTAATTATACAATCCCGGAAATAAAACATAATATTTCATTGATTATGAAATTATTCGGAAAATGATTACAGAAGGCATAGGTGTAACACATCCGAACTACAAGGGTTTATTATGAAATTAATTTATGAGTAAATTGCCATTTTAGTCCATGAGGTTTGACCAAAATTGCCACTTTAGTCCAAATAGTTTTTTTCTTGCCATTTTAGTCCAAATAGTTTTGTTTTCTGCTCTTTTAGTCCCTGACTTTTGTCAGTTTTGCCATTTTTATCCAACCCACTAACTCCATTGAAAAAATTTAGTTAACTTAGGTGAATTTTGGTCAAACCACATTTTTCTTTCTTTTTTACAGGTGCGATGGTAGGGGGATGATGTTGTGCTAGTTTACAGTGAGGATGATGACGGTGGTTTTTGGTTTTACGATGATGGTGGTGGTCTTGGTTGATGATGTGGGTGGCGGAAAAGTGGCTGGTGGTGGTGGAAATGGTGGGGGTGATGGTGGTGGGGTAGGTGGGTGCTGACGGTGCAGGCATGTGGTGGCGATGATAGAAGGTTGTGATGGGGTAGGTGGTAGGAGGTGGTGGTGGTCGATGAAAATGGAAAAAAATGACAAAAGTCAGGGACTAAAATGGAAGAAAACAAAACTAATTGAACTAAAATGGCAAGAAAAAAACTATTTGGACTAAAGTGGCAATTTGGTCAAACCTCGGGGACTAAAATGGCAATTATAGATAAGTTTATGTTTCATTAGATTAGTTATAGAAAGTACGGGGGAAACCCAAGTAGATCCACATAAATTACTACTTGCTAAAGAAGAAACAAAGAATTACAAGGAAGTATACATTGACAACAAATGGATTTAAGCAATGAAGGATGGGTTAGACTCAATAAACAAGAATAACACTTGGAGATTAATAGAGTTACCAAGAGATAACAAGAATAAACAAGAAAATGACATCACATTTTTTACCTTTTCATGTCTTTCATACGTTTTGTACGATAAGACTATTTGTATTTGATATTTTGTTGATCTTTTAATTTGGGAACGATATCCCAAAATGACTGGCTTATTAGTAAATCAGAAAAATGGTGACTCTTAGGAAAATATAAAAAAAGGTTTTACAATAATTAGTTTTAATTTTATACTATGGGTTTTTCATTGCTTTAATTAGATTTAAAATTTAATATAAGCCTAGTAAAAAAACTAAAAATCCATGGTAGAACATCTATTTTACAACTTAACATGAATAGGGGCTTGCATGTATTTTTGTTATAGTTGGATGGTCTGTATGCAATTTTGAACGGTTGATACAATCGAGGAGAAGAATGATCCTCTCTCTCTCGCCTTGCTTGAGCTTTCTAATCAATTGTTACAACAATCATACTTGTTACAATCATGCTCTTCACATACTCTGTTTCCACTGATGGGAATCAGTGTATCAAAATAATAGCGGAAGCAGTTTATATAATTTACCAAAAGCCGATTATATAAATTTGATTTTTTAATCCGATTAATAAATATTCTCAATCAGGATCAAGGTTATACGCGTATAAACAAATAAAAGGAATAAACAACCATAGAGGGTTTTAGTAACACACCTTTGACGACTACATCGGAATTGTAACACGCGGGTTACAACAAATCATCGCTAGTAGGAAGTTCACAACCGAGCACAAGATACCCGAGAGTAGAACCGGCCAAGAAGAAGGCGGCATCGATGCTTGGTCGACGGCAAGTGGGTGGCGGCCAAGCTTAGGAGGGTGGCTAGGGTTTTGTGTTTTTTATATAAGTGTTTTTTAGGGTTTCCACCTTAATCATCCTTTTATAAAACCCAATCTTACATTAAGGCCCTTTAAGATTATACAACTATAATCCTCTTAATAATAATCTAATTAATATTAAGTCCCTCGGGTTTAAACTATTATTATTTCACAAATAATAATCTACCTACTCGTGAGCATATACGATTCGTGTACCAACGTGTAACTCTTCGGATCGTACTGAGTTAGTTACGTTAACTTTAATTACGGTCGAACACAAATGTATCCAACAATCTCCCACTTAGACGATTTTAATTAAATGAGTCAACGTGTGCAGAGTTGGACACCTAGCTGCATCGCACTGCTCTTAACACGGCATGACACTTTACAGTCGTCAACTAGTTCTTTGAGTTCAAGTAACACTTTACTTAACCAAATGCTATAGCCCTGATAATTCTATCAATAAGTCCCTTCTGTATAGAACATTCATTGATCATAAGACATGGATCATTCATTCTTATATAGTGATCAACCATTCTCTGTTCTCGTCTTTAATTCAAAGTGGTCTAACGAACTACTTTTAGTCCAAGCGTAGCCCTGCATTTATTCCGGTTTGAGTTAATGAGGGCGCTAGAATGTCTAAACTGCTAATCCTATAGAAGTACAGAATTCCATCAGTATCATACAACTCCCACTTAACCTTGGATTTCTCCCAACGCTACCTGGATTACTACCCATGTTTCAGGACAGTGTTAGATAACATCAAAGATTGTCCTTGATCAATGTAGTTTAATATGTGCCTAAGGAAAAAGGACAGATTGAACATATCAATATCAAAACATCTCATGATTTAGATCCATGGAGATCATTTTGAAGCGAGTCACATCCAATATCATTCCTTAGTGATATCTGTGAATTTTGATTCTCAAACTCTTGAGTTATTCATCTCATGAGTACGTATATTTTAGAATACGCTTATTCAAATTCATTCCCATGTAATTTGATCGACTACGTATATTTTAGAATACGCTTATTCAAGGATATAAACATACAAATAACGAACACAGTTACAAAATAATTAAACTTGCATTTAACCAATAAATCAAATAACTATTTCAATGTAACTGTTGTAGTTCAAAATTAAAACACCAATACTAACTACAGATCATTCCCACTGTCTAGCAAATCTAAGCCCTATTTTTCCAGCATGCTCCTCATGTTTAGCTTGAGGTAGAGGCTTAGTAAAGGGGTCATCCAGATTTAGATCCGTATGAACTTTGCTTATTACGATGTCTCCACGCTCTATTATCTCTCTAATATAGTGGAATTTTCTAAGTACATGCCTTGTGGTTTGATGTGACCTTGGTTCCTTTGCAAGAGCAATCGCACCAGTATTGTCACACAGCATCTTGATCGGTTTCTTTATGCTAGGCACAATGTCGAGATCAGTAATGAACTTCTTCATCCAGGCAGCCTCCTTAGCAGCATCCGATGCAGCATTGTATTCTGATTCACAGGTGGATTGAGCAACCACACTTTGCTTCGAGCTCTTCCAAGAAACAGCCCCCCATTCAGAATGAAAACATATCCCGTCTGTGATCTTGAATCGTCACGATCAGTCTGGAAACTTGCATAAGTATAACACTTAACTGACAGCTCCTCATCCAGTCCTCCATATATTAAGAACATGTCCTTAGTCCTTCTTAAGTACTTAAGAATGTTTTTCACTGCAGGCCAGTGACTCTCTCCTGGATTCTGTTGATATCTACTCGTCATGCTAAGAGCATACGAGACATCAGGTCTAGTACATAACATGGCGTACATGATGGAACCGATAGAAGAACCATGTGGAACTCTTTCCATTTTCTTATTTTCCTCTTCGGTCTTAGCACACTTCTCGCTATTAAGAATGGTTCCATGTGCCATGGGCAAGAGCCCCCTTTTTGAGTCTTGCATTGAGAAGCGTCGTATGACCTTATCAATATATGTACTTTGACTTAAACCTAATAACCGCTTTGATCTATCTCTATAAATCTTTATTCCTAGAATATAAGCGGCTTTACCAAGATCTTTCATTGCGAAACATTTTCCCAACCAAGAATATAAACAAATAAAAGGAATAAACAACCATAGAGGGTTTTAGTAATCAACCTTTGACGACTACACCGGAATTGTAACACGCGGGTTACAACGACTCCTCGCTAGTAGGAAGTTCACAACCGAGCACAAGATACCCAAGAGTAGAACCGGCCAAGAAGAAGGCGGCGGCGATGCTTGGTCGACGGCAAGTAGGTGGCGGCCAAGCTTAGGAGGGTGGCTAGGGTTTTGTGTTTTTTATATAAGTGTTTTTTTTAGGATTTCCACCTTAATCATCCTTTTATAAAACTCAATCTTACATTAAGGCCCTTTAAGATTATACAATTATAATCCTCTTAATCATAATCTAACTAATATTAAGTCCCTCGGGTTTAAACTATTATTATTTCACAAATAATAATCTACCTACTCGTGAACATATACGATTCGTGTACCAACGTGTAACTCTTCGGATCGTACCGAGTTAGTTACGTTGACTTTAATTACGGTCGGACATACATATATCCAACATCCACAACCTCTTTTATGTCCGCAGAAACACCCTGCGAACTAAACCAGGGCAGCAGTCTCTCTCCTATTCGCAAAGAAGTCTATGACGACGATCATATATTTGACATGACCCATCCCTATCTTCCGGATATGTCTTCATGGGGATCAGACGAAGGTCTTGGAAAATGGCTCACTTGCTAATACTTCACTTTGACAACTATCCTTTGCTATTTTGGATATGACCATAAAGGTCATGTGTTTCATTGCTTTATTCTTTTCCTGTTTCTAGTGCTTTGGTCTTTGTCTGGACTAAATTCTTTTTAAATTTACAACAAAATTTGTTTACGTTTTAGTATTTTACATTCAAAAGTGAAAGAAATATATATAGTCTTTTTAGGATTTATGGAGTAACTTAGACTATCCACATCCACAACCCAACCCAACCCAACCCAACCCAACCCAACCTAACTTTCTAATAAAAAAACTATTTTCTCTCTCTTCCACCTATACAACCTAAACCAACTAAAATTTCACAACCATTAATAACCTAACCTAAACCATTTTTCTATTAAATAAATTCGATTTATAATTTTAGTTTATTCTATAAAAATCTAGCGAACCGATAAAATTTGGGCACGTACCAAATATATATATATATATATATATATATATATTTTAAATTTAAAACAAAGAAAAGTGTTTTATTTTAATTAAAATAAAAGATAAAACGTCAATATTTATTTTATACTAAAAATATATATTTTAAAACAAATTCTGTTTTTTTAAATATTTATACCGGGATGTTCACAAAATTATTTTTTTAAGAAATACAATGAATTTTGTTATTTTTTTAAGTTTAAGTATTACAAATTATTTGAGTAATTAACTTATTGAGGGAACTAATGATTAAGAAAAAATAATTAAAAGGAAAACTAAAATACTACACCAATCAAATGTGGGCGAGTATACTGTTGACCGGTTGCAACCTTGCGTTGCCATGGAGATCAGGTTGTGAGCCAAAGATAATAAAAATGATTATTATATTATGAGTTAATTACATAGTTAGTCCATGTGATTTGCCCAAAGTAACATACTTAGGTACTAATAGTTTAAAATTACATTCTAGGGTATTAACTTTTCATTTTGTAACGTTTGGAGGTATTAACGTTATTTGTAGGTTTAAAATCACATTCTATTAGTACCTAAGTATGTTATTTTGTGCAAACCACATGGACTAACTATGCTAATACCCTAGAAGTTAATACCTCCAAATGTTACAAAATGAAAAGTTCATACCCTAGAAGGTGATTTTAAACTATTAGTACCTAAGTATGTTATTTTGTGCAAACCACAGGGACTATGTAATTAACTCTTATATTATTGTTTGTTGCCACCAAGTGGAAGGTCACCACAGTGGATGGTCTTATGTGGTAGAATGTCCGGATCAAGTTAACAACATTTTATTAAATTAAAAGACTGACCAATTACATAGATAACTATGCTTTCAGTTTAGTTATTAGAAAGAGTAAATTACTGTTTTGGCCCCTATGGTTTATTGAGTTTAACCCTTTCAGGCTAAAAAAATCTTTTAACATATTAGACCCCGAGTTTGCATTTTATAACGGTTTTGGCCCCTGACACTAACTTTATTACTTTTTTATAGCAAAGTGTAAGGGTAATTAGGTAACTATACATCTTAGTGGCTGTTTTCGATAATTACAAAGTTCATTTAATATTTAAGAGATTATTAATGCAATTACTCAAGTTTTTTTATTAAAGTTAAATGATGTTTTAGTCCATGTGGTTTGTGCCATTTTGTCAGTTTAGTCCCAAGGTTTCATTTTTCGCATGTGGGTCCAAAAAGGTTTCACCGTTGGCATTTTAGTCCACTGGGTTAACTTCATCCATTATTTATATTAGGGTTATTGGATTTTATCACCCCCAACTATTGGCTATTGGCCGCTACCACCCTCAACTATCACTTTGACGCATGTCACCCCCAACTTAACACTTAGTGTGTTCTGTCACCACGTCGTTAACCGATCACTAACTTTTGATCCTGTTTTTATACTTTTGGGGTATCATAGGGATCTTAGGAAGGTTTTAGGGATCTTTGAACACCCCGAAAAGTATAGTAACAAGCTTAAAAGTTAGCGATCAGTTAACGACATGGTGACAGAACAAACTAAGTGTTAAGTTGGGGGTGGCGGACGTCAAAGTGATAGTTGGGGGTGGCAGCGGCTAATAGCCAATAGTTGGGGGTGATAAAATCCAATAACCCTTTATATTAACAAGAAGGGAAATTCGTTTATTTTATATGTAATTCTGTTAACTAGCAGGGCAATTCGGCCATATAAAATGACCGGATTGAACTTCTCGTTAACAAAAATAATTGATGAAATTAACACAGTTGACTAAAATGGCAACAATGAAATCTTTTTGGACCCATAGGTGAAAAATGAAACATTTGGACTAAACTGGCAAAATGACCCAAACTACAGGGACTAAAATGACATTTTTCACGATTATTATTTAACAAAATATGTTTTATATATACAAATAAAGATGTATTTTCATTAAGCGTTTGTTTTTTTATAAACGTCGTTTTTAAAATTATTTGTTTTTTAACCCTTTTTTTAAATCGTCCATCATTTTTAAAATTATTAATTTTTAAACCGCTTGTTTATTAAATTCGTTCTTTTTAAAGTTGTTTGTCTTTTAAAGTTTTTTTAAGCGATTCATTTTATAAAGTTCTTTTTAAAATCATTTTTTAACTTTTTTAAACAATTCGTTTTTCTAGGTCGTTAACTTTTTTAAACAATTGCTGCTCATTTGCGAGGCCCATTATTGATAGCCAAAAATCAGCAAGTTTACCATTCCATTGCTCATTGAGTAGGATGTTGGCGCTTTTTACATCACTGTGGATAAGTCTTTGGTGTGTCTCCCTTGGATCATGAAGGTAACTTAATCCCTCTGCTGCATCGAGACATATCTTGAGACGCTATAACCACGTGAGATGACGGGAATTCAAATAGCAGTCGAGGCTTCCATGATATGCGTACTCGTATACCAGGATCATCTCATCCCCGTGGTAATAAAATCCTAGAAAAGAGATAATATTTTCATGGCTGTAACTGGAAAGCGCTGTGATCTCTTTCAAGAACTCCGGGATTCCTTGGCCATGCCTCCGATCCAGACGCTTGATAGCCACCATACTTCGTCCCTTAGAGTGAGACATTTCCCCCTTATACACTTTACCAAAACCGCCACCTCCAATATAGTTATCATCGTTGAAGTTGTTGGTGGCTGATGTTATCTCTATCTATCTATCTTGGGGGAAATATGGTTTCATGGAGTGCCAAGAAACAACCAACTGTCTCACACTCTAGTTGTGAATCGGAGTATCGGGCAATGGCAAACATCACTGCAGAAATCATTTGGCTCACGCATCTTCTTCGAGAACTTCATGCCTTGCCAATTACAAGACTGGCGAGTTACAGAGATACCTATGCTTTCAATTTAGTTATTAGAAATCATAATAGAACTCCAAAAGGCATTATATTGTATTTATAACCCTCTAAGTTATTTTATTATTAAAATTGCATTACTGTAAAAATATATTTATTTTTATGTGATCGTATATACTTTTTTTGTTCTGTATGGCACAACATCATTAATGACTTATTTCAAGGAAATAGGAATACAAATGTACTTCCACTTGTATAGAAAAAAGAAAACAAATTTTGTGTTTACAATTAATTTTTGTACATTATAAAAAAAGAAAAATCTATATGGGTCTAAACTCAATGCCTTCCACAATAAGCCCACTAAACTTCTTATCGTCACAAAGGTTCAAAGTGAGATTCATGTTGACTGTAGTGGCAGCTTGTTATTCCCAAATTTTCACATCAATCCATCCATCCTTCCTTTGGTGTGGAAGGCCTTTAAATTTTGGCCAATTGAGTGGGTTGGGGGTGTTTTGACCAGCCTTTGGTCTAATAACTGGGGTTTGAGAACTAGTTAAATAGATATACCAAATAGTATATCCGGTTTCACATAGTTTGTCTTCAACTTTCACAAGAGCCTTAAATCGTGACTCGTCTTCTGGTAATTTGTAGACAAGGTAACATGCATATGTTGTTTCAGATGATACTAGTTGGGACTGGACTTTTGTTTTGATAAAAATATAGCTATCATACCACGTGTTATCCCCCCCCCCCCCCCCCCCCAACTGAATGGCTTCTCCAAATCTGAGAGATGTTAGAAAATCATCATACATGTAAAAGATTTGCAAAAAGTAGTAATTTATATAAGAAATCTGACAAGGGATATTAAAGAACCTCGATTTAGGGAATAATAACACTTTTTTTTTTCCAACTCCATAAGAGAACCGCTTTTGCTGAAAGCATATGACATTTCTTCCCATTTTTGTCAAGATAAAACCACTATATGTCAAACAATAAGTACATAAATATTTTTAGCAATTCAATATATAATTCTCCCCTCAGGTGGAACCATGTTCATAGGCTCCACAACAACAACATATGACAAAAGCATGAAGGACTTACAATGCCTCTCTTCGTCTCGTCGTCACTGATTAAGAAGCCTTTGTGAATAATTGAGTAGGCTTCCTCCTTGGTTGTCCATTGCAGGTTATTTTTTGACCTTTTCATTATGTATTCATAATCAGCTGGCAGTTTTTCTTCCCAATTTGCATCTGAATCTGAATCTGATATGGTTTGCTTGTCATCTATATGTTCCACCTGTAGAACAACATAACCATATCAGAATTTGAAATAGTCACTAATATATGTTTTCTTACATTGAAAATAACTAATGTGATTGTGGCAGCTGGACAGTAAAAGAAAACTAAAAGATAAATATGGGTTTTCTTACATTGAAAATAACTAATGTGATTGTGGCAGCTGGACAGTAAAAGAAAACTAAAAGATATAAATAAATAAATTAATTAACGATGTACATTAATTAATTAATGTGATTGTGAAAGCTGCCCAAGACCGACAAAAGTCTTACGTTGATAAAAGACGAAGACCAATTGAGTTTCAAATTGGTGATATGGTTATGCTCAAAGTATCTCCGTGGAAGGGGGTCATTCGATACCGAAAAAGAGGGAAGTTGAGCCCAAGGTTTATTGGGTCATTCAAAATCGTTCAACGCGTGGGTAAAGTAGCATACCAACTCAAACTACTGGAAGAATTGAGCGGTATACATAGCACTTCCCATGTTTCACATCTACGAAAGTGCCTAGCTAATGAAACTGCTTATATAAGCTATGCCGACATTGAAGTAGACGATAAACTGAACTATGTCGTAAAACCTATCGCAATCCTTGACCGGAAAGTCAAAGGCTTAAGGAATAAAGAAATCAATCAAGTGAAAGTCAAATGGGAACATCGGAAGGGATCGGGCACCACTTGGGAGTCCGAGGAAGAAATGAGACGCCTATACCCTTCCTTATTTGGAATGTATTACAATTGCAAGGATGAAATCCTCTTTAGGGAGGGGGGTAGACTTGTAACACCCCGAAAACATTAAATTATATATGTGTGTATACATGTATAATTAATAATATTGATAATAAATTTGTGAAAATAAAACTAGGGATATTTAACCTAGTTAATTATATGTTATAAAAAAGATAAAGAATCAAAGGATTCTAACCATTTTACAAATCTTAAAACTAGAGGGACTAAAATGGACATAATTGAATTTCAAATTTTAAAAACATGGATAAACTTCAAAGCACACATATGTGTGTATTCTCCTGTTCGATCAAAACCTAGAAGAAACATAGTTCTTCTCTTAAACCCTAAAATCAACAATTTCTCTCAAAATCAAAGAAGGAAGGTGATTTGAGATCAATTCCAAGTAAAATTAGTGATCACTATACTTAGGAGATCACAAGGTATGTTTAAATTTGATCTTTGGTGTTGATTTGATTTGTCATGAACCCTCATACATGAAATTCTTGAAGGAATGAATGATGTTATGAAAAAATTAGGATCATTACAAGTCTAAGAACAAGCCTTAGATAAGAATTTAATGAATTCTTGTCATGACCTAGTGATTTCAAGATTTATCATATATGTGTTATATGGATTTTGTGAATGAAATGATAAACACTTGAATTATAATGATGAATTAGTGTTACTTGATTGTTATGATGCAAGTTCGAGTGTTATTTATAGTATTCTTAACATATGAGTATGAAAATGATGATTTAACATGGTTAACTAGTTAATCATGAACATGATAATGTTAGTATAATGATCTCGCCCTTAGGATGTTCGACAAAATGTCTAGGTGATCTTGGAATATTGAGAAATATGAAAGAATCACTTAATTGATTAGTTAAACATATCTTTGTGTCGAATATTGAAACATGAGTTCTAAGTGATATACTCGAATTGAATTGTATAGGCCATTTGGGTGGATCATCGAGTAGTCAAGGAGGAACGGATAACCACTAAAAGGGAAAGCTTTAAAGGTACGCGGCTATATGCTTCGTAAATTTCCGTTAGAACTTTTATGTTTATTTATGTTGTTGAATGATAAATGAAATGTTATGAATTCGGTTAATACTAAAACGGAGGACCCCGTATGAATAAACCAATGGATTAATTAGAGTCTAACAATAAGTTAGGATATATATATAAAGTGATGGATTTCACTATATTAGTCAAACGTGTCAAAATAACTCGAATGATGAATGTTTGGTAAATAAAAGCGATGGACTTCGCTAGTAAAACCAAACGGGTCAAAACGACTAAGGTAATGATACTTTGGTTGTATAAAAGCGATGGACGTCGCTAAAAAGACCGAATGGGTCAATTGTGAGTCTTGATATAAACCGGAAAGGTTGCATATTAAATGAATCTGAAATAATACCCAGTTATGGGTAGAAAGTCATTATATGCATTATCCGAGAATCGGAAATGCAGATTTAAAGTCAAAAATTCAGGTTGAGTATGACTAGAAATGCACTATTCCGTATTAAGGAAATTGTGTTAATAATGTTCGACTAGTTGTAGTCGAATATGTCAAATAAGCAAACTATTTATTAGATAACGGGTGCGTGATCTTGTTATTATTGCCCCTAGTATTAGGTTACATCCGTTGTTGTGATATTAGTGTAGAACGGAAAGTTATTTTTGACAAAATTGATGTTTAAAACATGAACGGGTCAAAAAAAATAAGTTGAAATAATAACAAGCCGATATCTTAAACTTATGAATTTTGTTAAACCGTATATCGGATTTTTATTCCATATTATAGAGAAATGAATTACGATCATGTAGGAAGAAACGTGACGTAAATCGAATCAAAATTGATCAAGTTATGGTTATTTTGGTGGATGTAAGTTTGGCTGGAAATATCCAGGTCATGCTTATAATCTTTCTGTCAAAACATGGTCCTCGCGGCACGCAACGGGGGAGACACTTTGTTGTCGCGGCTCGCCACCAACGTCGCATCACGCGACAGTCATTTTAAACCCCGTCGCGGCATGCGACAGGTATTAAAACTTGCCAAAGCTACATGATTGTGCATTTTGCGTTGCGGACTTGTTTGTAATATAAACTATCATAACTAACGTTTATGACTACTTTGATTTCAGATAACTTCGAAAGTCTTTTTGGATGGCGATCAAGCTTGTATGAGAACCGAACACACGAACTAAAGAGGCTTCCGCTACTATATTAGTCTCTTTTGTTTGAAAAACTTGTGTAGGACTTTTATAAACATCTTTTGAATGTTTTAAACTTTTGTAAATGTAGTTTGAATGTTTTGAACTATATGTAAATGTCTTTACATCGATGTTTTAAAAAAAATGGTATTTAAATGTACAATATATTATATGAGATATTCAATAAATGTAAGGGTCTTACAAGTTGGTAATCAGAGCCTAAGGTTTAAGATGAATGTGTTCGATTCAAGGCTTGATCAAGACATCCGGTAAGAATTAATTATAAACGAGTCGAGATTGAAAGATTTAATTGAAATAAAAGATATAAAAGTGTATGGGAGGAGTGTATTAATACTCTCGAACCCAGGAAATACACTAAGTATAAAAGGTAAGGCATGTTATATACTTGACCAAACCGAAAAAGAATAACACATCACTTATGAATAAGTGTGTGAGATATAAATTTCCATGTAACAGAATGGAAATGAATTAAAGAGTTACTAATTAACTATTATGGACATTCAGTTAAAGAAATGTCTAGAGCAACTGGAGGTGATTCGACATCTCACCTAACTGAAGAAATCAAAGATAAGATTTCCGAGGAGAGGTCGGAAAGGCTTTAGAAGCTAGTCTACCGCAGTTCATCGATAGACTACAAACCACAATCTTATTGGTGGTGGATGATAAGATGAGCGAATTGAAAGAAAGTCTCACACAAGAAAGAGACAATGGTAAATCGAAAGCATGTCCATATAACAAATTTATGGCATGTAAACCCCCAATCTATAATGGCGAAGTTGATCTGATCGTTTGTTAACGATGGATTAGCGACATAGAAGGGGTTTTTGAGAGAACCCATTGTGATGAGACCGACTTCGTGGCTTACGGAACCGGTCAATTAAGAGGTCAGGTGAAAGATTGGTGGGACAATCTTAAAAAGGAACAAGGAATTGAGGCCACGAGAACTATGACGTGGGAGGAATTCGAGACACCATTCCTGAGACACCATAGCCCAAAAGCTGTGATCAACAAGATCAAAGAAGAGTTTATTCAGCTAAGGTAGAGGGGCGAGTCGGTAGACAAGATTACTGGAGTGTTCTTAGAAAAGCTCAGATTTTATGATGAGCTAGTTCAAACAGAAGAACAGAAGATCTAATATTACTAAAACATGTTAAGTGCAGAGTATAGGGAGTTTATGGCTCCCTCGAAATACGGACATCCTACGGAGATCGTAAATGCCGCATGCGAAAGAGAGATTGAACTGAAGAAACAGATTGAAAGAGGCGAAAGGAGGGTGTTGGATGTGAATCTAAGTCCCGCGAAGAAACAAAAGCCTAATGAAGTTCCGAAGAAAGGAATTATCAGAGGGGGGGTTACCTCAGTGCAAGATATGTGGGAAATCTCATAAGGGCGAATGCTATTTTAAAAACAAACCATGTCCTACTTGTGGGAAAGTTGGACATGTGGTTGCTAATTGCCCGGGAAAAGTGTTGGTGTGTTATAAATGTCACAAACCGGGACATAAGAAGTCTGAATGCCCGGAATTGGTTGGAAACAAAGAAACAACTGACACAAAGTCTGACGTCCTGAAGTCAAGGGCAAGGTCTTTCCAGATAACAACCGCAGAGGCCAAAGTTGAACCTTATGTGGTTTCAGGTACATTTCTTGTAAATTCAATTCCAGAATGAATTTTATTTGATACGGGTGCAAATAGATCTTTTGTTTCACATCGATTTATTCAACACCCTACATTCACGTTAACGAAATTACCTGTGCCTCTAGAAGTAGAACTAGGTAATAATAAAAGTTTTATTGTTTGTGATATGTGCTGGAACTGCAAATTGAGCATTGATGATGAAGAATACTTCATCGATTTAATTCCCATGCCGATGGGAGAATTTCAAGTGGTAATCGGGATGGATTGGCTAGCTCGACATCACGCAAAAGTAATATGCTACTGTAAGGAGATACAACTAACATCTTCGAGCGGGAAACATGTTACTATCTATGGGGAGAAAAGTTATAGTCCCATAGTATGCTCGTTTATGGAAGGTTATAGGCTTGTTCAACACAGATGTAAGGCATATCTGACGTACATACATGATATGACCAAAGAGTCACCAGATATTAAAGACGTATCAGTCGTACAAGAGTTTGAAGATGTTTTCCCAGAAGATCTACCGAGGATACCACCCACGCATGAGGTGGAGTTTGGAATCGAATTAGTTCCGGGCGCAAAACCTATAACTAAAGAACCATATCGATTAGCGTCGTCGGAACTAAAACAATTATTGTTGCAACTGCAAGATCTACTCGACAAGGGATTTATTCGGCCTAGCGTCTCTCCGTGGGGAGCACCAATATTATTCGTAAAGAAGAAAGACGGAAGCATGCGGATGTGTATTGATTACCGGGAGTTAAATAAACTCATGGTAAAGAATCGATACCCGCTTCTGAGGATCGACGATTTGTTTGATCAGTTGCAGGGCACAAGTTGGTTTTCAAAGATCGACTTAAGGTCGGGTTATCATCAGTTGAAGGTGAAAGATGATGATATACTGAAAACAGCGTTCCGAATGCGTTATGGACATTAAGGATTCTAAGTAATGTCTTTCGGATTAACAAATGCACCCGCGGTTTTCATGGACCTCATGAACTGCGTTTGCAAACCAATACTAGACAAGTCGGTGATAGTATTCATCGACGACATTCTCGTGTATTCAAAAAGCAAAGCAGATCACACGCGTCATTTGCGTGAAGTACTAGAAATGCTTATGCGAGAAAGACTTTACGCGAAATTTTCAAAATGTGCCTTCTGGCTATGCGAGGTACAATTTCTAGGGCATGTTATAAGTGCCGACTGGGTATCGGTGGACCCGTCCAAGATAGAAGCAGTGTCGAAATGAAAACCTCTGAAAAATCCATCAGAGATTAGGAGTTTCCTAGGTCTTGCGGGTTACTACCGTAGATTTATACAAGATTTCTCCAAAATCGCAACGCCAGTAACTAAGTTGACCCGTAAGGATGAAAAATTCGTATGGGGAAGCGCACAAGAAGATGACTTTCGAATACTCAAAGAAAAGTTGACTAGTCCACCGGTATTAGCATTACCAGATGGAACTGACGACATGGTCATATATTCTGATACATCCCAGCTTGGTCTCGGTTGTGTACTTATGAAAAGGGAAAGGTTATTGCATATGCTTCAAGGCAATTGAAGGTTCATGAAAAGAAGTATCCGACACACGACCTGGAATTGGCGGCAGTGGTTTTTGCCTTAAAGATTTGGAGGCATTACCTGTATGGTGTGAAATGTACTATTTTCACCGACCATAAAAGTCTCAAATACATATTTGATCAAAAGGAGTTAAATATGAGATAAAGACGTTGGCTAGAGACAGTGAAGGATTACGATTGTGAAATTCACTATCATCTAAGAAAAGCCAACGTAGTGGCAGATGCATTAAGCCGAAAAGAAGAATATTCACCCATTCGGGTGCAGTCGATGCAATTAGTAGTAACCTCGGGTTTACTTGAGCGAATCCGAGAGGCACAAATTGAAGCTGTAAAAGAAGAGAATTTGAAAAAGGAAAGAATTGTAGGCCAGCTCGAAGACTTGGTGGATGGTGTTAATGGATTGAAAACCCGTTTCGGTAGAATATAGGTCCCAAACACATGTAGTGTCAAAAAGATTCTTCTTGATGAAGCTCACAAGTCAT
Organism: Helianthus tuberosus; assembly: GCA_030545235.1. Lineage (NCBI taxonomy): Eukaryota > Viridiplantae > Streptophyta > Magnoliopsida > Asterales > Asteraceae > Helianthus > Helianthus tuberosus. Next base: position 167,227,377 of record CM060423.1, on the reverse strand, counting down.
GTTATTCTATTCATTCAGGAGCTACCAAAATGTACCAAGAATTGAAACAAAACTATTGGTGGCCCGGAATGAAAAGAGACATAACTAAATATGTCAAAAAATGCTTAACTTGTTTATAAGTAAAAGCAAAACACCAGAAGCCTTACGCTAAACTTCAGCCGTTAGATATTCCGGTGTGGAAATGGGAGCATATCACCATGGATCTATTAACAAAACTACCAAGAACAACACGTGGATTCCATTCCATTTGGGTAGTAGTTGATAGATTGACAAAGAGTGCTCACTTTATTCCGATTCGTGAGACATACACGTCTGAGAAGATGTCGGAAGTATATACGAATGAAATCATAGCTCGCCATGGAGTGCTGGTATCCATAGTGTCTAATAGAGATACTCGGTTTACTTCAAACTTTTGGCATGATTTTCAAGAGCAGATGGGTACTAAGTTGTTTTTTAGTACCGCATATCATCCTCAGACAGACGGGTAAAGCGAAAGAACAATTCAAACGCTCGAAGATATGCTACGAGCATGTATCATTGACTTTGGCGGTAGCTGGGATGTCTATCTACCATTAGTTGTATTTTTGTATAACAACAGTTACCATTCCAGCATTGGAATGGCTCTATACGAAATGCTTTATGGTAGAAAATGTCAGACCCTAGTATGTTGGGGTGAAGTGGGTCCTCGTGAACTTGCCCACAAAGATGTAGTCCTGGCCACTAATGAGAAAATTGAAGTGATCCGAGCTCATTTGAAAGCTGCCCAAGACCGACAAAAGTCTTACGCTGATAAAAGACGAAGACCAATCGAGTTTCAAATTGGTGATATGGTTATGCTCAAATTATCTCCGTGGAAGGGGGTCATTCAATTCCGAAAAAAAAGGGAAGTTGAGCCTAAGGTTTATTGGGTCATTCAAAATCGTTGAACGCGTGGAAGAATTGAGCGGTATACATAGCACTTTCCACATTTCTCATCTTCGAAAGTGCCTAGCTGATGAAACTGCTTATATAAGCTACGAAGACATTGAAGTAGACGATAAACAGAACTATGCCGTAAAACCTATCGCTTGTCACACCCCAACCGATGACGGAAACATCGAGGCGTGGCACTGAGCGAAACAGATTGTCCAGGAGAATCCATAACAACTATTAGTTATAATATATTAAAGGTTCATGTCCCATACCATAAACATATAAAATAAAAACAGTTATTACAGACATTGTTCTCATAGAAAAATATCCATTCCGACAACTCAGATTTTATTTAGTTTTTTTTTCTAGACTCCATCCTAGCTTAATTCCATCAAATAGCAAGCAAGCATCCTAAGCATTCAAACACCTGTCACATACGTTAAAATACAGGTCAATACACATAGTGTAAAAGTGGGCATACAAGTTTAATAGTATAATAGAGTTCGAAATCGTTTACGCATAACCAGCATGTAACATGTAGCAAAGTGAAGCATGTAGGGTATCGACAATGAAATATGCATAGACATGGCTGCGAGTTGTAGAATGCGTAACACATATCACCACTGTGACACGTGAAGTAATTAAAAGTGCTTGTTGTATATTATTTTTGAATGAATTCAAAGAATACAAACAATCCGTTTATATAAGGAATAACCCTAGCACTATACATAGAAACATTAATCAATACATAAATACAATTGTAATCTCTAAACTATGGAAGCCGTAATCTTTGAAATAAATCTCGGCTAATACTCCCCTGCGGTTTGAGCGGTCATCGGACAAACGGTCAAACTGGACCTGAATGATTGAAAAAGTTGCCGAGATAATCCTTTCGTAAAAATATCCGCATATTGATACGGGGCTGGGACGTGTGATACCCGAACATGTCCAAGGCGAACCTTTTCCCGTACAAAATGAATATCGATTTCTATATGCTTCGTACGCTGATGCTACACCGGATTATCAGACAGATATACGACGGAGACATTATCACAAAAAACGACCGACGCCTGAAGAAGAGGAACATACAGTTCAAGCAGTAAGTTTCGTAGCCAAGTGACTTCAGCAACAACATTCGCAACGCCGCGATATTCAGCCTCTACACTGGAATGTGAACCAGTTGGCTGGCGTTTAGAGGACCAAGAAAGCAAATTATTCCCAAGAAACACGCAATAACCACTCGTAGAGCGGCGGGAATTCGGGCATCCGCCCCAATCAGCATCGGAATACGCAACCAAAGAAGTTGTAGCAGATTGTACCATACGAATAACATAGTCCAAGGTCCCATGTATGTATCAAATAATGCGCTTCATAAATGCAAAATGTGGTTCATGTGGCTCGTGTATAAATAAGCACACCTGCTGAACTGCATATGAGATGTCCAGAGGGGTAAAGGTCAGGTACTATAGGGCCCCCGCAAGGCTGCGGTATAAAGTTGGATCACGAAAAAGTGGGCCATCCATGGCACTTAATTTCGAGGATAGATCAACGGGAGTAGCACAGGGCTTGTAAGATGTCATATTGGCCCGAGAAATTATGTCTTTAGCATATTGAGCCTGATCCAAAAACAAACCATCCTTAGTGTGAGTAACTTTGATACCGAGGAAGTGATGCAAGTTAGCCAAGTCAGACATGGCAAACTCTCGTGAGAGTGTCTGTGTGATGTTGTGCAGCAATCTGTCAGACGAAGCTGTGAGAACAATGTCATCAACATAAAGCAAAAGATATGCCATATCCTGTCCGTGGCGGTATATAAACAAAGAATTGTCACACGCACTACTCGTAAACCCGTGGGATAGGATGTAATTTGCAAAGCATGCGTACCAAGCACGGGGTGCCTGTTTAAGCCCGTATAACGATTTCTTTAACCTACAGACAAAAGCTGGAAACTGTTTATCAATAAAACCGGGGGGCTAATGCATAAAAACGGTTTCGTCTAGGTGGCCATGTAAGAAGAAATTCTTGACATCTAACTGATGAATGGGCCATGATTTGGACACAGCAATGGATAACAAAGAATTGTCACACGCACTACTCGTAAACCCGTGGGATAGGATGTAATTTGCAAAGCATGCGTACCAAGCACGGGGTGCCTGTTTAAGCCCGTATAACGATTTCTTTAACCTGCAGACAAAAGCTGGAAACTGTTTATCAATAAAACCGGGGGGCTAATGCATAAAAACGGTTTCGTCTAGGTGGCCATGTAAGAAGAAATTCTTGACATCTAACTGATGAATGGGCCATGATTTGGACACAGCAATGGATAACACAGTCCGAATAGTTGCTGGTTTTACAACCAGACTAAAGGTGTCCTCACAGTCAATGCCCACGGTTTGAGATTTTCCATTAACAACCAATCTCGCCTTATACCTTTCAAGAGAACCATTTGATTTAAATTTGTGGCAAAACAACCACATACACCTGATAACTAGCCTATCTACCAGCCGAGATACTAACTCCCATGTCTCATTTTCCTGTAGTGCAGTAAATTCAGCCTGCATGGCGCGCAGCCAATTCGGGTTGGTGAAGGCCTGTTGATAGGTTTTAGGAACGGGTGAGATGGTGGTGGTATTAAGGGAGTATAGGGGAGGTTTAAGGTTACCAGTTTTTGAGCGGGTGGGCATTGGGTGTGAGGAAGGAGGATGGGCAGGTGGTTGGGCAGCGGCCGTAGGCTATGGGGTGGGGGTCTGATGGTATGCGGCGACTGTGGTTGGCTGAGAAAAGAGGACTGGGCCGTCGGGATGGAATTAGGGGCAGGTGGTTGTTGGTTGGTTCTTTGTCTGTGGGTATAAGTGTAAGTGTATGGTGAAGTGGTGGTGGGCCTCGGTGGAGGTGGTGGTGTATGATGGTGCTGATGGTGTTCGGGTGGTGGAGGGTGGTTCGTACGGGCAAATGTGAACCCAGGAGGTGGGGTAGTGTCGTCTAGGAAATGGTAGGATGGTGTGGGTGTGGGAATGGTGTAAGGGAAGACAGTTTCATCAAAGGTAACATGCCGGGATATAGAAACTTTCCCGGTAGTGGGGTCAAAGCACCGGTACCCACGGAAATCGGGTGGGTAACCTAGAAATATGCACCGGGTGGACCTCGGGTGAAGTTTATGAGGCTGAGTTGCCGATGTATTCGGATAACAAGCTCATCTGAAAACCTGAAGATGGTCGTAAGTGGGGTGTCGAAGGTAGAGGGCAAAAGTGGGGGGTGAAGAAATTGAGTCGTTTGGTGGGGAGGATATTATGGAGGTAGGCGACGGTGTGGAGGGCTTCGACCCAAAAGGTAGGAGGTAGGTGTGAGTGGATAAAGGAGGGCGCGAATGATGTCGTTAAGACGACGGATCATACGCTCGGAACGGCCATTTTGGGAAGAGGTTTGGGGACAAGAGAAACGAAGCAATAGACCGTGTTGGGTGGCAAAGGTTTTAAATGCGTTGTTATCAAACTCACCGCCAAGGTCACACTGAAAGGTTTTTATGTTTCTATTGAATTGAGTGGCAATGAGGCGGTGAAATTTGACTAATGTGGAAAATGTTTCTGATTTGTATTTTAACGGGTACACCCAAATAAAGTGTGAAAAATTATCAATCAACACCATATAATATTTATAACCTGATTTATTTAAAACTGGTGAAGTCTAAAGATCACAATGAATAATATCAAATGGTGAAAGGTAAAGGAATTAGATGAAGAAAAAGATAAACGTTTTCTATTAGAAAGCTGACATAAGTGACAAACACTAGGTGTTTTGTTCTTATTACATGGTAAACGAAATTTAAAATGACGACTGAGGACGTCCAAGACTTGAGCGTCGGGGTGTCCCAAACGATCATGCCATGGATGCGATGAAGAAGTGATAAAGGCAGCTTGTGGAGGAAGTTCTGGTAGTGTGACTGGATAGAGATCTCCGGTGCTATTGTGGCGGGAAAGGAGACGCCCAGTTCGAAGGTCCTTCAAAGAAAAAACAAGGGGTCAAATTCAATGGAAACACTGTTATCACGAGTAAATCGTCGAACAATTTTTAACTTTTTAATAAATTGTGGGCAGTAAAGGATATTGGGTAGGATATAGGTGTGGTTGGGTAAGGTTAGATAGCCTGTTCCAGACCCTAGAACGGGCAGAGACGCGCCATTACCGACCAATATTTTACTACAAATAGGAAAAGAGTTGGGAGTTTTAATTGTACCTTGCTCATCAGTGGAATGGGAGGTAGCTCGAGTATCCATAAGTTGATCCGGGTCATAATTAAGCTGCATCGATGAGAAGGCCGCATTCAGATCTGATGGACATAAGGGATTATAGCCCGTGGGCTGATTTGTGGTATAATGGGCCGGAGAATTAGAGTTTTCGGTTGGTGTTTGGGATGGAGATAAGGCTGGGGACTACTGTGAGTATGAAGGATGCTGTGGGTACATGGGCTGCGGTGTGGAGGTGTAATTGGCTGCAGAGGTGTGGGCCGTGGGGTGTGAAAAAGTGGCAGCAGGTTGAGTGGGGTATGGGCAAGGTGGTGTATCCACCAAGCCCATTGTGGATAGGATAGGTTATTGGGGGTCTAACCGGGTGATGGGTTAGGGGTACCACGGCCTGAACCGCGGCCCCGGTTCCCACGTCCCCGGCCACGTCCACGACCACGGGATTTGTTATAGTAGGGCTGCTGTGGTGTTTGTTGATTGTAACCGGTTGAAGGGTGTTGTGGGTGTTGGGTTTGCGAGCTTTGTTGTGGGGTGGTGGCCACAAGGACGATTGTGATGTCACACCCCGACCACGTAAAACAACAAATCGTGGCGGAAACGTTGGGGAGTGTCGTAACAGAATCATTGTTTCACAACCATGGATTAAAAAGTTTCTTTTTATTGAATTATTGAACTCATTGTTTTATTACAAATTAGGTGTCACACCCCCAAAATCCACACGCGGAGTACCACCGCTTGGAGGCGTGACATGACCAGGATCAAGCCACCAATCATATTGAACATAAGTATAAAGTAAAAGTCATTCATCAATACGATAGGTGTTCCCAAAACCAAATATAAACAAGTGTGTAGCGGAAGCAATAATGTAAAACCCAACATAGGTTTAAGTACAAAATGTCATAATGTTCAACAACACATTCACGATCCATGTCCACAACGACTGTGCCTCCCGTGCAAGCTCCAAAAGTACCTATGGTCCTGCAAGGCATGTAACAGAGGATCAACAACTAGTTGAGCGAGTTCACAGTAAGTATATGCGTAATAGTAAGTTCATTGGTAACATGTGGCTCTACTGGGCCGACCGTATGTTCTATTGGTGGGGGCTTCCCATGTTGTATATCCACTAGACTATTTGTAACCATAGGTGTTCTTCACAACCGAGAACAGTAATACGTATAAGTTTTACGTAGGTTTTACGTAAGTATCCTTCACAACCGAGGATAGGGGTACGCGGGGGTTTACGTAGGTTTTACGTAAGTGCCTGACACAACCCGAGGCAGTAATGAATATAAGTTTACGTAGGTTTTACGTAAGTATCCTTCACAACCGAGGATAGGAAGTATAAGTTCACGTAGGTTTTACGTGAGTATCCTTCACAACCGAGGATAGCGAGTAGCATAAGTATACGTAGGTTTTACGTATGTGTCCTGCACAACCGAGGACGATGGTATGGTAGTCTAGTAATGGTGTCAGTACGAATCCATTCAACCTTTTTCCTTTAATCCCATTCCCAAGCCCTGGAAATCCCATGCCTTAGTAAAAGTGTGAACTCACCTTGTTTGCTCGGTATGCTAAGTTAAGTGCTCACAGTAAATCAGTCAAGTCCTATAGTGCACGTATGTTCAGTCAGTTTACATTCGTAATATTTCACATGTAACTATCATCACAGTTATATCACAGAGTGTTTGACAGTTCATAACATGTAACACAAGCAGTTAATTGCATCAATACATGTAACAGAGTTGGCATCTAGCAAATCTAGCAAATTAACTGAGTGAATAAAGTTAACGGAGTTCAATGGAATAACAGAATTAATCCACTTCATTGAAATAATAAACAAACAGAGTAAGTTAGTTAACCCAGTTAACAACTTAACAGAATTGTCATCTAATCAGAGTTACTCAACCAATAAAGTTCTCAAAATACATATTTAACAAAGTTAAATAAACTAACTGAGTTATTCAAGTGATTAGTTTAATTGAATAACATATTTAATAACAATAATTATTAACAGTATACATGTTGTCTAACACACCCTAGTGCCGAAAACACATAAGAGCCGAAAACACCTTAAGAGCCGAAAACCCCATCAGCCGAAAACACTACACTTTGGCCGAAATCCCTTAATGGGACGAAATCACTTAAAGTGCCGAAATCCAACTAGGGCCGAAAACCACAAGTGGGCCGAAAACACCCTATGGGCCGAAATCTGTTTTGGGCCGAAAACATATGTGGGCCGAAATCACTCTTTGTGATTTCGTCCACTTTAGAGTGTTGTGGGTGATTTCGTGAAACATCATCATCTTCCACAACTCACTGTAAGTTAAACCCAGCAACAAAAATCCATTTACAGTTACATGATGAATCATTATCAAGTCAATAATCAACTATTGGTATGAAACAAATATTCTACCAAAACTTTGTGAGATCTAGAACATAATTTCATCAGTTTATCATTCATAACTTATACCCACTGTTGATCCAAACATCCAATATTCATACAGTTCATAGATAATAATTATCTAACAATCCCACAATGATCAATCACATAATCTCATATATCAATATATGCATACATCATGATTAACATCCAAAAATCATACGATATGCAACAAGGAAACAACTAAATCATGAAATCACTAACCAAATATTAAACAGAGGTTTGCTTCAAATGAGGAACTCTTTGTTGGGTTATCAGATGTAGAGAGAGAGAACAAAGTGATAATATGTGTTTTGGTAAATGGGAAACTTATCAGAGAAGATTGGTTTATAAAATGACTATCTATAAAATATCTCAACCCACACTGGGCCAAGGCCCATATTCTGATTTCGTTGGTCATCAGTGGACGAAAACACCTAAAGTGTTTTCACCACTTGGGTGATTTCATGATACTTGTTTTCAGTGAGTTCCAACATTATTTAACATGTTAATAATACAAACCTTATTAACATACAATCACATATATAAATATATATGGATCCCAAGTATAAAATATTAATCGAAATACGATATAACGTATCACAAAGGTAAGCGTTGTGAAACAACGAGTCGTATTAACAGACAACTAAATAAATAAAAAAAAATTTAACGCGCACTAAATGCGAAGATAGAATCTTGGAAACTCGAGTTGTCACATTAGGTAAATACAAATATTGTCTTTCAAGTTTTAAAGTCGCTAAGGCACGAGTCCATCCTATGTATAGCATGCATCAACATTCATCACATAGCAGCACCTTAAACATATGTAAAAATAGGTACGTCAACATAAAAATGCCTGTGAGATACATAGGTTTTATTAAAATAGGATTCATGACTTGTAAGTTTAAAAGAATGTTTAACAAAAAGTAGTTATGAACTTAAAAATGTTTTCTTTATAAATCATGCGAAATTTGATAAGAAATTAGATGATATAAAAGAATAATGCATAGATAAATAAATAACCAAGTAAAATGAGTTTGTATAAAATATGCTATTTTTAAAACAGTGTTTCATGAAGATATGATATTTTTGTAAAATGCAATATGTCTAAATTGAAATGGCTTAAGCCGGTAGTATATCAAATATACTTTAGTTGTAAAAATAATAGTTTTCGGTAGTACATCATAAATATACTTTGGTTTAAGAATGAAAGTATCGGTAGTATATCATTTTATACTTTGGTTTTGTAAATAGCATATCAAACTATGCTTTGGTTTTGAAAATAACCTATCAACTATGTTTTGGTTTGAAAATAGCATATCAACTATGCTTTAGTAAATAATAAGGCCAGTAGTATATTAAAATATATGTTAGTTTTGTACATAGTATATCAAATTATACTTTGGTAAATAATATCACATATGGGAGCACATCAAACTATACTTTGGTAGTATATCAGAATATACAAAAAAAATGTGATTTAGTATTCATTCAAACCTTAGTGCATCAAACTACACCTTAGAGACTATAGAAATATCACAAAGGCAATTTCTATTTGGATAAAATTTGGTTTCTGACATTCCATACAACAGGAATGGGGTGTCTAGTCCTATAACGCTATATCGTACTACCAATCGGCTTGATGAATGAATTAAAATAAGTACAATCCAACAATTTGTTTTATAATCTTTGAAAATTAGTGTTTAAACCATAGATAATCATTCAATTTGTCAAAAGATAAGTACGAGCATGTATAAACATCTATTGAAATCATGAAAATAACGAATAGGCACACATGTTTCACCCCAAAGCATTTGAAAACAGTAAAAGAGGGGACTATGTACTCACTTGAGGATGCTTAGAAGTCTTGAATAACAACCAAGCAAAGCTAGAGGGATCACGGAAATCAAACGGCACCTAATAGAGGTAACTAAGTTAATAAACCGGACCTAAATCGGAAGATCGGATAGAATGAGGTTTCTTAAACCAAATGAGTATAGGAACTCATGTAATATGGTTTAACAAAGCCTACATTCTAAATCGGAAACTATCCTAAGTGCTTACGACCCGTTTAGGTATCTTACGCTACTTTAACGCGTCGTTTGCGTAAAACGCGTTCGGACCGCCTAACTAGTCCTACGACAAGTATTATATGCCTTAACAAGTCTAATAATGTTACCTAATCAGTTTAGATGTCAAAATTTTAGTTACATATGCTTAAAATGAAATTATGCGTAAAAAGGGCATTTTGGTCATTTTCCTAAGGCATATAAACTACTTATCATACAACTAACTAAACGTAGTGACCATAAGGTATAACCTCGGAAGGTTATTCCCTATACAACTATGGTCACAAAATGTGTTTGGTCGGATCCTAATGATCGACCAAACGGGTCGGGTTCGAAAGTCTAAGCGGTTGTTTAGACCGCTTGACTTACGACTCTATACAAGCACTAAACTAAAAGTAACGAGCTGAACTTGTTGAAACATGTTTAACTAAGTTAGAAAACAGGTTTTGATATCAAAACAAAGGGTTTTGATATCCAAGAATAGTTTGGTTGCAAAATACGCATGAATACGCATTTTGACCGAAACTATGACTCGTCACTACGGTTAATCAACGTGGTAATCAGTAGGTATAGTCACACGGAACTATAACCATCGTGATTACGCTCACGTTGCAAAGTTCAAACGAACTTTGTGTTGACCAAAGACTGGTCAAAAGCAGAAAGTCAAACATTGTTTGACTTTCACACTTAAAAAGCATAAAAAGCACGAAAGAAACTTACAAAGGGTCCATGCTAGGAAGATCTTGATCCAATTTGCTTAGGTATGAAGTGTTAAACCTCAACCTAGAGCAATTTTAATCAGATTGTGAGGAATGAATGAAAACTTGTGGGTATTTATAGAATTCCCACAACCGTTAGGATCGTTCCTCGCAATTCGTGCTTCGAGCTTTGCCTTACACTTGGGCACATGGTTATAAAAACAATGGGGACATGAAATACCATTAAATGGTATTGCAAATCTATGATTAAAACCATCAAAAACAGGCTGGAAAGCCAGGTTCAATGTTTCTGATTTGGGCTGCTGACGCGGGCCGCGTAAAAATAGGACCAGGCTTACGCGCCCCTCCTGCTAACTATGGCAGATTGTTACTTTTGGCCCCTGCAAGCCAAAAACTTGGTTTTCGATGCATATTTGACACGTTCTGTCACACCCCGACCGCGTTAAAACAACAAACCGCGGCGGAAACGTTGGGGAGTGGAGCGACATAATTATTGTTTCAACAACCATGGTAATTAAAGTTTTGTATTATTAAGATTAAAGTTCACATTGTCTTGGAATTCAACAAAACATAACATAAATAACTGTCTTTTAAGTCACTAAGGCCCAAGTCCGCCTAAGTGAAGCACAAACACCATCATGCATTAGCACCTGAAACACATGTAAAAATAGGTACGTCAGCATAAAAATGCCTGTGAGATACATAGGTTTTGTTTATGCAGGATTCATGACTTGTAGTTAAAAGAAGTGTTTGATAAAAATGTAGTCATGAACCTTGTAAAATGTTTTCCTTTATAAAATCATATGAAAATCGATGTGAAAAATCAAATGATAATAAATGGACAATGCATGGTTAAATGAATAACCAAGTAAAAGTGAATTTGTATAAAATATGTAAGTTGTAAAACAATGTCGTGTTCTTGTAAAAATGTTTCATGTCCTTGTCAAAGTGGTTTAGATAACGCAACAATGTATAATACAATAAAAGCATTTATATATAGGAAGTACCAGCGGCGTATCCACCATGCTTTTATCATATAACACATAACCCCGTTACATAAGTCACATATCAATAACCAACCAAAATGTCTTGTTCAATGTCAAAATGTTTATGTGTAAACCATGTTCAATGTCATGTGAGAAATGTATCATGTATAACCAAATGTCATGCATAGCAAGTAGAAAGTATCTACTCAAACTATGTGATAATGTCAAATGTGAAAACAATTCTCATGTATGGTGAATAACAAGTAATTACTCAACCCCATAGGAAAATGTACAAAACAAGGTTTTTGAATAAACCTAAGTTTAAATCAAATGTTATGTTTTGCAGAAAACAATGCTTTATGATTACAAACATTTATGTAGTAATGTTAATCGCATACATTCAAGCCTTGCGACTGTGGCGACAAACCCTTAAATGAATTAAAGGTTCATCTAAATTATGTATATCGGATTCTGTCATTCCCAACTTCCAAACAAACCTAGGAAGTCGGAAACGGGATTTGTCAAGTCCTATGGTACCATTACATATTACCGAGCGGCGTGATCAATGTTAATGAATGTATTATTGTCCCGATTAAACATACCAAATGTCATAACCAATGTAGCATGTGAAAACCATGTACTAGGTATGCTAAGTACACAGGCCTAGTAGAAATGTTCATGTAAAACAATGTGCTAGCATGCTCAGTAAACATACATAGCAGAAGTGTCATGTAAAACAATGTGTCCATATGCTAAGTAAACATATGCAACAAATGTGTAATGAATCAATGTGCTAGCATGCTTAACATACATAACAAAACATAATTGAAAACATGTACTAGATATGTACTAGGTGAAACTAGCATGTTTATGTCATAAAAGCAATGAAAACACATAAGTAACAAGTATGTACATGTGTATCACCCCAAAGTATTTGAAAGCGGTATAAGAGGAGAACTATGTACTCACTTGGGATTGCTTATTAGTCTTGAGAATAAGACCAATTTAAGCTCCTAGAACTTCTTGTCTCAAATTCTCCAATGCATCAACCTATATATGCCCACATAATTCCACCAATAAAACAAACATGCAAATCATTGAATTATTTGGTTTTCTATATATTTTTATTATTATTATTATTTTCTTAATTGGTTTTCATTGTCTGAATTAACAGATTTTATCCTTGATAATCTGATTATTTAGGGGTCAAATAATTGGTTTTGAAAGATCAGTTGCAGACCAGCTACAACAAAACAGATTGTCTAAGGGTGAAACAAAATTACATGGTCACCCCTTTTAACTAATTTAAGAGACTTTAAATCCCAAATAATTTCTTGAATAATCTAAAATTGTTAAAATTCTAAAAAACCTAGAAGTGTAGAGGCAAAAGGTGATAGTTACTAAACAGGGTCACAAAGTCCTATTTTATAGGCAAATCCTATTATATTTACACATAGATATTCTTTCACAAAACCTTCATATTGTCATTTACCTATTAATTTCAATATAGTTTAAATTTTGTCAAACACTCAAAAAACATATTATTACAATGTCACTTCATAAAATATAAAAGACTGTCGTTTTAATCTTGAAACTTCTTTGAAGCACAACAATTGTTCAAATAAAAATGACATATACATATTTTCAAAACTAAGAGCTTTATATGAAATTTTACATGTGGTACATGACACACCAACTGATATATTTAATAATCGAATACTAAATCGGGAGATAGGATAGAATGGCGTTTTATAAATCAAATGAGTATTTGAACTCATATGGTATGATTTAATAGAGCTAACATTCTGATTTGGAAGTCTACCTAAGTGCTTTTGACCCGTTTCGACCCATTATGGTAGTATATGCAACTATAATGCGTCGTTTGCGTAAAACTAAGGTCGGATGGTTAACTATGTGCTATGTCAAGTGTTACATGCCCAAATATGCCTAAACATGATACTAAATCAGATTATATGTCAAAAATATGTTCACATAGGCAAAATACGGATTTATGCTTCAAAAGGGCGTTTTGGTCATTTCCTATGGGCATACAAGCTACTTAACAAATAACTAACCAATCCTATGTGATCATAAGGTATAACCTCAGAGGTTATTCCCTATGCAACTATGATCACTAAACAAGCTTGGTCGGATCCTAATGATCGACCAAACGGGTCGGGTTCGAAAGTCTAAGCGGTTGTCTAGACCGCTTAACTTACGACCCTAAACAAGCACTAAACTAATAGTGACGAGTTAAACATGTCAAAACATGTTTAACTAACTTAGAAAACTGATTTGGTATCAAAACAAAGTGTTTTGATACCTAAAAGTAGTTCCGTTGCAAAATGCGTGCTAAAATGCATTTTGACTGAAACTTTGACTCGTCACTACACCTAGTTAACGTGGAAATCAGTAGGTATAATCGCTAAGGATTATAACCAGCGTGATTACAATCACGTTGCAAAGTTCAAACGAACTTTGCGTTGACCATTGACTGGTCAAAACTGAAAGTTAAACACTGTTTGACTTTACGCTAGAAAAGCGATAAAAGAACGAAAGAAGCTTACAAAGGGTCCTTGCTAGGGAGAACTTGATCTTAAAATCTCAGGTATGAAGTTTAAAAACTTCAACTTAGAGAAATCAGATCAAGGGTGCTTGAAACAAATGAAATGCTTGGCTATTTATACTTGTAGCAAGTTCACAAGAACATTCCACTTGTTTGTGTAACTTCCAAGCATTAAATCTCAGCCATCCAAGTGTTTAGAGCAGGTGTTATGCCTTGGAGAGGTGTTAACTTGGTTAACACACCAAGAAAATGGCATAAACAGTCCCTGAAGTATCAACAGTTTGCTAAAAATCATTTTCTGTCGCTGGGCATTCTTATGTGCCCCGCGTAAGATGAGGGACAGGCCTACGCGGCCCGCGTAGTCCCTGCAGTTCAGCAAAACTTTCAATATTTACAGCTTTGGTCCCTACACATACATAAGCCCATTTTTGGCACTTTTAACACCTTTTAAGCCATTTTCAAGGCCCTACAAGGTGGTCAAAGTATAGAGGACTCAAAATATGCTCGGAAAACTCTCGGATGTTGGTTCGTTTGGCCGTACGGTCACGTTATTCGCCTAATTACGACGAAATTCGAACGGACGCGAAAACGATCCAAATTAAGAGACGAATGGTATTTTTACATGCCGATCACTAAAATAAAAATATTTTAGTGCCTACAAAAATTTTGGATGTCCAGATATGGTCAGAACGTAAGATATGCGCGTAAATGCAAACTTACGCATTTTTGACACTTTTAGTCCCTATAAGATTAAATAAGCATGTTTTCGCACACCGAACCTATCAAAGCTTATTTCTAAGCTATGTTTAGGTTATTTATGGTATGTTTAGCTTATGATCAAGTTCCAGACTGTACGTCACCTTACGAAACGGCAGACTTTTGCAAGTTGACGCAAATAGTCCCTGTGAGCAAATAAACTTGTTTTTGTAATACAAAAGCCTTCAAAACTTATTTCTAAGTTATGTAAAGGTTATTTAAGGTATGTTAAGTTTATGTTGCTGTTCCGGAGTGTTTGTCGTGTTAAACTGATTACGTTTACGCATTAGTTTGCGTATAACTTCCAAGAAAGCGATATAGTGTTCAAAATCAATCAAAAGTCAAAACGTGCATAAAGTTAATCATAAATAACAAACATTGGGATCAAAATACATTGTTTTATTGATATTGAATTGTTCAGAGTTTGTACAATGATTACATAAGCACAGATGTCACAGTCTCCCCTACTTTAGGAAATTTCGTCCCGAAATTTATTTAGAGGAAACTTGTTAGAATAGATGTGGATATTTCGCTTTCATCTGATATTCACATTCCCAAGTAAATTATGGGCCATGTTTAGATTCCCAGCGAACTTTGACAATAGGTATGCGCTTGTGTTTGAGCTTTTTGACTTCACGGTCCATGATTTCCACAGGTTTCTCAACAAAATGCATCGTGTCATCAACTCGAATTTCATCAAGTGGTATGTGGAGGTTCTCATCAGCTAAACACTTTTTGAGATTGGACACGTGGAAAGTTGGATGAACATTTCCAAGTTCAGGAGGTAGCTTAAGTCGGTAGGCTACTTTTCCGATTCTTTCAACGATCTTGAATGGTCCAACATAGCGTAGTGCAAGTTTTTCTTTCTTTCAAAATATATTCACACTTTTCCAAGGGGATACCTTGAGTAGGACGTGATCACCGACTTGAAATTCTAAGGGCTTACGTCGTCGATCCGCATAACTCTTTTGACGGCTTCTAGCTGTCTGAAGGTTATCACGAATCTTCTTGACTTTATCTGTAGTCTCTAGAATGAGTTCAGGTCCAGTAAGCTGAGCTTCACCAATCTCATTCCAGCAGACCAGCGAACGACATTTTCGACCGTATAAAGCTTCAAAAGGATCTATGTTGATGCTAGAGTGATAACTATTGTTGTAGGAGAATTCGATCAACGGTAGATGCGTATCCAACTACCACCAAAATCAATCACACAAGCTCTAAGCATATCCTCCAGTGTCTGGATTATTCTCTCAGATTGACCATCCGTTTGCGGATGATACACTGTGCTCAAATTAAGTTGGGTTCCCATGGCAGATTGCATGGTTTTCCAAAAGCAAGACGAGAATCGAGCATCTCTGTCAAATATAATGTTCAGAGGAACACCATGTCAAGATACAATCTCATCAACGTATATCTTGGCAAGCTTGTCAGCGGATAGATCCTCACGGATTGGCAAGAAATGTGTTGACTTTGTAAGACGATCAATAACAACCCAAATGGCGTCATGACCTCTTTTAGTGCGAGGCAGCTTGGTAATGAGATCCATGGCAATGTTTTCCCATTTCCAAACCGGAATCTCTGGTTGCTCCAATAATCCAGAGGGATGTTGATGTTCTGCCTTAACCTTAAGACAAGTAAGGCATTTAGAAACATATAAGGCAATGTCTCTCTTCATACCCGGCCACCAATACTGGGTTCGAAGATCCTTATACATTTTATCTGCACCAGGATGAATAGAATAACGAGACTTATGAGCTTCATCCATTAGAAAGGTGCGAAGATTGTTTATACTTGGGACCCACAAACAGCCCATGAAATAGAATATCCCAAAGTCCTTCAGTTCAAGCTCAGGCTTAGTATGACATGGTAATTCTTTACCTATCAAGCCTTGTATAACACAAGTATGCTGAGCCTGAGAAATGCGGGTTTGAATGTCAGATCAACCTTGAACACAGTGAAGCTTGACATGTTCCTTACGACTTAATGCGTCAGCCACGACATTCGCCTTACCATGATGGTAGCGAATTTCGAAATCGTAGTCGTTTAGGAGTTCAACCCAATGTCGTTGCCTCATGTTTAGTTCTTTCTGATTGAAAACATGCTGGAGACTTTTGTGGTCAATAAACACTACATACTTAGTACCGTACAGGTAGTGTCTCCAGATTTTGAGAGCAAAGACTACTGCACCTAACTCAAGATCATGAGTGGTGTAGTTTTTCTGATTGAAAACATGCCTTGATGCATAAGCTATGACTTTGTTTCTTTGCATAAGAACGCAGCCAAGGCCTAAATTAGACGCATCACAATACACAAAAAAATCATCGTTGTCCTCAGGTAAGGTCAAAATAGGTGCATCACAGAGTTTCTATTTCAAGGTCTGGAAATCTTCTTCCTGTTTGGGTCCCCACTCAAAAGGTTTATTCTTCTGAGTTAAAGCAGTGAGAGGAACCGCAATCTTGGAGAAGTTTTCAATGAAACGGCGGTAATAACCCACTAGACCAAGAAAAGAACGAACTTCGGTAGGAGTAGTAGGAGTACCCCAACCCTTAATCGCACTGATTTTGGTGAGATCTACGTGTATACCTTGTTCGTTGACGATGTGCCCCAAAAATTGAAAATCCTTAAGCCAAAATTCACACTTGGAGAATTTGGCGAAAAGATGTTCTTTCTTTAGGAACTCCATTGTAAGACGGAGATGTTGCTCATGATCAGCTCGAGTCTTAGAATAGATCAAAATGTCATCAATGAAAACGATGATGAACTTGTCCAAATAAGGCTTACAAACCCTATTCATCAAGTCCATGAAAACAGCAGGAGCATTTGTTAAACCGAAAGGCATAACAGTGAACTCATAATGCCCATATCGTGTACGAAAAGCTGTTTTGGGAATATCTTCTTTGAGAACTCGAAGTTGATGATACCCAGAATGTAGATCAATCTTTGAAAAGCAAGTGGCACCCTGTAGCTGATCAAAGAGATCATCAATGCGAGGTAGGGGATATCGATTCTTGATGGTAAGCTTGTTAAGCTCACGGTAATCGATACACATCCTGAAAGATCCATCTTTCTTTTTCACAAATAGGACAGGAGCGCCCCAAGGTGAAAAGCTCGGACGAATGAATCCTTTGTCAGAAAGCTCTTGAAGCTGCTTAGATAACTCTTGCATCTCAGACGGTGCAAGACGATAAGGTGATTTAGCAACATGATTTGCACCAGGTACAAGATCGATACGGAACTCAACTTGGCGTACATGGGGTAAACCAGGTAATTCTTCGGGAAATACCTCAGGATAATCCCGAACAACAGGGATATCTTGGATAGTCTTACCCTTGCATTTCTCCTCTACGGCATGTGCCAAGAAAGCAACATATTTCTTTCGTAGGTATTTTTGGGCTTGGGTACAAGACATGAGTTTAACGAGTTTCTCCCCTCGAACTTCTAAGATCTCACCAGTCGAAAGCGGTATACGGACCAACTTCTCAAAACATACCACCTCAGCATGGTACTTGGATAACCAATCCATTCCTACTATAACATCGAAGCTCCTGAGTTACATCGGTGTGAGGTCAATAGGGAAAAGATGGTTATTAAGATTCAACTGGCAATTTCGAAGAACGGAGTCGAGTACAACAGGTTCACCACTAGCTACTTCTACTGTCAGGGGCTTTCCTAGTTTTGTTCTAGTCATCGGAAGCAAAGGCTCAAATACTAAGGACACAAAACTTTTATCGGCACCCGAATCAAATAGAACAGACGCAGGATGGTTACCGTTCACCACTTCGTTATCCGCACGCGCCTCGTTTGCATTAAGGTTGAAAGCTCTACCACGAGCCGGTGCTTGATTCGCGTTTGCCAATCTCGGACAGTTGTTCCTGTAGTGGGTCAGATACCCACAATTGAAACATGAACCAGGTGGAAACTGAGGTCGTGCAAGATTTTGGGCAGGGTTTTGTACTGCTTGGTTTTGAGCTGCTTGATTTTGGTTTGGAGCAAAGGGGCAGGTATTCGCAAGATGACCAGACTTGCCATAATTTGTGCAGATGCGGCATTGCACCTGTGGCTGGTGATGGCTATTACATTTGTTGCACAGGGGTGCATTTCCAACATACTGCCTCTTGGTGGCAGGTTGTGGAGGCTGATTAGGAGCAGCCTGATTAGCCTGGGTAGTAACAACGTAGTTCTTGGAAGCCTTACGCTTCCTAGATTTCTTAGAAGACTCAGCAGCCTTCTTTCCCTTCTGCCCCTTAGTGTTATCAGACTGTTTCTGCTTTTTATAACATTTTCTGTGGAGTTTACCCTTTTTGACTTGCAAATCAGTAAGGGTTGCAGCTAGCTCAATGGCCTGTCGGACGGTTGTAGGGTTGCTGCCAGTGACAATATCCTAAACAGGGTCTGGCAAACCGTCTATGTATTTCTCAATAGCCTTATCCAAAGGCGTGACCATTGTGGGACAGAGCAAGCTTAACTCCTCGTATCTGTCTGTGTAAGCCCGATGTTCACCACTATCTTGCTTCAAGTCATGGAACTCATTTTCAAGAGCCCTCTGCTCATGACGAGGGCATAACTCTCTCATCATAAGAGCCCTGAGTTCCTCCCATGTCTGACCCAAAGCAACATCAGCACCTCTATCTCTCATTATCCCATTCCACCAGGTGAGAGCCCTCTTTTGGAATACACTCGAAGCAAACTCGACCTTACGATTGTTAGGACACTGAACATGGCGAAAGGTGCTCTCAAGACTCTCAAACCACTGTAGGAGCCCATTTGCTCCTTCAAAACCACTAAACTTGAGCGGTTTAGCCGAGTTAAACTGTTTAAAGTTGCATGGAGCAGGTGCATTAACATTGTTATTGTTGGCTTGGTTTATCTGAGTGATGAGATTAGGTAGCATAGCAGCCATCTACTGTGCTATAATAGCTGCCAGTTCAGCATTGGGTTCCTGAACGTTACATCGAGGAGGCATTCTAAAAGAGGAAACATGAGAGAAAACGAGTGAGTTGATGTGATGAAAAATGAGATATCATAAATATCAACAAAATGAAAGGATGGTGGTCATTTGTTCATTACTTCGTAACAAACAGTCGACACACAGTGACAAATCAAAGTGAATGAGTCATAATAATGTATCGCGAAGACATGCTCGCCTATAAGTGAACACTCACCCCAAGAGTTCCCAGGTAAGAGTGACTGGTCCGATACTGCGGATTTGTACGAACACTCTAGCCTTAGACAGAAAACTCAGGGTACAGGCATTCACCCTTCCAATTTGCATGTGTCCACATTATTTAGACCCAAACTTTGTTGAGATTTTGAAAAATTGGAAGGCATTAAGCCAAAAGAAATCATCTAAGGATAGATGATTGATTTCAAAATCATTTTGGAAAATTGTGTTCAAGTTTTGGTAATCACCTAAGGATAGGTGACGTGTATTGTTTTAAGATCTAAACACAAGAAAACTTGTGTTAGGGTCCTAGGAAGTTATAGTCTAGGTCAAAGCAATACTATTAACCTAATTCCCTTTAACCATTGGCTCTGATACCAACTCTTCTGTCACACCCCAACCGCGTTAAAACAACAAACCGCGGCGGAAATGTCGGGGAGTGGAGCGATAGAATTATTGTTTCAACAACCAAGGTAACTAAAGTTTTGTATTATTAAGATTAAAGTTCACATTGTCTTGGAATTCAACAAAACATAACATAAATAACTGTCTTTTAAGTCACTAAGGCCCAAGTCCGCCTAAGTGAAGCACAAACATCATCATGCATTAGCACCTGAAACACGTGTAAAAATAGGTACGTCAGCATAAAAATGCCTGTGAGATACATAGGTTTTGTTTATGCAGGATTCATGACTTGTAGTTAAAAGAAGTGTTTGATAAAAATGTAGTCATGAACCTTGTAAAATGTTTTCCTTTATAAAATCATATGAAAATTGATGTGAAAAATCAAATGATAATAAAAGGACAATGCATGGTTAAATGAATAACCAAGTAAAAGTGAATTTGTATAAAATATGTAAGTTGTAAAACAATGTCGTGTTCTTGTAAAAATGTTTAATGTCCTTGTCAAAGTGGTTTAGATAACGCAACAATGTATAATACAATAAAAGCACTTATATATAGGAAGTACCAGCGGCGTATCCACCATGCTTTTATCATATAACACATAGCCCCGTTACATAAGTCACATATCAATAACCAACCAAAATGTCTTGTTCAATGTCAAAATGTTTGTGTAAACCATGTTCAATGTCATGTAAGAAATGTATCATGTATAACCAAATGTCATGCATAGCAAGTGGAAAGTATCTACTCAAACTATGTGATAATGTCAAATGTGAAAACAATTCTCATGTATGGTGAATAACAAGTAATTACTCAACCCCATAGGAAAATATACAAAACAAGGTTTTTGAATAAACCTAAGTTTAAATCAAATGTTATGTTTTGTAGAAAACAATGCTTTATGATTACAAACATTTATGCAGTAATGTTAATCGCATACATTCAAGCCTTGCGACTGTGGCGACAAACCCTTAAACGAAATAAAGGTTCATCTAAATTATCTATATCAGATTCTGTAATTCCCAACTTCCAAACAAACCTAGGAAGTCAGAATCAGGATTTGTCAAGTCCTATGGTACCATTACATATTACCGAGCGACGTGATCAATGTTAATGAATGTATTATTATCCCGATTAAACATACCAAATGTCATAACCAATGTAGCATGTGAGAACCATGTACTAGGTATGCTAAGTAAACATGCCTAGTAGAAATGTTCATGTAAAACAATGTGCTAGCATGCTCAGTAAACATACATAGCAGAAATGTCTTGTAAAACAATGTGTCCATATGCTAAGTAAACATATGCAACAAATGTGTAATGAATCAATGTGCTAGCATGCTTAACATACATAGCAAAACATAATTGAAAACATGTACTAGATATGTGCTAGGTGAAACTAGCATGTTTATGTCATAAAAGCAATGAAAACACATAAGTAACAAGAATGTACATGTGTATCACCCCAAAGTATTTGAAAGCTATAAAAGAGGGGAACTATGTACTCACTTGGGATTGCTTATTAGTCTTGAGAATAAGGCCAATTTAAACTCCAAGGATCACGGAATCAACAAGGCACCTAATACGGGTAACTATGTTAATAATCGGATCCTAAATCGGGAGATAGGATAGAATGGCGCTCTATAAATCAAATGAGTATTTGAACTCGTATGGTATGATTTAATAGAGCTAACATTCTGATTTGGAAGTCTACCTAAGTGCTTTTGACCCGTTTCGACCCATTATGGTAGTATATGCTACTATAATGCGTCGTTTGCGTAAAACTAAGGTCAGATGGTTAACTATGTGCTATGTCAAGTCTTACATGCCCAAATATGCCTAAACATGTTACTAAATCAGATTATATGTCAAAAATATGTTCACATAGCCAAAATACGGATTTATGCTTCAAAAGGGCGTTTTGGTCATTTCTTATAGGCATACAAGCTACTTAACAAATAACTAACCAATCCTATGTGATCATAAGGTATAACCTCAGAGGTTATTCCCTATGCAACTATGATCACTAAACATGCTTGGTCGGATCCTAATGATCGACCAAACGGGTCGGGTTTGAAAGTCTAAGCGTTGTCTAAACCGCTTAACTTACGACCCTAAACAAGCACTAAACTAATAGTGACGAGTTAAACATGTCAAAACATGTTTAACTAACTTAGAAAACTGATTTGGTATCAAAACAAAGTGTTTTGATACCTAAAAGTAGTTCCGTTGCAAAATGCGTGCTAAAACGCATTTTGACCGAAACTTTGACTCGTCACTACACATAGTTAACGTGGAAATCAGTAGGTATAATCGCTAAGGATTATAACCATCATGATTACAATCACGTTGCAAAGTTCAAATGAACTTTGAGTTGACCATTGACTGGTTAAAACTAAAAGTCAAACACTGTTTGACTTTACGCTTGAAAAGCGATAAAAGAACAAAGGAAGCTTACAAAGGGTCCTTGCTAGGGAGAACTTGATCTTAAAATCTCATGTATGAAATTTAACAACTTCAACTTAGAGAAATCAGATCAAGGGTGCTTGAAACAAATGAAATGCTTGGCTATTTATACTTGTAGCATGTTCACAAGATCATTCCACTTGTTTGTGTAACTTCCAAGCATTAAATCTCAGCCATCCAAGTGTTTAGAGCACGTTGCAGAGGTGTTAACTTGGTTAACACACCAAGAAAATGGCATAAACAGTCCCTGAAGTATCAATAGTTTGCTAAAAATCATTTTATGTCGCTGGGTATTCTTACGCGCCCCGCGTAAGATGAGGGACAGGCCTACGCGGCCCGCGCAGTCCCTGCAGTTCAGCGAAACTTTCAATATTTACAGCTTAGGGCCCTGCACATACATAAGCCCATTTTTGGCACTTTTAACACCTGTTAAGCCATTTTCAAGGCCCTAAAAGGTGGTCAAAGTATAGAAGACTCAAAATATGCTTGGAAAACTCTCGGATGTCGGTTCGTTTGGCCGTACGGTCACGTTATTCGCCTAATTACGATGAAATTCGAACGGACGCGAAAACGATCCAAATTAAGCGACGAATGATACTTTTGCATGCCGATCACTAAAATAAAAATATTTTAGTGTCTACAAAAATTTTGGATGTCCAGATGTGGTCAGAACGTAAGATATGCGCGTAAATGCAAACTTACGCCGTTTTTGACACTTTTAGTCCCTGTAAGATCAAATAAGCATGTTTTCGCACACTGAACCTATCAAAGCTTATTTCCAAGCTATGTTTTGGTTATTTATGGTATGTTTAGCTTATGATCAAGTTCCGGACTGTACGTTGCCTTACAAAACGGCAGACTTTTGCTAGTTGACGCAAATAGTCTCTGTGAGCGAATAAACTTGTTTTTGCCACCAAATCCTTCAAAACTTATTTCTAAGTTATGTAAAGCTTATTTAAGGTATGTTAAGTTTACGTTGTTATTCTAGAGTGTTTGTCGTGTTAAACTGATTACGTTTACGCATCAGTTTGCGTATAACTTCCAAGAAAGCGATATAGAGTTCAAAATTAATCAAAAGTCAAAAGTGCATAATGTCAATCATAAATAACAAACATTGGGATCAAAATACATTGTTTTAGTGATGTTGAATTGTTCAGAGTTTGTACAATAATTACACAAGCACAGATGTCACACGTTTAAGCCCCGTTAACCCCATTTCAAAGCTCTAAAATGATGTTAAAGTATAGGGAACTTAAAATATGCTCAAAAACATCTCGGATGTTGGTTTGTTTGGTCGTACGGATGCGTTATTCGGTTAATTACGACGGAAGTCGTAACGAACGCAAAAACGATCCAAATTAAGCGACGAATGGTATTTTATCATGCCAATCACTAAAATAAAATATTTTAATGATTACACAAAATTTTGGATGTCCGGATATATTCAGAACGTAAGGTATGCGCGAAAATGCAAACTTACGCACTTTTTGACGCTTTTAGTCCCTGTTTGATCTAAAAGTTTATTTTTGCGCACCAAACACCTCAAAGCCTAATTCAAAGCTATGTAAAGGATATTTAGGGCATGTTTGACTTATGACCATATTCTGGAAGGTTCGTTACCATACGAATCGGCAGACTTTCACAGTTTGACGTAAATAGTCCCTGCGATCGAATAAACTTGATTTCCACACACCAAACCCTCCAAAACTTATTTCTAAGTTATGTAAAGGTTATTTAAGGTATGTTAAGCCCATGTCACTGTTCCGGAGTGTTCATTGCATTAAACTGATTTTGTTTACGCATCAGTTCGCGTATAACTTTTCCAGAAAGCGATTTAGAGCTCGAAATCTAACGAGAATTGATATGTGCAAAAGATACACATATTTATTCAAATCCCAAGTATGAAACACAATATTTCATTGATTTGGTATTTGTTTGATGGTTGTAGTGACACAGGTGTCACAGTCTCCCCTACTTTAGGAAATTTCGTCCCGAAATTTAATTTTAGAGGAAACCTGTGAAGACAACTGTGATTGTTTCGCTTTTGAATGAATCCTTCGTACCCTAAAAACTCTGGGCCACGTTTGGATTCTTAGCGAATTTGTCAACTGTCCAAGTGATGTTCTTGCAGTAACAAAACATGGAGTTTCGAACAACGGTTAGAAGGATGTTTCCTATAAAGGCTATTATAGGAAACTTGTGTGTGCTTGAAAATCAGAGTCGGAGATTGTAAGATAAACTGACATTGGTCAAGGTCCAGGACTTCTAGTAACTTAAATGATGCTACGTTCGCAATGTAATAAGGAACACTTATTTATAGGAAGTACCAGCGGCGTATCCACCATGCCCCTTTCTACATTGTTCCCGTTTCGTTATTCTCATCACTATAGGTCTTAACACATGACAAAACTTGCTGTGGTTTTTGTACACTGAATTCCATAATTATGTATGCATCCATAATTACGTAATTCCGTGCACAGTCCGCACAGTTCATTTCATAATGCGCTGGGAAAAATCAATCAAATAAACCTGAAGTGATTTGACTAGACCACCAAAGGATCAACGAACTATCTTTTTAACTAGATCAACACATAATCTTCATAACCAGACCGTCGTTTGATCTCCTTAAATAGACCACTTAAGGGATCTTTTCAACTATATCATCACATAATAGTTCTAACCAGATTTTTGAATCAATCTTTTTAACTAGACCACTCAAGGGGTCCAATTATAGAATAGTACTTCATAATCCAAGGGTCCTAACTATTACGTAAGAGCCCATTAAGGATTTAAGGTAATACCTTTGGATATCCTACTATGAATCCCTCATATGGAGATACGGAAGATTCTACGAGGATTTGGATAATGAATATTCGGATCACACAAAACATAAAACATAAAAGAAAACACATAATCACATAATTGCATCAGTTTCGTAAATTAAAATTGAAACAACAAGTTTTATTTATATAACAGCTGAATTGTTTCAAACGTCAAAGGATAACAAACAAAGAAATACAAGAGACTAATTGTTCACTGCTGCATTGTCGTTTGCGTTTGCCTCGTTTATGTTAAACACTCGTCCACGCGCTGGATTTGCATTAACAAGTCTTGGGAAATTGTTTTGGTAGTGAGTAAGGTCACCACAATTATAACACGACCCAGGTGGGAACTGTGCTTGCGCAGCAACAGGATTTGCAGCAGCTTGATTTGTATAACGGTAGGTATTGACCAAATGTCCCAATCGCCCACAGTGGGTACATTTGTGACACTGTACTTGCTCCAGATGATGATGGTTGCATTTGTTGCACAAAGGTGCGGTACCAACATAGTTTTTCCTTGTACGAGGTTGTGCTGGCTGGTTTGGTGCAACCTGATTGTTCTGAGCAGTTATTGCGTAGTTTTGTGAAGCCTTGCGCTTCTTCTTAGATGTCTCGGCCTGTTTATCCTTTGGTTCTTCTTGTGCAGACTTGTCAGATGGTTTCGGGTCGCCCTTTCGAAAAATCTTACCTTTCCTGATCTGGGATTCAGTCAGGGTAGCAGACAATTCAATGGCCTGTCTGACAGTAGTAGGGTTGCTACCAGTAACGATATCCTGAAATGGGCCAGGGAGACCATCAACGTACTTTTCGATCGCCTTTTCCAAAGGCGTAACCATGGCAGGGCATAACAGGCTCAGTTCCTCATAACGGTCAGTGTAGGCTCGATGTTCACCACTGTCTTGTTTTAGATCGTCGAATTCCCTTTCCAACGCTCTAAGCTCATGACGGGGACAAAAATCCTTCATCATCAGAGCTCGAAGCTCTTCCCAAGTTTGAGCTAGTGCCACATCGGCACCCCTATCACACATCACACCGTTCCACCATGTAAGAGCACGCTTCTCGAACACACTGGATGCAAACTCAACCTTACGCTCATTCGGACATTGCACATGCCTGAATGTGCTCTCCAAAATTTCGAACCATTGCAGGAGCGCGGTTGCTCCTTGAGACCCAGAAAACTTCAAAGGTTTAGAAGAATTGAAGGTTTTGAAACTACACTGAGCATTGTTGTTGTTATTGTTCTTGTATAACTGATGGATCTGGGTTACTATGTTCGAAAGTACAGCAGCCATTTGCTGAGAGACAAGGGCTGCGACTTCTTCGTTAGTTAGAGGTTGTGCATCTCGTCGAGGAGGCATTGTCTAAAAAGAACAAGGAAACATGAGAAACGAGTGAGGTTGTCAATTGGAAAAACAAATGAGGTATTGAAAACATCAACAAAACACAAGGAAGGCGATCATTCATTCGTTACCGTGAACAAACAATTGACACGCAGTGACTAATCAAAGTAAATGGGTCAATATAATGTATCGCGAAGACCTGCTTTAGCCTATAAGTGGACAATCATCCCAAGAATTCCCAGGTAAGAGCGACTTGTCCGATTATGTGGATTTGTACGAACACTCTAGCCTTAGACAGAAAACTCAGGATACAGGCATCCACCCTTCCAGATTGCACGTGTTCACACTATAAGACCCAAACTTTGACGAGATTTTGAAAACTTTGGGGCTCAAAACCTTATAATAAATCATCCTAGAACAGATGATTGGTTTTCAAAGCGGATTCGAAATTTGTGTTCTTATTTTGGTTGTCACCTAAAGATAGGCGACGATATTGTTTTAAGACTAAACACAAGATAACTTGTGTTAGGGTCCTCGGAAGGTTATAGTCTAGGTCAAAGCATTACTAATAACCTAATTCCCTATAACCATTGGCTCTGATACTAACTTTTCTGTCACACCCCGACCACGTAAAACAACAAATCGTGGCGAAAACGTCAGGGAGTGTCGTAACAGAATAATTGTTTCACAACCATGGATTAAATAGTTTTGTTTTATTGAATTATTGAACTCATTGTTTTATTACAAATCAGATAAATACAAATATTGTCTTTCAAGTTTTAAAGTCACTAAGGCACGAGTCCATCCTATGTATAGCATGCATCAACAATCATCACATAGCAGCACTTGAAACATATGTAAAAATAGGTACGTCAACATAAAAATGCCTGTGAGATACATAGGTTTTATTAAAATAGGATTCATGACTTGTAAGTTTAAAAGAATGTTTAACAAAAAGTAGTTATGAACTTAAAAATGTTTTCTTTATAAATCATGCGAAATTTGATAAGAAATTAGATGATATAAAAGAATAATGCATAGATAAATAAATAACCAAGTAAAATGAGTTTGTATAAAATATGCTATTTGTAAAACAGTGTTTCATGAAGATATGATATTTATGTAAAATGCAATATGTCTAAATTGAAATGGCTTAAGCCGATAGTATATCAAATATGCTTTAGTTGTAAAAATAATAGTTTTCGGTAGTACATCATAAATATACTTTGGTTTAAGAATGAAAGTATCGGTAGTATATCATTTTATACTTTGGTTTTGTAAATAACATATCAGACTATGCTTTGGTTTTGAAAATAACATATCAACTATGTTTTGGTTTGAAAATAGCATATCAACTATGCTTTAGTAAATAATAAGGCCAGTAGTATATTAAAATATATGTTGGTTTTGTACATAGTATATCAAATTATACTCTGGTAAATAATATCACATATGGGAGCACATCAAACTATACTTTGGTAGTATATCAGAATATACAAAAAAATGTGATTTAGTATTCATTCAAACCTTAGTGCATCAAACTACACCTTAGAGACTATAGAAATACCACAAAGGCAATTTCTATTTGGATAAAATTTGGTTTCTGACATTCCATACAACAGGAATGGGGTGTCTAGTCCTATAGCGCTATATCGTACTACCAATCGGCTTGATGAATGAATTAAAATAAGTATAATCCAACAATTTGTTTTATAATCTTTGAAAATTAGTGTTTAAACCATAGATAATCATTCAATTTGTCAAAAGATAAGTACTAGCATGTATAAACATCTATTGAATCATGAAAATAACGAATAGGCACACATGTTTCACCCCAAAACATTTGAAAATAGTAAAAGAGGGGACTATGTACTCACTTGAGGATGCTTAGAAGTCTTGAATAACAACCAAGCAAAGCTAGAGGGATCACGGAAATCAAACGGCACCTAATATAGGTAACTAAGTAAATAAACTGGACCTAAATCGGAAGATCGGATAGAATGAGGTTTCGTAAACCAAATGAGTATAGGAACTCATGTAATATGGTTTAACAAAGCCTACATTCTAAATCGGAAACTATCCTAAGTGCTTACGACCCATTACGACTCGTTTAGGTAGCTTACGCTACTTTAACGCGTCGTTTGCGTAAAACACGTTTGGACCACCTAACTAGTCCTATGACAAGTATTATATGCCTTAACAAGTCTAATAATGTTACCTAATCAGTTTAGATGTCAAAATTTAAGTTACATATGCTTAAAATGAAATTATGCGCAAAAAAGGCATTTTGGTCATTTTCCTAAGGCATATAAACTACTTATCATACAACTAACTAAACGTAGTGACCATAAGGTATAACCTCGGAAGGTTATTCCCTATACAACTATGGTCACAAAATGTGTTTGGTCGGATCCTAATGATCGACCAAACTGGTCGGGTTCGAAAGTCTAAGCGGTTGTTTAGACTGCTTGACTTACGACTCTATACAAGCACTAAACTAAAAGTGACGAGCTAAACATGTTGAAACATGTTTAACTAAGTTAGAAAACAGGTTTTGATATCAAAACAAAGGGTTTTGATATCCAAGAATAGTTTGGTTGCAAAATACGCATGAATACGCATTTTGACCGAAACTATGACTCGTCACTACGCCTAATCAACGTGGTAATCAGTAGGTATAGTCACACAGAACTATAACCATCGTGATTACGCTCATGTTGCAAAGTTCAAAAATAACTTTTTGTTGACCAAAGACTGGTCAAAGCAGAAAGTCAAACAATGTTTGACTTTCACACTTAAAAAGCATAAAAGGCACGAAAGAAACTTACAAAGGGTCCAAGCTAGGAAGATCTTGATCCAATTTGCTCAGGTATGAAGTGTTAAACCTCAAATTAGAGCAATTTGAATCAGATTGTGAGGAATGAATGAAAACTTGTCACACCCCGACCGCGTAAAGCAACTAAACCGCGGCGGAAACGTCAGGGAGTGTTGTAACAGAATTATTGTTTCAAAACACATGATAATTAAAGTTAAGTTTTACAAGCTTAAATTATTACATTGTCTTATTTCAAACAAAACACATAACATAAAAGATGATAACTTTCTTGATTTTAGATTGCTAAGGCCCAAGTCGCCCTAAGTGTAGCTTGCTCACATCAAACAATCGCTCCTGAAACATATGTGAAAGTAAATACGTCAGCATAAAAATTCCTGTGAGTAACATAGGTTTAGTGTTGAGGATTCATGACTTTGAATGTTAAAAGAAATGTTTAATGAAAAGTAGTCATGAACCTTATAAAATATTTTCTTTTATAAAATCATATGAAAAATCAAATGATATAAAAGAATGATGTATGGTTAAGTAAATAACCAAATGAAAATAATATGTATAAAATATGTCATGTCTTGTCATTGTTGAAGTGGTTTAGATAACGCCACAATATGCAATATAATAAAAGCACTTATATATGGGAAGTACCAGCGGTGTATCCACCATGCTTTTATCATGTTACATACGTCTCGTTACTTAAATCACTTATTAATAACCATGAAATAATGTCTTGTTTAAATGTCAATGTCCAATGTCAAATGTCAAATGTCAAATGTCCAGTATAAACCATGTCTTGTATGGCGAATAAATAGTATTTACTCAAGCCAAATGCAAAATGTCATGTATAAACAAATGTCTTATGTAATCAAAATGTCATGTACAAAACAAGGTTTTTGAATAAACAAAAGTTTAAAACAAAAGTTATGTCTTGAAAACCATTGCTTTTATCGATATGAACATTTATATGGTTTGTCTATCGCATACACTCAAGCCTTGAGACTGTCGAATAAACCCTTATCAAGATCAAGGTTTATCAAAAAAAATGTATTCGGATTCTGTCATTCCCCTTCCGAAATACCTAGAACGCGGGAACGGGATTTGTCAAGTCCTATAGTGCTATTACATACTACCGAGCGGCGTGATCAATGTTAATGAATGTACTACTAACCCGTTAAACATACCAAATGTCCTTTTCAATGTAAGCATGTCATGAAAATGTCTTTGTAAAACCATGTAATAGGCATACTAAGTCAATATGCCAAGTAAAATGTCTTTGAAACCAAATGTTAGGTATACTAAGTCAATATACCATAAAAATGTCTTTGAAATAATGTATTATATATAATACGTAACAAAAATGTATAATGTCATGAAAACGGGAAGTAAAGTTATGCACATATGCTTAACCTCAAAACATTTGAAAAACGTAAAATAGGGGAACTATATACTCACCTTTGGGTGCGTTTTTACGTGTTAACACAATTACTCAAATTGTTTATTTGTCCTAAGTTAAGTAAGAACGGTTTAATAATCAAAAACCCACAAAAATACATAAGTTTCTCCGATACTTAGAATTTTCACATAAGTTTGAGATTTTCTCGAAAAGTTATTATTTTTTATTATATTGGTGTATTTGTATATATATGAGTTCATATATATTTTAAAAACTTTGCGACTTGAACGATTTTATTGGTGACCCTAATCATGCTATAAGCAATATACCTACTATTTGCGCGTCGTAATATATATACTAAAGGTGACATAAAAATAATAGCGTAATACACATAATTTTGTCAAGTATTAACATGTCATCATACACATATTATAAAACACATAACACATTGTAACACATAAAATTTACCCATGAACAACCCATTATAGTGTATCTTGAAAAACACGTATTTTAGCGATTCGGTAACGTTTTTGGGCGCCGAATGTCACGTATGACTAACCAAACACCAAGTAAACTTAATATAAGTTAAAATACTTATTTTTATATCAAAAATATCAGTTTACTTACTGATCTAAAACAGTTTTATAAAAATCCTCCGAAAAGCCGATTTTTAACCGTTTTACCGCATAGTTTTGCATCAAACGTTACCCTAACCATCCCAAATCGTATCGACTTGATATTTTAACATAACCCATGTTATTTGATGAATAAAATAGTGGTTATACTCATGATAGTGCAGGTCTCACATAAAGCACATAAATCATGCAAATTTCAAATATTTTACCACTTTCTAAGCTATATGTACAACATGCAAAGCTATCAAACCTATGACAAAGTTTCAAGCCATTATAGTATACCAAATAATGTTATTTTTAGTGTTTATAACCTGTTCTAAAACATTTTTGTCATACAATTATTTTTTTATCATTTCTGGAGCTTTAAATCAACATGTATTCTTATGTACAAGTATCTAAAGCACAATATCATAACATCATCATTTCATATGAACTTAAATGCATCAAACATGTAATTTATTCATGTTTACTTACTGATTTAATTGAACATTCATCATATCATACCCAAATCATCAAACACTTGCATTTTAACTATCATTCAAGAACATGCAACAACTTAAAAATTCTTAAATATGTCTAATAAATTTTCAGCCATTTACATGTCAAAATACTAACATTATTTCAAATTTTAACTCATGATTCAATCACTCCTTTATATCTCTAACATATTTGTACATACTCTTGTTTATGCAAGCAAACATCCTAAACAAGTATTTATCAAAAATCAAACTCAAATCTCTCTCTCTCTCTCACACACACACACATATATATATATATATACATGTATGTATATATATATATACAGTTATATGTACACACATATATACCACCATTTTTGTTTTGTATCAAGACCCATTTCTTTTTAGATTTCAAGTTTGTGAAAAATTCCAAGATTCAAGAGAAACTTCCAATCATCAAGAACAACCAAGAATCAAGAGTATGATTTAAATATAAACTTTATACCTCCAAGATTCAAGTGAGTTTTTGGATGAGATATTGATGATGTGGAGCTTGAAATCACTCGAAAACACCTTGGAAACTCCTTTGGATCTTCACACCAACTTGAAAATAGCTTGGAATGGGGTTTAATCTTGAAGAACAAAGATAAAAAAGTGGAAATGGAGGTGGTGGTGAGGGTTACGGTTTGGGGAAGGAGAGAGAGGAAGAGATTGGAGTGTAGATTGTGATCTTGAAGATTATATAAAGATATGAAAGATTTGTAAAGATTGTATGTATAAAAAAAACAACAAGTGGCAAGGATGAGGAGAGAAGTGGCAATCTTATTATGTGCATATGACAACACACAACTATATATACATCCATACATATATTTAATATGTGTAGGTTAAAAACAGGTATTTAACTGGATACCGGGTATTTTATCTAACGTTTAAATCCCGGTTTATGGCGTTCTAAATTATTTTTATTATTCTATAAAAATAAACTCACCAAAATATTACTGAAATAAATTTCAGTTGCCGAGACTGGCTACGTTGTCTGCGTTTTGCAGTAGAAGCATTGTGTTACGCAGTAATACGCGGTACGCGCTTAAACTTGAAAAATAACGTTTTTAAGCGTTTTAATTTATTTTTCAACACGAACATGATTAAAAATAAAATTTTAATCATAACAGAATATTTTTGGGATTTAAATATTATCCAGGCGGTCACCAACGTTCGTTTCGCAGTTTTGTCGTAATTAGTTCTAAAGTTCAAATAAACATGTTTTTGCCATACCGAATCCTTCAAAACTTATTTCTAAGTTATGTAAAGGGTATTTAGGGTATGTTTGGCTTATGTCATAGTTCCGGAGTGTACGTCGCGTTGAACTGATTATGTTTACTTAACGGTTTACAATTTCACTTCCAGAACAGGTTTGAGAGTTTAGAATTGTACAATGATTATGAACATACTAATGTCACAAATAATTAAACAAATATTGAAATTAACACACCATATTTTATTAGATACAAAGTTGTTCGGAACAGTACAAGGATTAAAATTCACAGATGTCACAGCCTCCCCTACTTTTGGAAATTTCATCCTGAAAGTTAATTAGAGGAAACTTGTGGGAAAAGGTGTGGATATTTCGCCTTCAATTGATCCTCTTGTTCCCAAGTAAACTCTGGGCCACGTTTAGATTCCCAGCGAACTTTGACTATCCGTATGCGCTTGCGCTTGAGCTTCTTGACTTGATGGTCCAATATTTCCGCAGGTTTATCGACGAAGTGCATCGTGTTGTCGACACGAATTTCGTCAAGGGGGATGTGGAGGTTTTTGTCGGCCAAACACTTTTTAAGATTGGACACGTGGAAAGTTAGATGAACATTTCCAAGTTCATGAGGCAGCTCAAGTCTGTAGGCTACTTTTCTGATTCTTTCAACGATCTTGAATGGTCCAACATATCGTGGTGCAAGTTTTCCTTTCTTCCCAAATCTGATTACGCCTTTCCAAGGAGATACCTTGAGTAGGACGAGATCACCGACTTGGAATTCCAAAGGCTTGCGTCGTCTATCCGCGTAACTCTTTTGACGGCTTCTAGCTGTTAAGAGATTGTCACGAATTTTCTTGACTTTGTCTAAAGTCTCTAGAATGAGTTCAGGTCCAGTAAGCTGAGCCTCACCAATCTCATTCCAGCAGACCGGCGAACGACATTTTCGACCGTATAAAGCTTCGAAAGGAGCTATGTTGATGCTAGAGTGATAACTATTATTGTAGGAAAATTCGATCAATGGAAGATGCGAATCCCAACTACCACCAAAATCGATCACACAAGCTCTAAGCATATCCTCCAATGTATGGATTGTTCTTTCAGATTGTCCATCCGTTTGAGGATGATAAGCTGTGCTCAAATTGAGTTGGGTTCCCATAGCAGATTGCATGGTTCTCCAAAAGTGAGATGAGAATCGAGCGTCTCGGTCAGATATGATGTTAAAAGGAACACGATGTCAGGATACATTCTCATCTACATAGATCTTGGCAAGCTTTTCAGTAGATAAATCCTCACGGATTGGCAAGAAGTGCGCTGATTTTGTCAAACGATAAACTACTACCCAAATGGCATCATGACCTCTATTAGTGCGCGGTAGTTTGGTAATGAGATCCATGGCAATGTTTTCCCATTTCCAAACTGGTATCTCTGGTTGTTCCAATAATCCAGAGGGATGTTGATGTTCTGCCTTAACCTTCAGACAAGTAAGGCATTTTGATACGTATAAGGCAATGTCTTTCTTCATTCCCGGCCACCAATACTGGGTTCGAAGATCCTTATACATTTTGTCTGCACCAGGATGAATTGAATAACGAGACTTATGAGCTTCATCCATCAACAAGGTGCGGAGATTGTCTATACTTGGGACCCACAAACGGCCCATGAAATAGAATATCCCAAAGTCTTTCAATTCAAGCTCAGGTTTAATGTGACACGGTAATTCTTTACCCATCACGCCTTGTGTAACACAAGTATGTTGAGCTTGAAAGATGCGGGTTTGAATATCAGATCGAACTCGAACACAATGATGCTTGACTCTTTCCTTTCGACTTAACGCATCGGCTACGACATTCGCCTTACCAGGATGGTAGCGAATGGTCATAGTCGTTTAGAACCTCTACCCAACGTCGTTGCCTCGTGTTTAGTTCTTTCTGATTGAAGATGTGTTGGAGACTTTTATGGTCTGTGAAAACCACACATTTCGTTCCGTAATGGTAGTGTCTCCAGATATTGAGAGCAAAAACCACAGCGCCTAACTCAAGATCATGAGTTGTGTAGTTTTCTTATGGATTTTCAATTGTCTCGATGCGTAGCCTATGACTTTGTTCCTTTGCATGAGAACGCAACCAAGGCCTAGATTCGATGCGTCACAATATACGACAAAGTTGTAGTTTCCCTCAGGTAAAGACAACACAGGAGCATCGCAGAGTTTTTATTTCAAGGTCTGAAAAGCTTCTTCTTGTTTGGGTCCCCACTCAAAAGGTTTATTCTTTTGAGTTAAGGCTGTGAGAGGAACCGCAATCTTGGAGAAGTTTGAAATAAAGCGGCGGTAATATTACGCGAGACCCAGAAATGAACCAACCTCGGTAGGAGTAGTTGGTGTATTCCAATCCTTAATCGCACTGATTTTGGCGAGATCTACATGTATACCTTGTTCGTTAACAATATGTCCCAAAAATTGAACTTCCCTAAGCCAAAATTCACACTTGGAGAATTTAGCGAAAAGTTGTTCCTTCTTTAGGAGTTCCATTATTAGACGGAGATGTTGTTCGTGGTCAGCTTGTGTCTTGGAATAAATCAAGATGTCATCAATGAAGACGATGATGAACTTATCTAAATAATGCTTACAAACCCTATTCATTACGTCCATGAAGACGGCAGGAGCATTCTTAAACCGAAGGGCATAACAGTAAACTCTTAGTGGTCGTATCGTGTGCGGAAAGCAGTCTTGGGAATGCCTTCTTCGGATACGCGAAGCTGATGATACCCAGAACGTAGATCAATCTTCGAAAAGCAGGTAGCACCCTGAAGCTGATCAAAGAGATCTTCAATGCGAGGTAGGGGATATCGATTTTTGATGGTGAGTTTGTTAAGGTCACGGTAATCGATACACAGTCAGAAAGATCCATCATTCTTCTTTACCAATAGGACAGGCGTGCCCCAAGGGGAAAAGCTTGGACGAATAAATCCTTTGTCTGATAACTCCTGCAGCTTCTTCGATAACTCTTGCATCTCGGATGGTGCAAGACGGTATGGAGATTTAGCAATCGGGCTAGCACCAGGTACAAGGTCAATACGGAACTCGATTTGACGCGCTGGGGGTAAACCAGGTAAGTCTTCAGGAAAAACCTCAGGATACTCCCGAACGACAGGGATGTCTTGAACAGTTTTACCCTTGTCTTTCTCCTCTACGACACGTGCCAAGAAAGCCACATAATTCTTTCATAGATATCTATGAGCTTGGGTGCTAGACATTAGTTTAAGGCTACTAGCGGGTTTTTCTCCATGAACTTCTAAGACTTCACCAGACGAAAGAGGTACACGAACAATCTTGTCAAAACAAACAACTTCTGCACGGTATTTGGTCAACCAATCCATCCCTACTATAACGTCGAAACTCCCAAGTTGCATTGGCGTGAGATCAATGGGAAAAAGATGATCGTTGAGGTTCAACTGGCAATTTCGAATGACGGAATCGAGTACAAAGGATTCACCACTGGCTAACTCTAATGTCAAGGGTTTTCCTAGTTTTGTTCTAGGCTTTGCAAGCAAAGGTTCAAAAGCTAGAGATACAAAACTCTTGTCAACACCCGAATAAAAAAGAATAGAAGCAAGTTGGTTGTTAACATAAAACGTACCGTTGACCACCTCATTGTCGGCACACGCTTCATTGGCATTGATGTTGTATACTCGTCCACGAGCCAGGTTCGCATTAGCCAACTTCGGGCACTTGTTCCTGTGGTGAGTCAGATCTCCACAATTGTAGCAAGACCCAGGCGGAAAAGGAGGTCATGCAGGATTTGCTGGCCGTTGGGCAGGGTTTTGAACCACTTGATTCGGAGCAGGAGGAGAGCGACATGTGTTAGCCAAATGGCCATATCTTCCACAGTTGTTGCAAAGACGACACTGAATATGTGGTTGATGATCACACCATTCCACCAAGTAAGCTCCCTTTTCTGAAACACAATTGACGCGAACTCAACCTTTCGCTCATTCGGGCATCGAACGTGATGAAACGTACTCTCGAGACTCTCGAACCACTGTAGGAGCCCAGTTTCTCCTTCTGACCCAGAAAACTGAAGCGGTTTAGCCAAATTGAAAGTCTTAAAGTTGCACGGAACATGCGCGTTTGCTTGGTTTAACCGAGTTACTAGGTTCGGGAGTACAGCAGCAATTTGCTGAGCGATCAAGGCTGCCATAGCGGCGTCTTGAGTTTTATCACATCGAGGAGGCATCTAAAAGAAAAGGAACACGAGGAAATGTGTGAGATTGACATAAGACAATCAAAAGGAGTATTGAAAATATCGACAAAACAAAGGAAGGTGGTCATTTGTCCATTACTTAAAACAAACAAACGACACACAGTGACTATTCAAAGTAAATGGGTCTTTCTTGATTTTAGATTGCTAAGGCCCAAGTCGCCCTAAGTGTAGCTTGCTCACATCAAACAATCGCTCCTGAAACATATGTGAAAGTAAATACGTCAGCATAAAAATTCCTGTGAGTAACATAGGTTTAGTGTTGAGGATTCAGGACTTTGAATTTAAAAGAAATGTTTAATGAAAAGTAGTCATGAACCTTATAAAATATTTTCTTTTATAAAATCATATGAAAAATCAAATGATATAAAAGAATGATGTATGGTTAAGTAAATAACCAAATGAAAATAATATGTATAAAATTTGTCATGTCTTGTCATTGTTGAAGTGGTTTAGATAACGCCACGATATGCAATATAATAAAAGCACTTATATATGGGAAGTACCAGCTGCGTATCCACCATGCTTTTATCATGTTACACACGTCTCGTTACTTAAATCACTTATTAATAACCATGAAATAATGTCTTGTTTAAATGTCAATGTCCAATGTCAAATGTCAAATGTCCAGTATAAACCTTGTCTTGTATGGCGAATAAATAGTATTTACTCAAGCCAAATGCATAATGTCATGTGTAAACAAATGTCTTATGTAATCAAAATGTCATGTACAAAACAAGGTTTTTGAATAAACAAAAGTTTAAAAAAAAAGTTATGTCTTGAAAACCATTGCTTTTATCGATATGAACATTTATACGGTTTGTTTATCTCATACACACAAGCCTTGAGACTGTCGAATAAACCCTTATCAGGATCAAGGTTTATCAAAAAAAATGTATCCGGATTCTGTCATTCCCCTTCCGAAGTACCTAGAAAGCGGGAACGGGATTTGTCAAGTCCTATAGCGCTATTACATACTACCGAGCGGCGTGATCAATGTTAATGAATGAACTACTAACCCGTTAAACATACCAAATGTCCTTTTCAATGTAAGCATGTCATGAAAATGTCTTTGTAAAACCATGTAATAGGCATACTAAGTCAATATGCCAAGTAAAATGTCTTTGAAACCAAATGTTAGGTATACTAAGTCAATATACCATAAAAATGTCTTTGAAATAATGTATTATATATAATACGTAACAAAAATGTATAACGTCATGAAAACGGGAAGTAAAGTTATGCACATATGCTTCACCCCAAAACATTTGAAAAACGTAAAATAGGGGAACTATGTACTCACCTTTCGGTGCGTTTTTATGTGTTAACACAATTCCTCAAATTGTTTATTCGTCCTAAATTAAGTAAGAACGATTTAATAATCAAAAACCCACAAAAATACATAAGTTTCTCCGATACTTAGAATTTTCACATAACTTTGAGATTTTCTCGAAAATTTATTATTTTTTATTATATTGGTGTATTTGTATATATATGAGTTCATATATATTTTAAAAACTTTGCGACTTGAACGATTTTATTGGTGACCCTCATCATGCTATAAGCAATATACCTACTATTTGCGCGTCGTAATATATATACTTATTGTGACATAAAAATAATAGCGTAATACACATAATTTTGTCAAGTATTAACATGTCATCATACACATATTATAAAACACATAACACATTGTAACACATAAAATTTACCCATGAACAACCCATTATAGTGTATGTTGAAAAACACGTATTTTAGCGATTCGGTAACGTTTTTGGGCGCCGGAAGTTTACGTATGACTAACCAAACACCAAGTAAACTTAATATAAGTTAAAATACTTATTTTTATATCAAAAACATCAGTTTACTTATTGATCTAAAACATTTTTATAAAAATCCTCCGAAAAGCCGATTTTTAACCGTTTTACCGCATAGTTTTGCATCAAACGTTACCCTAACCATCCCAAATCGTATCGACTTGATATTTTAACATAACCCATGTTATTTACTGAAAAAAAATGTGGTTATACTCATGATAGTGCAGGTCTCACATAAAGCACATAAATCATGCAAATTTCACATATTTTACCACTTTCTAAGCTATATGTACAACATGCAAAGCTATCAAATCTATGACAAAGTTTCATGCCATTATAGTATACCAAATAATGTTATTTTTAGTGTTTATAACCTGTTCTAAAACATTTTTGTCATACAATCATTTTTTTATAATTTCTTGAGCTTTAAATCAACATGTATTCTTATGTACAAGTATCTAAAGCACACTATCATAACATCATCATTTCATATGAACTTAAATGCATCAAACATGTAATTTATTCATGTTTACTTACTGATTTAATTGAACATTCATCATATCATACCCAAATCATCAAACACTTGCATTTTAACTATCATTCAAGAACATGCAACAACTTAAAAATTCTCAAATATGTCTAATAAATTTTCAGCCATTTACATGTCAAAATACTAACATTATTTCAAATTTTAACTCATGATTCAATCACTCCTTTATATCTCTAACATATTTGTACATAATCTTGTTTATGCAAGCAAACATCCTAAACAAGTATTTATCAAAAATCAAACTAAAATCTCATACACACATATATATATATATACGGTTATATGTACACACATATATACCACCATTTTTGTTTTGTATCAAGACCCATTTCTTTTTAGATTTCAAGTTTGTGAAAAATTCCAAGATTCAAGAGAAACTTCCAATCATCAAGAACAACCAAGAATCAAGAGTATGATTTAAACATAAACTTTATACCTCCAAGATTCAAGTGAGTTTTTGGATGAGATATTGATGATGTGGAGCTTGAAATCACTCGAAAACACCTTGGAAACTCCTTTGGATCTTCACACCAACTTGAAAATAGCTTGGAATGGGGTTTAATCTTGAAGAACAAAGTTAAAGAAGTGGAAATGGAGGTGGTGGTGAGGGTTACAGTTTGGGGAAGGAGAGAGAGGAAGAGATTGGAGTGTAGATTGTGATCTTGAAGATTATATAAGGATATGAAAGATTTATAAAGATTGTATATATAAAAAAAAAACAAAAAGTGGCAAGGATGAGGAGAGAAGTGGCAATATTATTATGTGCATATGAAAACACACAACTATATATACATCCATACATATATTTAATATGTGTAGGTTAAAAACAGGTATTTAACTGGATACCGGGTATTTTATCTAACGTTTAAATCTCGGTTTATGGCATTCTAAATTATTTTTATTATTCTATAAAAATAAACTCGCCAAAATATTACTGAAATAAATTTCAGTTGCCGAGACTGGCTGCGTTGTCTGCGTTTTGCAGTAGAAGCACTGTGTTACGCAGTAATACGCGGTACGCGCTTAAACTTGAAAAATAACGTTTTTAAGCGTTTTAATTTATTTTTCAACCCGAACATGATTAAAAATAAAATTTTAATCATAACAAAATATTTTTGGGATTTAAATATTATCCAGGCGGTCACCAACGTTCGTTTCGCAGTTTTGTCGAAATTAGTTCTAAAGTTCAAATAAACATGTTTTTGCCATACCGAATCCTTCGAAACTTATTTCTAAGTTATGTAAAGGGTATTTAGGGTATGTTTGGCTTATGTCACAGTTCCGGAGTGTACGTCGCGTTGAACTAATTATGTTTACGTAATGGTTTACGATTTCACTTCCATAACAGGTTTGAGAGTTCAGAATTGTACAATGATTGAGAACGTACTAATGTCACAAATAATTAAACAAATATTAAAATTAACATACTATATTTTATTAGATACAAAGTTGTTCGGAACAGTACAAGGATTAAAATTCACAGATGTCACAAAACTTGTGGGTATTTATAGAATTCCCACAACCGTTAGGATCGTTCCTCGCAATACGTGCTTCGATCTTGGCCTTACACTTGGGCACATGGTTTTAAAAACAATGGGGACATGAAATACCATCAAATGGTATTGCAAATCTATGATTAAAACCATCAAAAATAGGCTGGAAAGCCAGATTCAATGTTTCTGATCTGGGCTGCTAACACGGGCCACGTAAGAATAGGACCAGGCTTACGCGCCCCTCCTGGTAACTATGGCAGATTGTCACTTTTGGCCCCTGCAAGCCCAAAACTTGGTTTTCGATGCATATTTGACACGTTTAAGCCCCGTTAACCCCATTTCAAAGCTCTAAAATGATGTTAAAGTATAAAGAACTTAAAATATGCTCAAAAACATCTCGGATGTCGGTTTGTTTGGTCGTACAGTTGGGTTATTCGGTTAATTACGACGGAAGTCGTAACGAACGCAAAAACGATCCAAATTAAGCGACGAATGGTATTTTATCATTCCAATCACTAAATAAAATATTTTAATGATTACATAAATTTTTGGATGTCCGGATATATTCAGAACGTAAGGTATGTGCGAAAATGCAAACTTATGCACTTTTTGACGCTTTTAGTCCCTGTTTGATCTAAAAGTTTATTTTTGCACACCAAACACATCAAAGCCTATTTCTAAGCTATGTAAAGGATATTTATGGCATGTTTAACTTATGATCATATTTTGGAAGGTTCGTTACCATACGAATCGGCAGACTTTCGCAGTTTGACGCGGTCCCTGCGATCGAATAAACTTGATTTCGACACACCAAACCCTCCAAAACTTATTTCTAAGTTATGTAAAGGTTATTTAAGGTATGTTAAGCCCATGTCACTATTCCGGAGTGTTCTTCGTGTTAAACTGATTATGTTTACGCATCAGTTCGCGTATAACTTTTCCAGAAAGCGAGTTAGAGCTCGAAATCGAACGAGAATTGATATGTGCAAAAGATACACATATTTATTCAAATCCCAAGTATGAAACACAATATTTCATTGATTTGGTATTTGTTTGATGGTTGTAGTGACACATGTGTCACATGTGAGGTCTTCTGTCGGGCTTCCTGTCTAATAACCTCATCTTCCAACATGCTCCTAGCAAGATGCCAATCAGCATTGTTAGCGTTTATCAGGGAAGCAGTCATGTTAAACTCCGCTGGTAGCCCTCGAACCAGTTGTAGGACCAGTCTTTCTTCAGTGACCGAGTGATCCACATCTTCTAACTGATTGGCAAGGTCTTTGAGTCGCTCGCAGTAGTTGTCTAGGGATGAGCAAGCAGCCAAGGTCAAGTTGCAGAACTTAGTTTCAAGCGCCCCAACCCGTGCCTTCTTATTACTCAGGAAGATCTTCTCTAGTTTCAGCCATGCGTGTCGAGCAGTGGTCGTGTTATCCATCACATGGGGCAGCAGGTTATCGGATACGGTGCTGAGTATCCATTAAAGAACTAAAGCATCAAGTTCTTTCCAAGACCGAAATTCAGGGTTTGTTTCAGCAGGTGAGGGTGTCTCGTCAATATGATCGAGTACTTGGTAGGCGACGGCATGTAAACGGAAAAGCTTAACCCAAGAGGTCTAGGTGACCTTAGTACCGTCAAGGGTACGTATCTTGGATTGATCATAGGTAACCGAGTACGCAGGGTGCAGGGGTTTGGTGGGTTTATCAGACGGAGGCGTCTGATCTTCGTTCTTGTTCTCGCCAGTCATAGGCTGTGCTAGGGTTTTTGTTGTTGAAAGAAAAAAGAAGAATAGCCGAAGCTACTGTGGGAAAGCAGGAAGGAAGGATCGAAGGTAGAAGAGCCGAAGCTCTGATACCATAAAAGTGCTTGCTGTATATTATTTCTAAATGAATTCAAAGAATACAAACGATCCTTTTATATAAGGGATAACCCTAGCACTATACATAGAAACAATAATCAATACATAAATACAATTGTAATTTCTAAAATATGGAAGCCGTAATCTTTGACATAAATCTCGGCTAATAGTAATAACCTTAACAACCCCTGTCCATGATAGGTGCTGAGTCCAAACTATAGTACTATCGTTGCTAAGGCGTCAGGCAACAATCACTGTGTAACATAACATACAAGCATTCATCGAGTAACACGTATAACATGCAATAACGGTCAGCGTATAAAATGTGTTTGCATTGTGTGATCGATGTGATTTGAATACAGGTAACGTATGTAACACCCAAAAGTGCGTAAAGCAAAAAGGGATCGAGTATACTCACAGATCGTGCTTAAGAAGTAAACACTCTCTTGGATTTAAGGCAGCGCTGAGAGATTAGCCTGAACAGTTAATGATACCATAAGCAAATGAACGGCGCGTAAAATGATGCGAAGTGATCAGGTGTCGAATGGTAATCCGGTCGGATGGCAATCTGAACGGATGCTCATTCGATCGGATGTCAATCCGTTCGGATGGCCATACGATCGGATTAACATTCGTTTGGTAAGGATGTGTTTGTGTATGATGGCTTTGAAGTTTTCATTGTAGCATTTTGAAAACAGAGAAGTATCTCTACCTTTCAGGTCATTCGATCGAATGGCAGTTCGATCGGATAGCGACCCGTTCGGCGAGGTATTTCTCAGAGAACAAGTTCACAGCAGGATTGTCACTCGATCGGATAGTCTATCGATCGGATGGCAATCCGTTAGAAACTGATGATCTTTGAAATTATAAAAGTTTAAGTGTTGAAGGTCAAGTACAATCCGATCGGATAGCAATCTGATCGAATGGCAATCCAATCAGAAGGCAATCTGTCCCCACGAATCTGATCGTTTTGAACTTGATTATTTTGAAACTTTTGCGGTTAGCTCGAAACGGTATGACAACATCTTAAACAACGAAACCTCTATCAGACCTGGGTTATCCGATCGAACAGGAATCACCCCAATCCGATCAGTTAACTGTTCGTGACGGTGTTCATGTTAAACCCGAATTCGGTTGTCCCGTTGATAGAATTCAGATCTCAAACCAACACGTCACTAGAGAAGAGTAGAAGGCCTGAATGAGCTCTGATTCTATCGGTTTTGAGTGCATTGAGTGTAAAAGAGTTGAAAGAAAGTTGGATAACCATCTTTCAATTCTTTTAACCATGGAAACATTTAGATCTATGCGAAAACATTGTTTAATCATGTGGAAATCCTTCAGATCTGAGTTGTTCTTGGTGGAATGAGGCCAAAACTTGAAGTTCATAAGAACTCCATGATGACGTCATCCTAGAACACCTCAAATCCACTGATTTCACGA
Source organism: Helianthus tuberosus (assembly GCA_030545235.1). Classification (NCBI taxonomy): domain Eukaryota; kingdom Viridiplantae; phylum Streptophyta; class Magnoliopsida; order Asterales; family Asteraceae; genus Helianthus; species Helianthus tuberosus. The sequence goes on along the minus strand of CM060423.1, from coordinate 167,182,532 downwards.
GAGAAAGAAGGTCTGGAATGCTGCTGGTCGAGTAAGGGAGTTGTCACATCACAAATGATGTGACAGGGGCAATATTTATAGGTTGCCAAAAAGGGAAAGAGTGCAAGTGTCGGATAGGCCATCGATCGGATGGCACTTCGATCGGATGGCAATTCGATCGGACAGCCATTCGATCGATTAGCCGTTCGATCGAAGTGGTCGGACGAGTTGAGTTTCAGCGTTTCGTTTCATTTCGTGCATTGAGAGTTGCGATGCGTTTAAGCATGTTTCGATTAAGCGATGCGATAGGGTAATAATAACCACACAAATACTATATCTAACATACAATCATCATAAATAACTTACGTTTAGCGTTTGCGATTAGGTTGCGATTGCGATACGGTTGCGATTGCGATACGGTTGCAACTGCATTTTAACTAATCACCACAACAATAAAGTAAACATGCACAAGTAACACATAAATAGCACACACACGTAAAACAATATCCAGAATGCATAATTCGGGTTGCGAATGCAATTGCGATAAAGCGAAAAAACATGCGATTAAACCTCGATTATAAATAGATACTCCACATAATATAACTAAAGCAAAATAAATAGAAGATTTGATTACAAGTCAAGGTATACAATCCATAGTTAAGTATGGAGTGACAGATCGCAATTAGCAATCTTTTCTTCCTTTGACTTTGACTTTGACTTGTACTTTGACTTTCAAAACACGGGGTGTTACAGCCTCCCCTACTTAAGGGAATTTCATCCCGAAATTAGGCCTTAGCTGTAAAAAACAACTGCGGGTACTTCGCCTTCATGTCACCTTCGAGTTCCCAGGTGAACTCTGCGTCGCGTTTGCCTTCCCAGCGAACCTTCACGATGGGAATGCGCGAGCGCCTGAGCTTCTTAGTTTCTCGGTCCATGATCTCGACAGGCTTCTCCACGAAGTGTAATGTTTCGTCCACTTGTTGATCCTCAAGTAGAACCTGTAAATTATGCCCGGCCAGACACTTTCTGAGGTTCAAAACATTGAAAGTCAGGTGGATGTTGCTAAGTTCCTCCGGTAGTTCGAGTCTGTAGGCCACTTTGCCAATTCTTTCAAGAATCTTAAAGGGTCCAACATATCGAGGCGCGAGCTTTCTTTCTTTCCGAATCTGATCACACCCTTCCAAGGTGATACCATTAGGAGTACGTGATCGCCAACGTCAAATTCAAGGGGCTTGCGGCGTCTATCGGCATAACTTTTCTGACGACTCCGAGCTTTCAGCAGATTATCTCGAATTTGGAGTATTCTGTCAGTCGTTTCTTGTAACAGCTTAGGACCGGTTATCTGCGAGTCTCCGATCTTGTGCCATACAATAGGCGATCAACATCTTCTTCCGTATAATGCCTCAAATGTTGCCATTTGGATGCTAGAGTGATAACTGTTATTGTACGAGAATTCGACTAAAGGTAAGTATGCGTCCCAATTACCATCGAAATCTATGACACATAAGTGAAGCATGTCTTCAAGAGTATGAATCGTTCTTTCAGTCTGACCGTCGGTTTGGGGATGCAAAGCGGTACTTAGATTAAGCGTAGTACCGAGAGCGGATTGAAACGTTTCCCATAGACGCGAGGTAAACCGACCATCGCGGTCAGAGATGATGTCGCGAGGCGTCCCATGTCGACAAATGATCTCATCGGTGTAGATTCGGGCTAATTTTTCTACCTTTTAGTCTTCTCGTATGGCAAAAAATGAGCAGATTTAGTCAAACGGTCAACGACAACCCAGATGCTGTCGTGACTTGATGGCGTGCGCGGAAGCTTCGTTATGAAGTCCATAGCAATACTCTCCCATTTCCACATAGGGATCTCGGGTTGGACGAGTAAGCCAGAGGGTTTTTGATGCTCGGCCTTGACTTTCGAGCAAGTCAGGCAGTTCGAAACATAGAGAGCGATATCTTTCTTCATGCCCGGCCACCAGTACTTATAGCGAAGGTCCTAGTACATTTTATCGGCACCAGGATGAATAGAATATCAGACTTGTGGGCTTCGTCCATCAGAATTTGTTGTAAGTCGGAGCGCTTGGGAATCCAAATTCGGTCTAGATAATGGAATATCCCATTTGATTTATTCACTAACTGGGCGCCATCATTCAGAATCCTTTCCTTCTTCAAAGTGCGTTCGGTGAAACAAGCGTGTTGGGCGTCACGGATAAGAGCTTCGAGATTATGCTGAGCTTGGATATTACGAACACTATGCAAATAGCTTCGTCGGCTTAGAGCGTCGGCAACGACATTTGTTTTTCCAGGATGATAACGAATCTCACAGTCGTAATCGTTGAGAAGTTCAACCCATCGGCATTGGCGCATATTCAGTTCCTTTTGGCTGAGGTTGTGTTGTAGGCTCTTATGATCTCTGAAGATCGTACACTTGGTACCATACAGGTAGTGTCGCCAAATCTTCAACACAAAAACAACTGCACCTAGCTCAAGATCGTGGGTTGTGTAGTTCTTCTCATGGATCTTGAGCTGACAAGACGCGTAAGCGATAACCCTGTCCCGTTGCATGAGGACACAACCAAGACCAAGGTTCGAGGCATCGCAGTAGACAACGAAGTCATCGTTTCCGTCGGGTAAAGAGAGAATGGGAGCATTGTAGAGCATATGCTTGAGAGTTCGAAAGGCAGTCTCTTGTTCAGTTACCCAAACAAAAGGCTTGTCTTTATGCGTGAGAGAGGTAAGCGGCACAGCGATTTTAGAGAATCCTTCGATAAATCGGTGATAATAGCCCGCTAGTCCGAGAAAAGAATGGACTTCAGACGGGTTCCTAGGTGTAACCCAACTCTTAACAGCTTCGATCTTCGCAGGGTCGATGTGAATACCTTGACTATTGACAATGTGCCCGAGGAATTGAACCTCCTCTAGCCAAAATTCACACTTGGAGAACTTGGCATAGAGTCGATTCCCATGGAGTAACTCGAGAACCAAACGTAGATGTTGCGCGTGTTTGGTATTCGACTTGGAATAGATCAGGATATCATCAATGAACACGATGACGAAGCGGTCTAGGAAAGGTTTACACACACGATTCATCAGATCCATGAAAACCGCAGGTGCGTTGGTCAAACCAAAGGGCATAACAATGAATTCATAGTGGCCGTATCGAGTGTGAAAGGCGGTTTTGGGTATATCCTCCTCTTGAATGCCTAACTGGTGATAGCCTGAGCGTAAATCAATCTTCGAGAAACACGTAGCACCTTGTAACTGATCAAACAAATCATCGATTCAAGGTAGGGGATGGCGATTCTTGATCGTCAGCTTATTCAACTCCCTGTAGTCGATGCACATCCGGAACGACTCGTCCTTCTTTTTGACGAAAAGAACTGGTGCGCCCCAAGGAGAGGTGCTAGGGCGAATGAAGCCTTTATCAAGCAATTCCTGGAGCTGACTCGAAAGTTCACGCAATTCGGACGAGTCGATAAGGAGTTCTAGCAACAGGATTGGCTCTAGGAATGAGGTCGATAAGAAAGTCGACATCACAACTCGGAGGTAATCCAGGTAACTCATCAGGAAACACAAGAGGAAAATCACAAACTACAAGCACCTTGTCTATTTCCTTCTCTTTCTTTTCCTTCTCCGCTACTACAATGTCAGCCAATAAAGTTCTGTATTCCTTGTGGAGATACTTGCTCGCTTGGAAACATGACATGAGTTTAAGACCTTCCGAAGGAGTTTCACCATACACATAAAGTTAATCACCATTAGCGAACAAGAAGCGAATCATCTTGTTGAAGCAAAAAACTTCAGCACGATTTTCACGAAGAAAATCCATGCCTACTATGATGTCAAAACTACCGAGCTGCATCGGAATAAGGTCGATAGGGAAGACGTGATTGTTGAGTTCGAGAGTACAATCACAAAGGACAGAATTGACAGCGACGGTTCTTCCGGTGGCAACTTCCATATCGAACGTCGAGGGGAGATGGGCGCGCTTACGATTAAGAAGCTTTTCGAATTCAAACGATACAAAACAGTTATCGGCTCCAGTATCAAATAAACACGAAGCATATATAGCATTCACAAGGAACGTACCATCAACCACATTGTTTTCTGCTTGCGCCTGGCGGGCGTTGATGTTGAAAGCACGCCCGCGGTCTGCTGGCTGTTGCTGTTGTTGCTGAGGCTGCTGTTGTTGTGGCTCTTGCTTCACCACTCGGTTTGGGCACATGTTTGCGAAGTGATTGCGGTCACCACACGCAAAGCAAGCTCTAGCGTGGATTCCGGGTGCAGGAGTCGCTTGTTGGCCTTGAGCAGCAGGAAGTAGAGCTTGTTGAGCAGGAGCTTGACCTTGAGTTAGAGCTGGAGCTTGACGTGGACCGGTACGGCAGTTGGCAGTGAAGCGACCGTACGCGTTGTAATGAACACAAAACCTGCAAGCAATCCCCAGGGGATGATGATAGATACAAGTAGGGCAGAGCGGGTGAGGACCAGTATATGCACGCTTGGCCGGCGGTGCAGTGGTCACTGGGGCCACTACTTGGCAGTGCTGAGGTTGCGGTTGAGCGGGTACTGCTTGGAGTGGAGCGGCAGCTGTGACAGCACAATTCTTGCTACTGTTGTTGTTGGTCTTTCTCTTGCGACGAGAAGACTTTGAAAACTGCGGTGTGGTGGCGGTATCAGCGGTGGGTGTAGCGGTGGCTTGGTGTAGACTCTTGGAGGCCTTATCAAAGTAACCGGCCCTGACTCGCTTGTCGTTAATCTCAGCGGCGAGCAGGTAGGTTTCCTCAATTGTTGTTATCTTTTCAGCTTAAACAAAATCAGCCACGCAATCCGGTAGAGCACGGATATACTTCTTGATGGTAATTTCGGGGGTAGTAACTTGACCAGGGCATATGATACTCAACTGCTTGAAGCGAGCAGTTAAACCAGCGTTATCTCCACCATCCTACTTGATATGCCAGAATTCGTCCTCTAGCTTTTGGAGTTCGTGGGGAGGGCAGAACTCTTGCATCATGATGTCCTTCAACTCGTCCCACGTCAGCCCAAATGCTGCATCGTTCCCTCGTTTGTTTCTCTCGGCCGTCCACCAATCATGAGCGCGAGACTGGAAGACGCCGGTGGCGTTAACAGTGCGAAGGTTTTCCGGACAGCCACTCTGGCGTAGGGTGACTTCGATTGAATCAAACCATTGAAACATGGCCGTAGGCCCATCTTCGCTGGTAAATTCTTTCGGGCCTCAGGCTTTGAACTGCTTGAAGCTAAAAGCAGATTTTGGAAAATCAGTCCTGGACTCCTCAGAAGACTTGCTAGCATTTTCATTCAGCTCGCTAACAATCTGCGGAATGACTTTCGCAATTTGCTTGGTGACCAGAGAAGCGATACGCTTGTCTTCATGGTTACGGAGAGCAGTTCAGGAATGAAACGATCCAATTGACGACATCGTCTGCAATAGACATCGCCACAAGACTCAGACACAAATTTCTATCAACCCTAGTATAGACTCCCACACTGCTCTAATTACTTCATATAAAGCTCAGGAACACATCTATTCATATAATCACATAGGTACGTAGGCACATAGGCACGTAAACACCTTAGCACATAAACACACAGAGCACAGAAGCAAGTAACCACACTATATTTCGCATGTATTCACCTATATGTGACATTCGTGTTCCCTTATAATTCAAGTTCTGCGCGTTTAAGCATAGCGGTTGCGATTAGTGAGTAAACAGCGAGTAGCATGGCGAGAAGTATAGCATAAGCGAGTAATCAAGTGATTTGTTACCATTTTGAGATAAATGTGTAGTGCGAGTTGTGTGTGTCGATCAAAGCGAAAGCGAAATAACACCAAAAATCGAAACACATAAACAGGCAAATCACATAAAACACAGTAAAATCCACATAAAAGCGACAAACATCAGAGGTAGCGGCAGCGTAATCCAGTATCGAAACCTAAAAAATCGAAGATAGATCGTCTGGGTGTGTAGACATCGACTACCCAAAGTGATTCGACTATTCACAAGGACTTTGTGTACACACTTTGGCCTTCTGGACTGTGCTCTCGCCTCAATCTGGGCGATCGGCACGCATCCTTTCAGTTACAGTGTGACTTCAAGTCGTTGGAGTCCGTCGAGACTTTGGTGAGAGTTTTGTAAAACTAAAATAGCGAACGGAACAAGTTGTCAAGGTTCGGGTTTCACCCCTGACTTAACAACTTCGTTCCTGTTTTGATGAGATAGAGAGAAAAATTTGCGTCGAAGTGCGGATTTCACTCCTGATTCAACGCAAATTCTCTTCTTTTATAATAAAATGCGGGTCGAACGAGAGATTCTGTCGAGAGTTTGCAGTTTTCACACCTAATCTCGACCTAATTACTCGTTTGCTCTCAAAAAATAGTGCAGTGATAGTGTAAAGCGAGTGTGAGCGAGAATAGCAAGTAAGCTCGTACAAAACCCCCAAAGGGCATGCATATGTCGGTCTGTTGGTACTTAGACTATAGACTAGGTCGTTTCCAAGACATCGACCCAGACTAGGTCGAGCCTTGCCTAATTCCCTATAGTTATGGCTCTGATACCAATCTGTCACACCCCAACCGATGACGGAAATATCGGGGCGCGACACTGAGCGAAACAGATTGTCCAGGTGAATCCATAACAACTATTAGTTATAATATATTAAAGGTTCATGTCCCATACCACAAACATATAAAATAAAAACAGTTATTACAGACATTGTTCTCAAAGACAAATATCCATTCCGACAACTCAGATTTTATTTAGTTTGTTTCTAGACTCCATCCTAGCTTAATTCCGTCAAATAGCAAGCAAGAATCCTAAGCATTCAAACACCTGTCACATACGTTAAAATAGAGGTCAATACACATAGTGTAAAGATGAGCATATAAGTTTAATAGTATAATAGAGTTCAAAATCGTTTACGCATAACCAGCATGTAACATGTAGCAAAGTGAAGCATGTAGGTTATCGACAATGAAATATGCGCAGACATGACTGCGAGTTGTAGAATGCGCAACACATATCACCACTGTGACACATGAAGTAATAACCTTAACAACCCCTGTCCACCAAAGGTGATGAATCCAAACTATAGTACTATCGTTGCTAAGGCGTCAGGAAACAATCATTGTGTAAGCATAACATACAAGCATTCATCGAGTAACACGTATAACATGCAATAACGGTCAGCGTATAAAATGTGTTTTCGTTGTGTGATCGATGTGATTTGAATATAGGTAACGTATGTAACACCCAAAAGTGCGTAAGCAAAAAGGGATCGAGTATACTCACAGATCGTGCTTAACAAGTAAACACTCTCTTGGATTGAAGGGAGCGCTGAGAGATTAGCCTGAACAGTTAATGATAGCATAAGCGAATGAACGGCACGTAAAACGATGCGAAGTGATCAAGTGTCGAATGGTAATCCGGTCGGATGGCAATCCGAACGGATGGTCATTCGATCGGATGTCAATCTGTTCGGATGGTCATCCGATCGGATGGCCATTTGGTCGGATTAACATTCGTTTGGTAAGGATATGTTTGTGTATGATGGCTTTGAAGTTTTCGTTGTAGCATTTTGAAAACAGAAAAGTATCTCTACCTTTCAGGTCATTCGATCGAACGGCAGTTCGATCGGATAGCGATCCGTTCGGTGAGGTATTTCTCAGCGAACAAGTTCACAGCAGGATTGTCACTCGATCGGATAGTCTATCGATGGGATGGCAATCCGTTAGAAACTGATGATCTTTGAAATTCTAAAAAGTTTAAGTGTTGAAGGTCAAGTACAATCCGATCGGACGGCAATCTGTCCCCACGAATCTGATCATTTTAAACTTGATTATTTTGAAAGTTTTGCGGTTAGCTCGAGACGGTATGGCAACGTGTTAAACAACGGAACCTCCATCAGGCCTGGGTTATCCGATCGAACGGGAATCACCCCAATCCGATCAGTTAACTATTCGTGACGGTGTTCATGTTTAACCCGAAGTTGGTTGTCCCATTGATAGAATTCAGATCTCAAACCAACACATCACTAGAGAAGAGTAGAAGGCCTGAATGAGCTCCGATTCTATCGGTTTTGAGTGCATTGAGTGTAAAAGAGTTGAAAGAAAGTTGGAAAACCATCTTTCAATCCTTTTAACCATGGAAACGTTTAGATCTATGCGAAAACATTGTTTAATCATGTGGAAATCCTTCAGATCTGAGTTGTTCTTGGTGGAATGAGGCCAAAACTTGAAGTTCATAAGAAATCCATGATGACGTCATCTTAGAACACCTCAAATCCACTGATTTCATGGTTAAAAGTTAAGATTCAAAGGTGAAAATGATGAAGAAGTGCATGTAGATCATAGAAGTACAAGATTTGAGTTGGAAACTTACAAGAATCGCGAGGAATCAAGAGAAAGAAGGTCTGGAACGTTGCTGGTCGAGTGAGGGAGCTGTCACATCACAAATGATGTGATAGGGGGTATTTATAGGTTTCCAAAAAGGTAAAAAGTGTCACACCCCGACCACGTAGAACATACAAAACGTGGCGGAAACATCGGGGAGTGTTGTAACAGAATTAATGTTTCACAACCATGGAAAATTAAGTTTCGTTTTATTGATAAAAAGTAATACAATGTCTTAATCAAACAAGGATATACAACATAATTAACTAGTCTTGCATCTTTTATTGTCACTAAAGCCCAAGTCTGTCTATATGTATCTTGATCATCTCATGCAATAGCTCCTGAAAAACACATGTGAAAATAGGTACGTCAGCATAAAAATGCCTGTGAGATACATAGGTTTTGTGAAAAACGAGATTCATGACTTATGTTTAAGAAAATGTTTAGTCATGAACCTTTTAGTTTGCTTTGTCTTTATAAATCATTTGAAAAATAATAAGTTCAGATGATATGTATAAATAAGAATAATGTATGGTTAAATAAATAACCATGTAAAATGAGTTTGTATAAGTTAAGTTGTTTGTAAAACAATGAATTGTGAAAAGTATGTTATTTGTATAAAATGTTATATGTATCAAACTGAAATGATTCAAATAACGCTACGATATGTAATACCATACAAACACTTATATATAGGAAGTACCAGCGGCGTATCCACCATGCTTGTATTATATTACACACGGATCGTTACTTAATCACTTAATCAAACCAAACCAAACAATGTAAGATGTCTATGTTTAAACCAATAGTCAAAAGTCCTTGTATAAACCATGTCAAATATTGATAGTCCAAAAGTAGTCAAGTAATGTATAACCAAAATGATATGTATGGTAAGTAAAATTTAGACTACTTAAACCATAAGTAAAAATGTACAAAACAAAGTATTGAAGTAAAACTTGGTTTAAATCAAAGTTATGTTTTGTAAGATATATGCATGCTATACTGAATATGAACATTTATGCGGTATTGTGAAAATTCATACATCCAAGCCTTGAGACAGACGGATAACTATGTAAAAGTGAGTTATCAAGAGAATATGTATTCGGATTCGGTCATTCCTTACGTCCAAACAAACCCGAGATTTCAGGAATGGGATTTGTCAAGTCCTATGGTACCACTACCTACTACCGAGCAGCGTGATCGGTGTTAATGAATGTACATTGTCTCATTTAAACAAACCAAATGTCATACCAAAATGTAAGCATGTGATAAAGATAATGTACCTAGTATGCTAGAGTAAACATACAAGGTAGAGTTGTAAAACAATGTGTCCATATGTTACTGGAACATATGCAACAGAGATGCAATGTAAAATGATGTACTAAGTATGCTAAGTTAACATACAAAGTAGAAAAGTCATGTAAATCAATGCGCTAGCATGCTATCAGTCAACATACCTAGCAGAAATGTAATGTAAATCATGTACTAATAGTGTACTAATGAACATAACAAGTATATGATGTGAAAACAGGAAAGCATGAAAGTAACAAGTAGGCACATGTGTTCCACCCCAAAACAGTTTGGAAAACAGTAAAAGAGGGGTCTATGTACTCACTTGAGATTGCTCAGAAGTCCTAGGATAACCACCAAGCAAAGCTAGAGATCACGGAATCAAACGGCACCTACTATAGGTAACTACATTAATAAACCGGACCTAAATCGGAAGATCGGGTAGCATTAGGGTTTGTAAACCAAACGAGTGTAGAGACTCGTGTCATTTGGTTTAACAAAGCCTACATACTAAATGAAACTTAACCTAAGTGTTTACGACCCATTACGACCCGTTTAGGTAGCTTATGCTACTTTAACGCGTCGTTCGCGTGAAACGCGCTCTGACCGCCTAACTAGCCCTATGACAAGTGTTATATGCCTAAACATATTACATAATCAGTTATGTGACAAAGGTTTAGGTTACATATGCTTAATTACCAATTATACATGAAAAGGGTATTCTGGTAATTTACCTAAGGCATATAAACTACCTATCATACAACTACTTAAACGATGTGACCATAGGGTATAACCTCGGAAGGTTATGCCCTACCTACTATGGTCACCTAATGTGTTTGGTCGGATCCTAATGATCGACCAAACTGGGTCGGGTTCGAGGTATAAGCGATTCATCAGATCGCTTACCCTACGACCCTAGACAACGTGGTAATCAGTGGGCATAGTCCCAAGGGACTATGACCAACGTGATTATACTCACGTTGCGAAGTTCAAAAGAACTTCGCATTGACCATTACTGGTCAACGCTGAAAGTCAAACAAAGTTTGACTTTCTGACTCGAAAAGCAGTAAAATAAGGAAAAGAACGAAAGAATACTTACGAAGGGTCCCCGAATGCTAATCCCGATTCAAGAATCTCAGGTATGAAACAATGGTTTCAACTTAGAGGTTCTCAAATCAGAATTCTAGTGATTTTAGCAATGGGGGGTATGGGGTATTTATAGGAATACCCGAACCGTTAAGATCGTTTCATGGAAAACGTGCCTTAATCCCATCCGTACATGTGTTGCAAAGTTATGGTGCTTAGTTGCTTAAATTCCATCCATACATGTGTTGCAAAGTTATGGTGCCTAAATTCCATCCTTATCCACTGACTAAGCATGTTAGAATGTGTGGTTGTGAATTAAACAACGGCTAATACATCGAATCTGGTCCCGAATGCGAAAAACGATCCAAATGACGTGACGAATGGATTTTTCTTATGGCGAACACTAAAATAAAATATTTTAGTGCTTACATAAATTTTTGGATGTCCGGATGTATTCAGAACGTAAGTTATGCGCGAAAATGCAAACTTGTGCACTTTTTGACACTTTTAGTCCCTGAATGACCCAAAAGTTTATTTTAGCACACCGAACCCCTCAAAGCCTATTTCTAAGCTATGTTAAGGATATTTATGGTATGTTTAACTTATGGTCATGTTCCGGAAGGTCTGTTACAGTTCAAATTGGCATACTTTCGCAGTTTGTCAACTTTAGTCCCTGTAAGCGATTTAACTTGATTTTGCCATACCAAAGCCTTCAAAACTTATTTCTAAGTTATGTAAAGGTTATTTAAGGTATGTTAAGCCTATGTCACTATTTCGGAGTGTTTGTTGCATTAAACTGGTTATATTTACGCATCGGTGCGCGTATAACCTTCCAGAAAGCGATTTAGAGTTTGAAATTGAACGAGAAATGATATGTGCAAATGATACACATATCTTTACAAATCCCAAGTATGAATTTTAATATTTCATTGATTTGGTATTTGTTTGATGGCCGTGAAGGCACAGGTGTTACAAAAAGTGCAGGTGTCGGATAGGCCACCGATCGGATGGCACTTCGATCGGATGGCTATCCGATCGGACGGCTATTCGATCGATTGGCCATTCGATCGAAGTGCTCCGACGAGTTGAGTTTCGGCGTTTCGTTTCGTGCATTGAGCGTTGCGATGCGTTTAAGCGTGTTTCGATTAAGCGATGTGATAGGGTAATAATAACCACACAAATACGATATCTAACATACAATCATCATAAATAACTTGCGTTTAGCGTTTGCGATTAGGTTGCGATAGGGTTGCGACTGCATTTTAACTAATCACCACAACATAAAGTAAACATGCACAAGTAACACATAAATAGCACACACACGTAAAACAATATCCAAAACGCATAATTCGGGTTGCGAAGGCGATTGCGATAAAGCGATAAAACATGCAATTAAACCTCGATTATAAATAGATACTCCACATAATACAACTGAAGCAAAATAAATAGAAGATTCGATTACAAGTCAAGGTGTACAATCCATAGTTAAGTAAGGAGTGATAGATCGCAATTAGCAATCTTTTCTTCCTTTGACTTTGACTTGTACTTTGACTTTCGAAACACGGGGTGTTACATCGCAATCCTTAACCGGAAAGTCAAAGGCTTAAGGAATAAAGAAATCGATCAAGTGAAAGTCAAATGAGAACATCGGAGGGGATCGGACACCACTTGGGAGTCCGAGGAAGAAATGAGATGCCTATACCCTTCCTTATTTGGTACGTATTACAATTTCGAGGACGAAATCCTTTTTAAGAGGGGTAGACTTGTAACACCCCGAAAATATTAAATTATATATGTGTGTATACATGTATAATTAATAATATTGATAATAAATTTGTGAAAATTAAACTAGGGATATTTAACCTAGTTAATTATATGTTATAAAAAAGATAAAGAATCAAGGGATTCTAACCATTTTACAAATCTTAAAACTAGAGGGACTAAAATGGACATAATTGAATTTCAAATTTTAAAAACATGGATAAACTTTAAAACACACATATGTGTGTGTGTTCTCCTGTTTGATCAAAACCGAGAAGAAACAGAGTTCTTCTCCTAAACCCTAAAATCATCAATTTCTCAAAAATCAAAGAAGGAAGCTGATTTATGATCAATTCCAAGTAAAATTAGTGATCACTATACTTAGGAGATCACAAGGTATGTTTAAATTTGATCTTTGGTGATGATTTAATTTGTCATCAACCCTCATACATGAAATTCTTGAAGGAATGATTGACGTTATGGCAAAATTAGGATGATCACAAGTCGAAGAACAAGCCTTAGATAAGAATTTAATGAATTCATGTCATAACCTAGTGATTTCAAGATTTATCATATATGTGTTATATGGGTTTTTGTGAATGAAATGATGAACACTTGAATTATAATGATGAATTAGTGTTACTTGATTGTTATGATGCAAGTTCAAGTGTCGTTTATAGTATTCTTGACATATGAGTATGAAAATGATGATTTAATATGGTTAACTAGTTAATCATGAACATGATAATGTTAGTATAATGATCTCGCTCTTAAGATGTTCGACAAAATGTCTAAGTGATCTTGGAATATTGAGAAATATGAAAGAATCACTTAATTGATTAGTTAAATGTATCTTTGTGTCGAATATTGAAACACGAGTTCTAAGCGATATACTCGAATTGAATTGTATAGGCAATTTGGGCGGATCATCGAGTAGTCAAGGCGGAACGGATAACCGCTTAAAGGGAAAGCTTTAAAGGTACGCGGCTATATGTTTCATAAATTTTCGTTAGTTCTTTTATGTTTATTTATGTTGTTGAATGATAAATGAAATGTTATGAAGTTCGGTTAATATTAAAACGGAGGATTCCGTATGAATAAACCAACGGATTAATTATAGTCTAACGATAAGTTAGGATATATATATATATAAACTGATGGATTTCACTATATTAGTCAAACGGGTCAAAATGACTCGAATGATGAATGTTTGGTAACATAAAAGCGATGGACTTCGCTAGTAAAACCAAACGGGTCAAAACGACTAAAGTAATGATGCTTTGGTTGTATAAAAGAGATGGACTTCGCTAAAAAGACCGAATGGGTCAATTGTGAGTCTTGATATAAACCGGAAAGGTTGCATATTAAATGACTCCGAAATAATACCCGGTTATGGGTAGAAAGTCATTATATGCATTATCCGGGAATCGGAAATGCAGATTTAAAGTCAAAAACTCAGGTTGAGTATGACTAGAAATGCACTATTCCATATAAAGGAAATTGTGTTAATAATGTTTGACTAGTTGTATTCGAGTGTGTCAAATAAGCAAATTACTTATTAGATAACAGGCGCATAATCTTATTATTATTATTGCCCCTGGTATTAGGATACATCCGTTGTTGTGATATTAGTGTAGAACGGAAAGCGATCTTTGAAAAAATTGATGTTTAAAACATGAACGGGTCAAAAAAAAAATAAGTTGAAATAATAATAAGCCGATATCTTAAAGTTATGAATTTCATTAAACCGGATATCAGATTTTTATTCCATATTATAGAGAAACGAATTACGATCACGTAGGAAGAAACGTAACATAAATCGGATCAAAATTGAGCAAGTTATGGTTATTTTGGTGGATGTAAGTTTAGCTGGAAATATGCAGGTCATGCTTATAATCTTTATGTCGAAACATGGTCCTCGTGGCACGCGACGGGGGAGTGATGTGCACAAAATGCAACATATAAATTACATCAATTGTGGCATAAAACTAACCCTTTTTTAGTACTAATGTTGGAAAAGGTGTGTTTTTGTCTTCCATTTGTATTTTCAAGATTAAATGAGCTCAAATGAACAAAAGAAGCAAAAGGCAGCTAAATCTAACATAAATACAAGAAAAGGAACAAACGTGGCATGCCCGACCCCCCGACAGCATCTTCCCAAGCAAAATCAAGAAAACAGAAGGTTGAACACGCCCCGTGCTCAGTGAACACGGGGACGTGCCCAAGTGCCAGCAGAAAAGACAAAGCTGTAGAAGCTTCTATCGCCCACCACGGGGTCATGCTCAGTGGATACAGGGCCGTGGTCAACTCTAAGATTCGCAGAATCTGAGGAAATCTTGATAGTACAGATTTGCTTCTACACACGGGGGCGTGCCCAGTGGACACGGGGGCGTGGTCAACTGATGCAGACAAACTGCAATTAATGAAGAAAGAGAAGGATGTTGGACACGGGGCCGTGCACAATGGACACGGGGCCGTGCCCGAGCTACTGTTCAGCCTATAAATAGGGGTGCTTGGCTCATTTGCAAACCATCCCTTGGCGCACCACCTCTCTCACACTTCACCCACCACCCACCACCACCATAACACCATCATCCATCATCCACCACCATCATCCATTGTCCATCATAGAGTGTGTGAGTCATCTCGGGAACCAAGATTGATCGTAAGAGTTCTTAACAATCAAAGGCCATGTTTACCTAAGTCTCTTACATCACTTGGTGAAGACAAGTGTCTAGTGTAATACTTTTATATTTTTAATCTTTTCGCACTTTTTACTTGGTTATGTATTAATGACTTTAATAACTAGTTTCTTATGTTGAAGGTGATTCTTTCTTATCGTTTGTCCATGGTGTCTTGGCATTATTTTACTGTCTATATAAAATAAAAGATTTTCACCATTCATATCTCCACGGTCTATATGGAGGTATGTTGGCTACCTGGTCGGGGGTTAAGGGAACGGTTTGGTAAGAGTCTTGCCTTGTTCAGTGTATAGATCCTGCAAGGACCTGGGTCAAATTTAGTAGGACCTCCTTCAATACCCACCGGTATTGGATGGCGGGGGTCCAAACTCTTTGATCCCCTAATGTAAGCTACTATTAATACTATAACCCGGCTATTTAGGACTGTATCCCTGCTGACTCATACTACTTAGCCGAGGGTAACGTCACCTTCAAAAGAGGGGCCTACCATAATATGCATTAATAACTTAATTAATTATCTTTCAATAATCCGACCCTTTAGGATTGTATCCTTGCTGACTCAAACTACTGGGTTGAGGGTAACGTCACCTTCAAAAGAGGGGCCTACTACAATAACTAAGATAATCTCTTAAAAAGTGCAAAAGTGCGGAAATAATCAAAGGTTACACTAAACACGAGTCGGAGCCAAGTGATTCATCTTGTCTATCTGTTTTTATTTTAATTTTATTTTCAGCATTTTAGTTAGTTTTTATTTTCTAGTTTAAAAACATTTTTTCTAACTTTTGATTTGATTAGACGTTGAGGATAAACCGGTACTAAAAGCTCTTGTGTCCTTGGACGACCTCGGTATCTTACCAACACTATACTACGCTCACGATGGGTGCACTTGCCCATATGTGTGTTTAGTGTTAGTAAATATCGTGTTTAATAAATTTAAAACTTGACTAAAAAGTGTAAAAGGGCTTAAAATAAACATTAAAACCATAACACACTACACACGCATCAAGTTTTTGGCGCCGCTGCCGGGGACACAAGGATTTTAAGAAAGCTTAAAATCGATGGCCTAATAAGTTTTTCAAAACTTTTTCAAAACGCGCGCATATTTTTCTGCATTTTAGTTTAGTTTAGCATTTACAGTAGGTTGAACACGGGCCGTGCTCGCTGAACACGGGGCCGTGCTGCATATTTTTTAAAAAACACCCAGATACAGTAGCTTGAACATGGGGCCGTGCTCACTGAACAAGCCCCGTACTCATAGAAATCAGTAACTTTAATTAAAACGCCCAGATACAGATTCTGAACACGGGGCCGTGTCCTGCCTCTGTTTCCGTTTTTATTTTTGTTTTCTGATCTCGAGACTTGGTTGTGGTCTGCTGAGTGATTCTTATGGATCAATACTCAGGAGGTTACAACTACACCCGTGAGGAGGATGATTATATTAATAACTATTGCACTAATTGTGGTGACCCGCACTCGGTTCAATATTGTGACTTATATCAACCATCCACTTCATACACCTACTATGAGGAGCCCAGGTACGAGCCATCAACTTCATACAGATCCTATGAAGACCAAAGGTATGAACCTCCTCCCTCATACTCATATTTTGATGAACCAAGGTATGAGCCTTCATACTCATACTTTGAGGAACCAAGATATGAGCCGCCACCTTCATATACTTATTATGAGGGACAATGGCGTGAACAACCCACCTCATATGAGTACTATGAAGAACAAAATTACAACCCTTATCCATCATATGCTTACAATGAAGAACAATGGTGTGAACCATCTACTTCATATGGGTATTATGAGGAACAAAGGATCGAACAACCGGATTCGAGCTTTGAAAATCCCGATCCTTTTTCTATCACCGAAGTGACCGATAGGATATTAGAACACCTTAAAGTTATCGAGCGCTATATAAAAGAATCTCGCGCAAGGGAAGAGGAGTCCCGCGCAAGAGAAGAATTAAATAAAGAAGAGATAATTGAAAGTGTAAAAATGGAAGAACAAATAAGTGAAGAACCGACACATGAGTTAAACAACGAAAAAGGTGAGTCCGACAACGTTAAAATTCAAGAAGAGTCTAATTTTGAAGAAATTAATCTCTTGTCACCTTCTTTCGAAAATCATTGTTTAGTTCCCACTCATGCTAAGTTTTTAAAAGAGTTAAACACTAACACTAAAATTGACGAAACGGTAAGCATTAAGTTAACTAATGATCAAACCTCGCTAATAAAAGAAGACCCATTTGAAATTAACATTACACCGGTTCCATGTTTTTTTTCAAAATTCATTTATTAGTAATGTCACAATTGATAAAGATCTTTGTGTTAACATAATGCCCAACTACATTTTCGAAAAATTAAGTATTAGTGATTTTTCTCCACTTCAAATACCCATTTTTCTATCTAATCGGAAAGTAATAAAATCAATCGGTGTAGTTGAGGATGTCTTGGTTCAAACTGATCAATTGGTAATCCCAACCGACTTTGTCATCCTCGATGACGCTCCTCTAGTGTTGGGACGACCCTTTGTAAAAACTCACGAAGCTTTGAAAAACCGGAAGTTCAACAATCTACCTCTTCAATTAGGGGCATTTAAAAAGAGTGTCGATCTTGAGCGGTCAATGAAATATCCATTGGGCAATAATGACCCCCTTATTGAAGATGAAGATGAACCACCCGATACAAGTGAAAAGTTTGACCACTTTGTTGAAGAAGAGGTCGCCATAGAACAAACTTTTAAAGTTCTTGATCAAAATGAGCAACCAAATAAGGAGTCTCCTAAAGACCCACCTCTTGAGCTCAAAGAACTTCCCAATGGTTTGGAATATGCTTTTCTAGACAAAGATGGTAAATCACCTGTAATTATTTCATCTAAGTTAGATAGTTTAGAAAAAAAAAATTAATTAACCTTTTGAAAAAACACAAAAATGCGATCGCTTGGAAGCTTGTAGATATTAAAGGAAAAAGTCCTTCCATGTGCACGCACAAAATTTTAATGAATGATGACTACAAATCGGTAATACAACCACAATGTCGAGTAAATCCAAATGTTCAAGAAGTGGTTAAAAACTAAGTTATCAAATTACTTGACGCCGGACTTATTTACCCTATCTCCGATAGTCCTTGGGTAAGTCCCGTCCAAGTAGTTCCAAAGAAAGGAGGTATGACGGTAATAACTAACGAAAAGAATGAATTAATACCAACGAGAACCGTCACAGGATGGAGAGTATGTATAGATTATAGACGATTAAATGAAGCAACAAGAAAAGATCACTTTCCTTTGCCCTTCATTGATCAAATGTTAGAAAGATTATCCGGTCATAAATTTTACTGTTTCTTGGATGGTTTTTTAGGTTACTTTCGAATCCCGATAGCACCCGAAGACCAAGAAAAGACAACCTTCACATATCCCTATGGAACTTTTGCTTATCGACGCATGCCATTTGGTCTATGTAATGCCCCCGCAACATTCCAACGTTGCATGGTAGCCATCTTCCATGACATGATAGAAAAGACAATGGAAGTCTTCATGGACGACTTTTCTATCTTCGGGGATTCATACGACCAATGCCTCGATAACCTTGAACGAATGCTATCCCGATGTGAGGAAACTAACCTCGCCCTTAACTGGGAAAAATGCCATTTCATGGTAACGGAGGGAATAGTACTCGGTCATAAAATCTCAAGCGAAGGAATGGAGGTTGATCGAGCAAAAATAGACACTATTTCTCAATTACCACCCCCATCCTCCGTTAGGGCTATCAGAAGTTTCCTAGGGCATGCCAGATTTTATAGGCGATTTATCAAAGATTTTTCTAAAATTTCAAGGCCTCTAACAAAATTACTTGAAAAAGATGCCCCTTTCATCTTTGACAAGGATTGCAATCAAGCATTTCTAACCCTAAAGGAAATGCTAGTCAATGAACCTATCATGATAGCGCCTGATTGGAAATTTCCTTTCGAAATCATGTGTGATGCAAGTGACTTTGCAGTTGGAGCTGTCTTGGGACAAAGAAAAGAAAATCATTTTCACCCAATTTATTATGCTAGTAAAACACTTAACGATGCACAAGGAAATTACACGACAACTGAAAAAGAATTACTAGCTGTGGTATTTGCTTTTGATAAATTTCGTTCTTATCTTGTTCTTTCTAAAACTGTAGTCTATACAGATCATGCAGCCATTCAATATCTCTTCAAAAAGCAGGACGCAAAACCACGTTTGATTCGGTGGATTTTACTCCTCCAAGAATTTGATATTGAAATCAAAGACAAAATAGGAGCAGAAAACACCGCAGCGGATCATCTTTCACGCTTAGAAGACCCAGCTTTGGAGGCAACTTGGGATGAGCAAATCAACGAAAAATTTCCAACGGAATCCCTAGAAATGGTGGAGTACAAAAAAGAACCATGGTACGCCGACTATGCTAACTACCTAGCTAGCGGTATAGTCGCAAAAGGTTGGCCACATCATCAAAGAAAAAAATTATTTGCTAATGTAAAACATTATTTTTGGGAAGATCCATATCTTTTCAAAATGTGTGCCAACCAACTCATCCGACGATGCGTACATGGTAGCGAAGCAAGGAGAATTCTCCGCCATTGTCATGAAGGTCCATACGGAGGACACCATGGTGCCGCTAGTACCGCACGAAAGGTATTTGATTCAGGTTTTTATTGGCCAACCATTTATAAAGACGCCCAAAGTCTTGTTAAGACATGTGATGCTTGCCAAAGAACAGGTAATGTTTCTTCCAAAAATGAAATGCCACAAAATGGCATTCTTGTTTGTGAAATTTTTGATGTGTGGGGACTCGACTTTATGGGACCTTTCCCATCGTCAAAAGGAAACAAATATATACTTGTGGCAGTAGATTACTTGTCTAAATGGGCCGAGGCCGAGGCACTTCCAACAAATGATGGAAGAGTCGTGGTAAGATTTCTGAAAAAATTATTCTCTCGTTTTGGAACACATAAAGCACTAATAAGTGATAGAGGTACCCATTTTTGCAACCATCAACTTGAAAAAAAATTTAACAAGATATGGGGTCTATCACCGGGTCTCAACAGCATATCACCCTCAAACAAACGGACAAGATGAAGTGACTAATAGAGGTTTAAAACGAATACTTGAAAAAACCGTAGGGTTAAATAAAAAGGAATGGGCCGATAAATTAGACGATGCTTTATGGGCTTTTCGAACTGCTTATAAAACAACAATAGGTACAACCCCATATAAGCTCGTCTATGGAAAAAGCTGTCACTTGCCAGTAGAAATTGCACACAAGGCCTACTGGGCAATTAAAAATGTAAACTTAGATTTAGAATTTTCCGGTAGAAATTGATTTTGTCAATTAAATGAATTAGACGAACTTAGGAATTATGCATACTCAAACTCTGAAATTTATAAGGAAAGAATGAAAAACTTGCATGACAAACATATTAAACCTAATGAATTTCGAGTAGGAGATCAAGTTCTTTTGTTTAAGTCATGACTTTGATTGTTTCCTGGTAAATTAAAGTCTAGGTGGTCAGGACCTTTTTCCATCACCCATATTTACCCGCACGGTGCAGTAGAAATTAAATCTCGGAATGGAATTCCATTCAAAGTCAATGGCCAACAGCTGAAACCCTATCAAGGATTTATTGAGGATGAAGAGCAAGAAATCTCGCTTCAAACGGTCGAAGAATGAAAGCATCAACATCATACCTGGTAAGTTACGAACAAACGGGTTGACATCTAAATCGGTAAGTTTTCTAACCAAGTTTTTGGGAAACATGGGCACTCACATGAGCACGAAAAAAAAATTTTAAAACTTTGCTCGGCACGAGGCCGTGTCCACTGGACACGGGGCCGTGTCCACGCGACTGTCGGGATAAAACCCCTTTTCTATGACAGTTACACCATTCCACACGCCCCGTTTCCCCAAAAACGCTCTGGTTCAAGGCGATTTTCCGCAGATTTTCGACGTCTCCTCTAGTTCTAACAACATCAAGGTATGATTCTATCATCATTAGTAGTTAGATTAAGCATTTGCATGTAGTTAAAACATCAAAAATTTGGGGAAAATCTAGGGTTCTTGAACTTCATCCGGATCGAACCTCAAATTTTTGCATAAATCTGTTAGCATTTAGTTAGATTAATGTTATAGGAAGTAAATCCACTTGTATTGTTCAAAGATTCGCCCGATTTGTCACAAAAACCCAAAACCCTTGTTTTTTAACCGAAAAAGATAAAATTGAAGGGGTGAACGGTTTGTTTTGGGAAAAACGGCACTTGGGGTTTCATTTTCGGGGGAAACCGCACCTATTGGACCAAAAATTTTCAAGTTTTCGGGACCGGGTCGAAAAATGAAGTTTTTGAGTAACAGACACCTGGACACGGGGTCGTGTCCGCTGAACACGGGGCCGTGTCCAGCTTGCTGTTTGCAGTTTTGTCCGAAAATTCCACTGTTTCGTGCTAACTTTTGGTGTATTCTTTCAGATGTCGAAGAAATTCACAAGGTTCAACGCAAATGAGCTCGATGCTAGGGCATGATACCAAGTACTTCAGACAAGATCGGAAGAATACCCAAGACATGTGTGCACGGATCTTTTAGCAATGGTGAATCAACTTGACCGGTTTAACAACCTCGTTACCAGCCCACTAAGAGTCGCCCTAACCACTCGACTTCGCTCAGTCCAAGAGTGCACTATAGAATTCTATAGCACCTTCACGTTCAATTCAAGGTGCGACCCTTTCGACAGTGATGGGGTGGTATTCCGATGTGGTGGAACTAGGTACTCGATTTCGATGGCATAATTTGGGTCGATAGTTGGGTTGTATGCGGAGGAAGATGCGGGTAATGAAGAGAACACCGGAGGGGTGCGAGAGTTGGATAAAAACGAACGCCAAGCCGCGTGGGCTCAGATTGGTGAAGGGCACTACAACCCGAGCAGCACTAAGAGCACTAAGTTGAGGGACCCACTCTACCGATACATCCATAGGGTCCTCGGTTACTCTCTTAGCCAAAGGCATGATAGCGGTGGTGTTGTTGGGTTGAAAGATTTAATAGTCCTTCACTGCATTCATAACCGCAGACACCTCGATGTTCCGTATCTCCTGCTCTGAAACATGCATTTGAACAAACTTGCTACTGCACCAACCCCTATCTTCTTTGGGGGATGGATATACCGTCTCTTCAAGCACTTCGCCAACATACCTAGGTCCTTCGAAAGGAGCTCATGGTCGGGAAGGGTGGATATACACATCTACCGCTCCATGAACTTAATTTATGAGGCTAAAGACGGGTCGGTTAGCTTCCAAAGGATGCAAGGGCATGCATGGAACCCGCAAGAGGCACTTGTCCTTCACGCTCCACAGCATCATCAGTACCAGTACCAGCCCCACGGTGATCCGGGCCAATCCTCCTCACAAGGAGGTGGTTTTCCTAACTTCCAAAGTTTACATGATTTGTTGCCGAAAAACCTCATGTGCACCAGGAACACCTATAACATGGCGAGCAACACGTACACCCGGGTCGGAGCTATCGAGAGAAACATATCCGACATTCAGGATGACATGGGGAGCATCCGGAAGTACATGGCGGGGCACGGAGGAGGAGATGATGACGATGAGGACGAGGACATGGACTAGGCGGGAGGAGTAGAGGTAGGAGCAGATGGTTGGTGATCCCACAGGTTAACCCCCTTTATCTCGAATAATTTCCGGCATGCGTGCCGTGTGTTGAACAATTTACTTTCCTTTAACTCTTTTTACTTTCTGCATTTGTTTTTCTTTTTAACTTTGTGACATGGATGTTGAACTTGGTAATTTAGGATGTTTGCTATGGTTTGGTGTAGTGTTTATTGATAAAACAGGTACATACGAGGCTTAGAGCACTAAACATTAGTGCTACTAAAGTCGGGACAGGAAAACCGAAGCCAGAAACCTGTTTTTCAACTTTGCAGATTGTCTACACGGGGTCGTGTCCAGCCGACACACCCCCGTGCCCACTTCCCCAGACCTGCTGTTTGTTTAGACCTACAGACTTTTTCCAGACACGGGGTCGTGCCCAGTGAACACGCCCCCGTGTCCACCTTCTGTAAGTTTTCGTTACTGGCACCTGAACACGGGGTTGTGTCAATCCGACACGGGGCCGTGTCCAGACGCCTAGTAACACAAATTTTTGCTTTTTAACACCTTTTTACACATTCAATCAACCTAAAAACTTAGTTTTTAGACACATTGAGGACAATGTGTAATTTAAGTGTGGGGGTGGGGGGGATGCTAAACCTTTGAATCTTGCAAGTCCTAATTACAAGCCGTACACAAAACTCTATTGGAACCGCTAATCACCCCAATTTTTTTCAAAAATTTTCATTTTTTTTACTTGTCTAGGTTTAACTTGGGAATTTCAAATTCTAAAAAGGTTATATTTTTACAAATTTACAACCGATAGCGTCGTGATAAAAAGAACCAACATAAGAAAATTATGAAACGGCATGACAAGCTTAGTTAAAATTTGATTATATATACTTGATCACATAAAAACCCATTCCCACAAAAGTGAGTTTTGAGCCTTTATTGAGTATACAAATACATATCTTTAAACTAAATGCTCATTTTTCGTTTCTTGTGTGAATAGCCGCTTGGTTCTTACGACTCTAGAACTTGCCACGACGATACATTCCCGGTCCTTACCAACTTAAACCCGAGTAAGTAAATGATGGAGGCATTAGGACTAACCCTTTTTATTTCTACACCATTATTTTTCTTTTTTTTACCACCTACCCAAAATCCCCCTAGTTAACCCCTTTGAGCCTAAACCTTTTCATTTCATAACCCAAACCAAACACCCTTTTCACCCACCAAAACCTTTTTGTTTTTAACCCTTTGTTTTAGTAACAAGCTCGGTTTTTCGTATAACTTTTGAAAAAAAAATTGATGATGAAGATGAAGCAAAAGAAAAATAAACAAACAAGTTCATCAAAAACAACTTTGTTTGAATAAAGGCTTCATCAAAATAAAAACTGCAAAAATAAAAAGTCTTACAAAAACCGACGCTTTTTATGCCTTTCGCCCTTTTACTAACCATTAACCCAACCACCTACCTTTAACCCAAGCCTAACCCTTCACCCAAAAGTCCTCTTGATATTTACAAAGGTACATAGTTAAAAAGGAAGAGGATTGGTTGCTTGGCAAGCCTATGGTAGGAGTAAGTTCCATGCCGCTCTCGAGTGATTCACTAAAATACATCTTCGGCCGAGTGTTGAGTGATCCCCCGTGAGGTATGTGAACTTGTATATAAATGGAATTTTAAAAAAGGCATGTTATGCCCTAATAAGTAATTTATCTTATGTAATGTTTTAAATAAATCATGACGAATAGGATTGTAAATACATAAAAATAAAACTTAATAAAGAATCTTGGAAATCCCGACACTCTATGACAAGCCCAAAAACATTCTCTTCTACCAATTCCATTTGGGAGTGTAAAGCCACATTATAAAGAGTTTTGCTTGAGGACAAGCAAAGATTCAAGTGTGGGGGTATTTGATGTGCACAAATTGCAACATATAAATTACATCAATTGTGGCATAAAACTAACCTTTTTTTAGTACTAATGTTGGAAAAAGTGTGTTTTGGTCTTCCTTTTATATTTTCAGAATTAAATTAGCTCAAATGAACAAAAGAAGCAAAAAGGCAGCTAAATATAACATAAATACAAGAAAAGGAACAAACGTGGCATGCCCGACCCCCCGACAGCATCTTCCCAAGCAAAATCAAGAAAACAGAAGGCTGAACATGCCCCGTGCTCAGTGAACACGGGGGCGTGCCCAAGTGCCAGCAGAAAAGACAAAGCTGTAGAAGCTTCTATCGCCCACCACGGGGTCGTGCTCAGCGGATATGGGGCCGTGGTCAACTCTAACATTCGCAGAATCTGAGGAAATCTTGATAGTATAGATTTGCTTCTGCACACGGGGGCGTGGTCAACTGATGCAGACAAACTGCAATTAATGAAGAAAGAGAAGGATGTTGGACACTGGGTCGTGCCAAATGGACACGGGGCCGTGCCCGAGCTACTGTTCAGCCTATAAATAGGGGTGCTTGGCTCATTTGCAAACCATCCCTTGGCACACCACCTCTCTCACAGTTCACCCACCACCCACCACCACCATAACACCATCATCCACCACCATCATCCATTGTCCATCATAGAGTGTGTGAGTCATCTCGGGATCCAAGATTGATCGTAAGAGTTCTTGACAATCAAAGGCCATGTTTGCCTAAGTCTCTTACATAACTTGGTGAAGACAAGTGTCTAGTGTAATACTTTTTATTTTTAATCTTTTCGCACTTTGTACTTAGTTATGTATTAATGACTTTAATAACTACTTTCTTATGTTGAAGGTGATTCTTCCTTATCGTTTGTCCGTGGTGTCTTGGCATTATTTTACTGTCTATATGAAATAAAAGATTTTCACCATTCATATCTCCACGTCTATATGGAGGTATGTTGGCTACCTGGTCAGGGGTTAAGGGAACGGTTTGGTAAGAGTCGTGCCTTGTTCAGTGTATAGATCCTGCAAGGACCTGGGTCAAATTTAGTAGGACCTCCTTCAATACCCACCGGTATTGGATAGCGGGGGTCCAAACTCTTTGATCCCCTCATATGTAAGCTACTATTAATACTATAACCCGGCTATTTAGGACTGTATCCCTGCTAACTCAGACTACTTAGCCGAGGGTAACGTCACCTTCAAAAGAGGGGCCTACCATAATATGCATTAATAACTTAATTAATTATCTTTCAATAATCTGACCCTTTAGAATTGTATCCTTGCTGACTCAAACTACTGGGTTGAGGGTAACGTCACCTTCAAAAGAGGGGCCTACTACAATAACTAAGATAATCTCTTAAAAAGTGCAAAAGTGCGGAAATAATCAAAGGTTACACTAAACACGAGTCGGAGCCAAGTGATTCATCTTGTCTATCTATTTTTATTTTTTTTTTTTTTTCAGCATTTTAGTTAGTTTTTATTTTCTAGTTTAAAAGCATTTTTTTCTAACTTTTGATTTGATTAGACGTTGAGGATAAACCAGTACTAAAAGCTCTTGTGTCCTTGGACGACCTCGGTATCTTACCAACACTATACTACGCTCACGATGGGTGCACTTGCCCATATGTGTGTTTAGTGTTAGTAAATATCATGTTTTATAAATTTAAAACTTGACTAAAAAGTGTAAAAGGGCTTAAAATAAACATTAAAACCATAACACACTACATACGCATCAGGGAGACACTTTGTTGTCGCGGCCCGCCACCAACGTCACGTCACGCGACAGTCATTTTAAACCTCATCGCGGCACGCGACGGGTATTAAAACTTGCCAAAGTTGCAAGATTGTGCATTTTGCGCCGTGGACTTGTTTTTAATATGTGATAAACTAACGTTTATGACTACTTTGATTTCAGATAACTTCGAAAGTCTTTTTGGGTGGCGATTGATGTGTTCAAAATGCAACATATAAATTTCATCAATTGTGGCATAAAACTAACCCTTTTTTAGTACTAATGTTGGAAAAAGTGTGCTTTTGTCTTCCTTTTGTATTTTCAGGATTAAATGAGCTCAAATTAACAAAAGAAGCAAAAAGACATCAAAATCTAACATAAATACAAGAAAAGGAACAAGACGTGACATGCCCGACCCCACGACAGCATCTTCCCAAGCAAAACAAGACATCAGAAGACTGAACACGCCCCGTGCTCAGCCAGCACGGGGGTGTGCCCAAATGTCAGCAGAAAAGACAAAGTGGTAGAAGCTTCTATTGCCCACCACGGGGCCGTGCTCAGCGGACACGGGGCCGTGGTCAACTATAAGATTCGCACAATCCAGGCAAATCTTCATAGTACAAAGATTCTTCTGCACACAGGGTCGTGCTCAGCGGACACGGGGGCGTGGTCAACTAATAAGACAAAGCTGCATTAAATGAAGAAAGAGAGGATGTGGACACGGGGCCGTGCCCACTGGACACGGGGCCGTGTCCGAGCTTCTGTTCAGCCTATAAATAGGAGTGCTTGGCTCAAGCTCAAACCATCCCTTGGCACACCACCTCTCTCACACTTCACCCACCACCCACCACCACCATAACACCATCATCTACCACCATCATCCATTGTCCATCATAGAGTGTGTGAGTCGTCTCGGGATCCAAGATTGATCGTAAGAGTTCTTGACAATCAAGGCCATGTTTGCCTAAGTCTCTTACATCACTTGGTGAACACAAAGTGTCTAGTGTAATACTTTTTATTTCTAATCTTGTGCACTTTTTATTTGGTTTCGTATTAATGACTTTAATAACTAGTTGCTTATGTTGAAGGTGATCTTTCTTTATCGTTTGTCCGTGGTGTCTTGAAATTATTTTACTGTCTATATAAAATAAAAGATTTTCACCATTCATATCTCCATGGTCTATATGGAGGTATGTTGGCTACCTGGTCGGGGGTTAAGGGAACGGTTTGGTAAAGGTCTTGCCATTGTTCAGCGTTTAGAGGTCCTGCAATGGACCTGGGTCAAATTTAGTAGGACCTCCTTCAATACTTAACGGTATTGGATGGCGGGGGTCCAAACTCTTTGATCCCCTCATAAGTTAACTACTATTAATACTATAACCCGGCTATTTAGGACTGTATCCCTGCTGACTCAGACTACTTAGTCGAGGGTAACGTCACCTCCAAAAGAGGGGCCTACCATAATTTGCATTAATAACTTAATTAATTATCTTTCAATAATCCACCATTTTAGGACTGTATCCTTGCTGACTCAAACTACTGGGGTGAAGGTAACGTCACCTTCAAAAGAGGGGCCTACTACAATAACTAAGATAATCTCTTAAAATAGTGCAAAAGTGCGGAAATAATCAAAGGTTACACTAGATACGAGTCGGAACCAAGTGATTCATCTTGTCTATCTGTTTTTCTTTTTATTTTATTTTTCAGCATTTTTAGTTAGTTTTTACTTTTCTTAGTTTAAAACATTTTTCTAAACTTTTATTTTTGATTAGACGTTGAGGATAAACCGGTACTAAAAGCTCTTGTGTCCTTGGATGACCTCGGTATCTTGCCAACACTATACTACGCTCACGATGGGTGCACTTGCCCATATGTGTGTTTAGTGTTAGTAAAATATCGTGTTTTATAAATTTAAAACTTGGCTAAAAATAAGTGTTAAAAAGGGCTTAAAATATACACCTAAAATATATAACACTTCACACGCATCAAGTTTTTGGCGCCTTTGCCGGGGACACAAGGATTTTAAGAAAGTTAGGAATCAACGGCCTAATCGTTTTTCGTATTTTTCATTTTTTTTCTTAATTTTTCAGCTTCTGCAGAACCCAGCATGGGTCGTGCCCGCTGAACACGCCCCGTGCCCAATCATTGGAACTGGCAATCCTGTTTTAAGTCAGACAGTAGGCTGAACACGGGGCCGTGCCCACTCAACACGCCCCCGTGCCCAAGTTTCAGTTACTGAAAACAGAACCGTAAGATCCCGAAGGTTGGTAATTTCTGACACAAACATGAGTGATACTGATACTTTTTACTTTCGGCACTCTTATGGTACTATGTGGTGTCAATTATGTGGTGGTAACCATGAAGAATTAGAATGTTTTTTTTCTAAATTATAAACCCCACTATATAGACCCATCATTTCCTAGTATCCTTAAAAGGGGCGAAAGTAAAAATAATCCTTATCTCTCCCTCGAATGCGCCCAACCGGATATTCTAGGAGAAATGCTTCTCGAAGAATTATTTCAACTAGAAGATCTAATTATTAATTGGTTGAGAGAACTTAGGAAAGATTACAATAATCTTTTCCAAGATGATAGCCAAGAAGAAGGGTTGGAACCGCATTCAAACAACTTCATTGTTTCCAATGATACTTCTAACTCTAGTGAGGACTTGAGCGATAGTCGTCCCTGTGTCGATTGTGCCGTGAAGGACTCCCCATCAACTTCGTTTGATGCATACATAGACCTGAGCGATTCGACATACACCTTCTTTAACGAGAGCCCGGGAAAGGGTTGGACTTGTCCACCTACATATAGCATAGGAATCACCCTCACCGACAACCTCTTGCGTTCTCGTCTTAATCTAGAACAATTAAGGTATCTTAGGCACTTTGGGGTTGTTCCATCTAGTAAGGAACCACCCGATCCGGAAAAGTTCCTTAAAAATAGACGCACTTCATAAAACAGCCTTCCGACACGGGGCCGTGTCCAGGTCAGCACGCCCCCGTGTCCACCAAAAGATTCCCTTCTGACTTTTGTCAGAATACGGACAAAACGTGTCAGGATCTTGCCTGCACACGGGGCCGTGTCCAGCCGACACGGGGCCGTGTCCAGCACGCTGTCGTTTTCTATAAATGCAACCAAGAACCCTGCACATTTGGACCATCCAGGGACAGAGATTTGAAAGGATTTTCTGACTTACCATCCTAGGTATGTTCTAAAAGAAGGTTCTTGCAAGCATTTTGTCCTTTCCTCTTTTATCTATTGCCTTCTTCTTCATCTTTCTTGCAACAACATCTCCATTGAAGCTTAATTCCAAGCTCCATTGTGATGATTGTTGAGTTTTTATTCAAGGAATCTTGTTAAAAATAAGTTACACAACATTGTTTTAAGTTATTTCTGCTCAAAAAAGCTTCATAAGTTAAGAAAATAATTTAAAACCACAAAATTCCTTGTTCTAAAACTCTGCAGAAAGTTGAACACGGGGCCGTGCTCATTGAGCACGGGGCCGTGTCTGTGGTACTGTTTCATTAAAACAAACTATTTTTGGTATGTTTTGCGTAGAATGTCTAGCCAAAACAGTGGAACCTCTTCTGCGCACTCAAGGAACAGTCGACGGGAAAGGAGGCCATCGATTGAAGCAACTCTCGTAAGATACGTAATGGCGCTACGTGAAACCCTTGACGAGATAACTTCGGTGGAGGAGGTCCTCATTGACCGTATAAACTATCTCTCGGTGGGGTTGGAAAACAGTTTCCAAGAAATAAACCTCTTGCAACATTCTGGTAACACCTCCCATGGAACCAATCCTCCCTCAAGAGGATTGGAACCTAGCACTTGGGATCCAAAATCCTACCGGTTGGGACGACATTCCGGCGGAACCTCCTCTTGAAGAACTCCAAGAAATCCCGGTGGAAGTTGCACCTCCTCAACCCAATGCTCATGAGCCCGCTTTTCTTCTCCCTAGGGAGATCGAAGAGTGGCTCGCCGACGTATGAGGAACCCATAACCGGAGGAAGAAGTTGTCAAGCCACTTTTAACCGAAAGATCTATCTTTTTCGGAAGTTTTGCTAGTAGAATAAATAGTAGGCTAGAACTTCTTGGATTTAGATTTCTTGTGTTTTGTTGACCTAACTATCTAATATTTTAATTTTTAGGACTATTATGTAATTCTCTCTATGATTAATGAATGATGGTTCTAGTTAATTTGGTGTTTGGATGGTGTTGCAATGAATAAAACACACTTGAGATGGCAAAGGATACAAGGGAGACTTGAACCAGCACCCCATGCAGGAAAACAGAACCGTCCGACAAATTTCTTCGTTTACAGTAAGTTCGGCACGGGCCGTGTCCGCCCAACACGGCCCTGTGCTGCACAGTCTGCAGAAAAAGACCCAGTTCAGGTAACTGGACACGGGCCATGTTCACCCAACACGCCCCCGTGTCCAGGCTTCTGTTTCTCTTGTTTTAATTTTGTTACTGGCACTTGAACACGGGGCCGTGCCCGGACAACACGGGGCCGTGTTCAGCGCCCAGTAACACAAAAATTTCGCTTTTTACACCTTTTTACACATTCAATCAACCTAAAAACTTATTTTTGGGACACATTGAGGACAATGTGTAATTTAAGTGTGGGGGATGCTAAAACCTTGAATCTTGCAAGTCCTAAATACAAGCCTTACACAAAACTCTATTGGAACCGCTAGTCACCCCAAATTTTTTCAAAAATTTTCATTTTTTTTACTTGTCTAGGTTTAACTCGGGAAATTCAAGTTCTCTAAAAGGTTATATTTTTACAAATTTACAACCGATAGCGTCGTGATAAAAAGAACCAACATAAGAAAATTATGAAAATGCATGACAAGCTTAGTTAAAATTTAATTATATATACTTGATCACATAAAAACTCATTCCCACAAAAGTGAGTTTTGATCCTTTATTGAGCAAACACTTACATATCATTTGACTAAATGCTCATTTTCGTTTCTTGTGTGAATAGCCGCTTGGTTCTTACGACTCTAGAACTTGCCATGACGATACATTCCCGGTCCTTACCAACTTAAACCCGAGTAAGTAAATGATGGAGGCATTAGGACTAACCCCTTTTTATTTCTACACCATTATTTTTTTTTTACCACCTACCCAAAATCCCCCTAGTTAGCCCCTTTGAGCCTAAACCTTTTCATTTCATAGCCCAAACCAAACACCCTTTTACCCACCAAAACCTTTTTCATTTTTTACCCTTTGTTTTAGTAACAAGTTCGGTTCTTCGTATGACTATTCAAAAATATATATATATATATATATATATATATAATTTTTGTGTTGATGATGAAGCAAAAGAAAATAAACAAACAAGTTCATCAAAAATAACTTTGTTTGAATAATAGCTTCATCAAAATAAAAGTTACAAAAATAGAAAGTCTTATGAAAACCGAAACTTGTTACGTTTTTCGCCTTTTTCTACTAACCACTAACCACTCACCCAACCACCTACCTTTAACCCAAGCCTAACCCTTCACCCAAAAAGTCCTCTTGATATTTACAAAGGTATATAAGTTAAAAAGGAGGAGGATTGATTGCTTGGCAAGCCTATGGTAGGAGTAAGTTCCATGCCGCTCTCGAGTGATCCACAAAAATACATTTTCGGCCGAGTGTTGAGTGATCCCCGTGAGGTATGTGAACTTGTATATAAATAGAATTTTACAAAGGCATGTTATGCCCCAATAAGTAATTTATCTTATGAAAAGTTTTAAATAAATCATGACGAATAAGATTGTAAATAAATAAAAATAAAACTAAATAAAGAATCTTGGAAATCCCGACACTCTATGACAAGCCCAAAACCTTCTTTTCTACCCATTCCATTTGGGAGTGTAATAGCCACATATTAAAGAATTTTGCTTGAGGACAAGCAAAGATTCAAGTGTGGGGGTATTTGATGTGTTCAAAATGCAACATATAAATTTCATCAATTGTGGCATAAAACTAACCCTTTTTAGTACTAATGTTGGAAAAGGTGTGCTTTTGTCTTCCTTTTGTATTTTCAGGATTAAATGAGCTCAAATTAACAAAAGAAGCAAAAAGACATCAAAATCTAACATAAATACAAGAAAAGGAACAAGATGTGACATGCCCGACCCCACAACAGCATCTTCCCAAGCAAAACAAGACATCAGAAGACTGAACACGCCCCGTGCTCAGCCAGCACGGGGGCGTGCCCAAGTGTCAGCAGAAAAGACAAAGTGGTAGAAGCTTCTATTGCCCACCACGGGGCCGTGCTCAGCGGACACGGGGCCGTGGTCAACTATAAGATTCGCACAATCCAGGCAAATCTTCATAGTACAAAGATTCTTCTGCACACGGGGTCGTGCTCAGCGGACACGAGGGCGTGGTCAACTAATAAGACAAAGCTGCATTAAATGAAGAAAGAGAGGATGTGGACACGGGGCCGTGCCCACTGGACACGGGGCCGTGTCCGAGCTTCTGTTCAGCCTATAAATAGGAGTGCTTGGCTCAAGCTCAAACCATCCTTTGGCACACCACCTCTCTCACACTTCACCCACCACCCACCACCACCATAACACCATCATCCACCACCATCATCCATTGTCCATCATAGAGTGTGTGAGTCGTCTCGGGATCCAAGATTGATCGTAAGAGTTCTTGACAATCAAGGCCATGTTTGCCTAAGTCTCTTACATCACTTGGTGAAGACAAAGTGTCTAGTGTAATACTTTTTATTTCTAATCTTTTGCACTTTTTATTTGGTTTCGTATTAATGATTTTAATAACTAGTTGCTTATGTTGAAGGTGATCTTTCTTTATCGTTTGTCCGTGGTGTCTTGAAATTATTTTACTGTCTATATAAAATAAAAGATTTTCACCATTCATATCTCCACGGTCTATATGGAGGTATGTTGGCTACCTGGTCGGGGGTTAAGGGAACGGTTTGGTAAAGGTCTTGCCATTGTTCAGCGTTTAGAGGTCCTGCAATGGACCTGGATCAAATTTAGTAGGACCTCCTTCAATACTTAACGGTATTGGATGGCGGGGGTCCAAACTATTTGATCCCCTCATAAGTTAACTACTATTAATACTATAACCCGGCTATTTAGGACTGTATCCCTGCTGACTCAGACTACTTAGTCGAGGGTAACGTCACCTCCAAAAGAGGGGCCTACCATAATTTGCATTAATAATTTAATTAATTATCTTTCAATAATCCACCCTTTTAGGATTGTATCCTTGCTGACTCAAACTACTGGGGTGAAGGTAACGTCACCTTCAAAAGAGGGGCCTACTACAATAACTAAGATAATCTCTTAAAATAGTGCAAAAGTGCGGAAATAATCAAAGGTTACACTAGATACGAGTCGGAACCAAGTGATTCATCTTGTCTATCTGTTTTTCTTTTTATTTTATTTTTCAGCATTTTTAGTTAGTTTTTACTTTTCTTAGTTTAAAACATTTTTCTAAACTTTTATTTTTGATTAGACGTTGAGGATAAACCGGTACTAAAAGCTCTTGTGTCCTTGGACGACCTCGGTATCTTGCCAACACTATACTACGCTCACGATGGGTGCACTTGCCCATATGTGTGTTTAGTGTTAGTAAAATATCGTGTTTTATAAATTTAAAACTTGGCTAAAAATAAGTGTTAAAAAGGGCTTAAAATATACACCTAAAATATATAACACTTCACACGCATCAGCGATCAAGCTTGCATGAGAACCGAACACACGAACTAAAGAAGCTTCTGCTACTATATTAGTCTCTTTTGTTTGAAAAACTTGTGTAGGACTTTTATAAACATCTTTTGAATGTTTTAAACTTTTGTAAATATAAGTTTGAATGTTTTGAACTCTATGTAAATGTCGTTACGTTGATGTTTTAGAA
Organism: Helianthus tuberosus; assembly: GCA_030545235.1. Classification (NCBI taxonomy): domain Eukaryota; kingdom Viridiplantae; phylum Streptophyta; class Magnoliopsida; order Asterales; family Asteraceae; genus Helianthus; species Helianthus tuberosus. Next base: position 167,148,128 of record CM060423.1, on the reverse strand, counting down.
AATGGTATTTAAATGTACAATATATTATATGAGATATTCAATAAATGTAAGGGTCTTACATTACAGCTGGAAAAATCGGAAATTGTAATATGACGAAAGAGGACTATGACCAGGTTGATTCAGAAGAATTAGAACTGATGGATATCATATGGAACATGGCGAGAATTTTAAGACGAGCATAGAGATTTGCTGAAATCACATGAAGACAGTGTTTCTTTGTATCTTATTCTAAACTGGGTTTTGACAAGTCAAATGTAACCTGTTTCAGGTGCAAACGAAAAGGACATTTTAAAAGAGAGTGCACATATCAAGAAAATCAAGACGACATCTATCCTTTCGATGATTATTACAAACAAGCAATTTATCATAAACAGCAAAGGCCACAGATTGAAGTTGGACCTTCAAAATCGAAAAACAAAGTGTTAGTCGTCATACAAGAAGATGAAGGTTTTAACTGGAATAATATGTTTTCTCAAACTGATGGACGAGCAATGCTTGCTGAAGTTCGTGAAGAATCTGAACAGACGGTTAAAGAAGTTGAAGAAGAATGTTGTTTTGATAAAATTTCTAGAAATTCTGGTGTTTCTGTAGCTGATGAAATTTATAATAATTTTGCAGAAATGTACTACAGTTGCGTCGGAATTAGCAGGGAGTTTATAAAATTTCTCGAAATTCTGGTGTTTCTGTAGCTGATGAAATTTATAATAATTTTGTAGAAATGTACTACAATTGCGTCGGAATTAGCAGGGAGGAAAGAGAGAAGGAAAAGGTAATGAAAGAAGACCAGGTGATGGCAGCTTAGATTGTTGACGACGATGGTAAAAAAGGTGAAACTGAGAGTAAGTTTGATATTATACCATGTGAAGTCTGTGCAGAAAATGAGGAATTTTTCAAACAAATACGCACAGTTCTTGAGAAAAAAAAAGATTCTCTAAACAGAACTTATGTTGAGGTTGCTGAAAAAGAAAATTTTCTTGCACAAAAATGCAAAGAAGCAGTTGAATATGAAGAGTTTTTGAATCAAACTCACTCAGAGTTTGAGAAAAAAGAACGGTTTCTAATACAAAAATGCAAAGAAATTCTTGAAAAAGAAAAGGTTTTGAATCAACAAGAAAATGATTTGACACAAAAATGCAATGAACTTGAAAAAGAAAATGAAATTTTGAAGCAAAAGTGTTTAGTAAAATGTAATGAGTGTGTCCAAAAGACACAAATCTTCAAGAATTGCAAAAACACAATGATGTGTTGAAATTTGATTGTTTCAGTATGAAAGAAGCGTATGATGAAATGAGTAAGAAACTTAAACCTTTTATTGAAACATTCAAAAAAGATGCAGAAACTATACGATTTCTTGAAGAAAATTATAAAGCGAAACAAAAGACAGTAAATCTCTATTTTGATCAAATTGCTTTGCTAAAACATGAATTAGTAGAAACTGAAAAGAAAAATAAAAAATAATGAGTTACTCAGCTAATTCATATATTCTTGAACGAATTTTCCAAATTCCAGTAGAAAAGAATGAATCTGAAAACAAAACTGTTGAAATGGCCAAAGGGTCAGAATATCATCAGGTTCCATCTCCAATGATGAGAAATTATTGTCAACGAGATGGTGAGAAGGTGGAAAAAGCGCTGAATATCAAATTAAAATCTTTTTCAAATGAAATTGATCAACTGCATGATGATATTGATGTGACTTACACCAAATTTGATGATGGTATACCAGAGTTGGTAAATGATATAGTTGAAAATGTTTTTAAAAATGAAAATCAAAATGATTCCACCAAAAATGAAAATTCCAAATCACAAGTTAAAAATAGCTCCGTTAAGCTATTTTTAACGCAGACTTTTATCGGCCAAAAGTGGTCAAGTTCGGATTATTATCGGCAAATAACTGAGTTGGGATTTATTATCGGCCAAGTTGAAAAAGTTGGGATTATTTAAATCCAATTTGCCTTAATTTTATTGAAGAGCAGACCATCTATTTTACAACTTAACATGGATAGCGGCTTGCATGTATTTTGTTACAGATGGATGATCTATATGCAGTTTTAAACAATTGATACAGTCGAGGAGAAGAATGATCCTCTCTCTCGTCTTGTTACAATCATGCTCTTCATATACTCTGTGTCCACAACCTCTTTTATCTCCGATGAAGCATACCCATCTTCATTTATATCCGTAGAAACACCCTGCGAACTAAACCAGGGCATCAGTCTCTCTCCTATTCGCAAAGAAGTCTATGACGACGGTCATATACTTGACATGACTCATCCCTATATTCCGGATATGCCGTCATGGGGATCGGACGAGGGTCATGGAGAACGGCTCACATTGAAATAGTATGACTTACCAACTATATTTATACCAAGACTAGATTCTTTCTAGTATGAATCAATAGAGTAATGGTTGTGATGGACAAAGCTAAAGTATTGATCAAGATAACAGCATTTGATTTATTTAAAAGGTTAGCTGATTCTAGAGATAATTATGCTTTGAATTCTGAGCATCAAGGCAAGTTGCCTACTTCACTTTGACAACTATCATTTGTTGATTTGGATGACGACAAAGGTCATGTGTTTCATTATATTTTTACTTTATTCTTTTCCAGTTTCTAGTGCTCTGGTCCTTGTCTGGACTAAATTCTTTTTAAATTTACAACAAGATCTGTTAACATTTTAGTATTTTACATTCAAAAGTGAAAGAAATATAGTCTTTTTGGGATATATGGAGTAAGTTATGTGGTAGAATTTCCAAATCAAGTTAAGAACATTTTATTAAATTAAAAGACTGGCCAATTACAGAGATAATTATGCTTTCAGTTTAGTTATTAGGCCAGGGCGTGTGGCTTCGCGCCACCCCGCCACCTCATCAAAATTAGCGCCCTCTGGCGCCCCACCCCACCCCGCCCCGAGCCCGCCATTGAACGGGCGCTAAAGCCCTCTCGCCAGCCCACTAACGGGCAAAATAGCGGCAGCATGTGAGACCCATTCCTTTTCCACCAATGAAATTTCCTTTTTTGATTTCCTTTTTCTTTTTTTATATTGTTTAAAAGAGGCTTTAAACCATTACAAGGATGTTAAAAGAATGGGCTTTAAAGCCCCCCATATGAGGTGGCGTCTACGTGGCCCTATTGTGTCGTGATAAAGCCCCTAGGGGCTTTATACCACACCCTACAGCCTTAGAAATCATATTAGAACTCCAAAAGGCATTATATTGTATTTATAACCCTCTCGGTTGTTCTATTATTAAAATTGCATTACTGTAAAAATATATTTATTTTTTTTGTGATCGTATATACTTTTTTTGTTCTGTATGGCACAACATCATTAAAGACTTATTTCAAGAAAATAGGAATGCAAATGTACTTCCACTCATATAGAAAAAGAAAACAAATTTTGTGTTTACAATTAATTTTTGTCCATTATAAAAAAAGAAAAATCTATATGGGTCTAAACTGAATGTCTTCCATAATAAGCCCACTAAACGTCTTATGGTTGCCAAGTCTCAACATAAGATCCATGTTGACTCTAGTGGCAGGTTGGAATTCCCAAATTTTCACTTCAATCCATCCATCCTTCCTTTGGCGTGGAATGCCATATGTTTTGGGTTCATTGAGTGGGTTGTGGGTGTTTTGACCAGCCTTTGGTCTAATAACTGGGGTTTGAGGACTAGTTAAATAGATATACCAAATATTATCTCTGGTTTCGCATTCTTCTTTGACTTTCACATGCACCTCAAATCTAGATTGGTCCTTTGGTAATTTGTAGACAAGGTAACATGCATATGTTGTTTCACATGATATTAGTTGGGACTGGAGTTTAGTACTGATAATAATCTCTATAATTGCACTGAACGGCTTTTCCAAATCTGAGAAAACTTAGAAAGTCATCGCACATGTAAAAGATTCACAAAAGATAGTAATTTATATAAGAAATCTGACAGGGAGATATAAAATAACCTTGATTGTTTGGTTGAAAACGTCTCGCCATTTGGGCCCCAACGCAGTATGAGAGCCGCTGATAGCATATGGCATTTCTTCCCAGTTTTGTCAAGAGAAAACCACTGTCAAACAATAAGTATATAGATATGTTTAGCAATTCAAAATATAATCATCCCCAGCCATGTTCAAAGGCTCCAAACAACTACATATGAGAAAAAACAGATGGACTTAGAATGCTTCTCTTCCTCTTGTCATCACTAATTAAGAACCCTACACTTCCCTCTTTGTTCTCCACCACAATCTTTTTTTTTTTTTTTGACCGCTTCATTATGTCTTTATAATCAGTAGGCAGTTTTTCTTCCCAATTTGCATCTGAATCTGATATGGGTTGCTTCTCATCTGTATTTTCCACCTGTAGATCAACATAATGTTATCGTGGCAGCTGGACACTATAAGAAATTTAAATGATATTAATTAATTAATTAATTAATTAATTAATGATGTACATGAATAATCAAACTTTAATTTGTAAACTTACGTTCTCCAAGGGCTGAAATTCAATGCCTTCTACTTCTACTATGAAGTAAGCACTACTATCGAAGCCCTCAAACAAAATCCGAAGATCAACTCTTCTGTGGTCACAAGTAAACTGATACAATTCACACATCCACCATCCGTCTTCTCTCTCATACACCATGTGTGAAATTAAACTCTTACTCTCCCCTTGTAATCTGTGTTTGAGGGATATAGGTTCACATCTTCTCTCCGTTTTGTACTCAAACTTGAACACAAGGTTCACCGTGTACGTGATTCCTGGTGACAAGAACTGAGTTTTTACATGTGTTTTCAATATGTCATCTCCATACCATTTGTAGGTGCCCACAGCAAATCTGCGTAAATAGCAGCAAAGAATGATACATTGTAGGTGGCATGTACTTGTTAAATACTCTCAAAAGCTACAAACTGGAAAACTCACCTTGAATTATCTTTATTCCAGAATCTATCAAACACGACATCTGAAACCAAACATTCTCCCATAGAGATCAGCTCACAGTGTTCTCCCTTCTTATTTAATGAAAACCACTGCACGTCCATTAAACAAGTTCAAGTTAGATCGTGCATGTTAAAAGTTACATGTGATGGTAGCACTAGGAGGAGCAGTGTCACTTAATGGGACGGTAAATGGCATGTGATATTCTATAATACAGACCCAGAAGCTAATTATCGTTTTGCCGCTGTTACGGAGGATCCCTTTGGACTGAAACTTCATCGGTTCAACGTCAGATCTGTAGTTCAGAGGACATTGTTTGTTCCATTCACCTATAAACTCTTGATAATTGACCAATTCTAGACTTCTCTCAAGTTCTGCCACAACCTCAGCCATCTTTGGCCGATCTTCACGAGATTCCTTCAAACATTGATACGCAATGTCTGAAAATATTTCTGAAGTACTCTGCTCCAATGGTTGAATGGTCGGATCTTTGAAGATGATATCATTTAACTTGTTCTGTTCATAGCTCTTAATCCACGTGGTCATTAAGATCTCCTTAACATGATCCTTGCTATCAAGCGTATAACATAATCTCCCACATAAAACTTCAAATAAGACCACACCAAAAGAGTATACATCCGACTTTTTCGTTAGGGTGTGTGTCACCGCATACTGTGGATCACAGTACCCAGGGGTACTTGCTGCAACTGTGACAGTAACAGAGCTATGCTCATTAGCGGGGCCCATTATTGATAATCCAACGTCAGAAACTTTAGCATTCCATTGGTCATCAAGTAGGATGTTGGCGCTTTTTACATCATAGTGGATAAGTCTTTGGTGTGTATCCCTTTGATGATGAAGGTACCTTAGCCCCTTTGCGGCATCCAAACATATCTTGAGACGTTGTGACCACGTGAGATGGGAGTCCAAATAGCGGTCAAGGCTTCCACGAGACACATGCTCGTACACAAGGATCATCTCATCCCCTTGGTAACAAAATCCAAGAAGAGAGACAATATTTTCATGCCTGTTACAGGAAAGAGTCCTGATCATTTTCAAGAACTTAGGGATTCCTTGTCCATACTTCGGATCAATACACTTAATAGCAGTCATGCTTCGGCCCTTACAGTGAGACACTTCTCTATAAACCTTCCCAAAAGCACCACCTCCAATATAGTTCTTCTCAACGTTGAAGTGGTTGGTGGCTGATGTTATCTCTTCCAGCGGGATTGTAAGATCTTGTAATTGCTGCCAGAATATACCAACATATTTGGGGATCAGATAATAGTTACTAAATACAAATCAAGGGTGGGAAAGCAATTGCAAGTGCACAGCTTGACACAAGATGTTATCATATGCAAACATTTTCATTTCAATTCGTTGGCGTATTTCGATTTTAATTCATTCCGCAATCCTATTTCTTTGGTGTTTAGAGTGAATCAACTGAACTCTTTCACATGAACAAAAGGAACAAAAAAATAAAACACTTGAAGGAGAAAAATAACATTCTTGCTATGCCTTTTAAGGAAGCTCCCCTTATAAATATATGTATCTTCATTCTATATAAGTCTAGTGAAATTCCCAAATAAGCTAACATCCTACAAACATAATGCACCTTCTGATATCTGAGTGCAGTCTCAAGTTCTGTCACAACCTCTGCCATCCTTGGCCGATCTTCACGAGATTCCTTCAAACATCGATACGCAATGTCTGAAAATATTTCTAAAGTGCTCTGCTCCAAGGGTTGAATGGCCGTATCTTTAAAGATGATATCATTTAACTTCTTCTCTTCATAGCTTTCAATCCACGTGTGCACTAAATTCTGCTCAACACGACCATTGCTATACGTACAACATAACCTCCCACATAAAACTTCAAATAAGACCACACCGAAAGAGTATACGTCTGACTCTTTTGTTAGGGTGTGCGTCATCGCATACTGCGGATCACAGTACCCAGGGGTACCTGCTGCAACGGTGACAATATCCGACTGCTGCTCATTAGCGGGGCCCATTATTGATAGCCCGAAATCAGAAAGTTTACCATTCCATTGGTCATCAAGTAGGATGTTGGCGCTTTTTACATCATAGTGGATAAGTCTTTGGTATGTCTCCCTTGGATCATGAAGGTAACTTAATCCCTCTGCTGCATCGAGGCATATCTTTAGACGCTGTAACCACGTAAGATGAGGGGAATTTAAATAGTGCTCGAGGCTTCCACGAGATGCATAGTCATATACCAGGATCATCTCATCCCCTTGGTAACAAAATCCCAGAAGAGAGATGAGATTTTCATGGCTGTAACAGGAAAGCGTTGTGATCTCTTTCAAGAACTCGGGTATTCATTGTCCATGCCTAGGATCCAGACGCTTGATAGCAACCATGCTTCGTCCCTTAGAGTGAGACACTTCTCCTTTATAAGCTTTCCCAAAACCACCCACTCCAATACGCTTCTCATCGTTGAAGTTGTCGGTGGCTGATGTTATCTCTTCCAGTTGAATTCTAAGATGTTGGAACTGCTGTAAGAATGAATCCATAATTATCAAAGATTAGCTTTCTGTGATTAGTAATCTTTGTTAACTAAAACAGGGAGCTGAAGCCTGAAAGATGATTAATAAAGGAAGGATACACAAGAATAATTTGTTGTGATCTGCGAAATGAAAAGCAATGCCTTGAAACATGATTAATTTGAATACAGTACAACACTGACCCCACTAGTTACCAAATTATTACAATATATAATATATAATATATAATGTTGGGTGTGTCACCTTACATACCAGCTGTTATAATCTTAAAAAAAGTAGGGGTTCCTAATTGCTATCATGGTTGCTTACGTAATAGGTTCTAGAAGACTTTTGACCGTATTTTACTAAATGATCAAACTCTAATTGATTCACAACAAATGAAAAAAATAAATAAGTAAATAATGAAGTTACAATATTTTTTTCTTTGAACGGCATGTGACTCTACTCTAGTTGTAAGCTACACCAATATATTCTTAATTTTACAATATGTCAGGAGAATTGAAATCTAGTCTTTTCTCAAGAGGTTCTACTACAAAAGTCAAAAGCTCGAAAGACAATAATTAAGAGTAAAATGTTAAACGATTATAAGAATTGGCATATAAGAAGTGTATAAGCTTTAACAAACAGAAATTAATCAAAATAAGTTCTAAAGACAAATAAATAACAAATATACAAGGTAAAAAGAGACCATTTATGGTAACAGGAAAGTAAAATGAATTATATACAACTTAACTAACGGGGGCCCGGGGTGTTCGGAGCTGCATTCGTGTCCGCAGGACGTGCGGGCATGCACGAGTTCAATTAAATTCCAGTGCAGAAACTCATTTTTTGCACCCCCCTGCGCGCGGGTAGGACTTGTGGTAAAACATGTCATAAAGCTACAATGTAGTAGTAAAGACTTTACCTTATAAACAACCACTAACTTTGTTCACACACCAATGGGACAAAGTATTTACCCCACCTTTTGAGACTTTCATTCACACACCCAACATATAAGTCCTTTGCTACTAACTATTAGTTTTTGTTAAATATACATGTAAAATAGCATATATACAAGGGTATTTTGATGTAATAAACATATAAAAATTTTCAAAAATCTTTTTCTAGTGTAATCGCTATTTATAAAATAGCCGTCGCTATTCGCTACCTGCCTGACCCGCATGTTGACCAACCCCTCCCCCCCCCCCCCCCCCCCCTCAATCTGCTGTTTTTTTCTTGTATAAGTTTGGGTGTTGATGATAATGATATGAGAAGAAATTAAAAAGGCATACCTAAACAGTGTTTGACCACTTTATTTTAATTTTCAGCATCTCCGTATGTTAAACATACGACAAATTTAATATTTGGATTTGCAGAGCAGTTGGGTTTAATTTTAGTCTTAGACAACAAAGAATACCGTAACTTAATGCCCCATGAGAAATCAGCTCAACTTATTGGCCCATCCAGATAACGACTTCTCTAACCCATGAATTGAGTCGAACACCTTCAAGACAGCAGCAGTTGGGACAACAGCTTTGTTCATATGACCACTAACCGTGTCAAGCGCGTCTGGTTGAGCACGAATCGGACGAACAGCGGATTCTAAACGTGGTAACCGTTGATTAATCTGTTCTAACCTATTTAACGCTGCAAAGATGTCTAGTAACTTCAATAGCTTTATCGGATCCTTCTTACTCTCGGTAACCGTCTTCCCGAACTGGAGAAACGCGAGCATACCCGCTTGGGCTGCTATATTCGCGAAACAATCACGCCACACATCCAACTCCAACTTCTCAAACACATCGTTACAAAGTTTATATTCAGCCTCGAACAAATGCTTCACGGCAAACTCTAAATGCTCGCTCCATTTCGTTATGTAACCTTGGATGCTATTCACATCGTTAAACTCCGAAACCGAAATCTCCAAATACTCCAAGTTTAAAGCGCGTAAACTCGCTCTAACAATCGAGCTACGCACATCAACGTATATAGATTTACATCTTTCAAGCCTGTTGTTAACGATCAAGCTCCCGATAATATCCTGCAACTTTTTAATTACGGGGACTGGTAAAGGTGACGGGGAAATGCAGACTTGTTCGTCTTTTAACGGAGACAATGACAGAGGCAACGTGACGCTGTTTTCGGTCAAAAGCCGACGAAACTCACCCTCTAATCTATCTAACGAAACCGCTAACAACCCGCCATCAAAACAACCCCTTTCTTCATGCTGCAAATCTTTAAGACGCGTTATAGCGTTTTTCAAACTCGAAATGTATTGTTTATCAGCTACGTTATAATCCTCTAAATACTCAACAATATCACCCAACCACTCAACCGCCATCCCACAGTTATCCGACAGAAACTTAACCGCACCCCGCAAGTTTCCCAACACTTTCAGGTACCCCGACAGATCGGATTTTGGGTCCGATAACGACTTCTCTAACCCGTGAATTGCGTCGAACACCTTCAAGACAGCAGCAGCTGGGACAACAGCTTTGTTTATATGACCACTAACCGTGTCAAGCGCGTCTGGTTGAGCACCAATCGGACGAACAGCGGATTCTAAACGCGGTAACCGTTGATTAATCTGTTCTAACCTAGGCTCAGATTGTTGTAATGCTAACCCTAGGGTTTTGGATTTTTCTAAATTAAGTTTCAATGAGTTCTTCATAGAGTTCAAACTAGTGATATTAATAATAAGATCATCTTCACCCAATGAACCCATATCATCAGAATTAATAACAAGCCCTAGATTCAGTTTACTAGTATAAAGCAATAACACTGATATGAATTGAAGGTTATGTATGTGATTGTGGAAACAAAATATTATTTGAAATTGAGAGTGGGGAAGAGGGAAACTTACGATTGATGGAAGAACGGTAATAATGGGGTTTTGAAGATTGAAGAGTGATGAATAATTGGATTTCGATGAGAATTATCAATTATGTGTGAAAATTTTGAAAGTGGTAGATAGTGTGATCTGTATATGCCTTTTCTGATTGTTGTTAACTTTATGCTTTTTGAATTTTGACCTTTTTTTCCTTCTTTTTATAGCGTAAATTATGTTTATGGTTTTAGGTTTTTTTTTTTTTTTTTAATATTGTTTATTTGTTTCTAATTTTTTTTCGAACCATGACTTTCATTGGAAAACGGCCTGCTGCCAAGCCGCTAGCAAGGTGAAACAACTACACAAACAAAACAAAACAGACAAATTCATATTGAAACACTTTCATTTGGTCTACTCCAAGTTTTTGGATTTGTTGCTAATCACAAGAAACTATAATATTTGATCTACCCCAATATGCTTTTAATTTTTATCGGCTTGTTAGAGAATGAATAAGCATTGGTTCCTAACTCTCCACAAACTCCAACACACGACCATCAACATCGCTTGAATGAGCCGTCTCTTATGACCGTGTTCCGGAACAAACTTATGATGGTCAAAAATGTCTTTAACGGAGAAGAAGTAAAGGGGAGGGAGTTTACACCATGAACTGATATGCTGCCAAACTACCGTGGGAGTAATACATAATGTAAAACTATGGTTAATGGATTCGTTTTCATTCCTGCAAAACAGCACAAGGATGTACTCTGGATGATGTTTCTTCTCACTAATTCATCTGTAGTCGGAAGCCTTTCCAGCAGCGTTCTCCACCCAGACACATTTAACTTTAGCAGGATCCAGCTATTCCAATCTAATCTGGGGCTGTTTTGGTTATCTTCACCTGATAGAATAAGTTTCTTAACTATCGCAGTAGAGAATGAATCCAACATCACTCCAACCCATTTATCCACCCCTTAGCCAAAGTGTATCGGGGACAACATGGCTTTAAGACTATTCAGCTCATTTATGGCTTCTTCTTGGACAATTGTTGTTTATTTGTTTCTAATGCTTTAATGGCATATTCAGATCTCTTCATTTTTTTTACCTTGTAATTTTACTAAAATTAATTATATTTTCTCTCCTCTTTTATCATTACATTTTCTCTCTCCTCCACTCACATTTTACTAAAATTAATTATATTTGAGTTAATTACTGTTTTCGTCCCTGTGGGTTGTCAAAAATACTATTTCAGTCCATTAGTTTAAAAATTGCGATTTCAGTCCCTGTGGTTTCACTTTCATAACCATTTCAGTCCACCTCCGTTAACCCCATCCATTTATTATGTTAAGTACACGTGAATTGACCATAATGCCCTTATTAATAAAAAACAAAAAGATGTCTAAATGAGTTAATTACTGTTTTCGTCTCTGTGGTTTGTTAAAAATCACTATTTCAGTCCATGTGGTTTCACTTTCGTAACCATTTCAGTCCAGTATCCTAACGCCGTCTATTTTACCGTTAAGTTTTTAATGAAATACCTAAATTACCCTTGTGTTAATTAAATTGGATTGTAGGGTTCGACCCACCATGGCTTCAGTAGAAGTAGAAGTAGAAGTCTGGTACTATTTTTACATACATGGTTCCAAAATTTTAATTTTGGATTTTAGAATGAGAAAATGTCCAGATAAGCATTATTTTTTAAAGTTATTATGTTAATTGATGCTAGGAAGATATTAATTGGGGTGGGGTAATGGGTCATCGGACATTAAGAGGGTGGGGTTGTGATGCCGGAGAAGATGACCGGAAACTTTTGCCAGAAGTGAGAGCAGGGATGGAGTGGGGTGGGGTAGCGTGGGGTTGCGTTTTAACAAGTGGGTCCTAGAATACGATCTTTTAAATTTCCATGGTTTTTTTTATTTAATTAACACAAGGGTAATTTAGGTATTTCATTAAAAACTCAATGGTAAATACATGGTGTTAGGAGACTGGACTGAAATGGTTACGAAAGTGAAACCATAGGGACTGAAATAGTGATTTTTGACAAATCACAGGGATTGAAACAGTAATTAACTCATTTAGATATCTTTTTGTTTTTTTATTAATAAGGGCATTATGGTCAATTCACGTGTACTTAACAGAATAAATGGATGGGGTTAACGGAGGTGGACTGAAATGGTTACGAAAGTGAAACCATAGGGACTGAAATCACAATTTTTGAACTAATGGACTGAAATAGTGATTTTTGACAAACCACAAGGACGAAAACAGTAATTAACTCATTATATTTTCTCTCCTCTTTTATCATTATGTTTTCTCCCTCCTCCACTCACATCCACTTTCAAAATATATTAAAAAATATAGAGGGTGAATAATGTCCCCTCAAATTTACAGATGAATAGTAACATTTTCTCTACTCTGCACATAACCATTTCCAACCACCTACAATCACTTTTCATAATCTAAAAAGCTTCGTCACAGAATTTGAGGGACAGATTGTGAATGCTCTAAGAACTGGAACAGTTATCGAACCGGTTTTGGTTCATTGGTTCGTTTTATGGATCTGGTTGAATCGGAGTTAAAAACTATATTAGTTTAAAAAATTATGTAAATAATTGGTATATGTTGTGAAACTAGCCTAATATCAAACATTAAGAGAAAGAGATTTAGGGAGAAAGAGATATTTCATTGACAGATATATCATACAAGAGAGATAATGGGAAGTATATATAGAAGAAGAAAACTTGGAAAATAAGCTAATTTGTTTTTGGTGTTGATAACCATAATATTAATAATATATTTATAACACTCTCCCATGGTTATCAACTTGATACGCTTGGAGATGCTGCCTCGTTAAAAACCTTGCCAGGAAAACCCAGTGGGACAAAACCCTAGCTAAAGGAAAAAAGAGTGCAGCGCGTATCGTCTCCCCCTGATACTTCTGGATCATGTACGTTGTCTCGTTAAAAACCTTACTAAGAAAACCCAATGGGATAAACTTAGTGAAGGGAAAAGAGTGCAATTTGTATAATATTCCCCCTCATTTGAACATGTATTCTTCAAGTGACTAGTGCCCATTTTTCTTGAAAGTTTCTCAAATTTATTGTACTCAATGATTTGCCGCTTGATCCCTTAATGTGCAATTCTTTATGTTCGCAATGTTGTATATCTTCATATGAGCCTTCTAGTGCCTCTTCTTTTAAATAAATTTCATAAGATCCACAACTGTGATTTGTTACATACCCTGCATTTACAAAACTAACCAAACTTGTTTTGTTAGGTTAGTAAAATATAAATTCATATCTTACATACCTTAGATGTATTGAAATAGATGTTTTCCCATTTCAATATTTCGTCGTTTAAAACATGCTATATTAAATCGATAAATTCAATAAAGATATATAAAATCATGAATACATGGCAAGAAATACTAATGCACAATTGCACTTAAAGATGGTACCTCAAGACCAAAAATTTCAATTTCTTTCATATGAAGCTATAACAGCCATTTTATATATCAAGTAATTGAACAACCTTTAACGTAGTTAAAGGATAAGCTTTGTCCATGGTAAAACGCGTCAAACTCTTATAGATATAGTTTGATTGATTACACATATACTCGAACTGCAGGTCGAGCAATAATTACAATGTGTCAAGGTCATTTAAAAATTCTCCCTTTAAAAGCTCGACAGTTTTTCTCGATGGTGCCTAGACATCATCATTGTAAACTGCGATTATAGTGAACTTTTAAGCGAGGACTTTTGATAAAGATGGATGATATTATCAAACTCATATTGCTCTTTATCAGAATATCTCATGAGTGTACAACACTCAATCCAACTATTTTATCCATGCTATCTTTTAAGTTTATAAAGATACATTCATATTAATTATTCTTGTGGTTATCAACACCTAAAATAGATTAGGCTTGTTCACAAATTTCCTATCTTATATATAGCCTCTTGTACATCTTCTAATATACACTCATTCAATAATATCAATATCTTCATCCCTATTGTTCTCTTGTATTGTTTTGCTATTAGGCTAGTTGCACAACAGTATAAACACTATATTTTATGTTGATAAGAGTATATATTTTAAATGAGTATTTAAATATATTGTGTTATGAAGCAAAATAAAAAATCATTTTAAGTTTATAAAGAAAAACTTCATGTTCCTCTTGAAGATTTGCAAGTAAACGAAACTCTGCACTTTCTGGAAAAGCCAGTAGAGATCATGGACCGAGAGACAAAGAAACTCCGACGCTCTCGCATTCCCTATAGTGAAGGTTCGCTAGGAAGGCAAACGCGGCGCCGAGTTCACTTGGGAACTCGAAAGTGATATGAAAGCTAAATATCCACAACTCTTTGTTACGCCTGCGCCTTAATTTCGGGACGAAATTCCTTAAAGTATGGGAGGCTGTAACAACCCGATTTTCGGATCGTTACTAATCACCGTCATTTCATTCTTGATTGCTTGTACTCCTGAGATTTCGATTATCGCAATGGGTTTAAACTACATTTTGACGCATTTAAAACGCATGTTACAACACTTATTCAGAAACACAGTTATCGCATTTAAAACGCTGTTTACAACGCTTACTATTCAGACGCATTTATCGCATGTTTCATCGCTTGTTTAGACTAAACGCTATCGCAACGCAGACTCGAAACGCGGATTTACTTTTATGCATCTTAGTTGTTATGTGTGTTATTTGTGTGATTACTTGTTTAATGTTATGTGGTTATTGTTTTGGTCAAAAATTACCTAAGCAATTTAGTGATCAAATTAGTTAAGTGAGGTAGTGTGCTAAGAATGTGTGTTGTAAATATGCTTGGTTCTTACGACTCTAGAACTTGCCATGACGATACATTCCCGGTCCTTACCAACATAAACCCGAGTAAGTAAATGATGGAGGCATTAGGACTAACCCCTTTTTATTTCTACACCATTATTTTTTTTTTTACCACCTACCCAAAATCCCCCTAGTTAGCCCCTTTGAGCCTAAACCTTTTCATTTCATAGCCCAAACCAAACACCCTTTTACCCACCAAAACCTTTTTCATTTTTTACCCTTTGTTTTAGTAACAAGTTCGGTTCTTCGTATGGACTATTCAAAAATATATATATATATATAATATATATATATATATATATATTATTTTTGTGTTGATGATGAAGCAAAAAAAAATAAACAAACAAGTTCATCAAAAATAACTTTGTTTGAATAATAGCTTCATCAAAATAAAAGTTACAAAAATAGAAAGTCTTATGAAAACCGAAACTTGTTACGTTTTTCGCCTTTTTCTACTAACCACTAACCACTCACCCAACCACCTACCTTACCCAAGCCTAACCCTTCACCCAAAAAGTCCTCTTGATATTTACAAAGGTATATAAGTTAAAAAGGAGGAGGATTGATTGTTTGGCAAGCCTATGGTAGGAGTAAGTTCCATGCCGCTCTCGAGTGATCCACAAAAATACATTTTCGGCCGAGTGTTGAGTGATCCCCGTGAGGTATGTGAACTTGTATATAAATAGAATTTTACAAAGGCATGTTATGCCCCAATAAGTAATTTATCTTATGAAAAGTTTTAAATAAATCATGACGAATAAGATTGTAAATAAATAAAAATTAAAACTAAATAAAGAATCTTGGAAATCCCGACACTCTATGACAAGCCCAAACCTTCTTTTCTACCCATTCCATTTGGGAGTGTAATAGCCACATATTAAAGAATTTTGCTTGAGGACAAGCAAAGATTCAAGTGTGGGGGGTATTTGATGTGTTCAAAATGCAACATATAAATTTCATCAATTGTGGCATAAAACTAACCCTTTTTAGTACTAATGTTGGAAAAGGTGTGCTTTTGTCTTCCCTTTTGTATTTTCAGGATTAAATGAGCTCAAATAACAAAAGAAGCAAAAAGACATCAAAATCTAACATAAATACAAGAAAAGGAACAAGATGTGACATGCCCGACCCCACAACAGCATCTCCCAAGCAAAACAAGACATCAGGAAGACTGAACACGCCCCGTGCTCAGCCAGCACGGGGGCGTGCCCAAGTGTCAGCAGAAAAGACAAAGTGGTAGAAGCTTCTATTGCCCACCACGGGGCCGTGCTCAGCGGACACGGGGCCGTGGTCAACTATAAGATTCGCACAATCCAGGCAAATCTTCATAGTACAAAGATTCTTCTGCACACGGGGTCGTGCTCAGCGGACACGAGGGCGTGGTCAACTAATAAGACAAAGCTGCATTAAATGAAGAAAGAGAGGATGTGGACACGGGGCCGTGCCCACTGGACACGGGGCCGTGTCCGAGCTTCTGTTCAGCCTATAAATAGGAGTGCTTGGCTCAAGCTTAAACCATCCTTTGGCACACCACCTCTCTCACACTTCACCCACCACCCACCACCACCATAACACCATCATCCACCACCATCATCCATTGTCCATCATAGAGTGTGTGAGTCGTCTCGGGATCCAAGATTGATCGTAAGAGTTCTTGACAATCAAGGCCATGTTTGCCTAAGTCTCTTACATCACTTGGTGAAGACAAAGTGTCTAGTGTAATACTTTTTATTTCTAATCTTTTGCACTTTTTATTTGGTTCGTATTAATGATTTTAATAACTAGTTGCTTATGTTGAAGGTGATCTTTCTTTATCGTTTGTCCGTGGTGTCTTGAATTATTTTACTGTCTATATAAAATAAAAGATTTTCACCATTCATATCTCCACGGTCTATATGGAGGTATGTTGGCTACCTGGTCGGGGGTTAAGGGAACGGTTTGGTAAAGGTCTTGCCATTGTTCAGCGTTTAGAGGTCCTGCATGGACCTGGATCAAATTTAGTAGGGACCTCCTTCAATACTTAACGGTATTGGATGGCGGGGGTCCAAACTATTTGATCCCCTCATAAGTTAACTACTATTAATACTATAACCCGGCTATTTAGGACTGTATCCCTGCTGACTCAGACTACTTAGTCGAGGGTAACGTCACCTCCAAAAGAGGGGCCTACCATAATTTGCATTAATAATTTAATTAATTATCTTTCAATAATCCACCCTTTTAGGATTGTATCCTTGCTGACTCAAACTACTGGGGTGAAGGTAACGTCACCTTCAAAAGAGGGGCCTACTACAATAACTAAGATAATCTCTTAAAATAGTGCAAAAGTGCGGAAATAATCAAAGGTTACACTAGATACGAGTCGGAACCAAGTGATTCATCTTGTCTATCTGTTTTTCTTTTTATTTTATTTTTCAGCATTTTTAGTTAGTTTTTACTTTTTCTTAGTTTAAAACATTTTTCTAAACTTTTATTTTTTATTAGACGTTGAGGATAAACCGGTACTAAAAGCTCTTGTGTCCTTGGACGACCTCGGTATCTTGCCAACACTATACTACGCTCACGATGGGTGCACTTGCCCCATATGTGTGTTTAGTGTTAGTAAAATATCGTGTTTTATAAATTTAAACTTGGCTAAAAATAAGTGTTAAAAAGGGCTTAAAATATACACCTAAATATATAACACTTCACACGCATCAGCGATCAAGCTTGCATGAGAACCGAACACACGAACTAAAGAAGCTTCTGCTACTATATTAGTCTCTTTTGTTTGAAAAACTTGTGTAGGACTTTTATAAACATCTTTTGAATGTTTTAAACTTTTGTAAATATAAGTTTGAATGTTTTGAACTCTATGTAAATGTCGTTACGTTGATGTTTTAGAAAATGGTATTTAAATGTACAATATATTATATGAGATATTCAATAAATGTAAGGGTCTTACATTACAGCTGGAAAAATCGGAAATTGTAATATGACGAAAGGAGGACTATGACCAGGTTGATTCAGAAGAATTAGAACTGATGGATATCATATGGAACATGGCGAGAATTTTAAGACGAGCATAGAGATTTGCTGATTGCTGAAATCACATGAAGACAGTGTTTCTTTGTATCTTATTCTAAACTGGGTTTTGACAAGTCAAATGTAACCTGTTTCAGGTGCAAACGAAAAGGACATTTTAAAAGAGAGTGCACATATCAAGAAAATCAAGACGACATCTATCCTTTCGATGATTATTACAAACAAGCAATTTATCATAAACAGCAAAGGCCACAGATTGAAGTTGGACCTTCAAAATCGAAAAACAAAGTGTTAGTCGTCATACAAGAAGATGAAGGTTTTAACTGGAATAATATGTTTTCTCAAACTGATGGACGAGCAATGCTTGCTGAAGTTCGTGAAGAATCTGAACAGACGGTTAAAGAAGTTGAAGAAGAATGTTGTTTTGATAAAATTTCTAGAAATTCTGGTGTTTCTGTAGCTGATGAAATTTATAATAATTTTGCAGAAATGTACTACAGTTGCGTCGGAATTAGCAGGGAGTTTATAAAATTTCTCGAAATTCTGGTGTTTCTGTAGCTGATGAAATTTATAATAATTTTGTAGAAATGTACTACAATTGCGTCGGAATTAGCAGGGAGGAAAGAGAGAAGGAAAAGGTAATGAAAGAAGACCAGGTGATGGCAGCTTAGATTGTTGACGACGATGGTAAAAAAGGTGAAACTGAGAGTAAGTTTGATATTATACCATGTGAAGTCTGTGCAGAAAATGAGGAATTTTTCAAACAAATACGCACAGTTCTTGAGAAAAAAAAAGATTCTCTAAACAGAACTTATGTTGAGGTTGCTGAAAAAGAAAATTTTCTTGCACAAAAATGCAAAGAAGCAGTTGAATATGAAGAGTTTTTGAATCAAACTCACTCAGAGTTTGAGAAAAAAGAACGGTTTCTAATACAAAAATGCAAAGAAATTCTTGAAAAAGAAAAGGTTTTGAATCAACAAGAAAATGATTTGACACAAAAATGCAATGAACTTGAAAAAGAAAATGAAATTTTGAAGCAAAAGTGTTTAGTAAAATGTAATGAGTGTGTCCAAAAGACACAAATCTTCAAGAATTGCAAAAACACAATGATGTGTTGAAATTTGATTGTTTCAGTATGAAAGAAGCGTATGATGAAATGAGTAAGAAACTTAAACCTTTTATTGAAACATTCAAAAAAGATGCAGAAACTATACGATTTCTTGAAGAAAATTATAAAGCGAAACAAAAGACAGTAAATCTCTATTTTGATCAAATTGCTTTGCTAAAACATGAATTAGTAGAAACTGAAAAGAAAAATAAAAAATAATGAGTTACTCAGCTAATTCATATATTCTTGAACGAATTTTCCAAATTCCAGTAGAAAAGAATGAATCTGAAAACAAAACTGTTGAAATGGCCAAAGGGTCAGAATATCATCAGGTTCCATCTCCAATGATGAGAAATTATTGTCAACGAGATGGTGAGAAGGTGGAAAAAGCGCTGAATATCAAATTAAAATCTTTTTCAAATGAAATTGATCAACTGCATGATGATATTGATGTGACTTACACCAAATTTGATGATGGTATACCAGAGTTGGTAAATGATATAGTTGAAAATGTTTTTAAAAATGAAAATCAAAATGATTCCACCAAAAATGAAAATTCCAAATCACAAGTTAAAAATAGCTCCGTTAAGCTATTTTTAACGCAGACTTTTATCGGCCAAAAGTGGTCAAGTTCGGATTATTATCGGCAAATAACTGAGTTGGGATTTATTATCGGCCAAGTTGAAAAAGTTGGGATTATTTAAATCCAATTTGCCTTAATTTTATTGAAGAGCAGACCATCTATTTTACAACTTAACATGGATAGCGGCTTGCATGTATTTTGTTACAGATGGATGATCTATATGCAGTTTTAAACAATTGATACAGTCGAGGAGAAGAATGATCCTCTCTCTCGTCTTGTTACAATCATGCTCTTCATATACTCTGTGTCCACAACCTCTTTTATCTCCGATGAAGCATACCCATCTTCATTTATATCCGTAGAAACACCCTGCGAACTAAACCAGGGCATCAGTCTCTCTCCTATTCGCAAAGAAGTCTATGACGACGGTCATATACTTGACATGACTCATCCCTATATTCCGGATATGCCGTCATGGGGATCGGACGAGGGTCATGGAGAACGGCTCACATTGAAATAGTATGACTTACCAACTATATTTATACCAAGACTAGATTCTTTCTAGTATGAATCAATAGAGTAATGGTTGTGATGGACAAAGCTAAAGTATTGATCAAGATAACAGCATTTGATTTATTTAAAAGGTTAGCTGATTCTAGAGATAATTATGCTTTGAATTCTGAGCATCAAGGCAAGTTGCCTACTTCACTTTGACAACTATCATTTGTTGATTTGGATGACGACAAAGGTCATGTGTTTCATTATATTTTTACTTTATTCTTTTCCAGTTTCTAGTGCTCTGGTCCTTGTCTGGACTAAATTCTTTTTAAATTTACAACAAGATCTGTTAACATTTTAGTATTTTACATTCAAAAGTGAAAGAAATATAGTCTTTTTGGGATATATGGAGTAAGTTATGTGGTAGAATTTCCAAATCAAGTTAAGAACATTTTATTAAATTAAAAGACTGGCCAATTACAGAGATAATTATGCTTTCAGTTTAGTTATTAGGCCAGGGCGTGTGGCTTCGCGCCACCCCGCCACCTCATCAAAATTAGCGCCCTCTGGCGCCCCACCCCACCCCGCCCCGAGCCCGCCATTGAACGGGCGCTAAAGCCCTCTCGCCAGCCCACTAACGGGCAAAATAGCGGCAGCATGTGAGACCCATTCCTTTTCCACCAATGAAATTTCCTTTTTTGATTTCCTTTTTCTTTTTTTATATTGTTTAAAAGAGGCTTTAAACCATTACAAGGATGTTAAAAGAATGGGCTTTAAAGCCCCCCATATGAGGTGGCGTCTACGTGGCCCTATTGTGTCGTGATAAAGCCCCTAGGGGCTTTATACCACACCCTACAGCCTTAGAAATCATATTAGAACTCCAAAAGGCATTATATTGTATTTATAACCCTCTCGGTTGTTCTATTATTAAAATTGCATTACTGTAAAAATATATTTATTTTTTTTGTGATCGTATATACTTTTTTTGTTCTGTATGGCACAACATCATTAAAGACTTATTTCAAGAAAATAGGAATGCAAATGTACTTCCACTCATATAGAAAAAGAAAACAAATTTTGTGTTTACAATTAATTTTTGTCCATTATAAAAAAAGAAAAATCTATATGGGTCTAAACTGAATGTCTTCCATAATAAGCCCACTAAACGTCTTATGGTTGCCAAGTCTCAACATAAGATCCATGTTGACTCTAGTGGCAGGTTGGAATTCCCAAATTTTCACTTCAATCCATCCATCCTTCCTTTGGCGTGGAATGCCATATGTTTTGGGTTCATTGAGTGGGTTGTGGGTGTTTTGACCAGCCTTTGGTCTAATAACTGGGGTTTGAGGACTAGTTAAATAGATATACCAAATATTATCTCTGGTTTCGCATTCTTCTTTGACTTTCACATGCACCTCAAATCTAGATTGGTCCTTTGGTAATTTGTAGACAAGGTAACATGCATATGTTGTTTCACATGATATTAGTTGGGACTGGAGTTTAGTACTGATAATAATCTCTATAATTGCACTGAACGGCTTTTCCAAATCTGAGAAAACTTAGAAAGTCATCGCACATGTAAAAGATTCACAAAAGATAGTAATTTATATAAGAAATCTGACAGGGAGATATAAAATAACCTTGATTGTTTGGTTGAAAACGTCTCGCCATTTGGGCCCCAACGCAGTATGAGAGCCGCTGATAGCATATGGCATTTCTTCCCAGTTTTGTCAAGAGAAAACCACTGTCAAACAATAAGTATATAGATATGTTTAGCAATTCAAAATATAATCATCCCCAGCCATGTTCAAAGGCTCCAAACAACTACATATGAGAAAAAACAGATGGACTTAGAATGCTTCTCTTCCTCTTGTCATCACTAATTAAGAACCCTACACTTCCCTCTTTGTTCTCCACCACAATCTTTTTTTTTTTTTTTGACCGCTTCATTATGTCTTTATAATCAGTAGGCAGTTTTTCTTCCCAATTTGCATCTGAATCTGATATGGGTTGCTTCTCATCTGTATTTTCCA
The DNA here is from genome assembly GCA_030545235.1 of Helianthus tuberosus. Classification (NCBI taxonomy): domain Eukaryota; kingdom Viridiplantae; phylum Streptophyta; class Magnoliopsida; order Asterales; family Asteraceae; genus Helianthus; species Helianthus tuberosus. The sequence continues at coordinate 167,125,767 of CM060423.1, read as the reverse complement.
CCTGTAGATCAACATAATGTTATCGTGGCAGCTGGACACTATAAGAAATTTAAATGATATTAATTAATTAATTAATTAATTAATTAATGATGTACATGAATAATCAAACTTTAATTTGTAAACTTACGTTCTCCAAGGGCTGAAATTCAATGCCTTCTACTTCTACTATGAAGTAAGCACTACTATCGAAGCCCTCAAACAAAATCCGAAGATCAACTCTTCTGTGGTCACAAGTAAACTGATACAATTCACACATCCACCATCCGTCTTCTCTCTCATACACCATGTGTGAAATTAAACTCTTACTCTCCCCTTGTAATCTGTGTTTGAGGGATATAGGTTCACATCTTCTCTCCGTTTTGTACTCAAACTTGAACACAAGGTTCACCGTGTACGTGATTCCTGGTGACAAGAACTGAGTTTTTACATGTGTTTTCAATATGTCATCTCCATACCATTTGTAGGTGCCCACAGCAAATCTGCGTAAATAGCAGCAAAGAATGATACATTGTAGGTGGCATGTACTTGTTAAATACTCTCAAAAGCTACAAACTGGAAAACTCACCTTGAATTATCTTTATTCCAGAATCTATCAAACACGACATCTGAAACCAAACATTCTCCCATAGAGATCAGCTCACAGTGTTCTCCCTTCTTATTTAATGAAAACCACTGCACGTCCATTAAACAAGTTCAAGTTAGATCGTGCATGTTAAAAGTTACATGTGATGGTAGCACTAGGAGGAGCAGTGTCACTTAATGGGACGGTAAATGGCATGTGATATTCTATAATACAGACCCAGAAGCTAATTATCGTTTTGCCGCTGTTACGGAGGATCCCTTTGGACTGAAACTTCATCGGTTCAACGTCAGATCTGTAGTTCAGAGGACATTGTTTGTTCCATTCACCTATAAACTCTTGATAATTGACCAATTCTAGACTTCTCTCAAGTTCTGCCACAACCTCAGCCATCTTTGGCCGATCTTCACGAGATTCCTTCAAACATTGATACGCAATGTCTGAAAATATTTCTGAAGTACTCTGCTCCAATGGTTGAATGGTCGGATCTTTGAAGATGATATCATTTAACTTGTTCTGTTCATAGCTCTTAATCCACGTGGTCATTAAGATCTCCTTAACATGATCCTTGCTATCAAGCGTATAACATAATCTCCCACATAAAACTTCAAATAAGACCACACCAAAAGAGTATACATCCGACTTTTTCGTTAGGGTGTGTGTCACCGCATACTGTGGATCACAGTACCCAGGGGTACTTGCTGCAACTGTGACAGTAACAGAGCTATGCTCATTAGCGGGGCCCATTATTGATAATCCAACGTCAGAAACTTTAGCATTCCATTGGTCATCAAGTAGGATGTTGGCGCTTTTTACATCATAGTGGATAAGTCTTTGGTGTGTATCCCTTTGATGATGAAGGTACCTTAGCCCCTTTGCGGCATCCAAACATATCTTGAGACGTTGTGACCACGTGAGATGGGAGTCCAAATAGCGGTCAAGGCTTCCACGAGACACATGCTCGTACACAAGGATCATCTCATCCCCTTGGTAACAAAATCCAAGAAGAGAGACAATATTTTCATGCCTGTTACAGGAAAGAGTCCTGATCATTTTCAAGAACTTAGGGATTCCTTGTCCATACTTCGGATCAATACACTTAATAGCAGTCATGCTTCGGCCCTTACAGTGAGACACTTCTCTATAAACCTTCCCAAAAGCACCACCTCCAATATAGTTCTTCTCAACGTTGAAGTGGTTGGTGGCTGATGTTATCTCTTCCAGCGGGATTGTAAGATCTTGTAATTGCTGCCAGAATATACCAACATATTTGGGGATCAGATAATAGTTACTAAATACAAATCAAGGGTGGGAAAGCAATTGCAAGTGCACAGCTTGACACAAGATGTTATCATATGCAAACATTTTCATTTCAATTCGTTGGCGTATTTCGATTTTAATTCATTCCGCAATCCTATTTCTTTGGTGTTTAGAGTGAATCAACTGAACTCTTTCACATGAACAAAAGGAACAAAAAAATAAAACACTTGAAGGAGAAAAATAACATTCTTGCTATGCCTTTTAAGGAAGCTCCCCTTATAAATATATGTATCTTCATTCTATATAAGTCTAGTGAAATTCCCAAATAAGCTAACATCCTACAAACATAATGCACCTTCTGATATCTGAGTGCAGTCTCAAGTTCTGTCACAACCTCTGCCATCCTTGGCCGATCTTCACGAGATTCCTTCAAACATCGATACGCAATGTCTGAAAATATTTCTAAAGTGCTCTGCTCCAAGGGTTGAATGGCCGTATCTTTAAAGATGATATCATTTAACTTCTTCTCTTCATAGCTTTCAATCCACGTGTGCACTAAATTCTGCTCAACACGACCATTGCTATACGTACAACATAACCTCCCACATAAAACTTCAAATAAGACCACACCGAAAGAGTATACGTCTGACTCTTTTGTTAGGGTGTGCGTCATCGCATACTGCGGATCACAGTACCCAGGGGTACCTGCTGCAACGGTGACAATATCCGACTGCTGCTCATTAGCGGGGCCCATTATTGATAGCCCGAAATCAGAAAGTTTACCATTCCATTGGTCATCAAGTAGGATGTTGGCGCTTTTTACATCATAGTGGATAAGTCTTTGGTATGTCTCCCTTGGATCATGAAGGTAACTTAATCCCTCTGCTGCATCGAGGCATATCTTTAGACGCTGTAACCACGTAAGATGAGGGGAATTTAAATAGTGCTCGAGGCTTCCACGAGATGCATAGTCATATACCAGGATCATCTCATCCCCTTGGTAACAAAATCCCAGAAGAGAGATGAGATTTTCATGGCTGTAACAGGAAAGCGTTGTGATCTCTTTCAAGAACTCGGGTATTCATTGTCCATGCCTAGGATCCAGACGCTTGATAGCAACCATGCTTCGTCCCTTAGAGTGAGACACTTCTCCTTTATAAGCTTTCCCAAAACCACCCACTCCAATACGCTTCTCATCGTTGAAGTTGTCGGTGGCTGATGTTATCTCTTCCAGTTGAATTCTAAGATGTTGGAACTGCTGTAAGAATGAATCCATAATTATCAAAGATTAGCTTTCTGTGATTAGTAATCTTTGTTAACTAAAACAGGGAGCTGAAGCCTGAAAGATGATTAATAAAGGAAGGATACACAAGAATAATTTGTTGTGATCTGCGAAATGAAAAGCAATGCCTTGAAACATGATTAATTTGAATACAGTACAACACTGACCCCACTAGTTACCAAATTATTACAATATATAATATATAATATATAATGTTGGGTGTGTCACCTTACATACCAGCTGTTATAATCTTAAAAAAAGTAGGGGTTCCTAATTGCTATCATGGTTGCTTACGTAATAGGTTCTAGAAGACTTTTGACCGTATTTTACTAAATGATCAAACTCTAATTGATTCACAACAAATGAAAAAAATAAATAAGTAAATAATGAAGTTACAATATTTTTTTCTTTGAACGGCATGTGACTCTACTCTAGTTGTAAGCTACACCAATATATTCTTAATTTTACAATATGTCAGGAGAATTGAAATCTAGTCTTTTCTCAAGAGGTTCTACTACAAAAGTCAAAAGCTCGAAAGACAATAATTAAGAGTAAAATGTTAAACGATTATAAGAATTGGCATATAAGAAGTGTATAAGCTTTAACAAACAGAAATTAATCAAAATAAGTTCTAAAGACAAATAAATAACAAATATACAAGGTAAAAAGAGACCATTTATGGTAACAGGAAAGTAAAATGAATTATATACAACTTAACTAACGGGGGCCCGGGGTGTTCGGAGCTGCATTCGTGTCCGCAGGACGTGCGGGCATGCACGAGTTCAATTAAATTCCAGTGCAGAAACTCATTTTTTGCACCCCCCTGCGCGCGGGTAGGACTTGTGGTAAAACATGTCATAAAGCTACAATGTAGTAGTAAAGACTTTACCTTATAAACAACCACTAACTTTGTTCACACACCAATGGGACAAAGTATTTACCCCACCTTTTGAGACTTTCATTCACACACCCAACATATAAGTCCTTTGCTACTAACTATTAGTTTTTGTTAAATATACATGTAAAATAGCATATATACAAGGGTATTTTGATGTAATAAACATATAAAAATTTTCAAAAATCTTTTTCTAGTGTAATCGCTATTTATAAAATAGCCGTCGCTATTCGCTACCTGCCTGACCCGCATGTTGACCAACCCCTCCCCCCCCCCCCCCCCCCCCCCTCTCAATCTGCTGTTTTTTTCTTGTATAAGTTTGGGTGTTGATGATAATGATATGAGAAGAAATTAAAAAGGCATACCTAAACAGTGTTTGACCACTTTATTTTAATTTTCAGCATCTCCGTATGTTAAACATACGACAAATTTAATATTTGGATTTGCAGAGCAGTTGGGTTTAATTTTAGTCTTAGACAACAAAGAATACCGTAACTTAATGCCCCATGAGAAATCAGCTCAACTTATTGGCCCATCCAGATAACGACTTCTCTAACCCATGAATTGAGTCGAACACCTTCAAGACAGCAGCAGTTGGGACAACAGCTTTGTTCATATGACCACTAACCGTGTCAAGCGCGTCTGGTTGAGCACGAATCGGACGAACAGCGGATTCTAAACGTGGTAACCGTTGATTAATCTGTTCTAACCTATTTAACGCTGCAAAGATGTCTAGTAACTTCAATAGCTTTATCGGATCCTTCTTACTCTCGGTAACCGTCTTCCCGAACTGGAGAAACGCGAGCATACCCGCTTGGGCTGCTATATTCGCGAAACAATCACGCCACACATCCAACTCCAACTTCTCAAACACATCGTTACAAAGTTTATATTCAGCCTCGAACAAATGCTTCACGGCAAACTCTAAATGCTCGCTCCATTTCGTTATGTAACCTTGGATGCTATTCACATCGTTAAACTCCGAAACCGAAATCTCCAAATACTCCAAGTTTAAAGCGCGTAAACTCGCTCTAACAATCGAGCTACGCACATCAACGTATATAGATTTACATCTTTCAAGCCTGTTGTTAACGATCAAGCTCCCGATAATATCCTGCAACTTTTTAATTACGGGGACTGGTAAAGGTGACGGGGAAATGCAGACTTGTTCGTCTTTTAACGGAGACAATGACAGAGGCAACGTGACGCTGTTTTCGGTCAAAAGCCGACGAAACTCACCCTCTAATCTATCTAACGAAACCGCTAACAACCCGCCATCAAAACAACCCCTTTCTTCATGCTGCAAATCTTTAAGACGCGTTATAGCGTTTTTCAAACTCGAAATGTATTGTTTATCAGCTACGTTATAATCCTCTAAATACTCAACAATATCACCCAACCACTCAACCGCCATCCCACAGTTATCCGACAGAAACTTAACCGCACCCCGCAAGTTTCCCAACACTTTCAGGTACCCCGACAGATCGGATTTTGGGTCCGATAACGACTTCTCTAACCCGTGAATTGCGTCGAACACCTTCAAGACAGCAGCAGCTGGGACAACAGCTTTGTTTATATGACCACTAACCGTGTCAAGCGCGTCTGGTTGAGCACCAATCGGACGAACAGCGGATTCTAAACGCGGTAACCGTTGATTAATCTGTTCTAACCTAGGCTCAGATTGTTGTAATGCTAACCCTAGGGTTTTGGATTTTTCTAAATTAAGTTTCAATGAGTTCTTCATAGAGTTCAAACTAGTGATATTAATAATAAGATCATCTTCACCCAATGAACCCATATCATCAGAATTAATAACAAGCCCTAGATTCAGTTTACTAGTATAAAGCAATAACACTGATATGAATTGAAGGTTATGTATGTGATTGTGGAAACAAAATATTATTTGAAATTGAGAGTGGGGAAGAGGGAAACTTACGATTGATGGAAGAACGGTAATAATGGGGTTTTGAAGATTGAAGAGTGATGAATAATTGGATTTCGATGAGAATTATCAATTATGTGTGAAAATTTTGAAAGTGGTAGATAGTGTGATCTGTATATGCCTTTTCTGATTGTTGTTAACTTTATGCTTTTTGAATTTTGACCTTTTTTTCCTTCTTTTTATAGCGTAAATTATGTTTATGGTTTTAGGTTTTTTTTTTTTTTTTTAATATTGTTTATTTGTTTCTAATTTTTTTTCGAACCATGACTTTCATTGGAAAACGGCCCGCTGCCAAGCCGCTAGCAAGGTGAAACAACTACACAAACAAAACAAAACAGACAAATTCATATTGAAACACTTTCATTTGGTCTACTCCAAGTTTTTGGATTTGTTGCTAATCACAAGAAACTATAATATTTGATCTACCCCAATATGCTTTTAATTTTTATCGGCTTGTTAGAGAATGAATAAGCATTGGTTCCTAACTCTCCACAAACTCCAACACACGACCATCAACATCGCTTGAATGAGCCGTCTCTTATGACCGTGTTCCGGAACAAACTTATGATGGTCAAAAATGTCTTTAACGGAGAAGAAGTAAAGGGGAGGGAGTTTACACCATGAACTGATATGCTGCCAAACTACCGTGGGAGTAATACATAATGTAAAACTATGGTTAATGGATTCGTTTTCATTCCTGCAAAACAGCACAAGGATGTACTCTGGATGATGTTTCTTCTCACTAATTCATCTGTAGTCGGAAGCCTTTCCAGCAGCGTTCTCCACCCAGACACATTTAACTTTAGCAGGATCCAGCTATTCCAATCTAATCTGGGGCTGTTTTGGTTATCTTCACCTGATAGAATAAGTTTCTTAACTATCGCAGTAGAGAATGAATCCAACATCACTCCAACCCATTTATCCACCCCTTAGCCAAAGTGTATCGGGGACAACATGGCTTTAAGACTATTCAGCTCATTTATGGCTTCTTCTTGGACAATTGTTGTTTATTTGTTTCTAATGCTTTAATGGCATATTCAGATCTCTTCATTTTTTTTACCTTGTAATTTTACTAAAATTAATTATATTTTCTCTCCTCTTTTATCATTACATTTTCTCTCTCCTCCACTCACATTTTACTAAAATTAATTATATTTGAGTTAATTACTGTTTTCGTCCCTGTGGGTTGTCAAAAATACTATTTCAGTCCATTAGTTTAAAAATTGCGATTTCAGTCCCTGTGGTTTCACTTTCATAACCATTTCAGTCCACCTCCGTTAACCCCATCCATTTATTATGTTAAGTACACGTGAATTGACCATAATGCCCTTATTAATAAAAAACAAAAAGATGTCTAAATGAGTTAATTACTGTTTTCGTCTCTGTGGTTTGTTAAAAATCACTATTTCAGTCCATGTGGTTTCACTTTCGTAACCATTTCAGTCCAGTATCCTAACGCCGTCTATTTTACCGTTAAGTTTTTAATGAAATACCTAAATTACCCTTGTGTTAATTAAATTGGATTGTAGGGTTCGACCCACCATGGCTTCAGTAGAAGTAGAAGTAGAAGTCTGGTACTATTTTTACATACATGGTTCCAAAATTTTAATTTTGGATTTTAGAATGAGAAAATGTCCAGATAAGCATTATTTTTTAAAGTTATTATGTTAATTGATGCTAGGAAGATATTAATTGGGGTGGGGTAATGGGTCATCGGACATTAAGAGGGTGGGGTTGTGATGCCGGAGAAGATGACCGGAAACTTTTGCCAGAAGTGAGAGCAGGGATGGAGTGGGGTGGGGTAGCGTGGGGTTGCGTTTTAACAAGTGGGTCCTAGAATACGATCTTTTAAATTTCCATGGTTTTTTTTATTTAATTAACACAAGGGTAATTTAGGTATTTCATTAAAAACTCAATGGTAAATACATGGTGTTAGGAGACTGGACTGAAATGGTTACGAAAGTGAAACCATAGGGACTGAAATAGTGATTTTTGACAAATCACAGGGATTGAAACAGTAATTAACTCATTTAGATATCTTTTTGTTTTTTTATTAATAAGGGCATTATGGTCAATTCACGTGTACTTAACAGAATAAATGGATGGGGTTAACGGAGGTGGACTGAAATGGTTACGAAAGTGAAACCATAGGGACTGAAATCGCAATTTTTGAACTAATGGAGTGAAATAGTGATTTTTGACAAACCACAAGGACGAAAACAGTAATTAACTCATTATATTTTCTCTCCTCTTTTATCATTATGTTTTCTCCCTCCTCCACTCACATCCACTTTCAAAATATATTAAAAAATATAGAGGGTGAATAATGTCCCCTCAAATTTACAGATGAATAGTAACATTTTCTCTACTCTGCACATAACCATTTCCAACCACCTACAATCACTTTTCATAATCTAAAAAGCTTCGTCACAGAATTTGAGGGACAGATTGTGAATGCTCTAAGAACTGGAACAGTTATCGAACCGGTTTTGGTTCATTGGTTCGTTTTATGGATCTGGTTGAATCGGAGTTAAAAACTATATTAGTTTAAAAAATTATGTAAATAATTGGTATATGTTGTGAAACTAGCCTAATATCAAACATTAAGAGAAAGAGATTTAGGGAGAAAGAGATATTTCATTGACAGATATATCATACAAGAGAGATAATGGGAAGTATATATAGAAGAAGAAAACTTGGAAAATAAGCTAATTTGTTTTTGGTGTTGATAACCATAATATTAATAATATATTTATAACACTCTCCCATGGTTATCAACTTGATACGCTTGGAGATGCTGCCTCGTTAAAAACCTTGCCAGGAAAACCCAGTGGGACAAAACCCTAGCTAAAGGAAAAAAGAGTGCAGCGCGTATCGTCTCCCCCTGATACTTCTGGATCATGTACGTTGTCTCGTTAAAAACCTTACTAAGAAAACCCAATGGGATAAACTTAGTGAAGGGAAAAGAGTGCAATTTGTATAATATTCCCCCTCATTTGAACATGTATTCTTCAAGTGACTAGTGCCCATTTTTCTTGAAAGTTTCTCAAATTTATTGTACTCAATGATTTGCCGCTTGATCCCTTAATGTGCAATTCTTTATGTTCGCAATGTTGTATATCTTCATATGAGCCTTCTAGTGCCTCTTCTTTTAAATAAATTTCATAAGATCCACAACTGTGATTTGTTACATACCCTGCATTTACAAAACTAACCAAACTTGTTTTGTTAGGTTAGTAAAATATAAATTCATATCTTACATACCTTAGATGTATTGAAATAGATGTTTTCCCATTTCAATATTTCGTCGTTTAAAACATGCTATATTAAATCGATAAATTCAATAAAGATATATAAAATCATGAATACATGGCAAGAAATACTAATGCACAATTGCACTTAAAGATGGTACCTCAAGACCAAAAATTTCAATTTCTTTCATATGAAGCTATAACAGCCATTTTATATATCAAGTAATTGAACAACCTTTAACGTAGTTAAAGGATAAGCTTTGTCCATGGTAAAACGCGTCAAACTCTTATAGATATAGTTTGATTGATTACACATATACTCGAACTGCAGGTCGAGCAATAATTACAATGTGTCAAGGTCATTTAAAAATTCTCCCTTTAAAAGCTCGACAGTTTTTCTCGATGGTGCCTAGACATCATCATTGTAAACTGCGATTATAGTGAACTTTTAAGCGAGGACTTTTGATAAAGATGGATGATATTATCAAACTCATATTGCTCTTTATCAGAATATCTCATGAGTTGTACAACACTCAATCCAACTATTTTATCCATGCTATCTTTTTAAGTTTATAAAGATACATTCATATTTATTATTCTTGTGGTTATCAACACCTAAAATAGATTAGGCTTGTTCCACAAATTTCCTATCTTATATATAGCCTCTTGTACATCTTCTAATATACACTCATTCAATAATATCAATATCTTCATCCCTATTGTTCTCTTGTATTGTTTTGCTATTAGGCTAGTTGCACAACAGTATAAACACTATATTTTATGTTGATAAGAGTATATATTTTAAATGAGTATTTAAATATATTGTGTTATGAAGGCAAAATAAAAAATCATTTTAAGTTTATAAAGAAAAACTTCATGTTCCTCTTGAAGATTTGCAAGTAAACGAAACTCTGCACTTTCTGGAAAAGCCAGTAGAGATCATGGACCGAGAGACAAAGAAACTCCGACGCTCTCGCATTCCTATAGTGAAGGTTCGTTGGGAAGGCAAACGCGGCGCCGAGTTCACTTGGGAACTCGAAAGTGATATGAAAGCTAAATATCCACAACTCTTTGTTACGCCTGCGCCTTAATTTCGGGACGAAATTCCTTAAAGTATGGGAGGCTGTAACAACCCGATTTTCGGATCGTTACTAATCACCGTCATTTCATTCTTGATTGCTTGTACTCCTGAGATTTCGATTATCGCAATGGGTTTAAACTACATTTTGACGCATTTTAAAACGCATGTTACAACACTTATTCAAAACACAGTTATCGCATTTAAAACGCTGTTTACAACGCTTACTATTCAGACGCATTTTATCGCATGTTTCATCGCTTGTTTAGACTAAACGCTATCGCAACGCTGACTCGAAACGCGGATTTACTTTTATGCATCTTAGTTGTTATGTGTGTTATTTGTGTGATTACTTGTTTAATGTTATGTGGTTATTGTTTTGGTCAAAAATTACCTAAGCAATTTAGTGATCAAATTAGTTAAGTGAGGTAGTGTGCTAAGAATGTGTGTTGTAAATATGCTGAATTGGTTGTTTGCAAAACAGTTTCAGGATATACCTCAGGATATCGAGCTATATCTATAATCAAACATTGAGCCGAAAGTAAAGGGGTGACACGAGATATACGAGGAAAGCCCTTGATCAATCTAGATCGTCGGCACAAAGCCTCGGGAGCTGACAATCGCAGCTGCCTTGTTCTTCTTATTACTTCAAATGTCAGGATACAGTGCAGGATATTGATCAGATCGCTAAGTGTTACAATGCTTTTTCAGAAAGTGAGAGTTGCGAGAGAGTAGAAGTGTTTGAGAGCAGTGAGTGTTGTGTCATATTCGATCTGATATATCCGTCTATTTATAGCTAAGAAATGGAAACAAAATCTCCTACAAATGGGGGATGCCATCGAATATTCTTTAGTTAACGTTGGAGACCAAGTAAAGCGGCTTCAACGTCTTTCTTCGAACAACTTGGACCGAGTCTTCAGGGGAAAAGGTCTTCATGAACGTTGCAAGCTTGGACTCGTACTCCTGCACATAATCCGTTAGTGATCCTCAGGATACCACGTCAGGATGTTACCAATATCCTGAGTCAGCATTCCGGGCATGAACATTTATCATATAATCAAGATATAATTTAAGATATTATCCCGGATATTGTCTCAGAATTTCACCCATAACAATTGTCCCCAAAAATGTTACCGTTAAGGATCCTGAGCCCTAATGGTTACATTTTTTCACGGTAAATGAGGCAATTAAGAGATAAGACCTTGATGTGACTACTTGTAACCGTGCAGCCTATAATTACTCATTACTTCCCTATAACTTCTCATCCTCATCCTCATTTAACCCTCACCGAAGAGAAAAAGGTAAAATCTTCTCTCTCACTTCCATCTTCTTTCTCCTTATTCTGCCCAATATTCCGGCAACCATATGGCGAGGCAAACCAGATCCAGCTCCGGTGACTCCGCTCCTTCATTTATCCACCAGAATATTCTCCAAGATCCGGAGAAAGAAATATGCTCCTATGATAGCGCTCACTTGTCGGCTCTTAAAACTTCCGACATCTTCCCGAAAGGGACGGTGTTCCGGCCGTTTGATCGGGAAATCCGGTCGGACATGGTTTCCGATGAGTGGTTGTGTTTTAATGCTTTTCCCTTTACCCTAGGGTTGCAATTTCCGTTTCCTGATTTCATCACCGAGTTCTTTAACATCACAAAAATCTGTTTAAGTCAAACAATGCCGATGCATATCGGCTTAGATGCCATGGTTCTTGTCGATTCTTGTTCTATTCTACCTCCAGCGATCCACTGATACTTCGTGCCACCAGGAATGAGGAGGAATGGAAATCCAATTTTTTCTTTGTAAAAAGAGACTCAATCCCTGGTGGAACGGATTATCCGGTGCAGTGGTTAAGAAAGGGTAGGATTTAGGGTTTTAGGATGATCTTGTCTTATATCATGTTTCATATCTTGCACTAACTTTGTTTATTTTCTTGTACACAGCCGACTTCAGAAAGCTTGCACCTCCCTTAGCCGACTCACAGAAGAGAATCGAGGCCATCAGACTCCTCCCAGAGGCTGAAAGAAGTTTCAATCCGTTTCCACCATCTCCAAGTCCACTCTCCAGTTCAAACATGTCTGGTAAAGATCCTGCACAATATCCTGCATACATATTTTTATTTGATATGTTTAGGAAAGAGTTTTACTCCCTGTATGCAGACTCCAGCAAAGTTCCAATCCACTTGGACCTTGATGAGATTGATAGTTACCCCACTCCAGTCAACGTCAAGAAGGAAACTCCTGCCACTACCAGCTCCAAACCGCTCCCAGCTCTTAATCCCAACCCGAGAACTCGCGCTTCCACTGCCAAGAAGAGGAAAGGTTCAAAGGTCAGCACTTCAGGCTCTGAAGGGTTCTCTTATGAAGAACTCGGCTTCACTGACTCCTTAGAGCCAATGACGTCATTCCTTAACAAGGTAATATCCTGGTACCATATCCTGCATATATATCATAACATAATATCCTGGTTAGCCAGTTTTTAACTTATACCTGAATTTCGACTTGCAGGGTCTCCAGCATCTGCTCTATCTCTACACTGATACCTGCAGCACAGCCAAATTTCAAGAAGCCAGGATCAAGCAGCTTGAGACCACTGTTGCTGATCAGAGCACCATTGCTGAAGCCAAGAGCCGGCACTATGAGGATAAGCTGAAGAAGGTCACTCAGGATGCTGAAATAAAGCTGGCAGCCGTCCAAATGGAGCATGAACAGGCCATGGTCTCCTTCCGGGAAGGGATCAAAAATTCAGCTGTTGTCTCTTTGCTACAAGCTTGCATCAAGATGGCTTACGAGGCCAAGGAGACAGGTCTGGAGTGCCCATCCTAGCCGGTTGATTCCTGGGTGGCAAAGCTGAAGGAGCTTGGAGGCAAAGCTGTGCCGTATCCTGCTGGCGCTGGTGAATCCTCTAAGTCAGCAGAGGTGGTGGACAAGGCTGGAGAAAAGAAGGATGTTGGGACGGATGCTGGTGAAGATGCTGGAGAGGATGCTGCTCAGGATGCCGAGGCTGAGAAGACGGAGAAGGTTGGTGAAGATGCCGCTGTGTGAGGGCATTCAAGAGGGCGATGATGGATGTTGATGCCTAGGCCGGAGCCCACTTTTTTAAATTTGAATGTTGGTCTGTAGCCCTAAAACAATTTACTTTTCCTGCATTTTACTTTTCCTGCACTTGAACAATTTATATTTCCTGCATGCTTTTTGAACAATATAACAGTTGGAGGTGGATGGGTCTCGGTTTGAGATGAAACCTTCAACTTTTATCTAAATATAACTATGAACTTATTGTGCTTTTGGTGGATGGATCTCAGTTTGAGATGAAACCAAAAGCACAAACTTTTGCCACGTTAATAATTAGCTCTTTTTTGACCTTATCTTTGTTGTTATATCTTTAGTACATAAGTTTTATTTTGAAAATAATTTTCTTTGAACATTCTTGGGAGCATATGCTGAGAGTATCCTGAGAGATATCCTGGTCAGGATACTGCCACATAACTTAAAAAACTTCAGTAAAATAAAATAAAAAGGAGAGATCATACCAAAGACTCTTAGAGGGTCGATTCCAATCATCCACCTTAGGAATGTCCCCAATGCACATTTAGAAACTTGAACCCATCCTTTGAATTGTATGGTGTATGTCCCCTGTGTTCAGCATTTTTGAAGACTTAGGAATGCAAACATAGTCATACTTTAGTTTTTCTATGGATAAAACCTGAATACCCTGGGGATAAACCCTTAATATCCTGGGGATAAACCCTTAATATACTGGGGATAAACCCTTATTTTCATGCGCTACAGGCGGGAGTGTATTAACTCCAAGACTTAGAATGGTGAAAACCTTTAAACCTTAGAGAGTATGAAAATACCCTTTCGTGAGAGAGGGTGATCAATCCTCATATACCTTGAGGATCCAGGATATAGCCAACAGTAACGAAATTGTCAGTCACTTTTACATAAACTAGTCCCGCTACCTTGAACTATCCCTGGATAGCTTGCACTCCATGCGGGGTGTTTAACCCAATTCGTAAGAAAGGTGAATACCTTTAAACCTGTGAAGGGATCAGTATCCCTTAAACGTGAGAGAGGGGGCCAATCCTCTAATCTTTCGAAATATCCTGAGTGTGTATCCTGAAGCATATACTGCAAAACAACTGTAAACTAAAGTGGGTGTTAGCCTGGCTAACACCCCTCCGATGCTTAAGTCAGTATTGGGTTTAAAAGTATAAATAATATCAAACATATTAAAAGAGATAGAATTCATACCATCCCAAGTTGGAAATTAAATTCTAAACTCACTTGAAATAGAGCTTTAAGTGTATAGCATTCCAGGATCTTGGTAGCATATCTCCCTCCATACTCTTGAGTCGGTATGCTCCTTTCCCTGATTCTGATTCAACCTCATATGGTCCTTCCCACTTTGGAGCCAACTTTCTATCGGAAGGGTTAGTAGTATTCTGAAAAGCCTTTCTTAACACCCAATCCCCAACTTGAAACCTTCTAGTCCTTATATTCTTGTTATATGCTCTGGATATCCTCTGTTGATATGCTGCCATCCTTATCTTTGCTGCATCTCTTGCTTCATCCACAGTATCCAATTCTTGGCACAAAGCTTCAGGATTCTGCTCAGGATCTCGGAGATTAGATCTTGCTGTTGGTATCACCATTTCTGTTGGGATCACTGCTTCTGCTCCAAATACTAAGGAGAATGGAGTTTGGCCAGTTGCACTTTTTATTGTTGTTCTATCAGCCCACAAAACAAAGGGTAGTTCTTCTGCCCATCTTCCTTTCTTAGCTCCTAGTCTCTTCTTCAGGTTGTTGACAATTATCTTGTTCGAGGATTCTGCTTGTCCATTTGCTTGAGGATGTACTGGAGTAGATGTGATCATTTTGATTCCCCAACTCTTGCAAAAGTCAGTAGTCCTCTTACTTATAAACTGAGAACCATTGTCATAAATTATATAAACTGAGAACCATTGTCATAAATTATCTCGGTTGGTACTCCAAACCTGGTCAGGATATTCCTTTTTATGAAGGATACTACTTCTTGGTCCCTAACTTGAACAAATGCTTCAGCTTCAACCCACTTAGAAAAATAGTCAGTCATTGCCAACATAAAGACTTTTCCTCCTGGAGCTTTCGGCAACTTCCCTACTATGTCCATCCCCCACTTCATGAATGGCCAAGGGGAAGCTATAGGATATAGTGGTTCAGCTGGTTGATGTAATATGTTACTGTGCCTTTGACATGTATCACATCTTCGAGCATATTCCACAGCATCTTTCCTCATCGTCGGCCAATAGTATCCTGTTCTTAATACCTTTGAAAATAACGACCTGCCCCCAGTATGGTTGCCACAATCCCCTTCGTGTATATCTTGAAGTACTTCTTTGGTTTCGGGATCCTCCAAGCACCTCAGATATGGTCCTGCAAGAGATTTCTTGTACAAAACATTATTTATAATAGTGAATCGTGATACCTTCATTCTAAAGGCCTTAGGATTCTCATCCTTAGGTATGTGTCCTTCCTTGAGATATCTTATGAGTGGAGCCGTCCAGGACTTAGGATCCTTATCAGGATCATGATCAGGATCTTGAATACTTGCTACCTCCTTATCCTGAGATTTGAAAAGATCCACTGCAGGATATAGGATGTGAAGTATTGGTATCTGGGTTCCTTCTGGTATCCTGACTGATGACCCTAAATTTGCCAGGGCATCTGCTTCAGCATTATCTTCTCCCGGTACCTGTTCAAGTGTAAAAACATCGAAATACCCTGCTAATTTTTTGAGAATTTCGAGCTACTCGATTAACTTCTCACTTTTGACTGCATAGGATCCGTTAAAATGGTTAGTAATTAACAAAGAATCAACATATACTTGCAAACTCTTTGTTATGGGTGAAATTCTGAGCCCATATCCTGGAAAATATCTTGATCTATATCTTGGATATATATTATCTGTTTATATCCGGGATGCTGGTTCAGGATATTGGTAACATCCTGAATGGTATCCTCGGGATAACTAACGGATTATGTGCAGGTACGTGGGCTGGAAGCTAGTAACGTTCACCAAGACTTATTCCGCGGAAGACTCGGTCCAAACCGTTCGAAGAAAGACGTTGAAGCCTTATTACTCGGTCTACAACGTTCGTGGTGGAATATTCGGAGCATCCCAAATTTATAGGGATATTTGTTTGTATTTCATTACTATAAATAGGAGTAACACCAGATCGAATAGGACACAACAATTTCACTGCAATCACACTCGCTACACTCTAACACTTGCTCTCTCACAATTTGTACTCTCACACAATTATTGTAACACTTAGCGATCTGGTCTATATCCTGCACTGTATCTTGACGTTTGAAGTAATAAGAAGAACAAGGCAGCTGCGATTGTCAGCTCCCGAGGTTTTATGCCGGCGATCTAGATTGATCAAGGGCTTTCCTCGTACATCTCGTGTCACTCCCTTTACTTTTTGCTTATTGTTTGCTCATTGTTTGATCGTAGATACAGCTCAATATCCTGAGCCGTATCCTGAAACTGTTTTCACAACTAATTTGGTTAACACATTTTTCACACATATTTCTAGCACACTACCTCACTTAACTAATTTGATCACTTAATTGCTTCGGTAATTTTTGACCAAAACAATTTGGCGCCCACCGTGGGGCAAGTGGTGCTCTCTTTACTAAAAATTTTTGGTAAATCGCTAATCGGTTATCTATTTTCAAAACTTTTTGCCACATTATCCATAATGGCCTCAAGATCAAACATGAGTTCCTCTACTGTGTCTGCTACGACTTCTGCTACTACAGGTTCGGTGCTTCCACCACCTCCTCCAAGGATGCCAGCCTCTACACGATCTCAGGATATTATCCCTACCCGCAGTGTTCAGGAATCTGCTCCTGTTTTAGCTTCTAACGATGAAATTTTAACCTTATTTGGAAGTGTGCAGGAACAAATGAGGCAGCAACAGGAAACAAACCAAATGTTACTGAGGGAAATACAACTCCTGAAGTCTGGCTCGAGCAGATCTGCTGAGGATATTGTCACTCCATTACATCCCAGAACGTTGAACTTCAGTTCAGCTGTGTATACTGAGGATAATAGGGGGAATATTGTGCCCAGCCTTCCTCAGAATCATACTCCTGAAATACCCTCCTCGGTCAGGATGTCGACCATAAGGAGCTCAGGATATGCTTCAGGATTTGGGAAAAATCCTCCAACAGGTAACGTGTCAAATAATAATAACACTCATGCTACTAACAATAGTGGATCTTTGCAGGATACAGGTGTGACATCAGCGCTTACTAGGGAACTTCAGAAGTTGAAGGACATGATATCAAGTGTGCCCGGGGTGGTCCAGCCGATCCCGGAAGTGTCCCAAGACAGCCACAAGATATCTCGTTTTGCATATCCTATCTGTGATGCTGAGATCCCAAAGAGATTCCAAACCCCCAACATGAAGCTCTATGACGGAACAACGGATCCTGAGGAGCATATTGCTCAGTATAGGGAAAGGATGGAGATTAACCCTATCCCTCCGGATCTCAAGGAAGCATGCTTGTGCAAGGGTTTTGGTTCAACCTTGACAGGATCAGCCTTGAAATGGCTCTTGAATGTTCCTCCACATTCGATTACATCTTTTGCTCACTTAGTAAATTTATTTAATAGTCAATTTTCTTGTAGTAGAAGCTTTGAAAAATTAACAAGTGATCTCTACAGGATAACACAGGGGCCTCAGGAATCCCTTAGGGATTATGTGAACAAGTTCAGCCGGGAATCATTAGACATTCCTCATCTCGATGTTGCAACAGCTGTGCAAGCTTTCAAGATGGGGCTGCAAAAAGATTCTCAATTTTATCAAGACCTTGTAATGAACCCATGCAGGAACTTGGATGAAGCTCGGAACAGGGCCCTAAGATATATTCGGTTGGAGGATGACAGAAAGATGCAAGAAAGGATGAACTCATCCAACACTTATGAGTCAACTAACAGGAAGTCAGAATCCTCATTCAAGTCGTATCGGCCTAAGCCATATGGCAGAAATGAGAACAAGAGAGTGAATGCTGTCGAAGATGAGGATCCTGAAGAGTATCCTGAATTATCTGAATATTGCTTTTCTGTTAACATTCCTGAATTGATGTATGCCATGCAGGGTCTAGGGGACAAGGCAAGATGGCCTCGAAAGAATCAACAAAAAGCGGATTGGAAAGACAAATCAAAATGGTGTGCTTTCCACGAAGATTTCGGACATATGACGGAGGATTGCATCGCTCTAAGGAAAGAGATAAGCTATCTTCTAAGCAAGGGATATTTGAAAGATCTCTTAGGGAAAAAGAAGAATAAGGGTCAGGATACTGAGAAGGATCCTGAGCGAGCAGCATCACCTCCCGCGGATGCCAAGATAATCAACTTCATTTCGGGAGGATCCGACATTTGTGGGACTTCGTATTCGGCAGCAAAGAGACATGCAAAAGAAGCTAAGGCCGAAAGGGGAGACAAACCTGTCAGGATGACTACACTTACAACTGACAAAGTGATCACATTTGATGCTGAGGACAGGGATACTGTCCAGGATCCTCACCATGATGCTCTGGTAATAACGTTATATGTGGCTAACCATTTTGTACGCATGATATTGGTTGATAATGGCAGCTCCGTCAACATAATCCAACTAGAGACGCTGAAAAGAATGAATGTATCTCCAATGGATATCACTTCAAAGTCTACCGTACTGGTTGGGTTCAGTGGAGAGGCTAGAAACACAGTGGGAGAGATAAAGTTGCCGGTGTACGTTGAAGGAGTCAACTCGATACAACGTTTCTGTGTGATGGACTCTCTATCCTACTATAACATTATACTGGGAAGACCATGGATTCACGATATGAAGGCCGTGCCATCAACATATCACCAATGCATCAAGATACCTACCCCTTGGGGAGTTGTTAAAGTTGATAGCGACCAGCAGGAGGCGAAGGAATGCTACTCATCCTCGATGAAATCCTCAACCAAACCTAGTGCAGCATAGCAATTAAAGTCGCGGGCCCAGGATATCGTGGAGGATACGGATCAGGATGTGAAGAAAGTTATCCTGGACCAGGATAATCCCGATATTTCGGTGCTCGTAGGGACCAATATCCCTCAGGATATTGAAGAACAATTAACTAACTTTTTGAAATGCTGGTGCAACATACCAAAGATTGGTAAACATGATGTTCAAAGACAAACTGGGGGACACCATGGAGGTGTACATCGACAATATGGTGGTAAAATCAAAGAAAGCTCAGGATCACCTCCAGGATATTAAAGGAGCATTTGATATCCTGGATCAGTACAACATGAAACTGAATCCTGCTAAGTGCCATTTTGGAGTGGGGGCAGGAAAGTTTCTAGGATATATGGTGACCAAAAGAGGAATAGAAGCAAGCCCGGAGCAGATTAAAGCCATCTTGGATATTAAATCGCCCTCAAATATGAAGGATGTTCAACGATTAACAGGGCGAGTGGCAGCATTGAATAGATTTATCTCAAGATCTTCAGAAAAATGCAAAGATTTTTATGATATCCTGAAGAAGAACAAAAAATTCGAATGGGGTGAGAAACATGAAGCAGCCCTACAGGATTTGAAGCGATATCTCTCAACCGCACCTCTATTGATGAAACCTGAAAATGGTGAACCACTATCCCTATACCTTGCTGTATCAGGGAATGCTGTAAGTGCCGTTCTCATAAAAGACCATGAAGGTCAGCAATATCCTGTTTATTATGTTAGTAAAAGTTTATTAGATGCTGAAACTAGGTACTCTCATTTAGAAAAATTAATACTAGCATTAGTTATGGCATCAACAAAACTTAGACACTACTTTGAGACACATAGGATACACGTTAAAACAAATTATCCTGTCAAAAATGTACTTAGGAAACCGGAAATATCGGGCAGAATGGCTAAGTGGTCAGTAAAGTTAAGTGCCTATGATTTAGTATATGAACCTAGGAATGCCATAAAGTCTCAGGCTTTAGCTGACTTTGTGGCTGATTTTAGTAGTGACATTCAGGATGAGGTAGACCTAGAAGTTCAACAGCTAGGAGAATCCTCAGGATCCTGGACATTATATACTGATGGTGCATCTAATATAAGAGGAGTAGGATTAGGAATACTACTAAAATCGCCACAGGGGGACATATTACCCCAGGCTATTAGGTGTGAATTTCCTGCTACCAATAATGAAGCAGAATATGAGGCTTTGATTGCAGGATTAGAATTGGCTAAGAGCATGAGTATCAAAAATTTACAAGTGTATGTTGACTCATTGTTAATTACTAACCATTTTAATGGATCCTATGCAGTTAAGGGTGAGAAATTGATAGAATATCTTGATATTCTCAAAAAATTAGCAGGATATTTCGATGTTTTTACACTTGAACAGGTACCAAGGGAAGATAATGCTGAAGCGGATGCCTTAGCAAATCTGGGATCATCAATCAGGATACCGGAAGGAACCCAAATACCAGTATTACATGTCTTATATCCTGCAACGCATCCTCAGGATAAAGAAGTAGCGGGTATTCAGGATCCTGGGGTGGAATATCCTAAAGAGGATCCCAAATCGTGGACGGCTCCAATTGTGAAATATCTCAAAGAAGGATATATCCCCGAAAATGAAAATCCTAAGGCATTTAGGATGAAGGTATCACGATTCACTATTATAAATAACGTTTTATACAAGAAATCTCTTGCAGGACCGTATTTAAGATGCTTGGAGGATCCTGAAGCCAAAGAAGTACTTCAGGATATACATGAAGGGGATTGTGGTAATCACACCGGGGGCAGATCATTGTTTTCGAAAGTATTAAGGACAGGATATTATTGGCCAACTATGAGGAAAGATGCTGCAGAATATGCTCGAAGATGTGATGCATGTCAAAGACATAGTAACATACTACATCAACCAGCTGAACCATTATATCCTGTAGTTTCCCCTTGGCCATTCATGAAGTGGGGGATGGATATAGTAGGGAAGTTACCAAAAGCTCCGGGAGGAAAGGTCTTTATGTTAGCTATGACGGATTATTTCTCCAAGTGGGTTGAGGCTGAAGCATTTGTCCAAGTTAGAGACCAAGAAGTAGTATCCTTCATAAAGAGGAATATCCTGACTAGGTTTGGGGTACCAGCTGAGATCATCTGTGATAATGGGTCCCAGTTTATAAGCAAGAGGACTACTGACTTTTGCAAAAGTTGGGGGATCAAAATGATCACATCTACTCCAGTACATCCTCAAGCAAATGGACAAGCCGAATCTTCAAACAAGATAATAGTCAATAACTTGAAGAAGAGACTTGGAGCCAAAAAAGGAAGATGGGCGGAAGAGTTACCCTTTGTTTTGTGGGCTGATAGGACAACGGTGAAGAATGCAACCGGCCAAACCCCGTTTTCCTTGGTATTTGGAGCAGAGGCGATGATTCCAACAGAAATGACGATACCTACTGCAAGATCTACGCTGCAGGATCCTGAACAGAATCCTGAGGTCTTATGTCAGGATTTGGATACTATAGACGAAAAAAGAGATGCAGCAAGGCTAAGGATAGCAGCATATCAGCAAAGAATATCCAGAGCATATAATAAGAACATAAGGACTAGAAGATTTCGAGTTGGTGATTGGGTGCTGAGAAAGGCTTTTCAAAATACCACTAATCCTACCGATGGCAAGCTAGCTCCGAAATGGGAAGGACCTTATGAAGTTGAGTCAGAAGCAGGGAAAGGAGCATATCGACTCAGGAATATGGAAGGGGATATGCTACCAAGATCCTGGAATGCAATACATTTGAAGCTCTATTTCAAGTAAGAGTAGAATTTATTTTACATCTCAGAATGGTATGTATCCTATCTCTTTTAAATATATTTTTGTCTTTTGTCTTGAACCCAATACTGACTTAAGCATCGGAGGGGTGTTAGCCAAGCTAACACCCACCTTAGTTTACAATTGTTTTGCAGGATATATCTCAGGATATAGCTCCAGGATATATACTCAGGATAAGTCGAAAGATTAGAGGATTGGCCCCCTCTCTCACGTATAAGGGATCCTGATCCCTTCACAGGTTTAAAGGTATTCACCTTTCTTCCGAATTGGGTTTAAACACCCCGCCTGGAGCGCAAGTTATCCAGGGATAGTTCAAGGTGGCGGGACCAGTTCATGTAAAAGTGGCTGACAATTTCGTTACTGTTGGCTATATCCTGGATTCTAAAGGTATATGAGGATTGATCACCCTCTCTCACGAAAGAGTATTTTCATACTCTCTAAGGTTTAAAGGTTTTCATCTTTCTAAGATTTGGAGTTTATACACTCTCGCCTGTAGCGCATGAAACTCAGGGTTTATCCCCAGGATATCGGGGTTTATCCCCAGGATATCAAAGTTTATCCCTAGGTTATTAGGGGTTTATTCCCGGTATGCTAAGGATTCATCCCAGGATATCTAAGTTTTTGCCTCGAGGTGTTTGGAATTTATTCAAGTCAAGGTATGAATACATTTATATTTCTGTGTCGTACACAGGGGACATACATTATGCTGTTCAAAGGATGGATCCAAGTTTATAAATATATACTGGGGACAAACTTATAATTCACTATGAATCTCTGGTATGATCTCTCCTTTTTATTTGGACAATTTATAGGTTATATTTTAATATCCTTCTCAAGATATCTTTCAGGATACTTTTCAGGATACATCTATTTTTAAAAGTGTACAAACCAAACAGTTTTTACAAATATGATTTTCAAATGACAACAATAATAGGGTCAAAAGAGAAGTTATATTATTCACATACCAAAAGATGTGCTCTTAGTTTCACCTCAAAACAAGGCCCATCCACTAAGAGCACTAATAGTTCATTACCATATTTACCCAACAGTTGAAGGCTTCATCTCAAACCGAGACCCATCCACCTTCAACTGTTGTATTGTTCAAAAAGCATGCAGGAAATGTAAATTGTTCAGGTGCAGGAAAATAAAGTGCAGAAAAGTAAATTGCTTATGGGACTACAAACCAACATTCAAATTCAAAAAGGTGGGCTCTGGCCTTGGCACGTATATCCGTCATCGCCCACCTAAATGCCCTCACACAGCGGCATCTCCTCCAACCTTCTCTGCCTTCCCAGCTTCAGCATCCTTGGCAGCATCCTCTCCAGCATCCTCAACAACATCCATCACAGCATCAGCTCCAGCATCCTTCTTGTCTCCAGCCTGGACCACCACCTCTGCTGACTTAGAAGACTCGCCGGCTTCAGCAGGAAGCGGCACAGCTTTGCCTCCGAGCTCCTTTAACTTGGCCACCCAGGATTCAACTGGCCAGGATGGACAAACAAGGCCCGTCTCCTTGGCCTCATAGGCCATCTTGATGCGTGCTTGTAGCAGGGAGACGATAGCAGAAGCCTTGATTCCCTCTCGGAAGTTGATCAAGGCCTGATCATGATCCATTTGAACGGTGGCAAGTTTGACCTCAGCGTCTTGGGTGACCTTCTTCAGCAAGCTTTCGTAGTGCCGGCTCTTCGCTTCAGCAATGGCTCCTTGGTCAGCAACAGTGCTTTCAAGCTGTTTGATCCTGGCTTCATGAAGTGCCACAGTGCCACAAGCGTCATTGTATAAGTGGAGCAAATGCTGGAGGCCCTGCACATCAATTACAGGTATAAAGTTAGAATATATGTTGTCCAGGATATCCTGTTAGGATATACTTGCAGGATATATATGCAGGATATACATGAAGGATATGCGTCAGGATGTTACCTTGTTAAGGAAGGAGGTCATTGGCTCTAAGGAATCAGAGAAGCTGAGTTCGTCATAGGAGAACCCTTCTGAGCCTGGAGCACTGACTTCAAGGCCCTTCCTCTTTTTCGCGGTGGAAGCTCGGGTTCTTGGATTGGCCTTGGGAGCCGGGAGTGGCTTGGAGCTAGTAGTAGCAGGAGTTTCCTTCTTGACTGTGGCCGGAGTTGGATAGCTGTCGAGTTCATCGAGGTCTAGATAGACTGGGACTTTGCTGGAATCTGCACACAAGGAGTAAATTCTAAATCCCTCCTATGAATAACAGATGAAAAACATATGTGTGCAGGATATCTTGCAGGATCCTTACCAGACATGTTGGCACTTGAAAGAGGGCTAGGAGTTGGTGGAGAAGGATTGAAACTTCTCTCTGCCTCTGGAAGAAGTCTGATGGCGTCTATTCTTTCTTGAGAATTAGCAAGAGGAGGTGCAATCTTCCTGAAATCAGCTGCACAAAAATGAAAATTTGTTAGTTCAGAATATGAGACAGGATAAGAGACAGGATCATTCGTAAACCCTAAGTCCTACCCTTTCTTAACCATCTCACCGGATAATCCGGTCCACCAGGGATTGAATCCCTTTTTACGAAGAAAAACTTGGATTGCCAACCATCCTCGTTCCTGGTGGCACGAAGTATCAATGGGTCACCGGAAGTAGAATAAAATAGGAATCTAGATGAGCCATGGCATCTAAGCTTGTAGGCTAAAGGGAGATCATGGACAGAAAGGTCAGGTATGTGGTTTCTCTTGATTTGGTCAAGAACAGACAAAACACGCCAAAGCATTGGCATGGTTTGACTGAAAGAAATTTTAGTGATGTTAAAAAACTCGATGATGAAGTCCGGAAAGGGGAATCGTATCCCTAAGGTAAAGGGGAAAGCATTGAAACAGATCCACTCGTTGGAAACCATATCTGACCGGATTTCTCTGTCAAAGGGTCGGAATATGGTTCCATCCGGGAAGATACCGGAGGATTTCAAAGCCGACAGATGAGCACTATCAAAGGTGCATGTTTCATTCTCCGGTTCTTGGAGAAGATTCTGTTGGATGAATGTGGGAGCCGAGTCGCCTGAACTGGACCTCGTCTGCCTAGGCATTTGGTCGCCTGAATTCTTGCCGGAGTAAAACAAAAGATGGTTATGAAGATGAGAGAGAGAATATTACCTTTTTCTTGTCGATTGTGGGTAAAAAAGGAGATGAGGATGAGAAGATATAGGGCATGATGAGTAAATATAGGCCAGGTGGTTGAAAGCTGTCACATCAATAGTCTTATCTCTTAATTATCTCGGCCACCGTGAAAAATGTAACCGTTAGTGCAGGATATCAAACGGTAACATTTTTGGGGACAATTGTTATGGGTGAAATCCTGGAAAATATCTTGATCTATATCTTGGATATATATTATCTGTTTATATCCGGGATGCTGGTTCAGGATATTGGTAACATCCTGAATGGTATCCTCGGGATAACTAACGGATTATGTGCAGGTACGTGGGCTGGAAGCTAGTAACGTTCACCAAGACTTATTCCGCGGAAGACTCGGTCCAAACCGTTCGAAGAAAGACGTTGAAGCCTTATTACTCGGTCTACAACGTTCGTGGTGGAATATTCGGAGCATCCCAAATTTATAGGGATATTTGTTTGTATTTCATTACTATAAATAGGAGTAACACCAGATCGAATAGGACACAACAATTTCACTGCAATCACACTCGCTACACTCTAACACTTGCTCTCTCACAATTTGTACTCTCACACAATTATTGTAACACTTAGCGATCTGGTCTATATCCTGCACTGTATCTTGACGTTTGAAGTAATAAGAAGAACAAGGCAGCTGCGATTGTCAGCTCCCGAGGTTTTATGCCGGCGATCTAGATTGATCAAGGGCTTTCCTCGTACATCTCGTGTCACTCCCTTTACTTTTTGCTTATTGTTTGCTCATTGTTTGATCGTAGATACAGCTCAATATCCTGAGCCGTATCCTGAAACTGTTTTCACAACTAATTTGGTTAACACATTTTTCACACATATTTATTAGCACACTACCTCACTTAACTAATTTGATCACTTAATTACTTCGGTAATTTTTGACCAAAACACTCTTAATATTCATGTTTTTGGCCAATTCTAATCTTGCGATCAAAGCTTCATATTCTGCTTCATTATTAGTGGCAGGAAATTCACATCTAACAGCCTGGGGTAATATGTCCCCCTGTGGCGATTTTAGTAGTATACCCAGTCCTACACCTCTAACATTAGATGCACCATCAGTATATAATGTACAGGATTCTAAGGTTTCTCCTAGTTGTTGAACTTCTAAGTCTACTTCATTTTGAATATCACTACTGAAATCAGCCACAAAGTCAGCTAGAGCTTGAGACTTTATGGCATTTCTAGGTTCATATACTAGATCATAGGCATTTAACTTTACTGACCACTTAGCCATTCTACCTGACATCTCAGGTTTCCTAAGCACATTTTTAACAGGATAATTGGTTTTAACATGGATCCTATGTGTTTCAAAATAATGTCTAAGCTTTGTTGATGCCATAACTAGGGCTAATATTAGTTTTTCTAAATGAGAATATCTAGTTTCAGCATCTAATAAACTTTTACTAACATAATAGACAGGATGCTGCTGACCTTCATGATCCTTTACAAGGATAGCACTTACTGCACTCCATGATACTGCAAGATACAGGGATAATGGTTCACCATCCTCAGGCTTCATCAATAGAGGTGCGGTTGAAAGATACTGCTTCAAATCCTGCAAGGCTGCTTCATGCTTCTCCCCTCATTCGAACTTCTTATTCTTCTTCAGGATATCATAAAATTCCTTGCATTTTTCCGAGGATCTTGTGATAAATCTGTTTAATGCTGCTACTCGCCCTGTCAGTTTTTGTACTTCTTTCATGTTGGAAGGTGACTTGATATCCAAGATGGCTTTGATTTGTTCTGGGCTCGCTTCTATCCCTCTTTTAGTCACCATATAACCTAAAAACTTTCCTGCCCCCACTCCAAAATGGCACTTAGCAGGATTCAGCTTCATGTTATATTGATCCAGGATATCAAATGCTCCCTTAATATCCTGGAGGTGATCCTCAGCCTTCCTAGATTTTACTACCATGTCATCGATGTACACCTCCATAGTGTCCCCCAGCTTGTATTTGAACATCATGTTCACCAATCTTTGATACGTTGCACCTACATTTTTCAAACCAAAGGGCATAGCATTATAACAATAAATACATGTTGGTGTCATGAAAGCAGTATCCTCCTGGTCTGAAGGTTACATTTGGATCTGCTGGAATCCTGAGGATGCATCCATGAAGTTTAACATCTCATGGCCGGCAGTAGCATCCACCATTGAGTCAATATGAGGAAGGGGAAATGGGTCTTTGGGACAAGCTTTATTCAAGTCTGTGTAATCTACACAAACTCTCCATTTCCCATTTTTCTTCTGCACCACAACTACATTCGCTAGCCATCTTGGAAACTTGACCTCTCTGATCATTTTGGATTTCAATAACCTCTCTACTTCTTCCTGAATAATCATATTTCGCTCTGGAGCAAACTTCCTTCTCTTTTGTTGGACAGGCTTGAATGACCTGTCAATACCGAGCTTATGAGTTATAATATCCTTGGAAATGCCTGTCATATCCTCGTGCTTCCACGCGAATGTTGACATCCTGCATTTCAAAAAGTTAGTCAATTGATCTTCAATATCCTGAGGGATATTGGTTCCCACGAGCACTGAGATATCTTGATTATCCTGATCCAGGATAATTTTCTTTACATCCTGCTCTGAAGCCTCCACGATATCCTGGGCCCGCATCTTTAATTGCTATGCTGCATTAGGCTTGGTTGAGGATTTAATCGAGGATGAGTAACATTCCTTTGCTTCCTGCTGATCACTATCCACCTTGACAACCCCCCAAGGTGTAGGGATCTTGATGCATTGATGATAGGTTGACGGCACAGCTTTCATATCATGGATCCACGGCCTATCCAATATGATATTATAACATGATAGGGAGTCCATCACACAAAAGCGTTGCATCGAGTTGACCCATTCAACATATACCGGTAATTTTATCTCTCCCACTGTGTTCCTAGCCTCTCCACTGAACCCAACAAGTACAGTGGACTTTGAAGTGATATCCTTTGGAGATACATTCATCCTCTTCAACGTTTCTAGTTGGATTATGTTGTCGGAGCTGCCATTATCCACCAGTATCCTGCGTACAAAATGGTTAGCCACATATAACGTTATTACCAGAGCATCATGGTGAGGATCCTGGACAGTATCCCTGTCATCACTGTCGAAGGTGATCACTTTATCAGTCGTGAGGGTCGTCATCCTGGTTGGCTTTTCTCCTCTTTCGGCCTTAGCATCCTTTGCATGTCTCTTGGCCGCAGAATATGAAGTCCCACAAATGTCGGATCCTCCTGAAATAAAGTTAATTATCTTTGCATCCGTAGGAGGCGATGCCGCACGTTCAGGATCCTTCTCAGTATACTGACCCTTGTTCTTCTTTCTTGTCGCAACCCCCGATCCCTTATCTGTACCGGGAATGGACGGACGCGAGCCTAGTAGTGGTGGTATCAGTTAGTTAATTTGGCAGCGGAAGTTACATCAGGACCGTAGTTAGGAAATGTTTATCAGAGTAAAACCACCTCATTTAATATTAATAATCACATGGTCAAAACCCAAGTTTCTTATTACAATTATAGGGATAAACCCTATTTTACTGAATTTAAAACATCGTCTTTTAGGTAACTTTTATAGCCAAATTTTTACTAAGCCTTCAGTGCTCTCCAGCTGGCTTTTTACTAATTGGCTGTCACATTTTGTTACTTGAAACATGTTTTAAAAACATTTGTCAGCGGGAAATACTGGTGAGTGAATCCCAGCTTAATCAAGAAACAGTTTATCAATTAAAACAGTATTGAGAGCGATCACATTGTTTATTTCTACACAATTACTCATTCAGTACTGTCAATCCTGACTTGTGGGTCATATTACACATTGGCTAACTCGTCGTCCAATGGTAACGTACTGTCATCCCCGACTTACTACTTTACAGAGTAGTAAATTTTGTATACAAAACCCAACATACCGGCAGTAATTGAAGAACTACAAAGACTCAATCACCGCTTAATCACATTGTAAAACAATTAAGGTTTTGTAGAATATTACAAAAATGTTATAAAAAAAGAGGATAAACTCACATTGCTATCTTAGACTTTGCGTAAGGGTTTCCTGGATATAATCTATAATTTATACAAATGTACATTGGTTAGTATCATAACCCTTTGAAAATATTAATGATACCCTCCCCGAGACGGCATTCCAACAACTACGTCGGGCAGAACCACGACAGTTATTACGAAACCCTAAATCAATCGGGTAGCGTATCTACTATGAAACCGGGGTTATAATACTTACAACGGAGCAGAGCCTCGCTAATTAGGGGGTATTATACTTGAAAATTATGCCTATTATCAGAGATTTCGAGATTGAGAAACAGAAATGAACGAGTTGAAATGAAATCCCGAGGCCTTCTTATATAGGGCTGAAATCTGGTCCTCACGCGGCCCGCGTAAAGGATAAGCGAGGCTTACGCGGCCCGCGTCAACACCTGGTCAACATGTAGCTTAGCTGGGTCAGCATGTAGGTCCGCCATGATGTCGACACGTGTCGGCTTCTGGTGTCTCCGCGTTTGATGATCTCACACGACCCGCGTAAGAGTTAAGGTGAGCTTACGCGACCCGCCTAAACTTATAATTTCACCGGAAATCAAGTTTCAGCCTTGATACCGCCCGCGCGAGCTTGAGGTGAGGTCCTACGCGGCCCGCCTCAACTAACTATTTCTTGTTTTTAATTTCTTTTATATGCTATAACATATTTCGGGCTTGATTTTCATATACGGGGTGTATTTAAAGACATATAAGGATATTTTAATATATACTGGGGTATCGAAAATATCATGAGGGTGTTGGTTTTACCGAGGGTTGTTACATTCTCCCCACCTTATTTTAGAGCTCGTCCTCGAGATCTTACTGGAACAAATGCGGATATTTCCTTTGTATTTCAGATTCAAGTTCCCATGTGTATTCAGGTCCTCTTTTGGAGTCCCATTTCACTTTGACCAGAACTAATCTTTTATGCTTGAGGTTTTTTACTTTCATGTCTTCAATTTGTAGAGGCCTTTCTACAAACTTGAGTTGTTCATTTACCTCTATATCCTTAAGAGGCACTATCAGTGATTCACCAGCTAAACATTTCTTGAGATTAGATACATGAAACACATCATGTATTCCTGCCATTTCTTCTGGCAATTGTAGCTGATAGGCTACAGGTCCTATTCTTTTAATAATCTCAAAAGGTCTAATATACCTGGGACTTAGCTTTCCTCTTTTGATGAATCTTACCACTCCTTTCCAAGGAGAGACTTTCAATAATACTTTATCTCCTACTTGAAACTCCAAGGGCTTGCGTCGGTTATCAGCATAACTCTTCTGTTGATCACGTGCTGCTTTCAGTCGTTCCTTGACTTGAATAATCTTGTCGGTTGTTTCCTGTACTATCTCAGGTCCAGATAGTTGCTTCTCCCCAATTTCTACCCAACAGACTGGGCTTCGGCACTTTCGTCCATAAAGTGCTTCGAATGGTGCGGCATTGATACTTGTGTGATAACTATTATTATAAGAAAATTCTATTACAGGTAAGTGATCGTCCCAATTACCTCCGAAATCAATTACACAAGCTCTAAGCATATCTTCCATTGTCTGGATTGTCCTTTCGCTCTGTCCATCCATTTGAGGATGATAAGTTGTGCTCAATTTTAACTTGGTTCCCATTGCCTTTTGGAAACTTGACAAAAAATGAGAGGTAAATCGACTATCTCTATCAGAAACAATTGATAAAGGAATGCCATGTAAAGAAACAATTTCATTTACATACAATTTAGCTAATTGTTCCATACTGAAAGTTTCTTTCATTGGTAAGAAATGAGCTGACTTGGTTAGCCTATCTACAATCACCCAGATTGTATCATTTCCTTTCTTTGTTTTGGGTAATTTAGTAACAAAATCCATTGTTATCAATTCCCATTTCCACACTGGCATTTCTAATTGCTATAACAAACCTGAGGGTTTCTGATGTTCAGCTTTAACTTGTGAGCAAGTTAAACATTTAGAAACATAGGTTGCTATGTCCTTTTTCATTCCTATCCACCAGAAATTTTTCCTTAAATCCTGGTACATTTTATCACTTCCTGGATGCATCGTGTACTTAGATTTATGGGCTTCTTCCAAAATACGATAACGTAGGTTTCCTAATTTAGGTATCCACATTCTCTTTTCATGAAATCTCCAAATTCCATCAGTTCCTTGTTCTAATTCTTTTAGCATACCTTTTAGCTTTTCAGTATCTTCCTTGATTACTGCTTCTTGTGCTTCTCTTATTTGATCATTTAAATCTACTTGCAGATTTAATTTAAGAGAACGTACCATTTTTGGCTTTTCATGATACTTTCGACTTAAAGCATCTGCTACTACATTTGCTTTTCCTTCATGATACTGGATATCGCAATCATAATCACTAAGCATTTCCATCCAGCGTCATTGTCTCATATTCAACTCCTTTTGCTTGAAAATATACCTTAAACTCTTATGATCAGTGAATATGGTAAATTTACTACCATAAAGGTAATGTCTCCAAATCTTAAGAGCAAAAATTATAGCTCCAAACTCTAAATCATGGGTTGAATAATTCTCTTCATGATTCTTAAGTTGTCTAGATGCGTAAGCTATAACCTTTTGTCGTTGCATTAATACACATCCATAACCTAATTTAGAAGCGTCACAATATACTACAAAATCTTCATTTCCTTCTGTTAATGCTAATATGGGTGTATGGGTCAATCTTTGCTTAAGAATTCTAAAGGCTTCTTCTTGTTTTAATCCCCATTCAAACTTAACAGATTTACAGGTCAGCTTAGTTAAAGGAATGGCTATTTTAGAAAAATCTTGAATAAATCTTCTATAATAACCGGCCAATCCTAAGAAACTTCTAATCTCGGTTGGTGACTCAGGGTTTTCCATTTAGTAATTGCCTCAATCTTTGTTGGATCTACATGAATTCCTTCATGATTGACTAGGTGTTCGAGAAATTGTACCAGTTCTAACCAAAATTCGCACTTTGAAAACTTAGCATAAAGCTTTTCCTTTTGTAGTAAACTCAAAAGTGCATGCAAATGTCTTGCATGATCTTCTTTACTCTTAGAGTAAATTAGAATATCATCTATAAATACAATTATGAATTTATCCAAATATGGCTTACATATTCGGTTCATCATGTCCATAAATGCAGCTGGGGCATTGGTTAGACCAAATGGCATAACAGTAAATTCATAATGGTCATACCTCGTTCTAAATGCGGTCTTAGGAATGTCCTCTTCCTGTACCTTTAATTGATGATATCCCGACCTTAAATCAATTTTTGAGAAAAATCGAGCTCCTTGCAGTTGATCAAACAGATCATCGATTCTTGGTAATGGGTACCGATTCTTAATCGTGACCTTGTTCAATTCACGGTAGTCAATGCACATACGCATTGATCCGTCTTTCTTTTTAACAAACAAGATGGGTGCTCCCCATGGCGATGAGCTTGGCTGTATAAATCCTTTTTCTAACAATTCATCCAATTGTTTCTTCAGTTCCTGCATTTCGGCGGGTGCCAAACGGTAAGATGCTTTGGCAATTGGTGTTGTTCCTGGCAGCAGGTGAATTCTGAATTCAACTTCTATGTCTGGAGGTAGTCCTAGTAATTCTTCTGGAAATACATCTGAAAACCGAGACACTACTGGAATGTCTTTTAGTTCTTTTCCTTTAGTGTTAGTGATTATGGAAATCATATACACTATAGAACCTTTTCTTATATAACTTGCAGTTTTCATCACAGAGATGAATTTTGTAGTTCTAGATGGTTTATCTCCTTTAATTATGATCGTTTTACCTTTTGGTGAATTTACTTGTATTGACTTTTGATCACATAAAATACTGGCTTTGTTGGCTATTAACCAATCCATTCCTAACACAACATCAAATTCTGCCAGATTCATGGGATATAGGTTTGCTATAAATTTCAGATTTAAAATTTCAATTCTTGGCCCCTGCAAGATTTCAGAAATTCTAACAGTTTCTCCATTCGATGTCTCTACTAAGCATTCTAGTGGTAGTTTAGTTAATGATTGATTTAGAAATTTTCAAAATGATGTATTAAAAAACTTTGGTTTGCACCAGAGTCAAATAATACTTTGGCAAAGACATCATTAACTAAAAACGTACCAGCTATGACATCTGGAATCATCTTGGCTTCATCTGCAATTAGAACAAATGCTCTAGCATTTTTGGTATTCTTGTTGTTTGTAGCTGGAGCTAATTTTGGGTAATTAAGCTTGATATGACCTTGTTCTCCGCAGTTGTAACATATCCTGTTGTTAGCTTTCTTCCTGCAGTCTTCTTCCTTATGTCCCAAAATTTTGCAAAAGTTACAGTATATGGAGCATTTTCCTGAATGCTTTCTTTTGCAATTCCTACAGTAAGGTGCAGAGGTAGAACCTACATTTCTTCCACGATTAGAATTTCAAGAACGAAATTCTTGAGTCAACTTCTGGGTTAGGTTTCTCCTTTGATCCTCTTCTCGGGTACGGACTAATTCATCAGTCAAGGTATTGGCTAGTTCTACAGCTTCTTCTATGGTTTGAGGTCTAGCTGCTTTGACTACGTGTCTTATTTCCCCAATTAATCCCCAAATATAACAGGAGATTAACACTGGTTCTGGTGAAGCAAGAGTTGGCACTATTCTAGCATATTCGAAGAATATTTTAGTGTATCCCTTACTATCCACACCAGTCATCCTAAGGTTTAGGAATTTGTTTGCTATCTGTTCCTTTTCATTGGGTGGGCATAATTTCCTTTCTACCTTGTTATTAAATTCTTCCCATTCCATATTGTAAGTTCTATCACTTCCTCTTGATTGGAGGATAGTGTTCCACCATTCTAGCGCTGAATTCTTAAACAGATTAGAAGCAAACAGTATCTTATCTTCTTCAGCACACTTGCTTATTCTTAAGACTGCCTCAGTTTTCTCTATCCAGCGTAGGGTTGCAATGGCTCCTTCATTGCCCGAGAATTCCATTGGTTTACAAGACCAGAATTCTTTTTAAGAACAACCATTAGGCATGGTCCTTCTCCTTTTAGGAATAGGCATTTGAAGTACAGGTCCATTGTTCATGCTGTTTTCAGGTTCGATGGGTCGCTTACTGCTATGCTTACTTTTATTATTCGCTTCTTGAATAGTTTGAATAATAAATGGCATTGCATCTATGATTCCTTGTGCCACTATGTGTTGAACAACACTATTATCCATTTGGTTTTCATTGTTATTGATGCTTGGATTCTCATTAACCACGTTAATGTTACTCTGGTTATCGTTATTCAGATATCCTTGATTTCCTTCGTCGGCCATCTGAATTTTAAACATTTACCCCATATTAATATCACAAATAATATCTTAATATAGTTAATCACATGACACTCAATCTAGCAAAAAATGTAGATCATTGCTACTTTTACTCTATTCGTATACTATTATGCATCTATTACACACTAGTACTGAAATAAAAATTACAATACCAACAGAAATAGAATCACACTAATAGTAATATGCATCCGTACACACATATTTTATTTTATATTATTATTATTATTATTATTATTATTATTATTACCATTTCCTCCATTCTCACATTCACGGATATGGATTTATCCAAAAATCCATATTGCGCTCATCGTATTTCCATACGAGA
This sequence comes from Helianthus tuberosus, assembly GCA_030545235.1. Classification (NCBI taxonomy): domain Eukaryota; kingdom Viridiplantae; phylum Streptophyta; class Magnoliopsida; order Asterales; family Asteraceae; genus Helianthus; species Helianthus tuberosus. The sequence continues at coordinate 167,090,798 of CM060423.1, read as the reverse complement.
CGCTCTTCCACCTGACGCATTTTCTCACTGCTTTCTAAAATTTCCTCCCCGAAAGTCCTAAGTTCTTGCACGTTTTCTGCACTCATTGGGGGTGCAGGTTCTCGGACTGGGTTTGGAATCTGGGGTGCTGGTTCCTGATATGGGGGTGAAAGTGCCTGAAATTGGTAAGGATCTTCTAAGATCTCCCTAATGTATTCATCATGGTAATAGGGATCTAAAGGGTCCATACCTGGATAGGCTTCTATGTTCTGTATGGGTATATCTTCATGGATAGGGTAACGTTGCACAAAATCTCTATTGTCGTCCCACCAAGGGTCATAATTTGGGTCTAGGGGGTTTGGTGCAGGTACCCTAGGGATTTCTTCTGGGTTAAAGTCATGCATCTCCACTTGGTTTTCCGGGTTTTCTATCTCCATGGGTTGGTCAGGAATTTGCAATTGTGGTTGTGGGGCTACTAATTGTTCCAGACTTGGGTCAGTAGCAGTTGTAGCTAGGATATGGAAATTCGCTAGGCTTCTATTAAGCATATCCTGTGTATGGGTATCTGTCTCTCGCTTAATAGCTGCTAAGGCTCTTTGCTGTTGCAACTTTCGCATTCTTTTCCTACGAGCAAAGGCTTCCTTACTGAACCATCCTCGTTTCTTAGGAGGGAATGGCTCTTCTGACTGAGCTTTAAAAGCAAACATCCCATCTTCCTGATCAGCAGAATACCCAGAAAGGGCAGGCTGTGATGAGGTACCTTCACTCTTAGGTGAATCAGACAACTGACGACTCATTTCTGAGGGTCCTTGATCACTCATACTGTAAACTAACAATTAGTCAAATAACACATAACAAATAAATACAGTTATGCATGTAATTCCGTAATTTATTTCCTAACACAAAGTTTAAATTTTAAGTGTCAGCAGAACACTTCTTTGGCTCAGACCAGTGGCTAGGCTCTGATACCACCTCCTGTCGCAACCCCCGATCCCTTATCTGTCCCGGGAACGGGCGGACGCGAGCCTAGTAGTGGTGGTATCAGTTAGTTAATTTGGCAACGGAAGTTACATCAGGACCGTAGTTAGGAAATGTTTATCAGAGTAAAACCACCTCATTTAATATTAATAATCACATGGGCAAAACCCAAGTTTCTTATTACAATTATAGGGATAATCCCTATTTTACTGAATTTAAACATCGTCTTTTAGGTAACTTTTATAGCCACATTTTTACTAAGCCTTCAGTGCTCTCCAGCTGGCTTTTTACTAATTGGCTGTCACATTTTGTTACCTGAAACATGTTTTAAAAACATTTGTCAGCCGGAAATACTGGTGAGTGAATCCCAGTTTAATCAAGAAACAGTTTATCAATTAAAACAGTATTGAGAGCGATCACATTGTTTATTTCTACACAATTACTCATTCAGTACTGTCAATCCTGACTTGTGGGTCATATTACACATTGGCTAACTCTTCGTCCAATGGTAACGTACTGTCATCCCTGACTTACTACTTTACAGAGTAGTAAATTTTGTATACAAAACCCCAACATACCGGCAGTTATTGAAGAACTACAAAGACTCAATCACCGCTTAATCACATTGTAAAACAATTAAGGTTTTGTAGAATATTACAAAAATGTTATCAAAAAGAGGATAAACTCACATTGCTTTCTTAGACTTTGCGTAAGGGTTTCCTGGATATAATCTATAATTTATACAAATGTACATTGGTTAGTATCATAATCCTTTGAAAATATTAATGATACCCTCCCCGAGATGGCATTCCAACAACTACGTCGGGCAGAACCACGACAGTTATTACGGAACCCTAAATCAATCGGGTATCGTATCTACTATGAAACCGGGGTAATAATACTTACAACGGAGCAGAGCCTCGCTAATTAGGGGGTATTATACTTGAAAATTATGCCTATTAGCAGAGATTTCGAGATTGAGAAACAGAAATGAACGAGTTGAAATGAAATCCCGAGGCCTTCTTATATAGGGCTGAAATCTGGTCCTCACGCGGCCCGCGTAAAGGATAAGCGAGGCTTACGCGGCCCGCGTCAACACCTGGTCAACATGTAGCTTAGCTGGGTCAGCATGTAGGTCCGCCACGATGTCGACACGTGTCGGCTTCTGGTGTCTCCGCGTTTGATGATCTCACAAGGCCTGCGTAAGAGTTAAGGTGAGCTTACGCGGCCCGCCTAAACTTATAATTTCACCGGAAATCAAGTATCAGCCTTGATACCGCCCGCGTGAGCTTGAGGTGAGGTCCTACGCGGCCCACCTAATGTGTGTAAAATGCAACATATAAATTACATCAAATGAGGCATAAAACTAACCCTTTTTAAGTACTAATATTGGAAAAAGAGTGTTTTTGTCTTCCTTTTGTATTTTCAGGATTAAATGAGCTCAAAAACACAAAAGAAGCAAAAAGACAGCTAAATCCAACATAAATACAAGGAAAGGAACATAAGTGGACTGCCCGACCCCTCAACGGCATCTTCCCAAGCAAAATAAAGAAGGCAGAAGACTGAACACGCCCCGTGCTCAGCCAGCACGGGGCCGTGCCCAAGAAGCAGCAGAAAAGACAAACCTATAGAAGCTTCTATTGCCCACCACGGGGCCGTGCCCAGTGAACACGGGGGCGTGGCGAAAGTACAGCAGGCGTATTAATTGTAATTGCGAATTACAATTAATGAGGAGAGAGAGTGTCAGACAGGCACGGGGCCGTGCCCAGCCCTCTGTTCAGCCTATAAATTGGAGTGCTTGGATTCATTTCAACTCATCCCTTGGCACACCACCTCTCTCACACTTCATCCACCACCCACCACCATCACAACACCATCATCCACCACCATCATCCATTGTCCATCGTAGAGTGTGTGAGTCGTCTCGGGATCCAAGATTGATCGTAAGAGTTCTTGACAATCAAGGCCATGTTTGCCTAAGTCTCTTACATCACTTGGTGAAGACAAAGTGGCTAGTATAATACTTTTTATTTCTAATCTTTTGCACTTTTTATTTGGTTTTGTATTAATGACTTTAATAACTAGTTACTTATGTTGAAGGTGATCTTTCCTTATCATTTGTCCGTGGTTTCTTGGCATTATTTTACTGTCTATATAAAATAAAGGATTTTCACCATTCATATCTCCACGGTCTATATGAAGGTATGTTGGCTACCTGGTCGGGGGTTAAGGGAACAGTTTGGTAAAGGTCTTGCCATTGTTCAGCGTTTAGAGGTCCTGCAATGGACCTGGGTCAAATTTAGTAGGACCTCCTTCAATGCTTCACGGTATTGGATGGCGGGGGTCCAAACTCTTTGATCCCCTCATAAGTTAACTACTATTAATACTATAACCCGGCTATTTAGGACTGTATCCCTGCTGACTCAGACTACTTAGCCGAGGGTAACGTCACCGCCAAAAGCGGGGTCTACCATAATATTGCATTAATAACTTAATTCATTATCTTCCAATAATCCACCCTTTTAGGATTGTATCCTTGCTGACTCAAACTACTGGGGTGAGGGTAACGTCACCTCCAAAAGAGGGGCCTACTACAATAACTAAGATAATCTCTTAATTATGTGCAAAAGTGCGGAAATAATCAAAGGTTATACTAGATACGAGTCGGAACCAAGTGATTCATCTTGTCTATCTGTTTTTATTTTATTTTTATTTTTATTTTCAGCATTTTAGTTAATTTTTATTTTCTTTGTTTAAAACCTTTTTCTAAACTTTTTATTTTGATTAGACGTTGAGGATAAACCGGTACTAAAAGCTCTTGTGTCCTTGGACGACCTCGGTATCTTACCAACGCTATACAACTCTCACGATGGGTGCACTTGCCCATATGTGTGTTTAGTGTTAGTAAAATATCGTGTTTTATAAATTTAAAACTTGGCTAAAAATAAGTGTTAAAAAGGGCTTAAAATATACACCTAATATATATAACACTTCACACGCATCACCGCCTCAGCTTACTATTTCTTGTTTTTAATTTCTTTTATATGTTATAACATATTTTGGGCTTGATTTTCATATACGGGGTGTATTTAAAGACATATAAGCTTTAGGTGTGCCAAAACGAGAGAATAATTTTTTCAGAAATCTTACCACTACTCTTCCATCATTTGTTGGAAGTGCCTCGGCCTCGGCCCATTTAGACAAGTAATCTACTGCCACAAGTATGTATTTGTTTCCTTTCGATGGTGGGAAAGGTCCCATAAAGTCGAGTCCCCATACATCAAAAATTTCACAAACAAGAATGCCATTTTGTGGCATTTCGTTTTTGGAAGAAATATTACCTGTTCTTTGGCAAGCATCACATGTCTTTACAAGATTTTGAGCATCTTTGTAAATGGTTGGCCAATAAAATCCTGAATCGAATACCTTTCGTGCGGTACTGGCAGCACCATGATGTCCTCCGTATGGACCTTCATGACAATGGCGGAGAATTCTTCGTGCTTCACTACCATGTACGCATCGTCTGACGAGTTGGTCGGCACACATTTTGAAAAGATATGGATCTTCCCAAAAGTAGTGTTTCACATTGGCAAAGAATTTTTTTCTTTGATGATGTGGCCATCCTTTTGCGACTATACCGCTAGCTAGGTAGTTAGCAAAGTCGGCGTACCATGGTTCTTCCTTATATTCCACCATTTCTAGGGACTCAGTTGGAAATTTTTCGTTGATTTGCTCGTCCCTGGTTGCCTCCAAAGCTGGGTCTTCTAAGCGTGAAAGATGATCTGCTGCGGTATTTTCTGCTCCTCTTTTGTCCTTGATTTCAATGTCAAATTCTTGGAGGAGTAGAATCCACCTAATCAAACGTGGTTTTGTGTCTTGCTTCTTAAAGAGATATCGAATGGCTGCATGGTCTGTATAGACTATAGTTTTAGAAAGAACAAGATAAGAACGAAATTTATCAAAAGCAATTACCACAGCTAGTAACTCTTTTTCAGTTGTTGTGTAATTTTCTTGTGCATCGTTAAGTGTTTTACTAGCATAATATATTGGGTGGAAATGCTTTTCTTTTCTCTGTCCCAAGACAGCTCCAACTGCAAAGTCACTAGCATCACACATGATTTCGAAAGGAAATTTCCAATCAGGTGCTATCATGATAGGTGCATTGACTAGCATTTCCTTTAGGGTTAGAAATGCTTGATTGCAATCCTTGTCAAAGATGAAAGGAGCATCTTTTTCAAGTAATTTTGTTAGAGGCCTTGAGATCTTTGAAAAGTCTTTGATAAACCGCCTATAAAATCCGGCATGCCCTAGGAAACTTCTAATAGCTCTTACGGAGGATGGAGGTGGTAATCTAGAAATGGTATCTATTTTGGCTTGATCCACCTCCATTCCTTCGCTTGAGATTTTGTGACCGAGTACTATTCCCTCCGTTACCATGAAATGGCATTTTTCCCAATTAAGGGCGAGGTTAGTTTCCTCACATCGGGATAGCATTCGTTCAAGGTTATCGAGGCATTGGTCGTATGAATCCCCAAAGATAGAAAAGTCGTCCATGAAGACTTCCATTGTCTTTTCTATCATGTCATGGAAAATGGCTACCATGCAACGTTGGAATGTTGCGGGGGCATTACATAGACCAAACATGCGTCGATAAGCAAAAGTTCCATAGGGACATGTGAAAGTTGTCTTTTCTTGGTCTTCGGGTGCTATCGGGATTTGAAAGTAACCTGAAAAACCATCCAAGAAACAGTAAAATTTATGACCGGATAATCTTTCTAACATTTGATCAATGAAGGGTAAAGGAAAATGATCCTTTCTTGTTGCTTCATTTAATCGTCTATAATCTATACATACTCTCCATCCTGTGACGGTTCTCGTTGGTATTAATTCATTCTTTTCGTTAGTAATTACCGTCATACCTCCTTTCTTTGGAACTACTTGGACGGGACTTACCCAAGGACTATCGGAAATAGGATAGATAAGTCCGGCGTCAAGTAATTTGATTACTTCGTTTTTAACCACTTCTTGAACATTTGGATTTACTCGACGTTGTGGTTGTATGACCGATTTGTAGTCATCATTCATCAAAATTTTGTGTGTGCACATAGAAGGACTAATTCCTTTTATGTCAACAAGTTTCCAAGCTATTGCATTTTTGTGTTTTTTCAAAAGATTAATTAGTTTTTCTTTTTCTAAGTTATCTAATTTAGACGAAATAATTACAGGTAACTTACCATCTTTGTCTATAAAAGCATATTCCAAACCTTTTGGAAGTTCTTTGAGCTCAAGTGGTGGGTCTTTAGGAGACTCCTTATTTGGTTGCTCGTTTCGATCAAGAACTTTAAAAGTTTGTTCTATGGCGACCTCTTCTTCAACAAAGTGGTCAATCTCTTCACTTGTATCGGGTGGTTCATCTTCATCTTCAATTAGGGGGTCATTATTTCCGAATGGATATTTCATTGATCGTTCGAGATCGACACTTCTTTTAAATGCCCCTAATTGAAGAGGTAGATTATTGAACTTTCGGTTTTTCAAAGCTTCGTGAGTTTTTACAAATGGTCGTCCCAACACTAGAGGAGCGTCATCGAGGATGGCAAAGTCGGTTGGGATTACCATTTGATTTGTTTGAACCAAGACATCTTCAACTATACCGATTGATTTTATTACTTTCCGATTGGATAGAAAAATGGGTATTTGAAGTGGAGAAAAATCACTAATACTTAATTTTTCGAAAATGTAGTTAGGCATTATGTTAACACAAAGATCTTTATCGATTGTGACATTACTAATAAACGAATTTTGAAAGAAACATGGAACCGGTGTGATGTTAATTTCAAATGGGTCTTCTTTTATTAGCGAAGTTTGATCATTAGTTAACTTAACACTTACCGTTTCGTCAATTTTAGTGTTAGTGTTTAACTCTTTTAAAAACTTAGCATGAGTGGGTACTAAACAATGATTTTCAAAAGAAGGTGTCAAGAGATTAATTTCTTCAAAATTAGACTCTTCTTGGATTTTAACGTTGTTGGACTCACCTTTTTTGTTGTTTAACTCATGTGTCGGTTTTTCACTTATTTGTTCTTCCATTTTTTCATTTTTAGTTATCTCTTCCTTTTTTAATTCTTCTCTTGCGCGGGACTCCTCTTCCCTTGCGCGAGCTTCTTTTATACATCGATCGATAACTCTAATGTGTTCTAATATCCTATCGGTCACTTCGGTTATAGAAAAAGAATCATTATTTTCTAAGCTTGAATCCGGTTGTTCGACCCTTTGTTCCTCATAATACCCATATGAAGTTGATGGTTCACACCATTGTCCTTCATTGTAAGCATATGATGGATAAGGTTCGTAATTTTGTTCTTCATAATACTCATATGAGGTGGGTTGTTCACGCCAAGGTTCCTCATAATAAGCATATGAAGGTGGTGGCTCATATCTTGGTTCCTCAAAGTATGAGTAAGAAGGCTCATACCTTGGTTCATCAAAATATGAGTATGAGGGAGGAGGTTCATACCTTTGGTCTTCATAGGATGTGTATGAAGTTGATGGCTCGTACCTGGGCTCCTCATAGTAGGTGTATGAATTGGATGGTTGATATGAGTGATTATTTTGAATCGAGCGTGCATTACGACAATTAGTGCAATAATTACCCCTATAATCGTCCTCATCATAGGTGTAGTTGTAACCTCCTGAGTATTGATCCATAAGAATCACTCAGCAGACCACAACTGAGTCTCGGGACCAGAAAATGAAAACAAAGACTGAAACAGAAGGCTGGACACGGCCCCGTGTCTGGTGAACACGGCCCCGTGTACAGGATCTGTATCTGGGCGTTTTAATTAAAGTTACTGGTCACGTTGAGCACGGGGGCGTGTTCAGTGAGCACGACCCCGTGTTCAGACTCTGTATCTGGGTATCTAACTAAAAATATGCAGCACGGGGGCGTGTTCAGTGAGCACGGCCCCGTGTTCAGGCTACTGTAAATGCAAACTAAACTAAAATGCAAAAAAAAGTGCGCGCGTTTTAAAAAGGTTTTGAAAAACTGATTAGGCCGTCGATTTTAAGCTTTCTTAAAATCCTTGTGTCCCCGGCAACGGCGCCAAAAACTTGATGTGCGATAAAGTGTCGTATATATTAGGTGTATATTTTAAGCCCTTTTTAACACTTATTTTAGCCAAGTTTTAAATTTATAAAACACGATATTTCACTAACACTAAACACACATATGGGCAAGTGCACCCATCGTTGAGTGTAGTATAGCGTTGGTAAGATACCGAGGTCGTCCAAGGACACAAGAGCTTTTAATACCGGTTTATCCTCAACGTCTAACCAAAATAAAAGTTTTGAAAAATGTTTTAAACTAAGAAAAATAAAAACTATCTAAAATGCTGAAAATAAAAATAAAAACAGATAGACAAGATGAATCACTTGGTTCCGACTCGTATCTAGTATAACCTTTGATTATTTCCGCACTTTTGCACATAATTAAGAGATTATCTTAGTTATTGTAGTAGGCTCCTCTTTTGGAGGTGACGTTACCCTCACCCCAGTAGTTTGAGTCAGCAGGGATACAATCCTAAAAGGGTGGATTATTGGAAGATAATGAATTAAGTTATTAATGCAGTATTGTGGTAGGCCCCGCTTTTGGCGGTGACGTTACCCTCGGCTAAGTAGTCTGAGTCAGCAGGGATACAGTCCTAAATAGCCGGGTTATAGTATTAATAGTAGTTAACTTATGAGGGGATCAAAGAGTTTGGACCCCCGCCATCCAATACCGTGAAGTATTGAAGGAGGTCCTACTAAATTTGACCCAGGTCCATTGCAGGACCTCTAAACGCTGAACAATGGCAAGACCTTTACCAAACCGTTCCCTTAACCCCCTACCAGGTAGCCAACATACCTCCATATAGACCGTGGAGATATGAATGGTGAAAATCCTTTATTTTATATAGACAGTAAAATAATGCCAAGACACCACGGACAAACGATAAGGAAAGATCACCTTCAACATAAGTAACTAGTTATTAAAGTCATTAATACAAAACCAAATAAAAAGTGCAAAAGATTAGAAATAAAAAGTATTATACTAAACACTTTGTCTTCACCAAGTGATGTAAGAGACTTAGGCAAACATGGCCTTGATTGTCAAGAACTCTTACGATCAATCTTGGATCCCGAGACGACTCACACACTCTACGATGGACAATGGATGATGGTGGTGGATGATGGTGTTGTGATGGTGGTGGGTGGTGGATGAAGTGTGAGAGAGGTGGTGTGCCAAGGGATGAGATGAAATGAATCCAAGCACTCCTATTTATAGGCTGAACAGAGAGCTGGACACGGCCCCGTGTCCGTCTGACAATCTCTCTCCTCATTAATTGTAATTCGCAATTACAATAAATGCGCCTGCTGTACTTTCGACACGCCCCCGTGTCCGCTGGGCACGGCCCCGTGATGGGCAATAGAAGCTTCTATAGATTTGTCTTTTCTGCTGCTTCTTGGGCACGGCCCCGTGCTGGCTGAGCACGGGGCATGTTCAGTCTTCTGATTTCTCTATTTTGCTTTGGAAGGTGCCGTTGAGGGGTCGAGCAGTCCACTAATATTCCTTTTCTTGTATTTATGTTGGATTTAGCTGTCTTTTTGCTTCTTTTGCGTTTTTGAGCTCATTTAATCCTGAAAATACAAAAGGAAGACAAAAACACTCTTTTTCCAATATTAGTACTTAAAAAGGGTTAGTTTTATGCCTCATTTGATGTAATTTATATGTTGCATTTTACACACATCAAATACCCCCACACTTGAACTTTTGCTTGTCCTCAAGCAAAACTCTTTAATATGTGGCTTACACTCCCAAATGGAATAGGTAGAAGAGAAGGTTTTGGGCTTGTCGTAGAGTGTCGGGATTTCCAAGATCTTTTTGGGTTTTTTTTTTATTTATTTACACTCCTATTCGTAATGATTTATTTAGAACTTTTCATAAAAGAAATTACTTATTTGGGCATAACATGCCTTTTTAAAATTCTATTTATATACAAGTTCACATACCTCACGGGGAAATCACTCACACTCGGCCGAAGGTGTATTTTGAGTGAATCACTCGAGAGCGGCATGGAACTTATTCCTACCATAGGCTTGCCAAGAAATCAATCCTCCTCCTTTTTAACTTTTATACCTTTGTAGATATCAAGAGGACTTTGTGGGTTAAGGGTTAGGCTAGGGTTAAAGGTAGGTGGTTGGGTTAGTGGTTAGTAGAAAAAAAGGGCTAAAAGCGTAACAAGTGTCGGTTTTCGTATTTTTGCAACTTTTTATTTTGATGAAGCTTTTATTCAAACTAAGTTATTTTTGATTAACTTGTTTGTTTATTTTCTTTTTGCTTCATCATTATCACTTTTTTTTTTTTTTTACGAAGAACCGAACTTGTTACTAAAATAAAGGGTTAAAAATGAAAAAGGTTTTGGTGGGTAAAAGGGTTTTTGTTTGGGTGATGAAACGAAAAGGTTTAGGCTCAAAGGGGCTAACTAGGGGGATTTTTGGGTAGGTGGTAAAAGAAAAAGAAAAATAATGGTGTAGAAATAAAAAGGGTTAGTCCTAATGCCTCCATCATTTACTTACTCGGGTTTAAGTTGATAAGGACCGGGAATGTATTGTCATGGCAAGTTCTAGAGTCGTAAGAACCAAGCGGCTATTCACACAAGAAGCGAAAAATGAGCATTTAGTCAAATGATATGTAATTGTGTGCTCAATAAAGGCTCAAAACTCACTTTTTTGTGGGAATGGGTTTTTATGTGATCAAGTATATATAATCAAATTTTAAATAAGTTTGCTATGCCTTTTCATAATTTTCTTATGTTGGTTCTTTTTATCACTACGCTATCGGTTGTAAATTTGTAAAAATATAACCTTTTTGAGAACTTGAATTTTCCGAATTAAACCTAGACAAGTAAAAAAAAATGAATTTTTTTTAAAAAATTTGGGGTGATTAGCGGTTCCAATAGAGTTTTGTGTAAGGCTTGTATTTAGGACTTGCAAAATTCAAGGTTTTAGCATCCCCCCCACACTTAAATTACACATTGTCCTCAATGTGTCCCAAAAATAAATTTTTAGGTTGATTAGATGTGTAAAATAGTGTTTAAAAAGCAAAAATTTGTGTTACTGGGCACTGAACACGGCCCCGTGTTGAGTGGGCACGACCCCATGTTTAGGTGCCAGTAACAATAACTTACAGAAGGTGGACACGGCCCCATGTCCACTGGACACGGCCACGTGTCTGACAAAATTCTGCAGAACAGAAGCCAAACAGCAGGTCTGGGAGGTGAGCACGGGGGCGTGTTGGCTGGACACGTCCCCGTGTGGACAGTCTGAAAGCCTGAAAAACAGGTTTCTTCCTCCGGTTTTTCCATCCTGGCCCTATAAGTGCTGAGGCTTAGCACCCCAAGCCTTGGTTTGTACCTGTTTCATCACTTAATACCACACCAAGCAACACAAACATCCTACATTACCACAGTTAATTGTTCCAAGCATAAAGTAAAAGAAAAATAAAACGGAAAATAAAAGTGTTTAAGGAAAGTAAATTGTTCAACTTCTGGCACGCAGGCCACCAATCGTTCGATAGATAAAGGGACTTAAACCTGTGGGCTCGCCATCAACCCGCTCCTGCTCCTCCAAACCCTCTACTCCATATCTTCATCGCTATCATCACCTCCATCCCCATGCCCCGCCATGTACTCCTGGATGCTGCCGATATCGTCTTGTATATCGTTGATGTTGCGTTCAATAGCTCCGACCCGGTGGTATGTGTTATTGGCGAGGTTGTAGGCGTTCCTGGTACACATGAGGTTTTCCTGCATAAGATCATGTAAGCTTTGAAAATTAGGAAAACCGCCTCCTTGTGAGGAGGATTGACCCGGATCACCATGGGGTGGATACTGGTGGTGGGGAGGTGGTGCGTGAAGAACTAGGGCCTCCTGCGGGTTCCATGCATAGCCTTGCGTTCTTTGGAAACTCACTGTTCCGTCTTCCGCCTCATAGAGTAAGTTCATGGCTCGGCAAATGTGGTAGTCAACTCGTCCCGACCATGGGCTTCTTTCAAAGGCTCTTGGAATTCGCGTGTAATGCTTAAAAAGACGGTACACCCATCCTCCGAAGAAGATAGGCGTTGGAGCTCGAGCAAGGCGGTTGAGATGCATGTTTCTTAACAGGAGATACGGAACATCGAGAGGCCTTTGGTTGTGGATACAGTGGAGGACAACCAAATCTTTCAACCCTACAACACCGCTACTGTCGTGACGTTGGTTTAGAGAGTAGGTGAGGATCCTGTGAATGTAGCGATAGAGCGGATCCCTTAGCTTCGTACTCTTGGTGCTACGAGGGTCGTAGATTCCTTCACCGATTTGAGCCCATGCGGCTTGCCTTTCATTTCCCTCCAAGTCTCGTAATCCCCCGGTATTTTCTTCGTTTCCCGATTCCTCTTCTTGGTATAGACCTATTATGGCTCCAAACTGTGCCATGGAGATCGAGTACACACCGAAATACAACCCCTTCATTGTCGAATGGGTCACACCTTGAATTGAAGTTGAAGGTACTGTAGAACTCCATGGTGCATTGATGCACCGACCGAAGCCTAGTGTTTAATGCAACAGCTAGTGGTCCCGTAACGATGTTGTTGAATCGGTTCAGCTGGTTTACCAAGGTTAACAGATCCGTGCAAGCTCTCCTGGGGTACTCTTCGGGTCTTGTTTGAAGAACCTCATACCTAGCCCTTGCATCAAGCTCACTTGCATTGAACCTTGTGAACTTTGCCATCTGAAAGAATACACCAAAAATTAGTACGAAACAGAAATGCTTTCGGACAAAACTGCAAACAGCGGGCTGGACACGACCCCGTGTCCAGCGGACACGGCCCCGTGTCCAGAGGTCTGTTACTCAAAAACTTCATTTTTCGACCCGGTTTCGAAAACTTGAAAATTTTTGGTCCAATAGGTGCGGTTTCCCCCGAAAATGAAACCCTAAACACCGTTTTCCCAAAATATCCCGTTTACCTTATCAATTTTATCTTTTTCGGTTCAAGAACAAGGGTTTGGGGTTTTTGTAAGAAATCGGGTGAATCTATGAACAATCTAAGTGTATTTACTTCCCTTAACACTAATCTAACTAAATGCAAACAGATTTAGGCAAAAATTTTAGGTTCGATCCGGATGAACATCAAGAACCCTAGATTTTTCCCCAAATTTGTGGTGCTTTAACTACATGCAAGTAACTAATCTAACTACTAAGAGTGATAGAATCATACCTTGACATTGTTAGATCGGTAAGAGACGTCGAAATTTCACGAAAAATCGCCTGGAACCAGAGCTTTTGTGGGGAAACGGGGCGTGTGGAATGAAGAAACTGTTTTGAAAAAGGGGTTTTATCCCGTCTGCAGCGCGAACACAGCCCCGTGTCCAGCGGACACGGCCTCGTGCCGAGCAGTTTTTTTTTTTTTTTTTTTTTTTTTTTGATGTGCGCGTGTGAGTGCCCCTTTCTCCCATAAGCTTTGGTTTAGAAAACTTACCGCTTTATTTTGTCGTCTCAATCGTTCGTAACTTACCAGGCATGATGTTTTTATTCTTCCACGGTTTGAAGCGAGATCTCTTCTTCCTCATCCTCAATAAATCCTTGATAGAGTTTCAGCCGTTGGCCATTGACTTTAAATGGTGGCCCATTTCGAGGTTTAATTTCTACTGCACCGTGTGGAAAAATATGGGTGACGGAAAAAGGTCCTGACCACCTAGACTTTAATTTACCAGGAAACAATCGAAGTCGTGAATTAAACAAAAGAACTAAATCTCCTACCCGAAATTCATTAGGTTTAATATGTTTGTCATGCAAATTTTTCATTCTTTCCTTATAAATCTCGGAGTTTGAGTATGCATAATTCCTAAGCTCGTCTAATTCATTTATTTGACAAAATCGATTTTTACCAGCAAATTCTAGATCTAAGTTTACATTTTTGATTGCCCAGTAGGCTTTGTGTGCAATTTCTACTGGCAAATGACAACGTTTTCCATAGACTAGCTTATATGGGGATGTACCTATCGTTGTTTTATAAGCAGTTCGAAAAGCCCATAAAGCATCATCTAATTTATCAGCCCATTCCTTTCTATTTAACCCTACGGTTTTTTCGAGTATTCGTTTTAATCCTCTATTAGTCACTTCGGCTTGTCCGTTTGTTTGAGGGTGATATGCTGTTGAAACCCGGTGATAGACCCCATATCTTGTTAAAAAATTTTCAAGTTGATGGTTGCAAAAACGGGTACCTCTATCACTTATTAAAGCTTTAGGTGTGCCAAAACGAGAGAATAATTTTTTCAGAAATCTTACCACTACTCTTCCATCATTTGTTGGAAGTGCCTCGGCCTCGGCCCATTTAGACAAGTAATCTACTGCCACAAGTATGTATTTGTTTCCTTTCGATGGTGGGAAAGGTCCCATAAAGTCGAGTCCCCATACATCAAAAATTTCACAAACAAGAATGCCATTTTGTGGCATTTCGTTTTTGGAAGAAATATTACCTGTTCTTTGGCAAGCATCACATGTCTTTACAAGATTTTGAGCATCTTTGTAAATGGTTGGCCAATAAAATCCTGAATCGAATACCTTTCGTGCGGTACTGGCAGCACCATGATGTCCTCCGTATGGACCTTCATGACAATGGCGGAGAATTCTTCGTGCTTCACTACCATGTACGCATCGTCTGACGAGTTGGTCGGCACACATTTTGAAAAGATATGGATCTTCCCAAAAGTAGTGTTTCACATTGGCAAAGAATTTTTTTCTTTGATGATGTGGCCATCCTTTTGCGACTATACCGCTAGCTAGGTAGTTAGCAAAGTCGGCGTACCATGGTTCTTCCTTATATTCCACCATTTCTAGGGACTCAGTTGGAAATTTTTCGTTGATTTGCTCGTCCCTGGTTGCCTCCAAAGCTGGGTCTTCTAAGCGTGAAAGATGATCTGCTGCGGTATTTTCTGCTCCTCTTTTGTCCTTGATTTCAATGTCAAATTCTTGGAGGAGTAGAATCCACCTAATCAAACGTGGTTTTGTGTCTTGCTTCTTAAAGAGATATCGAATGGCTGCATGGTCTGTATAGACTATAGTTTTAAAAAGAACAAGATAAGAACGAAATTTATCAAAAGCAATTACCACAGCTAGTAACTCTTTTTCAGTTGTTGTGTAATTTTCTTGTGCATCGTTAAGTGTTTTACTAGCATAATATATTGGGTGGAAATGCTTTTCTTTTCTCTGTCCCAAGACAGCTCCAACTGCAAAGTCACTAGCATCACACATGATTTCGAAAGGAAATTTCCAATCAGGTGCTATCATGATAGGTGCATTGACTAGCATTTCCTTTAGGGTTAGAAATGCTTGATTGCAATCCTTGTCAAAGATGAAAGGAGCATCTTTTTCAAGTAATTTTGTTAGAGGCCTTGAGATCTTTGAAAAGTCTTTGATAAACCGCCTATAAAATCCGGCATGCCCTAGGAAACTTCTAATAGCTCTTACGGAGGATGGAGGTGGTAATCTAGAAATGGTATCTATTTTGGCTTGATCCACCTCCATTCCTTCGCTTGAGATTTTGTGACCGAGTACTATTCCCTCCGTTACCATGAAATGGCATTTTTCCCAATTAAGGGCGAGGTTAGTTTCCTCACATCGGGATAGCATTCGTTCAAGGTTATCGAGGCATTGGTCGTATGAATCCCCAAAGATAGAAAAGTCGTCCATGAAGACTTCCATTGTCTTTTCAATCATGTCATGGAAAATGGCTACCATGCAACGTTGGAATGTTGCGGGGGCATTACATAGACCAAACATGCGTCGATAAGCAAAAGTTCCATAGGGACATGTGAAAGTTGTCTTTTCTTGGTCTTCGGGTGCTATCGGGATTTGAAAGTAACCTGAAAAACCATCCAAGAAACAGTAAAATTTATGACCGGATAATCTTTCTAACATTTGATCAATGAAGGGTAAAGGAAAATGATCCTTTCTTGTTGCTTCATTTAATCGTCTATAATCTATACATACTCTCCATCCTGTGACGGTTCTCGTTGGTATTAATTCATTCTTTTCGTTAGTAATTACCGTCATACCTCCTTTCTTTGGAACTACTTGGACGGGACTTACCCAAGGACTATCGAAAATAGGATAGATAAGTCTGGCGTCAAGTAATTTGATTACTTCGTTTTTAACCACTTCTTGAACATTTGGATTTACTCGACGTTGTGGTTGTATGACCGATTTGTAGTCATCATTCATCAAAATTTTGTGTGTGCACATAGAAGGACTAATTCCTTTTATGTCAACAAGTTTCCAAGCTATTGCATTTTTGTGTTTTTTCAAAAGATTAATTAGTTTTTCTTTTTCTAAGTTATCTAATTTAGACGAAATAATTACAGGTAACTTACCATCTTTGTCTATAAAAGCATATTCCAAACCTTTTGGAAGTTCTTTGAGCTCAAGTGGTGGGTCTTTAGGAGACTCCTTATTTGGTTGCTCGTTTCGATCAAGAACTTTAAAAGTTTGTTCTATGGCGACCTCTTCTTCAACAAAGTGGTCAATCTCTTCACTTGTATCGGGTGGTTCATCTTCATCTTCAATTAGGGGGTCATTATTGCCGAATGGATATTTCATTGATCGTTCGAGATCGACACTTCTTTTAAATGCCCCTAATTGAAGAGGTAGATTATTGAACTTCCGGTTTTTCAAAGCTTCGTGAGTTTTTACAAATGGTCGTCCCAACACTAGAGGAGCGTCATCGAGGATGGCAAAGTCGGTTGGGATTACCATTTGATTTGTTTGAACCAAGACATCTTCAACTATACCGATTGATTTTATTACTTTCCGATTGGATAGAAAAATGGGTATTTGAAGTGGAGAAAAATCACTAATACTTAATTTTTCGAAAATGTAGTTAGGCATTATGTTAACACAAAGATCTTTATCGATTGTGACATTACTAATAAACGAATTTTGAAAGAAACATGGAACCGGTGTGATGTTAATTTCAAATGGGTCTTCTTTTATTAGCGAAGTTTGATCATTAGTTAACTTAACACTTACCGTTTCGTCAATTTTAGTGTTAGTGTTTAACTCTTTTAAAAACTTAGCATGAGTGGGTACTAAACAATGATTTTCAAAAGAAGGTGTCAAGAGATTAATTTCTTCAAAATTAGACTCTTCTTGGATTTTAACGTTGTTGGACTCACCTTTTTCGTTGTTTAACTCATGTGTCGGTTTTTCACTTATTTGTTCTTCCATTTTTTCATTTTTAGTTATCTCTTCCTTTTTTAATTCTTCTCTTGCGCGGGACTCCTCTTCCCTTGCGCGAGCTTCTTTTATACATCGATCGATAACTCTAATGTGTTCTAATATCCTATCGGTCACTTCGGTTATAGAAAAAGAATCATTATTTTCTAAGCTTGAATCCGGTTGTTCGACCCTTTGTTCCTCATAATACCCATATGAAGTTGATGGTTCACACCATTGTCCTTCATTGTAAGCATATGATGGATAAGGTTCGTAATTTTGTTCTTCATAATACTCATATGAGGTGGGTTGTTCACGCCAAGGTTCCTCATAATAAGCATATGAAGGTGGTGGCTCATATCTTGGTTCCTCAAAGTATGAGTAAGAAGGCTCATACCTTGGTTCATCAAAATATGAGTATGAGGGAGGAGGTTCATACCTTTGGTCTTCATAGGATGTGTATGAAGTTGATGGCTCGTACCTGGGCTCCTCATAGTAGGTGTATGAATTGGATGGTTGATATGAGTGATTATTTTGAATCGAGCGTGCATTACGACAATTAGTGCAATAATTACCCCTATAATCGTCCTCATCATAGGTGTAGTTGTAACCTCCTGAGTATTGATCCATAAGAATCACTCAGCAGACCACAACTGAGTCTCGGGACCAGAAAATGAAAACAAAGACTGAAACAGAAGGCTGGACACGGCCCCGTGTCTGGTGAACACGGCCCCGTGTACAGGATCTGTATCTGGGCGTTTTAATTAAAGTTACTGGTCACGTTGAGCACGGGGGCGTGTTCAGTGAGCACGGCCCCGTGTTCAGACTCTGTATCTGGGTATCTAACTAAAAATATGCAGCACGGGGCGTGTTCAGTGAGCACGGCCCCGTGTTCAGGCTACTGTAAATGCAAACTAAACTAAAATGCAAAAAAAAGTGCGCGCGTTTTAAAAAGGTTTTGAAAAACTGATTAGGCCGTCGATTTTAAGCTTTCTTAAAATCCTTGTGTCCCCGGCAACGGCGCCAAAAACTTGATGTGCGATAAAGTGTCGTATATATTAGGTGTATATTTTAAGCCCTTTTTAACACTTATTTTAGCCAAGTTTTAAATTTATAAAACACGATATTTCACTAACACTAAACACACATATGGGCAAGTGCACCCATCGTTGAGTGTAGTATAGCGTTGGTAAGATACCGAGGTCGTCCAAGGACACAAGAGCTTTTAATACCGGTTTATCCTCAACGTCTAACCAAAATAAAAGTTTTGAAAAATGTTTTAAACTAAGAAAAATAAAAACTATCTAAAATGCTGAAAATAAAAATAAAAACAGATAGACAAGATGAATCACTTGGTTCCGACTCGTATCTAGTATAACCTTTGATTATTTCCGCACTTTTGCACATAATTAAGAGATTATCTTAGTTATTGTAGTAGGCCCCTCTTTTGGAGGTGACGTTACCCTCACCCCAGTAGTTTGAGTCAGTAGGGATACAATCCTAAAAGGGTGGATTATTGGAAGATAATGAATTAAGTTATTAATGCAGTATTGTGGTAGGCCCCGCTTTTGGCGGTGACGTTACCCTCGGCTAAGTAGTCTGAGTCAGCAGGGATACAATCCTAAATAGCCGGGTTATAGTATTAATAGTAGTTAACTTATGAGGGGATCAAAGAGTTTGGACCCCCGCCATCCAATACCGTGAAGTATTGAAGGAGGTCCTACTAAATTTGACCCAGGTCCATTGCAGGACCTCTAAATGCTGAACAATGGCAAGACCTTTACCAAACCGTTCCCTTAACCCCCTACCAGGTAGCCAACATACCTCCATATAGACCGTGGAGATATGAATGGTGAAAATCCTTTATTTTATATAGACAGTAAAATAATGCCAAGACACCACGGACAAACGATAAGGAAAGATCACCTTCAACATAAGTAACTAGTTATTAAAGTCATTAATACAAAACCAAATAAAAAGTGCAAAAGATTAGAAATAAAAAGTATTATACTAAACACTTTGTCTTCACCAAGTGATGTAAGAGACTTAGGCAAACATGGCCTTGATTGTCAAGAACTCTTACGATCAATCTTGGATCCCGAGACGACTCACACACTCTACGATGGACAATGGATGATGGTGGTGGATGATGGTGTTGTGATGGTGGTGGGTGGTGGATGAAGTGTGAGAGAGGTGGTGTGCCAAGGGATGAGATGAAATGAATCCAAGCACTCCTATTTATAGGCTGAACAGAGAGCTGGACACGGCCCCGTGTCCGCTGGGCACGGCCCCGTGTCCGTCTGACAATCTCTCTCCTCATTAATTGTAATTCGCAATTACAATAAATGCGTCTGCTGTACTTTCGACACGCCCCCGTGTCCGCTGGGCACGGCCCCGTGATGGGCAATAGAAGCTTCTATAGATTTGTCTTTTCTGCTGCTTCTTGGGCACGGCCCCGTGCTGGCTGAGCACGGGGCGTGTTCAGTCTTCTGATTTCTCTATTTTGATTTAGAAGGTGCCGTTGAGGGGTCGGGCAGTCCACTAATATTCCTTTTCTTGTATTTATGTTGGATTTAGCTGTCTTTTTGCTTCTTTTGCGTTTTTGAGCTCATTTATTCCTGAAAATACAAAAGGAAGACAAAAACACTCTTTTTCCAATATTAGTACTTAAAAAGGGTTAGTTTTATGCCTCATTTGATGTAATTTATATGTTGCATTTTACACACATCAATGTAATTGAATGAGGAGGAACGTTTAAGAGCCATTTTAAGGCTGATCCTGTTAAGGTAGAACCAAAACCCTTGCAGAGGCATGCTTCCTTGAGATCTGGAGGAATAGGGTTGATCTCCATTCTTTCACTATACTGAGCAATATGCTCCTCAGGATCCGTGGTCCCGTCATAGAGTTTCATGTTGGGGGTTTGAAATCTTTTTGGGATTTCAGCATCACAAATAGGATATGCAAACCGAGATATCTTGTGGCTATCCTGGGATACTTCTGGGATCGGTTGGACTACTCCAGGTACACTGGATATCATGTTCTTCAACTTCTGAAGCTCCCTGGAAAGTGCTGATGTCATACCTGCATCCTGCAAAGATCCAATACCATTAGTAGCAAGAGTATTATTATTGGATACGTTACCAGTCTGAGGATTCTGGCCATATCCTGAAGCATATCCTGAACTTCTCCCAGTTGACACCCTAACCGAAGAAGGTATCTCAGGAATATGACTTTGGGAATGGCTAGGCACAATATTCCCCCGGTTATCCTTAGTATATACTGCAGAACTGAAGTTCAAAGCTCTGGGCTGGAAGGGAGTGACAGTATCCTCAGTGGGCCTGCTTGAGCTGGATTTCAAGAGTTGTATTTCTCTCATCAGCATTTGGTTGGTCTCCTGCTGTTGCGTCATCTGTTCCTGTATACTACCAAATAAAGTTAGAATTTCATCATTAGAGGCCAAAACAGGAGCAGATCCCTGAACACTCCGAGTAGGGATGATATCCTGAGGTTGTGAAGAGGCTTGCGTCCTTGGAGGAGGTGGTGGAAGCACCGAACCAATTGTTGCAGAGGTTGTAGCAGACACGGTGGAGGAGATCATGTTTGATCTTGAGGCATTGAAAATAATGTGGCAAAAAAATTTGAAAATAGAAAACCAAGTAATGATTTTGCAAAAGCTTTTAGTAGAAATAGCACCACTTGCCCCACGGTGGGCGCCAAATTGTTTTGGTCAAAATTTACCTAAGCAATTTAGTGATCAAATTAGTTAAGTGAGTTAGTGTTCTAAGAATGTGTGTTGTAAATATGCTGAATTGGTTGTTTGCAAAAACTGTTTCAGGATATAGCTCAGGATATCGAGCTATATCTATAATCAAACAATGAGCAGAAAGTAAAGGGGTGACACGAGATATATGAGGAAAGCCCTTGATCAATCTAGATCGCCGACCCAAAACCTCGGGAGCTGACAATCGCAGCTGCCTTGTTCTTCTTATTACTTCAAATGTCAGGATACAGTGCAGGATATTGATCAGATCGCTAAGTGTTACAATGCTTTTTCAGAAAGTGAGAGTTGCGAGAGAGTAGAAGTGTTTGAGAGCAGTGAGTGTTGTGTCATATTCGATCTGATATATCCGTCTATTTATAGCTAAGAAATGGAAACAAAATCTCCTACAAATGGGGGATGCCATCGAATATTCTTTAGTTAACGTTGGAGACAAAGTAAAGCGGCTTCAACGTCTTTCTTCGAACAACTTGGACCGAGTCTTCAGGGGAAAAGGTCTTCATGAACGTTGCAAGCTTGGACTCGTACTCCTGCACATAATCCGTTAGTGATCCTCAGGATACCACATCAGGATGTTACCAATATCCCGAGTCAACATCCTGGGCATGAACATTTATCATATAATCAAGATATAATTTAAGATATTATCCAGGATATGGGCTCAGAATTTCACCCATAAAAGTTATCAACGCAACGCTTACACGCTCAAACGCTCACTCGAAACTCGATTGAACGCAACGCAACGCTTAACAAACAAAACGAAAGTTGGAAAACTAACAAACGCACTCCGGCTGTCCGAATGGACATCCGATCGAATAGACTTCCCTCCGGATGACCATCCGCTAGGATGGCCATCCTACCAAATGGCCATTCGACCGAACACCACATCGTAAACCAACTTAACTTTCACCCTCACACTATAAATACTACCCGTACACCTCCCTTTCACTGATTTGACACCTCCATCCAATCACACGCACTCAAGTCGCTCTCAGTCACTTTAATCGCAATTCAATGCTATTTCGTAAGTATTTCTCCTCAAATCTTGTACAACCTTCATCTTTAATCACTTCTACATCATCTTCTTCATCAAAATCGCATACAAACACTAACTTTTTCCCTGAAATCACTGATTTGGACCTCTTGAAGATGGTTTTCCTCTCGGTTTGCTTAGGCAAGCTGTTATGGAGCTCCATTCAATCGAGATTGGTCCAGATCTAAAAGATTTCCACACTTTTTAACTTAATATCCACAATATTTCAACACTTTTCAACTTTTCTTCAACTTTCTACACAAAACCGATGGAATCTAGACTCAATCAAACTCTCTACTCGTTCCTTAGTCTAGAGCCGGCTTGAAAACGGATTTCCACCGGAGAGATGACCGATTAACGGGTTGAACATGGATCTTCATCAAGAACAGTAAGTCTGACCGAATGGGCTGAGACCATTCGATCGAATGAGCTAGGGTTGGTGTATTCCTGTTGTTTGACACGTCTTCACGCCGTCTCCATTAAACTTCAGACTTTTTACTTAGAAAATTTTACGAATTTTCAAACAACAGTTCACCCACTCGAATGACCATCCGATTGGATGACCATCCGTTTGGATGACCTGACCTTCATAATTTTCACCACTTAAACGCTTTTAACGAAACTTCGAATTTCTCAACGATTTACAAGCTACCACACTCATTCGAATGGCCATCTGTTCGAATGGTCATCCACTCGGATGACCATCCGTCTGAGTGACCATCCACTCGGATGGGATATACTTATTCAACCGGATCACCATTCGAACACTCAAACATTCGACACTCCATTTACGCACTGTTCAACGCTTTGTTTAATGACTTATGCTACTGTTTCCATGCTCAGGCTAACTCAACGCGCTCCCTTCAATCCAATCAAGTTTGTGTTTACTAGCTAAACACACCCTGTGAGTATACTCGAACCCATTTTCTTTTAACGCACTTTTGGGTGTTACATACATTCTATATCAAAACACATCACACAACGCAAACACTTTACAACGCTAACCGCTCCTGCATGCTATACGTGATCTATGAATGCTTGTACTATGCCTATACAGTGTTACACTATATTGCCTCTAGCAACGATAGTACTATAGTTTGGACTCAGCACCTGTCGTGGACAGGGGTTGCTAGGGATCACATCACTTTACTTCACGTGTTCGCTGAACATGTGTCACACATACTTTACGACGCAGTCTCGTGGTTAAGTTGTAATCATTGTGTGATAGTTACTTGCTTCGCCCGTTACGTGATACATGCTGGTTATGTGTAAACGCTTTTATTACTATATGCTATGCAAACTTGTGTACTCACCTTTACATTTTATGTATTGACTTTATTTTAACGTATGTGACAGGCTGATGTTATGCTATGCTGGAAATCAAGATAGGCAGTCTAGAAACTCCACTAATAGAAATCTAGGTTGTCGGACTTGTTTTGCTTTTGAGAACACGCTGTCTGTAATAATTGTTTGTGGAATATTTGTTGATTGGTATGGGACAATTAACCTTTTAAATATTGCCATTTAATAGTTGTTATGGATTCTCTTAAGCAATCTGGTTCGCCTAGTGTCGCGCCCCAATGATTTCGCCATTGGTTGGGGTGTGACAATGCTCGAAGGTTAAGGATGAACATCAGAAGCCGTCTGGGCTTCTGCAGCAACCAGAGATTCCTAAATGGAAATAGGAACAACTTATGATGGACTTTATCACCAAATTACCTCGTACGTCACGTGGACATGACACCATATGGGTAATTGTGGATCGATTGACAAAGTCTGCTTATTTCTTAGCTCTTAAGGAAACAGACAACACGGAAAAGATATTGCAGTTGTACCTCAATGAGATTATAGCCCGTCATGGAGTACCAGTGTCAATAATCTCGGATAGAGATGGACGGTTTGACTCCCGATTTTGGCGATCTCTTCAGGAGTCGCTGGGTTCTCGATTGGACATGAGTACTGCGTATCACCCCCAAACGGATGGTCAGAGTGAGAGAACCATTTAGACGTTATAGGATATGTTAAGAGCATGTGCGATTGATTTCAGTGGAAGTTGGGATACTCATTTGCCGTTGGCTGAGTTTTCTTACAACAATAGTTATCACGCGAGTATCAAGGCCACTCCGTTTGAAGCCTTATACGAAAGGAAGTGTCGATCACCTCTTTGTTGGGCTAAAGTCGGCGAAAAGCAATTGACCGGACCCGAGCTTATCCAGGAAACCACCGACAAGGTTGTCCAGGTCAAGGGGAGGTTGAAGGTAAAATCCGGCACTAATACAGAAAACGCCAAAAGTTGGTGCCGAATTTTTTAATACTTTTATTATTTTAATATTATAATAATAGTTATTTTCTTTACTTTTTAACTTTAATCATTTTTTAATATCAGGGGTTGGGATAAGCTTGGTGTCAACCGGTATCGAACCAGTACTGGTATCGAAAATACCGGGACGGTCCTGTTCGGTATCAGTACATGAAGGTAAAATCCGACACTATTACAGAAAACGCCAAAAGTTGGTGCCGAATTGATATTGAAAATCTTTTGGTTCGGGAAATTCAGTGCTGCTACCTGGTACCATTTGCTCAACCCTGATCACGGTTACCGTACGAACAACGGTATCGTACAACATTTTGTTTTGTTGATTTTCTTCAACTTTTATTTTTTTTCTTTTTTTTTTAGTTTCAGGGGTAGGGATGAGCTCGGTGCCAACCGATACAGAATTGGTACTGATACCGAAAATACCGGTTATGGTACCGATATATGAAGGTAAAAAACGGTAGTGAATCACTGAATTGGTACCAGGAACGCCAAAAGTCGGTACCGAATTGGTACTTAAGATCTTTCGGTTCGGAAAATTTGGTACCGGTACCCAGAACAATTTGCTCATCTCTGACCACGGGTTTCATACGAACAACATCGTTACTATACAACTTTTTTGGTTGATTTTCTTTCGGTTATCTTTTATTGTTTTTTCTACATTTTCTTTTTATTCTTGTCAGCAGTTCCGTTCGTAACACGCTCGTAGTGCTTTCAAAACACATGTAAACATAAACTAAATAACAAAAGAAATTCGCCACAACCGCCGATCTTCTTTTAACCTAGTTACGTAAATTTTAGGGTAAATTACTTTTTGAGTCCATGTGTTTTATGGGTTTTAATCACTTGAGTCCAAAAGTAAAAAGTTTAACGACCTGAGTCCCTATAAGCATTTTCTTTAACCATTTGAGTCCAAATTTCTAACACCATCCGCCAAGTCTGTTAACTGCAAGGGCATTTTAGTCAATTATACATAGAGTACAACTCTTTATGCACAAGATATTATTTCACTTTTTATATTTATATGTGCAATTATACAGAATCTGTAATTTCTGTTTCAACTCTCTCTCTCTCTCTCTCATCCCTCTCTCTCTCCATCAACACCCACCTCCGTAATCACCACTACCACCGCACTGCAGCACGCCACCACCTCCACCACCACACTGCACCATACCTGAATCCAGCTTTCAGTTCATTCAACCTTGACAATTAACATGGGCCCTTAAATTGGTAATAGATGCTTCTTTATCACCACTTATTGCACATTGAAACCATAAAAGAATAGAAACAAAATACACTAGTGTTGACCCATTTGACCCATCTCATTTGGGTATGATCTTCAAAGTATTTAGCAGCAACTGGGTTTCAAAGATCCATTGAAAAAGCAAACTTTTTGTGGGTAATGATTGGGGTAGCAAGAAAAAGAATGTAAAGAAAATGTTTTTTCCCCAAATTGAATTGCATGGTCAAATGGGTTTTGGATCTTGACTGATAAAGTCAACATCTTTTCATCTTCAAGAATGTTCAAGAATCAAGGACCACCATTGAGATGGGGCGAAGTAGGTGATGGTGGTGTGGTGGTGGTGCGACGGTGATGGCCAAAGGGGTGCCCGCCGCCACTGCTTCAGCCCGGTTCGGAGCTCCGGTGGCCACAGTCACACCGCACCAGAGAGAGACAGACAGTGTTGTTTATTTATTTTGCAAAAAGGAGGGGTTTAGGGCCGGCTTACCAAACCTGTGGCAGTTGATGGTTACCAAGGTCGGCAAAAACATCCTAGCTTTTCTTTTCAAAGTTTCATCCAATCCAAAAATATATATAAGATTTCTTCCTTCTTGATTTTGTTTCCGGTCCAGATTGTTCCCCTTTGCAATCATAAAAGGCCAAAAGGAGGAGGAGGAGATTAAACAAGGTCCACTGACGGAGCTCAGATCTGTTTGGGGATTAAAAGGAGGAGGAGGAGATAACCAGTTGAAGATGTGGGAGAGAGATGTAGATTTAGAGGGAGAGAGAGAGAGAGAGAGAGAGATAAGGGAGATGACAAATCTGTGATGAGTGTGGGTGATAAATTAGTTTTTTTTTTTTTTTTTAATTATAAGGGTAAATTGGTCTTTTAATAAAATTTAACAAAAAAATTCTAACTGTGTTAGAAATTTGGACTCAAATGGTTAAAGAAAATGCTTATGTGGACTCAGGTCGTTAAACTTTTTGCTTTTGGACTCAAGTGGTTAAAACGCATAACACACAGGGACTCAAAAAGTAATTTACCCTAAATATTATAAAACATCATGTATCACGTAAAACCAGATATATAATTTCACCTTCTTAAAAAACGACAAACACAGAACAGAAGCAGCGGTGCAAAAAAAGACTTGATACGACCCAAACCGGACTGAAAATTATTATGATATGGCGATAGGCAAACAACTCTTAAAAATTTCCACCCCTATAAAAAAGTTTCCCGTGTCCGCCACCGAAAGTAGCTAAAATAGAATCCATCAAATCAATAAGAACTAAAAAGAATTAGTGAGCACAAATGTAGAACCATCATAACTAAAACAACTTTTAATAAACTTTATATAAAAAGTTCTGGTAAAGTGAACAAATTTAGCGAAACGAATCCTAATACAACTCTAAAAATGCATTTTATAGTTGTATTTACAACCCCCGTGGTTGTTTTAAAATAAAATTGTATTATTGTAAATGTATTCTTTTTTTGCTAGTGTGATCATATTTACAACCCTCGCGGTTGTTTTAAAATAAAAGCGTAGCATCACAAAAAAACTTATTTGAAGGAAACTGGATTTAGAAATGTAATTCAACTCAAATAGAAGAATGGAATCAGATTTTGTACTTATGGTTAACTCTTGTCCATTATAAATAAAAAGAAAAAAAAAATCTATATGGGTCTAAACTCAATGTCTTCAATAATAAGCTCACCAAACTTCGTCCTGTCACAGAGTCTCAACCAAAGCCTCAACATAAGATCCTTGTATGTGGTAGTAGCAGTTCCCCATTCCCATATTTGTACTTCCATCCAACCATCGTTCCTTTGTTGTGGAAGACCTTTAAATTTTGGCTTATTGAGCGGGTTGTGGGTGTTTTGACCAGCCTTTGGTCTAATAACAGGTGTTTGAGGACATGTTAAATGGCTATACCAAATTATATCTCCTGATTTGCGTTTTACGCCTTTCACTTCGATAGGAGCCTCAAATCCAGATTGGTCGTTTGGTAATTTGTAGACAAGGTAAATTGCATATGTTGTTCCAGTTGATACTAGTCGGGATTGGAGTTTAGTCGTGATAAGAAAAGAGTCCGAATCCCAGTGAACAACTTCTTCAAATCTGAGAAAATCATCTTACATTTAAAAAATTTGAAAAAGATAGTAATTTCAACAAGAAAACTAATGGGTAGATATGGAAGAACCGTGATTCCGGACAAAACATCTTCTTGCCAGATGTGGCCTGATAGGACCACCATAGAACTGCTGATAGCATATGGCATTTCTTCCCGTTTTTGTCAAGAGAAAACCACTATATATCAAACAATCAAATCAATGTACAATGCGTTCCTTTGGTGGAACAATGCAGTATGCTCATAGGCTCCACAACAACTACATATGACAAAAAGTAAAAACCAACGGACTTACAATGCGTCTCTTCTTCTTGTCGTCACTGAAAAATAAGCCTTTGCGGATAATTGAGTAGGCTTCCTCCTTGGTTGTCCATTGCAGACTGTTTTCTGACCTTTTTATTAGGCCTTCATAATCAGTTGGCATTTTTTCTTCCCAATTTGTATCTGAATCTACATCTGAGATGGGTTGATTCTCATCTTTATGTTCCACCTGTAGAAGAACATAACTAAATTAATTAGACTTTCATCCAATATGGATTTCCTTACATTGATCAATGGTTTACATGTACATAAATAATCAAACTTTTATTTGTAATCTTACTTTCTCCAAGGGCCGAAATTCGATGCCTTCTATTTCCATTAAAGGAGAAAAAAAACTGGAGCTGTGAAACAAAATTTGAAGATCAACAGTTGTATGGTCAGTAGTAAGCTGATACAATTCACACGTCCACCACCCATCGTCTCTCACATACGCCAGGTGTGATATTGAATTCTCTGTCTCCTCTTTTAATCTGTAGTAGAGGCCTATATAACTACAGCTTCCTTCTATAACTGGGTGCCGAAATGTGAACACAAGGTTCACCGTGTATGTGATTCCTGGTGACAAGAACTGAGTTTTTACATCTGCTTTCCATACCTCATTCTTAAAGAAATATTCGTAGGTGCCTGCAGTAAATCTGCATGAATTGTAGCAAAGAAAGTTACATTGTAGGTGGCAAGAATTGAGTTTTTTTTACAGGTGTTGGATACTTATCAAATATTCTCAAAAGCTAGAAACAGGAAGAGTCACCTTGAATTATATTTAGATGAGAATCTAGAACTCAAGACTTCTGAACCCAAACATTCGGCAATATATATCATCTCACAGTGTTCTCCCTTCTTATTTAATGAAAACCACTGTCCGTCCATTAAACAAGTTCAAGTTAGTTCGTGTGTGTTATAACGTAATAATATTATCTTTTTCTAAGTCACTTATCTGCTTGCTTTATTTGAGCATATACAGTTAGTTCAAGGACACAGGTGTATATAAGTAGGGCTGTAAACGAACTGAACGAACACGAACAAGGCCTTGTTCGTGTTCATTCGTTAAGGAAATAAATGTGTTCATGAACGGTTCATGAACACGTACCGAACGAGATTTTATGTTCGTGTTCGTTCATTAAGGAAATGAGAGTGTTCACGAACGGTTCACGAACACAAATAAATTTGGCCAACGCGACGAAGGATAAAGGTGGATGACCCATAGAGTAGCACTTGAATCCCTTATTGTGGAACGGTGGTCGATCGTATTCGTCGATTTAAATAATGAGAAAGGAAAAGGAAATGATACATAAACAAAGTGAAATAAGGTTTCCTACTTTAATTGTTATGGTAATAAAATAAATAAAAGTTTAACAATATAAAAAGTATAGATAAAATATATGAAAGTACAAAAATCTTTAACTAAAATACAAACATACGAACATAATCGAACACACATAAAATGAACGAAAGTTCACGAACACCTTACCGAACGTTCACGAACACAATTGAACGAACGAGACCTCTGTTCATGTTCGTTCATTTAACTAATCGAACGAAATTTCTTGTTCATGTTCGTTCGTTTATTAAATGAACGAACATAAACGAACTTCCCGCCGAACGGTTCACGAACTGTTCGCTGAACGTTCGGTTCGTTTACAGCCCTATATATAAGTGTTACTTGTAATGGTTGCATTAGGAGGAGAAGCTAATTACCGTTTTGCCGCCGTTAAGGAGGACCCCTTTGTACAAAAGTTTCATAAATTCAACTTCGGATCTGTAATTCAAAGGAGATTCTGTAGTCTTACTCAGCTCTTCATAGAAAAAAAGTTTTCCTTTCCATTCACTAAACTCTTGACTTTCGAACAACTCTTGACTTTCTAGTGCACTCTCAAGTTCTGCCACAACCTCAGCCATCTTCGGTCGATCTTCACGAGATTCCTTCAAACATTGATACGCAATGTCTGAAAATATTTCTAAAGCACTCTGCTCCAATGGTTGAATGTTCGGATCTTTAAAGATGATACAATTTAACTTCTTCTCTTCATAGCTTTCAATCCACGTGCGCACTAAATTCTGCTCAACACGACCATTGCTATATGTACAACATAACCTCCCACATAAAACTTCGAATAAGACCACACCAAAAGAGTATACGTCCGACTCTTTTGTAAGGGTGTGCGTCATCGCATACTCCGGATCACAGTACCCATGGGTACCTGCTGCCAGGGTGACAATAACTGAGTGCTCCTCATTAGCGGACCCAATTATTGATAGCCCGAGGTCCGAAACTTTAGCTTTCCATTGGTCATCGAGTAGGATGTTGGCGCTTTTTATATCACAATGGATAAGTCGTCGGTGTGTCTCCCTTGGATCATGAAGGTAGCTTAATCCCTTCGCGGCATCAAGGCATATCTTCAGGCGTTGTCTCCACGTGAGATGAGTGGACCTTAAGTAGCGGTCAAGGCTTCCACGAGATGCATGCTCGTAAACCAGGATCATCTCACCCCTTTCGCAACAAAATCCCAGAAGCGAGATAACATTTTCATGCTTGTAATCGGAAAGCATGGTTATCTCTTTCAAGAACTCAGGTGCTCCTTGTCCACGGGTACGATCCAGACGCTTAATAGCGACCGTGCTTCGCCCCTCAGAGTGAGACAGTTCTCCTTTATAAACATTCCCAAAACCACCGCGTCCAATACAGTGGTTCTGATAGTCGAAGTTGTTGGTGGCTGATGCTATGTCTTCTAGTTGGATTTTAAGATGTGGAAACTTCTGCAAGAATATCTGCAATTTTGAATCCATATTTGTGTAAAGAACCAACACAAAAGGTGTTGGTAATTTCTGAAAGGAATGGAAAAACGGTTAACTATGAAATATTAATTTCCTGTCACTAATTCAATCAAGACCAATGCCCTTTATATAGGATAAGAGAAGCGAGAAATTAGGGGTGTTTGGGATTCGTTCTAACTTCTCAAAAGTCCACAAAATTGAGAAGTTAGAAGTTAGAATTTTTAATTTCTCAATTTCTCCTTTTTGAAGGAATAAAAGTCCTTCTCAGGAGGAGGAGGTGTTTGGATTCTTTTTAACTATAAAAGTCCATCTTAGGAGGTGTTTGGGATTCCTTTTAAGGCTACACGGTATGGGTGACGGAGAAGAAGA
Organism: Helianthus tuberosus; assembly: GCA_030545235.1. Classification (NCBI taxonomy): domain Eukaryota; kingdom Viridiplantae; phylum Streptophyta; class Magnoliopsida; order Asterales; family Asteraceae; genus Helianthus; species Helianthus tuberosus. The sequence goes on along the minus strand of CM060423.1, from coordinate 167,059,618 downwards.
CGTCGCCGGAGCAAGACCGGGGGGGGGGGGGGGGGGGGGCGTGGTGTTCTGGACGGCGACGGGGGTGGCCCACATGTTTTGGTCCGTCGCAAACGGCACAACTCCGACGGGGAGGACGATGACTGGACGGCGACGGGGGTGGCGGCACGGTGTTTGGTCCGTCGCCGAAGCAAGCTGGAGCGGGGATGACCCCCATACCGAGCAGCCTAACAATGGCGAAGCTTGAAAATTTCCACCGGGGATCGAAAGTCACCGGACCTAAAAATTTTATATAAGTCAAATTTTTTTTTTTATAAAACCGGGGGTCGAAAACGTATATACCTAAAAAATTATATACGAAACATACATACATACATAACACTATTGAGCGAAAAGTTTGGGGGTCGAATACGTATATACCTAAAAAATTATATACGAAACATACATACATAACACTATTGAGCGAAAAGTTTGGGGGTCGAAAACGTATATACCTAAAAAATTCTATACGAAACATATATACATAACACTAATAAATAGTAACTCCAAAATAAGTTAATCCAAACACCCACTTGGAATATATTTAGCCAGATCAATAATAACATCTTTTATTAGTTATAAACTAAATACTCTGCCTCAAATGCATAGAAGCTGTTGTAGATTTCAGCGTGTAATTGGGGCAAGATGCCTTGATCACATGATTTCACAAAAAAATAAAAATAAAAATAAATAAAAATCAAATCCAGCTATTATAGTCTAAAGAATCTGTGGCCTTGTGAGTGGTTTACACGTCTCCGTAGTTCACGTTAGGTTGTGATGGTCAAAGTCAACCCAATCATTCATGATTCATGATTATATATAAAATAAGGATTTTCTAATGGCACACCCCCTGTCTATCTACACACTTTTTCAATTCAATACGAATCGTATAGGCCTATACGATGCGTATTGAATTAAAGTAAAAAACATGGCAGACTGACAGGTGCAGGTTATGTCTGGCGACGGGCCTGATACATCGTATAGGCCTATACGATGCGTATCAAGGCACTGATTTTTCGAATTTTATTTTTTTGATGTGTTGTGTCGAATGCGTACCTGAGAAATGAAAGGGATTTCGAGCAGTTGGTCGATGACATGATAGATAAAGATCTTGACACGATCATATCCATTTTCATGTGTTAGACTAGATAGTCCAAGATGAAATATATTAAAACCATTTAAGCGGCGTGTTCCAACAACGTTTATCGACATTGTTATAGTGATGAAGAAACCCTAAGTGGCAGGTAAGGGTTCTTTTGACTATGCTTTTATCATTTGTCATATGGTAACAACTACCTAGGGGATATTCAGTTCTCTATTCGGTCATCTTTCCAAGCTTTTACACACGAATATGTGGTTCCCAATTTGCGGAACATAATCCCAGATTGTCTAAAGAAGCGCTTTTATCATGTGTCATGTCTAATTCGCGAAGAATCTCGTATGGGACAAAAGGATAACGAAGATAAAATGACATGGGACAAAAACCAACATTTCATATCTACTAAGTTGATCAACACCAACATTTCTTCGAGCTAACTGCCGATATCTCATCCTCGTATCTTGCACAGTGGGAGAAAAGACCAGCACCTATGTCAGTATTGTCCTTTAAATTCGCATAAACATATATTCGTTTCATAACCACCTCCTATAAATCAACCACAACTCACCCGATACGTCTTCTCTGGATCACACATGATAAAAGCGCTTCTTTAGACAATCTGGGATTATGTTCCGTTTCTTCAAGATTTACGTCTGATGTCCAAGTTTGATCACATTTGACTTCATCTGCGGCAGTCCAATGACTTTCTTGAGTCACATATCCGACAATATGGCCCACAGATCTTATGCCCACCCGAGAACGACCTCTGGATCACACATGATAAAAGCGCTTCTTTAGACAATCTGGGATTATGTTCCGTTTCTTCAAGATTTACGTCTGATGTCCAAGTTTGATCACATTTGACTTCATCTGCGGCAGTCCAATGACTTTCATGAGTCACATATCCGACAATAGGGCCCACGGATCTTATGCCCACCCGAGACCAACCTCTGGATCACACATGATAAAAGCGTTTCTTTAGACAATCTGGGATTATGTTCCGTTTCTTCAAGATTTACGTCTGATGTCCAAGTTTGATCACATTTGACTTCATCTGCGGCAGTCCAATGACTTTCTTGAGTCACATATCCGACAATAGGGCCCACGGAATAGAGATTTGAATAACTAACTGTGGAGAACTTTCTTGAGTCACATATCCGACATAGGGTGATAAACAACGCTGATATCATCATAGAAGCGTTGGGATTCAAGGGTTTATGAGTCAAAGTTAACATTCAGATTTAGATTCAGAAAGCAGATGATTTTGTACTTGGTTTATTCTCTTTAATCTATTAGAACGATCCTTGTTTTATCACGTACATGCGTTTAATTCCCAACATCCTTGTAGTGTTTAGAATGTTTGAAGGAAATGTTGGTTCAATACCACCGGTTTCTAACTTTATGCTTGCATCCACCACAGTGAATATTAACTTTGTTGGAATCTATGAAGAAACTGTTTGATTTCACGGTGAGTGGAGAAATTAGGGATGGAGAAACTGTTTGTATTTGTGGATTTCGGTTGGTTCGGAAACTTAACAAGAGAAGCAACTAAAAAAGCGGTGAACGGTATTTTAACGTACATACCGCATTCGAAGATCCTTGCATCTCAAGATGAAAACCGCAACCGTTTTTTACTACGGAAACGGTGGCTATGGGAAATACAAACCTGACACGAACCACAATGGACTCAGACTCATATTACCCTTGTCGTTCCGTATTTTCTCCTTTTCTAATTCTCGAAGAATCTCGTAACGTATGACACATGATAAAAGGGGAAATCTAATGGAACACCTGATTGAGAGAAACTTCTTCGAGCTAACCGCCGATATCTCATCCTTCTGTTGTTCTGTACTTCCGAGACGATTCAAATTATTGCAGTTATTTATGTTGATTCAGTACTTCAACGTATTTTAGTTGGTTTCGAATATACCCAAAGAGATCTGAACCAACCGAAATCCACTTCCGAGATGATTCAAATGAGTCCTTACCTTACGCGGGCCGCCAGAAAGTCGAATATCAGCACTATAAATAGAACGCATCAGTTTTCGTTTTCCGTCGCTCACAATTCATTCTCAATCTCAATTTCTGAAGTAGTAGAAGTTATAGTCGGGTATTATACCCCTAATTAGCGAGGTTCTGCTCCGTTGTAAGTATTATAACCCCAGTTTCATAATAGTTACGCTGCCTGATTGATTTAGGGTTCCGTAACAACTGTCGTGGTTCTGCTCGACGTAGTTGTTGGAATGCCGTCTCGGGGAGGGTATCATTAATATTTTCAAAGGGTTATGGTGCTAACCAATGTGCATTTGTATAAATTATAGATTATATCCAGGAAACCCTTACGCGAAGTCTAAGATAGCAATGTGAGTTTATCCTCTTTTTGTTAATCTTTTTGGTAATGTTTTACCAAACCTTAAATGTTTTACCAAACCTTAAATGTTTTACAATGAAATTTAGCAGTGATTGAGTCTTTGTAGTTCTTCAATTACTGCCGGTATGTTGGGGTTTTGTATACAAAATTTACTACACTGTGAGTAGTAAGTCGGGATGACAATACGTTACCATTGGACAATGAGTTAGCCAATGGGTAATATGACCCACAAGTCAGGATTGACAGTACTAATGGAGTAATTGTGTAGAAATAAACAATGTGATCGCTCTCAATACTGTTCACTGTGACTTTATATTTAAACTTGATTAAACTGGGATTCACTCACCAGTATTTCCGACTGACAAATGTTTTTAAAACGCGTTTCAGGTAACACAATGTGACAGCCAATTAGTAAAAAGCCAGCTGGAGAGCACTGAAGGCTTGGGAAAAATGTGGCTATAAAAGTTACCTAATAAACGATGTTTTAAATTCCATAAAATAGGGTTTGTCCCTATAAATGTATTGTAATAAGAAACTTGGGTTTTGCCCATGTTATTATTAATATCAAATATGGTGGTTTTACTATGATAAACATTTCCTAACTACGGTCCTGATGTAAATTCCGCTGCCAAATTAAAAACAAAACTGATACCACCGTCACTGCGCTCGCGTCCGCCCGCTCCCGGGGGTCAGGGATCGGGGGTTGCGACACAGTACCAACAGAATGCATACACAAATAGTTCTAGTGGACGAAGCAAATGAAACCGGAGTTGTTATCTTGGTTGTTCAGTACTTTCGTGTGCTAAATACAATGTTCATCTTCGTTATCCTTTGTTTTCTGCAATTCAAGCAGGCACGGATGCTAAACGTACTGTTATTACATCCGAGACGATTCAAGTGAGTCCTATGAAGTAAGTGTCGGTCTATTCAGTTGAGAGGAATCATTGCATTACATCTCCGTTGAAAACAAGTGGTTGTAATGATGTAACCCTTGATTTGAAAAAAAACATTTTTGAGAAATTTATATTTCAATATGCATCGTATAGGCCTATACGATGCATATTAATCGATGATTTTACTGAAATACCCCTGGTTTTCTGATAAATCCAGGGGTATTTTTGAGAAAATTCAAAGTTTAATACGAATCGTATAGGCCTATACGATTCGTATTAAGCTGATATACGATACAACATAGGCCTATACGATCCTATATGGCATTATTTCAAATTATTGTTATCGTGTTTCCCTCGGTTCGACGTGTATACGTCTCGTTTTATGCTGAACTTTCGCATATTTTGTCGTTTTATTACGTATACCTTCAACATAAGTCGTTTCGGAGCCGTTCGGTTGCGTGCGAATATCTTATTCTATGATTACGTACAATTTTGTTTGAAATCCACTTGAACTCCATAGTGCCGTATTATATGTATACGTGTGTGGAAATATCGTTAGTCGCGTACTTTGAAGTATTTTTACGTATTTTGACGTATTCTAACATATTGTAGCGTATTTATAGTATTTTTGACGTATTTTAGCTTATTTTAACGTATTTTAGGGTATTTTAGCGTATTTTAACGTATTTTAGGGTATTTTAACGTATTTTAGGGGTGTTTTAGCGTATTTTAATGTATTGTAACGTATTTTAGCGTATTTTAACGTATTGTAACGTATTTTAGACAACAACAGATAATGAACGGATTGTTGGACTTCTTGTTCCTAATGTACGCCTCAATTCATCTTTTTAACTCTTTTCTTCAATTTCAACAAATAGTACTGCAACCGTTTTTTACTACGGAAACGGTGTCTATGCGAAATACAAACCGCAATCGTTTGTGACTATGGGAAACACAAGTTTTCTTTTTGAGCTTGATGGATGTCCGTTATCTCAATTGAGGCGTGCATTGTTTAAATCTGAATATAACTAGATGTTACGTGTAACTTCATTAAACCAAGAACAAAGCCTATTTTTCAAAACACATGTGTTCGTATCAGCGTTGTTTATCACCCTGGGTGAGCATTGGAAACCCGACAAACAGTCTTGACAACTATGACAGCTTATCTATATGTGTATGTCACATCCATCCTATTTGTGTATGCATTCTTTTGGAGAACTTATCGTGTGTTGCAGTTTGGAAAGATGACCGAATAGAGATTTGAATAACTAACTGTGGAGAACTTGTTTGCGTTATCCATCAAGGGTTTATAAGTCAAAGTTAACATTCAGATTCAGATTCAGAAAGCAGATGATTTTGTACTTGGTTTATTCTCTTTAATCTTTTAGAACGATCCTTGTTTTGTCACGTACATGCGTTTAATTCCCAACATCCTTGTAGTGTTTAGAATGTTTGAAGGAAATGTTGGTTCAATACCACCGGTTTCTAACTTTATGCTTGCATCCACCACAGTGAATATTAACTTTGTTGGAATCTACGAAGAAACTGTTCGATTTCACGGTGAGTGGAGAAATTAGCGACGGAGAAACTGTTTGTATTTGTGGATTTCGGTTGGTTCAGAAACTTAACAAGATAAGCAACTAAAAAAGCGGTGAACGGTATTTAACGTACACACCGCATTCGAAGATCCTTGCATTAGACACAATTTGTTGTAATTTGTGGATCAACAGAAATAACTGAAATAGTTCTCTTTAATCTATTAGAACGATCCTTGTTTTGAGAACCTGATTCTGTTGTTCAGTACCAACAGAATGCATACACAAATAGTTCTAGTGGACGAAGCAAAGAGATCGTTGTGTATCTGAATCAGGTTCTCAAACAAACCGTGAAATCGAACAGTTTCTTCGTAGATTCCGTCCGGTTTCAAAGCCGATTTCAACTTCCATTGATCAAATAATAAAAACCCTAAGAATGCATACACAAATAGTTCTAGTGGACGAAGCAAAGAGACCGCCTTGTTAATTTTAATGAAGCAATGAAGATTGAATCTGCAAACCGCAACCTTTATTGATCTGGAATTGGAGAACTGTTGTTAACAAGAGCATGTTGTTCCAAGATCAATTCCAATTGCAGTTGATGAAACCGGAGATGTTATCTCGGTTGTTCAGTACTTTCGTGATAAATACAATGTTCATCTTCGTTATCCTTTGCTTTATGCAATTCAAGCAGGCACGGATGCTAAACATATTGTTATTACATCCGAGACGATTCAAGTGAGTCATATGAAGCAAGTGTCGGTCTATTCAATTGTGAGGAATCATTGCATTACATCCCTGTTGAAAAACATAATCGATAAATTTAGGGAAAATGGGGTTGAAAGATGATAACCCAACAGTGGAGGATCTCATTCGACAGCTTCGATAAATTAAGGGGTATTCTCAAATAATGTTTCCTAGATGGTTGAAGACCAACAAATGTCCAAAGTGCTACTTCTTCGTTCGTGTGACGGAAAGCTACCGCGTAACAGGAAGCTACCTTGCAAAAATTAAAAAAAATAAATCGACACCCTCAATACTCATCGTATAGGCCTATACGATGCGTATTACTTTTTGGTAGGGGACAATGGCAGCCTTTGGCAGGCATAGAAGTTTGAACCCACCTCAATACGCATCGTATAGGCCTATACGATGTGTATTGAGGGTGTCGATTTAATCCCCCAAGGTGTGCCAATAATACGACCCTAAAATAAAACGAGTAAATTACTATTTCGTCCTTCTCGGTGATCATAAGATTGTATTTTATAATGGTTTTAACCCTTAACACTAAGAGGGTGTTTATTTTTTTTATGAAAAACTCTTCAGAATCTCTTATGTATGTCCAACGCAGACTACACGCAGACGTTTGAGTCTGCAGTGTGTTTGTTTTCTCGAAGACCTTTCATTAAAAAAGGTCTGCGTAACCTCTTTTTGGTTCAGATATGGATCAAGGTCTTCTTCGGTCTGCAGACTCTCTTATCTTCTACAAAACCCTAGCACCTCTCCACCTCTTCTCCTCCACCCCACCTTCTCAACCGTCGCCACCCAACCTCCCACCGGCGGCACCCTCCCACCGCCTGCCACCACCTCGTCACCCTCCCACTGTCCGCCACCCAACTCTGTAACCGACGGCATCGTCCGCCAACCTCCCTCCTCACAGCCACCGCCACCTCGTCACCCTCCCTCCTCACCAGTCGTCCGCCACCTCGTCACCGACATCAAGTCATCAGCAGCCGCCTTCATCAGTATCTATCCAGGTAAGATAAATTTATGTTTTTTTGTGTTAATTTTCATAAATTGGTGCTAGTTTTCAGATTGTGGTGTTATTTTTTTAGATTTTTTATGTTACTTTTTCAAAATTTTGGTGTTAATTTTAAGATTTGTGGTGTTACTTTGCTGACTTTTGGTGTTAATTTTCATAATTGTGGTGTTAATTTTGGTGTTACTCATGTTTGTTATGTTGTTTGATTATGATATTCATTGTGATAAAATGGTAATTAGAATTTGTCTGATGTTCAGCAGCTTGCAGAAGTTAAAAACAAACAGTCTTCTTTTGGCAGACTGCAGAAGTTTGGTCCACCTCTTCTGCTGCAGATGTGGTCCGCAAACTGCAAACATTTTATCTCTGAGAAAACAAACAACACCTAACTCTATTACTCTCTCTGTTAAGTTAAAGGGTATTATGGTCCTTTTACATTTTAGAGGCTGTTTAAGTAAGTTGTAAAGTTCTTTAATATTTATATTTGTGTAATTGCTCAATTTTTTTATTATTTCGTTATGATTATTATTTAACAAAATACGTTTTAAATATACAACTAAATACATATTTCTTTAACAATTTGTTTTATTTATAAATGTCGTTTTCAAAAACATTTGTTTTTTGACCTCTTTAAAACATTTTTTTTTAAATGGCGAGGAGGGAGAAAGAGGAGCCGTGTGAATGACGGTGGTGAGCAGGTTATGTTGGGTGTGACCAAAATGCCCTTCCGTGTTTTTTTAGTTAAAATGAACAATTTAAATCACAACCATTGATTAGTTTGATCTAAGGGCTTTTAGAGGGGTTCCTCGGTTTCCCACTTTTTTAGTGTTCCCTATTGAACCTCACACTATATATATATATAGGGGATGGTTCAAATGAAAACCACTTTTATTGTGAAAACTCGAAAACTAACTAAAAAAAGCCTAAAAAACACACAAATTTTTTTTTCCAATTTTTTTATAAAAATCGCTGGTTTTTATATATAAAAAAAACTTTTTTTTCAAAAAAAAAAAAAAAAAAAATTTGTAGTACACTTGTGTAATAATACACATGTGTAGTACACATACACATATGTAGTATGACACATGTGCACTACACAAAAATTGTTTTTTTTTTTTTTTTTGAAATTTTTTTATATAGAAAAACCTGCGAAAATTGGTTTGCAAAAAAAAAAAAAATTTGGTATGTTTTTTTGGCTTTTTTAATTAGTTTTCAAGTTTTCACAATAACTAGTGGTTTTCATTTGAACCTTCCCCTATATATATATATATATATATATATATATATATATACTATCTATGGGGAGGGTTCATCGGGGAACACTAAAAAAGTGGGGAACAGGGGAACACTTTTAAAAATTATACTTAACATGTTAAAAAAAATATTTTTCTAATTTTTTTTCGGCGCTTTTTCTTATAAATGCAAGTAGAAACATTTTTGATAAAAAAAATCAAAAACTAAAAATATAAAAAAATGTTTAAAAAACAGTTATATCTTATAGAATTAACTTAACATGTTAAAAATAATTTTTTTTTAAAAAAAATTCAGCGCTTTTCTTTATAAAAAGGAGGATGTGCCTTTAGGACATGTGCTTTAGGATTTGTATTTGCTACGAAGTAGACCCAGGATAGAAAGATGGAGCCGAATGAGCTTATGGTTACTCACCAAGCGATGCTGAAGAATATTGGAGGAATCAAGAGAAGATTTCATCTCGGTACCAGGTAAGGAATCTGATTTTTCTTTATTGAATTATTAGAAGCATTCTTCAAGAGTCGAATCTCTGGTCAAATCTGTCTCGCAAGACCCAGATTGATGGATAGATGGTTATGAGAATCTAGGGTTTCAGATCTTCATTGACCCTCTCTCTAAACTTAAGAAACCCGTAACCATAGGTAATTCGTGTTTCAATTTATTTATTCTTGATTATTGTGAATGTGTTATGAATTTCAGTTAATTTTAATGGACTCTGCATGTGATGATTCAAGATTTGGTGGTGATGACTTCTAGGGTTCCGTTGTTCTAGCTTTTGTTCGAATCAACGCTTAGGGACTGCGGAGGTAACTTTCAAACCCTAAAATGTCTAAATGTTACTAAAGAGCGGGCTCAAATCCCGGCTTCGTACTTTGTCTAATTTAAGGACCTTAGTTTTAATTGTGAATTGTGTTAAATTAGTTCATTGAAACTGATGTTATGGTTGCTGAATTTGATTATTGTTGTTATGTTGGTGTTTTAGGGGATGTTGTGGAAGTGGTTAGGGAGTTTCGAAGTTGGAAAATGACGGGTAGTTTGAGTGAAGAGTTCGGGGTTAAAGCATATGGCCTTAGAGTTTGGACCAGAACGCCTCGCCTCACCTTGTCTGGCCTGGCTTTTAAACCAAGGTCATCGGATCCATTCATGATTAAACTCACTCTTATATAAGATGCTTTTGTATGACTACGTGTTTTTTTGATGTGGTTGAATTGAATTGCGGTTTTTGTGTTTGTTGCTAATTAATAGGTGGAGAGCGCCCTTGTGAGGATCATTTAAACTCTGCATCAGCAACTGCTTCTGGTAAACCTTTGTTTGGTTGGGCTATTATTATTAAGATACTCATAAACTTATCCAAAATCTCTTTATTTTTCTTCTGAATAATTTGTGTATTTATACTAAATAGTAGGTACAGAAGCTCTTAAGTGCCCTCGTGAGGATCTTGTTGAGAATCCATCACCAACTGTTGCTGCTGCTGCCTACGGTAACCACTCAGGTGTATATATATTTGTGTTTTGTTTTTGACGATTGAATTTAGTTACTGTTTGTGTGTGTGTAATAAGAAGTTTGTTGTTTAGTGTTGGTTAAAAAGAAGAAGAAAAAGAAAAAGAAAATAATGAGAAGTTTCAATAATGTTTCCTAAAGTCACTCAAAACTTTTTTAACTTTTAAAGTTGTTCCTTTGTTATAAAAGTTTTCATAACAACAAACAGGACGGACGGATGGTTAGCCGCGGATCCATTCATGATCAAACTCACTCTTATATATAATTAAGATGGTATTGTATGATATAATGTAGTTGTTTATTTATTATATTAATAATTATAATCAATTAATTAGTAGGTGCCAAAGCTGAAGTTAGAGGTTTGAATTCATCAGCAGCATCAGGATTTCCATTTTCATATTGATATGCATATGCAGATCCAAGTGCATCTGCATCTGATGATTATCCAGGTCACAATCCTTAAATTAAATATTCTTGGCTTAAAAGGAAATAATAATGTGATATTTGTTTTAGAGGGAGGGAGTTGAACAAATTACTAAGAATATATTTTCGCTTACAAGTGAATTTTTTATAACTTATTTAAAATTCGATTGCAATTTTAAATGACCCTGGCTTGGTATATTTATGAAAGTTAAAGGACAGTAATGAATCTTAATCTGAATCTCAAGGCAAGGTACGCATATTCCGTAGAGGATGATGGTCACGTAGTTCTAAAAGTCGATGAATGTGTTGCACCCCTTATTAAGATAGGTGGTATCGGCTCTTCTAAAGTGATACAAGGAGGAGTTTTGATAGAAGTCCACCATTGAAAGTGTATTCTAGAAGGAAGAATCGGGCCCCAGCTGCAAATGAGGAACAGCTGTATTCTATCTTTGGAAATTGGCTGAATCCTCTCGGTCAACAACCACCGGATGATTTTATGCAATCAATTTAATTAAAGTTTCACCAGGAAATTAGGGAGTGGATTGCTGCCCTTAATTCTAGTATTTGAATAGTATAAATAAGCGGCTAGTTTTTTATTATCATCATTCAGATTGTTTGTTTCTCTTGTTCTTGTAATCGGAGACCTTGCCCCTCTCGAATCGGGCCACTATCCTTTTATTCTAATAAAGACTAGCCTATTTTCATTTCAATTACTTCTGTTCCTATCATTTGGTTCCATTGCCGGGAATCAAAATGGTGCAGACCCGGAGTAACACTGGCGACGACAATAATTCTGCCGATTCTATAGCTGTTCAGTTGGCAGCCATAGCAGCAAGGTTGGAGTCGATCGATACGATGAAGGAAGATATAGCAGCTTTAAAGGCAGGAGAACGTTCACGAGGAAGTAACTTTGAAGGGGAAAGCTCTTGGAGGGGTCGACAGCCGTATAGACCCTACAACAAAATTGATTTCCCAACTTTCAGTGGGGGCGATCCTCGTGGTTGGCTGCTGAAGGCAGATAAGTATTTCAGATATTATCAGATTCCTAATGAAGACAAGGTTGAGGTAGCCTCAATGCATTTAGAGGGTGATGCCTTGGACCTCTATTCTTGGCTTTCTAGTGACCAACCCATCACTTTTTGGGAAGAATTGGTCCAAGCTTTTACCCGGAATTTTGGTCCAGCCGAATTCCAAAACCCGGATGAGTTTCTTTGTAGCATTAAACAAACGGGTTCGGTCCAAGAATACCGGCAGGAGTTCGCGAAAAGATCGTCTCGAGTCTCAAATTGGCCTGATCATTGTCTCCTAGGGGTGTTCTTGAACGGTCTCAAAGATGATTTGAAATCTGATGTAAGGATCCACAAGCCACGTACGGTGTACAATGCTATGAGCTTGGCTTTGGAATTTGAGTCTAAACTCTCTTCTCACCGGCCAGGAAAGAGTACTTCTTGGACCTCAAGTTCGAAATATTTTCAATCAGATTCTAAACCTACACCTTTCACCCCGGTTCCAACATCAACCCAACCAAAAAACACCCCCCGGATTTCCGACACGGAAAAACAGAACCGATTCTTGAGGGGAGAATGCTTCAGATGCGGTGATAAATACGGACCAGGTCATCGATGTAAGACGGGTACCCTCAAGGTATTAGAAGCGGAAGAGGATGTGGAGGAGCCTCAAATAACAGAGCTTCTTAAATCTGAACCTGACCAGGAAGAAACGGCTGAAATCAGCCTACATGCTATCTTAGGGAAACCGCACCCTACTACAATGAAGGTCCGATGTAAGTTGCATTCTACCGAAGTTTTAATTTTAATTGATGGAGGCTCCACGCATAATTTCATTTCGGATGTCTTGGCAAGTGAAATCAAGTTGGCAACTCAACCCGTGCCACCATTTGGTGTCCAAATCGGTAACGGGGATGTGATTCGATGCAACCACATTTGCAAAAATCTTCCTGTACAGGTCAATGAACTCAAGATTATTGAGGACTTTCACCCCTTTTCCCTGGGTGGGGCTGATCTGGTTTTGGGAATCCAATGGTTAGCTACATTAAATACGGTTCAGGCTAACTGGAAGGAGTTGTTCATGATTTTTACAATAAATGGGAAGCAATACAAGTTACAAGGTGTTGAATCTGGCCCCCAAAAATCATCTAGCTTCCAACATTTAGCCATTGATCCAGAAACTCTGCCCTGCATACCAGCCCCGCTACAGCCTATTGTCACACAATACACAGCTGTTTTTGAAGAACCTCAGAACCTACCCCCGGTTAGATCACAAGACCATTCAATCCCTCTTTTGCCAAATTCAACTCCACCCAATATCCGACCTTACCGTTATCCCTATTCCCAAAAAACTGAGATAGAGAAACAAGTAGAACAATTGCTAGCAGCCGACTTTATACAACCAAGCACCAGCCCTTTCTCAAGCCCGGTTTTACTAGTAAAGAAGAAGGACAATACTTGGCGAATGTGCGTCGATTATCGGGCCCTTAACAAGATAACCGTCGCCGATAAATATCCCATACCAAATATCGATGAGTTACTTGATGAATTGTATGGTGCTACGGTATTTTCAAAACTCGATCTGCGATCAGGCTATTATCAGATCAGAGTAACAGCCCGAGATATTGAAAAGACGGCTTTTCGCACCCATTCGGGTCATTACGAGTTCAAGGTTATGCCTTTTGTCCTAACTAACGCTCCCTCTACATTTCAGGCTGTTATGAACGATTTGTTTCGTCCTTACTTACGGCGTTTTATACTCGTGTTCTTTGATGATATTCTAATTTACAGCTCAAGCATGGAGCAGCATAAGTCCCACCTAGAACAGGCCTTAAAACTATTGCATGACAATCGATTTTTTGCCAAATTGACTAAGTGTTGTTTTGGGCAAGAACGAGTTTGTTTTTGGGTCATGTAACCAGTTCTGAAGGAGTTAGTGTGGAAGAAGAAAAGGTTTCAGCAGTTGAGTCTTGGCCCATACCCACAACAGTAAAATAGGTGAGGGGTTTTCTCGGGTTAACCGGGTATTATAGGCGTTTTGTCCGTAATTATGGGCTCATAGCCCGACCACTCACTGCCTTAACCAAGAAAGATGGGTTTATTTGGTCAGAGGCAGCCTTAAAGGCCTTTAATGACCTGAAACAGGCACTGCTAATGACACCGGTTCTAAGGCTGCCAAATTTTTCTAAACCCTTTGTTATAGAGTGTGATGCATCATCAGATGGAGTAGGGGCGATATTATCACAAGAAGACCATCCTGTGGCTTATTTCAGCAAGGGATTCTCTCCATCTAACCACTTTAAATCAGCTTATGACAGGGAGCTATTGGCTCTAGTCCTCGCGGTCCAAAAATGGAGCCATTACTTGCTTGGTCGGCACTTTCTCATTCGCACTGATCACTATACCCTTAAGTTCTTATTAGAACAACGCATCACTACTACAGAGCAGCAAAGGCTTTTGTTAAAACTCATGCCTTATGATTTTTCAATCATCCATAAGGCTGGGAAAGAGAACAAGGGGGCAGATGCCTTGTCTCGCCGACCCCACTCGGGGGAATTATTAACACTTATCATCCCTTTTTGTGTTGAGGTAGCTGATATCAAGGCAGGGTTGCAAACAGATCCATTCACTAGCGATCTGATCAAGAAGTTGCAAAAGGATCCTTCATCTGTTCCTAACTTATCGCTGGTGGATCAGCTTCTGTTTCATCATGGACGGATGGTGATCCCGGAGAAACATGATCTCAGACTCAAGCTCATACACGAAGCACATGACACACCAATCGGTGGTCATGGAGGTTTTTTAAAAACCTATAAGCGACTCTCTTCTCGTTACTATTGGCTAAAGATGAAACAAGATGTCAGAGAGTTTGTCCAGCAAAGTGTAATATGCCAGCAACAAAAGTACCAAACTTTAGCTCCTGCTGGATTACTTCAACCCCTGCCCATTCTAGATCAGATTTGGGAGGATGTTTCCATGGACTTCATCGCTGGTTTACCACCATCTAGTCGTTTCGACACTATTCTAGTGGTGGTGGATCGTTTAAGCAAATATGCTCACTTCATTTGCTTATCCCATCCTTACACGGCTAAAGGAGTAGCAGCAGTTTTTTGCAAGGAAATAGTCAGATTGCATGGCTTTCCTCGTTCCATCATTTCTGATCGAGACGTCGTCTTCCTCAGCAACTTTTGGCAAGAACTGTTCCGATTAAGCCAAACAAAGTTAAAGCTAAGTACAAGTTACCACCCACAAACGGATGGCCAAACCGAAGTTCTGAATCGTTGCCTAGAAGCTTACTTACGTTGCTTAGCTAGTGAGCAGCCAACCAAATGGAGTTCGTACCTACCATGGGCTGAATATTCATATAACACCGGGTACCACACGGCCACCGGAACCACTCCATTCTCTGCTGTATATGGCCGGGAACCCCCTTCATTGTTCCCCTATGTTGCAGGTGAAACAAAAAATGCAGAGCTGGAACAACAGTTAGTTGATCGGGACGCAATGATAAAGCTTCTCCGTCAAAACCTCCAAAAGGCCCAAGACAGAATGAGAAACCAAGCAAATCAGAAGCGGCGGGACCTCATGTTTCAAGTTGGTGATTATGTCTTCTTGAAGATTCAACCATATCGTCAAAAAACCTTGGCTAAACGTCGCTATGAGAAGCTGTCTCCAAGGTTCTTTGGGCCGTATCGTATTAAACGAGCAGTAGGCCCGGTCGCTTATGAGTTGGAATTACCTCCCGAAGCTAGAATCCACCCGGTATTTCACATTTCGATGCTCAAACCTGCCCATGGCTCCTTCTCTTCAGTCCCTACTACCCCATTACCCATCACCAAAGACTGGGAAATTGATTTACAGCCTAACTCGGTCATCACGCATCGATGGGTCTATGAAGCGGGCCAACCTGTCCTAGAATTGTTGATCTCATGGTGTAACAGCCCTATAGAAGAGTCTACGTGGGAAACCTATGATCTAGTGGCGGAGCAATTTCCTGCACTCCGTCTTGAGGACAAGACGTTTTACCGGGAGGGAAGTAATGATAGAAGTCCACCATTGAAAGTGTATTCTAGAAGGAAGAATCGGGCCCCAGCTGCAAATGAGGAACAGCTGTATTCTATCTTTGGAAATTGGCTGAATCCTCTCGGTCAACAACCACTGGATGATTTTATGCAATCAATTTAATTAAAGTTTCACCAGGAAATTAGGGAGTGGATTGCTGCCCTTAATTCTAGTATTTGAATAGTATAAATAAGCGGCTAGTTTTTGATTATCATCATTCAGATTGTTTGTTTCTCTTGTTCATGTAATCGGAGACCTTGCCCCTCTCGAATTGGGCCACTATCCTTTTATTCTAATAAAGACTAGCCTATTTTCATTTCAATTACTTCTGTTCCTATCAAGTTTATTACACTCAAAAGGTATTATAACTGTCTGTCTCACCTTTTATTTTCTACGACTCTTATGGCGATAAACTATAACGCTTGCATTTTTTTGGTTATTAGGTGCCAGAGATTGTGGAGGTAGACGAGTCCACGGGAAACCTCGTTCATTTACAATCGTAACCGCCTTGGTAACAACATTTTACATGTTTTGGACTTTGTACTTGACAATCGAAACCCTGCATGCAGCAGCCTTGTTTATATTTTACATGTTTTAGACTTTTTTTTTTCAACTTTGAGTCCAAATGTCCAATTAATCAAAAGCAAGGAGTTTAGTTGGTTAACCTTCTTTGTTCACTTTAACCTTCTTTTCAACATGTCGATTTCTGTATGCGCGTTTGAATAAATTCTGAAATTCATAGTACTAGAGCTATTTTGTTGTATTTATTTACTTTAATTTCAAAATTTTTAGTGTTAAAGTTAACAAGTTAAAATATTATCTATAATTTTTTTTTTAAATAACAAACGCCTTGCATACGTGATGCACACACATCACGCATTGCGCATCGACTTTTGGGATCAAAATGGATCGGAGCGCATCGCGCATTTTAAAACCAAGCACGTCACTTTATTACTGACGAAAGCCTTCACGGCTCTTTGCTACAAAATGGGAACACCAGAACCAATACACGCATTGATGGCCAATTACTTGCTGTGAGATCGAATCCTTCTGGTAGTGTTCTTCTAGAAGCACGTGAGATAAAAGCTTGGCTGATAACTACTGCACTGCTGAACTGAACCAGTACCAAACGAGTTGGAGTAATGTCCGGTGCAAGTTAACAAGACCTAATGCATGTTGGAAGTGTATATGTATGTGTGTGATTGTGTTATCATGCGTATATGTTATCATACTGATTAAAGTTTTTGTTCTATTGGCAGGTTAATGTTGATATTCCAACTCGTATACATGTTAAGGATAACGGATCTAAAAGGTGGTTAGCTGGCAACCATGTATGTTAATTAAATTGACCTGTTTTTAGTGCACTGATATTTTGTATATTGGTTGGTTTTAGCTTGCCGTGCCTAGAAACAAAAGATAGACCTGGATTGCTCTTATGAGAAATAGCCAAGATAATGGCATATGTCAATATTACTGTGAAGTCAGCTCGAATTGATAATCAAGTGTGTTACCAATCCCCTTTCTGGGTCAAACGGGCTGGATCGGGCCGGATTGACCTATTAAAGAAGTTGTATTGATTTATAATTTGCTATAAATAGTTAGATACTTTATGATTAAGAAAACAATAATAATATAATATCACATGAATTGTTTCTGTTTTTCGGTTAAAAGATTTAGTAGGCTGTATGCTCTAAAATCAGACTTGACTTCTGTTCACTTTCGACGCGTTCCTATATCAGCTTATTCTTATTTTTCTTTTTACGGATTTCGATAAAATAAACGGAAATAAATGGGTCGGAATGTACGGTACAGGGTTTGGTTGCCAAAGATAAATTTCATGTTACTACAGGGGGCAGCTTTAAATGAATATGTCTTTAGGTAACCAAAGACTGGAAATTGCACCAGCAAGGGAATCTTGGGGCTGAAATTAATGACTCAATGGATCATGATATGGCAATGTAAAGTTCATATCTTTAATTAGTATCAAATTGATAATATTTAAACATACAAGTTTGAACCGAACCTGTTTTGACCCGTTTGCAGGCTTGTTTTTTTAATACAATTATGGTCATCACACTTATCATAAGGTAATGGGTAATACAATTATGAATCTAGATTTGTTTGTACGAATTCCGGCAATGGCAATTCCGGCAACGGCGGTTATTGGCAGAATAGTTATGGAGCGGTTGAGACGTATAATGTTGCTGCGAGTTCGAGTAACAGGAGGAGTAGTTATTGTAATGGTTTTAGTACGGATGATTTGAGTACGAGTTCAAAAATTTCGGAAACCGGTGCGTATAGAGGTTATTCGTCGTTGTTCGGTGGTGGTCATAGAGGTAGGAAACTGCCTGTGATGGTGCGGTTTCATGGGGGAGGGTTTGTGGCAGGGAGTTGTGATTCGGCAAGCGAATGATGTATTTTGTCGGAGGATTGCGAAAGCGTCTGATGTGATTGTGGTGGCGGTTGGGTATAGGCTGGCGCCTGAGGATCGGTATCCGGCTCCGTTTGAGGATGGGGTGAAAGTGATGCATTGGTTGGCGAAGCAAGCGAATTTGGCGGAGTGTGGAAAGTCATTGGGGAAGAAGGTTGAGTCGAGAAAGGCGGATATTCCCGGAAGATGAGTTCAACCTGGACCACCCTGCAGCCAATCCCCTAATTCCCAATAGAGGTGTGCCCCCTTTGAAGCGAATGCCACCTACATTGACGGTTGTGGCAGATCATGATTGGATGAGGGATCGTGCCATTGCTTACGCTCAGGAGTTAAAGAAGGTAAACGTTGATGCACCAGTTCTGGATTACAAGGATTGTGTCCATGAATTTGCTACTCTCGATATGCTTCTTAGAACGCCTGAACCACAAGCATGTGCCGAAGACATTGCCATACGGGTCAAGAAATATATTTCACTAAGAGGTCACGAGTTTTCGTATTAGCATACGGATGGATATACACATAAATTGTCGGCTTTTATTTCATGAGGGGTTTTTGTTATGATAAGTAGATTATGTTAGGTTATATATGTTGATTGTTCCCCGCTGGGGACGTATTTGATCTTTCTCTTGTAACAATGTTGTAAAATTTGTACTGATGGATTATATTGAATGAATGTGCCAACTTGTGTCGGGGTTTAATGGAGACTTCTTTTCATGTTTGTTAGTTTTGGATGAAGTGGTTAGGAGGTTGTTTTAATTGATGTAGTTTGTGCTTTGATTGTGGTTTAAGTTCAAACAAAAATGACAGAATGTCTAAGATTATATAGACTAAAATGATCAACGTTTTATTAAGGTTAATAGAAAGTTAAAATCATCCAAGTCTATAGAAAAACTAAAATTGTTAAAACATTTTAGTTAGCAAAATTAGTAAAAGCTCTACGAAAATTTATAAAGAAATCAAAATGGCACAAATGTTAATATTCACACACCCCTTTGCAGTGGCGATCTAGACCTGTTTTGTGGGTTCAAATGAACTCACTCAGTTTGGAGAAACGTTTTGGATCCGCCACTGCCCCTCTCCTCTATCTCTTTCTCATAATCAAAGTTTGAATAAAACGATTGAGGAATTTAATACCTTGTTCAAAAAAAAAAAAAAAAATAGATCTTAGGCAACTTTCAGCTCGTTTGACATATTTTGTGTTTTTTATTTGACCCGTTTGAGATAGAACAAAACCCACTTGAAGTATAACTTTATTTAGATGAACTCATTAGAGGTTATGGGTTATGACTAATCATGCTTTTGCACCCCTACTTGAAAAACAGGTTTAAGTTTTTTAACTAGAGGTGGCAGGTCTGGTGGGTCAGGTCAAAACACATCATTTGTTACAAGTTTTTAAAGGGTTCAGGTTTAGTTGGTTGAAACACATTTGGTGCAAATTATTAAAACCGTAGAATTAGTTTGTGTCAAATATAATTGCTATAATCATGTTATTTAAGGTGTAGTTGATCTTTTTTAATACTAAACTCAAGGAGTTTTATTCATTGAAACCACAGGTAAGTTCCATGAGTTTTCTAGCCATCCTCATTTTCCTCATTTTGATGGCTACAAAGATACCCTGATGGTCACCAAGCTGAAGAACATCAAGCAAATTCTCAACTCATGTGTTTTATAAATTCTCCATGTGTGTAAATTTGTTTTTTATTTTTGGAATACATCATTGTTACTCTTTACATCTTTATCTAAAACCTGCTGAAGTTATATGTACTATGTAGTCAATTTCTACGTACAAGTGCCTACTTTGGTTCTTGACTGTTGAGATCCTATCTGAGACTGTAAAAAGAGAACCATTCTGAACCAACTCTATTTTGGTGAAATTTGACCTCCCTACTTCCTTTCTCTATTTCTGAATCATCACTATTTTGGTGAAATCAGTTCCTTTCTTTGTTTTGGTGAAAACGTAGTGTCAAACCTCCTACTTCCTTCTTCAGAGTTCAAATCTCTCCTATAAAGTAGAGCTTGGTCTTTTAATCTATCTCTACACACCTTCTCCCTCTCACAGCGAAAAGTGACTATTTTTTCGATGACCATCAACAATCTTTACTTTTGTTATTGAGTAAATGTATTTCAAAACATTATTAGAACAATGAAAATTTAGTGTGGTTTGTATTTCACGAGTCTGTTGTGAAATATATGTGTGTTATTTCAATTAACTATATTAGTATGATTAGTACTTTGCGAGTACGGATGTATGGAATCAAGTATTTGGACTCATTCAAAAAACGTATTTAGAGGCCAGTTTATGAATTATAACTAATGCAAAGAATTATTTATCCGTACAATGTCTCTACTTCTTTTATATCTTAATTGAATGCCAACTCATCTTTTCAACAATTTCCTTTTCTTTTTTTTTTAATAAAACCAAATATACATATAAATTTATGATCGTCAAGACACAGATACACAATAGATAACCGGTCTTGATTTAATTTCACAAAAAAAATTAAGTTCATGATCATCAAGACATGAATACACTACCGGTATCAATCTTGATTTAATATCATAAGAATACTTGATATGTAAAAGCATTAAAGGTTTTAAAATTATTTATATAACTTAAGGGATGCAAAAAGTTGTGAAGTTTGTATATCCCAATTATATTAAGACGATGAGTTTTATTGTTCATAATTAATCAAAAATTTTATTGTTCATAATTAATCAATTTTTCTAAGTGTTTCATTAAAGTTGATGAAGTTCTTTTTTAGCATAAAAGAACCACCAAACTTTCATTACATGATCCAATATGTCTCTAAGAGCTTACATAAGGTTTTAACCGGATTGTGTTTTCATAAGTCAAAACCAACAAGAATCTATAAAATTTCACATAAACCTCTAATGACACGAATTCTAAAATCGTATCATACATATGAACCAAAACGCCACATATGTATTGAGTAGACATGAAAACCGTTCGTGTAACTGTTTGTTTATGTTTTTCATGTTAACACCTCAAAACTGTAAATTTACAAACACTAATAAAAATGTAAACTTTGTTTTTGTACTATCTTAATACTGTGTTTCTTTTCTCATAAAATATATTTTATAACCATTATAACTGTATTTACTCAATAATGATAATAACAACAGGGAAATTGGTACCTAAGTTGCGCTTTAGCTTGTTAAAAGCACCTAGTACAGTAGACATGCAGATTTCCATTTTTAAAGCACCATGCGGGTTTGGTATAATTTAAATGAGTTATGTAAAGCATAGGTAGACCACATCGATGCTACGAATAATAAACTATCAGACCACATACGATACAATATATCGCGAGAGAACTGATAAACTAACAGAAAATGAGTACCGTATTGAAAATTATCGCCACTCCCGCTGCATCGCGCGGGTAAATGACTAGTATATATAATGCATATCCGAAGGGCAACTTAAGGTAATTTGCCACTTCCCTTAAATTCCTTTAATGCATAATGTACAAGCCTCTAAAGCTACAAGCTTAAAAGATGCACATTGCTCAATGGGCGGGCCACTCCAGGCTGCGTAGAATTCAAAATGGGCTTGGTTATTCACACATCCCCCTTGGTTATTTGCACATCCCTTGAACCCTATAGGAAGCGTATAGGGCAATACGGTTCCTCTGGGTCCAAGCGTATTGAGCAATACACTTCCTATATGTGTACTTGAAGTACAAACTTTTTAGAAGTTGGTCAGCTAATGATTAGGGGACCAGAGGAAGCGTATAGGGCAATACGGTTCCTCTGGGTCCAAGCGTATTAAGCAATACACTTCCTATATGTGTACCAAACTTTTCAAAAGATGGTCAGCTAAAAGGAAGTGTATAGGGCCATACGCTCCCTTAATGATTTTTTTTTTCAAAAGACAAGTGGAATCATATAGGGCCATACGTTCCCTATACGTTCCTTGAGGGAATTTTTTTTGCAAGAACAGCATATTGTTATTAGTATCTTTTTTAACTTTATTTTTTTAAACATTAATTAAGTCGTTTTTTTGTTATAAATTTTATAAAAGACGTAGTGAAATTAAGCTATCCAAACAAATTAAACATATCCTCTGTAAAAAAAAATTCAAACAAAATACTCATTACATAACATTAAAATTGTTCGTAGAAAATGAAATAAAACAAAATAACATACCTGCATGGAAAGGTCGGACAGAGGAATGAGCGGCATGGTCTGGCCGGACCGAGGAAAATGTAGCAAGGATTAAGGAAAGGCGGGCTGAGTATAGGACGGGTCGTAAGGCTATAAGAATTTAAACAAAATACCCATTACATAGCATTAAATTGCTCGTAGATAAATGAAATAAAAATAAGATAATATACCTGCATGGACGGGATGAGCTGGGTAAAGGATGGCATGGACGGGTCGGGCTGCTGCGTAAAGAACGGGCCCTGGTCCGGATAAACTCGTGGTGGTGGACGGGGTGGAACCGATATACCCATGTACTTATACATTTCACCCATGCCAGTCATCAGCCACCCTATGTCATCATCCATCTGATCCATCTGGCGACCGTGGGATGTTATCTCCTGATCATGCAGGCGGGACCTCAACATCATCATGCCCGCCATCCTGCTCAGCCATCTGAGGCATCTGAACCTCCTCGGCCTCCAAACGCGGGTGATGTACCAACGGCTGCCATGCCCAAACCTGACAGTTCGTCCCGACAAACCTATAACCAACATTAGGAATGTTTGCTGCCACTTTCATCCCTGTTATCGACCTCATGTCCAAATATTTGCAGGGAGCCGGCGGTGGATACCTATCCTCGACCCAACCAAAGTACCGACTAACACTCTGGGCTATCCGGCCGATAAACGATCCTCCATATATACTACCACGACGCTACTTTTTCCAACGTGTGACAAAATAATCCACCATGCAGAGATGGAGGGCGCACGGACGACCAGTAAATACACAATAGAGATAGAAAAGATCGGCCTTCGTTACGTGCTCGCAACTCTTGCCACGGGTCGCGATGCCCGTGCTAAAGCAATGATGCAAGTAACGAACTAACGGGTCGCGAATCTCCGAGGATCGGACCTCCTCCGCCTTGGTGTATGGACTTTCACCGATGGTGGGCCACCAGGCAATCAACTCATCCTCGGGCATACGATTGATAGCCGTGGTATACACGTCCTGAACCAACTCCCCGTCTGTGTAAAAACCGGTGGCGACGGCAAATTGAAGAAGCGGCATCTCAAATACCTCGCCGAACAGACGAAATGTGATCTCGGGTGATGGGGCCGGCAAGTTCGGATCATCAAAATCTGAGTTCGGCCGGTCATCCGGTCGAGGTCTATAGCGGAATGTGGAGAGAAACTCCACCATCAACGACCGATAAGATGGTGCGGCTCCTATTCGAAATAAATGATCCCATAGGCTATCCTGCCCGATAACCAGTCGAACAGTGTCCGCCAGCCCACATGTCTCTAACGAATCCCAATGTATCCCTCTCATGCACCCCACCTTCATCTCCCTAAGTTTATTGAACCGTTTCGCTTCATACGTTTGGGAAGGGTATATCATATATGGATATCGTGAACATTCGTCACCGGCCCATGGATCGAAATCTCCCGCGCCATCCATCTCATCATCTGACGCCATATCTGCAAATTTAAAATGAAAAGAATTTAAGTTATACAAATAATGTATAAACGTTTTTTTGACACATTTTTATTAAAAAGGATTTAGATTAGGGGACCAGGGGAACCATATTGCCCCATACGCTTCCTATACATTGGCTCTGGGGGAACCATATTGCCCTATACGCTTCCTATACTTTGGGTCTAGGGGAACCATATTGCCCCATACGCTTCCTATTATACCAATAGGAATCGTATTGCCCAATACGCTTCCTATTGATTTAATGCGTTCACCAACCCAAGCCCTATGGGAAGTGTATTGCCCTATACGCTTCCTATTAAACTTATGGGAATCGTATTGGGCAATACGCTTCCTATTGGGTCACTTTTCAGACCTGTATAGTTTTGAACTGCGTGCGCGTTAGAGAATATTGTACCAATAGGAACCGTATTGCCCAATACACTTCCTATTGGTGTCGCATTTAATGCTTCAAACCCCATGGGAAGCGTATTGACCTATACGGTTTCTATTGAGGGATGTACAAAAAATTTAGGGGATGTGTAGATACCATCACCCTTCAAAATTCAAATTGGACTTCAATTGGCGGTAATCTGTCATGAGTGATACCCTCTGACAAAACTGACTTATTTTACTTTTTTTCAAACCCTCACACAATCCTCACCGTCCAAACCCACTCCTCAAATCAATGGCCAAACATCCTAATCCGCGTCACTCACCACCAACCAATCAGCATTCCCTCCAACAACCTACATAAACAAGTTTTCCTGTAATTGCTTTTCATGCCTCACTTATGCAAATTTACACCTTTTCTTCACACACAGTTAACACGAACATTCTTCTCTCTCACAACAACAATGGCACCAAAGGTAGCCGAGAAGAAGCTACGTTTAAACCCATAACTTCTATCTACCCTCTTCACTTTCAAGCATTTGACAATCAATACGTCCATTCTTGCGGGAGCATGACTTCCGAATACGTGACGCTCAATGACAACATAATGGCGATACCACTTTCTGTTACCAGCTCTGTGAGTTCATCATAGCTAAAGAGTTGTGGCGGCGGTGGAATTTCATACTGTGAGGCAAATCTGTTATGGGCATTTGGTTGTTATGCAATAATCAGGTCCATGTTCATGTTTAACGACTGAGCTAGGCGAACATGCTGTTTAAAATTTAATTCAATACAAGATAATGTAAATAATAAAAGTTGAAACAAATTTACAAAAATATGTTTTTGAGTTAAATGCTTGGTTGGTCCCTTTGGTTTGCAAAAATTGCAGACTTGGTCCTAGTGGTTTACTAATTACACGCGTGGTCCCAAAACTTGTCAAAAATGAACTCGGTTGGTCCCCAGCCATAACATCAGTTAAGTTTTCCAGTTAAGTCCATGTTAAATGACCAAAATATCCTTGATTATTAACAAAACCCATGCTCTTTTATCTTTCACATTCAAAACATAATTTCTTCAACTCTTTCTATTCGATGAAGATCTATAACCATCTGCAACTAAGATTTAAATCTGAATTGTATAAGAACAACAGCCGCAAACTGTTTATTTCTTCTTCTTTCTACGAAACCAATCCAGTTCTGATTAAAAAAAAACTGCAACTCGATCTGCAATATCTCAGATTCAAACAATCTTCGATCTAATTCTCAAAAATCAACAACTTCTACTCGAATTCAAAATATATCTGAAACTTCGATTCAATCAACGAATATTTATTATTGCTAATTCAGATTCAATCTTCGCTTATAAACTTTCCTTCTTCAATAACCAACAAAATCAATACCCTATTGTTTTCGTCTTCGATGCAACAACAACAACCTTATTTGAAATGATAACCTGCAACTTCAATCTTTTTTTTCAACTGAAATCAGATCTCGTGGTGTCATAATCATATAACCAGCCACAGTTATCAATTATTAGACTACAAACATTACTGTTGCGATAAAGATTCGAGTTATTATCACAAATCCAGTCGAAAAAGTGGAATGCGAGTACTTTTTCGCAACAATTATTCACAAATTAATGAATACTCGGACATGTTGGTGGTGGGTGAGATGGTGGCGGCTGTGCTTCTTGTTTGAGAAGAGAGAGACCTGTGATGAAAATGATGATGGTGATGAAGATGATGCAGAGGCTGGGTTTTGTTAATAAGCAAGGGTATTTTGGTCATTTAACATGGACTTAACTGAGATATTTAACTGATGTTAGGGCTGGGGACCAACCGAGTGCACTTTTGGGACCAAGCGTGTAATTAGTAAACCACTAGGACCAAGTCTGCAATTTTTGAAAATCACAGGGACCAACCAAGCATTTAACTTTATGTTTTTTTAAAAGAAAAATAAGCAGTAAACCAGAAAGTCCTTCACGTCACCTCCTTGATTCAGTCACTGACCTCTTTTCTTAGATATATGGCAGTGGAGATCGCAGATTCCGCCGGCGACCCCTGCTAACAACTAAATGTAAATTCTCCGAACGTTGTTTTTTTAATACTGAAAATGAGATTATAGATACGTTAAAGATATTTAATATTGTTATAACATCAAAAGCAATACAAATGGTGACAATCAGATAAGAAAGTTGTTTGTAATTAAAAAATGTTGATAATAAACGTTTAAATCAAAAGTGCCTAACTATTGTTAATTGTTTACAAATATACATATTAAATAACAAAAGTGCTTAACTATTGTTAACTGTTTACAAATATACATATATTTACGTAATAGATTAAGTGTTGAAATAAAATGATAATATATGAATTAAAGTTACAGTTGGTTTCACATCGACCGCCGCAATAGAAGTCACCCGCGGCGGTAAGTTTATGTTCAAACTGCTGTAGGCAGATAAACTTTTCGTTCTCATTCAATATGGAGTGATGTGGAAATAATGACTTTGTTAGCTAAAACTGGGTCGTTTACAGTGTTTATCTTCAATATTCATCTTGGCGAATAGATCTGCAACAACGTAAATTAACTCCCCACAGTCTTCATTCTCTTGAACCATCGTTGTCATCGAAGAAGAACAAAAAAAAGACATCCCGATTCAGAGTCGATTCTGGCATACCCGAAAAACCTCTTCTTCTAACCAAATGAAAAGAAAAGCCAAATTAGAAAACATAACAAATGAGGAAGGCGGGGAGGTTGTAAGGGACATGGTGCGTGTTGAGAAAGAGGGTTTTGTGATCCCTTTCACCGGTGAGAAACTCTGGCAAGAGGAAGGAGGTGAGGTCAGCGAGAGTGTGAGAGCATTCACATCCATTCAATCATTTTTTTCACCCTAAATTACACTAAAAAACACTACATCTTCTCTCTCCTTTTCAATTAAATAATATTCTTTTATATATTGGTGGAGATACAATAGGAAATTTATTTCGCTAGGAAGGATAGGAAGCAATCATAACCGTCCAATTGCACAATCTACGGTCTAGATCAAAATCAAATTAAAAACTGTCATTTAAACACGCTCTCCGGGGTTTCAGGGGTATTATCGTCAAATTTCAAAATAACCGCCGTTGAATATACACAGAAACGCTTCGAAAAAAAGTGCATTACGTTTTACACTTCCATTGAACGATCAAACACATACAGAAATTTGAGAAAATCATACTCCATTGAAGTTCATGGCGTCGTCGAGAGATAATTTGAAGGTTTACATTCGAGTTACTCAAAAGAAATCAGACTCTGAAAACCCTAAATCATCAAAGAAGCGAAAAACATCAACAGCTGAAGAGAACATAGATGAACAAGAAAATATTAGCCGAAAATCAACAATGAAACAACAAAGAACTAGAAAACGCAAAGATATTTCAGACAATGGTATATTTATCTATTTTTGCTCTTTAACTGAATTCAAGTTACGTTTTATGAAGTACAATAGACCTAATATATCATATCCGTTCCGAAAAATAGTTAATGAGTTATATCATCCCCTATCTTAACATTTTTGTTACTAGAGACTGTATTGCGTTTTATGTTAAAACTATGATCTAAGATGCTAATGCTTCTTATGGGATTTATATATTGTGAATTAATGCGTTTTACCTTAATAAATTTGCAGAAACAATGAGATTATTATTATGATAAATGTAATCGGATTTTAGAACATTGCGTTTTATCTTTGAATTTGCTGAGATACATGTGTTGTTAACTATTGCGTTTTATATTAATATATAATAAAAAAACAAAATGAGATTATGTAATGTTAATTTGGTGTGTTAAATAATATGATGTAAAGTATTGCGTTTTATCTTAAACAGTTAAACCTGTGAATTACTGTTTTTTATCTTTATAGTGTTAGCTAATGCGTTTTATCATAAATTTGTTAATTGACATTGTTGACTAATGCGTTTTACATTAATAAATCATAAAAAACAAAATGAGATTATGTAATGTTAATTTGGTGTGTTAAATAATATGATGTAAAGTATTGCGTTTTATCTTAAACCTGTGAATCAATGCTTTTTATCTTTATGGTGTTAGCTAATGCGTTTTATCATAAATTTGTTAATTGACATTGTTTCATTATTCTATTTAAAGTTAAAAAACAAGAGGAAAAACAACAAGAGGAAAAACAAAAAAGGCGAAGAAAGAAAGTGGTGATAGAATCATCAGAAGATACAGTTTCTGATTCAAAGGATGAAAAATCTAGTCGAGCTATTGTTCTGCATACTTCCAAACAACAACAAGTAAATTCAGGTAACATAAAACGCATTTAACAAATTTCATGAAAAAAATATATGTTTTTAACACAATTCAATGTATCAGATGATGATTTTGTTGATCCACAACCAAGAGTTAACCTGACAAAAAATCAAAAGAAGGAAAAGGCAGAATCAAAACCAAAGAGATCACTGAGGAAAGATAAAACAAAAGAACAACCAGAACAACAACCATATTATGATTACGACGGAAAAAAACAACATAAGATGTGCAGTCAATAATCTAAAAGATTATATTGAAGGTTTGTCAAAAGTGCAAAGGAATGTTGTTAGAGAAATAGGGTTTGAGAGCATACTAAAATTCAAGCTGCATTCAATTCCACGCAAATTCGGATATTGGCTGGTAAAAAACTTTGATGCTGAAAATGATGAGATAAATATTGGAGATGAAAAGATTAAGATCACAGCTGAATTTATCCAAAAGGTATTTCAAATACCAAATGGAAAAACAGAGATTGTGGAAAAACTGAGACCAAAAGACACTGATCTTATAATTAAATTCTGGCGCGGTCAATTCAGCAAAGATATTTTGAAGAGAATGTATGCGCACAACTTGATTAGTTATTTAAAATCAAGAAATGAGCTTGGAAGATTGTTCAAACTGAATTTCTTGGTTATATTTTTTACGATCATGGCGGAGGCAATGCAAAGTAGTAATGTTAATCAAAGATTCTTGCCATCAATGAAAAGTGACAAAAAAACCCAGGATTTTAATTGGTGTGAATATATGCTGACCGTTTTAAGGCGTACAAGAAGACAATGGCCTGGAAATGAGAAGCTCTTCAATGGACCTATTGCATTGTTAGCGGTATGAAATCTGATCTTTCATTATTGCTACATATTTGCTGAATGCTTGTTTAGGCTGCTTGTTTATATTCTTTGTTTGTTTAAAACTATACTTTATAAAACGCAATGTATATTTTAAAACGCAATGATCTTTCATTTTTGTTTGTTTATATTCTTTGTTTGTTTAAAACTATTCTTTGCTTGTGTAAGACGCAATGTTTTTGTAAAACGCAATATATTTAAAGTTACAAAACAATAGTTTTGTAAGTCGTTTACAATGATTTATATTTTAAAACGCAACAAAATTTGAATTGATTATTTATCTAAAACGCAATGAATCATACAGATACTATATGCTTACAAAAAACAAGGATTTGACGATGCTGAAAACACTGAAGAGTTCTCACTTGATAAAATTGATTCTACAACATTACAAGAATTTGAAGATGAATTGGAAATTGCTGCGCAAAATGAGGGGAGATGTCTTGTAATGGATAAAGAGAAAAAAGTCAGAAAGACTAAACAAAAAAAGAAAGATGAAAAGGATGAATTTTATGTTTATCCAACTGAATCCGAGAATGAAAACGAAGAAATTTTTGAAGATGAATCTGAAGAAAAAGATGAAGACGATGCTGAAGAACAGCCAATCACCTTACTTAAAGCTGCAACAGACTAGATTGATCAAGAGAATCAAGAGAATGTTCAAAACAGCCCAATTATAACCAATGAAACTGAGAAAACACATACAGAAAGTGGAGGATCATGGGGGCAATTCTTCATTAAACCATCAATAGGAAATAAAGATAAAATGTGGGTAGACAGTCAAAGTCGACTGCGTAATTTCATGCCATCACAAAATCAAAGTGAAGGTCTTTCTGACATTCATTCAACAAAAAGTGGCGATGAAAATATGAAGAACATTAAAGATAAAAAATCACATGAAGAATATCTTGTGACTGCTTTGGATGATCATTTTAAAGGATTTGAAGAAATTTTCGAAAACATCCAATCACGCATAGATGAGATTGTGGAAGAATATCCAAACAGTGAAGCTCTTCATAACAAAGTAAACGAATGGGTGTCATTGATTGAAAAATTCAACCATCAAGCAAAAAAGCACATGAAAGTTAATATTGATTCAACTATGATAGAAACACCATCAAGATTTCTAAATTTGAGCCAAAATGAAGACACTGAAAATCAAATCATTTCAACACCATTGATTGTAAAACGCAATGATGATGATACAAAAAGCAATGAGGATAGCTCACCTGTAGTTCAGTCATCCAATCCAGAAAAAATCAGTGAGAATGAACCTGCATCTGTTCTGCAAACACACATTGAAAAACCTTCAATGGTACAATCATCATTTAACGAAGAAACTCCATCATTAATGTTGGAGATTATCAAAAAGACAGATGAAGAAGAAAAAAAATCAAATCAAAAGAAAATTCATGATGATGAGGTACCATCCTTTGATTTGAAAATTTCTCAGTTGTCTTCAAATGTTGATGAAAATGAAGTTGAAGTTGATGCTACTCGCCACGGTGCACAAACCGAAATTCAAGCGGAATCTGAAAATAAAACAATCGAACAAGATGTTCAAATTACTGGAATACAAACAATGTTTGATAGAATTGAGGAACAGGATACTGAAAAGGAAATCAGTGATCTACTTCAAAACACATCATTCCTAAACCCACAAGAAGATCCGTATAAAACACCTGCAAAATCAGTTCATCAAGAACAACCAACAAGTGATATAAGCAAAACAGAAGAAATAATCACAAGGATGGTACGACCAGATCGAGAGAAAAATGTACCAGAAGTATTTTGTTCACCATACTATCTAAGACAAGTAGCAATGAAGGAAGCAAGAACGGCACACGGAAACAACATATCGGGATATGCATTCCATGCAGAAGGAGAAATGATGTAAAAATTCATTTATATACAATAAAACTATAAAACAAAAAAATCAAAATCAAAATATTATAATTTAATTATTATTATTATTTTTTTTTTTGCAGGGATACTCTCTTTGAAATTAAAGATCATGTATTTCTATATAGATATGCTGCTGAAACAATGAGGCCAGGATTGGAAATCACCGGAGAAGTAATCAATTGTTGGTCATATATTTTGAATGAAGAAGAAAAAAGAAGATCAAAAGACAACAAAACTCCAAGATTTTTCTGTACTATTCGAATACTGGTATGATATATAAAACTCAATTTTTCTATATTCATATAATGAAGTATTTTGAAGTATGATTGAATGAAGTTTTATAAAACGCAATTGCATTTTTATTTCTTTAATAAAACGCAATGCTTACTTTGTTTGAATGAAGTTTTATAAAACGCAGCTGTATGTTTTATTACCTTCATAAAACGCAGCTATATGTTTATTTACCTTCATAAAACGCAATAATATGTTAATTTGTTTAATTTTATGCAGGCTTTACCACATAGTGAAAAGGAAGAAACTGAAAATAAAGAAAAGATGATAGAAGCATTCACAATGAACATAGAAAAAATTCTTCAAGGTGCAAAGCTAAAAAGCATAAAGGATTTTAAAATTATCCTTGTCCCGATTCTCTATATACAGCATTTCTTTGTTATATCCTTCAATCTTGAAGAGAAACAAATATTCATCATTGACAACATTGCAAAAAAAGAAACAAATGAAGCTAAATATGGGAATGTGCCTGAAAATACAGTAAGTATTCTTACTTATGCTTTTAAAACACAAATATAAACCACCTAATCTTTTTGTTTTGTTTTTTTTTTTTTCTGTAAAGGGATGCTTTGGCAGCTTACCTTAAATCTGTTGGACATGAAAAAGCAGATGATATAAAGGGAATAACCCCTGTTAGAATGCAGATGAAATGGAGGACACAACATAATGGCATTGACTGTGGTATATTCACTATGCGTCATATGGAATGTTATCATGGAGAACCGGTCGAAAAATGGGATTGTGGGTTTAACGTGGAATATGAAGAACCTGCAATTATCAAGAAGGTTAAAAACAAAAAACCAGTCAACAAGCAGACCGCACAACTTGAAGATTTAAGAAGAAAGTTCATCGCGAAGATATTATTGCACGAAATCAACGAACAAAAAGATTATGTTATTGAGGACTCAAAGAAGTTTCGAGACCTCAGTGCAAAACTTAAAAAACAATCTTATGACACTAGTTTAGATAGGATTAAAGACAGACTTGCTCTTGCTGGTTTACTTTGATTTTGAAATGATACTTATTATAAAACGCAATGGTTTTTCATTTAGCATGGTTTTTATATAACTCATTATTTTCTTGATCTTGCTAGTTACTTTGATTTAAAAATGCTACTTACTAGAAAACGCAATGTTTTTTCTTTTAAAATGCACTTATTAGTTTGTTATTTTAAAACGCAATATGTATCCTTTAAAATTATTTAAACATTATTTTGAAAAAAATTTATAAAATTTATATAAAATTTATAAAACGCAACATTTTAATATATGCTATAACTCAACATTGTCTATTTAAATTATTACATTGTATTGAAATGTTACATATTATAAAACGCAATGTTTTTTCTAATTATTCATTTCCAAACATATAACGCAATATATTTATAACGCAATGAAATTTTTTTTTTACAATTTTATAACACAAAAAACAAATTAAAAACATAATTACAATAAAGACAATCATAAAAATGATATAATATATAATCTTCTAAAACGAAATGTTATAAAAAAAATAATAATATACAATATATGAAGATAAAACAAAAAAAAAATAAACTGATATCTTAATGACAAGAAATTGATTAGACCAAAAGCCTTAAAAAGCCTTTTGGATTCCTGATATAAAATACTGTATGATTGAACAATCAATTCAAAGAAAAAAATAAAAAATAATCATTTTTATTATTAAGACAGTTGATTCAAATTCCTCTACCAATCGATTATATAAGAACAGAAACCCTAAACTATTTTCACATTGCTCTCATCATACACCAAAATACACCAAATACCCAACAAACACAAACCCTAAAATGGATAATCAACAACTATCAGTTTGGTGGGTTAAAAGAGGCAATTTCTTTCTTCAATTCCTTGATGGAAAAAAAATAAAATACCATTCCGTTGCTTCTGTTCTTCAAAACTGCAATGAAAATGTTTTGAAAAGGATGAACGAAATAGGTATACCACCTTCTTGTTACACAGATCAAACAGCCGCACTGTTCAGAATTCTACACAAAAGATTTGGTAATCCGAATCAAACTGCAACTGAAGATGCCCAGGTTACATCTTGGGAGTTCATTGAGGAAACTTTCAAAGTTTCAGTAACTTGGGACGATGGTGATGTGGAGATGTATGACCCAAAGGACATATCTACCAGTTAGGATCTAAATGTTTTGAAGCAGTTATCTGAAATACCAATCATCAACAACTCTGCAAGCAAATTTGCAGAGAAGCTTCAAAACGAAGTAGTCTCACAGGTTGAACTTTGGGTTGAATCTGAAAGTGATGAGGAAATCCCTGATGGATGCTTAGGGTTCTCAACCGATGAAGAAACAAACTTTGATCCATGAAGCTGATCATGCTAGTAATTTTTATTTAATTTTATGTTTTGAAAACATCATCTTTGTTTAAAACTATCATTATCTATATAACGCAATGTTTATTATATCCACTTGAATTTCTTGTTTAATTTTATGTATGATCTGTGTGATAATAAAACGCAATAATCAAAAAATACCATTTAAAATATATTGTTCTATGTATAAAACGGAATAACAATATACTGTTATCATAAAATGCAATTAACCAAATAAAGCTGATAAGTGATTTGGTAATCCCTGATGGAAGCTTAGGTTTGTCATCATTTCTTGTTTAATTTGATCTATGATCTGTGTTACAATAAAACGCAATAATCAAAAAAATACAATTTAAATTATATTGTTTTATGTATAAAACGCAATAACAATATATTGTTGTTATGATAAAACGCAATTAACCAAAACAAACTGATATTTATGAAGGATTACACAAAAGGCAGTAACAAAAAGAGCTGAAACATATACATCATAAAACGCAATGACAATTTTTTTTTTTTACTTATTGATATCTGATTTTGAAAGAATTTGTAAACATAATTACATTGCATTGCTAGAACCTATAGCATTAGAAGAAACCTTATATTTACATGTGCGACTGTTATGTCCTTTTTCACCACATACACGGCAAGATTTCTGGATCTTTGATGATTTTTGAATTGCAATCTCACGATTAGACTTGATCCTTTTTTGTACACCGCATCCTTTGGTCCTTATTTTGATCGGGACACGAATGATAGAATCTGATTTTTCTATGTTCCCTCCAATATCAGCAAATATATTTCTTTGCGACTAGGAGGCGGCGCAGCAACCATTACCTCATCCGCTTTATCAATGTAACTTTTAATATGATCCCTGTAACGACACAGCTCATCTAAATCGCCAACCAGCCTATTAACCACATACTCATTTGCAACAACGATTTCTCTATAAACTTTATCAATTTCACTATTCCTACCAATTTCATCAAACCGAATATTGGAATGATTTGATCCAACAGAAACAACATCTCTCATCCATCTTCTATGAACATAACTTCTAGGAAACTC
This sequence comes from Helianthus tuberosus, assembly GCA_030545235.1. Lineage (NCBI taxonomy): Eukaryota > Viridiplantae > Streptophyta > Magnoliopsida > Asterales > Asteraceae > Helianthus > Helianthus tuberosus. Next base: position 167,024,462 of record CM060423.1, on the reverse strand, counting down.
AGTTATATCATCATACCGTAATACGTAAAATATATGGCGGCACAATATACCAAATTGTTCAAACCGTTTGCAAGAACAACTTATACTTAAACCATCTTCTTGTTTGCTGTATTGCACCTGTAAATAAGATTAAAAAGCTATATAAAATTAGTGAAATAAAATATAAAACACAATGAATGATAAATATAATACAGATATAACTATATGATCATATAATGATAAAACGCAAAAAAAGATGGAAAAATAAAACGCAATAGATATTTAAAACAATATAAATTTAAAAATATACCTTGAAAAAAGATGTGCACGGCTGTCTGAAATCCTTTATTTCAAAATATTGAACATCACCCACAATATCAAGAGACTTTGACATACACTTTGTAATGGCAGCATCAATTTCAATCTGAATATCCTTAAAAAATGTTTTGGTATATATTTCTGATGCTTGTTTCTCCAATACAAAGTCACTCCAGGGCTTAGACTCAACATACCTTGTATCATGATCATTCCTCCTATGCTCATGCCTTTGAATATCCATTGCAGTCTCAAAATGAGTGAAAAATTCAACAAGTGTACATCTTGGATTGCAAATCTGACCAAAGAAGTAATTCTCGCTTTCACATCTTGATGTAGTACGCATAAGACCAGCCAAATCCTCTCCATGGTAATAAGCAGGAATCCAATCAAATCGAAGATCGTACATATCTTTTAACCACTCATGATTTTCCAATCCAAAAGTAGACATTATTGAATGCCACTCAGTTTCAAAATCTTCTGGAATAATAGTATCATTCCAAACAACATGAGTCATTCTTGTATTAAAATCAGTGTTTGCTGACAAAACAGGACCAACCTGAATAAAAAGTAATAAAATTATTAAACATAAAACGCAATAATTTAAAACCCAATATATTGAAAATGATAAACATAATGCATTGATGGTAAAACGCAATTGTTTTGTAATTCTATTGATAAAAATGTTTGAGGATCTTATTGTATAATACATAAAACGCAATAATAAAACAATTTAAAATTGCAGTTTGTTATATCATAAAACGCAGTTAATACCTTTGTCTTCAATTTCTCCCATATATGCCACATACATAACCTATGCCTACTTCTTGAAAGTACATCCTTAATAGCTCTCTTCATTGCAGCATCTTGATCAGTAACAACAACTTTAGGCTCACTTCCAAAAGCATTAACAAAGCACCTTAAAAGCCATCTATAAGAATCTGCAGTCTCCGAACCAAGTAATGCACCTCCAAATGTGACATTCCTAAAATGATTATCAATACCAGTAAATGGTACAAAAACCAAATCATACCTGCATAAAAAACAAATTAAAAAAGCATTAGAAAAATTAGAACAGGATATATAACGCAATAGAATATATAACGCAATAAATGAAAAAAACTTACTTTTTTTATTTATAAGTAGCATCAAAACCAAATATGTCACCAAACACTGTATAATTTGTTTTTGATTGCTCGTCAACCCAGAAAAGCCCTTTCAATCTTCTATCATCACCAATAACATAATCACATGTGAAACCAGGACAACATTCTTTCTTCCTAATAAGACGCCTAACTACCATTTCTGCATCATACTCTCCGATGTAAAGATTCAAATCCCTTCTAAAATTCTTACAATCAACTTTACTAGCACCAACTTCACCAAAACCACCATACATTGTTTTCATAATATTGAATGCTTTAACAGGTCCAATATTGATTGCAGACAATCCAGATATAAAACTTTCTTTCACATAATCGATACTTCGTGCAGCCGGCAAGAAATGAATATCTTCATCTTCAACAAAGATATGATTATGTTCTTCTTCAAAGTAGTAGATTTTATACATATTATTGTTCTCTAATATTAATTTCACATGAGCATTGCATCCAACTCTTTTTGAACCTCTATTACGTCTAACAATCTTTTTACTATTCTCAACTGAACCAGAATCTATTTATTTGCTAACATGAAATCCTTCTTTTGAACAGACAATATATCTTATTTTCACTAAACCACAACCATTTTTCCAATAGGTATTTTTTCTTGCAGAAAAACCTGCAGCAAGTGCATATCTCTGATAAAACGCAAAAGCCTCATCAAATAACTTAAAAAACATTCCAACAGCAGGTGTAATGGATCCACTGACTTTAGGTTTGAAAAACTTTCTTCCACTGTTTATGCATACACGTTCCTCCCACTTGGAAATGTTATCTGAAACAATTAAAAAAACTATAGAACGCAATACCTCTTAAATAATAATGTTTTTAGTGATAAACCTAAAAATATGTTAATAAAATTTAAAAATACAAACCTTTAAAGTTTATATATAAACTAATATGGATAAAAGCATTAAAAGCAATACGTTCAGTAAAACGCATCATGTGATCTGAAATACTTAACAAATAATCATAAAACGCAATACAACCTATATAATAATGTGTTTAGTGTTAAATCTCAAAATATGTAATAATAATTTAGAAATACAGACCTTTAAGGTTACAATATGAACTATTATGGATAAAACCATAAAACGCAATACATTCAGTAAAACGCATCAAATGATGAACAATCAAAAATTGTACAACAATAACAGTTATAGCTTTATATTAAATAAATCTTAAACTAAAAGTTTGTATGCATATAATTTAATTAATATCATAAAACGCAACTCTTCACTAAAACGCAATAAATGATGAAGAAACAAAACAAACAAATTATGTTAAATTATACAACAATAACAATTAAACGTATGAAAAATCAAATATTAATTACAGAAACACGAATTATAAAACGTAAAACAATGAAATTCAGAAAAAATAACAAAAATTTACTCAAAATTGAAGCTAAACATACCAGCAGAGTCTGAAGAAGACATTGAAGTTATCGAATTGACGAAAGATACAAGATTAATGTTTGAAAAGAGGTGAATTTGCGATCGATGGCGATTTAGGGTTATAGAATCTTCAATTATGTTATGAGAGTGATGAACTAAGAAAAGCGGTAACAGAATCTATAATCGAATTAGAACGAAGATATGATAATGTAAAAAGACGAAAAAGCCCACGCGTCCAAATATTTAAAAAAAGATGATGAACGGCTAAGATTGCTTCCTATACTTCCTAGCCAAAATAAACTTCCTATTTGATATTTTCCCTATTTATCATTACCTTTTCTCTCTTCTCCAATTACAACCACTTTCAAAATATATTAAAAAATTATAGGGGGTGAACATTGTCCCCTTAAATATACAGATGAACAGTAACATTTTCTCTCTCATCCACTCACAACCACTTTTTATACTCTTTATAGAGTAAATTGCCATTTTAGTCCCTGAGTTTTGTCCAAATTTGCCATTTTGATCCAAATAGTTTTTTTTTTGCATCTGGGTCCCTGACTTTTCACTTTTATTGCCATTTTGATCCAAACCACTAAAAATGTTTGGATCAAAATGGCAAATTTGGACAAAACTCAGGGACTAAAATGGCAATTTGGACAAAACTCAGGGACTAAAATGGCAGTAAAGTGAAAAGTCAGGGACCCAGATGCAAAAAAAAAACTATTTGGATCAAAATGGCAAATTTAGACAAAACTCAGGGACTAAAATGGCAATTTACTCCTCTTTATATTATAAAAACTTCACTCACAGATTTTTGTGGGTTGGATGTGAATCATTTGAGGAATGGACGAGAGGTGTCAAATAAAACCATCATTAACTCAAGTTTCTTCCTTTTCACATTAGGTAATAAAAATTTGTTTCTCAAATGTCTACCTTTCAAATTTTACATATTACAAAACCTTTGGCAATGCCATTTTGAAACTTCTATACTCTTTATTTACACCGTACGCATGGTTACGCGTTTTTGGCTACATTTTGCAATAGCTCAAAAGCTGCCCGAAGTGTCTTTACAGTTGGTCTTTTTGTTGCGGGTAAAAAACGGGTCGGTTGGATTGGTCCAAACTTTCTTTTGGTCCAAAACGGGTACTTATGGGTTGGGTCTGGCTGGATTGGGTTGGGTTGATCCTTTTGGTGTCTGAACTTTTTTAAGAAAATACAAGATGGGTCGGTTGGGTTGATATCCAAAAGTTCCTTTGTCCAAAACAGGTACTTCTGGGTCAGTAACGCCATCCATTTTTCTCCGTTAAGTCAGGGGTATTATTGTCTTTTTTGTTAACTTAAAGGGCAATTCGAGCTTTTTCACTTTATGTACAACCATTTAGCATAATGTACAAGTATTCAAAAGACCTAATTGCCCTTTAAGTTAACAAAAAGAACAAAAATACCCCTGACCTAAAGGAGAATATTGGATAAAGTTAACAAGCTGGATGAAAATTGCAAGATTTCAAACCTTTTGGATCCAGACGCGAAAAAACGAACCTTTGGACTAAATTCACAAAACTGGTCAAACCTCAGGGACGAAAATGGCATTTTACTCTAAAAATAAAAAGGAAAAAGTTGAACAAAACAAGATAACCTTAAAGGCCCAAATAAATCCACTTAGCGCATAACCAAGTGGTATATAACGGTGTCGAGCAGAACGCTTTGCGAGCGCATTATGTAGGTGCTTGTACACAGACATCCAGACGTATGAACCCCATGGAAATGCGTTCCATGAGTCGAGGTAGTTTATCACCTGTGTCTAAATATTACAAATTCAAGTTTATATCTAGCTCTAGTAAGTCCTCTTTCGATTGTATGTTCCATCGGCTGTTAGATTGGTCCGTGTAATGACGATTGTGACGAATGCCGGTTGTTACAGCTTCCCGACAATGGTTCAGCCACCTCTAATGCACTATGGCATAGGAGACTAGGGTTCCAACGAAGGTCAGAGGCTAAACCAACGGTGACCACAACCATCATCATCATCTTGAAGATAAGATTATGGTAGTTTATCACCTGGTTGTGAGGAACAATTAAACCCAGCTGTCACAGGTTCGTTTTAATTACAACGAATGAGAATTGGATATTGTTGTTCAACATGTTATCTCACTGATATATGTAGGTACATATCCTTGTTTTCCTTAATTTAAATTTTCTCCGTCTAATTTATCATCTTGAATCATTTTCTTCGCAATAGAAATTGTACCCTTTTAGTTTTGTGAATAAAGGATAAACATGTGTAAAGCGCGGTTGGAAGGGACAAGGTAATTTAGTGATTTGATACTTTGAAGATTATTTGAAATTAATAAATTATATGTTTGAATATAATTTTTATTTCTAAGTTATATTTATTATTCCGTGCTTACCCATTGAATTTTTGACAGATATTCAGCTACAAGCAGCTGCTGTTAAATCAGATTCAAGGAGAAAAGCCAGATGATGTGTACTCTGGGATTGCTTCCAGGTTAGGGCTTTTAACTATAATTTGGAAATATATATTCTTTTTTTTCTTTCGGGAAAATGATGTTTTTAGATGTTGAAATTGTTGCAAATTCATATAATAATCTAAATATAATTTTACAAATCCGAAGTGTCCAAGTAATACGAAATCTTATTTTAACCAGAGTGATTGGGATTAGGAAGAGAGATGCAGAGGGAGATCCGACGACTGATTAAAATGCTAAACATATGTGGTCTTCGCTGGCTGGTCTTGTTAATATCACATTGGTGTAAGTTTTGGTTGGGTACGAGCCTCTCTTTTACAGGGATTCATTTAAATTTTCATTCAACTTATATTCAAGTGGGATGAAAAAAAAAAACCCAATTTCTTTTTTTACATAGACAACGGCGATGTTTAGTGTGAATTGATAAAGATCGAATATATGTACCAGTTTGCCATTATAAGTGGGTGTTGCAATTCAGGTCTTTTAAATGAGGAAGCAGAAGTGCACCATCACGGATTTGCACCTGCTTCCGTTTATGGCGTCACTGTGTTTACAGGTAAACCCTCAATCGATCCTTCATGATGGCCATGTTTTGACCGGTGAGTCCTAAATTAATCTCCTGAATATGATTAACAATAGGTTAGGCTCTGTGATACAGTTTATGGTTCTTAATTACCTCATATTTTGTTTCTTTGATCCCAGCCTAACTATTGAACATGGAGCTCTAAAAGCACAAAGAAGAGGTCATTTGATGCACACTGTATGGGGAGGCAAAGCTCATTATATTTTATAACACGTTAAAATCAAGGTGGTATTTCGTAGATCATAGGTCAGATTGCAGGTCACATTCTATTGGTAGCAGGTCAAATTGCAACTTCATGTGTAACTTATAGCTATTAAAGTTTGTACTCAATTTGTTGCAACATTATAACCATCTTTGTTATTGTTTACCTAACAAATTGTATAGAACTGATTCGGAACATCTAGATCCAATTGTTGTTTCAGAAGACAAGGCCAAAAGAAAAGTTAAAGAAGTCAATGGTGTGTATTGGTGTTTCCACAAATCAACTAGATGTGTTTATGATGACATTTGAAGAATTTAATGCTATCGCATAGTTCCAACTTGACTTTATTTAGTCCACTTTTGTTGTTTGAAGCTCATGATTTACTTTCTAAACGGTTCAACTTCATGAATTATTTTGTGCAATAAACCTTTCATAAACGAGGCTTGATATGTCGCGAAGCGCGGGGTCATTGAAATTGAACAGCAAAATTGATATATTAGTAAGGTAAAGTGATAATTTTGAATATAAACTGACTTATGCAAAGCAATAGAAGTTAATTGATATAATCGTTAAAGAGTTGTAACTGTCACCAACCATTAACTTCTATTGCTTTGCTCCCTCACATAAACCCATATTTTAGTTGGCATGTTTCGGGTTTGCAGGCTGAATACTTGAATTTGAACACGACTTATGTATTTATTTGAGTCATAAACTTCTAGCAATATTATTATTTTATAACTCAAGTTTATAATGACAGGTGTCAAATAGAGCATACCGTATTAATACTAGGTGAAGAACCCGCCGCGTTGCGGCTATGTCTAAATGATTTGCTAGTAAATATTTACATGAAGAAGGTTAGTATGTTTTACAGCATACATAACTTTTACAAAATGTGTATTGATGTAGCTAAGTGTATCGACAAGTTAAGTGACTAACACGTCATGTGGTAGTTTCCTAACTTCATGTTATGTTTCTTGAGTTGTAGCTTCTTCTAAAAAACTGGTTACCAACTGATTTATCATTCCCGCTCTACGTCAGATGAAGGGCTAATAGTTGCGCAGATATCTGTGCACACGTTCACTGTTGTTAGTAAATTGTTCCAATTGTTTCAGAAGAAGTATTACTGGGCTGCATCTTTTACTAATGAACATTACAATGCATAACTTATATTCGATTAATCAATGTATTGCCTGAGTACCTGTTTCTCTGTAACGTCAGGCGTGGTTAACTCATGAACAGTGATTATCAGATCGTCTTCGTCCTTGGGTTCCACAGGTGGGATTTGTGCCATTTCTGGGTTGATACCAACAATTGTTGAATAGGATGCCTGGAGTTGAATAGAACCTATAAACAATATTTTTGACATCTAGCGTCAACTGCTGTTGTAAATATGTTTTTATATCAGCAATTTTGTGTTTTGGGAAACATACCGTAGTAGTTGGAAACTTGTGTGGCTAGTATGATAATTCTATTGTGAGTGATTTTTACACCTTTAATGATAAGTTACTCTTAGGTGAAAATGTCATAAGAGAAAACCTACAATTTTAAAGTTTTTCAAATGTTAAAATATCATAAGAGAAAACCTACAATTTTAAAAGGTTTTCAAATCTTGTTACAATTAATTTAATAAGAAAAAATTAAGATTGGTGACAAATAGATTTTCATATGATACATATATAATTACACATTATATATTTAAAAAAAATAATAAAAACGAATAAAGTTTACCTTGCATATGTAAGGAGGACAGAGACTGCTGTAACGATGCTGTGATCTAAGAAAATCATGGTAAGGCAGAATCCTTAACTTTCCTTTATCGTCTAAGAATCCCGGATTCGTGTTAATCTCCGAGAAACATTCTCGTATTCCAAGATGACTTAACACCGTTTCTATGTAGAACGTATTTGCATCACTAAGAATCCTCAGATCGCATCTGGAACAATTCGTATGTAAGATCCAACGAACATTAGTAAAACAAACAACAATATGAAAGTTAAATTAGTTACCCCAAAGCGTGCGCAGCTTTTATAGCTGGAACAATCTTAGGATGTATGGGGACACCAGTTCCTCCATTAATTTAACATACTTGGATTCTACTGTATGATAGAAGATGTATTAGTAATAGTATTTCTTAATCGTTCATCATTTGTGAGATGGGTTTGTTACACTAACCGTTTGTCGCGACAATTGTCAACATATGGTCTTATGTCCTTGACATCTCTGATAGACATCTTCCCTCGTTACCTAATAAATACCAGATGAAAGGGTTAGATGTATGCATCATAGGTATAACTAATAGGAGGCATGAAAACAGTTCTTGTCGGAAGCCTAGCACTAAGTTTTTACATATAAAATCTAGAGGAGTTATTGATGTTAGAGCATACCTTTATAAGACAAGTTGTTATGTAATTGCCATTGACAATGAAAGTAGGTAAATTATAAGGTAAAAATATAGCTCTTTTGTTATGTATGTCTTGTAAATAAATTTTCGTATTTCAGTATGCTAGGAGATGTGTTTATATTTTTTATTTTTTAAAGGCATGCGGTTAATTTCTATAATATATGAGATTAAGTATGCCGGCACATGTGGTTAATTTCTGTTAAAAAATCTGAGAAGACGATGTTTCGGGTTTTGTTGTGGTTATGGTCTTCGTCTGGTACTATAAGAATTCTCAAAGATTCTGGCGCAGTAGCTCTGGATAAGGCAACATATAGTTGTCCATGGGTGAATACTAGTTGTGGTAAGTATATACCAATCTTGTCTAATGACTGGCCTTGGCTTTTGTTTATAGTCATCGCATAACAAAGCCTTATTGGAAACTGTTTCCTCTTGAACTCAAATGGAAGTTCTTTGTCCTTGTGTATCAAAGAAATCTTGGGTATGAAAACGCGTTTACCGATAAACTTTCCAGTCATTATTTGGGCTTCGATTATTCTCGACAATAGTTGTGTTACTATCATCCTTGTTCCATTACAGAGGCCTTCAATCGGATTAAGGTTTCTCAGCAAGATAATAGGTGCATTGATCTTAAGCTCCAAAAGATGGGGTGGTAGGCCGCTAAAGTTTAAAAGGTTTAGGTATTCTGTAGGGTAAAGAGATTCAATGTCCTCATTTGTTCCTGCAGTCGGAATCAGCGAGTCAATGCTATGATACATCGTGGAAGTGTCGGCAACCATGTTGATTACCTTCAAGTTAATGTCGTCCACTGTATCATTCTTTGGACAAACAATTGCCTTTGTTGATAAACTTGCTACTGTGGGTTCAGTAAGGGTTTTGTCGTCATATATGAATTTGATGAGTTCTGTTAACGCATTATCTGTATGTAGTATGAGGTATTCATTTGGGATTTGTAAAATTTTTGTGTTTGTTGGATCTTTAAGATCTGGAACTCCAATCTCGCCATCCCCTACTCCAACTAACCACGAAGAAAAGGTAGAAATCTGTTGTTGTCTTTCAGCTGTTAGATGTGGTCTTTGAAGCCGCATGTTTTCAGTAAGTTTAAAGACCTTGAAGTGTCGCCACAAATGAGATCTTGGTAATGTTAATGCTAGTAGCGTTGCTTTTGTGGCCTTAGGCACGACGGGTAGTGTTTGCCTAAAGTCACCTCCCAGCAGAACTGATTTGCCACCGAAAGGCTTTGTATCATCGTCTTCCAGGTCCTTAAGTGCTCTGTCCAACGCCTCATAACATCTACGATCACTCATTGGCGCCTCGTCCCAAACTATAAGAACTGTTTCCTTCATCAAGATACCCAAATGAGTACCTTTCTTGATGTGACAAACAGACTCATCTGTAAGGTCTAAAGGTATCTTAAATCTTGAGTGGGCGGTCCTTCCGGATGGGAGAAGTAGCGACGCTATACCAGAAGCGGCTACTGCTAACACAACCTTTCCTAAAGAACGTAAACCAGAAAGGATCGTATTCCATAGGAACGTTTTTCCGGTACCACCATGACCATAAACAAATGATAATGTTTGGGTTTTCGTTGAAATACCGGAAATAACAAAATCATATATCATTCTCTGTTCTGTATTTAGCTTATTTAAAGAACATTGGTGTTCACATGAAAGAGCATGTCGGTCATAGTTTTTCTCTTCCATCAACATTCTGTTGTTCAATCTTTCGAGCATGCCAGGAGTTGGCATTGGCAAGCCAAATTCCTGCAGCGATGATCCAGTAGACCCAGATTGCAGTAAAAGTTCCAGTTCATACAAAACAAATTGCCTACGATCATCATCATTAACTATGCCAAAACTTCTTTCTCCATCATCAGCCATCCTAGGCCAATGAGCATTCCAAAGCTGTAACGGATCTGAAATGTCACAGTACAGGAGAATTTGTATAAATAAAGACCGGAGTTCTGACTAAGTAGCCTAAAGTGATGCTTCTTCAAACGCACATGACCATTCTCTATCATCACCTATTAACCCAAGTCGTTCACATGCGTTTCGATAAGTAGCACAAACATGTCCGTTTACAGTCTTGATGCAATTGAATGACTGGCAACCCTTTTGATGGGCTAACAACATGCGTAGGTAGAAAGCTTCACCGCATGCCGGATGTATGTATATCAATCTTCCAATTGAGGGAACCTTGGTTGTTGTTCTCCTTATCCAACGCTTAGATGCCAAATCCCATCTATACTCATTCAGATAATCAATATAATGCAGATGGCGACCGCTAACGTCCCATACATTGTTAGACAACCATTCAGTCAACGTAGTACGCTTTATGAATTCGTTATTTGCTACGTTGTCAAGAACATCTTTGTCCCGAAAACTTACATTCTGCATGTTTTCGAGATGCACCGCTAGTACTTGAACAGCCGGATTTCTATCATGTATGTCAAAGTTAAATATACGCCAGGAAGCCTCATGTGGACAAATAAATCTACCGTCCAAAAAGTTTTGAATCTCATCCAGACGGCTATATTCAGTGTTTTGTACAGCATCGGTACCAGTAGGTGATGATTTGATCTTGTAATGTATACGGTCTACACCTTTGGATATGTACTTAAATAGATACTTTATGAGCATACTCCATCCACAATACTCAACATTTATGTGTGCCATAAACCGACTGCATAACACAGGATTATAGGGCACTACGTAACGATTATCCAACTAACCCCACCCTTGTTAACACTTAATCCATTCGAGCGTCTTTTGTAATGTGCATGTCCCTTATCGTCAAATGAAGTTTGTTCTTGGTTTGCCTTAGGAAATTCCTTTGAACATGATCCCGATATCATACAAGGCGAATCCGGTTTGACAACCCCACACGGACCATGCATCATAAGATCCGTAACGACTTGATGCAAGTGAGGTTGCGTTGAAGGATCAGGAATCTCCGCAGATATGAAGTCATCTATCTGTGTAGCGTCCCTTATCTTGTGAGAAGGGGCAACCCAAACCAACAAATGACAATGAGGTAAACCTCTCTTCTGAAACTCAATGGTATAAAGATCTATAATAATAATATAGAGTAAACTTAAAGAACGAAAGATAGAGATGGCAATCTAGTGGATGAAGAAACACATATCACTAACGACGTACCAGCGACAACTTGACCAAACGTTTGAGAATTTCTAAGAAATTTAATCAACGACTTAACCTTTATTGCAAATACCCTAGCAATGATATCCGGTCGATCTTGAGCTTTTAGGTTTGGAAACTGTGACAGATATCTTTGAATCTCAGGCCACTTAACATTGCATGTGAATGTTACAAAATACTGTGGATTGCCGTGAACACGACAAATAGCTAAGGCGTCTTGGTAATGCTTATACATATATCGTGGTCCACCTACAAAAGAGGCTGGAAGAAATGTACGTTTACCAACCTCACGGCCCTCTGTGTCACCACGTTGTATAGCGTCATGTATACCTTGTAAAAACTCTGAGCGAAGGGCGTTTTGGTTACGTCTAACATAGTCCAATCGACTTTCCTCTATACAAACATACACATCTACAACAAACTGCTGAAATAGCCTACCACCATGGAGTAGTAACGTGTAAATGCTTGAACGGTCATGAAGTAAATAACGATAATACTTGTTCACGGTTAACTTTTTTCGTGAGCCATCTTTGGTGCGAAGCATCAAGTCTGGCGACCATCCCTTATCACCGAATGGCAGAAGCAACGGATATTGTAATGCCATGTACGATGGGTGTAACTTACTTATACGTTGTGGGATCCCATCTCGCCCACGAATTATAATGTCAAAACGACTATGTATAGGATCAGAATCAGCAATTATGGCACCAAGACAGCCTGGAGATGGCTTATCATAGCAACGTTCAGACTGAGAGCCGTATAGACATACACCAAACGATGGTGTCTCGGTAGAGGAACAAAGATCCCGAGCCGTGCGGAAAAGCTTTACCAAATTATTACAACTATCTAATATAGACAAAATAACGGCAACAGTGTCAGAGGACAAGGTAGAGTTGCCTTCATTACTAAAACAATTAAGCCTATTAGAGACCTCATTGTCAGTATCGTATATATACATCTGTAAAAACCTAGGCCTCTCGTCATCAGGTGGGCATAAAGAACCAATCCAATGGTGTATTTGTCCGCCAATCTTGAAAACATAAGGACCAGACCCACAATTTACGTGTTCGTCAACGTTTGCACCAAAGGACGTCATCGAGAACATGGCGTTATATGCACGGATATTTGTCATGAATTCGGCCTGTTGATAGAGATGTATTAAAGTAGTGAACGGCCTTCTAGGTAACGGCAAAACTACAAGACCACCCCTACAACACTGATTATAACCAAGACCACCAGTATACGACCTAGAAGCCACACGTTCATCCAACCAAAACAACGCACCACAAAACTGGCAAACGTTTTCACAATCACCATTGTCTACATAAGAAGTAGAGCTGTGTGGTCCCGTAGAAGTCGAAGCAGTGTTGGACAATACAGTAGAGGACACCCGTTGTCGCTTACGACCGGACATACTAAATGTAAAAGTTTGTATTTACCGTCGTTTTCTGAATCTGTATTGTATGTAACTGTGGTTTTTTAGTAAAAATATATGTTGCTTTTGTTTTGTTACAGAAGTTGTTTAAAGTGTATGTACTAACCTGGCTACGGAATCCTTCGTGAACAAAACAACAGCACCAACAAAGCATATACGAACCTGCATTAAGCGGTAAACATATTAAGTTGCTTATATGTATATGAAAGCATAAAAATTAGCATGAATTATACGCCCAAAAAGTGATATATAAAGGGAATTAAAGAACCTTTATCAGTTAAATAAAGACTTCAGCAAAAATGTAAGAGTTTAGAATCAAATTAGGGAATAAGGAAAACTGGCCTAGCACTCTGGTTAGGGAAAAATAAGCATTTATATTGACATGTAGGCAGAGATATGTTTTTGAGTGTTGTTAGATCAGGATATGTTTTCAAATGTTGGTACTTTTGGTTATAAACGTCTTTTAGGAATGACAAAAATGTTGGTTGTACTTTATATTGTGTTTTCTGTGGTTTCATTCCCCGCTTTACAAGTTGTACACCGTGCATTAGATAATCGGACATTATCCGATTTGCACGGTTTCTCTCTTCTAGCTGCATAGGAAGTTGATTTTTTAGTTGCATCTTTTGACGATTAATGTTAGATTGAGCAAAAAGAGGTTCTACCCGAAAATACCTATACCCGAACCGTAAATTACCCGAAACCGAATTGTATCCATTTAAAGAGGTAGGAATTTGGTTCCTGCGTTCTTTGTATTCCGGGTTCAGTTCGGTGCCGGTCCAGGAACACAGGAAAACCCGAAGTAACCAGTTGGACCTAAGTCTAATTCATAGGAATAATAAAGTTTTACAGAGAGGAAGAGGAGACCTTGAGGCAGAAGTGACGGTGGTGAGTCTCTGAGATGGTCGGGTGGTGTAGCTGTGACCGCGATGTTGGATTGACAGTTAGGGTGACGGTGGTGAACCCTACAGTCTCTCCTTCACGCTCTGTCGCTATATATATCCTGTCTTCCCTCTCAAGCTCTGCTCTTTTGATTTACTTTTTCACGTGGTGGAGATGTGTGGGTTGAAGATGAGAGATATATCTGAGCAGCCATGTTTGGGGAGATTTTTAAACCTAAATTATCATCAGGAAGACACGTATCAGGTGGTGGACAAGTGGTAATTTGTTCACAATAGCTGGCAGGACAAGTGGCAATTTATAATAACTAATGCAGCTGATAGAAAATACATATACACAATACAATAACTAATGCACCTGATACTACATACATATACACAAAAAACCAATATTGCAAGAAAGTGTGTTCAAGTGTTTGTACTTTGTAGGCAACTTGGTAGTGAAGTAACCGTTTCTCATTTGTTGTGAAAGTAATTAACTTAGTGTGTCAATTGAAGCTACAGGTCATGTTATTAAAGCGACCCGCGCATTGCGTCATGGGGCAACGTAACCTTTGTGTTTCATCTTTCGTTTTTAAGTACCGAGTACGATGTCGGGTTCCTCGGAACCCGATCTTGGCACGTTTTGTTATATTAAAACCAAAAGGAATGAAGGTTAAATAACATCAAACATTTAACCACGTAAAGCCTTTGACCACACAAAAGTTACGGTTTCACATTTTAAAAAATCCAGGCCGTAAATCACATTCAGCTCTTCTAATTGGATGCGTACATAATAGTAAAGAAGACGTCATCATTCCAAGGTTTACCTCCATATGCTCCCAAGGGGCCCGGGGTTGGCACATTTTGACCCCTACGAAAAAGAATGCTTATTTTGACCCGTTACCCAAACCTGTTTCACAAACTAATATTATTATAATAATATAGTTTATGTAATTATTGCATCATGTAGTTTCAAAGAAAAAAATGGACGGCGCATTAAACCGAATCGCTGCATGCGTTGCGGCGTGCTAAACTGATTCGTGCTCCATTTGATAATGTATAGGTACTCGTGAGTCGCCTGTAGAACTGTTGAATATGGGTTGCATCATAATCCACATTGTTACTTAAGTTTCTTTATTAGACTGTTGTATGATCCAAAACTGTTAACTTGGGCTGAAACATAATTCACCTTCTATTGTTAGTAGTTAAAATAAAACTAGTATTAAGTGCCCCCGCGTTGCGGGGGGGGGATAAACCGTGCCAAGTAGCACTAATGCTACACAACTATCAGCGACCAACAAAACCGAAAAAGCTCGTAAAAACAAAATAAACAAAAAGGAAAAAAATAACACTGAACGAAAAGCATATGTAAAATCGTTGAATCACGCATGCCAATTGTGGCATGATAATGCGAAGAAATTAGACTGAAACGTGAAAATAGAAAAAAATAACTAAGTCAATCTAAGACTACGCGCATCGCGACGAACCTGTCAAACAGGGAAAAATAGACACGTTGTGACAGTCCTGTCAAACGGGAAAAAATAGACGAAAAAATGTTGAAACCCACACGCACGTTGCGGCGTGTTCACTCGCAAAATTAGAACGAAAAGTAAAACGAACAATTTGCAAAAGATGAAAAATACAGGGATCAAAGTTGAAAATAAAAATATGTTGGGGTTAAATTGCAAAAGATAGAAATATTTGTGTTAAAAGGAAAAAAATAAAACCAAAGATGTTAAAATGCAAAAAATGAAAACATTTGAATTAAAAGTGAAAAGTATGGTAATTTTTTTGGAAAAACTCCCTAACCTTATAGTACAACTCACTAAAGCACCAAGATGTTTCAAATTTTTAGTATGATAATTGTTTCAAATACAAAGTTAAGAAGGGTTCACATGGATTAAACTCAAGTTAACCTATTTTGATTTAAATTAAATTGATATAAGTGAAGCCCAAAAAACAACATTGTTATACACAATAAAATACTAATGCATCATGTACAACTACTTATTGCCTAGTTGTGTTACAAATTGATAATATATAATTATAAGAGTTGTTGTTCATGTTAATGATATGCTAGAAATGAGGTAAAACATAAAAACAGTTGTGTCATACGACGACAAAAAAAAAGTGTGAGATCTTTGAACTGGTGTAACAGTGGGTACAAAGCAACAGTGGGTGTATAAAGACTATAGTTGATTTTACGATGCCCCAATTAATCAAAGCTAAACAACTATAAAAAACAACTGGGAAACCCGAACGTTAAAAAATGTAAAAAAGGGGGAAACGGATAACGTAAGGAAAAGACAATTAATCTCATTTTCATGCTTGAGATATGCATGACCGCGAACATATTTGGTTTCGAACCCATGTATGTACACGTCTCCACTTTGATCAAACCGCAGCGTAGCCATGACTACCCAATACCACCATATCAACACCCAGCTTCTCCGCCACATCGCAGATCACATCCCTTGGAACACCGATATCCACCCTCGTCTCCACCTTCACATACACAAAACAACCCAGCTCACCAACGCCATCTATTAGATTAATGTTTGTTATTGAAATTCAATATTTTTTGGAAAAAAAGTGTTACTCCCAGATTTTATTTTTTTCTATATCGGACAAGCTTTCTTCTGACCCAAAAAATTCCTAAGCCTGACTCATTACCGAAGCGAACCTATACGTAAAACTGGAAAAATCGGAAAACCGAATATCACTTTTAGTTCGCCCTGAGCCAAAAAAAAAACGACCCATGCACACCCTAAAATTCCCAATTTACCATCATAAACTAATCTTACACAAAAGTATAAACTTGCCTCTTCATCAAACCGTAGCCACGACTACCCAACACTCATGCACACAAAGGTGAAGAAATACTATGTTTAGACAGCTTAGAGAGAAAAAAAATATCGGTTCATTTGTAATCATGATGATAACTTTGGTTTTATTGTGTACAGGATATTGTGCTGGTAGCTGAAAGCGAGTTAAAATGGAAGCAGTTGGGTGAACTGGCTATGTCTAGTGGACTGGTATATATATATTTTGTTATTGTGGAATACAAAATGAACTTACGTTTGTGAATGAAACATAGTTCTGGTCAAGATGTTAAATATTTAGACCATATAAATTGGTTCACGATGACAAGAACTCTCGTATTGCAGCTGGACATGGCTGAGTATTGTTTGAAACATGCAAATGATTTGAGTGGTTTGTTGAAAGCCAGCAATCACATGTCATCTTCGGTCTTTTTTCCTACATCGGGGGATCGTATCCCTATAACGCCTGTCGGTTAAAGACACATTCCGTACCCACTTACACCGGGTCTTGGATTCCGTCAAGTCCTCTCATGTTAATCTGTTATGTAAGTAAACGGATCAAAATTGCCATCTGTCAATAGCTGGTTATTGAAAGTTTGGAACTTACATCGAAGAACACGCCATTGGACGTTACAGAGCTTTTTACCCAACAGTGGGTCTATTAAGAAGCACAAAGCTTCTCTTACAGTTTAACTGTTGTTGACATAGTGATCACAATCCAGATTGAGCATGAATGGTGCATTTGTAAACACAGCAGCCACTCATCTTATACTAAACTTTATATCGATGCAACTTGAATTGTAATTTTTAAACAAATAATATTTTATGACACAATTTTAAAATATTAATACAATTATAAAATATTGTCACATTTATAAAGACATCTAATCTTTTAAATAGAGCACTATATTATATAGGAGGCCCCCGTTAATAGAAATCAAAGTTGTGGAATCCATCATTATTATACAGTAGAATTTATAGAAAAATAATAATAACCTGCTTTTGTAACACAAAAGAAATTTCTTTGAAGATTCCATTATACAGTAGAGTTTATAAAAAAAATAATAATAACCTGCTTTTGTAACACAAAAGAAATTTCTTTGAAGATTCCATTGTTGTTCTTCTAGATATTTAACTGAACTGAAAATTTTATTTAAGGATTCTACTATAACACGTCACAAAGATGCATATACCCGTCATACGTGTAATCCCCAGATTTATTAGTAAAGCATATTACTTGGAAAAAAAAGTAAGAAACCGGTTCTTTTCGGTTCAGTTTGGTTATGGTAGGTGTGGACACATTGATAACCATAACTGATTCGTTAGTTTCGGTTAAAAAAAACAATTACCTGACCTAACAACTTTATTTTTTTTTTGGTTTCGATTTTATCGGTTAATTCAGTTATGAATCGATTAATTCTGTTTTTTTACACGCCTACGAGGAACAGTTAGTTTTACACGTAAAAAAACTTATTTTTACATGTCGGAAAACTCATTTTTACTTAATTTTTCTCAAACATTTTGCATATAAACAATGAAGAAGTCGTTATAATAAAAAATTAATATTAATATCTGTTAATAAACATAGTGAAATGAACAGTGATCACTTGCGTGGCATCTTGGAGTTCTACTTTTGTGATTTAGGAACACGTGTCCCCCATCTGTACAAATTGTCCCTTTTTATTTGTCCCCAATTTATACCTGCTTTGATGGGGTTTTTTTGAGGGTTTCTTTGCAGACCTCTCTCTTCATCGGCCCTCCTATGGTCGGTCGGAACCTGGTCGTGACAATGAGCACAAATATGTCGCCGCCTCCCTCCTTTCGTTCCGTACGTCGGCCATTGGCGATGGTTTATGCCATATTTCGTGTCGTGGCCTCTGTTTTGGGTGATGATGACAGTGGGTGATAGGTTGTGGATTGTGGCGATAGTGAATGATCTGTGTAACGTTAGGGTTACGTTGCTTGCCTATGGTGAGTTCTGATTTTTTCTTTTTTTTGGCTGTGATGAGTTATGTTTTTTTTTTTGGGCTGTGATGAGTTCAAAACACTTTACGGCAATTGATGAGGATGGCGTGGCAAGGATGGTGGAGGGTAGGTTTTGACCTACAACCCGTCTTGCAGCCATGGTTTTTGTAAACTCTGAGCCATAGAAAGGTCTGCTTTTCGGTGTGGGTTTTTGCTTCATTTTGCTATTGTTTTTTTAGATGGTTTCATGCTCCCAACAATTGTGTACTGTTTGTAAACGTTTAACACTGTGGATTTCCTTGAATTTGGTGGACCAGCTTTGTTTGTTATATGGTTGTGATGAAAAAATCTGAGCCAATGTATGCTAACTTCACCTGCGTGATGGATTCTTAGACAAAAAAGAACAAGGTTTGCTCATCGGCGGTTAATCATCACCGGAGAAGTTGTGGGCGCCTCTTCTTCCTCGGGTTTGAAACCCGTTTTGAATAGTTGAAAATTGGTTTTGCTATTAAAAAAATTAAAAGGAGATTTATTTCTAAAAACCGAACAATTGAGCAACCACCGTATCCTCCTCCACCTCTTTTTTTACCACTGGTTGAACCTCGGCTAACATACCTCCGCCGCCACCACATGCCTGATATCCCCCACCGACGATTAAATTGTACAACCAGCAAGAAGGAAAACCCCCTTTTCTTCGGTGGTGTTGGTTGAGGGAACATGGCAGAGATAAGGAGGAGGTGGCAAGGGTGGAGTCTGGTCGCAGAACCGGGTATTCCAATCTCACCGTCTCCGGATTGTAGGGCGGTGAAGTGGTGCGGCCGCTGAGTGTTTTATCTCCACCATCAAAGCATCAACACAAACAGATGCTCTACACCTAAAAATAATCAACTTTCCTCACATAAACCTTAGACTAAACCTAAAATTTGGTAACCCTAAAAAACCATGAAAAACCTAGAACAAAAATTACTTAATCCTATACAACAGTTTCCACAAATTATAAATAAACAACGAACGCCCATGGCTTTATAGCCTAGTGGCATTCTGGGGGTGAGATAAGACTTTGGGACCTATAGGTCTTGGGTTCGATTCCCACAAGGGGGTTTTCCCATATTTATTGGGTTTCCTCCTGAATTGGTGTATAGGCATTATGCCTAATGGGGATGGATATGATCGGGTGGTTCCGCTGGTGGCACGATGATACTCCAGTGGTCCGTCAGTGATCCAAATTAGCCGTTCAAAAAAAAATAAATAAATAAATAAACAACGAACATTGGTGACCTTAAGAGTTTGAAAACCCGTTTAGAAAATAAGATTAATATAAATCAGGACCTACCTTCGCTCCAATAGTTGTGCGCGTGGAAGAAAACCAGAGAGATCAGGGCTTGATTGTTATGAGAAGAGAAAATGGCGTGTCTGGGGTGTTTAAACCCTAAATCGTGATGGAGAGACACGTACCAGGCACTTGGCGTCGCAAACATCGAATGGATTAGTCCAAACGTTATGTGATGCGTTAATCATATGAAAACATGTGTTTCGATGTAGCTTATTGAACTCAATGCAACCTGTATAATCATTGCGATTGGATCAAAACATAAAGAAATCAAATTTATACCGTACAATTATAACGTATTATATGTAGCCCGAGTCATACATAGAAATTGTAACAGTTATAACGTAAATGTTGACACGTATAATTAAAAGAGATTAATTGGAACTTTAAAAAAGGAAAAAAAAGAAACCGCAATTTGACTCCACTTGAATTGAAACAAAATTTACAAAACATTCATAAAAGTCACGAAAACATATTATATTTGACATGACTTGTTTCCCAAAAAGTTTTGTGGATCATCAATTGTACATTGTGCTTTAGAAGTTTTTTTTTAGTTTTTTGTGGATCATCAATTGTACATTGTGCTTTAGGAGTTTTTTTTTTTTTTTTTTAAACTTGATTTTTTACTTTTAACCCAAAGGTTTTTACCTTTTTCAATGTTAACCCTACATAATTTGTTTTTTTAACTTTAACCCAAAACTTTTCATTATTTGCAATTTAACTTTGCAACTTTTGTCACTTATATTTTTCATCTTTGGCAAATTTTCGTTTTACGTATAGTTCTAAATTTTCCGAGTTAATACGACGTTGGTTTGAAACTTTAGTACGCGAACGTGGTTTTGAAAAACCAGGTATTTGCTTAGGTCAATTCAAATTACTTTCCCTTTTACCTATGAATCACAGCCGGATACCATAGCATAATTAAATATGTAATGGTAATTAAGAGATAGGGACCTTCCCACGACAGTTTATAAAATCTAAATCTAACAAATGTTACAGTGGGTAAAACTCATTTTAATAAACATGTAAGCTTGACATCCATTTGCTACTTTAGAATTTTATTAATAAGAAAATTACGAATTACATATCATATGCTTAACAGGTATAAAGATGAACGGGGCGCCCTCGGGGAGGGGGGCGGTGAGTGTGAACCCCGCTCGGGAACACCGCCGCCATCCCCTCGGTGACCCAAATCGGGGTGTGGTGTGCGGGTTTTGTTCACCGATGGAGTTTTGTAATTTTTGACCCTTTTTTTTATTAAAACAAATAAAAAAAACAAACAAAAAGCAAGTCCCCCAAGAGAGGAGTGCCGTCATCAAATTGAGGGTGTGGGGGGAGTTAAGTGGGGAGTTGACGTGGCACGTGCTGATTGGCTGTTGGTAAGAGAGGTCACTCTCCACTTAGAGAAGTGCCCCTTACACCCTAAAAAAATGAAAATCGTGTTTTTCTAGAAACTTTTCAACATAAATCAATCTTTTTTGTGTTTATGTAGCGAAAGTTAGGTGGTCAAAGAAGAAAATACGAAACCAGCCAAATATTGCATAACACGTATTTTTTAAAAACTTCTCATTAAGGAATTATGTAGTCAAAGATGAATTCCAGAAAGTTTTGGCGTCATAAGATTTTTATTTGCCGCCAAGATGTATATTTAGATTGAACTAGAGGTAAAAGCAACAGACCAAAAAAAAAAAAAAAAAAAAAAAAAAAAAAAAAAAAACAGATCAACAACTGTCTAAAGCAAAACGTCACAAAGCTTTAAACAAACCCCAAAGAAACGCCAGTGTGTAGAAAACAACAAGCCTATGTGTTTTAAAACGGTGACAAAGCCCATTACCAAATATAATACCCATCAAGAATATGGTACAACAACTAATTAAAGCCCAACATAGTAACAAAGCATGAGGTACAACATCATAATGGAAAACCCTTACAAATTAATACCATATAAATATAATTTGTGACAAATTTGTAAAAGATGAAAAGTATAGGAGTTAAAAGTAAAACAAATAAAGAAGAACATAAAAAAATATTAACAAACTACAAGGTACAACAATTAATGCATAAAGAAGTTGGCAATTAATACATACTAGAAATAAGACCCGCGCGCGTTGCGGCACGGCGCACCGGTACATCAGATATATTGAGTAGATTAGTCCAAATGTTATGTGATGCGTTAACCATATGAAAACGCACGTTTCGAAGTATCTGACTGGACTCAATGTGACCAATATAAGTATTGTGATTGGATCAAAATGTAATGTAAGGTAAATCGAGTTTATATCGTATAATCATAACGTATTATAATAACGTATTATATGTGATCCAACTCATACATAGAAAACATCAACGGGTATAAAGGAAAAACCGACACGGTTACTCAAAAGCGATTAATGGAAGCTTTTGAAAAAAGGGGAAAAACACAATTTGACTCCACTCGATTCGAAACATATTTTATGAAACATACATAAAAAGAAGAAAGCGTATTATATTTGACCTGACTCGTTTTCCAAAAAGAAATTTACGTTTTACGTAGACCAACTCGAATTTATACCAAAACGTACATAAAACATGCACTTAAAAATGGTTTTTTTTTTAACGAAAACATATTATATCTGACCTGACTTGTTTCCAAAAAAAAGTTTACGTCAAAACGTAGAGCAAATCGAATTTATACCAACATCTACATAAAAACATGCACATAAAATCTAGTTTTTTAATTAAAGGATATATAGAGGTATACTCGAAAATATTATTATTAAAAAAACTTAATAGATTAAAAACGTTCGTAAAACCGTGCCAAGTAGCACCAATGTCACATCATTGCCAGCGACCACCAACATCGAACAAACTCGTAAAACTAAAATAAATAAAGGACAAAATAACACTGAACGAAAAGCAGACGTAATATCGTTGAACCACGCACGCCCATTGCGACGTATTAATGCGATAAAATTAAAGCGAAACGTTTAACATAGAAAAGAAATAATAAGTCGATCTAGGACCAAAGCATTGCGACGAATTTGTCAAACGACGAAAAAACGTTGAACCCCACACACACGTTGTGTGTTAACTCGCAAAATTTAGAACGAAATGTAAACACTTGCGAAAGATGAAAAGTACGGGGGACCAAAGTTGAAAATAAAAAAATGTTAAGGTTAAATTGCAAAATATGAAAAAATTTAGGTTAAAAGTTTAAAAATCAAAATGGTTAAAATGCAAAAAGTAAAATTCTTTGGGTTAGAAGTAAAAATGTGGTTTTTCTTTTTTGAAAACCTCCCAATGCAAAGGATACAACACTATTATGCAACAACTTGTTGCTAATTTATAATATTGAAATGAAATGTACCTTTGTATAAAAATGTTTAATGGGATCTGGTGTTGTACGGGAAAAGGCGTTGGCTTCAAATGCTCCATTGGCAGCTATTGAACTATCTTTTTTCATTGCAAGATGTAGTACTTTGGACTTTTCATGCATTATAACTATAGGTATAACTGTATAAGTTGTATGTGTATATGTAGGAACTTTCTGTTTATAGTGAATTGAATCAAAGGCCTGTAACAAAATCACAACAAGGAACGAGTTGACGTAACCCCACGCGTTGCGGCGGAATGTTGATTATGAAAGTCTTTAATATATGCGATGCGGAAATTCTTTAGTTTATGCTATAAAACGTACATGATTGGTTTTAACATGCTATCTAACATGTATTTTATTTTTGAAAATTTACTAACAATCGAGGTTTTTTTACGAATTGATTATTTTTCTATATGTTGGAATCAAATGTTAATAATTTTGATTTTGAAAATATCTTAACTTATTTTGAAAAAATATGAAACAAAAGAAAATGAACTTTGACTAAATAGAGCTGTGTATAAACTTTCAGGTAAGTGACAACTCGAATCTATATTGACTAAGTCGTGATCCGCTTTATGGTTTGAGACTCAACTCGCCTGCTTTACCATCGTGCGTTTTGTGGTGCATATTTACGACTTAATGACGCAGTTGAGGCTCATCTACAGATGTTTGCGTATATTATATAATGGTTGATAATATATGGGTCATTGACAAACATCAATGCTACCGATAAGAAAACCAGTGTACCATACACAAAACAAGTACCGCGTTTTAAATTGTTGCCGCCGCATCGCGCGGGTTCCGGCTAGTATATATATATATATATATATATATATATATATATATATAGTGGAGGGTTCAAATTAGAAGAATTTTTTTATAAGAAGAAAAAAGAAGAAGTTTCAACCAATAAGAATGTTTCATTTTAGTTCATTTAATATTTTCATTTAATTTTAATATAAGGGTATATTGGTAAACTTACATAGGTCACTAATTTGTATTCTTTCTCTTTAATAACTAAGTAAATTAAATTTGTAACTCCTTTTTCAAAATATATACTTTTTTCAAATTAAAAAACAACTTAATTTAAAGTGTAGAATAAATTATTAGGTGTGTAAGATAAATTACAAGTTGTGTAGAATATATTTCGAGGTGTGTAGGATAAATTTCGACGTGTGTAGGATAAACTTCTATAATGTGTAGGGTATATGTAGGAAAATTTTGATATGTGTAGGTTTTGTAGATTATATGTAGGATAATTAATGATGAGTTGACTAATTAATTAAAGAGAGAAAAATTAATGAGATGAGTTATAAATAAATTAGTATTTTAGCAATATGTCTTTTCTTCCTTCAATAATTTTCTTCTCATTTGATTATCTATATATATATATATATATATATATATAAGGGGCCGCTAGAATGAGAACCACCCCCAGTTGTAAGAACCGTGAGAACCACTCTCCACCAATCACATTCAGCCAACAAAAAGGGTAATTTGGTCATTTACCCCATATGTCATATCCATCCTCTCTCCTATCTCCTCTCTTTAATGCAGACTCTCCTTTCTCCTCTCTTTTCTATTTAAAAGTTGCAGACTCTCACTCACCATTACCGGTCCATTTTTAAAACCCACCCCAAATGCCTCCACCGCCACCGCCACCGCCGGTGGTTGTACCAGCCTCCGCCACACCCCCACTACGAATCTCTCTCTCTCTTCTGCGACCACTCTCTCCGTTCACCACCTCCTCCGCCCCTGTACTCCTTCCTTCTCCGGCGAAGCTAACAACATCTCCGGTAAACTCTCTCTATTTTGCTTCACCACCACCCGGCTACCCCCTCTTCCTCACCCCTCTCTCTACTCTCTCTCTCTCTCTCATCGTTTCACCGTCAACCTTTAGGGGGTTTTTTGCTCAGATATGAACTGGTGCGGCGGCAGTGGTGTACGGTAGGGTGTGGCGGCAGGGTTTAGGGCAGGAGAAAGAAAATGAGGGGGGGGTTGTAGTGGTGGTCGATTATGCGACTTGGGGTTTCAGTGGTGGAGGTGGTTGCTGCGTGAGCGGCGGCGGTGTGAACGGGGTTGGCGGTGAACGATGGTGAGGGGGTGGGTGAAGGGGGGGGGGGTGGTCGTTTGTGCGATTGAAGTATGGTTTGTTGCAGGTGGGGTTTCATACCACTTGATTTTGAATTATGTTTTCTTGAATTTTTGGTTTGTTGCAGGTGGGGTTTCATACCACTTGTTGCAGGTCGATTGAAGTATGGTTTCTTGAATTTTTTATTTTGAATCATGTATAAATTTTTTGATTTTGAATCTGTGATGGGGTTTCATACCACTTGATTTTGAAGTGTGGTTTGTTGCAGGTGGGGAATCAATTGTCTGTTGATATTGAGTTTTTTAACTGTGGGTTTTTGGGTGGCGATGATGCAAAAAAAAAAAAAACTAGATTTTTGATGACGATGGCGCGGCAACGATGGTGGAGGGTAGGTTTTTGAACCCGCAACCCCACTTTGCAGCCTTTTAATTATCGGAAAAAATCTGAGCCAAACCCTTTTTTTTCGAGATACACTTTTGTTTTGTTGTTGTTGTTGGTTTTTTATATTCTTTTCCCCCGTCGATGACGATAAAAATCTATCCGAGACACCTACCGACTTTGCGATTTATGGGTGCGTTCGTCTTGCGTAAACAAGTTTTCGTGTAAAAAATTTTTTGTGAAAAAAAAGTTCAACCGTAAACTTTTACGTAAAAAGTTTAACGTAAAACTTAAAAAAGTAAAACGTAAAAAGTTTAACGTAAAACTTAAAACGTAAAATTTAAAAACATAAAAAGTTTAACGTAAAACGCAAAACGGAAAAAAACGTTAACGTAAAAAACCGGGGCGTAAAACGTAAAAAAACGACGCGTAAAACGTAAAAAACCGGGGCGTAAAACGTAAAAAACCAACGGGTAAAACGTAAAATAACGTTAACGTAAAAATTGGCGCGTAAAATGTAAAAAAAAACGTTAACGTAAAAAACCGGGGGGTAAAAAAAACGGATCTTCAAAACGTTTTTTTTTAACAAATCTTTAAAAAAAATATACTAAAAATTTGATTTCAAAAAATTTGTTTAACAAAAAAATATGTTTATAAATAAAAAACAATTAAGTAAAAAAAGTAATTAATGAATATGACAAAAAAGGTAATTTAAAATTAATATATATAAAAAGACAAAAAAGACAATTTTACTTATATACCCTTAAAGAATATAATATTAAAAACATAATAAGACAAAAAATACTTAATATTATTTTTTAATACTTTTAATCTCATCCATCCATCTACTTGATATTATTTCTTACACCAGAAAGTGGTACCGGTACCGAAAAACGGGGAAAAGTGGTACCGGTACCGGTACCGAATACACCGGTTCGATACCGGTACTTACCGGTGTTTTACCCGTAAATACAGGTACCGGTACCGAAAAACGGAGAAAATAGGAACCGGTACCGGTACCGAATATACCCGGTACGGTTCGGTACCGGTACCCGGTACCAAATGCTCATCCCTAGTTGTGAGTGGAAGAGAGAGAAAATGTTACTGTTCATCTGTATATTGGGGGACGCTGTTCACCCTCTATAATTTTTTAATATATTTTGAAAGTGGTTGTTAGTTGGAGGAGAGAGAAAAGGTAATGATAAAGGTATAAAAATTATTATTTAATTGAAAAGGAGAGAGAAAATGTAGTGTTTTTAGTGTAATTTAAGGTGAAAATATGGTGAAATGGATGTGAATGCTCTTACCTCCGATCCCCATTTTTGTGCAATCAATCATATCACCATTATCACTAAACACAAGTCTCCCAACAACCACTCCTTTTTCAACAGCAACAAGATTCAACGACGACCGAGTGCACCCCAAAATACACGACACGTCATCCAAAACGGCGTCAGATTGCTTCTGGTCCTGAAACAGCTTCACATCGGTATAAAACAAATCACGTAGAGCTGGTTCGTGGCGGCGCGTGAGGGGACGGAGAAGGAGAAGCCGTTACCGGCGAGGATGGATTTGGTGAGATTGAGGGCGAGGGTGAGGATGCGGTTTTGGACGGAGGATAACGGGAGGTCGGTGACTTCACGACAGGTGGAGGAGAGAGAGGTCGGTTAGGATTAGGGTTTTGGAGGTGGAGGCGAATTTGGTGGCGGCGGTTTGGGTTTTGAGGGTGGATAAGATGACAGAGTCTGGTTTTAGAGGGTTTTTGAAGGGGAGGCATGTGGTAGTGGTGGTGTCGTCGTCGGAGTCGGAATCCGAGTCTGCTCGCCGGCGTTTTCCCATTTTGGAGTAACAGGCGGGAGAGGAAAGTGGTCAGAGTGACTTGGTCTATTGTGTGTGAAGATGATGATATGATTTTTAAATTAAATAATAATAATAATAATATATTCTTTTTCTTTTTGAGTCCTTGTGTTTTATGTGTTTTATAGGGGTAATTTGGCAATTTAACAAAAGTTAACAACAAAATATTAATTGGGTTAGAAATTTGGATTCAAATGGTTAAAGAAAATGCTTATGGGGACTCAGGTCGTTAAACTTTTTGCTTTTGGACTCAACTAGTTAAAACTCATAAAACACAAGGACTCAAAAAGTAATTTACCCTTTTATTTTAGTAGGAATATTTATGATTTATGTTATTTTTTTATTTTATTTTATTTTATTTTATTTTGTTTTCTTACTTATTATCAAAGAGATTGTTTTTTCTTGTTAAATCTATTGTTGATTATATTATAGAAAGCCTGATTTCCAACAACTTTTGTCTAATTTTTAGATTTTATAAATACTTAGTATGTTAAATATGAATATAGGATCGTAAAATTTACTATTACAACAACAACAATAATAATATATCTAGTTAATACAGCAATCAAGTTGATTGTGGTAAGGCTATAGGGTGTGGTCAACTGGTCATGACCTTTATGACCACCATGACCCTCCACCTCATCGTCATGTCACCCACCATCTAAAACCACTATCCTCTAATTTATTTTTGTCTAAAGACAAAGGAAAGGAAATCATGAAAAATGGAAACTAGGAGCATGGTTGCCATGGTTTAATCCATGAGAACCATGGTGGATCAAGCAAGGGGATGGTGTAACCTTCTATTCATGTTTCTACATGGCAAATCATGTCCCAACCAAGACCCCCACACCCTTTAGCCTAATAGGTGACGTTTAACCAATTCAAGTCACTTGAGTTTTTTTCTTTAAATGGATATTGGATTTAAATAATCCCAACTTTCACCAATTGGCCAATAACACTTCTAACTTTCGATTTGTACATCAGCACTCCCAACTTTCAACTTATTGGCCTATAACACTCCCTAACTAACTGAATGCTAACCCAATTAGCTGTTGTCAGCTGCCACATCATCACAAAATACCACATCAGCAGATGCCACATCAGCTGCCACGTCATATGCCACATCATCAAAAAGGGCCATATCAAATGTCACATCAGCAAAAACTAACTGGTTTAGAGTTTAGTTAGTTAGGGTGTAGGGAGTGGTTAAACACTTTGAGTGGCAAACCAAAAAACCGACCAATCAGAGCGCGCCATGTCAATCAGTCAAAAGTGTTTAAACTTTGGTGAAAAGTGTCGGCAATGGTTTAGACACTTGGTGAAGTGGTAAACTATTTAAAAAAAAAAGGAAAAATGTGTGATTGGTTGAGATAGGAATGGACCCCACCCACAATACCCTCCCTCTCTCTCCTTCCTCCCTCTTCCCGAATCGGTGTTCCCTCACCGATTTTCTACACCTTTTCGGCAAACAACATGCGGCAACATGTTGGCAGTGGGATGGTAAGCGGTGCCGGGTGGGTTTACCGCCCCCACTCCGAACACCCTTAGAGAGTGTTATCAGCCAATAAGTTGAAAGTTAGAAGTGCTGACGTACAAATAGAAAGTTGAGAGTGTTATCAGCAAATTGATGAAAATTAGGGTTATTTAAATCCAATATCCCTTTTTTTAAAACTATATATTTAATTTCTAGAGATGAAAGGTAACTGACAAACTTCTGTAAAGAAGATGCTTCTACTAAAAAAAACAGATAAAAGATTTTCATCAATTTTATTTTCAGAAACTGCAAGATATAATCAAACAAGATGAACATTTAAACTATCATTGTTATATACAATATCACTTGCAACATACACGAACCATAAAATTGGTCTGGTTACACAATCGGTTTTCGCCTTTGGAAAACAAACACCGAGCCTCGAGACCCCTTCCCTAACCTTAACTTATCGTCGATATATGTAATCTCGAGCTGCACCTCACTCTCACCACCAAACTGGAACTCTACTGATCCAAGCTTAAGTTGGGGTGGCTCAAACACCACTTTAATCCATTTCTCATCTAGAACTATCAGTTTTCCTACACATAGAAAAACAGGAAAACTAGCAGGTGAACATGTCATATAATCCAAACATCAAACTTGAGCACAAGAAACATAAGATATAAAGTATCAGATTTTCATATTAATTGCATACGGGTGTAAATCATGTCGGGTTAGTGGGTTGAATTAATGAACCTGAACACAACTCATAAATTTATTTCTGTCACAGACATCAACCCTAACCCGTTCACGCTTAAAACAATGTAACCCGAAAATGGCCCGTTTAACCCATTTATCTAAGCGAGTCAAACAAATTGATGTGTTGGCAGGTTATAAACATGCTAAACTGGTTGCAGGGTTGTAATGAATGGTTTAAACGGTTTGGTGGGTTAAGCAGTTAAAGCGGTCCAAAATCGAACCAACGGTGATATAGCGGTAATTTTTATACCATGCATAATTTATGTATTTTTATATATATTATATACATATACCATTAATTTTATATTTTTTATATATAAATGCACAAGTATGAGGACTAAATATAAACTAATGAAGATGGAGTGGGGTTATATGTTAAAATACCCAAACTTAAATAATCCTAATCATCCCCACTTTCATCATACGCCGTTTTCCCGCTCCCCTTCTCTTCTTCATCAGGCATAGTACCCAGTTATCTCTACAATGGTTCAAAATCATGGAGCAACAACTGATTTTTGTTCAAATTAAGGTAACAATTCGTTTCACTTAACCGATTTGGTCAAATTTTGACTAATATCTGATCCAGTTTTGACTGATTTGGTCCGATTATAGGCGACTTTTGACCGATTTTTTCAAACTTTGACCTAATTTGACTTTGACCGCTATATAGGTTTCCAAATAGCGGCCAAATTTGTGTGTTTTCTTTCTCTCTCTACTTTCTCTCTCTTGCCTTTTCTCTCCATCCGCTCCTTCATGTTCTTCACCGAATTCACCCTTATCTAACCTTAAATTCGTTGAATCTGTTCCTCTCCCTGTCCAAATGCAACCCTCCGCAGGTGGTGCTCCACCTCCGATTACCCCTCCTGGCCCCTTGCCGCCCGATTTATGTGAAACATCCATCTCCCGCCGTATCACTTCGCGCTCCTCTTCTTCAACCACAAAACCTAAAGACCACAAAGAGATGGGTACTGCTATTCCCAGTAGCAGGGGGGTGCACAAGCCCTTCAAACATGATAAATCCCGTCATCCACTGGCTAACCAAAGCGTGAACGACCTCTTACAAAATTCTGGGCAATTTAGTGTGCAAGTGAAGGCAGCGACACCTCCTGGGAACCCCACGTCGGAGGCGTTTTCTCCTATTCCTGCTCCGAGTCCTGCTCCTTCCCATGGTTTGCATGTCTCCTTTGATGATGTCCGTTCTCTCAATCCGGGTAATAATTCTGACCTCCCTCCTGTTTCCCCTTCAAAATCTCCTTGTTGCTTGAATGCTAGCTCTGTCGAGACCCCCTCCCCGACTGAACCCTTGCATCTTGACTCCGATGAGGACTCAGATGGCTCGGAGGTTTCGGACTCTGAGTCTGAGGGATCCCCTGATCCTATGCTCACGGAGAATTTCTCCCCTGCCCCTCAGTCTTCGAGTGGTGAGGTTGCTATCCTGAATGAGCAGCCTGCCACCTCCCCTCTCGATCCCCATTTTCAGCAGATTTCTGATCATAGCGCTAATACTCCCCCTCAACACCCTAACCTTAACCCTGTGAATGTGTGGGAATCCAGGAGTAAAACCTGTCACTCCATTGCTGATCGTATCAAAATGAGCAAAAAAGCATCGAAGGTTCGTATTGAGTATTTTCCCCCGGTTATAACACCTGAAGGAAAGAACAGGATTGTGATTTCCAATGAAGACCTTCTGAAATCAGCGAAAGCTTATTCCCTGCACCTATACGGGTACTTCTTAGGTATGTCAATGGACTATAACCGTGTCAATTTTTGTTTGAAGAGGGACTGGAAGAACCACGATATTGCTGAAATTACCAAGAGCCCTACAGGTTACTACTACTTTAAATTCAAAAGTGAAAAAGGACTTAATGAAGTCCTTGAGGGTGGCCCTTGGTTTGTGAACAACATTCCGTTATTCGTTAACAAATGGGAACCGGGGCTGTGTTTGGAAAAAGTTGAGCCGTCGACCATCCCTCTCTGGGTCACGGCTCACCAAGTTCCCCTGGACCTGTGGACTGATACAGGCATATGCAAAATAATGAGTGGAACAGGAATCCCTCTCCTTATGGACCAAGTTACAGAGGCTAGATGCACAAACCAGACAGGTAAGCTTGGTTTTGCTAGAATGCTTGTGGATGTTCAAGCTTCGTTGAATCTCCCAGATGAAGTTGAGGTGGAGTTCCCTGCTGCCCCGGGTAGACAGGCTAGGGTGGGTACTATTAGTATTTCATATCACTGGAAACCTGCCATATGTTCCCATTGTTCAGTCTTTGGGCACTCCTTGAAACAATGCAAACACAGGCCCCGTACAGAAGAGGAAATTGCAGCTGAATTGGTAAAACAGCAGCCTCAGCAGACTACTACCCATGAGGGCCAGAAACAGCATACAGATGCTGATGAGTTTATCACAGTCACTCGTCGGAACAAAGGTAAAAAACGCAACTCAGCTGGCAAACAGATCCCTGTTGTTCAAACCCACGGGAGCTCTAGTGGGACAGAAACTTATACTCCAGCGACTCCCCTTGGTGCTTCAACTTCTAGTGACCCTATTATCCAAAGGAAAATGAGTGAACTCCACTCAACGTTTATGGCTAACCCAAGTTCCCCAAAACCCCATACGGTCAAAGCAAAGGACCCTCCTCGTCACCCAACTAGAACTATTGACACCCACAAATCCCCTACCCCTGCTAGCCAGTCCACTCGTCCCAATAAATCCAAATATACCCCCTCACCCCTTTCCAAGCCAGCGTCCAAGCCAAAGTACCCAACCCAGTCCCCCAATCCACATGACCCTATGGTTGACACATCAAACAGATTTTACGTTCTTAATGAGCTATCTGCAGATCTGTTAATGAAAAACAGGGATCTTTCTGATCATGTTATGCAAGACACTGAAGGTCTGTTGGTAAACCATCACAATTCAGATGTTGGTCAGGTTTCTAGTGATGTTCAAGACATGGAGGAAGGTGAGGAACCGGATTATGGTATTACTGACGGGCAAAAACGTGCCATCAGAGACAGTCTCCTAAAATTCAAGGGAGTGAGAGGGTATGTTCAACAAACCTGGGAGCAGGGAGAATGGGATTACTTTTGGGCCCAATGTAAAATCATGCAACTGAATCCCTCGTATGTCATTGAAGATGTTGACCCCGATAAGTCTGGTACAGCGACTTTTCTAATGCAGAAGGCAGATGAAGGTAATTCTGGTATCCCAGGGACCAAGGAAACCCCCCATACAACAGTTTAACATGGTGCTTAAAATTTCTGCTTGGAATATTCGAGGGTTGTCCAATACTACAAGTCAAACCCAAGTTAAATACCATCTTGCTGCTGATAAGTACGATGTGTGTGGTATCATTGAGACTCACCTGGCCCAAAGTAAGATTGCTAGTGTGTGTAACAGGGTGTTTGGGAATTGGATGTGGGACTCAAATAGCTCTGTTTGTAATGGGGGCTGCCGAATTGTTATTAGCTGGAATCCTTTCACAGTTAATCTGATGGTTGTTGAAAGACACCCCCAAGCTATCCATTGTTTTATTAAGCCGATCAATGGTGCCGATAGCTTCTACTGTTCTTTTGTCTATGCCCACCACAAGATGGTGCCTCGTAGAGACTGCTGGGATTCCCTCAGGTGTCATAAAATTGTTGTCAGTCACCACCCGTGGCTTCTTCTGGGTGACTTTAATGCTATTGTGGATCCTAATGAACGTATCATGGGAAGCTCGAATATCTCTTCTAGTATGAATGAAGCCAGGGAATGTTTTAATGACATTGAAGTAGATGATCTTTGTATGTCAGGCTTAAAGTTCACCTGGAATAAATCTCCGGGCAAGGCAGGTGGGCAGCTGAAGAAACTGGATCGTGCCATGTCTAATGACACTTTTATAGCCTTATTTCCATTAGCCAATGCCTCTTTCCTTCCTTTCTTAAAGTCTGACCATACCCCTGTGGTTGTCTCCATTCCTGATGTCCCCAGTCCCAAACCTAAACCTTTCAAATTCCCTAACTTTATCGCCTTAAAACCTGAATTCATCCCTTGTGTTACAGCTGCATGGAACTGTTCTATCCCGGGCTATGCTATGTTTATTTTGGTGTCTAAACTCAAGCGGGTCAAAAAGGAAATCAGGAAGCTCACCTTTAATCAAGGCAATATTTTCAATAAAGTGGCCCGTCTCAAGCTTGAGCTGGAGACTATTCAATCGGCTGTGGTTGCTGACCCCCATAATGATGTTCTTCGTCAAGAGGAAGGGATATACCTTGCAGCTTTCAATGAAGCTGTTAAGGATGAGGAACTTTT
Organism: Helianthus tuberosus; assembly: GCA_030545235.1. NCBI lineage: Eukaryota > Viridiplantae > Streptophyta > Magnoliopsida > Asterales > Asteraceae > Helianthus > Helianthus tuberosus. The sequence goes on along the minus strand of CM060423.1, from coordinate 166,990,139 downwards.
CCTTCAGCAGAAAGCCAAAGTCTTATGGCTCAAAGAAGGTGACCACAATTCGAAGTTTTTCCATCGGATGGTCAAGTCGAATCTCAATCGTAACCGTATCCACTCGGTTGAAAACTTAAATGGGGAAACTTTTGTGGGGCGGCAAATTGCTGACCAATTTGTGAACCATTTCAGCTCTGTTCTAGGTACGTCGTCTACGGTTGTTCCTATCTTTGACCCGGCTAGTTTGTTCTCGAAACGGGTCTCTAGTAGCGACGCTGATTTCATGACCCGGTGTGTGACCTCTGAGGAAGTAAAGCTGGCTCTGTTTGAGATTGATGACATTAAAGCCCCTGGCCCTGATGGATTCTCTGCCAAGTTTTTCAAGGCTGCCTGGGGAGTTATAGGCGAAGACCTTTGCAAAGCAGTCAAGGATTTTTTCCATAATGGTAAACTCCTTAAGGAAATAAATGCCACTGTCATTGCCCTTGTGCCCAAATTGGATATCCCTAAAAAAGTTTCGGATTTCAGACCGATAGCATGCTGCAATGTGATTTACAAATGTATTAGCAAAATCATTGCTAATCGAATCAAAGGGGTGTTAGCTGATATTGTTGATGAAAACCAAAGTGCGTTTATCCCGGGCAGACAAATAAGTGACAACATTCTCCTGACTCAGGAGCTCATGAGAAATTACCATCTTGATAAAGGACAAGCCAGATGTGCCTTTAAAATCGACATTCAAAAAGCCTATGATTCAGTGGAATGGAACTTCCTTAGGGATTCCCTTGGCTTTTTCGGCTTCCCTTCCCGTATGATAAATTGGATCATGAGCTGTGTTTCGTCTACTTCTTTCACCATTGCCGTTAATGGTGATCATGTCGGATTTTTTGGAGGTAAAAGAGGTCTGAGGCAGGGGGACCCCATGTCCCCTTACCTTTTTACGCTTGTCATGGAAGTTTTAACGCTCATGATTCGTAGGAAGGTCTACCTGGATGACGGGTTTAAATTTCATTGGAAATGCCAAGAAGTAGGGCTTACCCATCTTTGTTTTGCGGATGATTTATTCCTGTTCTGCCATGGTGATGCTGATTCTGTCTCTACTCTGATGGCAGCCCTTGATGAGTTCAAAGCTGTTTCGGGGCTAACCCCTAGTATCCCTAAAAGTACCATTTACTATTGCAATGTGGACCCCTACATCCAACAATGCATTGACAGCCAAATTCAGTTCCAAGTTGGTGTTCTCCCTGTTAAATACCTGGGGGTCCCACTTATATCCACTCGTTTGTACCACCGTGACTGCACCCCTCTTATTGACAAAGTGAAGAGGCGTCTCCTTGACTGGAAAAATAAATCGCTGTCATTTGCGGGTCGGCTCCAGCTGATACACTCAGTCTTGAGCTCCCTTCATGTGTTTTGGTCCTCTGTCTTTATCCTCCCGGTCTATGTCTCAAAAGAGCTTGAAAAACTGATGAGAGGCTTCCTTTGGTGTCATGGTGATTTGGGGAGAGGAAAGGCCAAGGTGAAATGGAAAGAAGTTTGTTTACCTATGAGACATGGGGGCCTTGGGTTGAAGCTTCTCCGTACTTGGAATAGTGCCCTCATTACTAAACACACATGGAACATTATTACGAAGAAAGACTCTTTGTGGGTGCGATGGATCCATACGTACAGACTAAATAATGGTAATTTCTGGGAATTTGAGGCGAAAAATGACACGTGCTGGGGATGGAAAAAGATTCTTGCGTCTCGAGCTATTTTAAGACCCCACATCTTCCATGTCATCGGGAATGGGCAATCCACTTCAGCTTGGTTTGACTCGTGGCATCCTTTGGGCCCCCTTTGTAACCTGCTGACCTACAGGAATATGCATGAAGGAGATTTTTCCAGATTTGTGAAGGTTTGTGACCTTATATCGGATGGTAACTGGAAATGGCCTAGTGACTGGCAGTCTAGGTTCCCCGCTATTTTCTCCTCAGCCTGTCCCAACATCTCCCATTCAGTTCGTGATAAGGTTGTTTGGAAAACCAGTAATGGAGAACTAATTCAGTTTAGTGTGAAAGAGGTTTGGCGTGATCTGCAGGAAACTGGCACCCCTGTCCCCTGGGTGAAGGTGGTTTGGTTCAGCCAAAACATCCCTCGTCATGCTTTTATTTTATGGCTTGCCATTAAACACAAATTGAAAACCCATGACATCCTCGTAACGTGGATGGGGGTGGATAATTTGAAGTGTGTTTTCTGCAAAACCGAGCCCGACAGTCATGACCATTTGTTCTTTAATTGCTGGTTTCCGAATGAAGTTTGGAATGCGATGGCTGCTTACACCAAGTGGGGTGTCCTATCGGGCAGCTGGGATCAAATCATTGCCCAAGCCTGTGACATTCCCCACACGGGTGCCATCTGGAGTGTGGTTAATAGACTCGTCCTTGGGGCCTGTGTGTATTATTTATGGCAAGAACGTAATCGTCGTACTCATGAACATAAGGAGAGGTCGCCCAGTGAAGTGGTTAACCTCATTAAAAATGTTGTTAGACTTAGACTCATGGGCCTCTCCATGGTCAAATCTGCAGCTACGGTCAATGTGGCTCGTGTGTTTGACATGGGGGATGTCCAATGGAAAGCCAGGAGTCCGTTTAAAAACACCGCCCATCATGTGTAAGCCTTTCCTTGCTGTGCTGTTTTTTGTTGTTCTGCTCAACACTTTTGGAGAGTCTAGCAAAAGGATTGAGTTTAGTGGTTTAGGGAAAGTTAACACACTCATAATTAAAACCCTCCTCACTCTCACTATTCACTGGTACATTTTAATCCTTGGTTGGGGCTGGGTTAGGGGTTGGGTTAATGCTGTTTTGCTGTTCTGTTATTTCAGGTGCAAACTCAGGCGGGAGTGGGTTCAAAATATGTTCTATGTTCAGTGTGTTTTGATGTGGCTGGATCTTCTCTGCTCCTTCAGCAATAAGCGCTGGTTGCATCAAGATGGGGCTGACTGCTTTTCCCGCTGCTGTTCTGCTCATACCCTCCCTGGTGTCGACATAACCTGGAATATGAGGACTCACAGCCTGCTGGTTACTTTTAAGGGGCGGTTTTTGATCTGGATGTTGAGGTCTTTGCAGAGGGTGGGGTTTTGTGTGTTGAGCTGTGCTATTATTGTAAGGATGGAGGTTTTGCTGCTGAAGACTCTTAAAAGGATGGCTCCTATAGCTGATGTTAAGGCTCGGGTTTTACATGTGTTCTTGGGTTTTAGCACCATCATCTTTCATTCTGCCACCGGGTCTGAGTTATTCTCCAAGTATCATGTTCTCCACAGGATCTGGTGCTGCAATAAAATAGAGGTGCTAAAGGGGTGTGAAATTTTGGATTCGGGGCTTGTGCAGATTTATGTGATGGGGAAAGCTGCTGGGCTGTTTTGGCACAATGGGCTTCTCAAATTTTTTGGGATTCCCGGTAAGCTTTGGTCGTTTATCAACCGGAATATCCCAAGTCATCATAGGGTGATATATTGGATGGTTGTTGGGCATCATATTTTGGGTTGGGGGCTGCACTATTGGCTGCATTTGTGGGCTAATGGGTATGCCGTTAAGGCTTGGTTCTTCTACATCGGCTGTCTCACTTGGACCTGTTTCGTGTTTGGTCATTCTATTAGTGGGAATTTTGGGAAAGCTACTAGTTGCAGTTTGACCATTTTGTCTAGTAGATACTTTGATACTCGTAATTGTATTTGGCCTCGTTATTTTGATTTCATAGATACGAGCCATTCTAGATTTAGATATATTCTTAGAAAGGGTTGTTTTGTTTCTTACTTTTGGTCCCCAAAGCCTGTTTTGGGGATGACACGGGGGTATGCCCCTTTGATGATGTAATTGTTTTCTTGTTGTTTTTATTGTTTGCCGGGCTCTGCCCTTTACCCAAAAAAAAAAAAATAGCGGCCAAATAGCGCCGCTAATAGCGGAACCGCTAAGAGCCACCGCTACAAACCCAGACGTCCGCTAACCGCTATAGCACCGCTATAGCTCCGCTATTAACTGCATAGTTGGTGGGTTGACCTGTTTAATTAAACAACAAACCGGTCAACCCAACATGGCCCATTTATTAAATACGTTATATATAACAACCCAAAACATTGATTATTTTAGTGTCGTAATTCCATTTGGTGTATGGAATTGCCACTCGCATAATCATAGGTAGCATAGGCTCATGTTCGTTTTCCCAAGCATATAGATTTACAATATCTTTTATTGTATTTTAAAGGTGGAGACATACCTTTCAAGGAGACTTGACCATCAAGGAAACCAAGAGCAGAGAAAGACACTTTGTTTCTCACAATATCAGGAGCTTCAACAACCTGAATCATTTCATTTGTTTTGAAAATTAGGCGTCCGAATCCACTCCTGAAACCGCCTCCAGGTGATGTAGGATTTGAACAATACACCACATCCCATTCTGCATACAGATTCATGAATTGGTGAGATTTCAGAAGAATCATAAACATTAGGAACAAAACTAGTTACTACAATAGTAAAAAGGTCACAGTTGGCTCAAAGAGCCAAAAAATGAGGCTAGCGCTTTAGGCCTGAAAGTTTTAAGGGCCCCAAATTATTATTATTTTTACTTTCAAAGAATTGATTATTTGAAATATGGGTGTTGCTTGATGTGCCTTTCACTTTTCTTCAAAGGTCACATGTACTCTCCACAACACACACATACACACACTTATTCTTCTTGAATTCCTCTTTAGGCCCCAAACTGTTGGGCTGGCCCTGAAGAAGGCATGTATTCTTCTTGATAATTAATTGCTTGATGAGATAGGCTAGGTTTAAACAGAAATTAAATAATCACACACTACAATAAAAGTGTACCTCCAAAAATCAGAGGGCATGTTACAGGCGAATCTATACAGTATTTACTCAATTCGCTTGTTAATTCAGCTACTTGCAGGTGTTGTTCCTTTGTCAGACTAACTCCACGATCTGTTTGCGTGACCTAATTTAGATATACATACATCTAAGTTCATCGTGTCATAAGATAAGTGATACAAGTAAACCAAATCAAGTATCTAGGGTTCTAAAGGTGTCATCATTTTTCAAGAAGAAAACATTTTGGAATTAGGATCATTGTCGAAATGTGAATGTAAGCATCTTAAACCTGTTGATCCTGTATATAAGGTTTGTAAACAAACACAAACAGAGCATGTTCATGTTTGTCTGTTTAACTTTAACCGAACAAACGATCGAACACGAACAATTACACAAACGGAGTTTTCTTGTTAAGAAAATGAACGTGTTCATGTTCATTTATGTTCATTAATAGTATAAACGAACGGTTCACGAATGTAAATGAACGGATATAACTGAACATAAATAAACGCACATAACTAAGTTAACACCAATCAAAAGTAAATATAAACAACAATGTGTTGGGCCTAAAACAATTAATATAACTAAACTAAACTGCAATGGGTGATATTTTAACTTCATAAACCTATACTAAATTGTAATGGGCCTAACAGTTTTAAATAAATATATTAACAAAAAAAACCAAATATGAACGGACAAATCTAACCATGCGTTCACGGACATAAACGAACAAACGACACACGCATTCACGCTCGTTCATTTAACTAAATGAACACTAGTTTTTCTCCATATAGGTCCATTAATTAAATAAACAAACTTCCAACCAAACGGTTCACTAGACACCCCGTTCATTCACATGCCTAGTTCAAATCTTACTCATGGCAACTACATCTCAATCAGTATAAATTTTGAGCGAACCGAACAATTTCATCAAGTTTTACCATAAGTTCAGCATCAATTCAGCTCCAAAACCACAACAAAACAAATATATTCGGCCACAAAAACCTAAAACCAGTGCATACATGTTAAAAACCAAAGATCTAAAAATATTTACAAACAAAACGAAATCAAAACCTTCGAGAAAATAGAAGCAGCGAGTTCATCCGGCCGGCGCTGCGACGGCGACACCTCCTGAGCCGGAAACGACACCGAAGCATTAACAACATTCCGACTAGCACTGGATCTGAAATTACGAACTCGAAGATCACAAATTCGACGAAATTGAAGCCTAGGGTTTAGTGGAACCAAATTTGGTCTAGAAACTGATAGTTCAGTGTTAACAGATGAAAAGGAAACCACTGAGAACGAAGGAGAAGAAGCCATTGCTATTAAGAATGAGATTACGAAGAAGAACTAAAGAACGGAGATGAACAACAAACAACAATGGCGATTGGTGCAGTATTTGTTACAGATGGCTTATTGGTGGTTATCAGATATGCGCCAATTAGAAGATATGATTCTGCCACGTCGATATTATTGGAAAGATTTCATTTGGATACCAAATCTTATTGGAAAGTACAAAAATGACCAAGAGTTGTGTTGGTTTTGTTTAGACCATGGGGTATGGTGGGGCTTGGGTTGGGCATTGGTTGACACGTGGAATGGGGTGGCAGACATGGGTAAACCCACATTGAACACGGTATGACCGGGGCGGGGGTTTGGGGCGTGGGTTTGGTGGACTTGTGGGCTGACCCGCTGGGCAGACCTAATATGATTTAAAACACAAATTTAATTTTTTAATACTTTTAAATAAAGAAAATTACAAAAAAAAAATTCCTAACTTTTATATTTGTTTTTTATCTCTTCTCTCAACGCCAAAACTATTTCTAACTCGTCACCCTGTAGGTGATCAATCGGCTGGGATAGAATTTTCAAATCATCCCGTCTTTGTTTCAGGGCATCTCTATCTTCTTTGCTCCTTCGTATTTCGGCCCTTTGTTGTTGGAATACGTTGAATGTATCCATCTTGCATGAAATGTCATACAACTGGTCGCTGTATATTCCCCTATGAGAGCCAGAACTCCCAGCTGAAGGCGATGACGTTTGTTTTTTAGCACGCCTTCTTGAGGCATTTCTTCCATGCTCAGGCCGGTTTGGGCTTGGAGAATCATCCAAAAGGTCCTCAAACTCTTGATCTCGTGCATCAGATTGGGCTTGGGACGAGGCCCTTGACCTTTTACTAGACGAGTTAGTTTCGCTACCAGTGGGGATAGTCGCCCACTTTGGATGGAATTTACAAATCTCCCAACAATGCATGAAACGGAAGTCGGTGTTCATATTTGATTTAAATGCATTTACTGCATTTGTCAAAACGTCGGCTTCGGTTTCACCACTTTTAGGGTTTTGCTTTGTTTTATTTAAAAAACCACTAAATTTTGTAAGTTGGGTGCTTATCTCGCTCCACTTTGAGGATAAGCTATCGTTTTCACGATAAGTCCCCCTACCCATTTCTTCATGGAAGAGTCTACTAACCGTTTCCCACAGGGCGGTTCGATGTTGCGAATTTCCTATTTTAATAAAAAAATATTAATATATTACAAAGTTATATAAAAACAACCATTCCATTAATATAAACAAAGGTTAAGAATACCTAAAGTTGAATGTTGAGATTGTTCACACCAAGCCCTCGCCAATGCAACTTCTTCAGCATAGACCCATTTTTGTTGTTTTCGTTTGGCGGTTTCAACTATTTTATCCTCCTCGGTTTTTTTCTTATGACTTCTCTTTTTGATGGGTTTCGATGCGGAAGGACCATCATTGGGTGGTTGAGTTTCGGGAACGGTTTCGTTTTGTGAAAGGTCGATGGAGGTTGGTGAAAGGTTGATGGGCGATTGTGTAAACGGGGTAGGTATCGAATCATCGGAGTGTGGGAAGTTAGTAAATACACGATTCCCAAGAAGCGATGCATAACTCGCTTCATGGGGCATAGAAGGGTGTATGAAAAATGGACGAGGAATTGGACGATTGGGTGGTGGGCTAGGATTACTTTCTTGGAATGCATACGGGTTGGTCGGGTCATAAGCACGGTTATAAGGATGCATTTTTTCGTATTGTAGAAGGATAATTTGAAGATGTATAGAAGATGTGGTTGAATGTGGTAAAAAATGGAAGAAAAATGTGAGTTTTATAGTGAAAAAATGGAAGAATTTTTTTTTTTTTTTAATATAGCCGCTGGCCAACGGCTATTTTCTTTTGGCCATTCACAAACCGCCATGTCACCTTGCTCCCCCGCCCCACGCCCGGCTTGAAAGCCAAGCCCCAAGGGGCCATGCCCCAACCCAAGCCCACCCGGGGTGGTGCCTTGGGCGTTTTCCCCCAACCCAAGCCCCATACCCCACGGCCTTAGGAAAATCGAATCTATATCTAGGTAAAGGTTCCTGTAAAAAATGGTTTTTTGTGAGATTGGTAAGAAAGAATCTACATCATTAGATCTTTGATCTATATTAGATCTTTGATCTAATGGTTGAGATCATAATGGCAAAATTGTAAATAATGTTTACTATTAAACATATTAATTTTCTAGATTAAGGGTATATAGGTAAATTTAACATTTTTAAATAAAGAAACCAACATTAATGCACATGTAACTTTCCCTCGTCTTTTTTAAACGTCAATAACTTTTTATACGTAACTTTTTAAAAAAAAAATTACACCATAATAATGAGAGTTTTTTTATCTTTAATATGAGTACTATATTGCTATACTTATATAGAGAAAAAAATATGTTTCGATCAGATGTTTAGTCCATGAATGGTGTTATATACTTGCTAAATGATGTTATATACTTGCTGAATGGTGTTATGTACTTGTTGAATGGTGTTATGTACTTGCTGAATGGTGTTATGTACTTACTGAATGGTGTTATATACTTACTGAATGGTGTTATATACTTCCTGAATTGTGTTATATACTTGCTGAATGGTGTGTATAAAGATCTTTTAAAAAAAATTCAGTTCCTATAATTAAGGTGGCGGTTATGAGAAGTTTTTAATTAATTGAATTAATGATAAAATTACTTGTTTACTCTTTTGAATTAATTTATATTTAGGACACATGTCATCTCCACAATATTTCTCACCTTTCTCACACTTTTAACCTTTTTTACAATAACCTTACCCTCTATATCTATATATCTATATATATTAATAAATGAGATGATTTGGGCCATTTGTCTTTGAATGGTGGAGCCATTTTGCTTATGTGGCATTCATTGGTTTAGTGGAGGTTGATTTTGGGAGGGAATTTGTCTAATTAACTCTACACAAACGAGATTTCACAATACACAAACCAACATATATGCTTGGACGCGGGATCCGGCAGATCTTGGGTCGGACATTTGGGTTTCGATATAACCCATTAACAATATGGGTCTTATATAAGGTTTCTCTCAATTATTGTACCCCTAAAAAATCAAAGCTACACCTTCTTTCCCTCTGTTCTCTCTCTCTATCTACCTACCGAGTTCGATCTTCATAATGAATCAAGAATCTTTCAAAAAAAATCTAAGGTAAAACTACATGATCAAGGTTAAATACTGTTTATTTAAGTTTTTCGATCATCATTTGAATCACCAAAAATTTAGTTTTTGTTGTTGATAACCGTCTCCGCAGATGCTAATGTTTGTTGTTGTGCTTCTTTTTTTTTTTTGTAGATCATTACACATATAGAGAAGGTATGTAAAATATATTAGATTGTTATGTGTTGTAAGTATTTAATCCCAATTTTTTAATATTTTCCTGTATTTTTTGTGTTGTTGCTTATGATTTACATTATCCGATTTGAATGTTATGAGTGGATTATTTGTTGTTGATGTATTTATTGAGTGATGTTGTTACTGATTCTTTTGTTTTGGTTTTTCTTTTTTCATGAATAACCCTAAATTTTATGCCACTGCTGGACTATCAATCTTGGTCGAACATGTTACAGGTAATTTGGTATTTGATTGATTTTTTTCCTAATTTTTTATCCCTTATAATGTTATGTTTCATCGTTTATGCTCTGTTATTTTTCAGTGTCTTTTTTGTTAGTAATAAATTTTGTTTTGTATTAAGTATCAATCCATTAAAGATTATGCATATTTTTAGTGTCTGATATGTTCTTCCGGAATATTGATTGGGTTTCTATAAATAAATGGTTTTACGTTTTTTTGAAACTGTTCCTTTTTTTTGGTTTATAAGTTTCTCCCGTTATTATGAGTTTGTTTCTATAAATAGTTTACCGTCTTTTTTTAAAAGAGTTTATATTTAATTTGCAGGTATTGATCAAAGTACCAACAGTCCTTCATTTTGAAGCCGATTGAGGAAGATGATCCATTATTTTTGGTATGTTTATTGGTTTTCTAATTACTAATCATATTTTAATTAAACAGATGAATATCTTATTTTTTTATTTTGTTTTAAACTCATAGGAAATACCTAATGACTTTGCTTCAATGATGTGGGGAGAGCAACCACCTTATAAAGAATCTGTTAAGATTGTTGATGGCAACAACTTATGGTTTGTAAGACTGAAAAAAACTGATTTGGGCCCTGTACTCGGTGACGGCTTCACCAAAGTTGTTCGGGACATTGCTATAAAAAATGACTATCTTATGTTTCAGTCCTTTGGATCATCATCATTCTTTCTTTCAGTGTTTAAATCATGTGTTCATGAAAACTGCTTTATCTCCAAAATCACACCTGAGGAAGACGTTATTACAAGTAGTATAGAGAGAAAAATCAGTTTGTTGAATGATGTTTTATTTCTATATATTTGTTTTTTAATTTTTAACTATCACTACCTTTTCAGGTTATGGCTGATGCATTTTGGAGTCAATTTTATGGGAAAAATTTCAAAGGTGGTGAATCAACTCTTTATGTAGGAGATAGATTTTGGAACGTTAAGATGGACGGATTATCTGACAACTGTGTTTTTACTCATGGATGTTCTGAGATGGTAAACGATATTGCCTTAGACAGGCGGTGATCTACCTTTGTCTTTGCAATGGCTGGATACAAAACTTTTGAGGTTTCAGTCTTTAATCATCAAACCGGTACTGAAATTCAGTTCAAGAAGGTTGACTTAGTTGTTTTGGATGACTCGATTTATGGTGATGATGGTTATGATTTGGTTATTGCGGTTAGTATTATACACTTACACTATTATTTAGTTATTAACGCGAGCTTACAAGTAGATCATGAATTTAACACGTTGGTATTTGTGATTTATTTTTTAGTCGGAACATAACGAGAAGTGTAGTACTGCCGGAACTGATGTTGAGAAAGGTGTTGTTGTGGAATGTGAAGACGACAAATTTCAGCTTGCAACTTTTGAGTCTGTCTTCAATGTAAATTCCTATATTTTAATCTAATTTAACAAAACTTATCATAAATATATATGTTGTGTATTTATACATTTTATTTGTCTATCGTTAATTGTGTAGGATATTGATGACTCCAAGTTTGATAAGTTTTTCTCATCTCTGCTTGAAATAGAAGACCTTAAGAAGAAGGTAAATTTTGTCATTGTTTTTATTTTCAAATTTTATTAAATTTAATTATTATTCGTATTAGATTGTTAAACATTTTTTCCCCTTATATGTAGTTCAAAGATGATTTGGATAAGAAAACTGAACCGAAAGGGAAAGCAAGTGTTCTTGTGATGAAAATCAAAGTTCAAAAGTTTGTGTTCATTTACTAAATTATACGAGTATGTAATTAACTGAATTGCTTTACCTTTTTTTTTCATTTTCAAAGGTTAATGTTATGTTTCTTAGGTTGATCCGAAGAGGAAAACAAATGTTGTTGTTGATGAAAATCAAACTTTAAAGGTTTTTGTTTAGTTAGTTAATTATAGTTTTTTTTTTTTAAATTTAAGTGGATACTTTACATTTTTTTATTTATACATTTACCTTTTTTCAGGTCAAAAGCAAGTTTGAGATGGATCTGGACAAAATTTTGATACCTAAGAATAAATCTCATGTATACCTGCTTACTTAAGTATGATATAATGCAATTGCATTAATTCATTCTATATTAATATGTTTAATGTTTTATGTTTTTTAGGTTGATCCTAGAGGAAAAACAAATGTTTTTTCTTCTGAACCGAGTCTGTCTTCCATAGTTGTTTCTGATGTGAGTATTTTCTGATTGAATATGTTTTTCAATAATGATACTTACTTATGTATTCATTTACCTGTTTAGGCCATGCCGAAATCTAAAGTTGATGTTGGTCAATCTGTCTTACCGATAAAGAAGAAGGTATTGTATCATATATAACTTTTTTACATTTTTTTATTTGTTATACAAACATCTAATTATTATTTCTTTGAACTTATTAGGCCATTCGGAAATCTAAAGCTGTTATGTTGGTGTCTGACGAGTCTGATATCGCTCATCGTACACGTTCAAAGTCTATAAAGAAAAATGAATCCGTGGTTGTTGATAGCATGACGGCTGCTGAAACCACACCTGTTAGCCGTAAACGTTCTAGATTGAAAAGGTCCAAAACAGTTTCATTCATCGAGTTCACCAAAGTCGCTGAAAACAGAATGGTATGTGTTTTCATATGATTGCATTTCATATATTTTATTCAAATAATAAGCATATGTTATACATGAGTTTGATAATTAATTTTTTTTGTTACTTCTCAGCGTTTACCGTCTGCTGTTTCCAATGAGTTGGCTCTTTCTGTTGACAGCCTCCGTGATATTTCGATCCAAAACCTTAGATGTGAGCTAACAAATATGAAGACGATCGCGGAAAAGAATGGAGATGGTTACAGGTAAGGTTTTTCAAAGTGGTCGGCTTTCTTGAAATCAATTCACATCTAGTTCGGTGCAACTCTTTTCTTTAAGTACGTCAAGTCTTCGCAGCTTTTGAGTTGGCCAAAGTTGTACACAAGACGACAAAGAAAAGAGGCCGTGCGTGACTGTTGGCATTTGTGGTTGTTAGTTGGTGTTGTATACATTTTGGTGATCTGGTGGTTCGTTATGTTTTTTTGACCCTTGGTGGTTATTAGTTAATAGTGGGTTGACAGTTGTTTGCATAGTTTCTACTTGATATTCGTATGCTCCAAGGTGGATGGTCAGTTATGTTTTTGTTTAGACAATTAGCAATTAAACAATGATATTTTATAAGAAAGTTTAGAAGTTGTTTTTTGTTTTAATTTAGAACATAACTAGAAAAGTAACCCGCCGCGATGCGGCGGGGACTAAATTTGTATTTATGTTTGGCGTGCATATAAGGAACTCAGGTTCCCAACTCTTTAATCTGTAAAAGGAATAAAGTTTTTATTAAGTGATGTAATGAATACAGTAATATGTATGCTACAAATGTAAAAGAATGAAGTTCATACTTCATGCAGAGCTAATAAACTAAAACACCAACTCCCAAAACCAAAAAAGAATCATATTTGCAACTTTGCATGCACTGTTTGCTGCAGTTAAGTTTACAAAGGTTCATGTATATTACCCGTGAACCTGATGATATACGGAGGCCCCTGAATGTAGGCTCACTGTGTAACGCTCCGCGTTTTCATGACCTTCCTAATGTAGAAATCGAGTCTTAAAAATCTATTTTTAGAAGCTTGCCCCTTGCAAAATTATAATCCGTCGTATCGTCGAAAATCTTTTATCTCTATTTTTATTCGTTATAAATATGGTTAACTTATCATTGTTTAATTAATTAAATTTGCAATTTAAAAAATTTATTATTATTATTTTTTTTTCATAAACTAAGTTAGGCTCGTTAAAATTTTAGAGTTAGTAAACTAACCTAGTTAGTTTAACGACGAAGTTGGTTCTTTGAAATCATATCATAAACTTGGATTAATTAAACCACAGGGATTGTTTGTGCCAATTTCTAAACTAGTAGACCTGTTACAACAAATAAATAAGTCTTGCCCTAATATTTTTTTGGATCAGCCGCATATAAAACACTGAACTCCTCCATCTTCTACATGACAAACCCTAGACAAGCATCCCCCATCTCCCTCACCTCTCTCTCTCGCTCCTGCTCCGATGAAAGTACGCCGCCGCTCACGCCGGCGGCGGTTGATTAGGGCGGTGGTAACTTCGAGCAACAGCACAACACCCGACCATGGGCAACCACCTCCACTCTCCCTCTCCTGCCTCTTCGATGAGTGACAAAAATGACAGCGCCGCTGGAAGCGGCAGCGGCGGTGGGTGTCTGGGTCTGGCAGATTCGCGATGATGGTGGTGGTGACTACTTCTGTTTCGGGTTCACGCCAAATCTCGGCAGGTCCAATTCAGGTTCGAGTTCTGGTTTGGATTTTAGTCTCGGTTCAGTTGATGTCTCGTTCAGGTCTGAGTTCGGTTCCGACTGTTTCAGTTTTGGTTCCGTCGGTTTCGGTGTTCTTTCGAACACGAGATTCGGGTTTTGGTTTGGGGTTCAGTCAAAGCTGAGCAGTTCGGTTCAACAGGATTAGTTTCAGCTGGGCTAGTTTTGATTTCTTTCGGGTCAGAATTAAGAGGTGCTCGGTTCAGATGGTCGGTTCGGGTCAGCTGGTTCGCGTCTCGGTTCAGCTTTGGGTCTCGGCTCGGTCCAGTTTTGGGACTCGACTCGGTTCAGTGTTGTAGTTCAAGTGTAGCTCGGATCAGTGGTCGGATTTCATTGATTGAGATGACGGCTCGGGTCACGGTCCGGTTCGGATTCGGTCAAAATTCGGGTCAAAGCTGGTCAAACTTGGTCAGACAATCAAATCGGTCAGATTCAATGTTCGGTAAATTCTAACGCCTCGAAATTCGTCGTATTATTTATGTTAACGATATTTTATAAACGCGAGCCGCAGTGTTTTAAATGACGCGAATAATAGTTATATTGTTTTAGATTTAGCTATTGTTTTAAATCGCGGAACTGTATATTGCATAATTTGTAAACTTAATAGAAGAATATTTATACATACATATATATATATTTATATTGTTTGGTTGTTGTTTATTGAACTTTGAACAGGTAAATCGACAACTTGTGTTGTCGGGACCGTCCAAAAACAAAGGAAACTCTGCCCGTTTTTCGTAAAATTTCATGAAACGAAACAATAATTTTTATAAAACGAAACCTATCAATTTCTATAAAATAGATATAAATATATATTTATTTTGACGCCATGTCCACATTACTCTGTATAGACTTGATTTATAATTTTTACACAAACTATATAAAAAATATATATATATATATCAGCTAGTTAAACTCTAAATTCCAATTCAACCCTTCGTCGTAATCTCGGTTTCTCTTACACCTTCGTTTGCCCATATAGGGTGACCTTGGTGTTCTATCCTCCTAATCTCGTACACTCGTCAACACTAGGATAATCGGAAGACTTAGCAATTTTGTGAGTATACTCGATCCCATTTTTATTTTAAACACTTTTGGGTGCAACATGTATTCTATGTGAAAACACTAAATACTTGAAACTTTTGAATCATATTCTATCCACATGTAAACATGTTCAACTCCCGCTAGACTTTTGGGAGCTATTCTATGAACGATTTGATGCTTGTTAATCTCATATGCTATGTAAACGATTAGTGTCTATATGCTCGTTAACTTTGTACAAGCCCACCGTAACAATTATAGTACTATGCATATGCTATAGGTTGTAACGCCCCTCCCGCTATTCTTTTGGGTATTGTTAAGTTTATTCTATTTTACCTCCCGCTAAACTCTTGGGATAGACTATGTTAATTGCGTTGTATTCTAGGGTTTGAACATACAGTGACACTAGCTCAGCGTATTAGTAACTTGCATCATGTCATTTTATTCATGTTGGATATGAGCACGTTAAACTAATTTATTATATTATGCTATGTATCAAATTTGTATACTCGCCAACATTTTTTTGTTGATTTTATTTTAATACATGTTGTAGGTTGATAGTCAAGATGATGAAGGAATCAAGTTAGGATGGACTAGATACTCATTTTAATAATAAACCATGTTTGTTGCAATTTGTCTTTACTTGAAACAATGTATTTGAATTTAGTTATTGATGAAATTTAATTTAATCTATATTGTCACAATAGTGTTATGATGCTTTTGAGCGATTTGTTCGTCTCATCCCGATGTTTCCGCCATCGGTTGGGGTGTGACACACTGTATGTATTCCAAGCGCCTTCAAAGGCTTGCGCACAGCGCGTACCTGCAAATAGCTGTGTAGTTACATGACTATAAAGTATAAACCAAATGGTTCATAAACACAATGGATCGGCATTTATGTTTCTAGTAAATAAACAATTATAAACAAGCTTCAGTTTAAATAAGGATACCTGTGCTGCTTTCTCTTGTGATGGCACAATGAATAAAAGATAAGGGCTGGTAAAAGATACACCTTCTTTTTCCTTTTTTGTTATGGTATCGGTTGCCGTTGATCCTACCCAAGCAATGTTTCCATGGTAGCATGTCCGCTCGTCTCCAACACATGTTTACCACTTGAATAACATCTCCAATACTCAAACCCCCATGAATCAAATAACAAATGGGTAAATAAACGTGCAGCTAGAAACATGTAGCTTGACTACGTATCATAATATCATTTTAACTAAATGCATTAGATACACACTTAGTTGCATGTTAAAAGCATAAAGTTTATTTTAGCGCACCAAACCCCTCAAAGCCTATTTCTAAGCTATGTAAAGGATATTTAAGGTGTGTTTAACTTATGGTCATGTTCCGGTATGTCTGTTCCAGTACGAATCGTCATACTTTCGCAGTTTGTCAAGTTTAGTCCCTGTAAGCGAACTAACTTGTTTTTGCCATACCAAAGCCTTCAAAACTTATTTCTAAGTTATGTAAGGGTTATTTAAGGTATGTTAAGTATAAGTTGATGTTCCAGAGTATTTGTCGCGTTAAACTGAGTACGTTTACGCACCAGTTTGCGTATAACTCTCCAGAAAGTGATATAGAGTTTGAAATTACATAAAAGTCAAAACATGAAAAATGTAAAACACAACCAAACAAACATTGTGATCAAATAACATTGTTTTATTGATAATTGTACTGGTCACAATGATTACAAGCACAGATGTTACAGTCTCCCCTACTTGTGGAAATTTCGTCCCGAAATTTATTTAGAGGAAACTCGTGGAAAAAGATGTGGATACTTTGCCTTCATTTGATCTTCGCATTCCCAAGTAAACTCAGGTCCACGTTTAGCTTCCCAGGGAACTTTGACCAAAGGAATGCGCTTGCGTTTAAGCCACTTGACTTCACGTTCCATAATTTCCACTGGCTTCTCAACAAATTTCAGTGTTTTGCCAACACGAATTTCGTCAAGCGGTATGTGGAGGTTCTCATCAGCTAAACACCTCTTGAGATTGGACACGTGAAAAGTTGGATGAACATTTCCAAGTTCAGGAGGTAACTCAAGTCTGTAGGCTACCTTACCGATTCTTTCGACGATCTTGAATGGTCCAACGTATCTAGGTGCAAGTTTTCCTTTCTTTCCAAATCTGATCACACCTTTCCAAGGTGAGACCTTAAGTAATACTCGATCACCGACTTGAAATTCCAAGGGTTTGCGTTTTGGATCCGCGTAACTCTTTTGACGGCTCATAGCTGTCTGAAGGTTATCGCGAACTTTCTTGACCTTGTCAGTTGTCTCTAAAATGAGGGCAGGTCCAGTAAGTTGAGCCTCACCGATCTCATTCCAGCAGACTGGTGAACGCCATTTTCGACCATAGAGAGCCTCGAAAGGAGCCATTTTGATGCTGGTGTGATAACTGTTGTTGTAGGAGAATTCAATCAACTTAAGATGTGAATCCCAACTACCACCAAAATCGATCACACAAGCTCTAAGCATATCCTCCAGAGTCTGGATTGTTCTTTCAGATTGACCATCCGTTTACGGATGATAAGCTGTGCTCAGATTAAGTTGGGTCCCCATAGCAGATTGCATGGTTCTCCAAAAATGAGAAGTGAAACGAGCATCTCTGTCAGAAATGATGTTCAAAGGAACACCATGTCGAGCTACAATTTCATCCACATAGATTTTAGCAAGTCTGTCAGCAGGAAAGTCCTCACGGATTGGCAAGAAATGTGCTGACTTTGTAAGACGATCAACGACTACCCAGATGGCATCATGACCTTTCTTTGTGCGTGGAAGTTTGGTAACAAGATCCATAGTGATGTTTTCCCATTTCCAAACTGGGATCTCTGGTTGCACCAATAAACCAGAAGGACGTTGATGTTCAGCCTTAACCTTTAGACAAGTAAGGCATTTTGATACGTATAAGGCAATGTCTTTCTTCATACCAGGCCACCAATAGTGAATACGAAGATCCTTATACATCTTATCTGAGCCCGGATGAATAGAATAACGAGACTTATGGGCTTCATCCATAAGCAAGGTATGAAGATCATCCTGGCTTGGGACCCACAAATGGTCCATGAAGTAATATGATCCATTGTCCTTCAGTTCCAGAGCAGGTGTTATGTGATAGGGAAATTCCTTATCCATTAAACCTTGTGAAACACAAGATTGTTGAACCTGAGAAATGCGTGCTTGGATATCAGATCAAGCTTGAATAACAGATTGAACGCGTACACAATGAAGCTTAGTACGTTCCTTACGACTCAATGCATCGGCCACGACATTCGCCTTACCAGGATGGTAGCGAATTTCGCAGTCATAGTCGTTTAGGAGCTCAACCCAACGTCGTTGTCTCATGTTGTGTTCTTTCTGGCTGAAGATATGCTGAAGACTTTTGTGGTCTGTGAAAACCACACATTTTGTACCGTACAAATAGTGTCTCCAGATCTTTAGAGCGAAAACAACTGCACCCAACTCAAGATCATGAGTGGTGTAGTTCCTCTCATGTATCTTCAACTGTCTCGATGCGTATGCTATGACTTTGTTCTTTTGCATTAGAACACAGCCAAGGCCCAGTTTAGATGCATCGCAATAAACGACGAAATCATCATCACCCTCAGGCAATGATAGTACAGGCGCATCGCAAAGCTTCTGCTTCAAGTTTTGAAAAGCTTTCTCTTGTTTGAATCCCCAATCAAAGGGTTTATTCTTCTGAGTTAGAGCAGTTAGAGGAACTGCAATCTTTGAGAAGTTTTCAATGAAGCGGCGGTAATAACCCGCTAGACCAAGAAAAGAACGAACTTCAGTAGGAGTAGTAGGCGTATCCCAATCCTTAATCGCACTGATCTTGGAGGGATCTACATGAATACCTCGTTCGTTGATAATATGCCCCAAAAATTGAACTTCTTTAAGCCAAAATTCGCACTTGGAGAATTTGGCGAAAAGTTGCTCTTTCTTTAGGAGTTCCAGAGTAAGACGAAGATGTTGTTCGTGTTCAGCTAACGTCTTAGAGTAAATCAAGATGTCGTCAATAAAAACAATGACGAAAAGATCCAAATAAGGTTTGCAGACCCTATTCATTAAGTCCATGAAAACAGCAGGAGCATTAGTCAAACCGAATGGCATGACTGTGAACTCATAATGCCCATACCGAGTACGGAACGCTGTCTTGGGAATATCTTCTTCATGCACCCGAAGTTGATGATACCCAGAACGTAGATCAATCTTCGAAAAATAAGAAGCGCCCTGTAACTGATCAAAGAGATCATCGATGCGAGGTAGGGGATATCGATTCTTGATGGTAAGCTTGTTAAGCTCACGGTAATCGATACACATCCTAAAGGATCCATCCTTCTTCTTGACAAAAAGAACAGGAGCACCCCAAGGTGAAAAGCTAGGATGGATAAAACCTTTGTCAGAGAGTTCCTGCAGCTGCTTAGACAACTCTTGCATCTCCGATGGTGCAAGACGGTATGGAGCTCTGGCAATTGGGTTTGCACCAGGTACGAGATCAATACGGAACTCGACTTGGCGTGCTGGGGGTAGACCAGGTAACTCTTCAGGGAAAACTTCAGAATAATCCCGAACGTCAGGAATATCTGAAATAGACTTACCCTTGCCTTTATCTGCTGTGACATGTGCCAGGAAGGCCACGTAGTTCTTCCGTAGATATTTCCGAGCTTTAAAACAAGACATGAGCTTGAGGCCACCAGATGGTTTCTCACCTTGAACCTGTAGGATCTCGCCTATCGAAAGCGGCACACGAACGATCTTCTCGAAACAAACTACCTCTGCGTGATGCTTGGATAACTAATCCATACCCACAATGACGTCGAAGCTTCCAAGTTGCATTGGCGTGAGGTCGATAGGAAAAAGATGATCGTTAAGGTTCAACTGGCAGTTGCGAAGAACAGAATCAAGAATAATGGGTCACCACTAGCAACCTCTACTGTCAAAGATTTACTTAGTTTCGTTCTAGACACGCGAAGCATTGGCTCAAAAGACAAAGACACAAAACTCTTATCGGCACCCAAATCAAAGAGAACAGATGCAGGCTGATTATTAATAAAGAACGTACCGTTCACCACATTATCGTCCGCCTGTGCCTCTTGGGCATTCATGTTAAAGGCTCGGCCTCGAGCCGGAGCCTGATTCGGATTCTGGTTGGCTAGCCTTGGGCACCGGTTCCTGTAGTGGGTCAGATCCCCACAATTGTAGCACGAACCAGGAGGAAAATAAGGTCGTGCAGCTTGGCCTTGTTGCTGAGCAAGAGGCTGAGCAACTTGTTGAGCTTGGTTCTGAACTGCCTGGTTCTGGTTAACAGGAATGCGGCAGTTGACAGCAAGATGACCAGATCTTCCGCAGTTGGAGCACTGACGACACTGGAGATGTGGTTGGTGATGGCCGTTACACCTGTTGCACAAAGGTGCATTGCCAAAATAAGGCTTCTTGGCAGGTGGTTGCGCAGGCTGATTTGGTGCAGCTTGAGCCTGTGCAGTAACAGCATAGTTTTGGGAAGCCTTTCGCTTCCTAGACCCTCCAGAATTCTTTCCCTTTTTGTTTTGACCTTTCTTGCTATCACCCTTATCAGCCGATTGTTTCTTGTCCTTGTCACCCTTCCTGTGCAACTTACCCTTCCGAATCTGCGACTCAGTCAATGTCGCAGATAACTCGATCGCCTGACGGAGTGTGGCAGGGTTACTACCAGTAAGGATGTCTTGTACTGAGTCAGGTAGGCCGTCGATGTACCTTTCGATAGCCTTGTCGAGTGGGGTAACCATAGTCGGGCAAAGCAGACTCAACTCTTCAAACCTGTCAGTATACGCCCTGTGCTCACCACTATCTTGTTTCAAAATATCAAACTCTTTCTCCAACGCTCGCTGCTCATGACGAGGACAGAATTCCCTCATCATAAGAGCTCTTAGTTCAGCCCATGTCTGTGCCAAAGCAATCTCAGCACCCCTATCTCTCATAACCCCGTTCCACCATGTCAAAGCCCTCTTCTGAAATACGCTTGAAGCAAACTTGACTTTGCGATTGTCCGGGCACTGCACGTGGCGGAAAGTATTCTCAATGCTCTCAAACCACTGAAGAAGCCCAGTCGCCCCTTCAGAACCACTAAACTTGAGTGGTTTAGCCGAGTTAAAATCCTTGTATTTGCATAGAACATTGTTGTTGTTGGCTTGGTTCATTTGAGCAATGAAAACTGGGAATTGAGCAGCCATCTGCTGCGCAATAATTTCTGCCAGTTCGGCAGTTGCTATCTGATTTTCGCGTGGAGGAGGCATTCTAAAATAGGAAAACATGAAAGGAAACGAGTGAGATGTTTGGATGAAGAGGATGAGATGAAACAAAATCAACAAAGCAAAGATGGTGGTCATTCGTCCGTATCACAAAGCAAACAAATGACACACAGTGACTAATCAAAGTAAATGGGTCAAAAATAATGTATTATGAAGACATGCTCGCCTATAAGTGAACACTCATCCCAAGAATTCCCAGGTAAGCACAACTGGTCTCGCGTCTGATGAGATATATACAAAGTGCTTGCCTAGACAGAAAACCCAGAATACAGGCATTCACTCTTCCAGTTTGCACGTGTTCACATTATTTAAAACCCAAAACCTTGACGAGATTTTGAAAATTTGAAGGCACAAGGCCAGAAATTTTAGTTAAACTGGAAGGGTTCAAAACCTTACAAAAGAGGGTTCAAAACCTTGTAATATTTTATTCAAAAACAGATGATTGTTTTTCAAAAATCGTTTCGGAAAAAATTTTGGTTCTTGTTTTGTTAATCACCTAAGGATAGGTGATGTACATGTTTTAAGATCTAAACACAAGATAACTTGTGTTAGGGTCCTAGAAAGGTTATAGTCTAGGTCAAAGCATTACTAATAACCTAATTCCCTATAACCATTGGCTCTGATACCAACTCTTCTGTCACACCCCGACCGCGTATAACAACGAACCGCGGCGGAAACGCCGGGGAGTGATCGCGACAGAATTAATTGTTTCAAATCCATGGCAAACAAAGTTGTATTTTATTTATTAAACAAGAGTTACATTGTCTTCACATAGGAAATACAGAGTTTATGACATAATTAAACAAAGTCTATCATCGTTTTTAGTCTCTAAGGCACAGGTCCGCCCTAGTGTCCTGATCAACATCCTATGGAAAAGCTCCTGAAAACACATGTGAAAATAGGTACGTCAGCATAAAAATGCCTGTGAGATACATAGGTTTGTGAAAATAAGATTCATGACTTACGTTTGAGAAAATGTTTAGTCATGAACCTTGTAATTTGATTTGTTTTGTAAATCTCTTGAAAACAATAAGTTCAGTTGATATGTATAAATAAGAGAATACTGTATGGTTAAACGAATAACCACGTAAAATGAGTTGTATAAAATAAGCTGTGCTGTAAACCAAAGTCTTGTGAAAACATGTTACTAGTATAAAATGTATAAGCCCAACATGAATGATTTAAATAACGCTATGATATGTAATATAATACAAACATTTATATATAGGAAGTACCAGCGGCGTATCCACCATGATTGTATCATATTACTCACATATCGTCATTTAAGTCACTTAAACAAACCACCAATGTATAAAGTCTATGTTTAAACCAATAGTCAAAAGTCCTTGTATAAACCATATCAAAAGTTTATAAGTCCAAAAGTAGTCAAGTAATGTGTATCAAATGTTATGTATGGTAAGTAAAATAAGACTACTTAAACCATAAGTAAAAATGTACAAAACAAAGTATTGAAGTAAAACTTGGTTTAAATCAAAGTTATGTTCTGTGTAGTAAATGCATGCTATACTGATATAAACATTTATGTGGTAAGTTAACGCATACATTCAAGCCTTGAGACAGTCGGATAACCCTTTCAGTCAAGGTTATCAAAAGAAATGTTTTCGGATTCAGTCATTCCTTACATCCAAACAAACCCGAGATGTTAGGAATGGGATTTGTCAAGTCCTATGGTACCACTACTTACTCCCGAGCGGCGTAGCAAATGTTAATGAATGCAATAAAGACCCGTTTGTGCAAACCAAATGTCATAGCAGTTGTATACATGTCATATGAAAACAATGTACTAAGTATGCTAAGTTAACATACAAAGCAGAAAAGTCATGTAAATCAATGTGCTAGCATGCTATCAGTCAACATACATAGCAGAAATGTAATGTAAAACGATGTACTAAGTACGCACACAATGGGCATACATAGCATGAAATGTAATGAAATGAAATCATGTACTATAGTGTACTAACAAACATAGCAGGTATATGATGTGAAACAGGAAAGCATGAAAGTAACAAGTAGGCACATGTGTTTCACCCCAAAACAGTTTGGAAAACAGTAAAAGAGGGGTCTATGTACTCACTTGTGATTACTCAGTAGTCCTGGAGTGATAACCAAACAATGATAGAGATCACGGAATCAAACGGCACCTAATATAGGTAACTATGTTAATAAACCGGACCTAGATCGGAAGACTGGGTAGCATTAGGGTTTGTAAACCAAATGAGTGTAGGAACTCATATGATATGGTTTAACAAAGCCTACATACTAAATGAAACTTAACCTAAGTGTTATCGACCCATTACGACCCGTTTAGGTAGCTTATGCTACTTTAACGCGTCGTTCGCGTGAAACGCGTTCGGAACGCCTAACTAGCCCTATGACAAGTATTATATGCCTAAACATGTTACATAATCAGTTATGTGGCAAAAGTTTAGGTTACATATGCTAAATTACCAATTATGCATGAAAAGGGTATTCTGGTAATTTACCTAAGGCATATAAACTACCTATCATACAACTACTCAAACGATGTGACCATAGGGTATAACCTCGGAAGGTTATTCCCTACCTACTATGGTCACCTAATGTATTTGGTCGGATCCTAATGATCGACCAAATGGGTCGGGTTCGAAAGCATAAGCGACTGATCAAGTCGCTTACCCTTACGACCCTAGACAACGTGGTAATCAGTAGGCATAGTCCCAAAGGACTATAACCAACGTGATTACACTCACGTTGCGAAGTTCAAACGAACTTCGCATTGACCATAAACTGGTTAATGCAGAAAGTCAAACAAAGTTTGACTTTCAGACTCGAAAGACTCGAAAAGCAATAAAAGAACGAAAGAATACTTACGAAGGGTCCCCGAATGCTAATTTCGATCCGAGAATCTCAGGTATGAAACAATGGTTTCAACTTAGAGTTTCTAAGATCAAAATTCTAGTAAGTTTTGCAATGGGGTGATGGGGTATTTATAGTTTTCGGACCACCGTTGAGATCGTTTCATGTAAATGAGGGCACGATCAAGGCCGTACATGTGTTGGAATGTTGTGGTGCCTCAAAATGCTCACCACCATAAGAATTGGACACATGGCAAGGGGTTAGGGAGTGCAAAACAGCTGCAAACAGCTGTTAGAAACATTTAATCTGGTCAGGAAGGCTGAAGCGGCCCGCTTCAGGATCACACAAAGCTCAGGCGGGCCGCCTGGGCTTGTCTGATCTGCACAAACTTTCAGAAATGACAGTTTCAGCCCCTGCACGTGTTTAAGGCCTTTCCCGACACTTCTAAGTCCCGTAAAGCCAACTTTAAGGCCCTAAAATGATGCCTAAACATTGTGGACATGAAACATGCTCAAAAATATGCCGGGTGTTGGTTCGTTTGGTCGTACGAACGCGATGTTCGCTTAATTACGACGGAATGCGCACAAGCGCGAAAAACGATCCAAATGACGCGATGAATGGATTATTCTTATGGCGAACACTAAAATATAATATAGTCATGCTTACATAAATTTTTGGATGTCCGGATGTATTCAGAACGTAAGTTATGCGCGAAAATGCAAACTTGTGCACTTTTTGACACTTTTAGTCCCTGAATGACCCAAAAGTTTATTTTAGCACACCAAACCCCTCAAAGCCTATTTCTAAGCTATGTAAAGGATATTTAAGGTGTGTTTAACTTATGGTCATGTTCCGGTATGTCTGTTCCAGTACGAATCGTCATACTTTCGCAGTTTGTCAAGTTTAGTCCCTGTAAGCGAACTAACTTGTTTTTGCCATACCAAAGCCTTCAAAACTTATTTCTAAGTTATGTAAGGGTTATTTAAGGTATGTTAAGTATAAGTTGATGTTCCGGAGTATTTTTCGCGTTAAACTGAGTACGTTTACGCACCAGTTTGCGTATAACTCTCCAGAAAGTGATATAGAGTTTGAAATTACATAAAAGTCAAAACATGAAAAATGTAAAACACAACCAAACAAACATTGTGATCAAATAACATTGTTTTATTGATAATTGTACTGGTCACAATGATTACAAGCACAGATGTTACAACAACAATAGGTATTATTCTTAATTTTTAGAAAATGTTGATACCACAAGTTTTCTTTCACGTTTGTCTTATTACTTTGTGTGTAGTTATATATTAACATGTTTTATGTTTTCATGTTAGATTTCATTGGTTACGTGGTTGTTTGTTATAAGATTGAGGAGACTAACAAAAAAGATGGTACTAAAGGAAAACGCCTAAATCTTAAGCTTCAAGATCTCGAGTAATATAATTTTACAATATTTCTTTTCTGTTTATTAAATGGTTTTTACGTAATGATGTTAAACTTAGATTATTTTCTTATATTATTTTTTAGAGACGTTGAGGTTGATTTAACTCTTTGGGATGATTATGCTAAGGACATGTGTTCTTACATGGTTAGTAAAGATCGTGAACCGCATGTTGTCATTGCTGTTCATTTTGGTGCTGTTAAGACCTACAAAGGTATCTTATTAATTCTACGATTTGCTTTATACAATTAATATATATATATATACTCACACATGTTATCTATTACTTTTTGTAAACCAATTTTTTCATTTTTTATATTTGATGTATGCTTTATCTATGTTACTTAATAATAGGTAAATGGGGGATTTCCAACAATTTTGATGGTTCACGGCTTTTCATTAACGACAATTTTGATCAGATGCTGACATTCAAGGAAAAGTGAGCAAAGTTATTTTTTATAATTTTTTTAATTGTATCAACTATATTTTTTCTTTGTATTTTGTTGTTCATTTCACATTATGGTTTCTTCAATTAATTTTTTGTAGGTTTCTTGCAAAATTTGCTTCTTCAGCCGAGTCAAGTAGCCATGTTGGGTTGTATGTTATATGTTCTGTTGAAGATGAATTTATGAACATCGATGTTTTTTTCACCAATTGCTTATCTTGGCTCAATCATACAGGTTCTTTAAAACATTTTATATTTTATATTTTAACTACATAACAGAATGTTAATACGCTTTCATTTCTTTACCTATTTAAATTGCCAAAAAAGGTTGTTATTGTTGGAACTATCGTAGCAATTGGTTTTGATAAGATGTGGTATTATCATGGGTGTAACTATTGCAAGTCCAAAGTTGAGCAAAAGTTTGAAACGTACGATAAGGAGGATGGAACAAGTGATGTTAGAGATGAGAAGGTGTACCAATTTTCCAACAAGGATTGTCAAGGAAAAGATGTTTTCCCGATGTCCAGGTAAAATATATGTTATTCAAAATTCTGTTATTGTTGATTCAACAACTAACATTGTTTGTATTATCCGGTTTGTCTTTGTTTGTTAACTATGTAAATACGCTTTTAAGGTTTAAAATACCAATTCGGGTACAAGATTAAACCGGTACGGTTACACTTACATTGTTTAATCATGAGGCATTGAAGTTTGTTGGGAAAACTGCAAAGGAACTTATACAAATTCAGGACGAGGTAAATATAATAGAATGTTATAGTAGATAATTTTTTTTTACATATATATCTTGACCACACATGAGATATTGTCAATATAGATACTCAAGATAAATGAGGTACCCAGAGAATATCCTGTTGAGTTTGAGAGGTTGCTTAACCTCAAGTGTGCTTTCGTGATTAGAGTAACAGACTTTAATATTACAAATGCTGTTGAGAATTATGGTATATCAGTTGTTACCAATGATGCTGATATCTTGGATCAGCTAAACAAAAAATGGAAAATTGATCAAGTAAGGGATTGTTATATTAAACTTTTTTCACTTTTTTATTCCTTTAAATGAGGCTTACAGAAATTGTATTCTGATTTCAAATTTTTTACAGCTTGATGCCTCTGATTCATTTGCTATGAGTCAGTCTGATTTCCAAGATGCTGGTGGTGAAAGTGCAAAGGTTTGACCTTTAAAAACTATAATGATATAGAATTAAAAATGCTTTGGTTTTCATTTTTGTTTTTTTATAAAGGATGGTGTTTCCTACACCGGTGATAACGCAACACCTGTTTCAAAGGATCCTGTTGCTGACTTGAAGCAATCATCAGCCAATTTGAAGCGTAACCTTGGTGTTAGGATCTTAGTTTGATAAGATTGTGTTTGTTTAACTAAAATGAAGATGAATGATAAACAATTGCAACGGAATTATATGAATAAACTTTCAACACAATCAAAGAGAGAACGATTTTCAGCAAACATGTTTATAATAGAATTGAATGATTGTATTTAGTTACAATAATCAAAGCTACTGCATGCATGCACAAAGTCTCCCCCTCAGCCTGAGCTCACAATGGTTTGTTCGTACAGAATGACTTAGAGAAGAAGAGAGCTGATAGAACAGTACAGGGTACTGTTCTATTTATAGTACCGAACAAACCACTAAAGCATCTTTGCTGACGTCACCATGAAAGTGACATCTAACCTCCTAACAACTCACAACTACTGCCTATTACAAACACTGCTAGACTAAACTACTGATTATATCAATACAAAGAAATAAACTAAACTACTGCTTCTCATTCCACTGTTATACTCCTAGCAGTGCTTTGTATCTTCAGCAGTACTTGAACCATGACAGTGGATTGAGCATCAATGCTTTGTCTTCAACAGTCTTTAGGTCTTCATCAGTTGTTGAAGATCAGTAGTTGTTGTAGAAGGGCAGTACTTGGAAGTCATCAGATGTTAGACCACATTCAAGGAGGAAGACTGATGCATACACTGTTTTTTCTGAATCCACTGATCTGATCCAGTTTTGGCTTTATCAACTGTTCCTTTGGTAGGGTTCAATCCCAACAATCTCCCCCTGGAACAGATGATGCCAAAACTCTTCATTATTTTGGATTTTTATTGCCTCATCAATAATTCCCTGACTTGTCCTTTGAACTGTAATTCAAAGTCCATGGAATCTGTGTCACACCCCGACCACGTAGAACATACAAAACGTGGCGGAAATGTCGGGGAGTGTTGTAACAGAATTAATCGTTTCAAATCCATGGCAATTAAAGTTTCGTTTTATTAATCAATTATGAGAGTTTACATTGTTTAAACAAGAAACAAAGGGTACATAACATAAGTTAACTAGTTATTGTCTCGTTTTAAGTCGCTAATGCACGAGTCCATCCTAAATGTAGCATGTATCAACAATCATTGCAAAGCAGTACCTGAAACATGTGTAAAAACGAGGTCAGCAAAGAAATGCTGGCGAATACATTGGTTTTGTAGGAGTGTCGAAATCATGGCTAGTTTAGACGTTGCAATACTTTATTTAAAAACCTTGTTTAGAAAAGAGTATAATATTGCAACTTAATTAACCAACTCAAATCAAGCGGGTTATAATTTGTAAAACCTCGTAGCCATGACTCTTAACCCAAAAACATTTGTTTTAGTAAATTATTTGAAAACAATGATAAGTTCAGATGATATGTATAAATAAGAGAATAATGCATGATTAAATGAATAACCATGTAAAATGAGTTTGTATAAGATATGTTGTTTGTAACACAATGTCTTGTGAAAAGTATGTTATTTGTATAAATGTTATATATCTCAAACTGAAATGATTCAAATAACGTTACAGTATGTAATACCATACAAGCACTTATATATAGGAAGTACCAGCGGCGTATCCACCATGCTTGTATTATATTACACACGCATCGTTACTTAATCACTTAATCAAACTAAACCAAATCGATAGATAGATAGTACATTAAATATACCTTCGTTGTTTAAAAGAATAGATTTAGATAGTATAGTACAAGTATACTTCGGATTTATAGATAACATATCAAAATATGCTTTGGATGTGATAAATAACATATTAAAATATGTTTTTGTTTAGTAAATAACATATCAAAATATGCTTTGGATGTGATAAATATATGTTGGTTTGCACAATACCACACATGAGAGTATATCAAAATATACTTTAATAGTGTGATTTGAGAATTCAATCAGACCTAGTGCATCAAGATACACCTTTGAGACTATAGAAATACCACAAAGGCAATTCCTATTTGGATGGAGCAACAAATTGGTTTCAGACATTCCATGCCAACAGGAATGGGGTGTCAAATCCTATAGCGCTATATCATACTAACAATCGGTCTGGTGAACATAAAATAAGTACAATTCAACAATTTATTTTATGTTCTTTGAGAAAACAATGTTTAAATCATAGATAGTCATTCAATTTGTCAATAGATAAGTAATAACATGTATAATCAATTATACTTTTGGAAAACACGAAAATAACAGATAGGTACACATGCTTCACCCCAAAACAGTTTAGAAAACAGTAAAAGAGGGGAATAATGTACTCGCCTGAGAGTGCTTAGGAGTCTTGAACAACTACCAAGTAAGCTAGAGGAGTCCCGGAAATCAAACGGTACCTAATATAGGTAACTACATAAATAACCCGGACCTAAATCGGAAGACTGGGTAGCAGGAGGGTCTGTAAACCAAATGAGTGTAGGAACTCATATGATATGGTTTAACAAAGCCTACATACTAAATGAAACTTAACCTAAGTATTTACGACCCATTTCGACCCGTTTAGGTAGCTTATGCTACTTTAACGCGTCGTTCGCGTGAAACGCGTTCGGACCGTCTAACTAGTCCTATGACAAGTGTTATATGCCTAAACATGTTACATAATCAGTTATGTGACAAAAGTTTAGGTTACATATGCTTAATTACCAATTATACATGAAAAGGGTATTCTGGTAATTTACCTAAGGCATATAATCTTCCTATCATACAACTACTTAAACGATGTGACCATAGGGTATAACCTCGGAAGGTTATGCCCTATACTAGGGTCACCTAATGTATTTGGTCGGATCCTAATGATCGACCAAACTGGGTCGGGTTCGAAGGTATAGGCGATTTATTAGATCGCCTACCCTACGACCCTAGACAACGTGGTAATCAGTGGGCATAGTCCCAAGGGACTATGACCAACGTGATTACACTCACGTTGCGAAGTTCAAACGAACTTCGCATTGACCATTACTGGTCAACGCTGAAAGTCAAACAAAGTTTGACTTTCTGACTCGAAAAGCAGTAAAATAAGGAAAAGAACGAAAGAATACTTACGAAGGGTCCCCGAATGCTAAACTCGATTCAAAAATCTCAGGTATGAAACAAATGTTTCAACTTAGAGTTTCTCAAATCAAGTTTCTAGTGATTTTAGCAATGGGGGGTATGGGGTATTTATAGGAATACCCGAACCGTTAAGATCGTTTCATGGAAAACGTGCCTTAATCCCATCCGTACATGTGTTGAAATGTCATGGTGTTTAGGTGTTTAAATTCCATCCATACATGTGTTGAAATGTCATGGTACCAAAATTCCATCCTTATCCGCTGACTAAGCAAGTTTAGAATGTGTGGTTGTGAATTAAACAACGGCTAATACATCGAATCTGGTCCCGAATGCGAAAAACGAACCAAATGACGCGACGAATGGATTTTTCTTATGGCGAACACTAAAATAAAATATTTTAGTGCTTACATAAATTTTTGGATGTCCGGATGTATTCAGAACGTAAGTTATGCGCGAAAATGCAAACTTGTGCACTTTTTGACACTTTTAGTCCCTGAATGACCCAAAAGTTTATTTTAGCACACCGAACCCCTCAAAGCCTATTTCTAAGCTATGTAAAGGATATTTATGGTATGTTTAACTTATGGTCATGTTCCGGAATGTCTGTTACAGTTCAAATTGGCATACTTTCGCAGTTTGTCAACTTTAGTCCCTGTAAGCGATTTAACTTGATTTCACCACACCAAACCTTCCAAAACTTATATATAAGTTATGTAAAGGTTATTTAAGGTATGTTAAGCCTATTTCACTATTCCGGAGTGTTCATTGGATTAAACTGGTTATATTTACGCATCAGAGCGCGTATAACCCTCCAGAAAGCGATTTAAAGCTTAAAATCAAACAAGAGTTGATATGTGTAAAAGATACACATAATTTTACAAATCCTAAGTATGAAATATAATATTTCATTGGTTCGGTATTTGTTTGATGGCCGTGGAGGCACAGGTGTTACAGTCTCCCCTACTTTAGGAAATTTCGTCCCGAAATTTAATTCTAGAGGAAACTTGTGAATACAGCTGTGACGGTTTTACCTTCTAATAGATCCATTGAACCCTTAAGTAAAACTCTGGGCCATGTTAGGATTCTTAGCAAAGATGTCAACCCTCAAAGTGAAATCCTTGTAGTAACAAAACATGGAGTTTTGAACTATGGACAAAAGAACGTTTCTTATGAAGACTTATCATAGGAAACTATGTGTGTGATTGAGATCAGAATTGAGGAGTGTGAGAATAAATGACATTGGTCGAAGTCCAATACTTCTCCCGTATCATTACTCTTGTCACTATGAGTCTTAACACATGACAAAATTCCCTGTGGTTTCTGTGCACTGAATTCCATAATTATGTAGGCCTCCATAATTACGTAGTTCCTTGCACAGTCCGCACAGTTCATTTCATAATGCGTATGGGAAAAAAAAATCAATTGAATAAACATAAAGCGACCTGACTAGACCACAAAAGGGTCCTTTTAATTTGATCTACGAACGATCTTTTTAACTAGATCAACATATGATCTTCTTAACTAATCCGTCGTATGATCTCCTTAAATAGACCACTTAAGGGATCTTTGTATTTATATCATCACATGATATTTTTGATCAGATTTTCAAAATCAGTCTGTTTAACCAGACCATTCAAGAGGTCCAGTTTTAGGATAGTACTTTAAAACCCAAGGGACTTAACTACAACGTAGAAGTCCATTAAGGATTTAAGATAGTACCTTTTTGGAATATCCTACTACGAATCCTTCATATGAGATATGGAAGATTCTACGAGGATTTGGATGGATCACATAAAACACAAAACACATAAGAAAACACATATGCACAAAAATTAGTTAACTTGATTCTTTAATTTGTTGTCTTTGAGCATGGATAATTAAAGCACACCAGGAATCCAATCCGTGGATTTCATTTGGTACTTTAATCATTTTTAAGAATCTATCTATGAAGATAGAAAGATCTTAATAAGAATTCGGCTTTGTCCTTATTGAATCGTAATGTACATATTGAATCATACAAAGAATTCAATTAAGGGCTCCGATTTGAGTGATATTCATCCACAAGGATCTGATTATAAGGATAGAAAGATCCTTCATGGATTTTGGAATTTGTGTAACGAAAGGTGATTCGACACCTTGCACTAGGCGTGTTTAAGTCGATACACAAGGTAGAAAATTCATGAGGTTGAGACGCTAGATATGCCAAGGCGACATATGAAGCAGAACTTGAAGGTTAAGCAGCAACAGGGTTTTCAACTGCTTTGCTTTGAACAGCAAAGCGACACATGTTAACCAAATGTCTCCATCGTCCACCGTGGGTACATTTGTAACAGGGTATTTGATTTAGATGATGACGGTTACATTGATTTCTCCAAGGAGTGGTTCCCTTGCACGGCTTCATTCCTGAGCTGACTCATGGTGATAGCTAAATCAACGGTCTTCTGGAGTACGACGCCTATTTGTTGGGCAATTGTAGCACCTGGTCCGGATACTCGAGTCTTGTTGCGATGAAGAGACACCATGAAGAAAATAGGAGATATGGGAGGGAACAAGGGAAATGAACACAGAATGCATAGAAAAAAATCGCGATCATTTGTTTGTTACCTAAAGCAAACAAATGAGATAATGACTAATCAAAGTAAATAGGTCAAAAATAATGTATCGCGAAGACATGCTCTCCTATAAGTGAACACTCATCCCAAGAATTCCCAGGTAAGCACAACTGGTCTCGCGTCTGATGAGATGTATACGAAGTGCTTGCCTAGACAGAAAACCCAGAATACAGGCATTCACCCTTCCAGTTTGCACGTGTTCACATTATTTAAAACCCAAAACCTTGACGAGAATTTGAAAATTCAAAGGGGTTCAAAACCTTATAACAGAGGGTTCAAAACCTTATAACAGAGGGTTCAAAACCTTGCAATAAATCATCCTAGAACAGATGATTAGTTTTCAAAGCGGTTTTGAAAATTATGTTCTTGTTGTGGTCGTCACCTAAGGATAGGTGACAGTATTGTTTTATGACTAAACGCAAGTAAACTCGCGTTAGGGTCCTAGAAAGGTTATAGACTAGGTCAAAGCATTACTAATAACCTAATTCCCTATAACCATTGGCTCTGATACCAACTTTTCTGTCACACCCCGACCACGTAGAACATACAAAACGTGGCGGAAATGTCGGGGAGTGTTGTAACAGAATTAATCGTTTCAAATCCATGGCAATTAAAGTTTCGTTTTATTAATCAATTATGAGAGTTTACATTGTTTAAACAAGAAACAAAGGGTACATAACATAAGTTAACTAGTTATTGTCTCGTTTTAAGTCGCTAAGGCACGAGTCCATCCTAAATGTAGCATGTATCAACAATCATTGCAAAGCAGTACCTGAAACATGTGTAAAAACGAGGTCAGCAAAGAAATGCTGGCGAATACATTGGTTTTGTAGGAGTGTCGAAATCATGGCTAGTTTAGACGTTGCAATACTTTATTTAAAAACCTTGTTTAGAAAAGAGTATAATATTGCAACTTAATTAACCAACTCAAATCAAGCGGGTTATAATTTGTAAAACCTCGTAGCCATGACTCTTAACCCAAAAACATTTGTTTTAGTAAATTATTTGAAAACAATGATAAGTTCAGATGATATGTATAAATAAGAGAATAATGCATGATTAAATGAATAACCATGTAAAATGAGTTTGTATAAGATATGTTGTTTGTAACACAATGTCTTGTGAAAAGTATGTTATTTGTATAAATGTTATATATCTCAAACTGAAATGATTCAAATAACGTTACAGTATGTAATACCATACAAGCACTTATATATAGGAAGTACCAGCGGCGTATCCACCATGCTTGTATTATATTACACACGCATCGTTACTTAATCACTTAATCAAACTAAACCAAATCGATAGATAGATAGTACATTAAATATACCTTCGTTGTTTAAAAGAATAGATTTAGATAGTATAGTACAAGTATACTTCGGATTTATAGATAACATATCAAAATATGCTTTGGATGTGATAAATAACATATTAAAATATGTTTTTGTTTAGTAAATAACATATCAAAATATGCTTTGGATGTGATAAATATATGTTGGTTTGCACAATACCACACATGAGAGTATATCAAAATATACTTTAATAGTGTGATTTGAGAATTCAATCAGACCTAGTGCATCAAGATACACCTTTGAGACTATAGAAATACCACAAAGGCAATTCCTATTTGGATGGAGCAACAAATTGGTTTCAGACATTCCATGCCAACAGGAATGGGGTGTCAAATCCTATAGCGCTATATCATACTAACAATCGGTCTGGTGAACATAAAATAAGTACAATTCAACAATTTATTTTATGTTCTTTGAGAAAACAATGTTTAAATCATAGATAGTCATTCAATTTGTCAATAGATAAGTAATAACATGTATAATCAATTATACTTTTGGAAAACACGAAAATAACAGATAGGTACACATGCTTCACCCCAAAACAGTTTAGAAAACAGTAAAAGAGGGGAATAATGTACTCGCCTGAGAGTGCTTAGGAGTCTTGAACAACTACCAAGTAAGCTAGAGGAGTCCCGGAAATCAAACGGTACCTAATATAGGTAACTACATAAATAACCCGGACCTAAATCGGAAGACTGGGTAGCAGGAGGGTCTGTAAACCAAATGAGTGTAGGAACTCATATGATATGGTTTAACAAAGCCTACATACTAAATGAAACTTAACCTAAGTATTTACGACCCATTTCGACCCGTTTAGGTAGCTTATGCTACTTTAACGCGTCGTTCGCGTGAAACGCGTTCGGACCGCCTAACTAGTCCTATGACAAGTGTTATATGCCTAAACATGTTACATAATCAGTTATGTGACAAAAGTTTAGGTTACATATGCTTAATTACCAATTATACATGAAAAGGGTATTCTGGTAATTTACCTAAGGCATATAATCTTCCTATCATACAACTACTTAAACGATGTGACCATAGGGTATAACCTCGGAAGGTTATGCCCTATACTAGGGTCACCTAATGTATTTGGTCGGATCCTAATGATCGACCAAACTGGGTCGGGTTCGAAGGTATAGGCGATTTATTAGATCGCCTACCCTACGACCCTAGACAACGTGGTAATCAGTGGGCATAGTCCCAAGGGACTATGACCAACGTGATTACACTCACGTTGCGAAGTTCAAACGAACTTCGCATTGACCATTACTGGTCAACGCTGAAAGTCAAACAAAGTTTGACTTTCTGACTCGAAAAGCAGTAAAATAAGGAAAAGAACGAAAGAATACTTACGAAGGGTCCCCGAATGCTAAACTCGATTCAAAAATCTCAGGTATGAAACAAATGTTTCAACTTAGAGTTTCTCAAATCAAGTTTCTAGTGATTTTAGCAATGGGGGGTATGGGGTATTTATAGGAATACCCGAACCGTTAAGATCGTTTCATGGAAAACGTGCCTTAATCCCATCCGTACATGTGTTGAAATGTCATGGTGTTTAGGTGTTTAAATTCCATCCATACATGTGTTGAAATGTCATGGTACCAAAATTCCATCCTTATCCGCTGACTAAGCAAGTTTAGAATGTGTGGTTGTGAATTAAACAACGGCTAATACATCGAATCTGGTCCCGAATGCGAAAAACGAACCAAATGACGCGACGAATGGATTTTTCTTATGGCGAACACTAAAATAAAATATTTTAGTGCTTACATAAATTTTTGGATGTCCGGATGTATTCAGAACGTAAGTTATGCGCGAAAATGCAAACTTGTGCACTTTTTGACACTTTTAGTCCCTGAATGACCCAAAAGTTTATTTTAGCACACCGAACCCCTCAAAGCCTATTTCTAAGCTATGTAAAGGATATTTATGGTATGTTTAACTTATGGTCATGTTCCGGAATGTCTGTTACAGTTCAAATTGGCATACTTTCGCAGTTTGTCAACTTTAGTCCCTGTAAGCGATTTAACTTGATTTCACCACACCAAACCTTCCAAAACTTATATATAAGTTATGTAAAGGTTATTTAAGGTATGTTAAGCCTATTTCACTATTCCGGAGTGTTCGTTGGATTAAACTGGTTATATTTACGCATCAGAGCGCGTATAACCCTCCAGAAAGCGATTTAAAGCTTAAAATCAAACAAGAGTTGATATGTGTAAAAGATACACATAATTTTACAAATCCTTAGTATGAAATATAATATTTCATTGGTTCGGTATTTGTTTGATGGCCGTGGAGGCACAGGTGTTACAATCTGTATCATCCTCATCCCTTCACAGTGGAAGCTCAAGGAGATCCTGCAGATCTTCAACACCCAGGCCAAGTGCTTGTTCCCTTGATATGTGCTTCACCTCACCATTGGATTTAAGCAGAGTCAATACGTGGGTCTGTTTATCAGACTTCCACTTTAGTATCTTTGAATCCAATGGGTTTCTTGGGAGAGTTTTTATTGCTGATGAGTTTGGAGATTGAGGCCTGGTGATGACAACTTTGGAAGGATCTTGGGATTGTGTTGAGCCTTGATTTTCTACCATAAGTGTCTGAAGAACCATCTTTATGATATATTCTTCTGAAGCCTGGTCTTCTTTTGATACTGCTGCATCCATCTGCTTTTGATTCCTTCTTTGATAATAGATGGCAGCAGTTGGAACAATGGGTCTCCTGATTTGTAACTTCTGTTTTCTGACTGGAACCACTGCTTCTGGATAACCAGGCTTTTGAGGAAGTGGGATCTCTTTTCCTCAACTCTTCCAACTTTTTGTAAGTGGCTAACACTTTATCCTCTGACCACCTTGTTACTTGGTTCTTTGACCCATAATCAACAGTTATCAATTCTTCTTTCATTCTTTTCAGCATTAGGGTCTTTTCTGGTACATTTTTCTTGTACTTGGCCCATACTGGAGGAGTCTGCTTTACCTTGTTTTTAATCATTTCTTGAATTCTGGCTATTTCCTTTTCTAGCTCACTGATGGTCCATTCCTTGTACTGGTGCTTTTCTGCCCTGTACTTCTTGTATGCCATGATATATTCAAGATAGTCTTTCCTCATAATTTCATCATCTCTTTCAGACAGTTTTTGACAAAGGTCTTTTGAGAACTGTTCTAAAGTTCTGACCTTGGTGAGCAGGTATTGCAGATTTCTCTGAATCTCTTTATCAGACTTTCCCTCTGTATCTCTTTTAGATATATCTTCTGCTTATTGAGCTTTTATTTTGAGATACTCTTCAATGTTTCTTGGGAAAGGATAACCTTGAATGGAAGGAAGTTTTCTTTTTGCAGGGTCATATTCAGAGTAAAATGATTTTATCTCCTCTTTGACTGCTGGAAGATCCAATGGGTATTGTAATCCCATAGGAACAATAGCAGTGTCTGAATTCTAAACTTGAGCTGATGATAATGGAACAGGGTTTGGAATGGTGACAAGGGACATTGGTTGTGTAGATGTTGGAGTTGGAGTTGAGGAGGTGTCATCTTCCAGTACAATGTTGGTTACCCTTATCCTTTTGTGCTTAGGAGAGGTTGGTGGTATATTTGTAGGTTGAGTGGTGGTGATTGAAGTAGTTGGTGTCTGACTGACAGTTGTTGAAACAACTGGTGTTTTAACCACTGTTGTCACTACAACAGTTGATGTGTCAACTGTTGTCTTCTGCTTTTTGGCAGGTGGTGTTGGTGGTAAGGTTATTTTTGGTATGGCAGTGGATTGAGCGTGAGTTGATGTGGTAGTGATGGCAGTTGTTAGGGTAACATCTGTTGAAACAACTGAAGTACCAACAACTGTTGATACAACATGTGTCTCAACATCTGTTGGTTTGGAGGTTTGATGAGAGGAACTTTAGGGGTTTGAGGAGTATGTTTTGTGATTCTGGAAGGTGTGGATTTGGGTTGCCTTACTTTTCTAGTAGGCTGTCTTCTTTTAGGTTTACCCTGCTCTTCCTTGGGTTCAGAAGTACCCTGCTCTTCCTTTTCCATCAAAACTTTCTTCTCCTGCTCAAAACTTTTAGACCCTTTTATCTCCATTGACTCTTTCATGTTTCCTTTTAATGCAGCAAAGGTGTGACAACCCAAACATTCGAGGTCAGTGTTGTTTAATCTTATGATCCAAAACTTTCATTATTCATTCCTCTCCTTGTGCTGAAAGTTTTGGTGGTAGTATAAAACTTGATAATATTAGATTAACACACATGGTTGCATTTGGGCCGAATACTACAAATAGGAGGTTTGCATTGTATTTGGGGCAATATACTTGGGCTACAATTATGTTAACAAGCACACACATGGTTTGGGCCGGGTACTAGTTGTACAGGAATTGGGCCGAACAAACTTGGGTTACTTACAGCACAATTATGAGTAACAAACTTGGGCCGATTACTAGTCTATACATGTTGGGCTTACATATACATGCCAAGGAGCCCAAGTAGGACTTGTATTAGGGGGCCGGCTATTGAAATTAGACTATTATCTACACATTAGCTACGTAAACAAGATAACATAAAACTTAAACAAACCCTACACTCCTGAAGGTTAAGTACGGCATAGCAGACCCCCCTCGAGATAACATCTGGTTCGGTCAAAATCTTGGTTAGTGGTTCTTATCTGTGACATCCATATTTATATGATATTGTTTATTTGAGATGTTGTATGAGATTAATGATTAATTATAGATGTATGTCGATGTTGTGTTCTTGTGTATATGGAATCTTATAAATCGTAATCTTTTGTGTGAATTATAGGATTGTTGGTTTGTAAATTAGATGATAATCTAATGATGTGAATAAGGTACTATGTAGTCGACCCTGATTTCATTATGCTCGGACTATATATATATATAAATTGGGGATATAAGAATAGAAATCTTGATTGAATAAATGGTATGCGTATTATGTAAACTGATATCGATGTGTGCATGTGATCATTATGGATTCTCTTGTTTTGATGTGTGCCTCTCAAATTGACCAATGATGACAAACAAGAACTGATCCATGTAGTAATTGTTCGAACCCACTAGTTATTTTTGGTCCTATCAAATTAGTCCACTGAACTCACAAAGTTTAAATAACCGATGTGATATATTAGTAGTTCAGTGTGGTCCAATAGATGTAAAGGTAGGTGATCTAGGAATGGATAGCTTTGAATAAATGATGACGGCCACGTGTTTGCAGTAATGGTTTAATTGAACAATGTGATAGCCATGATGTTTCTTTTTGTAGTATCTAATGGTTATGATGGATTATAAATTGGTGTGAGCAGGATTATATGTCCTGGTAATGTTTGAATTATTGTCTGGGATTATTAAAAGAACTGTTAGTTGGTTTAGTAGTTACCATGATCATAAAACTTATATAAGTGACATGTATGACCTTGGCTTCATGTTAATGATAATTTACCCAGTGTGCTATGTTCATGAATATGATGTGATGATTTTGTTGATAAACTGATTAGTAAGTAACAATAAAAGAAATAGTGTTAATCATTGGGACTTGCATGTTAGTTGTTGGGTTACATATGAATATCGGACT
Organism: Helianthus tuberosus; assembly: GCA_030545235.1. Taxonomy (NCBI): domain Eukaryota; kingdom Viridiplantae; phylum Streptophyta; class Magnoliopsida; order Asterales; family Asteraceae; genus Helianthus; species Helianthus tuberosus. The sequence goes on along the minus strand of CM060423.1, from coordinate 166,950,020 downwards.
TACAAGCAAACCGATTGGGCTACATATGTTTTGGTTAACCTTAGGGCCATGTTATTAATTTTGTTTTGAGGCTGGGCCTGAAGCCCAACTGAGCTGCGTAATATCCTGGGCAGCCGAACATATGAAACGGTTATGGGATTATGTTCTGGGCTGCGTTAGCGGGTCGCACGGTTGGTTGGGTTGGACACGGGCTTAACTGGGCCGCACAACACCACACATACACACTTGGGATTTGATTAGATTAGAACACACACTTGGATGCTATTATACATGCTATCGACTGATAAATTACATGATCAATTGCTACGCTTTCCATAACATTATGTGCGGGCATCATGTGCAATATGTATAGGTAATATGTGATTTAGTGATATACAACTGACTGTTACTGGTAATAATGTTAGGATTCAGTTGATTAACTGTAACCACGTAAGTAATCTTACCGAGCAAACCAAAGGTGAGTTCATCTCTCTTGAGCATGCGTCCCGGTGGTTGGGACTGTCAGTGGGTATCCCGGGGAGGGATAAGTCTTTTGGGTAAAAATGGGAATGTTGGATAATATACTCATCCTATCACCTTTAAAGTCCCTCCGTGTTGTTTGGTTACCGGGGAGGTAACATGGTATTAGTTGGTAGCGCTACTTAGGTTTGGCAACCTCACCCCGTACCTGGGAGGACGGGTGTTGTCACACCCCGACCACGTAAAACAACAAAACGTGGCGGAAACGTCGGGGAGTGTTGTAACAGAATTAATGTTTCACAACCATGGATATTAAAGTTTTGTTTTATTCAACAAACAAGCGAGTTACATTGTCTTTAAACAAGAAGTAAAGAGTACATAACATAAATTAACTAGTTCTTGTCTCGTTTTAAGTCACTAAGGCACAGGTCCGCTTAAGTATGTCTTGATAAGTCCTATGCATCATCTCCTGAAAACACATGTGAAAATAGGTACGTCAGCATAAAAATGCATGTGAGATACATAGGTTTTGTGAAAATGAGATTCATGACTTATGTTTAAGAAAATGTTTAGTCATGAACCTTTTAGTTTGCTTTGTTTTATAAATCGTTTAAAAAGCAATAAGATCAGATGATAAGTATAAGTAAGAGAATAATGTATGGTTAAATGAATAACCAAATAAAATGAGTTTGTAAAAGATAAGTTGTTTTGTAAAACAATGTCTTGTGAAAAGTATGTTATTTGTATAAAATGTTATATGTCTTAAATTGAAATGATTCAAATAACGCTACGATATGTAATACCATACAAACACTTATATATAGGAAGTACCAGCGGCGTATCCACCATGCTTGTATCATATTACACACGCCTCGTTACTTAATCACTTACTCAAACCAAACCAACAATGTAATAAGTCTATGTTTAAACCAATAGTCAAAAGTCCTTGTATAAACCATGTCAAATGTTTATAGTCCAAAAGTAGTCAAGTAATGTATAACCAAAATGATATGTATGGTAAGTAAAATTAAGACTACTTAAACCATAAGTAAAAATGTACAAAACAAAGTATTGAAGTAAAACTTGGTTTAAATCAAAGTTATGTTTTGTAAGATATATGCATGCTATACTGAATATGAACATTTATGCAGTGTTGTGAAAATTCATACATCCAAGCCTTGAGACAGTCGGATAACTATGTAAAAGTGAGTTATCAAAAGAATATGTATTCGGATTCGGTCATTCCTTACGTCCAAACAAACCCGAGATTTCAGGAATGGGATTTGTCAAGTCCTATGGTACCACTACCTACTACCGAGCGGCATGATCGGTGTTAATGAATGTATAGTATAGTTTAAACAACCCAAATGTCATATCAAAATGTAAGCATGTTTTATGAAGATAATGTACCTAGTATGCTAGAGTAAACATACAAGGTAGAGCTGTAAAACAATGTGTCCATATGTTACTGGAACATATGCAACAGAGATGCAGTATAAAACAATGTACTAAGTATGCAAAGTCATCATACAAAGCAGAAAAGTCATGTAAAACAATGTACTAAGTATGCAAAGTCATCATACAAAGCATAAAACACCATGAAATCATGTACTATAAATGTACTAATGAACATAACAAGTATATGATGTGAAAACAGGAAAGCACGAAAGTAACAAGTAGGCACATGTGTTCCACCCCAAAACAGTTTAGAAAACAGTAAAAGAGGGGTCTATGTACTCACTTGAGATTGCTTAGTAGTTCTTGAGTGACAACCAAACAATGCTAGAGATCACGGATATCAAACGACACCTAATATAGGTAACTATGTTAATAAACCGGACCTATATCGGAGGATTTGATAGAATGAGGGTTCGTAAACCAAACGAGTATGGAGACTCGTGTCATATGGTTTAACAAAGCCTACATACCAAATGAAACCTAACCTAAGAGCTTACGACCCATTATGACCCGTTTAGGTAGCTTATGCTACTTTAACGCGTCGCTCGCGTGAAACGCGTTCGGACCGCCTAACTAGCCCTATGACAAGTGTTATATGCCTAAACATGTTACATAATCAGTTATGTGACAAAAGTTTAGGTTACATATGCTTAATTACCAATTATACATGAAAAGGGTATTCTGGTAATTTACCTAAGGCATATAAACTACCTATCATACAACTACTTAAACGTCGTGACCATAAGGTATAACCTCAGAAGGTTATTCCCTACCTACTATGGTCACCTAATGTATTTGGTCAGATCCTAATGATCGACCAAACCGGGTCGGGTTCGAAGGTATAAGCGATTTATTAGATCGCTTACCCTACGACCCTAGAGAACGTGGTAATCAGTAGGCATAGTTCCAAGGGACTATAACCAACGTGATTACACTCACGTTGCGAAGTTCAAACGAACTTCGCATTGACCATAACTGGTCAACGCAGAAAGTCAAACAAAGTTTGACTTTCAGACTTTCAGACTCGAAAAGCAATAAAAGAACGAAAGAATACTTACGAAGGGTCCCCGAATGCTAATCGTGATCTAAGTAGCTCAGGTATGAAACAATGGTTTCAACTTAGAGCTTCTAGGATCAGATTCTAGTGAGTTTGAAGCAATGGGGGGGGGGGTGGGGTATTTATAGTTTTCGGGTAACCGTTAAGATCATTTCATGGAAACCGTGCTTGAATCTTGTACGTACATATGTCACAAAGTTGTGGTACCTTAAAAATGGTCTAAATGAGCTGAATGTGCAGTTGGGAGTATGTGGTTGAGGATTAAACAGCTGGAATCAGCTGACTAATCGATCTTATCAGTTCTGGGAGGCTGAGGCGGCCCGCTTCAGGATCAGACAAATCTAATGCGGGCCGCATGGCCCTTCTGATCAGCATATAACTTTAAAAAATGACAGTTTCAGCCCCTGCACGTGTTTAAGGCCATTCCCGACACTTCTAAGGCCCGTAAAGCCAAATTTAAGGCCCTAAAATGATGCCTAAACATTGTGGACATGAAACATGCTCAAAAATATGTCGGATGTTGGTTCGTTTGGTCGTACGAACGCGATGTTCGCTTAATTACGACGGAATGCGCACAAGCGCGTAAAACGGTCCAAATGACGCGACGAATGGATTTTTCTTATGGCGAACACTAAAGTATAATATAGTCATGCTTATATAAATTTTTGGATGTCCGGATGTATTCAGAACGTAAGTTATGCGCGAAAATGCAAACTTGTGCACTTTTTGACACTTTTAGTCCCTGAATGACCCAAAAGTTTATTTTAGCACACCGAACCCCTCAAAGCCTATTTCTAAGCTATGTGAAGGATATTTATGGTATGTTTAACTTATGGTCTTTTTCTGGAATGTCTGTTACAGTCCAAATTGGCATACTTTCACAGTTTGTCAACTTTAGTCCCTGTAAGCGATTTAACTTGTTTTTGCCATACCAAAGCCTTCAAAACTTATTTCTAAGTTATGTAAAGGTTATTTAAGGTATGTTAATCCTATGTCACTATTACGGAGTGTTTGTTGCATTAAACTGGTTATATTTACGCATCGGTGCGCGTATAACCTTCCAGAAAGCGATTTAGAGTTTGGAATTGAACAAAAATTGATATGTGCAAATGATACACATATTTTTACAAATCCCAAGTATGAAATATAATATTTCATTGGTTCGGTATTTGTTTGATAGCCGTGAAGGCACAGGTGTTACAGTCTCCCCTACTTTAGGAAATTTCAACCCGAAATTTATTTAGAGGAAACTTGTGAGAGCTTGAAACATGAAGTTGAAAAGATAGAACAACATTGGTTAGAGTTCTGGAACTTCTAGTAACTTTAATAACATCATGATTGCAATGTAAGAGGGATACTTATATACAAGTATATGAAGCGTCATTGGTGCGTCCACCGTACCTCCATTACATCGTTCTCTTTTTGTTATTGTTGTCACTATCGGGTCTTACACATAATAAACCTTACTGGGTTTCTGTGCACTAAATTTCATAATTATGTATGCGTCCATAATTAGACAATTCCTTGCACAGTTCACACAGTCTATTTTATAATGTGTAGGGTAAAACCAAATGAACAATCCTGTGATGAATGTGACTAGACCGCCGTAGAGTCCTTTTAATTAAATCAATAAATGATCTAAATAGACTATCAAGGAGTCTGTCCAGCTACATCACTAGATGTCGTTCTTTAACCAGATTGTGAATCAATCTTTTGACTAGACCACTAAAAAGGTCTCTTATGAATCAAGGAGCGGTACTATGTAATCCAAGGGTCTTAACTATTACATAGAAGCCCATTAAGGATTTAAGATAGTACCTTTTTGAATATCCTACTACGAATCCCTCATATGAAGATATGAAAGATTCTACGAGGATTTGGATTACGAATATCCAGAGTATACAAAAACACAAAATGCACAAAAGAAAACACAAAATATGTAAACACATAGTCACATAACCACAAAATTGTTTAACTAGAAGTTTGTTCTGCTAACAAAGCACATGTATTTAAAGCACACTAGGAATCCATCTCGTGGATCTCATTTGGTACTTTAAACATTAACAAGAATCTAACTATAAAGATAGAAAGATTCAAAAGGAAAATTCGACTTCGATTGTAAGGAACCGAAATGTTCGAATTAAGGTACACTAGGAATCCAATTAAGGACTCTGATTTGAATGATAATCATCCACAAGGGTCTAAATGTGAAGACAAAAAGATCCCATATGGATTTTAGAAGTTGAAGATGTTTTGAAACCTTGCACTGGATGTGCTTATGTCAAAACATGAAGTAAGGATGCTCATGAAGTTGAGATGCTAGATATGTCAAGGCGACATATGAAGCAGAATTTGAAGGTTAAGTCAATGTACGAGGAAAATATTTTTGAAAGCTATGCATGGGGTTCTTAAAAAAATGTGTTCAATGTTTTTTTTTTTTTTTTGAAACCTTATATATAATACATTTGAAATTATAAAGTAGATGTACTAGGTAAGTATATTTATAAAAATGTTTTAAAATCATGCGAGATGAATTTTGAAATTATGTATAAGGTTTTTGAAAGACATGAATGATGCTTTTCGAAATCATGCACTTTGATAAGAAAATGTACTGTGTTAATATTGTTTTCAGACTATATGAAATATTTTGAAATTAGGAAGGTTGGTTTTGATAACATGGCCAATGTTTTTGAAATAACATAGACATTGCATCTAGAAAAATTGTTTTCAAACTATATGAAATGTTTTGAGATCATGAAGATTGTTTTTGAAATACTTGTACTGTATATGTTGAAAAATCAAAACGTAATGGGTATGAGATTTGAAAATACCCTTAGTTATCTGACCAAGGATTTAAAGGTAAAGATGTGCTGAAGCATGATTACTCATAATGTCACTTTATTTTCTGTACTTCGCATCTTAGAATGAAACGAGTACTTAAAATTTTCGAGGGACTCATGAGCGATCATTTGAAAGAGAGAATCACAAGAGTAGTTTGTAAGGAACATAGTTCCTTAATGCAGGTATTATAGGGAAATGCCATAAACACTTGTTATTATACTTGTATATCAGAATTGTGATCAACAACTTTTATTTATGAACAAGACATATTGTTTCACAATACACGAAAACAAAAGAAACAAAGGCATAAGACAGCAACATCCTTTGTTCAGCCGAATGCTCATCCAAGGGTTGGATTTGCACTGACTATCTTCGGGCAGTTGTTCCTGAAATGGCTCGTCTCGCCACAGTTGTAGCAAGTACCAGGCGGAAAACGAGCTTGAGTAGGGTTGGATTTCTTAATACCATACTTTGGTTTTGGAACAGTTTAACTTGGTTTACTATTTGCTTCCGCTGAACATATTGGTTTTCATTTAAACTTGTTGATGGTATTTTATTAATGATTGAGAACTTTATTTAGAAACTTGTATGGGTTCAATGTAATTAGTGGCTCATTGTTGGTACGTCACACGCCTAACAGGGACATTCCATAAGTGGTATTTTGGGGGGTGTGACAGTTTGGTATCAGAGCCACTGGTTATAGTGAACTTGGTTTTAAAAACATTTTTATAAAACCAGACTATAACCGAACAAGTTCTGAATACGACCATGACACTCAGCTCCAGACTGCAAGGTTCGTCTCTCGTATACTCATTGTACTGCATAACTAGTGAACACTTACATATGATATTGCATGAGATTGCACGTTTAGCACAACAGTATGAATTCATGTATTACTTGCCTGTGTTATGTGACTGATAGGGTGGTATTTCCCTAAACATTCATGACTCACGTTTCGTGATGCTCTTTGTTTGCTACTCGAGTTAGAGGAACCATTTGACATGAGTTAAGAGGAACTGAGATGAGCATGCAAATCACAGTATTATTGTGGGTGCACACATAATAATAATGTGGGGTGCATGTGAGTCCCAATGAGGCTTAACAAGTGAAAAAGTTGTTTCGTCCCGTTAATTGATCAATGTGAAACACAACAATCTATAGGAGTCATAGCAGTAATTGTCTCCTACTCGAACGTGATCTTTCCACTCCTCTCTGAATCCTTACGAATCTCGATGTTATCGAGTATCACCTGAACACTCATCTGAACGCCTAGCAATCTGTGTAGAATGTTAGGTGCTTGTACGAACGTCCCTGAGTGGATGTTGCAACATCAATGATTGGTCTATACCTCTCTCACTTCTCTTTGTTTGCTGGAACTTAATGTACTAACATCCTAAATCCCGAAGTGCGATCACTTCTGCAACACTCTCGTAACATACCATGTACTACTCAATTAACTTGCTCGATCGATGGATAAAAGAATGAGCGTAGCATCTCACCGGCAACGAACACCAGCAAATTGACTTCAACTGATCCTTAAACCCTAGACAACGACTTATGAGAGTCAACTCTCATGAATCAATCGGGACATAAACGATGACAGTCGGCCATGGTGTAGAATGTGTAACTGCCAGCACAATAAGTAGCGCCTTAGGACGTGGCACGGAATGTGAAAAGGTGGACCCTGTTGGCGAAAGGCTGCATGACTCCGTTTCGAGCATCGACATTAGAAGAAACAGTCACGATGACATCAAGGTACTCGCAAATCATGACTTTCGGTATGGAAAATGATGGTGGCTTCAACAAGGAATGGCCGATGTTAAGGCAAGACGCCAACAACCCAGGGAACAATGACAGTTTTGGGAGTTCTAGTAGTAGTAGCAACAACACTGGATGTGGTACTCGTGGAAGGGCATTTAGGATGGGCGTAGGCGACGCCAGGATTATAGCAACATGGTAGCCTACACGTTCTTGGTAACTAATCACTTTGTCACTATTCTGTTTAACCCTGATGTTTCTTGAAAAGGAACCTGTTGTGGACTCGGATGATGCAAGTCAATTGAAGCCTTATATGTTCGCTGGGATGCAAAATCGACCTTGGGGGACAGGTGTTCGACATCGACCTTCCTTTTGCTATCCTTGATGGGTTCGATGCAGTACTCGTGTAGATTGGTTATCTAGATATCGCACAGATATACCCCATGAGAAGGAAATTTTGCATCACTTTATACCTCGAAGTGTCAGAATGGTGGAAAGGTTAGCACAATATCAGCAAAGAAGGCCTAGAAGTGTCTATAGGAGGATTACCCTGCTACGTTAACAACCATTACTGAATGAGAAAGAGAGGATCGAGGATCCAACAATTGTTTGTGATTTCTTTCGGTGAGCTGCTCGAGAAACTTTCAGGTTTACTTCCACAACTGTTAGATGGACTCTCAGTTTGATCTCACGCCAGAGGCAGCCATGATTCTTCGTACTTCTTACCGTCTTGCGCCAGGAGGGTTGCAAGAACTGTCAAATCAACTATAGGAACTATGGGACAGGAGTTTTATCGGACCTAGTTTTCGCTCTGGGGAGCCCCGATTATATCCGTGAAGATAAGCCTTATCGTTGGATATGTGTACTGACTAACGAGAACTCAGCAAGGTGATAGCCAAGAACTGTTTGTCTCAACCATGTGTTGACAACCTGTTGACCAGTTGCGAGGGTCAAACCTCTATTCAAGGACTGACTAACAAATGAGCTTCCATTAGAAGAAAGTCAAAGAGAAGAATGTTCCTGGATCGGCATATCGAACGCAATACGTCCATTGCGACTTTGTACACCATGACCATCGAGTTAATCAACACACCAGCAGCTTTATGGACCACAAGAATCGACCGTGGTTACTGATGACGTTTTGGATCATTCCTAGGAGGAAGGAACATCTTGGGCGGCATTTGTATCTTATTTTAGAGCTCCTGAGGGAGGAGCCATTCCACGCGAAGTCTTGTTAAATGTAACTTCTGGATTCGAGAGGTATATTTTTGGTCATATAACCAACGAAGTGGGAATATAGGTGAATCTCGTTAAGACCCGTTTTGATTAGAAACTGATCGACACCAAAGATTTCTGCAGGGATACAACAATCCCTTGGTTTCGCTAGCTACTATCGTAGATTCATTGAGTGATTTTAGAACATTGCGCCGCTGTAACCCCTGTAGCACAGCAGGGTGCTGTGTTCGTGGAAGACAAAGCAGGAGGACGTCTTTTCAGCTTTTGAAACCCAACTCTGCAATGCACGGAGCATCGCTTCTATCCGAGAATACCGATGATCTAGTGGTATACCATAATGGTCCGAATCAGAGTCCCAGCTACGCGCATATGCAACATGAGAAGGTGATGACTTACGTAATGGAGTTACGAAAATGAGCTGCACGACACACAACCTGCGGTGGAAACCGTGGGCTTTGGGTTTAATTTGGAGGCATTACTTGGACGGTACCGAATGCACTACTTAGACCGATCACAAGGGCCTCCCGTGTACCCTGGTTACAAGAGAGCTAAATCAGATAATGGCATCGCTGGATGGAACTTTTGAATGAATACGACCGTGAAACCTGGACGCGCATGAGCTTTGCGGCTCGCTATCCACTCTAACATACCTGATCAGACTCGCATTATTCAAACTGAAGAACTGAAGGAAGAGAGTTCTCAAGATTGACCCATACGAGGCATGGGGAAGCAACCTTTGGCAGGCCGGACGATATTTGCTACTTCATGGAACGAATATGGACCTCACTATACAGCAACCTTAGGGAACTGGTGCAGGCAAAGCACACGGGTTTTGATATCCTATTCATTTGAGTTTTGATAGGATGAATTAAAACCTAAAGACCATGTACGGATGACCGGGCCTGAAGGCCCACATAGCAATGCATGAGAACGATGTTTGACTTGTGGGAAAGTCAAGGTGGGATATTAGCAACCAGAAACACATTTATGGAAATGAGAACAGACTGCCATGGATTTTATTACTGGTCTACTTACAACTCGATACGACAACATTATCACCTGGATGATCATTGATGGACTCACATTACCAGCACACTTTCTTGCAATCAAGAAAACTGACGAGTCTTCACAGTTGTGAATGTTCCTCTGCGAGAGGCGGCTTTTAGGCACGAGGTGCCAACTCCTGTTACCTCTGAATTTGATCTATGCATGATTTATGTCAGGCAATACACAACACCCTTGGCTCATGTCAGGACCAGAGCATTGCTATACCCGTTGGGCAAACGATCAAAGAAAACGAACTCTCCTGGCACTCGAAGACATGCTGCGAGCATGCGTGTGACTGGCTTTGGTGCAAGTTGGAAGGACTCTTACCTATGGTTGAGTACTACTGTGGCAGTCATCATCTTGGTAACCAGGCAGCTCTGTTGAGGCATTACATAGACAATAATGCCAACCTTCGTGTTAGACTGAGATGGTTGACAACTTAATTACTGGTCCAGGACTGGTACTCGAAACTCTTGGGAAGGTTGTTTGGATCGGGAGTCGATTGGCGGCAACGCGTGACCATCAGGAAAGCTCATAAACTTGGGAAATGCTGGAAGATCGCTGTAGGCGATCATTTTGTGTTGAAAGTCTCACCCTGGGAGGGTGTGGTATGCTTGGGAAGCGTGACAAGCTTAATTTACGTTACGTTACGTTGGGTTATTCAGAATTCTAGAAAGAACCGGTCACGTCGCCTAAATACTCGAGTAACCCGACGAATTGGGTAACGTTCATGATGTCATTTATGTCGCGAGTCTAAAGCAGTGTTTGTCCGACGAAATGCTTGTGATACCTTCTTTGAGTCTGAGGCTAACGACAAGTTGCAGTTGTCAAGGTGCCTATTGAAATCATGCCCCAGGAGGTTAAGGTTTGTGAGCACTGTCAAATTCCAATTATAAAAGTTCGTTGGAACTCAAGACGTTGACCGGAGTTCACGTGGGAGCGCGAGGATCAGATGAAGCTTAAGTATCCTCAACTATTTCTTGATGATCAATCCAATTCTGGTAATACTGGCGAATTTCGGGATGAAATTCCATTTCAAGTTGGGGATGATGTGGCACCCGGGGAAAACTTGCAACAATCTTGATGTATCACTTCACTCCTTTATGCTTACTTGTTAAATTTCGGGACAAAATTTCTTTCAAGTTGGGGATAATGTGACAACCCGAACATTCGAGGTCTGTGTTGTTTAATCTTATGATCCAAAACTTCCATTATTCATTCCTCTCCTTATGCTGAACGTTTTGGTGCTAGTATAAAACTTGATAATATTAGATTAATACACATGGTTGCATTTGGGCCGAATACTACAAATAGGAGGTTTGCATTGTATTTGGGCCAATATACTTGGGCTACAATTATGTTAACAAGCACACACATGGTTTGGGCCGGGTACTAGTTGTATAGGAATTGGGCCGAACAAACTTGGGTTACTTACACCACAATTATGAGTAATAAACTTGGGCCAATTACTAGTCTATACATGTTGGGCTTACATATACATGCCAAGGAGCCCAAGTAGGACTTGTATTAGGGGGCCGGCTATTGAAATTAGACTATTATCTACACATAGCTACGTAAACAAGATAACACAAAACTTAAACAAACCCTACACTCCTGAAGGTTACGTACGGCATAGCAGACCCCCCCTCCAAATAACATCTGGTTCGGTCAAAATCTTGGTTAGTGGTTCTTATCTGTGACATCCATATTTATATGATATTGTTTATTTGAGATGTTGTATGAGATTAATGATTAATTATAGATGTATGTCGATGTTGTGTTCTTGTGTATATGGAATCTTATAAATCGTAATCTTTTGTGTGAATTATAGGATTGTTGGTTTGTAAATTAGATGATAATCTAATGATGTGAATAAGGTACTATGTAGTCGACCCTGATTTCATTATGCTCGGACTATATATATATATATAAATTGGGGATATAAGAATAGAAATCTTGATTGAATAAATGGTATGCGTATTATGTAAACTGATATCGATGTGTGCATGTGATCATTATGGATTCTCTTGTTTTGATGTGTGCCTCTCAAATTGACCAATGATGACAAACATGAATTAATCCATGTAGTAATTGTTCGAACCCACTAGTTATTTTTGGTCCTATCAAATTAGTCCACTGAACTCACAAAGTTTAAATAACCGATGTGATATATAAGTAGTTCAGTGTGGTCCAATAGATGTAAAGGTAGGTGATCTAGGAATGGATAGCTTTGAATAAATGATGACGGCCACGTGTTTGCAGTAATGGTTTAATTGAACAATGTGATAGCCATGATGTTTCTTTTTGTAGTATCTAATGGTTATGATGGATTATAAATTGGTGTGAGTAGGATTATATGTCCTGGTAATGTTTGAATTATTGTCTGGGATTATTAGAACTGTTAGTTGGTTTAGTAGTTACCATGATCATAAAACTTATATAAGTGACATGTATGACCTTGGCTTCATGTTAATGATAATTTACTCAGTGTGCAGTGTTCATGAATATGATGTGATGATTTTGTTGATAAACTGATTAGTAAGTAGTAATAAAAGAAATAATGTTAATCATTGGGACTTGCATGTTAGTTGTTGGGTTACATATGAATATCGGACTTACAAGCAAACCGATTGGGCTATATATGTTTTGGTTAACCTTAGGGCCATGTTATTAATTATGTTTTGAGGCTGGGCCTGAAGCCCAACTGAGTTGCGTAATATCCTGGGCAGCCAAACATATGAAACTGTTATGGGATTATGTTCTGGGCTGCGTAATGTTCTGGGCTGCGTTAGTGGGTCGCACGGTTGGTTGGGTTGGACACGGGCTTAACTGGGCCGCACAACACCACACATACACACTTGGGCCTTAATTAGATTAGAACACACACTTGGATGATATTATACACGCTATCGACTGATAAATTACATGATAAACTGCTACGCTTTCCATGACATTATGTGCGGGTATCATGTGCAATATGTATAGGTAATATGTGATTAAGTGCTATACAACTGACTGTTACTGGTAATAATGTTAGGATTCGGTTGATCAACTGTTACCACGTAACTAATCTTACCGAGCAAACCGAAGGTGAGTTCATCTCTCTTGAGCATGTGTCCCGGTGGTTGGGACAGTCAGTGGGTATCCCGGGGAGGGATAAGTCTTTTGGGTAAAAACGGGAATGTTGGATAATATACTCATCCTATCACCTTTAAAGTCCCTCTGTGTTGTTTGGTTACTGGGGAGGCAACATGGTATTAGTTGGTAGCGCTACTTAGGTTTGGCAACCTCACCCCGTACCTGGGAGGACGGGTGTTGAACTAATGACCTAGTCATGACCAATGCTTTGATAGGAGCATTGGAGAAAGGGCAATGTAAATCAGAAGCCATCTTGTATTCGGGGTATTATCAACATTACTTTCGGATTTAAATTCAATGGATTTACTAAACACTTGGTAACCAACGTTTTCGTAAAATTATGAACTCACAAGCGTTGTCTGATACACTTGTTGCATGCTCGCAGGTCGTTAGATATCTTGGATTTGGGAACTTGCTGTCTGGAGTAGCTGGAGTGGTCATGGGTCGACTGGAAGGATTGATGTGATTGGATTTCTTGATACCATACTTTGGTTTTGGAACAGTTTAACTTGGTTTTCTATTTGCTTCCGCTGAACATATTGGTTTTCATTTAAAATTGTTGATGGTATTTTATTAATGATTGAGAACTTTATTTAGAAACTTGTATGGGTTCAATGTAATTAGTGGCTCATTGTTGGTACGTCACACGCCTAACAGGGACATTCCCTAGGTGGTATTTTGGGGGTGTGATAAAAGGCATTTTGAGTCTCATCAACCTTTTTGGAACCATCTGGCCTTGGAATTTCCACAACCAGTTTTCACAAAGGATCTGGTTTAATGTATAGACCATCTTCATATCCCTTCTTCTTTTTCTCCCCCTTTTTGGCATCATCAGGAGGATTATCAACAAAGATGATTAAAGGAGGAGCAGTGCCAGTGGTTTGTAGTAAATGTGCCTTAATTGCCTTGATATCTGCTTGTGTATCCTTAAACCTAGCTTCTATCAGATTTCTGATCTTTTGAATTTGAACTTCATGTTGTTGATCAACATATTATATTTGTTGATGAAGCATAGGCTGAAATAACTTCCAGAGCTCAGCAGAGGATGGAACAGATGTTTCAGATGTTGCAGCAGTGGGTGTAGCCTTTTGAGCTTGTAACAACTGTTGCAGCATAGACTTGATGTCTGCAACAGATGTATCTAGTTTATCAACCCTCTCCATCAATTCTCTGTATTTTAAACCATCACCCAAGTTAATGGGATCATCTGATTTCCCACCAGTGGTGGTTGTATCAGTGGTTGACTTAGGGAAAGTTTCCCAGAAATTGTAGGATCGGTTTTCGACTCCGTAACGATTGCGTATCGACACGTGTGACGTGCGGAATCCGTACACGTGCGTGGACAGAACACAAGAACCGTACTATAATTGTGATTTTATTGATAGATCTTAAAAGTACAAAGAAACTTGAATCACCTTGCCACTTTCTCTTTCTACTTTCTCTCTCTAGCTCCTAGCTCTTCAATCCTCAAATGTGGCAAAAGTTCCTAAAGCTAACCCTAAGGGTTCTATTTATAGGCCAAGGGGCTTTAATGAGACTTCTCGTTAATTACATAAATGCCACCTTGCCTTTTCCCTAAATATTACAATATAAAGTCTTGTTATCTTCAGATTCTTGCTACGGACTGGATTGACGGAGGCGATAGACATTCCTGCACTAACAGACTGCCCATTGGATATTGCTGAATCTCGTAGCGTCTTGTCTTTCTCTCTCTCTCTGAGTCTTCTTGAAGCTTTATCACATCTTCAACAACATAGACTCCCTCTTGCTCGAACAGAGTCCCCGTGGATCTGTCTTCAGCTTCAGCTCCCCCTTTCGGTAGACTTTTTCTTTAGGCTCCCCCTTTCGTCAAGCTTCCGTGCTTTTTGGGATCGACACCTGGCTTTCCGGATACAAGCTCCCCCTTGCGTCGAGCTCGTCTTCAGACTCCCCCTTAAACTCGGCTATCGGGATCGTAATCTGGTACAACATCTGCATTTTCTTAAACATTTATAAGTAAAAGCATTTTGAACATCCAGAATTAAAAAACCTGGCTCTCTTAGCATAGTCTGAAATATTTCAAATATGCGATAGTGAAAGCTTTTTCGATTGTCCAGGAATCGTGACCTGGCACTTCAAAAACTTTTAATCAAGATCCTGGCTCTAAAATATAATAATATGAATATATCCAGGATTACTTGATTCTCTCCCCCTATCAACAATCTTCATAGATTTGGCAGTATTAAGTATCCAACAACGAAATCTAGCTCTTTATAACAGATTTTAGCTATTTAAGAATCCAAATCCCTCACAGTTAATCATCTAAGTCCAATTTAATGACCTTGGAGACTTCACAAACTGTTTTTGATTTTTGATTTTAAAATTTCAAGTTTCAAATTAATAAACTTATTTTATTTTTAGAAACACGATCAGCATACTTAGATTTTGAAACTCAGCTTTCAGACATCGGTTGTCGAAAATAAAGTAGAATCAAAATCTTTTTGGATTTTTCTGAAACATAAAGCAGTAAAGAAATATTTACAAACATATTTACAGACAATATTTTTGTTTAAGTTCGTGTCAAAGGATCATATCAGTTTATGACAAATCACTAGTACCGTTGAGCTTTTAACACTTTAAGTTCTTAACGATTCACTTAGATTGTCAGTATACTGATCCACTTAAGTTTTCACACAAAGTTCAATTGATTTGAGATACGAGATTTGTGTTTTAAGGACTTAAACTTATTCGAGTGTCCCACCTCAGAATATACTCCCGTATCAAAATTCCCTAGATTCAGTCTTACAGGTGAGTATACAAATTTGATATCTGTTCTCTGGGTTAGTGCGAGACCTTGAGAGCTCAGGTATGAACTTCCGTTCAGTCAAAGAGATGAAGGCTCGATTTTAGGTGTGTTCCCTTTAGGGAATCTTTGCTTCAACTGCAATTGATTCATATCTTTCGATATTTTTCAATTTTTATGCAGAGGGTGGGCTTTAAAAGCACGTAAAGTATTATACGAGGTCTAGGCCATTGCTCCTGCAATATCAGAAGACCAGGTATAATACCCCAGATATCAAACAGTATAAAGACCTAGTATCTCAGAATCAGGCAATCTCACAAACAAGATTTCGGGGGTTACCCATATATCCGAGAGATGTTCCCCCCGAGATAAGTAAGTATTTGATATTTAGGTTTATATCAGTGAGACCATTTATCACATTTAACTTTCCATTTCTTTAGCGTACTGTGATTGTCTAACTGATGTACTATCATTTCCTCTTTTTACACATAACTTCTTTTTGAATTTTATCACATTTTTGGCTTTTTTAAATTTTTGAATGTTTTTGGATTTTCTGACAACGCCTTTACTCCCCCTAAAATTCAAAATATTTAAAGAAAAATTGATAACCGATGTAGATAGCTTTGTCTCGCCATCCATTTTCTGCATCTCATGCTCTATTTTGCAGAAAATATAACGTACCCCCATGATTTACAACACATTGATATTTTACATTTTGAAAACCATTTTTCAATCTTGTGAAATTAATCATGTTTGTTCCGCCGTGAGGGTTTCGGCATATTCAATTAACATATTTTTGAATTTTTGACAAAAATTAAAAACAAACATATTTTTGATTTTTCAAATTTTTGACAAAATAAAAACATATTTTTGTTTTTGTTTTTTTTTTTAATTTTCAACTTTTAGGGTTTTAGAAATATGGTTTATTTATGTACAAAAATAAAACAAACTCCCTGTTTAACAGTCGCAGGGACCAACAACCTCTTTTTCTCGTGTCAGGCTGCTTCCTCCATTGGTTTGACTTTCATCCTCTTTCTGAAGCACCTGCACATTCAAATTACTCAATTATTTGAACAAGTTAGCCCAGGTCTGTTTGACCTTAGGCATTTCAACACAATAAGTTTCATTCAATCTTGGAAAATTAACATCATTTTGAACAAACAACTTTTCATTTTTTACTTCATCCTTTTTAATTGAATCAGTTTTCTGCTCAGAACTAGGTTGTGTTTTAATCACCCAGCCTTGTCCTTTTGAAGCACTTCTCTTGTAAAAATGTGATTCATTTTGAGTGCTTTGATTTTCAACAACTTTTGTTTTCCAAAACTGATTTGGTTTCATTGCATCGATAGTTGTTTTCCAGCTTTGTGTTGTTCTAAATGTGGGTATGTGAGACTTCCAGGTTTGTCTTGAATCGAACCTATTCGGGTTTGATTTCCAGGTTTGATTCGAAGAAAACTTGTTTGTATTGTACCTCCAAGTTTGTTTTGAATCAAATCTGGTTGACCTTTGTTTCACATCCTCAAATTTCTGTTTTTCAACATCATCAGACTTCTTTTTCATCTCAACATCAACAGGATTCAGATTTGGACACTTGCGTGCAAGATGTCCAGTTTGATCACACTTAAAACATGTTCTCTTTGAGACATCTTTGACCTGTTGTTGTTGCTTTTTCTTTTGAGCATAGAACTCTTCATTAGACTGTCGTCTAAATTGGAGTTCTTTCTCTTCTTCGTAACTTGTTCCGTGAACAAAATTCATTTTCGTCTGATGATTTGGTGTTTCATTTCTTTTCCAATTTAGTTTCTTTTTATAACCCAACCCAGTCTTCATGTTTTTCTTTTTGAAACCAGGTTTGTTATAAAAAGTTGACTCTTTCTAGCAAACTTTGGAATCTCAGACTTTTCAATTTCAATCATTTTGAAAACTTTGTCAATCTTTTCTGAAATCACATTCTGAACCGGGACTTCAAGATCTGAGAATAATTTGTCCGATCCAATCATGGTATACACCAATCCTTTTGAATCATCATTCGCATTTTTCTCAGATTTTGAGTTTTTCAAATAAACTTCATGAAAACTACCTTCATTTTCATCCTGTGATTCAGATTTACCTGTTTCAACCAACTCTTCTTTCAAAACACTTTCAACGACCTTACCTACCACCTCTGAATCACTAGAATCATCAGATTTGGAATAGGTTATGTCAATGTTTTCTGGCAATTGTTCAACCATGTTGAAAGCTTTTTCCACATTTTCGTCATCATAGAATGTGAACTTTTCCTCAAACGGTGGTGGAACTTGATGATACTCTGAGCCAATACCTTTCTTGTTTTGCTCAGAATCTTTATCATTCGGTTTTAGATTGAAAATACGTTCAAGAACATATGATGAAGCGTGATAACTGTGTAACTTGTTGTTATCTTGTTCTAAATAAGCTATTTTACGCTTTAGCTTAGCAACATCTTCAACGTAAGAATTTAAAACTTGTTGCTTTATTTCATACTCTCGCTTAAGCGTATCAGTTGTTTCAGAACAATATTTCAATCTTGATTGAACAAGTTTCATTTGACTTTTCACGTCTTCATATGATCCTTTTGTGATATGATATGCAAGTTTTATTGAATCATACTCCTTTTTCATTTCTTGAAATGCATTTTCTTTTTGTAAACACTCTTCAGTCATTTTTGAAACTTTTTCTTTCAAAATATCATTTTCTTTTTCTAAATTCTTGCATTTTTGTGTGAGCTTTTCATCATTATCTTTCAAACATTTTTCGTTTTCTAACATCTCTTTGCATTTATTTTTGAAAACTTCCTTGATTTTAGTGAATTCAAGATCTCTTGTTCTGAATTTTTCATCTTTTTCAGTACAAGCACTGCATGTTTCCATGCATTTCTTGCACTGTTCAATAGTTTTTAAGATTTCAGATTCAGTTTTTACCTTAGTGATTGGCACTTCGGCTTTTGCTTCCGTCTGTTTCTGATCAGCTTCTTTCTCCTGCTTTTCCTTACCAACGCTAGCACCATCATCCACTTCAATAGAATTTTCTTGCTTCACATCATCTTCTTCTTTCTTCTTCGGATCATCTTCATTTTGCTGTTCTTCAGTAACAACTTCTTTTTCTTTTTCTTTCACAACTTCAACTTTCACTTCCTCAGCGACCTTCTTCAGTTCATCCACCAAGCTTTCAACATTCTTCTTCATCCTCTCTTCATCTCTCTGTCTTAGATTCGCAGTCATGATATCTCTGATGATTTTATCCAGCTTTTTCTTATAATGTTTATCTTTTCAACATTTGAGTAGTATTCGCCAGACAGAGGGATTACTGCAAGAACATCATCAAAAACCACTTCTTTTGGATGAACAACTGGTTCACCATTGCTGTTGACATAACATTCTCTTTTCTTGTCATATCTTGTTGGTGTATATATCTGTCGACTTCGTCTTGTATCGAGTCTTGTATTAGATTAGAAAGATCAGGGCACGAAATTCGAGAAACATGTGATTGTGACCATTTCGCATGAAATGAAACAAGGCCATTTCGCACGAAGTGAACACTGTCCATTTCGTACGAAATGGTTCTTGGCTATTTCGCATGAAATGGTTGCCCTATATATAGGTGTCTTGGTCATTTCATTTGTAACGATTGTGATTCCGGTGCTGAGGTGCTGCCGAAGTGTCTCTAGGCTGTAAAATGCCGTTTTATCAATAAACAAGACGATTAGATTGAATGTCAAGCTGTAATCAAGTCTGTATCATTGAATTCTGCCTTTGATATGGATTGAACTCTTCTGATAGACTTGTTTAGATTGATTCTCGATCCTACAAGTGGTATCAGAGCTCAGGAGGAAGAGTTCTTACCAATTTCAGCTTGATTTCTTCAAATTTCTGACTTCTACACCTTTTTCAAAATTAAACAAGATTTCACGGTTAAAATGACTTGAATTTCTCACATTATAAGCGAAACACTGTTTTACAAAGCCTTGAAAGAATTAGACCTAAAATCGGCCTAAAAACCTGATCAATTTGACAAAAATATGGCCGAGTGCATGACATCAGCAGCATTTTGGACGAAATGGTAAATCCATTTTGCACGGATGACATTTTTGGATTCCATTTCGCATGATATCAACTTCATTCCATACCAAGTATTCATTTCTCTTGAAATTGTCTTCATTTCGCACGAAAAGGATTCCATTTCGTATCAGATTGCCATTTCGTTTGAAAGTTGTGACATTTCGTACGAAATCATCCATTTCGCACGAAATCATCCATTTCGCACGAAATCATTCATTTCGCATCAGATTATCCATTTCTCGTGAAATTAAAGTTCGTTTCATTTGGAGAGGTCATTTTGTTTGAAAGTGGCATTTAGTTTGAAGGCATTTCGTTTGAAAAGTCAGTTTGTGAAACATTGAACCGAAACATGGAAGAAGAGTTTTATAACGTGTTTGCTACTGCCCCGGGTACCCCTGTTACCATTGCTCAGAGCGTAAACATGGAAAATGAAATGGGAACTTTGCAAAAACCCCCAAAGTTAATGGGCATTGAAGAATACTATGGTTGGAAAGACCGGTTCGAAAACTGGGTTCAAGCAAATCATTTGAGGTCTTGGGAGTGTATTGAGAAGAAGTATGTTAAACCTCGTACAGATATGGGAGTTGTGAAAACTATTTTTGAGTTGTCGGATAAAGAAAGAGACATGTACAAAGCAGAAAAAATGATGATTAGTCTACTTCAACAAGCTATTAAAGAAGACATCTTCATATTACTTCAACATGATAATACTTCACGTTCGATTTGGGAAGCACTTCGAGTTAAGTTTGAGGGAAGTGAGAAGATGATCAGGAGCAAGAAATCTTTGTTAAAAAAAGAATTTGACTTATTTACAAGTTTACCGGGTGAAAATACAAAGAAACTGGTTGAAAGATATTGTCACTTAGTGCGATCAATGTCTCTGTTGGATATTAACAAAGATCGAGAAGAATGGGTTGACAAATTAGCTGATGCTTTACCTCAGAAAGAATGGGGTACTTATCTGATGATCTTAAAGAACACTGGAGAATATGATAAGTTGACAATTTCTCAGTTTATTGAAAAGATTGAAGGACAGGATCTTGAACAGCAGAAGATTGCTAGAATGAACAATCCAAGTGGCCAACAAGATATCAAGATGTATTACAAAGGAAGTGTTCAGAATGTTGAAGAGAGTCCGAAGATCCAAACAACTTTTAGTGCAGAAAACTCATCCGGATCAGTCAATCAAAGTCCAATCACCAACAGTGGATTTTCTTCTTACTCAAGTGTTAATCCGAATGTTTCAACCCCAAGTCATCAGTTCCAAAGCTCAAACAGCAGTAATGGTCATGTGTTACACTGCAACATTGCGTTGCATCTTCAGAATGGTCAAAATTTCTCTGAAGAAGTTGCTAAAGGTCATATGGCATTATTAGCTACAGTGTTAGAATCATATGAGGGATTGGTTGCAGGAAGGATCGGAAATCCTATGTTGACAAAAGAGGATTACGATCAGATCGATGCTGAGGAAATGGAACTTATGGATTTTAAGTGGTGTTTAGCGAGTGTTTTGAGGAGAGCTGAGGAATTTAAGATGATTACAGGAAGAGATGACTTTCGTGATGCTAATGTTTCTACTTTAGGTTTTGATAAATCTAAAGTTACTTGTTTTTGATGCAGGGAAAAGGGACATCTCAAGAGGGAATGTACCAATTGAGAAGCAGGTGGAGTTCAAAATCCATTCGGGAATAATGATTATTATTGGAAAGCTATATATCAACAAGTTGCTCAACAACCATCATCATCAAATGCTATTGAAGATGGAAAGAAGAAGGCGATCGAAGAGTCAACAAAGAGAGCTTATTATGGTATAATAGATCAAGATGATGAGAAAGTGGCAGAAGGTTTTAGCTGGAACAAATACATTCCACCTGATTCAAAGTTAGGAGCATTCATTGCACAAATAGTTCAAGAACCAGATTTGATGAAAGAATGGATGGATATGGTTATCAATAATGAGAAAAACCAAGATGAAGAGTTTGTCTCTTCAGAAGAAAGCTCAGAAAAGACAACAGTCTTTGATCAATCATCAACTGATAGCAATGATGATGAAAAAGAAATACAAATAAACATTGGAAAAACTCAATTATCTCCTGAAAGTTTTCAATTTTATTTTGCAGAAAGACTGGAGAAACTAAAGGAGAAGCGAGCAGTAAAAGAAAAGAAAAAGGTAAAATGTGAAAAGGTAGCTCAGGAAGAGAAATCTGAACATAATGAAGAAGTTAAAGTTGCTGAAAAGGTGGATGAAGCTTGGAAGATAGTCGAAGTTGAAAAGATTATTGAAGTTGAAAAAATTGTTGAGATCATGAAACCTTGTCTAAAATGTTTGGAACCATGCAAACATTGTGAAGAAAAAGATGAGAAGTTGAGTGAGCTTGATAAGATGAAAGAAAAATTATTGTTCGATGTTAAATATGTGAAAGAGTCATATGATGTGTTGAACAGAACGGTGAATAGTCTGCAAAAGACAAATTCAGAAAGAGAAGACGCATTAACAATGATGAATGCAGTGATGATGTCAAAGCAGAAGGCTATCAATCATTATATTGAAGAATGTGCAAAGTTGAAGCAAGAGTCGGAGACAGAAAAGATAGAAAATGAAAGAATCAGACGTTTATTGCAAAGTTATTCAAATTATGATTATTTGATTGACATAATTTATCCAACTGTTGCAGGTTTTGAAGCATTTCAAGATAAGAAGACTGAAGATAAGGATACTGGTAAGAAACAAAGTGCAAATTATAACAAGTGTCCGCCTCCGATCTGGAAAGGTTATTCTCCCAGAAAACCAAATGAGGAACAAGTCAAAAAGGCAGTCAATATAAAGTTAAAGTCCGAAACAACTGATGAGTTACCAGAAAGCATTGACGTCACATTCACATCGTCTGACACTGATCATGAGTCTGAGTTAATAAAGAAAGTGGTCGATCAGGTGTTGGATAAAGATGAGGAGTCAGAGTCAAAGTCTGAGTCAGAAACCTCGAGTTCGTCGGTCAACAGTCCAAAATCGTCGGTGAAACGGGTTTACAATAAAGAATTTCTGTTATCAAAATCTAATTTGAATGACGAAACATTTGAAGTTGCATATACTTTGAATGATTCTGACAAATTATATTTTGATAAAGAATTTCCAATAAGAAGTGTTCAAATTGAAAAGATTAAAAAGGTTTTCAAATTAGCAGAAATTAACATTTCTGAAATAAAAGATGTAAATTTTTCTGAAAAACCTAAAAAGTACACCTCAAGAGTTCAACAAAGGCTAAACAAGAAAAAAGGTTACAGTTCTGGTTCTGGTTTTCAAAAGAAACCAAACCATAACAGTAATTTCAAAAAGAAAGGTTTAGGTTTTATTCCACCAGAAAATCATAAAAAATAGAAAAATGATAAACCAAAAACTGTATTTGTTTCAGGAGCAAGTTCGGAGGAAGAAGAAAAGAGCTCATTTTGGAAGCAATCAAACAGAGAGTTCTTTGCAGAAAAACAAAAATTTGAGAAGAATGGAGCTTATCAGAGAAAGGAGACAAGAACCTGTTACCGATGTCAAGAAGTTGGTCACATTGCCTGGAATTGTCCAAAGGCAACCAACACAAAACAGGAAGTTGTTTCTAAACTCAAAGAAAAAGTTGTTGATAAAACTGAACCACCAACTGAAAAATTTAAAGTGTTTAAAAACTCAACATATGAAGTTGGTGAATGTTCAAAAAGGTTTTACAAAAGAAGGGTGAATCTTGACAACCAAAAGTGGGTCGTTAAGAAATCAGATGTGAAATCTGGCGATGAGTCTGACTCGTCAAAGTCAGAAGAGCCACAAGTTGAGGTTAAAAGTGATAATTCAGTTCCACCAATGGATGATGTCAACTTTCCACCATTGAGGACTGAAAATTTTAAACAAAAAGTTGGTAAAGTGGAAATCTCAAATCAATTTTATTCTGAAAAGAAAGAATTTGATGTCGAAAAAGATTTTCATGGAAAAGTGAAACATATTTATGAGAAAATGGTCGATGGGAAGGTTAAAGGGGTAAAAGATTTTTATGAAGAAAAAAGAATGTTCAAACCCCGAGTGTGTCACACCCCGACCACGTGAGACAACGAAACGTGGCGGAAACGTCGGGGAGTGTTGTAACAAAATTAATTGTTTCAAATCCATGGCAATTAAAGTTTCGTTTTATTAATCAAACAAGAGAGTTTACATCGTTTTAAACAAGAAACAAAGAGTACATAACACAAAATAACTAGTTCTTGCTTCGTTTTAAGTCACTAAGGCACAAGTTTGCCTAGGTGTATCTTGATCAATCCTATGCATCAATTCCTGAAAACACATGTGAAAATAGGTACGTCAGCATAAAAATGCCTGTGAGATACATAGGTTTTGTGAAAATAAGATTCATGACTTAAGTTTAAGAAAAATGTTTAATAAAATTTAGTCATGGATCTTGTAAATTGACTTGTTTTGTAAATCATTTGAAAAACGATAAGATCAGATGATATGTATAAATAATGTAAGGTTAAATGAATAACCATGTAAGATGGGTTTGTATAAGATAAGTTGTTTGTAAAACAATGTCTTATGAAAAGTATGTTATTTGTATAAAATGTTATATGTCTTAAATTGAAATGATTCAAATAACGCTACGATATGTAATACCATACAAGCACTTATATATAGGAAGTACCATCGGCGTATTCACCATGCTTGTATCATATTACACACGCCTCGTTACTTAAATCACTTACTCAAACCAAACTACCAAGATGTAATGTTTAACAATTGTAGAAATGTTTATTGTCTAATGGTTCACATGGTTCAATAGATACAAATGGTTCACATAATGTAATATAATGTGTTCATATGCTGGATGAGCATATGCAACAAAATGTAATGTAAAACAATGTACTAAGTATGCACACAATGGACATACATAGCATGAAATGTAATGTAAAACGATGTACTAAGTATGGACACAATGGACATACATAGCATGAAATGTAATGTAAAACAATGTACTAAGTATGCACACAATGGACATACATAGCAAAACAATGTAATGTAAATCATGTACTATAGGTGTACTAATGAACATAGCAAGTATATGATGTGAAAACATGGAAAGCATGAAAGTAACAAGTAGGCACATGTGTTTCACCCCAAAATGTTTGAAAAACAGTAAAAGAGGGGTCTATGTACTCACTTGAGATTGCTTAGAAGTCCTAGGATAATCACCAAGCAAAGCTAGAAGATCACGAAATCAAACGATACCTAATATAGGTAACTACATTAATAACCGGACCTATATTGGAGGATTGGATAGAATGAGGGCTCGTAAACCAAATGAGTATGGGAACTTAGGTAATATGGTTTAACAAAGCCTAAATACTAAAACGGAACCTATCCTAAGTGCTTCTGACCCATTACGACCCGTTTAGGTAGCTTATGCTACTTTAACGCGTCGTTCACGTGAAACGCGTTCGGAATGCCTAACTAGTCGTATGATAAGTAAAATATGCCTTAACATGTGTAACATTGTTACCAAATCAGTTTAGATATCAAAAGTTATGTTACATATGCTTAAAATTAAATTTGGCGTAAAAAGGGCATTTTGGTAATTTACCTAAGGCATATAAACTACCTATCATACAACTACTTAAACGATGTGACCATAAGGTATAACCTTGGAAGGTTATTCCCTATACACTATGGTCACCTAATGTGTTTGGTCGGATCCTATTGATCGACCAAACGGGTCGGGTTCGAAAGTATAAGCGATTGTTTAGATCGCTTACCTTACGACCCTATATAAGCACTAAACTAAAAGTGACGAGCTAAGCATGTTAAACATGCTTACCTAAGTTTAGAAAATAGGTTTGGTATCAAAACAAATGGTTTTGATACCTAAGAGTAGTTTGGTTACAAAATACGCAAGAATAAGCATTTTGGCCGAAACTACGACTCGTCACTGAGCCTAGATAACGTGGTAATCAGTAGGTATAGTCACTAGGGACTATAACCATCGTGATTATGCTCACGTTAGGAAGTTCAAACGAACTTTCGGACTCGAAAAGCGATAAAAGAACGAAGGAACACTTACAAAGGGTCCCCGCAAGCTAATCTTGATCCAAGTAGCTCTGGTATGAAGCAATGGCTTCAACTTAGAGCATCTTAGATCAGATTTGTGGGTGGTTTTTGGTTGTGATGTTGGTGGGTATTTATAGATGTGGTAGAACCGTTAGGATCGTTTATCGAAAACCGTGATTCAATCTCGTCCCTACACTTGTTGCAATACCTTGGTACATTAAATTGGCCCCCCAACATCAGGGATTAACATGTGGCATTGGGTTTGGGAGTGCTTAACAACTGTTTAACACATTCTGATGTTGTTGGAGGTCCTTAAGGACCGTATGGGTGAGGGCCTTACGGTCCGTAAGCCTTGTGCAGACAGCAAAGTTTAAAAAAAAATGGCAGAACAGGCCCCTGTGCGCGTATCGTCGTGTTTTGGCACTTCTAACACCCGTCAAACCCATTTCAAAGCTCTAAAATGAAGTTAAAGTATAGGGAACTTAAAATGTGCTCAAAAATATCTCGGATGTCGGTTCGTTTGGCCGTACGATCGCGATGTTCGCTTAATTACGACGGAATGCGCATAAGCGCGAAAAACGATCCAAATTGCGTGACGAATGGATTTTTCTTATGCCAAACACTAAAATAAAATATATTAGTGCTTACATAAATTTTTGGATGTCCGGATGTATTCAGAACGTAAGTTATGCGCGAAAATGCAAACTTATGCACTTTTTGACGCTTTTAGTCCCTGAATGACCCAAAAGTTTATTTTAGCACACCGAACCCCTCAAAGCCTATTTCTAAGCTATGTAAAGGGTATTTAGGGCATGTTTAACTTATGGTCATGTTCTGGAATGTCTGTTATAGTTCAAATTGGCATACTTTCGTAGTTTGTCAAATTTAGTCCCTGTAAGCGAATTAACTTGATTTCGGCATACTAAACCATCCAAAACTTATTTCTAAGTTATGTAAAGGTTATTTAAGGTATGTTAAGCCTATTTCACTATTCTGGAGTGTTCGTTGCATTAAACTGGTTATATTTACGCATCAGATCGCGTATAACCTTCCAGAAAGCGATTTAAAGCCCGAAATCGAACAAGAATAATATGTGCAAACGATACACATATTTTTACAAATCCCATGTACGAAACACAATATCTCATTGATTTGGTATTTGTTTGATGGTCACGGAGGCACAGTTGTCACAGCCCTACTTTAGAAAATTTCGTCCCGAAATTTATTTGTAGGAGCCTGTCTGTGACTTTGTGTTAAATAACCATCAAGGATTAGGCATAATCCTGATATTCCTCTTTAACAGACATTTTTAAAAATGGAAATGAAGGAAGAATCAGGGATATTCATTTCCCTCCGATGGATAATTTTCAGAAACGAAAAATGCACGGAATGAGTCATTTTCCTTAATGGGTATCCTTCAGAAACGAAAATGCACGGAATGAGTCATTTTCTTAATGGGTATTCTTCAGAAACGAAAATGAATGAAATGAGTCATTTTCCACAATTGCTTCAGAAACAAAAATGAATGGAATGAGTCATTTTCCACAATTTCTTCAGAAACAAAAATGCACGGAATGAGTCATTTTCCACAATTTCTTCAGAAACGAAAATGTACGGAATGAGTCATTTTCCACAATTTCTTCAGAAACGAAAATGCACGGAATGAGTCATTTTCCACAATTTCTTCAGAAACAAAAATGCACGGAATCAACTCTAGACACAAGACCAAACTTGCTGTTGTTTCTGTGCACTGAATTCCATAATTATGTATGTATCCATAATTACGTGATTCCTTGCACAGTCCGCATAATTTGTTTTGTAATGTGAAGGGGAAGAAAAATTAAACCTTTGATAAGTGTGACTAGACTATCATAGGGTCCTTTTAATTAGATCGACAAATGATCTCTTTTAATTAGACCACCAAGGAGTCTTTTCAGCTATTTCATCACATGATATTCCTAACCAGATTTTTGGATCAATCTGTTTAACTAGACCACTCAAGGGGTCTAATTATGGAATAGTACAATATAATCCAAGGGTCTTTACTATTACGTAAAAGCCCATTGAGGATTTAATATAGTACCTTTGGATATCCTACTATGAACCCCTTATACGAAGATATGGAAGATTCTACGAGGATTTGGATAACAAAACTTGGATTACACAAAAACATAAAAGGGAACACATAAGCACATAATCACATAGTTGTTTAACTTGATTATTAATTTGCTATTAACTTGTTATCGATTGAAAATGGATATGGAAACCAGTCGATGGATTTCAATGTCCTCTGGGATCTATCTGAAAAGATAGGAAGATCTCCCAAAAATTCGATTTTGTTTTCAAAGAAACGTAATATTCGAATTAAGGAACACAACAATTTTAGGATTTACAGAAATACCCTTAGGTACCCTATTAAGGATTTATAGTGGTACTTTGGGTATTTGTCTAGTGTCGTAACTTGCGCCTTGTACTTCGTTTCCTTGGAAGAAACAGGTACTTAGGAATTTCGTGGAAAACGCAAGAGATCATAAAATAGAAAAATTTTGTGGGGTAGTTTGTTTTTCAAGGAATACAATTCCTTGATTGTCGGTATTTTAGGGGATAAGTTGTTTATACATATAACCACATAAATACATTGCAATGTAAAAAAAAGATTTATTTATAAACAATGATAACAACTGTTTCATGGACCTTGACAACAAAAGAAAATAATACATAAGACGTGATTACTTCTAAAGGGTGTTGTCTTCTTGTCGGTCAGATGCTCATCCCTGTGCTGGATTTGCATTAGCAAGCTTTGGGCAATTTCTTTGGAAATGACCCATCTCGCCACAATTGTAGCAAGAACCTGGTGGAAAGCGAGCTTGAGCAGGATTGTTGTCAGCTCGATTTGGTGCAACTGCAGCTCGGCAAACTTTTGCTGTATGACCTTTAAGTCCATAAATTTGGCATTCGCGGCACTTCATACTAGCATGATGATGAAGGTTACATTGGTTGCACAAGGGTGAAGTTCCATTGTATGGCTTCCTAGCAGGGGGTTGAGCTGGTTGGTTGGGGACGACTTGACCATTGTGAGTGACCACGACGAAATTCTGAGAAGCCTTTCGCTTCTTTGACCTCTTAGGGGATCCAGTCTGTTCATCCATGGTCTTTGATTCCTCGATTGGTTTTGATTCCTCGACCGGTTTCTTGTCACCTTTTCGAAAAAGTTTACCTTTCCTGATCTGAGATTCAGTCAAGGTTGCAGATAGCTCAATGGCCTGTCTGACTGTAGTAGGGTTGCTACCAGTCACAATGTCTTGTATTGAGTCAGGGAGGCCATCAATGTACTTTTCGATTGCCTTATCCAAAGGCGTGACCATGTTTGGGCATAACAGACTTAACTTCTCATAACGGTCCATGTAGGCTCGATGCTCACCGCTATCTTGCTTAAGATTATCGAATTCCCTTTCCAAGGCCCTCAGTTCATGACGAGGACATAATTCCTTCATCATAAGAACCCTAAGCTCGGCCCAAGTCTGTGCTAAAGCAACCTCAGCACCACGGTCTCTCATCACTCCGTTCCACCATGTCAAAGCTCGTTTCTCAAAGACACTAGATGCGAAATCTACCTTTCGCTCGTTTGGACATTGAACATGTCTGAAGGTGCTCTCTAAACTCTCAAACCATTGCAGAAGTGCAGTCGCTCCTTGAGACCCAGAAAACTTTGATGGCTTAGCCGAGTTGAACGTCTTGAAGTTGCAGGGGGCATTATTGTTGTTGAGGGCTTGGTTACATTGAGCAACGATGTTCGGGATTGCAGCAGTCATTTGCGGTGTAATGACAGCTGCCAGCTCTTCAATAGATACCTGATTTTCGCATCGTGGAGGCATTCTAAAAGGGGAAACAAGAGAGAAAACAAATGAAATGGCATTGGGTAAGAATAGGATGTTACAATTACCGACCAAAATCATGGGTGATGGTCATTTGTTTGAACCACGAAGCAAACAAACGACACACAAAGGCTGAATCAAAGCAATTAGATCCTCATAATGTATCGCGAAGACATGCTCGCCTATAAGTGGACACTCACCCCAAGAGTTCCTAGGTAAGAGTGACTGGTCCGATTATGTGGATTTGTACGAACACTCTAGCCTTAGACAGAAAACTCAGGGTACAGGCATTCACTCTTCCAGTTTGCACATGTTCACACTATTTAGGACCCAAAACTTTGACGAGATTTTGAAAACTCAAAGGGGTTCAAAACCTTATAACAGAGGGTTCAAAACCTTACAATAGAGGGTTCAAAACCTAGTAATCAATCATCAAAAAACAGATGATTAATTTTCAAAGCGGATTCGGAATTGATGTTCTCGTCGTGGTTATCACCTAAGGATAGGTGACGTGCATGTTTTAAAATTGTGTTGGGGTCCTAGAAAGGTTACAGTCTAGGTCAAAGCATTACTAATAACCTAATTCCCTATAACCATTGGCTCTGATACCAACTTTTCTGTCACACCCCGACCACGTGAGACAACGAAACATGGCGGAAACGTCGAGGAGTGTTGTAACAGAATTAATTGTTTCAAATCCATGGCAATTAAAGTTTCGTTTTATTAATCAAACAAGAGAGTTTACATCGTTTTAAACAAGAAACAAAGAGTACATAACACAAAATAACTAGTTCTTGCTTCGTTTTAAGTCACTAAGGCACAAGTCTGCCTAGGTGTATCTTGATCAATCCTATGCAACAATTCCTGAAAACACATGTGAAAATAGGTACGTCAGCATAAAAATGCCTGTGAGATACATAGGTTTTGTGAAAATAAGATTCATGACTTAAGTTTAAGAAAAATGTTTAATAAAATTTAGTCATGGATCTTGTAAATTGACTTGTTTTGTAAATCATTTGAAAAACGATAAGATCAGATGATATGTATAAATAATGTAAGGTTAAATGAATAACCATGTAAGATGGGTTTGTATAAGATAAGTTGTTTGTAAAACAATGTCTTGTGAAAAGTATGTTATTTGTATAAAATGTTATATGTCTTAAATTGAAATGATTCAAATAACGCTACGATATGTAATACCATACAAGCACTTATATATAGGAAGTACCAGCGACGTATCCACCATGCTTGTATCATATTACACACGCCTCATTACTTAAATCACTTACTCAAACCAAACCACCAAGATGTAATGTTTAACAATTGTAGAAATGTTTATTGTCTAATGGTTCACATGGTTCAATAGATACAAATGGTTCACATAATGTAACATAATGTGTTCATATGCTGGATGAGCATATGCAACAAAATGTAATGTAAAACAATTTACTAAGTATGCACACAATGGACATACATAGCATGAAATGTAATGTAAAACGATGTACTAAGTATGCACACAATGGACATACATAGCATGAAATGTAATGTATAACAATGTACTAAATATGCACACAATGGACATACATAGCATGAAATGTAATGTAAAACAGTGTACTAAGTATGCACACAATGGACATACATAGCAAAACAATGTAATGTAAATCATGTACTATAGGTGTACTAATGAACATAGCAAGTATATGATGTGAAAACATGGAAAGCATGAAAGTAACAAGTAGGCACATGTGTTTCACCCCAAAATGTTTGAAAAACAGTAAAAGAGGGGTCTATGTACTCACTTGAGATTGCTTAGAAGTCCTAGGATAATCACCAAGCTAAGCTAGAAGATCACAGAATCAAATGGTACCTAATATAGGTAACTACATTAATAACCAGACCTATATCGGAGGATTAGATAGAATGAGGGCTCGTAAACCAAATGAGTATGGGAACTCAGGTAATATGGTTTAACAAAGCCTACATACTAAAACGGAACCTATCCTAAGTGCTTCTGACCCATTACGACCCGTTTAGGTAGCTTATGCTACTTTAACGCGTCGTTCGCGTGAAACGCGTTCGGAATGCCTAACTTGTCCTATGATAAGTAAAATATGCCTTAACATGTCTAACATTGTTACCGAATCAGTTTAGATACCAAAAGTTATGTTACATATGCTTAAAATGAAATTTGGCGTAAAAAGGGCATTTTGGTAATTTACCTAAGGCATATAAACTACCTATCATACAACTACTTAAACGATGTGACCATAAAGTATAACCTCGGAAGGTTATTCCCTATACACTATGGTCACCTAATGTGTTTGGTCGGAGCCTATTGATCGACCAAACGGGTCGGGTTCGAAAGTATAAGCGATTGTTTAGATCGCTTACCTTACGACCCTATATAAGCACTAAACTAAAAGTGACGAGCTAAGCATGTTAAAACATGCTTAACTAAGTTTAGAAAACATGTTTGGTATCAAAACAAACGGTTTTGATACCTAAGAGTAGTTTGGTTACAAAATACGCAAGAATACGCATTTTGGCCGAAACTACGACTCGTCACTGAGCCTAGATAACGTGGTAATCAGTAGGTATAGTCACTAGGGACTATAACCATCGTGATTACGCTCACGTTAGGAAGTTCAAACAAACTTCGCGTTGACCATAAACTGGTCAATGCAGAAATTCAAACATAGTTTGACTTTCAGACTCGAAAAGTGATAAAAGAACGAAGGAAAAGTTACAAAGGGTCCCCGCAAGCTAATCTTGATCCAAGTAGCTCAGGTATGAAGCAATGACTTCAACTTAGAGCATCTTAGATCAGATTTGTGGGTGGTTTTTGGTTGTGATGTTGGTGGGTATTTATAGATGTGGTAGATCCGTTAGGATCGTTTATCGAAAACCGTGATTCAATCTCGTCCCTACACATGTTGCAATACCTTGGTACATCAAATTGGCCCCCCAACATCAGGGATTAACATGTGGCATTGGGTTTGGGAGTGCTTAACAGCTGTTAACAGCTGTTTAACACATTCTGATGTTCTGGGAGGTCCTTACGGACCGTATGGGTGAGGGCCTTACGGTCCGTAAGCCTTGTGCAGACAGCAAAGTTTAAAAAAAATGGCAGAACAGGCCCCTGTGCGCGTATCATCGTGTTTTGGCACTTCTAACACCCGTCAAACCCATTTCAAAGCTCTAAAATGAAGTTAAAGTATAGGGAACTTAAAATGTGCTCAAAAATATCTCAGATGTCGGTTCGTTTGGCCGTACGATCGCGATGTTCGCTTAATTACGACGGAATGCGCATAAGCGCGAAAAACGATCCAAATTGCGTGACGAATGGATTTTTCTTATGCCAAACACTAAAATAAAATATTTTAGTGCTTACATAAATTTTTGGATGTCCAGATGTATTCAGAACGTAAGTTATGCGCGAAAATACAAACTTATGCACTTTTTGACGCTTTTAGTCCCTGAATGACCCAAAAGTTTATTTTAGTACACCGAACCCCTCAAATCCTATTTCTAAGCTATGTAAAGGATATTTAGGGCATGTTTAACTTATGGTTATGTTCTGGAATGTCTGTTATAGTTCAAATTGGCATACTTTCACAGTTTGTCAAATTTAGTCCCTGTAAGCGAATTAACTTGATTTCGGCATACCATACCATCCAAAACTTATTTCTAAGTTATGTAAAGGTTATTTAAGGTATGTTAAGCCTATTTCACTATTTCGGAGTGTTCGTTGCATTAAACTGGTTATATTTACGCATTAGATCGCGTATAACTTTCCAGAAAGCGATTTAAAGCCCGAAATCGAACAAGAATAATATGTGCAAACGATACACATATTTTTACAAATCCCATGTCTGAAACACAATATCTCATTGATTTGGTATTTGTTTGATGGTCACAGAGGCACAGTTGTCACAGAGTGAGACTGAACATGTTACACCCAAAGACAGTCAGTCTTGGGTGTCTGTATTTTATATGTGAAAAACCTGACTTGCCGGAACTTCCAAGTTGGTAATCGTGGAGCATGAATCGGCATCTTTCTTGAGAAATTCACATCTGTGAAGTTTCGACCTACATGTGGTATTTTCATTCTTGA
The DNA here is from genome assembly GCA_030545235.1 of Helianthus tuberosus. Lineage (NCBI taxonomy): Eukaryota > Viridiplantae > Streptophyta > Magnoliopsida > Asterales > Asteraceae > Helianthus > Helianthus tuberosus. The sequence continues at coordinate 166,916,106 of CM060423.1, read as the reverse complement.
AAATTGTTATATTTTGTTTTACAAGTGATATGGCTGAATCTACAAGTGGTTGAAAAAGAAGTTTTCACCTACAAGTGGTTAATCAAGGTCATTAAGTTGAACTTGATTTAATTATTCATACAAAGTGGTTGAGAAAATCAAAGTGATGAATGAATCCCCTAACCTACAAATGGTTTGTGAAATTCAACATAACTAATTTTCCGGAAAAACCATTTTTGATTAAAACAAACTTAAGTGTTTTGAAATCACAATGGGAAAATAGTTTGTTGTCAGGGGGAGTTCTGATTGTTTATGCCAAGTGGATGGCGATTTGAAGCAATTCACAACAGTTGTTAATTTATTTGTATATTTTGTTTTCAAATTTTTTAAAAATGGTTTTTTGAATTTTAGGGGGAGTAAAACTTTTCAGAAAATCCAAAAACATTAGAAAATTTGAAAAAGCCAAAAACATGATAAAAATCGAAAATGAGTTTTGTTGTGAAAAAGAGGAAATGATAGTACATCAGTGGACATTCACGCCATGCTAAAGAATTGGAAAGTCAAAAGTGATAAACGGTCTCACTGATGATATGCCAGTAGGTTTTTGCACGCTTAGTAGATTGTGTCAAGATATAAACCTAAATTTCAAACTTATTTATTTCATGGGGAACATCTCTCGGATATATGGGTAACCCCCGCAATCTTGTTTGAAAGACCCCTCTTTCTGAGATACTAGGTCTTTATGCTTAGTGATATCTGGAGTATTATCCCGGGACTTCTGATTTTGCGGAAGCAATGGCCTAGTCCCTGTATAATACTTTTCACTTGCTTGAAATAATAGCTCACCCTCAGCATAAAAAATGATGAAACATTGAAAAATGCTAATCATGTGCTGTTGAAGAAAAGTTTCTCTAAAAGGGAACATACCAAAAGTCGAACCATCATCTCTCTGATTTTGCGGAAGCAATAGCCTGAGCTCTCATGGTCTCGCATTTAACCCCTTACAGATATCATCTAGGTATACTCACCTGTAAGACTGAATATTGGGATCTGGATACGGGAGTATATTCTGAGGTGGGACACTCGAATAAGTTTAAGTTCTTAAAACACTAATCTCGTATTTCGAAACAGTTGAACTTTGTGTGAAAATTTAAGTGGATCAGTATACTGACAATCTAAGTGAATCGTTTAGAACTTAAAATGTTTAAAGCTTAACGGTGTTGGTGATTTGTCTCAAAAACTGATATGATCCTCTTACGCAAACTCACAAAAATAGTGTTTGTAAATATTTCTTTACTGTTTAAAAAAAAAACAAAAAGATTTTCAGTGTGTTTTAGCATAAAATTTTTGAAAATTTCAAAAAGATTTTTGACAACTGATGTTAGAGAGCTGATTTTCAAAATTCCAAGTGCTAAACATGATGAACAGTGGGTTGGGAAAGTTTGTGTTGAAATGGGAAAAAGATTTTCTTACAAGTGGTCATTAGAGATTATAAAATGTTAAATCATTTTGATGATATTTACATGTGATAGTTTGAGATTGATTTTACATGTGGTAACCAGAGATTAAATTTGTCAAATTTTAAAATGTGTGAAATTTATTTTTGGGTAGAGTTTTGTGCAGATCCCCGTGTTTAAACCTGAGCAGAGGTTGAGCCAGGTCACTATATTGGAACAAGAGTAGTAGATCAACATCCAAGGGGGAGATTAGCTGAAGATGCTGAAGAACTTAAGGAATCAAGAGAGCTGATCAAGAGAATTAGAAAGCTCGAGAGCCAGATTGTGATTCTGAAATTGAAGATTATCCAAGGGGGAGGTTAGTTGATGAAAGATAGAGTTAGAGATTGAAGATGCTTTCCATTGTCAGATACTTTGGAAGAGAACGAAAACTGATAAAGATTGAAGACTCGACGCATTGAAGATTTGTACTGAAGACTCGTCGACATCTAAGGGGGAGTCTGTTGGTGCATATGTCTGTCGACTTCGTCTTGTATCGAGTCTTGTATTAGATTAGAAAGATCAGGGCACGAAATTCGAGAAACATGTGATTGTGACCATTTCGCACGAAATGAAACAAGGCCATTTCGCACGAAATGAACACTGTCCATTTCGTACGAAATGGTTCTTGGCTATTTCGCACGAAATGTTGCCCTATATATAGGTGTCTTGGTCATTTCATTTGTAATGATTGTGATTCCGATGCTGAGGTGCTGCCGAAGTGTCTCCAGGCTGTAAAACGCTATTTTATCACTAAACAAGACAATTAGATTGAATGTCAAGCTGTAATCAAGTCTGTATCGTTGAATTACGCCTTTGATATGGATTGAACTCTTCTGATAGACTCGTTTAGATCGATTCTCGATCCTACATATCTCCTATAATTTCTAGCCTCTTCATATTCCTTCTCCATCTCTTCAATCCGATATCCTGCAATACACCTCTCTCTGTATGTTTTCTCATTCAGAATTTCTTCTCGACTTCTCTCCTTTATCTCGGCAACAAATGCACGATGTATGTTTGATGATATAGTTCTGCCATGAGCTGTGAACCGATCATCAACAAGATCATCTTCTGGTAGGAATTCGCTCCAGTCAAACCCTTCATCATCTTGAATCACAACACAAGCTCTTGATTTCTCCTTTTCAAGATTATCTTCAATTTGTTTCAACCTTGGTGATTCCTCTCTGTTCTTGTGATAGATTGCCGTTTGATAGTAATCTTCTTTAAACGGATTAGCTCTTTCTTCAACAGCAGAGTTTCTGCATTCTCTTTTGAAATGACCTTTTTGCTTGCATTTGAAGCAGGTCACTTTTGATTTGTCGAATCCCAGCTTTGTTGGTCCACAAATTGATTGTCTGCCAGTAATGTCCATGAACCGCTGAGCTCGTCGAATGCAACTTGCTAAACACCATCTTAGATCAATGAGTTCCATCTCTTTTGGATCGATCTGGTCATAATCTTCCTTTGTCAGTTCGGAATTTCCAATCTTCCCAGCTGGTAGATCTTCGTAAGATTCTAGAATTGATCCAAGAAGACTCGTTTACTGTTTAGCAGCGTTGATGTTCATTGACGAAGATTTCTTTAGGTTTAAAGCGATGTTGCAGAGAATCTCTTCAGGTTCTTCAGAGTTTGATGTTGTTGATGATGAATGATATCCTGGGTCGTAACTTGATGAGCTTTTCTGTGGTTCTTTTGACTTTTCAACACTGAATGCCGTCTTTGGTAATTCATTTACAGTCACCTGAGGTACACTGCCCTTGTAGTAAAGACCGACATTCTGTTGATGCGAAGAGCTACTCATCTTGTTCTGTTTCTGTAATTCAAGCTCATGAGTTTCAATCTTTTCAATCAAAACATCAAGAGTAATTGTACCAAACAACGTCTCGTTTTTCAAAATAAACACGGACGTTTGCCACTGATCAGCTCGTGGTAACGCTTCAATGATTTTATCAATGATTTCCTCACGTGTTTTAACAATTTCAAACCTTTCAAGCTCAATTTTTAAATGACAAATCTTTCTATCATTTGTCTTACAGATTCACCTTTTAAACCGTCAAACAAATCAAATTCTTTTTTAAGTAACGCTATTTTGTTCTTTTTGATTTGTTTACCACCCTCAGCTTTAACCCGTAAAGCTTCCCAAACCGATTTAGATGAACCGTCATGATCGAGTAATGCAAAAATATCATCTCTAATCAACTGTTGGATTAGAGCAATCATTCTTTGTTCATATGAGAAGTTCTTTTTGTCTTCAACGGATAAGCTTTTGAGTGGAATTTCTTCATTTTTGTCGTTGACAGGTCTATCGTAATCAAACTCCAAGCAAAACCAGCTTTCATGTGCGTAAGCTTTGGCCCAGTTGATAAATCGTTCTTTCCACCATGTGTAATCTTCAATACTTTCAAGTTTAGGTGGTTTCGAATAAGTCCCATAGAAGTCATCATGTTTAATATTATCATTGATTGCTTTTGTTATGGTTTTTGGTGTAACTGTTGAAGTTTCCGAAGATTCTGATGTGAAAGCCTTGTAAAACATGTTGTAGAATTCTTCAGCCATGATGCTACTCGTTTTTCACTTTGAATCACCTGGAAACGATCAGTTTAAAAACTATCAAACCGCTGGATCGGATGGGTATCCGATCGAGTGTGGTCAACGAAGGTCAACAGAATAATAATGATCGGATGACAATGGATCGGATGGTGATCCGATTGAGTGACGATCCGACACTTGACAAATTTGTGTTGAGGATCGAATGGTGATCCGATTGAGTGACGATCCGACACTTGGACAATATGCGTTGAATCGGATGGTGATCCTATCGAGTGGGTATCCGACACTTAGACCTCTTGTGTTGATTATCGGATGGTGATCCGATCGAGTAGTTATCCGATACTTAGACCTGAGACACAAGCAAATGAAATGTTTAGGATCGGATGGCAGTCCGTTCGGATTGCCACTCGACACTTGAACCTTAAAACTTGAATGAACAATTGTGCTGTGAATCGGATGGTGATCCGATCGAGTCAGAGTCAACAAGGTCAACCTTTTAATGACTAGCAATGGATTGGATGGTGATCTGATCGGATTGCTATCTGACACTTGACACTATGTACTTAACAAACCAATGTGCTAAGGATCGGATGGTCATCCGATCGGATTGTCATCTGATCGGTGAACATCACCAAGAACAGCAACGAACATGTTAATGAATTCGGACAGAAAATTCTTGATTTCTCTCAAAATACTTGGAATTTTGATCTGAAATTTTGTAGGCTTATAGATCAATGATTTTCTCACGTAATATCCAAAAATCAGCCAATTTTAACCCTAAAAGCCATGTTAATTTTGAGATATTCAGACTAACAGAGAAGAAGATAGAAAAATTAAGAAATTCGACAAATCTGGATGAATTCTTGATCTGAATCTGATGAAATCTTGTTTGATTTTGAGTGTGAGATCCATGCAATCAAGCTCCTGCTCTGATACCACTTGTAGGACCGGTTTTCAACTCCGTAACGATTGCGTATCGACACGTGTGACGTGCGGAATCCGTACACGTGCGTGGACTGAACATAAGAACCGTACTATAATCGTGATTCTATTGATAGATCTGAAAAGTACAAAGAAACTTGAATCACCTTGCCACTTTCTCTCTTTACTTTCTCTCTCTAGCTCCTAGCTCTTCAATCCTAAAATGTGGCAAAAGTTCCTAAAGCTAACCCTAAGGGTTCTATTTATAGGTCAAGGGGCTTTAATGAGACTTCTCATTAATTACATAAATGCCACATTGCCTTTTCCCTAAATATTACAATATAAAGTCTTGTTATCTTCAGATTCTTGCTACGGACTGGATTGACGGAGGCGATAGACATTACTGCACTAACAGAAATCATCCACTGATGCCCCTTTTTCTTGGTACTGGGGACTTCTTTCTTCACCAGAGGTTACCATTTTAAGTGATCCAGTGTATAATTGTAACACCACGTAAAATCATGTCCAATATAATGAAGACACGTGTCATGGACTTTAAACATGTAATAAATTTTTCCGAGGGACTAAAATCGTCAAACAGTGTAAAGATGTGTGTGGAAGGATCAAAAGTGTCAACATGCCTAACTTGTTCCTCTGATTGACCTTACGTGATGTTCGTATTCCTTAATGAATAAATTGTCAGACATTGAAAGCCGTTCACGCTTAAATTCAGAACTTTACAAAGTATAGGGGTTAAAAGTGTTAACATGTTAAAAGTTACCTCTGAGTGACCTTTTAACAATCACAAAAACATTGTAATAATTGTATATTTTGCCCTCAAGAACTTTGGATAGTGATTTCTTGAATTTTCGAAGAAAACAAGACTTTTCGGGTGATCTTACAACTAATCGGGGACCTAACAGAGTTAATATGTGACCCAAGACACTTGTTAGTTAACTTTGGGGGTCAAAAGTGCAATAAATGGAAGTTATTTAAACTTATATTGGACCAGGGACTGAAATTGCAAAGTTTCAAAACTTTTTACCGGAATAGCCCATTGAACACTTAGAACTTGCATTTGAGTTTTTAACTTCAAAACTCTTTCTCTGGAGCTTCCTGGACTTCAAGAAAGTTTTCTTCTGCTCAATACTCATGCTAAGGACTCTAGTAAGTGTTCTTAGCTTCCTAAGTTTAAGTTTTATTATCTTAATGACCGAAAGTCAAAGTTATCGTAATTAAGCTTTGACTTTGTGATTAATCACAAACGGTCCAGCCATTATTCGAATTGAAAGTGGCTATGTGTTGGTAATTATGTAGGTAATAAACCCTTAAAAGGGCACCTCCTAATTATCACGTTAACTCAGTCTAATGTCGGGTCAAACTTATTAATAAAAAGTCAACAGAATCTGTTTTTGCAAATTAATTCATAACTAATAATACAGATGTCACACCCCAACCGCGTTAAAACAACGAAACCGCGTCGGAAACATCGAGGAGTGTTGTAACAGAATTATTGTTTCACAACCATGGATACAAAAAGTTTCGTTTTATTGATTCGTTAAGTAATTTACATTGTCTTGAAACAAAACAAACATGTTACACATCGACTATCATTGTTATTATGTCACTAAGGCCTCGTCCAGATCCTATGTGAAACATGCATCCTAGCAATCAACATCAAGCAACAACACCTGAAACATATGTAAAAACAAAGTCAGCAAAGAAATGTTGGCGAGCACATAGGTTTTATGAGAGTATCGGATTCATGGCTCGTTTACATGTTGCAATACGTTATTTAAAACCTTGTTTTGAAAAGTGTATAATACTGCAATACACTTAACCAACTCAAATCAAGCTGGTTATAATTTATAAAACCTCGTAGCCATGATTCTTAACCCAAAAACATTTGTTTTAGTAAACCAAATTGCAAAACATCTCGTAATAACTCGTTAATAAAACTCGTATGGTTTATATCATTTAGAAAACATCGTTATGTGACATCGTTTCGAAATCGTTTGCCCAAGTGAACTAAATAATGACACGGAATATAATATGATAAAAGCACTTATATATAAGAAGTACCAGCGGCGTATCTACCATGCTTCCATCATATCACACCCGTCCCATTACTTAGTCACTACCCAAAAACCAATCGTTTACCCAATTCGTTTAACTCGTTAAAATCGTTTCAAATTGTTTATCTCATTTAAATCGTTTCAAATCGTTTAACTCGTCCCAAAATCGTTCTCGTTTTAATTGTGAAAACTACTTTTGGTCGTCTCGCTAATAACATTCAAACCTTCGCAACTCGTCCCTCTTTCAACTCGAATTAACAAACCACCAAAGGGTAAGTTAACAATCACAGATTCAGTCGTTACCTATGACCCCCACACATAACCATGGGTGTATTCTGATAACGGGATTTGTCAGATCCTATGGTACCATAACCTAATACTGGTCGGCTTGATCAATGTTAATGAATGTCATTCGTTATGTAACTACAACCAACAAGTTCGTTCACATTATCGAAATCGTTATTAGTTTAATATAAACCATTTTAATCGCTTTTGAAACCATCGTTTAAACCTTAAAATCATTTAACACATATGAATCACCCCAAAACAATTGAAAACAGTAAAATAGGGGAACTTTGTACTCACATCGAGTTGCAAATATCCTCAATCCAAAGAACTCAACAAACTTAAACAAACCAGGGAAATTCAAATAGCATCTAGTAGTCGAATCACTAGTCAAATAATCGACACCTAAAATGGAAGATCGGATAGAATGAGTTTTCGTAAACCAAATGAGTATTGGAACTCATGTGATATGGTTTAACAAAGCCTACATTCTAGATCGGAACCTATTCTAAGTGCTTTCGACCCGTTACGACTCATTAAGGTAGCTTACGCTACTTGAACGCGTCGTTCACGCAAAGGCGCGTTCGAGACGTCTAACTAGTCCTATGATAAGTATTATATGCCTAAACATGTTGCATAATCAGTTAAGTGACAAAATTTTATGTTACATATGCTTAAAATCCGATTATGCATGAAAAGGGCATTTTGGTCATTTACCTAAGGCATATAAACTACCTATCATACAACTACTTAAACTAAGTGACCATAAGGTATAACCTCAGAAGGTTATTCCCTATACAACTATGGTCACTAAACATGCTTGGTCGGATCCTAATGATCGACCAAACGGGTCTAGTTCGAAAGTCGAAGCGGTGGTTTAGACCGCTTGACTTACGACTCTAAACAAGCACAAGACTAAAAGTGACGAGCTAAACATGCTAAAACATGTTTAGTTAAGTTAGAAAACAGGTTTTGATATCAAAACAAAGGGTTTTGATACCCAAGAGTAGTTTGGTTACAAAATACGCATGAATACGCATTTTGACCGAAACTACGACTCGTCACTACGCCTAGTCAACGTGGTAATCAGTAGGTATAGTCACACGGGACTATAACCATCGTGATTACGCTCACGTTTGAAAAGTTCAAATGAACTTTGTGTTGACCATAACCTGGTCAAAGCAGAAAGTCAAACACTGTTTGACTTTCGTGCTTAAAACGCATAAAAGCACGAAAGAATACTTACAAAGGGTCCACGCTAGGAAGTTTGATCCAAGTTTGCTCATGTATGAAGTGTTTAAACCTCAACTTAGAGCAAAATGAATCAAGTGTGAGCTGAAGTGAATGAAAGTGTTGGGTTTATATAGATTTCGGTAAACCATTAGGATCGTTCCTGCATTTCGTGCTTCGATCTTGGTCCTCCACTTGGGCACATGGTTTTCAAAACCATGGGATTGTTAAAAACTATCAAATAACAGCCCATAGCATCCAAAATCAGCCATTAAAACCCATCAAAACTTCAATAAAGGAGCAGATTCATTGTTTCTATCTAGCAGGCTGTCGTGCCCCGCGTAATATTGCTTCTCATCTTACGCGGCCCGCCTAGGCCACTTTGGCAGAATTGCATTTTGGTCCCTGCACTTGAGAAACTTGCATTTTGATGCATTTTTGACACGTTTAAGCCCCGTTAACCTCATTTCAAGGCTCTAAAATGATGTTAAAGTATAGGGAACTTAAAATATGCTCAAAAACATCTTGGATGTCAGTTCGTTTGGTCGTACGGTTGTGTTATTCGGTTAATTACGTGGTAACGCACGCAAAAACGATCCAAATTAAGCGACGAATGGAGTTTTATCACACCAATCACTAAAATAAAATATTTTAATGATTACATAAATTTTTGGATGTCCGGATATATTCAGAACGTAAGATATGCGCGAAAATGCAAACTTATGCACTTTTTGACGCTTTAAGTCCCTATTGATCAATAAAGTTTATTTTTAGCATACCGAACCCCTCAAAGCCTATTTCTAAGCTATGTAAAGGATATTTAGGGTATGTTTAACTTATGATCAAGTTCCAGAATGTTCGTTACTATACAAATTGGTATAGTTTCATAGTTTGACACAAATAGTCCCTGTGATCGAACAAACTTGTTTTCAACACACCAAACCATCCAAAACTTATTTCTAAGTTATGTGAAGGTTATTTAAGGTATGTTAAGCCTATGTCACTATTCCGGAGTGTTTGTCGTGTTAAAGTGGCTGCGTTTACGCACCAGTTTGCGTATAACCTTCCAGAAAGCGATTTAAAGCTTGAAATCAAACTCGAATCAAATCGTAAGATCATCAAACACAAATAAACACATAATAACACCAAAACACATATAATAACACCAAAGCACATTGTTTTATTGATAATTAAGATTGTTTTACATTGTACATCGATTGCAGAACACAGTTGTCACAACAGAGGTTATGGAACATGTTTTAACACTTAAATAACTTGGTAAATAATATAAGAACATGTTTAGGCATGTTCAACCCGACAATTCTGAGTTTAGGCTCGGTTCGCAACCGAAAGTCACAAAAGTAGACTTTTACTTTGACTTTCAGTTATGACCCAATTTAGCTTAGTTTGGACATGCCTTAGGGTTCCCTTAGGACCATATTACATGTTAGTATAACCCTTTGAGATTATACTATATGGTCCCTTTGAAATCTGATTCATATGCATGTTTCCGTTAAATGCTTAATTGTTGACCATTATGCCCTTTTGATATAAAAACGAGATTTTTGAAAATGTGAGAGGACAAAAATCTTTATTACTGATATTTAAGTATGTCCTAAAAATTTGACATTAGTTTATGGTCTAAAATAAGAGTTATGCTTGATATCGTAAATTGAAGGCTTTTTATTAATTAAATGGCATTTTTAGTATAAATCATATTCAAACCCAATTTTTGTCACCAAAATTTATACCTACTAATATAATATAATATTTAGGGATTTTTAGAAATTTTTTCCAAATTTTAAACTAATTATAATATAGAGTTTTAATGTAAATTCGGTATTGACGAAATTGCCCTTTTCTTTGATAAAATGACTTTTATATAACATTTTGATACCAAACCTGTTCCTACTAATTTCATATGTTAAATAAAATATTTTAAGCCTTAGGGACTAATAAAAATCTCAGATTTCCTTAAATAACCCGAAATTCGTCAAATACCGACTTTTACGCTTTTTAAACGCATAGTATGGGTTAAAACTATATTTGACACTTAAGACTCATTACCTACTGATACTATAAGCAAGTTTTATACTTTAACAGTAAGTAAAAGTTTTGAAAGCAGATTTCCAAATTTGACCCTTAAAGCTTCTGTGAAATGACCAAAATGCCCCTACGGTGCATAGTTTGGCTATAAATGATAAATTTCACATATATACAATATCTTACTGATATAACTTATTAAAATAAATATTTTATTGATTATTTTAGACCAGAACCTCAGATTACTATTTAATCTCTTTTATAAATTTTAAAATGACCAAAATACCCCTACGGGGCTTAAATTGGTTTTAAACTCGTTTTGGGCATAATGGAAGATATCCTACTGATATCACAACATATTAAAAGCATATAAACTTGTGGAACTTGTTTATGACTCATTTGGTTACCCGTTATGCATTTTTGCGCTTGGTACGGTTTATGTAACTAGTTTGCATAAATTAACCGAAACGGGTCAAACCTTATCATTTTTATTTCAAAATCCAGAATGTATTTAGTTTACCCATTTTATACAAGTCCTCATACTTGTCGGGTCTAAATCACATTCTAATCCGGTCTTCGCTTAATCTTGCGTTTTGAACCGTATACCTTTCTTTAAAACTAACCGGTCTAAGTTATGATTTAAATAAGACCCGTTAGGAATCTAATAGGTTATTAAAATCCTTCATTCTAGATTAGGAGCCCGGTAAAAGCTATCTGTACTTGCTGATTGATATACGGCTGGGATTAAAATTTTATTTTTAGCTCAGGTAAATGCTTTTAACTTATTTTCCCTTATACGGGCTTGGGATACGGTATTTAATAATACCGCTTGGTCGGGTATTGAATCTTTAATTGAATAATGGTTAAATCATTGAGATAACCTGTTTAATCTTTTTTGTTTGATCTAAACCTTTGGGGGGTTAATGACCATGTCCTGGATATCCCCGGCTCATTCATTGAAATGGCCACGACTTAAGCACGGGGTGTAGGCATACACCTGCCAGTGCGCATGTAAAAAGATATACCCACTTGTTGAGGATAACTCGTCGTGGGTTTATATTATGTGGTGTGTCTATTAATCCTGTTCCGGCTTCTATCCAGGATCCTGAACGTATGACAAACATATAAATCTTTTAGAAGATTATTTTTAATCATTGTCCCAAGTTATAAAAGAATATTTGTGCCTTATGCATTTAAATCATTTTTCTTAAATATTTTTAAAAGAGTCGGTTAATTGTATTTACCAGTGTAAACTGACGTATTTTCCAAAAAGGTTAAGTGCAGGTACTAAGCGAAATGGGCTGGCTACTCCTAGTATCAAATAAAGAGTCTTGCAAGCTTTTGATGCTTAAATCTGTTGAACAATATTTCTTTTTATTTTAGATCCGCCTGTGGATCCTTTTTACAACCGTTATGTATTATTTTATTATACTTTCGAATCGGTTTGTAATATTATTACTTTAGACTTCCGCTGTGCATTGAACTATGATTATTTGACTATGATGATATCAACTACGTCACGATACTCCCCACCGGGCCCACGGGTAATACGTGGAAATATAGGGGTGTGATAGGTTGGTATCAGAGCCAACATTAAGTGAATTAAACACTAGCCTTTTGTGTTTAATCTCAATGACACAATTGCACATTCCTTGACTTCCGAGTCTAGGCAAAAGACTTTGGACTAATCCTAATCTTATTTATTTTATCCTTTATTGTTTTCCTTGTTGTTTCTTATGTTTGTTTTGACAGGAACAAGAAATCATGCCACCACGTGTCAGAGGAAGAGGTAGAGGCGGTAAGACTCCAGTGCTAACCACAAACGATCACGAAGCTGGGCCATCACACAGGCGCACACCGTCCGCATCAATCGGATCGACTCCTCACGAAGACTGGAGGACCTACCTAGAGCTTGCGAGACGCTCTGTCTCGCTTAGCTCTTCACCATCATACCACGATTCCTTCAGACTCCTCCAGAACAACGAGTCTGACCACTCGCACCACTCCTACCTCCCGTTGCAGCGTTCGGGTTCTCACTGCGCCTTTCAGGACCCGACCCCATACTTCCAGAGCCGGTTCAATCCGGTAAACCAGGTTCTAGAACCAGAGGGTCCAAACCCTCTGGGGCCAGCTGATCATTATCCTGAGATGCAGGATATGGAGATGGATGACGATCCAGATCCCGAGATGCCACCGAGTGGGACGCCGATGCATCCCATCGAGATTTCTGACGGATCATCTTTTCATGGTTCGCCATACCGGGGTCCAGACAGTTTTGTTGAGAGATGGGCCACTTACAACTAGGAGTACACTCCCCCTTTCAACCCACAGCATCAACAACAGCAGGATCCCGCTGAGGATTCGCGTTTCTAGGCGGTCACGCCACCACCACCGCCACAGCCAGAACCGCAACCGCCTCCGAAACCACCAAGGTGAAGAAGATCAGGTGCACGGATGTCCGTGCGAGGGGGTTTCCACTTCAGCTCCCCCCAACACAGCAGCAACAGCCACTACCCGCCGTTGACCGAAGACCCGCAGATGGGTGGGCCTTCGAACCCGGTCTCTGAAGTCGACTCTCCGCCAGTCGCACCACCACCACCGCACATGGGATTTGATAACCCGATTCCTTCTTACGCCGGTGCAGTGGCGTATAACCCTTTTGAGCAGCCAGCCTATTCTGGCTACAACTACTACAATGCCCCTAGTGTTGACCCGTACCTAGAGGCGGCAAACTACAATGCTCTTCATCCTGAAGGGCCCTTTCAAGCTGCGTATCTAACTGGATACCCACTATATATGTATCAATACCCGCCACATCCTCAACCTCAGTCGCACCAGCAGCCGCAGCCGGCACAGATCCAACCACCGCAGCAGCAGGAGATCCTTCAAAGGTTGAACCAGGTGGAACGAGAGGTACATGAGGAGCGTAGAAGCCATCGGGGTCTAGTTAAGGGTTTGGCAGACCTAATCAAGGGGAAGAAGAGAAGGGATTATTGAAATTCCTTATTTATTTGTTTTGTAATGTTAATTTTCAATTAAGTCCTTGTGTGGACATTTATATATGTACTTGGTCCCTGCGTGGACATGTCTTTCCTTATTTAGCCCTTGCATGGGCAAGTTATTTCTTTAAAGGTAAAACCTAGCCCATGTGTCATTTTTATAATTGATCTGCCAATAAATATTGAAACAAAATCTTAAAGGTAAAACCTAGCCCATGTGTCATTTTAAGACAGGGCCATGATGGTAGTCCCATTTTGAGATTCAAATCCTTGTTAAAATCTGAAAACATGTTAGCACTCCTGGCAAATGTGATTCGATATAATCACACAAGTCATCCTTATATTGGATTCTTCCAATTTCTTTCTCTATCTTATTTTAAACATCCATTAGTGATGAAGTGCCTACGATCCATACTTATTGTCCTTTGAGACAAAAGACAGTTGTAGTCTACGACTCCCTGTCAAGAAAAGGTGATGAACTATGTTCAAGCCTTAATGCCTTGATCTTATAAGATCATGGCTTATAATTTAAAACGGTCCTTGTGACTAGGCCTTTTGTGCCACTCTAATATTTTAATAATTTACAACTAAGGATAATCTATAATGAAATCCTAAATAAATATGATTAACAAATTAACCAATGTGGTTTATAATTACCATGGTTAATGAATCATCAAAAATGATGGTTCCATAATAACCTCTGAACAAATATATTGTCAATTGTTTTATAGCAATCAAGATTCAGTATGTCCAATTCAGAAGAGGTTAACAGTCATCCTCAGGAGAATCATGATACTACCAGAATTAACGTAACTGGTGCGGATCTTCAAGCATTGATTGACAATGCTGTTACTAAAGCTATGGACATGCAGTTTAAAGAATCAAGTGGTACACGTAGCACGACTCAATCCGTACCACATACAAAACCACCCTCTAAGACTCATGTATCTCATAAGGACGAATCTCATCATTTGTCAAATCAGAGGAGTGTTCGATCCAATGGAATCATGCTCAATCAGGAGCCGCATGTTAAAACCTGTTCTTACAAATATTTTGTCTCCTGCAAGCCCAGAGACTTCACAGGGGAGAAAGGAGCCATCGATTGTATGACCTGGCTCGATGAGATGGATACAGTGGTTGATATTAGTGGTTGTGCAGAACAGGACATTGTGAAGTTTGTGTCACAATCTTTTAAAGGAGAAGCTCTAGCTTGGTGGAGGTCACTAATCCAAGCTACAGGGAAGATCCTGTTGTAAAACTTGACATGGGATCAGTTTGTTAACCTAATTAAGGAAAAATTCTGCCACCAACATGACGTTGAGAAAATTGAGACTGACTTCTTGACCTTGGTCATGAAGAACTTAGATTGTCAGGCATATCTTACAAGCTTCAACACCATGTCGCGATTGGTTCCTTATTTGGTTAAACCAGAATCGAAGCGGATAGCTCGTTTTATTGGAGGTTTGGCTCCAGAGATCAAGGGAAACGTAAAAGCATACAGACCTACTACATTTAGGTCAGTAGCAGATCTGTCTCTATCCCTCACTTTGGATGCTATCAGAAACAAATCTGCCAAAGTTTCTGATGATGGAAAAAGGAAACGGGAGGATGAGAGTTCTCATCGCTCCGATAAGAAGAAAAAGGGGAACTCAGATCTCAAGAAGAGTTCGGAATTTAAAAAGGATAATCAGCAGTCGGGTGAGAAACCCAAATGTAAAACCTGCAGGAAGCGCCATCTAGGAAAATGCATGCTCGAATCAAAATCCCAATCGCAGCCTAGAGTTTGTGGGATTTGTAAATCAAATGAGCATAAAACGTTGGATTGCAAGAAGATAAAGGATGCTACTTGTTACAACTGTAACGAGAAGGGGCATATCAAGACCAACTGTCCAAAGTTTGCAAAGAAGCCTGAGGAGGCTAAAAAGACCAATGCTCGGGTCTTTCAAATGAATGCACAAGAAGCGGTTCAGAACGACAATGTGATAACAGGTACTTTTCTTATCAATGATGTTTATGCAAAGGTATTATTTGATTCTGGTGCAGACAAGTCGTTTGTAGACAATAAATTCTGTAAATTATTAAATCTGCCTGTTAAAACCCTAAGCATCAAATATGAAGTAGAATTGGCCGATGGTACCATAGAGACTGCTTCAACCGTATTAGATGGATGTTTTATATCCATTAGGAATCACTCTTTTCCACTGTCTTTGCTTCCATTGAAATTGGCGGGATTCGACATAGTAATAGGCATGGATTGGTTATCTTCTAATCAAGCACAAATTGTTTGTGATAAGAAGCAAGTGGTTATCAAGACTCCTTATGGTGAACCACTTACAATACAAGGATTTACTCAGTACGGATTGCCTAAGCAAGTGTCTATGCTTAAGGCATCAAGGTGTTTGAAGAAGGGCTGTGTCATTTACATGGCACAAGTGACTATTGATGAACCAAAGCCCAAGATCGAAGACATCCCTGTTATTTCTGAATATCCAGATGTATTCCCTGAAGAGCTACCTGGGTTACCTTCAGATAGGCAAGTGGAATTTAGGATTGATATCATTCCTGGAGCAGCACCAGTTGCAAGAGCACCTTACCGGTTGGCACCGACTGAGATGAAAGAGTTAAGGATTCAGTTGGATGATTTGTTGGCAAAGGGTTTTATTCGGCCTAGCTCGTCTCCTTGGGGAGCACCGATTCTGTTTGTGAAAAAGAAGGATGGATCAATGCGTTTATGCATTGATTACCGCAAGCTGAACAAGGTTACAATCAAGAACATATATCCATTGCCCTGGATCGATGATCTGTTCGATCAACTGCAAGGGGTAAGTTATTTCTCCAAGATTTATCTAAGGTCAGGTTACCATCAATTGAAGGTCAGAGATGAAGATGTGCATAAGACTGCATTCAAGACTCGTTATGGTCACTACGAGTTCTTGGTGATGCCTTTCAGGCTCACTAATGCACCAGCCGCGTTCATGGATCTCATGAATCGCGTTTCAAGCCATATTTGGACAAGTTTGTCATTGTTTTTATTGATGACATACTTATTTACTCCAAGAATCAAGCCGATCATGAAAAACATCTTTGATGTATCCTTAAACTCCTTCAGCAAGAAAAGCTCTACACCAAGTTTTCAAAATGTGAGTTTTGGTTTCGTGAAGTCCAATTTCTTGGACATGTGGTAAGCGAGCGTGGTATCCAGGTGGATCCAGCTAAGATTGAAGCCATCATGAATTGGCAAGAGCCGAAGACGCCCACAGAGATTCGCAGCTTCTTGGGTCTAGCAGGATATTATAGGCGTTTATTGAAAATTTTTCAAGGATTGCTGCACCCCTAACTTCATTGAATCGCAAGAATATAAAGTTCGATTGGGGTCCCAAACAACAAGAATCCTTTGAGATTCTTAAACAAAAGTTGAGCAATGCTCCAGTATTGACATTGCCAGAAGGGATTGAAGAATTTGTTGTATACTGCGATGCATCGCACACTAGTATGGGTTGTGTGCTCATGTAGAGAGGCAAGGTTATTGCCTATCCCTCACGACAATTAAAGATGCATGAAAAGAACTACACCACCCACGATTTGGAATTGGGTGCCGTTGTATTTGAACTGAAACTTTGGAGGCATTATTTATATGGTACCAAGTGTGTGATATACTCCGATCATAAAAGCCTTCAACACTTGTTCAATCAGAAGGATCTTAACATGAGACATCGTCGATGGATGGAGACTTTAAATGATTATGATTGTGAAATTCGCTACCATCCAGGCAAAGCAAATGTTGTAGCTGACGCTCTAAGCAGAAAGGAAAGGGTAATGCCTATTAGAATCAATGCCAAAAGCATTGAACTAAAGAACAACTCGAATGAAAGGTTATTAGCTGCTCAGAAGGAGGCTATTTTGGACACTAATTATCCAAATGAAAAGTTAGGCGTCACTGCTGAACAATTTCCGTATGGCAAGGATGGGATCCTAAGATTGAATGGTCGAATCTGGGTCCCTATCCATGGAGGACTTAGGGACGTGATCCTTCAGGAAGCTCACAGTTCGAGATATTCAGTCCATCCTGGCAGTGACGAGATGTACCAGGATTTAAAGGCGAATTATTGGTGGATAGGTTTGAAGAAATCTATAGCCACTTATGTGGCTAAATGTCTGACGTGTGCTTAGGTTAAAGCCGAACATCAAAAGCCGTCAGGTTTACTGCAACAGCCTGAACTTCCCACTTAGAAGTGGGAAATGGTAACTATGGATTTTATCACAAAGTTACCATGGACAAAGAATGGGAATGATACTATTTGGGTTTTAGTATACAGACTCACCAAGTCAGCCCACTTCTTACCTATTAAGGAAACACAAAGCTCAGATAAGCTAGCTTAGCTGTATGTGGATGAGATAGTATCTCTCCACGGAGTGCCAGTATCTATTATTTCTGATAGGGATACTAGATACACACCTCACTTTTGGAAAAGCTTTCAGCAATCTTTAGGCACTCGATTAAATTTCAGCACTGCTTACCATCCTCAGACGGATGGGCAAAGCGAACGTACAATTCAAACACTTGAGGATATGCTTAGGGCTTGTGTTATTGATTTAGGTGGAAGTTGGGATGATAATCTTCTGTTGATTGAATTTTCATACAATAATAGCTATCATTCGAGCATCCAAGCCGCGCCTTTTGAGGCATTGTATGGAAGAAAGTGTAGGACGCCAGTTTGTTGGGCGGAAGTTGGAGATGTCCAACTATCAGGACCTGATATAGTCCTGGAGATGACATATAAGACTGTACAGATCCGCGATCGTCTCAAAGCTGCCAGGGATAGGCAGAAAAGCTACGCGGATAAAAGGCATAAACCTCTGAAATTCGAGGTAGGAGATAAAGTGTTACTTAAGGTATCACCCTGGAAAGGGGTGATGCATTTTGGCAAGAAGGGCAAGCTAAGCCAAAGGTACATAGGACCATTCGAGATCATCGAATGTGTCGGAGCAGTGGCCTACAAGCTAAATCTGCCAGAAGAGCTCAGTGGGATTCATAATGTGTTCCACATTTCCAACTTGAAGAAATGTCTAGCCGATGAATAGCTAGCCATGTCACATAAGGACTTGCAAATAGACGAGGGCTTGAAATTCATTGAAAAACCTTTGTCGATCGAGGATGACAGGTTAAGAAACTTCAAAGGAAGCATGTGCCGAGTGTAAAGGTAAAGTGGGATGCCCGTAGAGGCCCAGAGTACACGTGGGAGGTTGAATCCTCAATGAAACAGAAATACCCTCATTTATTTCAGTAAATCTCGAGGTCGAGATTTCTTTTAAGGGGGTGAGGATGTAACACCTCGTAAAATCATGTCCAATATAATGAAGACACGTGTCATGGACTTTAAACATGTAATAAATTTTTCCGAGGGACTAAAATCATCAAACAGTGTAAAGATGTGTGTGGAAGGATCAAAAGTGTCAACATGCCTAACTTGTGCCTCTGATTGACCTTACGTGATGTTCGTATTCCTTAATGAATAAATTGTCGGACATTGAAAGCCGTTCGCGCTTAAATTCAGAACTTTACAAAGTATAGGGGTTAAAAGTGTCAACATGTTAAAAGTTACCTCTGAGTGACCTTTTAACAATCCCAAAAAATTATAATAATTGTATATTTTGCCCTCAAGAACTTTGGGTAGTGATTTCTTGAAGTTTCAAAGAAAACAAGACTTTTCGGGTGATCTTACAACTAACCAGGGACCTAACGGAGTTAATAAGTGACCCAAGACACTTGTTAGTTAACTTTGGGGGTCAAAAGTGCAATAAATGGAAGTTATTTAACCTTATATTGGACCAGGGACTGAAATTGCGAAGTTTCAAAACTTTTTACTGGAATAGCCCATTGACGCGGGCCGCGTAAGCTTTCTTCAATGCTTACATGGGGTCGCGAGAGCAGTGCCAGCGACTGCAACATGCACAGCTGCATGTTGCAGCCAGTTCCACCGCCTTTGCATGCATTTTCTCGATCCTAGGGGCTTGTTTGATGGTTTCTTCTGCCACCACAACACCTGTGATCATCTGAGAGCCTCCCTAAACAGGTGTAATGATCTTAGCAACTTCAATCTCCTATAAATAGCCCCCATTTTGAACACTTAGAACTTGCATTTGAGTTTTTAACTTCAAAACTCTTTCTCTGGAGCTTCCTGGAGTTCAAGAAAGTTTTCTTCTGCTCAATACTCATGCTAAGGACTCTAGTAAGTGTTCTTAGCTTCCTAAGTTTGAGTTTTATTAGCTTAATGACCGAAAGTCAAAGTTATCATAATTAAGCTTTGACTTTGTGATTAATCACAAATGGTCCAGCCATTATTCGAATTGAAAGTGGCTATGTGTTGGTAATTATGTAGGTAATAAACCCTTAAAAGGGCACCTCCTAATTATCACGTTAACTAAGTCTAATGTCGGGTCAAACTTATTAATAAAAAGTCAACATAATCCGTTTTTGCAAATTAATTCATAACTAATAATACAGAGGTTATGGAACATGTTTTAACACTTAAATAACTTGGTAAATAATATAAGAACATGTATAGGCATGTTCAACCCGACAATTCCGAGTTTAGGCTCGGTTCGCAACCGAAAGTCGCAAAAGTAGACTTTTTCTTTGAGTTTCAGTTCTGACCCAATTTAGCTTAGTTTGGACATGCCTTAGGGTTCCCTTAGGACCATATTACATGTTAGTATAACCCTCTAAGATTATACTATATGACCCCTTTGAAATCTGATTCATATGCATGTTTCCTTTAAATGCTTAATTGTTGACCATTATGCCCTTTTGATATAAAAACAAGATTTTTGAAAATGTGAGAGGACAAAAATCTTTATTACTGATATTTAAGTATGTCCTAAAAATTTGACATCAGTTTATGGTCTAAAATAAGAGTTATGCTCGATATCGTAAATTGAAGCCTTTTTATTAATTAAATGGCATTTTTAGTGTAAATCATATTCAAACCCAATTTTTATCAGCAAAATTTATACCTACTGATATAATATAGTATTTAGGAATTTTTGGAATTTTTTTCCAAATTTTAAACTAATTATAATATAGAGTTTTAATGTAAATTCGGTATTGACGAAATTGCCCTTTTCTTTGATAAAATGAGTTTTATATAACATTTTGATACCAAACCTTTTCCTAATGATTTCATATGTTAAATAAAATATTTTAAGCTTTAGGGACTGATAAAAATCTCAGATTTTCTTAAATAACCCGAAATTCGTCAAATACCGACTTTTACGCTTTTTAAACGCATAGTATGGCTTAAAACTATATTTGACACTTAAGACTCATTACCTACTGATATTATAAACAAGTTTTTATAATTTAACAGTAAGTAAAAGTTTTGAACGCAGATTTCCAAATTTGACCCTTAAAGCTTATGTGAAATGACCAAAATGCCCCTACGGTGCATAGTTTGGCTATAAATGATAAATTTCACATATATACAATATCTTACTGATATAACTTATTAAAATAAATATTTTTACTGATTATTTTAGACCAGAACCTCAGATTACTATTTAGTCTCTTTTATAAATTTTAAAAGGACCAAAATACCCCTACGGGGCTTAAATTATTTTAAATTCATTTTGGGCATAATGGAAGATATCCTACTGATATCACAACATATTAAAATCATATTAACTTGTGGAACTTGTTTATGACTCATTTGGTTAACCGTTATGCATTTTCACGCTCGGTACGGTTTATGTAACTAGTTTGCATAAATTAACCGAAACGGGTCAAACCTTATCATTTTTATTTCAAAATCCAGAATGTATTTAGTTTACCCATTTTATACAAGTCCTCATACTTGTCGGGTTTAAATCACATTCTAATCCGGTCTTCGCTTAATCTTGCGTTTTGAACCGTATACCTTTCTTTAAAACTAACCGGTCTAAGTTATGATGTAAATAAGACCCGTTAGGAATCTAATAGGTTATTAAAAACCTTCATTCCAGATTAGGAGCCCGGTAAAAGCTATCTGTACTTGCTGATTGATATACGGCTGGGATTAAAATTTTATTTTTAGCTCAGGTAAATACTTTTAACTTATTTTCCCTTATACGGGCTTGGGATACGGTATTTAATAATACCGCTTGGTCGGGTATTGAATCTTTAATCGAATAATGGTTAAATCATTGAGATAACCCGTTTAATCTGTTTTGTTTGACCTAAACCTTTGGGGGGTTAATGTCCATGTCCTGGATATCCTCAGCTCATTCATTGAAATGGCCACGACTTAAGCACGAGATGTAGGCATACACCTGCCAGTGCGTATGTAAAAAGATATACCCACTTGTTGTGGATAACTCGTCGTGGGTTTATATTATGTGGTGTGTCTATTAATCTTATTCCGGCTTCTCTCCCGGATCTTGAACGTATGACAAACATATAAATCTTTTACAAGATTATTTTTAATAATTGTCCCAAGTTATAAAAGAATATTTGTGCCTTGTGCATTTAAATCATTTTTCTTAAATATTTTCAAAAGAGTCGGTTAATTGTATTTACCAGTGTAAACTGACGTATTTTCCAAAAAGGTTAAGTGCAGGTACTAAGCGAAATGGGCTGGCTACTCCTAGTATCAAATAAAGAGTCTTGCAAGCTTTTAATGCTTAAATCTGTTGAACAATATTTCTTTTTATTTTAGATCCGCCAGTGGATCCTTTTTACAACCGTTGTGTATTATTTTATTATACTTTCAAATTGGTTTGTAATAGTATTACTTTAGACTTCCACTGTGCATTGAACTGTGATTATTTGACTATGATGATATCAACTACGTCACGATACTCCCCACCGGGCCCACCAATAATACGTGGATATATCGGGGTGTGACAATAATGGGAGCACACCAGTGGACACTATGGTTCCCAAAGAAGAAATTGCCTTCAAGGGAGTCTGACTTATGAAACTACTGTCTAAGTGTAAACCAGTGGGTTCAACACTTGTAGTAGCTGCTCCACTTGAACTACTGACAGGAATTACTTGTAATTCCTATAGTGTAGCCTCCTCAACTATTGGTGGGTTAGTAGAGATAGAGACACCAGACTCAGTCACTTGTTGTGGCATATTCTCATTGATATGTGATTGAGAAGAACTGATTTGTGTCTGGGCTATATCAAGTGCATCCAATAGAGGTATCATTGATGGTGGAAGTTGTGCAGTGAGGATAAGGGTAGAAAGAGAATTTCCCTGAGAGGTCGGCTGTGGATGATGGAATCAAGTGATTCCAGAGCACCATAATGTGGTGTCCTTGTGGTTACAACCTGATCTTTTTAAGAAGATGCGGGAGGGGTTTTAGGCTCAGGTTGAGGTCTTTCTTCCAACTACTGTGAGGAAGTAGCAGCAGTGGTTATTGGTGACTTTTGTGTTGTCACAGGTATAACCTCTGGGACCTCATCTTCCAGAGTTACCTTTTTGGTGGGTTTGGGGGCTTTTTGGACATTTTTCTTTTTGGGTCTTTTGGTGATTTTAGGTGTGGGTTTCACAGCAGTGGTTGTGCTGCTGTGATCACCTTGAGCAGTGGGCTCAACAGCAGGATCCTGAGGAGCAGTGGTTGCTGCTAAATTCTGCTCAGGAACCTCTGTTTGTGTTTTGGAAGGTTTTGATAGCCTTGTGAATGTTTCAGAAGTTAGGCTATTTATTTGAAAAGGATTTCCATGGATAAGCACATGAGCATCATCCTTTGAAAATTTCTTTTGAAAATAAAAACTTAAAAACCTTGGAAATAATAAAAATGATTTTTTATTAACATTTTTGACAAGATTATTGAAGAACTCCTGGGAATAATTAAAATTTTCTTCATTCAGTATATCATAGCCCAGATATTGGATCTTTAATGGAATCTCATTGAAATCAGTGGTTTTGTTTGACACACACATTAGGAGGGTATGAAATAAAAACCTTGTGGCAGGTGGAAAACTGCCCTTTTGTAAAGTATCTTTTTTCATTTCTTCTTCATACCCTCTCTCAATGAAATCAGTTTGATACTCTGTTTTTGGGAAAGAGTTTTTACCTGTAAGATCATCGAGTTCAAAGACCTCCGAAATGGTTTGAGGTGTGATGGTGACTGAAATACCCTTTATTAATGAAGTAATGGCTAAGGGCTTTTTGTCCTTAGTTTCAGGTTTAGCATTTTTCCAGAATTCTTATTGGGTTTCCAAGTAAATCGGAGCATCACAGGTCAACAAAGTTTTGTACTTTGAAGATGAAAGAGCATTAATTACGGAGTTGAAAGTTGTGGTGTGACTTGGTTTTTCAAGTATACACAAGTAATTATGAGGGGTTTTGAATGGAAGAGCCATGATGAATCGAAGATGGTTAAGAACGAATGAAGAAGATGAGTGATTTGTGAGAGAATTTGGGAAAAATTGCTTTGTGAAGGGAATTTTGAATTCGATTCGATAGTGAAAACCCTGTTTGGGGTTTTGATTAGGGTTTTATAGGTGGAAAAAGTGTATCTGACGTGGCAGCGGTTACAAAAGATCTGACGGCTAAGTACTGTCCACGTGACAACCTCTGATGAATAATGAATGACAATTGTTAGGAAACCACTGATGGAACAATATCAGTGGTTTACAACGGTAAGAATGAAAATAGTGGCTGACTATAACTATCAGTGGATTAAAACACTGAGGTTTACCAACAGTGATTAATAATGAAAATGAGAGAACAGAGGTTGACTTTCAGCAGTGGACAACATTCAGCAGTACAGATGTTTGAACCAAAACAGTGGTTATGGTAGACTTTTAAGGATTAATGAAAAATTTTCATTTTTAGCTATTTTTAAGGATGATTTTTTGATTTTCTGAAAACATTTTAATGCTTTTATTCACAGAAAAACAGGATTTTGCCTATTATTCCATGTTCAGCATGCCAATCCTAGAGATCAAGCTTTCAAAGGTGGATGTGTCTAAAGCTTTTGTTAGCACATCTGCCAGCTGATCTTTAGTTGGAACATGGTGCAGAGAAATCAAACCTTTTTCATAGCAATCCCTCACAAAGTGATGTCTGATATCAATGTGCTTGGTGCTTGAATGTGAAACTGGATTTTTGATGATATTTTCTGCTGCCTGACTGTCCAACATGAGAGGTGTCTTTAAGGCAGTGATACCAAAATCCAGAAGTTGATTTTGAAGCCAAAGCAGTTGGGCTGTACAGCTTGCAGCAGCTATATACTCTGCCTCAGCAGTGGATGTTGAAACAGCTGCTTGCTTTTTGCTTTGCCAAGACACTAAGCAATTGCCTAGGAATTGGCACCCTCCTGAAGTGGACTTCCTTGTTATATTACATCCAGCAAAGTCACTGTCTGAGAAACCAGAAAGCTTGATATTTCCATCAGCTGGATACCAGATACCAAGTGTGGGAGCACCTTTGAGGTATCTGAATATCCTTTTTACAGCAATAAGGTTTGACTTTCTAGGAGCTGATTGGGATCTTGCACAAACACATGTTGCAAACATGATGTCTGGCCTAGAAGCAGTTAGGTACAATAAAGACCCAATCATGCTTCTATAAAGAGTTTGATCAACCAAATCATCCTTTTCATCAGACATGACTAACTTGGTGGTTGCTATGGGTGTGCTACATGGTTTGCAATCCTTCATATCAAATTTTGTTAAAAGTTCTTTGTCATATTTGCCTTGATGAATGAAAGTACCATTTTGCAGTTGCTTTACTTGGATACCAAGAAAGCACTGTAGTTCACTCATTGCACTCATCTCAAACTCAGCTGTAATGAGTTGTCTGAACTCTTCACACATTTTAGGACATGTGCTTCCAAAAATGATGTCATCCACATAAATTTGGACAATCATCAAATCTTTCCCTATCCATTTTAAAAACAGTGTTTTGTCAATTTTACCTCTTGTGAAACCAATGGAAAGAAGAAAAGTGGAAAGAGTTTCATACCAGGCTCTGGGTGCTTGTTTCAAGCCATACAAAGCTTTGTTTAGCTTGTAGACATAATTTGGATAAAATGGATCCTCAAAACCAGGAGGTTGACAAACATATACCTCTTCTTGAATTTTGCCATAGAGGAAAGCACATTTGATGTCCATTTGAAACACCTTTATGTTGTGGTTGACAACAAAGGCCAGGAATAGTCTAATAGCTTCCAATCTTGCTACAGGGGCAAAAGTTTCATCATAATCAATGCCCTCTTCCTGTCTGAAACCTTGAACCACTAGCCTTGCTTTATTCTTGACAACAATTCCCCTTTCATCAGTTTTATTTTTGAAGACCCACTTTGTGCCAATAGGACTAACACCCTCTGGCAGTGGTACAAGCTCCCATACTTGTTGTCTTTTAAACTATTGGAGCTCCTCTTGCATGGCCTCTACCCAACTGTTGTCTTTCAGTGCCTGTTGGTACTTGACTAGCTGATGGAGAGATAGAAAACCAGCAAAAAGACAGATGTTTTGGGATTGACTTCTTGTGAGCACCCCTTCACTGATGTTGCCAATGATTTGGTTTGGTGGATGAGACTTCAAGAAGATTAGATCTCCTTTGTATGGAACAATGGCATTTAATGGTGAGGGCTGCAGATGTGAATCATCTGAGCTAACAACTGTTGGTGACTTTGACGATCCAACAGTGTCTTGAAATAGAGGTGGAGGAATAGGTGGAATTTGTGTGGAAACATGTTGACTTTTATCCACTGTTTGAGGACTTTTATCAACAGTGTTTGATGATGTGGAAGTAGGGGTTAAAGTGCTACTTTGGTCAACAACTATTGATGTAGCAGTGGTTGAGCTTTGACAGCTGTTTTGAACATCTGCTGCTCTGGCAATGGATTTGAAGGTTTGTAGTGGAAGAATCACTTCATAACCATTATCTGATGGAGGATTTTGAGATGGACCTGCACTGTTAGTCTTGACAGAAACATTTTCAAAAGTAAATTTATCAAGATCAAACAATTCTGCAGGGTTTGCAGGGATTTTTATTGAAGAAAGTTCATTGAACTTTACATTCAAGGTCTCTTCCACTGCTTTGGTCTTGGTGTTAAACACTTTGTAGGCCTTAGCAGTGGTTGAGTATCCCAAATGATATCCACTGTCTACTTTGGATGCAAATTTTGAAATTGAGTCTTTTAAGTTCAAAATAAAACATGGGCAGCCAAATACTTTAAAGTATGAGATCAGTGGTTTAATTTTATACAGAAGTTCATAGGCAGTCTTTTGATGCCTGGGGTTGATTAAAACTCTGTTCTGGACATAGCAAGCAGTGTTTACTGCCTCTGCCCAGAAGGTTAATGGCAAACCTGAATCAGCAAGCATGGTTCTGGCAGCTTCAATCAGTGTCATGTTCTTTCTCTCAACAACCCCATTTTGCTCTAGTGTCCTTGGAATGCTGTACTGCCTTACAATTCCTTTTGACACATAAAACTCATCCAACTCCCTATTTCTGAACTCTGTGCCATTGTCACTCTTGAAGACTTTTACTGGCAAGTCAAACTGCTTTTCAACCTTGTTAGGATCGGAGGCTCTCATGATTGTATTTGTTTGCTTGATTTAAACATTAAGTGCAGCGGAAATGAACAACAAACTTTGTAAACACAATCAAGGAAGAAAATAGTTTTGATAAACACATGATTTGCATTTGTTGAAAGATTACAAAGTCAATCAAAAGATTACAAAGCGTGCTTACAAACTAAACTCCCCCTCAGCCTGATGCTCCAAGGTTGGATTGCACAAGATGAAAGGATTGAATTGAGGAGAAGAACTCACTCAAGACGATCAAATGTAACAGTACAGGGTACTGTTCCATTTATAGACAAACCAAACCACTGAGGCATCTCAGCTGACGTCACCATGAAAGCGACGTCTAACAGCCTAACAACCTGTATCTACTGTTCTTATACAAACACTGTTAAACTTAACCACTGACTATACATAAAACAGATGATATACTAAACTACTGTTCTCTCTTTGCATCAGTGCTTTCCTCAAGGTTGATCAGTCCTTGATGGGGCAGTGCTTTGTCATCAGCAGATTGTACCAGCAGTGCTTAGTTCTCAGCAGTCTTTTGGGCTTCGTTAGTAGTTAAGAAGAACAGCAGCAGTTGTATACGGGCAGTGGATAGAAGACCATCAGATGTTATAATCACTTTCAAGGAGAAAGCCTAATGTAAACAGCTGTTTATTGTGAATCCACTATCATGATCCAGTTTTGGCTTTCATTATCTGTTCCTCTGGTAGGGTTCAATCCCAACAATCTCCCCCTGGAACAGATAATGCCAAAACCCTTCATTATTCTGGATCTTTATTGCCTCATTAACAGTTCCCTTATTTGCCCTTTAAGTTGTAGCTCAAAGGTTAAGGCATCTGTGTCATCATCATCCCTGCTAAGTGGAAGATCAAGGAGATCCTGCAAATCTTCAAGACTTAGGTCAAGTGCTTGTTCCCTTGATATTTTCTTCACTTCTCCATCAGACCTGAACATAGTCAGTACACGGGTCTGTTTGTCAGTTTCCCACTTTAGTACTTTTGAGCCTGGTGGGTTTCTTGGGAGATTTTTATTTGATGAGGTATTTGGTGAAGCTGGCCTATTCATGACTGGCTGAGCAGTACTTGCAGATTGTTCCAATTCAAGATCTTCTTTTATCATTAATTTAATGCCCTCTTTTACAAGGTCATTCCAGCCTTAGATCTTGAACTGTTTCAGCACCTAACTGGTTTTGACTCCTTCTTTTGTAGATGGCAGCACCAGCTGGAGCATTGGTTCTTTTGACTTGCAGCTTTGGTGGTCTTTTTGAGACCTCTGCTTTGGAATAGTCAGGCTTTTGTGGAACTGTTGGATCTTTCTTTCTAAGTTCTTCCAACCTTTTGTAGGTAGCCCTGACCCTATCTTCTCCCCACTTTGTCACATAATTATTTGACCCATAATCAGCTGCTATCAGCTCCTCTTTCATTCTCTTCAACTCTAAGGCCTTATCAGCTTCAAACTGTTTGAACTTTTCAGGAGGAGTCTGCTTGACCTTATTTTTGATCATTTCTTGAATCCTGGCTGCCTCTTTTTCAAGCTCAGGAATGGTCCAGTTTTTGTACATGTGTTTCTCCCCCTTGTATTTCTTGTAGGTCATGATGTTATCAATGTAGTCATTTCTCAAGGACTCATCTGCCCTTTCTGCGATTTGCTGACATACATTTTTGGCAAATTGCTCCATAGATCTGACCTGTGTGAGTAGAAACTGATAGTTTTGCTGAAATTCTCTATCAGATTTCCCTTGTTTATTTTTGATTGAGATATCCTCTGCTTGCTTGGCCTTGAGTTTCAAGTATTCTTCAATATTGTTTGGCCTGGGATATCCTTCAACTGATGGCAAACTCCTTTTAGTTGGGTCATCCTCATAGTAGAAGGATTTGATTTCTTCCCTAACTGCAATGAGTTCCAGAGGAAATGAGACACCAGCAGGAGGTAATGGCTTTAGTATTTGAGCTGAAGAGAAAGACATGGGTTTTGGAATTTTGACAAGTGACAGAGATTTTGAAGATGTTGGTGGTGGTGGAGTGTCATCATCTTTAAGGATTAGCCTTCTCCTTTTTGTTTGAGGAGGGACTGATGATGCTTTAGGTGGAACAGTGGTGGAAGTTT
Source organism: Helianthus tuberosus (assembly GCA_030545235.1). Taxonomy (NCBI): domain Eukaryota; kingdom Viridiplantae; phylum Streptophyta; class Magnoliopsida; order Asterales; family Asteraceae; genus Helianthus; species Helianthus tuberosus. Next base: position 166,886,889 of record CM060423.1, on the reverse strand, counting down.
GAGTGGCAGTGGTTTGTGGTTGACAAACAGCTGTTGAAACAACTGGTGCTTCAACCACTGTTGTCATTACAGCAGATGTTGTAACATCTGTTGTCTTCTGCTTTTTGGCAGGAGAAGATGGTGGTGAAGTTGTTTTTGGTGGTGATGGTGGTGGTGGTAAGACAGTGGTTGTGGTGTGTGTTGAGGTGGTGTGTGTTGAAGTGATAACAGATGTTGAAACCTCTGAAGTACCAGCAGTAGTTGATACAGCAGGAGTTACAACAACTGTTTGGATGGAGGTTTGATGTTGGTGGCTTTTGGATGATGGCTTTGGAGTATGCTTTGGAATTCTGGATGGTGTGGACTTGGGTTTCTTCACTTTTCTAGTGAGATTTCTTTTTAGCTCAGGATTTTGAACATCCTTTAGCCCAGAACAACCCTGCTCATACAGCTCCATGTAAGCTCTTTTCTCCTCATTCCATCTTGAAATATCCTTTGCCGCTCTATCCCTTTTTACACTTGCTACTCCTTCATCAAGTGCTTCTTGGGTAACATCAACCTTTTTGCTACCATCTGGCAAAGGAATATTTCTGGTCATGGCATCCTTTTCTGGTTCAATGTAAGGACCATCATCTATTCCCTTCTTCTTCCACTCCTGAATTTTCTCCCCCTTTTTGGCATTATCTGGGGGAAGTTGATCAATAAAAAGGACTGTTGGAGGAGCAGTGCCAGTGGTTTGCAATAAATGGGCCTTGAGATCCTTGATGTCTGCTTGTGTGTTCTTGAACCTAGACTCCATGATGTTTCTCAGCTTTTGTACATGTATTTCATGTTGCTGATCTGCCATATCTTTTTGTTGTTGGAGAAAAGGTTGGAATAGATTCCAGAGCTCATTTGTAGCAGGTGCTTGTGGTGGAGCAGGTGCTTGAGGTGGAAAAACAGTGGATTGCATCTTCTGTACCTTCAACAACTGTTGCAGCATTTCTTTGATATCTGCAACTGAAGTATCCAGTTTATCAACACGTTCCGTCAATTCCAAATATTTTAAACCATCACCCAATTTAATGGGATCATCTGATTTCCCACTAGCAGTGGTTTTATCAGTGGTTGAAGTAGGGAGTGTACTCCAAACATTAACCACTGATGCCCCTTTTTCTTGGTACTGGGGTCTTCTTCCTTCAACACTTGACAATCTTTTGATGTTGCCAGTGGTAAAAAAGAATCCACTGGTAGATGTCAGAGGTGCTATGGAAGGAATTGCCTCCAAGGAAGTCTTATTTATGTAACCACTATCCAAATGTAAACCAGTGGGTTCAACATTTGTTACTTGTAACTCAAGGGGTGTAACCTCCTCAGGTTGTGTTGGTGGGTTAGCAAAGATTGATACATCAGACCCAGTCATTTGTTGAGGCATGTTCTCATTGATAGGTGATTGAGAAGGACTGGTTAGTGCCTGGTTCAAATCAATTGCATCCAACAGAAGTTTAGTTGGTGGGGAATTGTGGATGTGATGTTTGGCGTTGAAAGAGAATTTACCCCGGGCATTGGGCTGTGGATGATGGAAGCGAGTGATTCCAGAGCATCATAATGTGGATTCCCTATGTGTACAACCTGTTCTTTTTGAGAAGAAGTAGGAGGAGTTTCGATTAAGGGTTGACATATTTGTACCAACTGCTGTGAGGAAGTAGCAACAGTGGTTTCTTGTGACTTTTGTTTTGTCACAGGCAGTTGCTCTGGTATCTCATCCTCCAGAGTTTCCTTTTTGATGGGTTTGGGGGGTTTTTGATTTTTCTTTTTCTGTGGCTTTTTGGTGATTTTAGGTGTGGGTTTCAAAGCAGTTGTGCTGCTACTTTGATCACCTTGAGCAGTGGGCTCAGCAGCAGATACCTGAGGAGCAGTGGTAGCTGCTAAATTCTGCTCAGGCACCTCTGCTTGTGTTTTGCAAGGTGTTGACATTCTTGTAAAAGTTTCAGCAGTTAAGCTGTGCATTTGTAAAGAGTCACCTTGGTTTATTACATCAATATCATTCTTACTGAATTTCTTTTCAAAATAATAGCTTAAAAACCTGGGAAACAGTAAGAATGATTTTGTTTCAACATTTTTAACCAGATCATTAAAGATTTCCCGAGAATAATTAAGATTTTCCTCTTGAAGAATAGCATATCCCAGATTTTGAATCTTTAATGGTATTTCATTAAAAGCAGTGGTTTTGTTTGAAACACACATTAAGAGGGTGTGAAATAAAAATCTTGTTGCAGAAGGGAAGTAACCTTTTTGTAAGGTGTCCTTTTTTACATCTGCATTATACCCTCTTTCCAGAAAATCATTTTTTAACTCGTTTTTGGGAAAAGAAAGTTTACCTTCCTGATCATCGAGTTGAAAGACCTCTGAAAGTAATTGTGGTGTAATCTTGACGGCTTTACCCTTTAGAGAAGAGTTGATGGCTGTTACAGTGTCTCCTTGTTTTTCAAGGGTTGCATTCTTCCAAAACTCTCTTTGGGTTGTCAAGTAAATTGGTGCATCCGCTGTTAACAAAGTTTTGTACTTTGATGCGGAGATGATGTCAATGATGGAGTTGAAGATATTTGTGTTGCTGGGTTTTGTGAGAAGACCCAGAAGATTGTGGGATGGTTTGTGTGGAATTTCAGTGGGTTTTCCCTTTTGAGAGGCTTGGTTGGATGTTGATTTGGAAGTGGGTTTTGCAGATGACTTCGATTTTGTCATTTTGGAGATGATGATCGAAGAAAGTTGTGAAGGGATTTGAAGAAAAACTGCTTTGAGAAGAGAATTTTTGAGAATTCAATTCGACAGTAAAACTCTGTTTTTGGTGTGAAGTGGGGGTTTTAAAGAGAAAAAGTGAATGCTGACGTGGCAGCGGTTACAAAAGGTCTGACCACAATGTACTGCCCACATGCCAAACTCTGATGAAATGAAGGACAGTACTTTTATGAAAGTTACTGATGAAGGCAGTGGTTACAACGGTAAAATGGAAGCAGTGGATGATTTTCACTATCAGTGGATAGCATATCAGTGGATAAGACACTGCTTTTGAACAACAGAGTTTATCAAGGAAATGAGAGAACAGAGAATGGCTTTCAGCAGTGGACAGACTTTGTAGTAGAGCAGTCTTTTGAACAAGCAGTGGTTATGGTTAAAGTAATGGCAATGGTTTGAAAGTTCATTGTCAGCAACTTTTTAAAGAAATTTTCATTCAAGGTTTTGCCACATGTCAATTTCCTTTTGAAGTTCTTACGAATTACTGACGGTGGTTTGGTACCCCAGATGATGTACAGTTTTTACTAAGGCAACTCATTTTTGTTAAAATATTTAAATTAAAACATGAGTACCCAAGTATTCTAAGATCTGTTATCAATCAATCTTTTGCTTAGTGTAAAAAAAAACTTGAGTTAGATATGACCTTGACACTAGTACCAAATTCCTTTTGATCTGTTTTGAGGATAATATAACCAACAAAAATAAGGCTATACATCCTGACAGGAGATTGAAACTTTTACTATAAAAAACCAGTAAAAGTTCAAAATATATTATTAAAAAAAATGAAGAATGATATATCCTGCATTATTTGAGAGAATCCTTTTACAGAGAAAAACAATACAGGATTTTCTGAAAACAACATAAAAAAGAATCTGGTATAATTTTCCACTGAAACTCCTAATCATATCAATCACAGTGGTTTGAAAACAGTGGTATAAAATTTTAAATACATTTTGACCACTGTTTGGTACCATTCTCATGTTGACTGATTGACAACAGAAAAATGAGGACACAAAAACACATGAGTTTTCCTGAACCAATTAAGCAACAGGTGTAGTTTTTGTTACCATGTGATAATTCTGAGAATTTGTCTAGTCCTTTTGAAAGTTTATTCTCTGCGAATACTATGAACCTTTTCCTGAACCAATGAATGCACACAGTTGCTTAATGACCATTGTTACCCTAACCTTTGACTCTTAAGTGTTTTATGTTTATACTCTTTTCTTCTGACTCCAGAAGTTTTGAGATAAACACACTTCTGAGTTTTGTGAATTTTCTTCTTCCCTTTTTACCCTTCCCATTTATAAGTAATGAAATACTTACTGGAAGGTCTTTATTGAAGGAATACTTAATCCGGAATCATTTTGCAGTAATGTTTTAAGAGAATTAGCCATATTTGAACAATTTTTTTTTGACCAATCTCACATTACATATGATACGGACTATCCTGTTTTCTTAATGTATTTTAACAGAGTTGATTTGTTCCTTTTGAGAATCTCAACCTGTTTTCAACACATAAGTTTTATGACTAAAGTCTTAATTTCCCTCTTTTTATGTTAGCAAAAACACTAATGTTTTTATGAACATAAGCTTTTGTTAATTTGAGGTTCATACTTTAGCATCTAATATAGTGACATCACAAGTTTCATAACAACAGTTGAAATCAATTTTGAAAATAAGAAATAATCCCATAGTTTAATAGATATGTTTTCAGATCTAAAAACCATGAGTGTCTTGTGCATGATATCACTTGTTGTGTGAGATTTGTGTGTCTTATGACATCTTGGTTGTTATACAGAGTATTTAAATAGCAACTTTAAGCGTTATCACTCGTTACTCTGTTTTCCAACTAAATACAACCAACCTTAGTATCAATGAATTTTGAGCCGAACTGTTATGTCAAATTGATTGTTAGATCGAATTTGACTGTCCAGGCTCTGATACCAATTGTTAGGATCGGAGGCTCTTATGATTGTATTTGTTTGCTTGATTTAAACATTAAGTGCAGCGGAAATGAACAACAAACTTTGTAAACACAATCAAGGAAGAAAATAGTTTTGATAAACACATGATTTGCATTTGTTGAAAGATTACAAAGTCAATCAAAAGATTACAAAGCGTGCTTACAAACTAAACTCCCCCTCAGCCTGATGCTCCAAGGTTGGATTGCACAAGATGAAAGGATTGAATTGAGGAGAAGAACTCACTCAAGACGATCAAATGTAACAGTACAGGGTACTGTTCCATTTATAGACAAACCAAACCACTGAGGCATCTCAGCTGACGTCACCATGAAAGCGACGTCTAACAGCCTAACAACCTGTATCTACTATTCTTATACAAACACTGCTAAACTTAACCACTGACTATACATAAAACAGATGATATACTAAACTACTGTTCTCTCTTTGCATCAGTGCTTTCCTCAAGGTTGATCAATCCTTGATGGGGCAGTGCTTTGTCATCAGCAGATTGTACCAGCAGTGCTTAGTTCTCAGCAGTCTTTTGGGCTTCGCCAGTAGTTAAGAAGAACAGCAGCAGTTGTATACGGGCAGTGGATAGAAGACCATCAGATGTTATAATCACTTTCAAGGGGAAAGCCTAATGTAAACAACTGTTTATTGTGAATCCACTATCATGATCCGGTTTTGGCTTTCATTATCTGTTCCTCTGGTAGGGTTCAATCCCAACAAACCTGTTTGACAAAATCTTGCAGAATGCATGCAGTCTCATCTTTGGAATGTAAGAAATAAGTCCATGTAAACCTAGAAAAGTCATCTACAATTACCAAACAATATCTTTTATTTTTAAGACTCATGATTTTTACTGGGCCAAACAGATCCATGTGTAGCATTTGCAAGCACTTGGTTGTTTTGGACTCTTCAATGGACTTAAATGAGCTTTTATGTTGTTTTCCCTTTAAACAGGAAACACAATGCTCAGGACAGGTGAACAGTTTTTGAGATAGTCCTCTTACTAACCCCTGTTTTGACAAAGCAGTGATTGTCTTGAGATTTGTGTGCCCCAATCTCCTGTGCCAAAGTTCTGTCTCTTTGTTAGAGGCAGTTGAGAACAGACAGGCATCAGTCCTGGGGCTCTCTTTTGACAAATCAACTACATAAACATTGCCACTCCTTTGAGCAACAAGTTGGGTTTTTCCATTTTTTTTTATTATTTCTTCAATCTTTTTAACCATTTATGGTCCAAGAATCCTACAACATTCCTTAGTAAAGAATGAGCCATAGCCCTTATCACTCATTTGTGATACATTAAGGAGGTTGAATTTTAGAGTGTCTATCAGATTGACATTTTCAAACTTAACATTTCCAGACTGTACTGTACCAGATCCCATCACCTTCCCTTTACTATTCTTACCAAAAGATATATCACCCCCTCCATGAGTTTTGAATTCCTTGAGTAGGGCTCTACATCCAGTCATGTGCCTGGAGCCTCCACTATCTACATACCAAAGACTATCTAAGCATACAGAAGCTCCCCGCACATCAAGTAAATAATTAGTTCAGGAGGGTCTCCAAAGCCAACAAGGCTTTGGATGGGGTCTCAACAGTGTATGTGTTAAGTTCAGGTGGATGGACAGTGGTTAGCTCAGGGGTTTGGACAGTTTTAGAACTGTTTTTATCTAATCACTGTTGGGGGTCCTGTCCTATCAGTTGTTGATACCCAAAGGGATGCCTGTTCACTCTTGGTTTAGAAGGCTTTTTGTAAACCTCTTAAACATGTGGGACCCTTGGGTATGGTGGTTGACCTTTACCCCTTCGGTATTGGTTTGCAGGGGGTGCATCAATCACCTAAACTTCTCTTTTAACAGAGGTTTGGTTCAGCTGTTTTGTAACAGCTGTTTGAATTGGCACAAACAGTGGTTGTTGCTTGACTTGTGGTTTTGATGAACTCATTGGTGTTTTTGACATGTATTCTTCCTTTTTGACCTCAAAGGATTTCAGGTACACACACTGCTGAGTAGAATGGTTTGTTTTACCACAGATGGTGCAGCTCTGTGAAGGCACAATAGTACTTGTTTTGTTAAGATCATAAGCTTTTAAGTGAAAACAATTTTGGTCAGGTGATTTTTCTTTTCACAAAAGTCACAAAACAGGTTTTTGATCTTTTCTCTTTTCTTCTTCTTTTCAGACTCCTTTGCAACAGAGTTTTGAACTACTGTTGGGATGTCCTTAAGAGGAATCACGTTGGCCTTTGGAGCTTTGACACCATCTATAGTTGTGACGTCCATGGGTTTGAATTTTTCAAGGATGTCACACTCATCAGACCATGTGAGTTTGAATTGGTATTTCTCAATCTCCTAAAAAGTTGAGGACCCCATAGATGTGACAACCCTCACCAAACCAGGTATCCGTACGAACTAATTAATATTTAATTACTGCTTAATTACTGTGCTTGCTTACAGTTTTGGTCAAACTACTTACTGATTTCTGATACATACACATACATGCATCACATTTTATACTGTCACTCTATTATTTTTACACAAACATCAGTGACAACATTGATGCACAAAAAGCACAGTGAGCACACTATACGGATAACCCAGTAAACATGCTGACATAGCCAGCATCAGACAGTCACTGTCTCTAAGGCCAGTTTGAGCCGGGAATAGTTTACTACACTAGTAGGAAGTGTAGGGAGGTGAGGATTGTAGAACTGCGTCACTAGGTAATAGCTATAGTGACCGGATGTGCCTAAAACGTACTTTAAATATAAAATTCTGCACTTTAACACAAAATTCAGCATTTATCTAAACTAGTAAAGTGCAAAAAGTTGGAAAAATAATACTAGACACTTTACAAAGTGTCGGGAATTCATTGGGTCACTAAAAATAATATAAACGACACTTTAAATGCTTATTAAGCACTTTAACGGATTAATATCCAACCGAACAACCGGACATTACCCGGAACCTAAAAAATATTGTCAATGACACTATTTTTCTTTTTCTGAGCTAGTTAGGGTACCCGAACACCCTAACACCTGTTATAAACATAAAACACTAAGTAACTAATCTAGTTACTTAATTAACTTAAATAACCACCTAACTAGATGGTTAGAATCCAACCATTTTACCCTCCCCATTGATCCGATCGTTTTCTCCAAGGGAACACCCACCATACAATTTTGATTAGTTTATTTAAGGATGTCTAGTATCTTAAAGAAATAATATACAATGGTTATTAGAACATGGTGGTTTATATGAGTGCTTAGGGGATAACATATCATTCACACCAACACCTCAAAAAAAAAATCTCATCTCTCTCCCTCTCATTACTCTCGGCCGAGAGCCAACCCACCCCCAACATCACTTTCAAGTTTTGATCAAGGCTATCTATTATCATACAAGTGTGAAGGATCACGTATAAGGAGGCTCGGTGCTTACGGATTGCCAAGGACCTCACCACAACGCTATTAACCACCCGTTTTTCGTCTAGTTTCTTCCCTAGCCACGAGCTAGTAGTAAGTGACTCTAAACACCCTATTGATCTTGTCTAAAGTGGTTAATAAGAGATTTGTCGGATAAAAATCATGAACATATAAGATCAAAGTTTAAAGTCTACTAAAAATGATGAACAAAGTGGTTAATGAGTAAATATTAGTGTAAAACTCTTGGATCTTGTTTTGTTATGATTATTTTATGTTGTTTGATGCTAGTAGTAGTTCGGATCGTCATCTAACCCGGCTAAGTCATGTTCATGGAACATGAACTAGTGTATGTTCAAGTGTGAAAAATGATTAGATGACGAACACTACTACTTATTAACATGAACTTGTGTAAAAGAGTTTTTTTCTTATAAAATAGAGTCCAAAACTAGTAGATCTAAAGATCTACAAGTAGTATTTTCGAAGAACCAAGTGTCAAATGAAATCATGTTTAGAAGCCGGATCTTTCTTGAAACAAAGGTGTTTTTGTGAGCAAACTAGTGCGTGGACACTTATGTAACAAAAGGTTTTACCAAAGAAATATGTTCGTAACTTTTGACCGAGAAGTTGTAAACTTACACTTTCTTTAAAAATAAGATTTTCAAGAAACCGATTTTATTTACAAAGACAGAAAGATCTACTAAGAATATTGGAAGATTACTACACAATTTTACGTAGCCCACAAGTTCATGTGTTTGCAATTTACGTATATTTTTGAACTAGTTGATGTTGAAACATTGTTTGATGATGTTGGGAACATTGTTGATTGAATTTATAAAAGAAAATGATACGCTTGAAAGCGTGGCCACCTCCAGTTACAGAGGAAACTCTGGCGAAATTTTTACAGAAATATAAACCCTTGGAAAATATTTTTTTTACAACAAGTGTTATAACTATATTTTTAACTTGTTATCAAAATGTAAATTTCGCCACAATTTTATTACAAAACTTCCAAGTGTCGGAGGTGGGATTTTTAGAAATAAGACTTGTTAAATATATATTTAGGATATATATTTTTCATAGTAACACTTGTGAGATTTTATGATTATTGTGTGAACTTCATTAATATTATTTTTAGGGTAAAAATAATATTACTAGAATACACTGAATATTCACGGCTCCAAAATAATACGAACGCCTTCACAATAAATATTTAAGTTACACCGGTATTATTTATACCACCCGAACCTTAGAACGTAACTTACGTATTTTCAGAAAATACTCATAAGTGTGTATTTTGACAAGGATATTATTTTGAAAATTATATGGAATAAAATATAATATTTTTGGGAAAAATATTTATATTTTGGAAGTAAAGTATTTTGGACAAATGAAATAAAATATATTACATTAAGTGAGACTTAATAATATATTTCGAAGTTATACGAACGCACATGTATTAAAACCCCCATCCTTGGGAAGGAATATATTTACAAAATAATTACGAAGTGTAATTACGAAATAGTTGCCTAACTATTTCCCAAAGACATTAAACCTTAAGCTAAGGCACGGCCGTCCGTCTAATAGAAGTTAGTATGTGTAGGTCGTCGCACAGCAGGTTGACCGGGAGAGTTCTTGTTAGAGACGCATTTCGGTGAGTTCATGCTCCCCCTTTTCTCTTAACTGTTTTCAGTTTTTAAACTGCGGGGGTGAAATACATGTTACTATGATTACGAACTTTTACTTACATGGTATGGTTAGCGTAAGGAGGGTTACTACTTAGATCATGTGAGTGGGTAGGCGGGAACTGGAGGCCATTAATCCTCGTTGTAGGACCGAGGGACATTAGTGATAGATCTATTTGGGTGTAGCGAGCCCCACTCATGAGTCCGCTGAGTGGACCATGTGGTGACTAAGTGCCCGACGCACAAATCCGCTAGGTTTGAGTCTTCCTACAGCACTTCACACATATCAATGGCCTTGCAAACCATTGGTGATCTCTTTATTTCCTTATTTGCTACATACCAGGGATTTTATACTTACAAAGGTTTTACATACTCACTTTCACATGAACTCGCTCAACTTTATGTTGACTTTTCAACTTACATGTATTCCAGGGAATTAGGATCTGGCGAAGTATGCTACGTTTTCACGCTGCGTAAGAGTTATGAGGTCATCCACGTTTAGGGATTGTGACTTTTACCTGGACGAGTCGCAAGTCTTAAACGGTGTTTACTTTATGTTTGTGGTTATGTCGTATGAACAATGTTTTTATTTTGTTGGGTTGTAACTCGTTGCATGTGTCAACTTTAAACAATGATGTCGTATTTTACTTTTGAAACTTAAATCAACGGATGATCTTCATGGTTTTATTTTCATATAGCTTTGTTGTGATTAAGCTATGGTATTAAGAAGTCACACCAAATAAACCCACGCTTCCGCAAAGCCAGGGTGTAACAGCTTGGTATCAGAGCTCTGATCATAGCGAACTAGGATTCCTTCTCGAGTCTAGACTATGATCACTAGGGCTCTCACGAAAACATTTCTACTTTGCATACCACTTAAGTCCAGATCCAGGTCACAAAACATTTTTACAAACAAAGGTTGAGCACATTTTATTTGTTAGTTGGGAGTCAGTCTGGGAGGCTGAGGGAGTTGACTAGTGGGACTAGGGAGTCAGCCTGGGAGGCTAAGGGAGTTGACTAGTGGGACTAGGGAGTCAGTCTGGGAGGCTGGGAGAATTGGCTAGTGGGACTAGGGAGTCAGTCTGGGAGGCTGGGAAAATTGACTAGTGGGACTAGGGAGTCAGTCTGGGAGGCTGGGAGGTTAGACTAGTGGGACTAGGAGAACTATTTGATTGCTTATTGGTGGCTAATGTGTTTATTTGACTATATGATTGATTATTTGTGCATATGTGTGTTTGTGTTACAGACGATATGCCTTCATCCGGTACAGGAGAGTCAGACACCACTGACCCCATGCCCATAGTATCGGACGACAGCGTGTCATCAGAGCGCGAGGTATACACTTCGGACACCACCAGCACGGACGACGATGATTTCCAGCCATTTGCGCTGCCCGATGCCGTTGCTGAGCCCGCTGATGGCCCTATCGCTGGGGATTTGCCGCTTGCGGTGATCCCTACTCCTATACCTCTTGCAGCTTATCCTGTTATCGACATGCCCCTTGACGTAGTCGCTGACGACGACGTTGACTTGTTTGACGAGGATCCACTAGAGGACGACTTTGAGGGCAAGGCCCACATAGCTGCTGGCGATCTCTTACTTCTCGCGGATGCTCCTGCAGAGGAGGCACCTATCCATTCACCTGTCCCAGACTCTTTCGAGTCTGTGGCATCTGCACCATCACACGCGCAGGGCGCGCAACACTATTCGCATGATACATACCCTTATAGAGCATCGTCCGCTGCACCTGCCCCTGCCCCTAGTTTTGCTATCGATCATGACATTGATGATGATTCAGACCCCGTTTTCCCACCTGGTTTTGATCCAGACCAGGAGATTGAGTTTATCCACCTAGATCAGCCCATGGAGGACCCTTTTGACCCCGTTGATCCCATGTTCACTGATCCTGCTGATTTCGAGATGGAGTTTGATGATCTGGAGCCTGCTGTGGCCCCTGAACCGGCTGATGCTCCTGTCCTTGCATTAGAGCATGACCTTGATCATGCCGATGCACCAGCTGTTGCTCCTTTAATTGACGATGTACCTGTCGATGATCATCCTGATGTGGCTCCACAGTTGGTGGATGATCATGTTGCTATTGATGCTCATATTGATGCTCCTCATATTGCTGATATACCCGCTGATCCTGTTGTTGCCCCTCTTCCTGACCCATTGCCTGTAGAGCCTGATCATGCACCCTTTGCGACCCATGTTGACCCTCGATATGCGCACACCCGAAATGGGTGGATAGACGATGATGATGACTACCCGCCTTTTGTGGTACCTGTTACACCTGCTTCAGCACCCGCTTCACTTCCTGTTGGTGCACCCTTGTTTCCTGCACATGTCACTGATGCGCATCGCGCAAACCTGCCTATCACATTTCTCCAGGACATACCTCCACCACTTCCTGGAGAGGGGTCATCTCGTCAGCCTTTTGGCCATGCACCTCTCATAACTGGAGGAGATCAGTTTGTACCACAGATCTCTCCTCATACTGCTGTTCCCCCTGTTGCATTGTTTGCGGTACCATCCTTTGCTCCACCTAGTGAGCCTTTTCTTTGGACTTCGCCACCCATTATGCCACCGTCTGACCCATATCACCCATATCATGTTGGGTCTTCTACCGAGGATGTCCTTGTTTCTTTGATAGTACAGCAGGAGGCGCTGGCCCGTCGCATACAGGAGCTGGAGAGAGCTCAGCGACTCCCGTGCCAGTGCCAGACTTCACCTGCAGTATCTCACCCTCCTCGACTGCTCTCACCTGATTCTGCTGCTCGTTTTTGGACTCCGGGGCAGCTAATAGCTTACTTATTGCGCTCTCATCGCGCTATGGAGGAGGATTGGCTTCATATGCGTCGCCTACTGTTTTCTCATTTCCCCCTCCTCCACCGCCATCAGCATAGGCACATTTTTGGTTTGTTGCAGGTGATGCTACTTTTGGTGAGAGGACCGCGATTGTGCAGACTACACATCTTTTGGGGACCACATTTTGGTGATTATGACTTTTGATGTTTTGTATATATAGTTTGGACTAGGGTGATGAGGCCCTTAGTCACTGATGATGTATGATACAGTTATGAACTTGTAAACCTTACATTGTGGTCTTGATTTATGACAGCGCAATCGCAGTATTCTCATTATATTTGATGTTGATTGATTGTTTATGTTCTATAACATGAGATGTTATGTGGATGATTTATTTATAACATGAGATGTTATGTTTTGATGAATGTTACTGTGTATGTATATTTATTATACTATGACCTGACCTATACGATCATCTTTTTAGAAGATGCCTCCAAGACGCGAAGTACGCATGCCTACTACCCAGGCAGAACTCCAAGGGATAATTGCCGCCGCTATAGCACAGCACGAGGCTCTGCGCTCCGAACCTAGCAAGGGTACCACAGAAAACAATCCACCTCATGGCTGTACCTACTGGCACTTCCTCAACCACGAGCCTTCGAAGTTCGACGGCACTGGAGGTGCCATAGCCTTTGTGAAGTGGATCGAAAGAATGGATTCCATCTTTCAAGTGAGTGGTTGTACGCCGGAACAACAAGTCCCATACGTTTCTGAGCTGCTTCTAGATGAAGCTCGATTATGGGGGAATCTTCAGATTCATATAAAGGGCGCTACTGCAGCATATGCGTTAACATGGGGTGAGCTGAAAGGAATGATGCATAAGAAGTATTGCTCCCAAACGGAAACCCAGAAGTGGGAAGATGAATTTCAGAGCCTGATGATGGAAGGTCCGAAGGTGTTGGAGTACGTGCAAAGACTTCATGATTTGTCACGAGTTGTTCCGTACCTGGTGAAACCAGAATGGAAAAAATTGGAACAATTCATTTGGGAACTGGCGCCTCAAGTCTTGAGCTTGATGACAACATCAACGCCACCAACAACTGATGCTGCAAGTAAGATGGGTTTGGCACTCGCTACGGAGGCACTTAGACTAGAAAAACTTACAAACCCTGCCAAGAAGAAGGAGACTCAGGTAGAGTCATCCGGAAAGAACAAAAGGAAGCTCACCAAAGGTACCCGAACGAATAATGAGAAGAAAAGAAAGGGTTATATGGGCACTCTGCCCAAGTGTAACACCTGCCAGCGTCATCATTCTGGCCGGTGTGGGCCAAAAGTATGTGAGGCTTGTGGAAAGGTTGGCCACTTGAAGGATTCTTGCTTGGCTAGTGCTGGCCGGGGAGGCCAAGGAGGTCTTGGTAATCAGAAAAAAAATCGAGGAGGCAACGGAAACGGAAACCATGGAAATGTTGCGAATCAAGCTGGGTATGGGAAATGGCCGAGGGCCAGGATGCTTTAACTGTGGGGAAATTGGGCACTCCAAGAAGGAAAGCCCGAAGCTGAATCAAGCCCGTGGGAGAGTATTCAACATTGGCGCAAGGGAAGCGCGCCAGGATCTAAACGTTGTCACTGGTATGTTCCCGATAAACCAACGCTTTGCATCTGTTCTGTTTGATACTGGTGCCGATTATAGCTTTGTATCGTTAGAATTTAAGAATATACTTGGGTTGACACCTAGTAAGTTAGACGTTCCGTACTCCATCGAATTAGCAAATGGGAAACTGGTTGAAACGAGTGAAGTCGTTAGAGGATGTGTGATTGAACTAGGAGGGGCACGAGTTTACGCTAGACCTGCTACCGGTCGAATTGGGAAGCTTTGATGTGGTAGTGGGAATGGATTGGCTATCGAGTAACAAGCCAAGATCGTTTGCCATGAGAAGACCATCCGCATCCCACTGACGGATGAAGAAACAATCATAATACACGGGGAGAAGCAAGATACGCCACTAAAAAAATCATTAGCTGTCTGAAAGCCAGAAAGTGCTTGAAGAAAGGATGTGTTGCATTCATAGCACACATCGTGGATAAGGAAGCTGCTGAACCGAAGATCGAAGATATTCCAGTCGTGAAAGAATATCCGGAAGTCTTTCCAGAAGACTTGCCAGGATTACCGTCTCAAGGGCAAGTCAAGTTCCACATTGATTTGGTTCCGGGTGCCGCGCCTATAGCCAAGGCACCCTACAGACTTGCACCTTCAGAGATGCAGGAGTTGTCGACACAACTCCAGGAGCTATTGGATAAAGCATTCATCAGACCAAGCTTCTCACCTTGGGGAGCTCCGGTACTGTTCGTTAAAAAGAAGGACGGTAGTTTCCGTATGTGCATAGACTACTGTGAACTTAACAAGTTGACTATCAAGAACAGATACCCTTTGCCGAGAATCGATGATCTTTTCGATCAATTGCAAGGCTCAAGTTTTAACTCAAAGATCGATCTTCGATCCGGATACCATCAACTTAGGATACAAGAGGAAAGTATCCCGAAGACAGCTTTTAGGACTCGTTATGGACACTACGAGTTCCTAGTCATGCCGTTTGGGCTGACCAACGCACCTGCAGTTTTTATGGATTTAATGAACCGAGTCTGCAAGCCGTATCTCGACAAGTTCGTAATTGTGTTCATCGATGACATCTTAATTTACTCGAAGACGAAGGACGAGCATGAACAACACCTAAGAGCTATTTTGGAGTTGCTGAAAAAGGAAAAATTATACGCCAAGTTCTCAAAGTGCGAGTTTTGGCTACGCGAAGTCCAGTTTCTTGGACACGTGGTTAATGGAAATGGAATCCATGTTGATCCCACAAAGATCGAGGCGATAAGGAGCTGGGAGACTCCAAAGACGCCAACCGAGATTCGACAGTTCTTAGGTTTGGCTGGTTATTATCGAAGATTCATTGAGGATTTTTCTAAAATCGCTCAACCTCTTACCGCGCTCACACAGAAGGATAAGAAGTTTGATTGGGGAATCAAACAAGAAGAAGCATTCCAGTTACTGAAAGACAAGCTTTGCAATGCGCCGATCTTAGCGCTACCAGAAGGAACTGATGATTTCGTGGTATACTGTGACGCCTCGCGTCAAGGTTTGGGTTGCGTGTTGATGCAACGCCAGAAAGTTATAGCTTACGCTTCACGCCAATTGAAAGTTCATGAAAAGAACTATACCACGCATGATTTGGAGCTAGGCGCAGTGGTATTTGAGCTGAAAATCTGGAGACATTATTTGTATGGTACAAAGTGTACAATCTTTACGAATCACAAGAGTCTACAGCACATATTCGACCAGAAAGAGCTGAATATGAGACAAAGACGTTGGGTCGAATTGTTGAACGACTACGACTGCGAGATCAAGTATCATCCAGGGAAGGCGAATGTGGTCGCCGACGCCCTGAGTCATAAAGAAAGGATCAAGCCCATAAGGGTTAGGGCTTTGGAGATGATTATCCAGACAGATCTTTCCCCTGCGCATTCATGCCGCGCAGAAAGAAGCTCTTAAGGAAAGAAACCTTGAAGAAGAATATTTCCGTGGGATGGAGAAGCAATTAGTTCCAAACGAGGAAGGAACATTATGTTTTATGAAAAGGATTTGGGTTCCTCTGTTTGGTGGTTTGAGAAAAGTTATTTTTGATGAGGCACACAAATCACGGTACCCTATCCATCCAGGAGTGGATAAGATGTACCAGGACCTTAAAGATTACTATTGGTGGCCTAGAATGAAAGGCGACATTGTTGTTTATATTAGCAAGTGTTTAACGTGCGCCAAGGTGAAAGCTGAATACAAGAAGCCTTCAGGACTTCTGCAGCAACCTGTAATTCCCAATTGGAAATGGGAACAGATTTCAATGGACTTCATAACGAAACTGCCCAAGACGCCCATGGGTCATGATACTATTTGGGTGATAGTTGACCGCCTAACAAAGTCTGCACATTTCTTGCCAATCAAAAAGAAAGACAATACGAGTAAACTTGCGGAAATATACATGCGAGAGATTGTTGCACGTCATGGAGTGCCCCTCTCAATCATCTCTGATAGAGATGGATGTTTCACATCAAGGATTTGGCAATCCTTCCAAGAAGCCTTTGGTTCACAGTTAAATCTGAGCACTGCATTTCATCCACAAACTGATGGGCAGAGCGAACGAACTATACAGACATTGGAGGATATGCTGAGAGCATGTGTAATGGATTTGGGTGGTAGCTGGGATAATCATTTACCATTGGTCAAATTTTCGTACAACAACAGCTACCACACAAGCATTGGAGCCGCGCCATTTGAAGCTCTTTACGGATGCAAGTGTCGATCACCACTATGCTGGGCTGATGCAGGTGATAGGCAGCTTGTTGGTCCTGAAATAGTCCAAGAGACAACGGATAAGATTGCGCAGATTCGAAAACGCATCGAAGCGGCTCGCGAAAGACAGAAAGCCTACGCGGATCCAAAACGGAAACCTTTGGAATTTCAAGTTGGAGATATGGTTTTATTGAAAGTTTCACCCTGGAAGGGTGTGGCACGCTTCGGAAAGCGTGGGAAGTTGAATCCACGTTACATTGGCCCTTTCAGAATCCTGCAAAGGATTGGGCTTGTAGCCTACAAACTAGACCTACCTGCTGAACTCAATGGTGTTCACGATACATTCCATGTATCAAATCTAAGGAAGAGTCCAACACAAGAAACAGTGATCATTCCTGCTGACGAAGTTCATATCGACGACACGCTCCACTTCACTGAAAAACCTGTTGAGGTCACGGATTGGAAAGTTAACAAAACGCGCAGGAGCAGTGTCAAACTCGTTAAAGTTCGTTGGAATACTAGGCATGGACCTGAATTCACGTGGGAACGTGAGGACCCCCATTTATTTCCAAAGACCCCTGCAAATAGAAGCAGAGCCTAAATTTCGGGACGAAATTTCTTTAACGGGGGGAGAATGTGACAACCCTCACCAAACCAGGTATCCGTACGAACTAATTAATATTTAATTACTGCTTAATTACTGTGCTTGCTTACAGTTTTGGTCAAACTACTTACTGATTTCTGATACATACACATACATGCATCACATTTTATACTGTCACTCTATTATTTTTACACAAACATCAGTGACAACCTTGATGCACAAAAAGCACAGTGAGCACACTATACGGATAACCCAGTAAACATGCTGACATAGCCAGCATCAGACAGTCACTGTCTCTAAGGCCAGTTTGAGCCGGGAATAGTTTACTACACTAGTAGGAAGTGTTGGGAGGTGAGGATTGTAGAACTGCGTCACTAGGTAATAGCTATAGTGACCGGATGTGCCTAAAACGTACTTTAAATATAAAATTCTGCACTTTAACACAAAATTCAGCATTTATCTAAACTAGTAAAGTGCAAAAAGTTGGAAAAATAATACTAGACACTTTACAAAGTGTCGGGAATTCATTGGGTCACTAAAAATAATATAAACGACACTTTAAATGCTTATTAAGCACTTTAACGGATTAATATCCAACCGAACAACTGGACTTTACCCGGAACCTAAAAAATATTGTCAATGACACTATTTTTCTTTTTCTGAGCTAGTTAGGGTACCCGAACACCCTAACACCTGTAATAAACATAAAACACTAAGTAACTAATCTAGTTACTTAATTAACTTAAATAACCACCTAACTAGATGGTTAGAATCCAACCATTTTACCCTCCCCATTGATCCGATCGTTTTCTCCAAGGGAACACCCACCATACAATTTTGATTAGTTTATTTAAGGATGTCTAGTATCTTAAAGACATAATATACAATGGTTATTAGAACACGGTGGTTTATATGAGTGCTTAGGGGATAACATATCATTCACACCAACACTTCAAAAAAAAAATCTCATCTCTCTCCCTCTCATTACTCTCGACCGAGAGCCAACCCACCCCCAACATCACTTTCAAGTTTTGATCAAGGCTATCTATTATCATACAAGTGTGAAGAATCACGTATAAGGAGGCTCGGTGCTTACGGATTGCCAAGGACCTCACCACAACGCTATTAACCACCCGTTTTTCGTCTAGTTTCTTCCCTAGCCATGAGCTAGTAGTAAGTGACTCTAAACACCCTATTGATCTTGTCTAAAGTGGTTAATAAGAGATTTGTCGGATAAAAATCATGAACACATAAGATCAAAGTTTAAAGTCTACTAAAAATGATGAACAAAGTGGTTAATGAGTAAATATTAGTGTAAAACTCTTGGATCTTGTTTTGTTATGATTATTTTATGTTGTTTGATGCTAGTAGTAGTTCGGATCGTCATTTAACCCGGCTAAGTCATGTTCATGGAACATGAACTAGTGTATGTTCAAGTGTGAAAAATGATTAGATGACGAACACTACTACTTATTAACATGAACTTGTGTAAAAGAGTTTTTTCTTATAAAATAGAGTCCAAAACTAGTAGATCTAAAGATCTACAAGTAGTATTTTCGAAGAACCAAGTGTCAAATGAAATCATGTTTAGAAGCCGGATCTTTCTTGAAACAAAAGGTGTTTTTGTGAGCCAACTAGTGCGTAGACACTTATGTAACAAAAGGTTTTACCAAAGAAATATGTTCGTAACTTTTGACCGAGAAGTTGTAAACTTACACTTTCTTTAAAAATAAGATTTTCAAGAAACCGATTTTATTTACAAAGACAGAAAGATCTACTAAGAATATTGGAAGATTACTACACACTTTTACATAGCCCACAAGTTCATGTGTTTGCGATTTACGTATATTTTTGAACTAGTTGATGTTGAAACATTGTTTGTTGATGTTGGGAACATTGTTGATTGAATTTATAAAAGAAAATGATACGCTTGAAAGCGTGGCCACCTCCAGTTACAGAGGAAACTCTGGCGAAATTTTTACAGAAATATAAACACTTGGAAAATATTTTTTTTTACAACAAGTGTTATAACTATATTTTTAACTTGTTATCAAAATGTAAATTTCGCCACAATTTTATTACAAAACTTCCAAGTGTCGGAGGTGGGATTTTTAGAAATAAGACTTGTTAAATATATATTTAGGATATATATTTTTCATAGTAACACTTGTGAGATTTTATGATTATTGTGTGAACTTCATGAATATTATTTTTAGGGTAAAAATAATATTACTAGAATACACTGAATATTCACGGCTCCAAAATAATACGAACGCCTTCACAATAAATATTTAAGTTACACCGGTATTATTTATATCACCCGAACCTTAAAACGTAACTTACGTATTTTCAGAAAATACTCATAAGTGTGTATTTTGACAAGGATATTATTTTGAAAATTATATGGAATAAAATATAATATTTTTGGGAAAAATATTTATATTTTGGAAGTAAAGTATTTTGGACAAATGAAATAAAATATATTACATTAAGTGAGACTTAATAATATATTTCGAAGTTATACGAACGCACATGTATTAAAACCCCCATCCTTGGGAAGGTATATATTTACAAAATAATTACGAAGTGTAATTACGAAATAGTTGCCTAACTATTTCCCAAAGACATTAAACCTTAAGCTAAGGCACAACCGTCCATCTAATAGAAGTTAGTACGTGTAGGTCGTCGCACAGCAGGTTGACCGGGAGAGTTCTTGTTAGAGACGCATTTCAGTGAGTTCATGCTCCCCCTTTTCTCTTAACTGTTTTCAGTTTTTAAACTGCGGGGGTGAAATACATGTTACTATGATTACGAACTTTTACTTACATGGTATGGTTAGCGTAAGGAGGGTTACTACTTAGATCATGTGAGTGGGTAGGCAGGAACTGGAGGCCATTAATCCTCAATGTAGGACCGAGGGACATTAATGATAGATCTATTTGGGTGTAGCGAGCCCAACTCATGAGTCCGCTGAGTGGACCATGTGGTGACTAAGTGCCCGACGCACAAATCCGCTAGGTTTGAGTCTTCCTACAACACTTCACACATATCAATGGCCTTGCAAACCATTGGTGATCTCTTTATTTCCTTATTTGCTACATACCAGGGATTTTATACTTACAAAGGTTTTACATACTCACTTTCACATGAACTCGCTCAACTTTATGTTGACTTTTCAACTTACATGTATTTCAGGGAATTAGGATCTGTCGAAGTATGTTACGTTTTCACGCTGCGTAAGAGTTATGAGGTCATCCACGTTTAGGGATTGTGACTTTTACCTGGACGAGTCGCAAGTCTTAAACGGTGTTTAATTTATGTTTGTGGTTATGTCGTATGAACAATGTTTTTATTTTGTTGGGTTGTAACTCGTTTCATGTGTCAACTTTAAACAATGATGTCGTATTTTACTTTTGAAACTTAAATCAACGGATGATCTTCATGGTTTTATTTTCATATAGCTTTGTTGTGATTAAGCTATGGTATTAAGAAGTCACACCAAATAAACCCACGCTTACGCAAAGCCAGGGTGTGACAACAGATCTTTCCAAAGTGATCTTGTTACCAAGTTTATCAGTTATTTTAATCTCTTGGCCATCCTTGTTAGTGGGTATGATTTCAACAGAACCAGTTTGATTTGCAGCAGTGTTTTCAACTTGGCCATTTTTTCTAAACCCTATGCCAAATTTTACATTGCTTTCAAGCTGTTTTTCAAGCATAATCTCATAACCTTTGTAGGATTCCACCCATTTTTCACAAGTGATTTGGGTGGTTTCCAGCTCCTTTTTACAGACTTGATATTTTTCTATCATGGTCTGGAGTTGGTCCTTGGTTATGCTATGCTCTTGTTTAAGACTGCAGATTTCATTATCTTTTTCAACCAATTTGATTTTTAATTATTTTAAATACTTTTCAAATTGTAATTCATCATTTAACACTCTATCCCTAAGGCTTTCATTCACCTCTTTGATGCTAGCAAATGCTATGATGCATTTGTTTGAACAAAGGTTTTTAAGAACCGAGATGATACCTTAGCTGCAGCCATTATGGCACAGTCACAGACATGTTCTTTTTCATCTGGCACCTTCTCTTCTTTTTCACCTTGTTTCTTCTCTTCTTCTTCAGACCAGGGGTCAGACAGTGGTTCCAACAGGGGTTCTGAATTTTCTCCCAACAGTATTTCACTAGCAACAGCAGTAACCACTGCTTCAGCAATTTCATCCACTATTTCTTCATTTGACTGTCCTTCTTCAGCTTCCAGCCCTTCTGGTATAGACTCTAATGCTACAAAATAGTAATCATCATTAGAAGCATCATTGGTAGCATAAAGTGCAAAATTTTCATCACGTAGCTCATCAGGTAAGCTACTCCAGTCAACAAAGCCTTAGGTGAAAAAGCTTTGCTGATCTGGTTGAACCACTGCTGGTGTAGCTTATTGAGGTGCAACTGGTTGCACTTGAACCTGAGGGACATGGGCTTGGACATACTGAATTTGAGGAACAGTGGCTTGGACATACTGCATAGGATCAGGGGTTCCAGGATTTGCATAATGAGCAGTGTTTACATGGGCAGCAGGGGCATATTGGGAATACTGCATAGTGTTTTGGTTATTTTGTGGTCTTGGTCTAGGGTGTGTGATAATTGGTCCACTGTTTTGACTCCTACACTCTTTAGCAAAGTGACCTAACCTGTTACACTTGTAGCATTTGATTTTTAATTTATCCAACCCTACTTTTAAATTCCCATGCAACCCTGGGAATTTTCTCCCTGTCCTTTTATAAAACTTGCTGGTTCTAACACTCAGCAGTGTAAGTTGGTGTAATAGGTCCATTTCCTCTAAATCAGTTGGATCAAAATGCTGGAGATCATTGAGTTCAAAGCACAGATTATCAGAATTCTGGTTTTCTCCATTAGCTGTAAAAGCATAATTGGATGAGTAAGAATCAGAGTTATTGAAAGCTCCACCTGCTGTTATGTCAATGTAATGATCATAACCCTGATCCTTACTACTACCAGATTATTCCTGACCCAAAAGAGCTGTGTTACCAAATGAATAGTCATCTGCAACTTTTCCAGACTCTTGTAACTTCTTTTTCTGGTTTAACTCCCTTTCATAGGTTAGGAGTCTACCACGAAGCTGGGTTAGGGTCGAATCTTCGAACCCAACAGAATTCCTGGTTACAAAAGCAATTGTGTCCCATTTATCAGGAAGTGACCTAAGAAACCTGCTATTTTGTGTTGCATTAGCAAATTCAACCTTAACAAGTTTTAGTTCACTTATGAGACAGCTGAATCGCTCAAACTGTTGTGATAATGATTCACCCTTAATGTGACAAAAGGTTTCATACTATTGGTTTAAAATTTCCCTGTTATTTTCAATTACTTCTTCAATCCCCCCAAACTGTTCCTTCACTGCATCCCATAATTCCTTGGCACTGTTACAGTGTGACAGCTCAGCATAGATCTCATTAGGTAGTGCAGATGCAACGATGCTAAATGCCTTGGCATCCAGTTCAATTTTCTGAAAATCCTGTTCAGTATAGTTCTCTATTTTCTTTGGAACCATAACCTTTAGATCCTCAGCACTTGGCACCATTGGAACATGTGGTCCAAAGATAACCGACTTCCAACATCCGGTGTTCTGTTGAGCTAGGATGTGACCCATCCTTCGCTCCCAGATGTTGTATTCAGATCTCTTCAACATAGGTGGTTTGAAGAGTGAACCAATGTTGTTATTAACATCCTGTGATTTTGACGTCATTTTGGTTGTTTTTCAGGCACTGAATAATCAACTTTGTACGTGATTAGTCCTTACTCTGTTTTACAATGAAACGAACAATTAAAAGTATCAAAGATTTTGAGCTGAACTTTTACATCAAAATGATTGTTAGATCAAATTTGACTATCCTAGCTCTGATACCAAATGTTAGAATCTGAGTTTGATAAGATTGTGTTTGTTTAACTAAAATGAAGATGAATGATAAACAATTGCAGCGGAATTATATGAATAAACTTTCAACACAATCAAAGAGAGAACAATTTTCAACAAACGTGTTTATAATAGAATTGAATGATTGTATTTAGTTACAATAATCAAAGCTTCTGCATGCATGCACAAAGTCTCCCCCTCAGCCTGAGCTCATAATGGTTTGTTCATACAGAATGACTTGGAGAAGAAGAGAGCTGATAGAACAGTACAAGGTACTGTTCTATTTATAATACCGAACAAACCACTGAAGCATCTTTGCTGACGTCACCATGAAAGTGACATCTAACCTCCTAACAACTCACAACTACTGCCTATTACAAACACTGCTAGACTAAACTACTGATTTTATCAATACAAAGAAATAAACTAAACTACTGCTTCTCATTCCACTGTTATACTCCTAGCAGTGCTTTGTATCTTCAGCAGTACTTGAACCATAACAGTAGATTGAGCATCAGTGCTTTTTCTTCAACAGTCTTTAGGTCTTCATCAGTTGTTGAAGATTAGCAGTTGTTGTAAAAGGGCAGTACTTGGAAGTCATCAGATGTTAGGCTACATTCAAGGAGGAAGACTGATGCATACACTGTTTTTCTGAATCCACTGATCTGATCCAGTTTTGGCTTTATCAACTGTTCCTTTGGTAGGGTTCAATCCCAACACTTGGGTGATGTGTATGCGATTGAAGATGAATTGGGATCGTCAGCAATTAAACCTCGCATAAGCGGTGATTGCATTTGTTTTGATGAAGACGTTGTGAAGAATTGATAAACGAGAGAAGTGATTGTTACAATAAGAAACATTTGGTTTGATGTTGGAGTGTTTGATTTGATTCTTTTTGTGGTGCTTTAAAACATTTATATGGTTTCCCTATTTAATATGACATTTTTATTTATCTGTTGTGTCCTTTGCTTTGAAATGATGTTTACTTATGTTTCTTATTGTATTAGATTACATTATTTATTTACTAATCTAATCATATGATTAAAAAAAAGAAAATACAAATTTTATATTACTCTTATCCATAGTTTATTTTGCATCAAAGTAAGACTAATCATTTATTTTAAATTCTTTCTAAACAAATAAGTTACAATTTTAAATTTCGGTTATAAAACATAATGATTATAGACATTAGATTGTAGTATTGACTGATTTCTAAAATTTCCCATTATTTCTAAATTAAACATCCTTTCTATAATTCAGCTCATTAATTTGATTGTAATTGATTTGTAATTATTTCTACTATTTAATCCTTAAATAGCTTATGTCTATATAATACAAAAAATTGACACACTTCTTCATTTCATCTACAAGTTTCTTTGAATCTTGATTCATACTTCTTCTACATTGTGATATTTTTTCCATCACTCTTTACATTTCCAGTAAGTTCTCATGTATTGTACTATCATTTCTATGTATTTTCATGTTTTCCACTAATGATAAAACTATGTTAGTTTTAAATATTTTTTACAAGATGAAAGTTTTGATTCTATGATTATAACCATGTGTTCTGATATTTCATTTTACCTTTCTGTTGGTGTTTAGAAAATGGATAACAGGTTGAAACAACTATATTCATCTTCTTCCGAACTTCCGATGAATGCCTTAGCTAATGGTTGTAACTGTGCTTCTTATTTTGTTTTATCATATATTATTTTTTTAAACTTTGAAGAGAGTAATGAAATTCTTTTTTCCCAAAATCTGTCAGATTTCTGACGTTGGTTCTCTTACGTTATGAAAGGTAATTTAATATTGTTCAGAATTTGACCTGTATTCTTACGTTTTAAAACTGAATCCATATTGATTTTTTATTTTTTCTTTCTCCTTACTTTACCTCTCTAATTATTTTGGAATTGTAGCTGACGAGGCCAGGCGTAGACAAAAGTTAAGAAAACTATATCTTGATAATAAGAGATCAAAATGTACTACACAAGTTCATCCTTATTTTCTCAAAGGTAAGTTGTCTATCATTCTTTTTATGTATATACATGGTTTATTATATACTCAAATTATAACTATAGGTCTACAAAGTTTGTTAAAAAATAATTTTATAATACTCTTATCATTTGAAATGTTTCATTTTACTTATGTCATATTTTCTTGCTCTATCTATTTTAACATTGCAGTCGCCGAGGCTAAAAACAAGCGTATGTTAAGAAAACTCTATCTTGATAGTAAGAGATCAAGGATTACTCGAAAATGTATTCCTTCCAAAGGGGATAAAGCGTCTTCATCAGCAACACGGATCGTTTTAAAAAACAAAGAAAATATAAAACCGAATTCTTCAATCACAAGGTTGCCTACGAATTCTTCAACTGTTATACCTTTAAGTAAGTTTACTTTTACGTTAAACGATGTTATTAGTTTAACAATATTGTTTTATACCTTATAAGAAAATGTTTTGTATTATATGTTTTCCTTACAATAATGATTGTTTATTTTGTATTAGGCAATCGTTTAAATACTTCCGGTAACGTTGGAACTTCCATTATAACACCTTCTACTACGAAAAAGAATGGAAAATCGGTGCAAGACCCTTATAGAACACCGAAGCGTACACCGTTGTCAAACGTATCAAACATAATACCAGGTTTATGCATAAAAAATATTTATTAACAGATGATGTTTGAATATTTTTTAGCATCCTGATATATGTCAATACCCTTTTGTTTGAATACTTATTTGTAATATGATATTTGTCTTCTTTTTGTGGTAGGAAATAATTTAAATTCTTCAACAACGGTGACGTCTTCATCTGGATCATTTTTGACGTTGAATAGGAAGACAAACGTATTGCAAGAGTCTTCTACATCAACGCGACGTACAAATAGTGCAAACAAAGAAAACATAACACCTGCTTCGTGTATCAAAAATATACGTTCACAAATTCCTAATGTCTCACAATTTACTAATGCTATGTCTTCTTTGAATCATATTTCTCCAGGTATATTTTTAAATTCTATATGTTTAAAATTTTTTTTGCTACAATTTATATAGTTATTCTTAAATCATGTTTTCTTTGTTATAACTGACAATATTGCAACGTCATCTACCTTACGACTGACTGATTGCTATTCTATTACTTCGCAGATTATCAGTAAACGAAATGCAACCTCTTCGATGAGGGAAACGACTTCGGTAAAAAGGATTTCTTCTGGAAAGTGTACGCTTACTCATAAACCAATCGAAATAGAAACCATACGAATGGCTGGTCTTGATTATGATGATGAAAATCGTCTTCAACAAGTGGTTAAAGACATCACCAAAGGCACATCTCAAGGTAACAAATTAAATTTAATCATTGTTTTTTCTTATTTTTTTTACATTCTTAACTCTTCAGTTTGTGTTAAACTGTGTAGATTACCTTGACCATGGCGACCAATCTCTTAGTTGTGGGTTATGCTTTGCAAAGTTATTGTAGGATCGGGGAATCGATCAAAATGAGTCGATCAGAAGAGTTCTAGACCAAATCAGAGGCGGAATTCATTGATTTGATCTTCATTCAGCTTGATATGCACTTAGAAGTAGATTAAATGTCGATTGTATTGATTTCACAACGTTTTACAGGCTTGGCGACACTTCGGCAGAGCTTCGCTACCGGTATCAGGAGTTACAAATGAAAGACCCAAGACCTCTATTTATAGGAATGCCAGGTCGCACCAAACATGCTTCACACGACCTGGTCCAGGTCACACGAATTGGTCAGTTCGCACGAACTGATCAGTTCCGACCTATTTCCCGTTTTTCTCGAACAACGTGTCCTGGTCTATCTATCTAGTTACAAGACTCGATACAAGACGAAGTCGACAGACATATGCACCAACAAACTCCCCCTTGGATGTTGACGAGTCTTCAGTATGTCGAGTCTTCAGTCTTGATCAGTCTTCTCGCTCTCTCCAAAGTATCTTTCCCTGTAAGTATCCTTATCAATCTTCTTTTATCAGAATCTCAATCTGACTCTATCCTCTCTTGATCAGATCTCTTGATTCCTTAAGCTCATCAGCTTCAGCAGCTTCTATCTCGAGCTTCGTTCTAGAATATGAGTCTGGCTCTTTCAACCTTCAAACTCCCCTTTGTTAACAGACTCCCCCTTAAGTTGTTCCGGGATCGCAATCTGACATAGCTCTTGTTCTAGAATCGTAACCTGGCTCAAATTCTGCCCAAAAGTAAATTTCACAATTTTTTAAAATTTAACAATTTTAATCTCTGCTTACTAATTGTAATTGAAACATTCAAATTTGGTTTCAAATTAATGAACCATTTAATCATTTCAAAATCATTTCTTATTTCAAACAAACTCTCCCAACCCACTTTTGTTCATCATGTTTAGCACTCGGAATTTTGAAAATCAGCTTTTCAACATCAGTTGTCGAAAATAAGATGAAACAAAATCTTTTTGATTTTTCAAAATTTTATGCTAAAACACATTCTTTTTGGATTTTTGGTTTTAATGAAAAGCAGTAAAGAAATATTTACAGAAAATATTTTTGTGAGTTTGGGTAACAGGATTATATCAGTTTATGAGACAAATCACTAACACCGTTGACCTTTTTAGACTTTAAGTTCTAAACGATTCACTTAGATTGTCAGTATACTGATCCATTTAAATTTTCACACAAAGTTCAACGGCTTCGAGATACGAGAATTAGTGTTTTAAGCACTTAACTTATTCGCATGTACCACCTTAGAATATACTCCCGTATCCAGACTCCTATATTCAGTGTTACAGGTGAATGTACGTTAATGATATCTGTAAACGGGTAATGTGAAACCATAAGAGCTCAGGTTAGAACTTTCGTTCAGACAAAGAGATGATGGCTCGACTTTTAAGTGTGTCCCGTTTGGGATCTTTTCTTCAACAGCACATGATTAGCAGTTTTCAATGTTTCATCATTTTTATGCTGAGGGTGAGCTTTATGATTAAAGCAGTGCAGAGTATTATACGAGGACTAGGCTATTACTTCCGCAAAATCAGAAGTCCTGGTATAATACCCCAGAAATCATCACTCACAAAGACCTAGTATGTCAGAAATAGAAAGCCTTTCAAACAAGATTTCGGGGGTTACCCATATATCCGAGAGATGTTCCCCACGAGATAAGTAAGTATTGATATTTAGGTTTATATCTCGAAAACAATCCACTGAATGTATAAAAACCTACTGGCATATCATCAGTGAGACCGTTTATCACATTTGAATTTCCAATTCTTTAGCATGCTGTGATTGTCTACTAATGTACTATCATTTCCTCTTTTTCACAACAAAACCCATTTTTGATTGTTTTATGTTTTTGGATTTTTCTGGTTTTATCATGTTTTTGGATTTTTCAAATTTTCAAAATTTCAATTTTTTACTCCCCCTAAAATCAAAAATATGTTTCAATTTTTGATTTTCTGGGTATATTTGAAAGTAAAAGCAATAAACTGTACAAATAAAATGAAATTTGAAAAAAATATGTTTCAAAAATTATTCCTTTTAACATCAGTTTGTCATTTATTTGAATGATGTGAAAAGCTTCAATTCTCCATTCACTTGGCGTAAACAATCAGAACTCCCCCTGACAACAAACTATTTTCCCATTATGATTTCAAAACACTTAAGTTTGTTTTAATCAAAATGGTTTTTCCGGAAAATTAGTTTTGTTTGTCATTTCACAAACATGGGGATTCATTCATCACTTTGTTCTTTTAACCACTTGTAAATTCACTTTTCCTTTTCTTTAACCACTTGTATGAAAGTTAAATCAAGTTCAATTTAATGACCTTGATTTACCACTTGTATGTTCTTATCAACAATACTACTTGTAAGACGAAATATCACAGTTGTCAGCTTGAGAAATTCACAACAAACATATTTCAAGAATGATGCCGATACATGCTCCACTATTACCAACTTGGGAGCTCCGGCAAGTCAGGATTTTTAAGCAAAGAATACAGACACCCAAGCCTGACCAGCTTTGGGTGTTCCCGGTTCAATCTCACTCGGTCTTTGAACATTCCTTTTTGATTCATAGAATTCTTTTACCCCTTTTTCCCTTCCATCGACCATTTTTCCAAAAATATGTTTCACTTTGCCATTAAAAGCTTTTTCGACATCAAATTCTTTCTTTTCAGAATAGAATTGATTCGAAATCTCTACTTTTCCAACTTTTTGTTTTAAATTTTCAGTCCGCAATGGTGGAAAGTTGACATCGTCCATTGGCGGTACTAACTTTTCTCTTTTTAGTTCAACTGGTGGCTCCTCTGACTTTGACGAATCAGATTCATCGCCAGATTTTAACATCTGATTTCTTAGCAACCCAAGATTGGTTGTTAAGATTCAATCTTCTTTTGTAAAACCTTTTAGAACTCTCACCAACTTCAAATGTAGAATTTTTAAACACTTTGAATTTGTCCGTTGGTGGTTCATTTTCATCAACAATTTTCTCTTTAAGTTTAGAAAGAACTTCCTGTTTTATGTTGGTAGCCATTGGACAGTTCCAGGCGATGTGACCAACTTCATTGCATCGGTAACAGGTTCTTGTCTCCTTTTTCTGATTAACTTCATTCTTCTCATGATTCTGTTTTTCTGCAAGAAATGATTTGTTCGATTGTTTCCACAATGAGCTCTTTTTCTCTTCTTCAGAACTTGCCCCTGAAACAAATACAGTTTTTGATTTAAAATCTTTAATATTTTGATTATTTTCAACATCAAAACCCAACCCCTTCTTTTTGAAATTGCTTTTATGATTCGGTTTCTTTTGATGACCTGGACCGAAACCTTTCTTCTTGTTTAAACGTTGTTGAACTCTAGAAGTATATTTAGGTTTTGAAAATTCCATTTTATCTTTTATTTCTGAAAACTTTATTTTTATAAATTTAAAAACTTTTTTAATATTTTCAATTTTCACATTTTTAATTGGAAATTCCCCATCAGAATATAATTTGTCTGAATCATTCAAAGTATATGCCACTTTGATTGGTTCATCATTCAAATTATTTTTTGATAATAGAAATTCTTTATTGTAAACCCTTTTGACTGATGATTTCGAACTGTCAACTAATGAACTTGAACTCTCAGATTCAGACTTTGACTCTGACTCCTCATCCTTATCCAACACCTGATCGACCACTTTCTTTATTAACTCAGACTCATGATCAGTGTCAGACGACGTGAATGTGACGTCAATGTTATCTGGTAAATCATCAGTTGTTTCAGACTTTAACTTTATATTGACTGCCTTTTTGAGTTGTTCCGAATTTGGTTTTTTGGGAGAATAACCTTCCCAGATCGGAGGTGGACACCTTTTATAATTTGCACTTTGTTTCTTACCAGTATCCGTATCTTCCGACTTCTTATCTTGAAAAGCTTTGAAACCTGCCATTGTTGGATAGATTCTATCAATCAAGTAATCAGAACTTGAGAAACTCATTAGCAATCGTCTGATTCTTTCATTCTCAATCTTTTCAGTCTCCAATTCCTGCTTCAACTTTGCACACTCTTCAATATAATGATTGATGGCCTTCTGCTTAGACATCATTGTTGCATTCATCATTGTCAAAGCATCTTCCCTTTCTGAGTTTGTCTTTTCCAACTGGTTTACTGTTCTGTAAACACATCATAAGATTCTTTCACGTACTTAACATCGAATAACAATTTTTCTTTCATCTTGTCTAGCTCACTATACATCTTATCTTTCTCTTCACAATGTTTGCATGGTTCCAAACATTTCAGACAAGGTTTTGTGACCTCTACAATCTTTTCAATTACTTTATCTTTTTTACTCTGTTCATTATTTTCTTCCACCTGAACAACATTTTCACATTTTACCTCTTTCTTTTCTTTTGCTGCTCATTTCTCCTTTAGCTTCTCCAATTTATCTGCAAAATAAAATTTGAAACTTTCAGGAGATAGATGAGTTTTACCAATGTTTATTTGTTTAATTTCTTCATCATCATCATCACTGCTATCAATTGATGATTGATCAAAAACTGGTGTTTTTTCTGAGCTATATTCTGAAGAAACAGACTCTTCATCTTGACTTTTCTCATCATCTGCAAACACATCCATCCATTCTTTCATCAACTCTGGCTCTTGAATGATCTGTGCAATAAATGCTCTAAACTTTGAGTTACTTCAGCCGGAATCTATTTGTCCCAGCTAAATCCCTCTGGCAATCTTTCATCTTCTTGATCTGGAGGCATAGTAATACAAGCTTTCTTCTTTCCATCTTTAATTGACGGTTGTTGAGCTACCTGGTGATATATTGCTTTTCGATAGTATTCATTGTTCCCGAAAGGATTCTGAGCTCCTCCTGCTTCTCGGTTGGTACATTCCCTCTTGAAATGTCCTTTTTCCCTGCACTGAAAACAAGTAACTTTTGTGACAACCCTCACATTTACAGGTATCCGTACAATTAATAAATATTTAATTTGTGCTTAATGACTGTGCTTGATTACAACTGTGATTAAACTGCTTTCTGCTTTCTGTTACATACATACATATGCATCACATTTCATACTGTCACTTCATTCATTTCATACAAACATTAGTGACAAACTTGATGCACAAAGCACAGTTAGCACACTGAACGGATAACCCAGAAAACATGCTGACAATGCCAGCACCTAGACAGACATGATTTTGAGGCCAGTATGAGCCAGAGATAGAATACTACACTAGTAGGGAGTGTAGGGAGGTGAGGACCATAAAACTGCGTCACTAGGTGATAGTTATAGTGCCGGGAAGTGCCTAAAACACACTTTAAATGCAGAATTCTGCACTTAATAAGAAAATTCAGCATTTAACTATGCTAGTAAAGTGCAAAAACTTGGAAAAATAGTCCTAGATACTTTCCAAAGTGTTGGGAATTAAATGTGTCACTAAAAGCATTATAAAAGACATCTTATGGATTAATTAAGCACTTTAGCGGACAACACCCAACCAAACAACCGGACATTACCCGGAACATAAAAATATTGTCAAACACATTGTTTTTATTTTTCTAAGCTAGTTAGGGTCCCCGAACACCCTAACACACTATATAATTAACAACACATCATAACACACTAACTAAACACTTGAATCCTAACTAGATTAGTAACCATCCATTGAAACCCAACCCTATACCCCCCCCCTTTAGGCGACGGTTACAATGGGTGACCCACCCATTGATTTTCTTCATTAATTTAATTGATCTTGTTGATGGATAAGGAAACATATTATACCATGGTTAATAGAGTATTAGAGCTTATAAGTATTAACCACAAGTCTACCCTTCTCTCACTTCTCAACACCATTTCACCATCACTCTCCTCTCCTCTCTTCCTTGTGTTCGGCCGACCCCCACACCACACACCACCACCATCATTCAAGCTCTTCCAAGCAATCTAAAGGTATCCAAAGGTGTAAGTGATCATACAAGCAAGCTTGGTGAGTTCGGAAGCTCAAGGACCGCTCTCATTTTCTTTTATCCACCACTTTTACACTCTTGAACTCCCCTAGCCTTGTGCTAGTGGTAAGTGTCTTAGATATTCATTCTCTTCTTGATTTTGATGGATAATAGTTAAAAGAATGATGAAAAGATAAGAACTCTAAAGAACCATGAACAAAGTCTTGACATAAACTAACTAGTGATGAAGTAGTGTTAAGTTGATGAAGAAATCATGCTATTTTTGTGTTGTTATGTTTGTTGATTGTTATTTGTTAGTAGAAATGATATGGATCATCATATGGACTTGCTAGATCATGATTAAAAACATGAACTAGCAAGATGTGAAAGTTAGAAATGTGTAGGATGATGGAAACATCCACACATAAACTATGAACTTTTATAAATGGGTGTTTTCTTGAAAAATAAAGATCAAAATGAGTTATAATCTTGTAGATCTAAAGATCCATGAGTGGTTTTTTCGAAAAAAAACCAAGTGAAAAGTATGGGTTTTGTGAAAACTTGGATCTTACATAAACTTAACGCATTTTTAGTGGGTAAACAAGTGTAGAAACACTTGTGTAATAAGGAAATTTCACAAAGAAATATTTTTAGAAAATTTGACTAGAAGTTTTAAATATTCAAACTCTTTAAAAATAAAGTTTTTAAAGAACCAATCACATTTTGGAAGGTAACAAGACTTACTAAGTGTGCTAGTAAGTTACTACATGTTTTTATAAATTCTCAAGTTCATGAGTTTATGGTTTATGCTTGTTTTTTACTAGTTTGGTAAATAGAGGTTGTATGTTGATGATTGAAAATTTGTTGAATGAATTTTTACAAAAGAAAATGATATGCTAGAAAGCATGGACGCATCCATTTACAAAGGAAACTCTGGCGAAATTTTTCTAAAATCCAACACTTAGAAAATATTTTTCTAGCAAGTGTTACAAGTATATTCTTAACCTTGTTTTTAAAATAAACTTCGCCGTGATTTTTATTACAAAAATACTAAGTGCCGGAGGTTGAATTTTGTAAATAAAATTTGATAAATATATATTTAGAATATATATTTTATACTAAAACTCTTGTGTGATTATTTGTTTATTTTGTGAACTAGTTATATTATTTTTAGGGAAAAATAATATAACTTATGGATACCATAAAATTTCAACTCCAAAATAATACCAAAACTCTTACGAAATAAATATTTAAGTTACGCAAGCATTGTTGCTATACGAAACGCTAAAACGTCACTTATGTAATATTTCGGAAAAATACTCTTATACGTATATTTTTGGTAAAATATTATTTTGGAAAATTCATGAAGTAAAATATAATATTTTTGGGAAAAGTATATATATTTTGAATTAAGATGTTTTAGACAAGTAATTTAAATATATTTTTCTAAGTGGGACTTAAAATATATTTTTCGAAATTACAAGTATACATGTATAAATACCCCCATCCTTGGGAAGGAAATACACATATAAAATACTTGTGAAGTGTGAATACGAAATAGTTGCCTAACTATTTTTCCTAAATACAAAAGTTCAGTTAAAATAATTATTATTATTTTAACAAGTATAATATCAAAGTAACGCAACTCAAAACACTAAACCCTAAGCCAAGGCACGGCCCGTTCGTCTAATAGACATTAGTACGTGTAGGTCGTCGCGCAGCAGATCGAGTTTGAGGTTGACGTTACAGGATACGCACTTCTGTGAGTTCATGTTCCCCCTTTTCTCTTTACTGTTTTCAGTTTTATACTTCGGGGGTGAAATACATGCGACAATTAATACAAACATTTATTTACATGGAATGGTTAGCGTAGGGAGGGTTTACTACTAGATCATGTGAGGGGTGGGTACAACACTTAAGGCCGTTAATCCTCGTTGTTAGGACCGAGGGACACAAGAGTGATAGATCTATTTGGGTGTAGCGAGCCCACACCCGTGAGGCCGGGGCAGCCCATAGAGGTGACTGTGTCTTACCGTCGAAGCCCGGTAACAAATTTGCTAGGTTTGATTTTTCCTGCACCTTTTCACACATACCAGTGGCTTTGCAACCCATTGGTGATCTCTTTTTCCTTATTGCTACATACTAGGGACTTTTATACATACTTTAAAGGTTTATACATACTCACTTTTACATGAACTCACTCAACTTTTGTTGATTTTTCAAACTACATGTATTTTAGGAAATTAGTGGATCTGGCGATGTGTGCAATCATGTCAAGCTGCGTAGGGAATAATGATGTCATCCGGGTTTAGGAGGTGTGACCCTTGCCTGGACGGGTTACACGTCTTTAAACCATGTTTTTATTCAAGTCTTTTGTGGTGTCATATGAACATGTTTTAATTATGTCATGGTTGTATATTGTTTTATGTGTCGACTTTTAAAACAATGATGTTGTGGTAACTTTTAAAACTTAATGAATGGAAGACTATCATGTGTTTTATTTTTCATATAGCATTGTTATGATTGTGCTATGGTATTAAGAAGTCACACCAAATAAACCCACGCTTCCACAAAAGCCAGGGTGTGACAGCTTGGTATCAGAGCCTCGATCATAGCGAACTAGGATTCTTTCTCGAGTCTAGACTATGATCACTAGGGCTCTCACGAAAACATTTTTACATTGCATACACTAAAACGTCCAGATCCAGGATACAAAACATTTTTACAAACAAAAAGGCACAAATACACTTTTCAAAAATTATATTTCAGTCTTAGAGACTGAGGAAGGATCAGCCTTAGAGGCTGGGGAGGTTCGGTCTTAGAGACTGAGGGAGGTTCAGCCTTAGAGGCTGGGGAGGTTCAGTCTTAGAGACTGAGGGAAGTTCAGTCTTAGAGACTGAAGGGTTCATTCTTAGAGATTGGGGAGGTTTAGTCTTAGAGACTAGGAGGTTGGTCATAGAGACTAGGGATTTAGTCTTAGAGACTGGGAGGTTGGTCTTAGAGACCAGGGAGTTAGTCTGAGAGGCTAGGAAGTTCAGTCTGAGAGGCTGAGAGGGGTAGTCTGGGAAGACTAGGAGGATTGCTTGTTTGCCTTATTGTGACTTACATGTTTATTTGATTTCATGTTGATATTTGTGCATATGTGTGGTTGGGTTACAGACACCATGGTTTCTTCTTCCAATACAGGAGTATCAGACACAGTGGACCCCATGGCAGTTGTGTCAGACGATGAGATACCATCAGAGGGAGACGTATACACGTCAGATACCACGAGTACAGATTACTATGATTTTCAGCCGTTCGCTCTGCCAGACATCGGAGTTGAGATTCAGCCTGTTGATGGCATTCCTGCTGGGGATCTCCCTCTTGCGGTGATCCCTGCTCCCGTTCCACTTGCTGCTTTCCTCATGGTGGATGTGCCACTCGATGTCGTATCTGATGACGACATTGATCTGTTCGAGGAGGGTCCCCCTGAGGACGACTATGAGGGCGGGGCCCCGATCGATGTTGATGCTATCCTTCCTATTGCTGAGGCCCCTGTAGAGGAGGCTCCTCTTGGTTCACCTGTCCCAGACTCGTTGGAGTCTGTGGCATCCGCGTCCTTGCACGACCAGGGTGTGCAGCATCACTCTCCTGACGCCGACCCCGACATGGCGATGTCAGCTGCACCTGGTCCGTTACACGAGTTTGAGTTTAACCATGAGGACGATGACGATCTTGGCCCAGTTTTTCCCCCTGATTTCGATCCTGAACATGATATCAAGTTTATTCATATGGACCAGCCCTTAGAGGCTCCAGTGGCTCCCATTGACCCATTGTTTGACATTCCTGCCGATTTTGATATGGACCCTGTCGACCCTGAGCCCATCGCAGCACCAGAGCCTGTTGTTGACCATGGCCCTGTTCTTGATGATGCCCCAGCCGTTGCACCGCCTGATATGGGTGCACCAGCCATTGCACCTCTTGTTGATGATATACCCATTGCTGACCTTCCCGTTGTTGTACCACCATTGATGGATGGTCCTGTTATTGATGCACCCATTGTTGCACCTGTAGCACCTGTTTCAGCCCCTGTGCATGCTGATCATGCACCGTTCGCCGCGCATGTTGACCCTCGATACGCTGACACCCTCAACGGGTGGATCGACGATGATGATTACCCACCGTATGTGCTACCAGTCACACCTCCTGTAGCACCTGTTTCTGCACCCACTGATATTCCATTGTTCCACCCACACACCACTGACGTCCATCGCACTGATCTTCCCATCACATTCCTCCAGGACATACCGCCACCTCGTCCTGGAGAGGCTTCATCGAGGCAGCCGCCTGTTTCTATTCCACCCGTACTGTCATCATCTTTTCCGTTTCTGTCACAGTTTCCTCATGTTGCACCACCTAGTGCACCATCATTCGTACCATCAGGCGAGCCTTTTTTGTGGACTATGCCCCATGTTATGCCATTATCTGACCCGTACCACCCATTTCATGTGGGGTACACTACGGAGGATATACTTGCGTCGCTGCAGCTACAGCAGAACGCACTGAGCCGTCGTATTCAGGAGTTAGAGAGAGCTCCACGTCTGCCTTGTCACTGTCAGACCCCCTTTGCAGCACCACACACTCCCTGTTCGCTTTCCCCTGATTCGGACGTTCGTTTCTTGACATCGGAGCAGCAGATTGCATATTTGCTGCGCGTCTGTCGTGCCTTAGAGGAGGATTGGATGCTCATGCGTCGCTTGCTTTTCTCTCATTTTCCTCCTCCTCCTCCTCCACCATTAGCATAGATATTTTTGGTTTGATGCAGGTCGATCATTTTGATGAGAAAGTCGCGATTGAGCCAGCTTACGAAGACTTTTGAGAGATCACACTTTTTGTATATGATAGTTGTAGTTTGACTTGTATTTTTGAGGGTGATGTGACCTATTGATATCATTTGGATGTATGAAGTACTACAAAACTTGTAAAAACAATATCGTGGTCGTGATTAATGAAAAGCTCAATGGCAACGTTCTCACTACATACTTTGTTGAGTTATTTACTTTATGTTATAACATGTGATGTTATGTGATTGATGAATGTTATTACGTATGCATATTTATTATACTTACTATGACCTGACCTACATGATCATCTTTTAGAAGATGCCTCCATGACGCGACCCGCACATGCCCACTACTGAGGCGGAACTCCAAGGGATAATTGCCGCAGCTATAGCACAGTATGCGGCCTCCCAAGCAGGCGGGAGTGTCTCGAACAACAACAACAATCCACCCAATGGTAATGTCAAGTTGCTTGATACATACTACGATACATTTGGATATTTATAGCATGACCGCTAATACCATTTGTATATTCTAACGTATGTGCAGGGTGCACCTACAAGCAATTCCTCGACTGTAAGCCCGTGACTTTCAACGGCACTGGGGTGCTGTTGCATTTGTTAGGTGGGCTGAAAAGACAGACTCTGTCCTAAGAATGAGCAAGTGTGCTCCCGAGCAACAAGTCACATACATCTCAGGGCTGTTTCTGGATGGTGCCCTATCGTGGTGGAATCTGCAAGTGCAAACGTTGGGAGAAGCGGCAGCTTATGCGTTAACCTGGAATGAGCTGAAAGAGCTAATGAGGAAGAAGTACTACTCGCGAGCTGAAATAAAGACGCTAGAAACTGAGTTCTGGCACCTGAGAATGGAGGGTTCCAAGATTGCAGAATATGTTCAAAGGTTTCATGATTTATCTTATGTAGTGCCGTACATGGTCACGCCCGAATTTAAACGCGTCGAGCGCTTCATCTGGGGATTGGCACCCCAAATCATGAGCATGGTTACCACGTCCAATCCGGCAACGATTACTGAAGCCATCGATCTTAGTGTGGCACTTACTGAGGACGCTATTAGATTGAACAAGTTTTCAGTGTCTGAACCGAAGAAGAAAGAGACTCATGTGGAGTCGTCTGGTGAAAACAAACAGAAATTTTCCAACTTCAAGCAAGGTACCAGCAACGTGAGCAAGAAGGGTGAGTCGAGCACACCGGCAAGAGCTACAACCGGTGTCGAAAACAAAGGAAAGGGTTACATGGGCACTCTGCCCAAGTGTGATACG
This sequence comes from Helianthus tuberosus, assembly GCA_030545235.1. Classification (NCBI taxonomy): domain Eukaryota; kingdom Viridiplantae; phylum Streptophyta; class Magnoliopsida; order Asterales; family Asteraceae; genus Helianthus; species Helianthus tuberosus. The sequence goes on along the minus strand of CM060423.1, from coordinate 166,847,848 downwards.
TGCCAGCGCCATCATTCTGGCCAATGCAGATTGAGGAAATGCGAGTCATGTGGAAAGAACGGCCACACGAAGGATACGTGTTGGGCCGGAACTGGTGCTGGGCGTGGTGGTAATCGAGGCTATGGGAATGGTAATGGAAACCGCCAACAGGGAGGAAATGGCGGAAATGGAAACAGTGGGAATGTTGCGAATCAAGTTGGGAATGGAAATCGCAACCAAAACAACTCTCAAGGTGGAAATGGAAATGGTAATGGTCGTGGACCGGGATGTTTCAATTGTGGAGATGATGGACACTTTAAGAGGGAATGCCCGAAACTGAATCAAGCCCGTGGGAGATTATTCAACAACGGTGCAAGGGAAGCGCGCCAGGATCCAAACGTTGTCACTGGTACGTTCCCTATAAACCAACGCTTTGCATCTGTTCTGTTTGATACTGGTGCCGATTATAGTTTCATGTCGTTAGAATTTAAGAAAATGCTTGGGTTAACTGCTAGTAAATTAGACATTCTGTACTCAATTGAACTGGCTAATGGAAAGCTAGTTGAAACCAATGAAGTCATCAGAGTATGCGTAATTGAGCTGGGAGAACGCGAGTTCACTTTGGATCTACTACCAGTCGAGTTGGGAAGTTTCGACGTGGTGGTAGGAATGGATTGGTTGTCAAGAAACAAAGCTGAGATTGTTTGCCACGAAAAGACCATCCGCATCCTAATGGCAGATGGAGAGACGATCGTAGTTCATGGAGAAAAGCGCAATACGCCTCTGAGAATCATTAGCTGTCTGAAAGCTAGAAAGTGTTTACAGAAGGGATGTGTTGCCTTCTTGGCACATATCGTAGACAAAGAAGCCGCTGAGCCAAAGATCGAAGACATTCCAGTTGTCAAAGAATCTCATAAAATCTTTCCAGAAGACTTGTCAGGATTACCGCCACAAAGACAAGTCGAGTTCCACACTGACTTAGTTCCAGGCGCCGAGCCTGTGGCTAAGGCACCCTACCGACTTGCGCCTTCGGAGATGCAGGAGTTGTCAACGCAGCTCCAGGAACTGTTAGACAAGGGATTTATCAGACCAAGCTTCTCACCTTGGGGAGCTCCGGTTTTGTTTGTTAATAAGAAGGATGGTAGCTTTCGCATGTGTATCGACTACCGAGCACTGAACAAGTTGACAATCAAGAATAGATATCCTCTGCCGAGAATTGATGATCTATTCGATCAGCTGCAAGGTTCAAGCTTCTACTCAAAGATCAATTTGTGATCAGGATATCATCAGTTGAGAATTCAAGAGGAAAGTATTTCCAAGACTGCTTTTAGAACTCGATATGGACATTACGAGTTTCTGGTGATGCCGTTTGGGTTGACAAACGCGCCAGCCATTTTTATGGATTTGATGAACAGAGTTTGTAAGCCGTACCTCGACAAGTTCGTGATTGTGTTCATCGATGACATTTTGATCTACTCAAAGACGAAGAATGAGCACGAACAGCATTTAAGAGCTATTTTGGAGCTACTTAAAAAAGAGAAGTTGTATGCCAAGTTCTCGAAGTGCGAGTTCTGGTTACGCGAAGTCCAATTTCTTGGACATGTGGTTAATGGAAATGGAATCCATGTGGATCCAACAAAGATCGAGGCAATCAAGAACTGGGAGACTCCAAAGACACCAACTGAGATTCGAGAATTCTTAGGTTTGGCTGGTTACTATCGAAGGTTCATTGAGGATTTCTCAAAAACCCTCACATTTACAGGTATCCGTACAATTAATTAATATTTAATTTGTTCTTAATGACTATGCTTGATTACAACTGTGACTAACTGCTTTCTGCTTTCTGTTACATACATACATACATATATATGCATCACATTTCATACTGTCACTTCATCCATTTCATACAAACATTAGTGACAAACTTGATGCACAAAGCACAGTTAGCACACTGAACGGATAACCCAGAAAACATGCTGACAATGCCAGCACCTAGACAGACAATGATTTTGAGGCCAGTATGAGCCAGAGATAGAATACTACACTAGTAGGGAGTGTAGGGAGGTGAGGACCATAAAACTGCGTCACTAGGTGATAGTTATAGTGCCGGGAAGTGCCTAAAACACACTTTAAATGCAGAATTCTGCACTTAATAACAAAATTCAACATTTAACTATGCTAGTAAAGTGCAAAAACTTGGCAAAATAGTCCTAGATACTTTCCAAAGTGTTGGGAATTAAATGTGTCACTAAAAGCATTATAAAAGACATCTTATGGATTAATTAAGCACTTTAGCGGACAACACCCAACCGAACAACCGGACATTACCCGGAACACAAAAATATTGTCAAACACATTGTTTTTATTTTTCTGAGCTAGTTAGGGTCCCCGAACACCCTAATACACTATATAATTAACAACACATCATAACACACTAACTAAACACTTGAATCCTAACTAGATTAGTAACCATCCATTGAAACCCAACCCTATACCCCCCCCCCCCTTGGGCGACGGTTACAATGGGTGACCCACCCATTGATTTTCCTCATTAATTTAATTGATCTTGTTGATGGATAAGGAAACATATTATACCATGGTTAATAGAGTATTAGAGCTTATAAGTATTAACCATAAGTCTACCCTTCTCTCACTTCTCACACCATTTCACCATCACTCTCCTCTCCTCTCCTCTCTTCCTTGTGTTCGGCCGACCCCCACACCACACACCACCACCATCATTCAAGCTCTTCCAAGCAATCTAAAGGTATCCAAAGGTGTAAGTGATCATACAAGTAAGCTTGGTGAGTTCGGAAGCTCAAGGACCGCTCTCATTTTCTTTTATCCACCACTTTTACTCTCTTGAACTCCCCTAGCCTTGTGCTAGTGGTAAGTGTCTTAGATCTTCATTCTCTTCTTGATTTTGATGGATAATAGTTAATAGAATGATGAAAAGATAAGAAATCTAAAGAACCATGAACAAAGTCTTGACATAAACTAACTAGTGATGAAGTAGTGTTAAGTTGATGAAGAAATCATGCTATTTTTGTGTTGTTATGTTTGTTGATTGTTATTTGTTAGTAGAAATGATTTGGATCATCATATGGACTTGCTAGATCATGATTAAAAACATGAACTAGCAAGATGTGAAAGTTAGAAATGTGTAGGATGATGGAAACATCCACAATAAACTATGAACTTGAATAAATGGGTGTTTTCTTGAAAAATAAAGATCAAAATGAGTTATAATCTTGTAGATCTAAAGATCCATGAGTGGTTTTTCGAAAAAAAACCAAGTGAAAAGTATGGGTTTTGTGAAAACTTGGATCTTACATAAACTTAACGCATTTTTAGTGGGTAAACAAGTGTAGAAACACTTGTGTAATAAGAAAATTTCACAAAGAAATATTTTTAGAAAATTTGACTAGAAGTTGAAAATATTCAAACTCTTTAAAAATAAAGTTTTTAAAGCACCAATCACATTTTGGAAGGTAACAAGACTTACTAAGTGTGCTAGTAACTTACTACATGTTTTTATAAATTCTCAAGTTCATGAGTTTATGGTTTATGCTTGTTTTTGACTAGTTTGGTAAATAGAGGTTGTATATTGATGATTGAAAATTTGTTGAATGAATTTTTACAAAAGAAAATGATATGCTAGAAAGCATGGACGCCTCCATTTACAAAGGAAACTCTGGCGAAATTTTTCAAAAATCTAACACTTAGAAAATATTTTTCTAGCAAGTGTTACAAGTATATTCTTAACCTTGTTTTCAAAATAAACTTCGCCGTGATTTTTATTACAAAAATACTAAGTGCCGGAGGTTGAATTTTGTAAACAAAATTTGATAAATATATATTTAGAATATATATTTTATACTAAAACTCTTGTGTGATTATTTGTTTATTTTGTGAACTAGTAATATTATTTTTAGGGAAAAATAATATAACTTATGGATACCGTAAAATTTCAACTCCAAAATAATACCAAAACTCTTACAAAATAAATATTTAAGTTACGCAAGCATTGTTGCTATACGAAACGCTAAAACGTCACTTATGTAATATTTCGGAAAAATACTCTTATACGTATATTTTTGGTAAAATATTATTTTGGAAAATTCATGAAGTAAAATATAATATTTTTGGGAAAAGTATATATATTTTGAATTAAGATGTTTTAGACAAGTAATTTAAATATATTTTTCTAAGTGGGACTTAAAATATATTTTTCAAAATTACAAGTATACATGTATAAATACCCCCATCCTTGGGAAGGAAATACACATATAAAATACTTGTGAAGTGTGAATACGAAATAGTTGCCTAACTATTTTTCCTAAATACAAAAGTTCAGTTAAAATAATTATTATTATTTTAACAAGTATAATATCAAAGTAACGCAACTCAAAACACTAAACCCTAAGCCAAGGCACGGCCCGTTCGTCTAATAGACATTAGTACGTGTAGGTCGTCGTGCAGCAGATAGAGTTTGAGGTTGACGTTACAGGATACGCACTTCTGTGAGTTCATGTTCCCCCTTTTCTCTTTATTGTTTTCAGATTTATACTTCGGGGGTGAAATACATGCGACAATTATTACAAACATTTATTTACATGGTATGGTTAGCGTAGGGAGGGTTTACTACTAGATCATGTGAGGGGTGGGTACAACACTTAAGGCCATTAATCCTCGTTGTTAGGACCGAGGGACACAAGAGTGATAGATCTATTTGGTTGTAGCAAGCCCACACCCGTGAGGCCGGGGCGGCCCATAGAGGTGACTGTGTCTTACCGCCGAAGCCCGGTAACAAATTTGCTAGGTTTGAGTTTTCCTACACCTTTTCACACATACCAGTGGCTTTGCAACCCATTGGTGATCTCTTTTTCCTTATTGCTACATACCAGGGACTTTTATACATACTTTAAAGATTTATACATACTCACTTTTACATGAACTCGCTCAACTTTTGTTGATTTTTCAAACTACATGTATTTCAGGAAATTAGTGGATCTGGCGATGTGTGCAATCATGTCAAGCTGCGTAGGGAATAATGATGTCATCCGGGTTTAGGAGGTGTGACCCTTGCCTGGACGGGTTACACGTCTTTAAACCATGTTTTTATTCAAGTCTTTTGTGGTGTCGTATGAACATGTTTTAATTATGTCATGGTTGTATTTTGTTTTATGTGTCGACTTTTAAAACAATGATGTTGTGGTAACTTTTAAAACTTTATGAATGGATGACTATCATGTGTTTTATTTTTCATATAGCATTGTTATGATAGTGCTATGGTATTAAGAAGTCACACCATATAAACCCACGCTTCCGCAAAAGCCAGGGTGTGACAACTTTAGACTTATCAAAACCTAAAGTAGAAACATTAGCATCACGTAAGTCATCTCTTCCGGTAATCTGCTTAATTTTCTTAGCTCTCCTCAACACACTTGCTAAACACCACTTAATATCCATTAGCTCTAATTCCTCTGCATCAATCTGATCGTAATCCTCTTTTGTTAACATAGGATTTCCGATCCTTCCTGCAACCAAACTCTCATATGATTCTAACACAGTAACTAGTAATGCCATATGACCTTTAGCGACTTCTTCAGAGAAATTCTGACCGTTCTGAAGATGCAACGCGATGTTGCATTGTAGCACATGACCATTACCATTTTTTGAACTTTGAAACTGATGATTTGAAGTTGAAACATCAGGATTAACACTCAGATATGAAGAAAATCCACTGTTGTTGATTGAGCTTTGATTGAGTGATCCGGATGAGTTTTCTGCGCTGAAAGCGGTTTGGATCTTCAGACTTGATTCAACATTTTGAACATTACCTTTGAAATACATCTTGATATCTTGTTGACCACTTGAATTGTTCATTCTAGCGATCTTTTTGTTGTTTAAGATCTTGTCCTTCAAGTTTTTTAATGAATTGAGCAATTGTCAATCTATCATACTCTCCGGTATTCTTCAAAATCATAAGATATGTACCCCATTCCTTTTGAGGTAACGCATCGGCTAATTTTTCAACCCATTCCTCACGATCTTTAGTGATATCCAACCGACTCATTGAACGTACTAAATGACAATATCTCTCAATAAGAGTCTTTGCAGTTTCACCCGGTAAACTTAAGAACAATTCAAATTCTTTCTTTAATAGTGACTTTTTATTCATGATCATCTCCGTACTTCCTTCGAATTTTGAACGAAGTGCTTCCCAAATCGAACGTGCACTATCATCATGTTGAAGTAATATGAAAATGTCTTCTTTCACAGCTTGTTGAAGTAAACCGATCATCATTTTTTCTGCCTTATACATTTCTCTCTCTTTTTCCGTTTATAACTCCCATATTATTACGAGGTCGAACGTACTTAGTTTCAATACACTCCCAAGACCTTAGATGATTTGCTTGAACCCAATTCTCGAAACGTTCTTGCCAACTGTAATATTTTTCAATGCTCATCAGCTTTGGGGGTTTCTGCAACGTTCCCGTTTCATTTTCCATGTTTACGTTCTGAGCAACAGTAACAGGAGTACCCGGGGCAGTAGCAAATGCATTATAAAATTCGTTGTCCATGTTTCAGTATTGAGATTTCACAAAAACAGACTTTTCAAATGAACTGGGAAGTATTTCAAACGATCTGAATACCCTTTAACCAAACCGTACGAACTGAATGAATTTTCAAGTGGTTTGGACCACTTCATGTGAACTTATTCAACTTCCAAATGATCTGAACTACCTTTTAAACGACCTGACCACTTTCAAATGATCTGGCCGATTTCAAACGATCTGATACAGTTCCAAACGACCTGATACACCTCGTGCAATCTGACTTGTTCAAACCGTGTGATTTGGGAGTAATTTCAAACGACTTGACCCATCTCGTGCGAGCTGGAAGTTTTTCGAATGATCTGAACAATGTTTCACGCGATCTGGTCCATTTTTATCAAGTTTTAGGTTGAATTAGGGTTTGATTTTTTCAAGGATTGATTAAAACAGTGTTTTACATGTTATATGTGAAAATCAGTCCATTTTAACCGTAAATTCGTTGAAATTTTGAAGAAAATGTGTAGAAAATGAGTAGAAATGAGTAAAAATCAGATTTTTCTGTGAAAACAAGCTGAAATGGTAAGAACTCTTCCTCCTGAGCTCTGATACCACTTGTAGGATCGGGGAATCGATCAAAACGAGTCGATCAGAAGAGTTCTAGACCAAATCAGAGGCGGAATTCATTGATTTGATCTTCATTCAGCTTGATATGCACTTAGAAGTAGATTAAATGTCGATTGTATTGATTTCACAACGTTTTACAGGCTTGGCGACACTTCGGCAGAGCTTCGCTACCGGAATCAGAAGTTACAAATGAAAGACTCAAGACCTCTATTTGTAGGAATGCCAGGTCGCACAAAACATGCTTCACACGACCTGGTCCAGGTCGCACGACCTGGCCAGGTCGCATGAACTGGTCAGTTCGCACGAACTGATCAGTTCCGACCTATTTCCCGTTTCTCTCGAACAACGTGTCCTGGTCTATCTATCTAGTTACAAGACTCGATACAAGATGAAGTTGACAGACATATGCACCAATAGTTATGGCCAACTGAAGGTGGAAAGGGTCGGATTACACTTGAAAAGTGAACATATGGGTTATATTGTGGTTTTGGTAAAGTTGACTTGCCTGATTATAAAGAATCTGAACCAGCTTACCAGATGTTGTTTCGATCTTTAGATTCAGATAGCAAGTTTTTCTTAAAGAACATTCAACGTTACAATTCAATGTTTTCCTTTACTTCTATGGGAGGGAAAGTGGATACTAAGATAAACAAAGGTAATGCTCCTTTTGTTTATAGAATCAGCGGTCAGAATGCACATAGTATAGGTAGCCTTCTTCCTAAACCGAGAGACAAACCAAAGTTTTCACAACTTTATATTTACGATACTGAGAATTAACTTTCCAATAGGAAGACCTTATTTGGGTATGTTACATTTTTCAGCACCTATATATATAATCCTCCGTTACTTCCTAATAATTTTTTTTCTTATCATCATATATATTTTAATTAAATATCTTTAATTTTTCTACCAGGGATTCAACAACTCAGTCGTCTTCCAGAGCAAAAGAGCTTGATGATAAATTCATAAAGTATCTTACCGACATGTTAGATTCTAAAAACATGTTGGTAAAAACATATCGGATGGTTCGAAACCATCTTCATGAGAAACCTAACATTTCCCTTAGGCTTCGGTTGATTTATCAGAGAGATCGCGACGGTAGGACTTACAATTTAACTACGTCATCTGAAGTTGCTGCTTTAATTGTTGGCGATGAAGATCAAAGCATGGAACAACGTGATATTATTGTCGAAGAGCAGTTAGGAGTGCTTAAATGTATTAGCGAGTTACATCCGTCGTACCTTGCTCTACAATATCCAATTCTTTTTCCTTATGGAGATGATGGCTATAGGATTAACATTCCTCATAGGGATTTGGTCCAAACACAAAGAAGATACGGCCAAATTGCACGATGAGAGAGTTCTTTGCTTATAGGATCCAGGATAGGGACAACAAGTTCTCTCTAATACTTAATGCGAGGAGGTTGAATCAGCAGTTCTTAGTCGACGCATACACAATGATCGAAAGCGAGAGGCTAAACTACATACGATTTCAGCAAACAAAATTACGATGCGAATCATTTAACAGTCTAAAAAATATTCAGGAAGTTAGGCAGAGTGATTTGTCTCATACTGGAAAACCTGTGATATTACCTTCATCGTTTACTGGTGGAGCTCGCTATATGATGCAAAACTACCTGGATGCTATGGCTTTATTTAGGACATATGGGTATCCTGATTTTTTTCTAACGATTACATGTAATCCGAAATGGCCAGAGATGGTAAGGTTTATTGGTGACTCATCAGTTAAGCTTGAAGACAGACCTGACATACTTTGTCGATTGTTTAAGATGAAGCTAGATGCATTGATAAAAGACATGAAGGAAAGAAAACTTCTTGGCGATATTAATGCGGGTATGTGGATTCTTTTTTGTTTACACACATTTTATCTGTATTTGCTGACCTTTTTTTTCTACAGTTGTTTACACTGTCGAGTTTCAGAAGCGTGGTCTGCCACATGCGCATTTATGTGTGTTTATGAAAGCTGATCATAAGGTTCCTACTGTTGAACATATCGATCCTTTTATCTCAGCTGAGATTCCTGATAAGAATGAAGATCCTGAATTGTATTCTCTGGTGTGTGAGTTCATGATTCATGGTCCATGTGGACACGCTAACTCGAACTGTCCATGCATGGTAGGCAACCGTTGTTCTAAGAATTTTCCAAAGAAGTTTTTGGAGGCTACTTCTGTTGACTCCGATGGATTTCCCCTTTATAGGCGAAGAGATGACGGTCACACAGTTGTGAAGAAGGGTGTCACATTGGACAACAGGAGCGTCGTTCCATACAACAAAAGGCTTCTTAGAAGATATCAGGCGCACATTAATGTGGAGTGGTGCAATCAGGCAAGTTCAATTAAGTATTTGTTTAAATACATTAATAAAGGACCAGACAGAGCCACTATTGCTGTCATAGATTGAGATAGAGGAATTGAGGAGGAGATACCCAAAGATGAAATAAAAGAATATTACGAGGCTAGATATGTTTCCGCATGTGAAACTAGCTGGAGAATATTTGCATGTGAGGTTCACTATAGGTATCCGTCTGTTATGAGGTTACCATTTCATCTTCCAGACCAGCAAAATGTATTATTCAGTGGTGATGATGATATGGAAGATGTCATAAACAAACCTCAGGTTAATTCTTTGATTTTTCTAGAGTGGATGAACATGAACAATTCTAAACCAGAAGCAAGGAAACTTACTTATGTTGAGTTTCCGTCAAAGTATGTTTGGAAGTTACAGGATCGGTGCTTGCAGCCGCGTAAAAATTATGTCGTTGTTGGGATAATTTATTCCATGTCTCCTTCTCTTGCTGAGGCTTATTACGTTAGAATTCTTCTAACCAAGGTGAGGGGACCACCATCGTTTGAAGAAATCAGAACCTATGATGGTGTTGTTTATCCTACTTTTAGGGATACGTGTTATACACGTGGCCTTTTAGACGATGACAACGAATACATTAAGTGTATTAAAGAAGCCAGTTTTATAGGAAATGGTCATTATCTCCGTTCTTTGTTCGGTACACTACTGCTGTCTAATACGCTTGCAAGGCCAGAAGTTGTTTGGGAGAAGACGTGGGAGCTTTTGTCCGAGGACATTTTATACAGTATGCGGAAGGATACTGGCTTTAGTGGTTTTTTTTTTTAATTTTCTAGTAGTTTTTTTGACATAAAATCCATCTTTTTTGTTAGTGAGTTATGGTTATATTAACAAAGTGTTTTTTTTTAAATTAATTAAATTTACTTTTGATTGTAGGATTGGTTGTTTCAGACGAGCGTTTAAAGAATATAACGTTGTCTAAAATCGAAAACTATCTTCTCCGTAATGGTTCCAGCTTGCATAGATACTCACCAATTCCTGTTCCTGACGAAGATTCCATAGTATACGAGACCAACCGTCTGATAAACGAGGAGCTTTCTTGGGACACGGATGAAGTTAGGGCTGAGTACAATAAGCTTCATAACTCTTTAAACGATGATCAAAGAGCAGTTATAATGAGATTATGGCTGCTGTTCGACGTGGGAATGGTGGTGTTTTTTTTTGTGTACGGTTACGGTGGTACAGGTAAGACATTTATGTGGAAAACGTTAGCTGCTTCCATTAGATGCAATGGACATATTGTTATTAATGTGGCTTCAAGTGGGATTGCATCATTGTTGTTGTCACGAGGTCGTACCGCCCATTCAAGATTTCATATTCCGATTAATCTTAATGAAGATTCCGTTTGCCATATTAAGCCTAATTCTGAAATCGCTAATCTTCTAAATGAAGCCAAGTTGATTATTTGGGATGAGGCTCCGATGGTACACAAACATGCTTTTGAGGCTCTTGACCGTACATTGAAAGATGTTTTGACTGTTTCTAATTCACGAAATTCTGAACTTCCATTTGGTGGAAAGGCTATTGTCTTTGGTGGTGACTTTAGGCAAATCCTACCAGTTGTACAAAATGGAAGCAAGCAAGACATCGTACACGCCTCTTTATGTTCATCTTACATTTGGTCCACTTGCAAGGTTTTAAAATTGACAAGGAACATGCGTTTATCTGTTGTAACCAGTAGTGCAAACATCGAGGAGATAAAGGATTTTGCTAAATGGCTTCTTGAAATTGGCGAAGGCAATCTTGGTGATGGTAACGATGCCGAGTCAACTATAGAGATACCAAACGATCTTTTAATAACTGATTCAACTGATCCAATTCAACGTTTGATTGACTTTGTATATCCTTCAGTTCTTGACCATTTTAAAGATCATGACTACTTTTCAGAGAGAGCCATACTTGCTCCTGAAAATGAAGTTGTTCATGGTATCAATGATCGTTTGCTTGCATTGTTTCCCAGTGAAGAAGTAGAGTATCTTAGCTCAGATAGTATATGCCCAACTGAGGAAATTAATGATCCGGTACACCAACATTTGTATAATCCTGAGGTGTTAAATAGTGTCAAGGTTTCTGGATTACCAAATCATAAGTTGGTGTTAAAGTTGGGTGTTCCAGTGATGCTTTTGAGGAACATTGATCAGCAAAATGGTTTATGCAATGGTACGCGTCTTCAGATTACACGTCTTGGTAAACGTGTTATCAAGGCTGAGATACTATCAGGAGGTAATGTTGGTTCAAGAACCTACATTCCAAGAATTAGCATGATACCATCAGACAAGAAAATACCATTCAAGTTTCAACGAAGGCAGTATCCAATAATCGTATGCTTTGCGATGACTATTAACAAAAGTCAAGGACAATCTCTATCGAGAGTTGGTCTATACCTGAGAGACCCCGTGTTCTAACACGGTCAGCTTTATGTTGCGTTGTCGAGAGTAAAGACCAAAGATGGCGTGAAGCTTTTAATTTTTGACAAAGATGGGAGGCCGATAAATAAAACTACAAACGTTGTTTACAAAGAAATATTCGGGAAATTATAGTTGAAAATTTAAAGTTTATTTTGAAATTCAAAGTTTTCAAGTTTATTTTTTATATAAATACTTGATTAGATTTTATATCTTCATTCATCATAATTGTAATCGACTTTTACATTCAAATTTTTAAGTATACTTATGCTATTTTTTATTTATTTAAACAATTTGTAAAATATATTTGAAGTATAAATATTACATTTTTGAAACTTTTCTTGAACTATTATTTTAACATAATTGGGTAGTGTAATACGTTATGTAACTATTAGAATTCAATAACGGGTGTATGTGTAATTTTTTTTATTCAGTTGAAAATATGGGGAAGCGAAAACAGAACATCATTACACATACACCATCATTACACATCAAACATCAAACATCAACCACCTTCTTCTCTCAAGTTTGTCTTCCTCACCGTCATTTTCTAGGGTTTATAATATCCTATTCTCGGTCTTCTACACTTCAATCAACCGAAGATTTTAGTGCTTTTCTTGAGCAAAAGGTATGTACATTCGTATTGTAATGATTTTTGTAGTCTTTAACCATTCTTAATTGAATCCTATCTTGCTACAAGTATGATTATAATCTTTTATCACAATAGATTGAATAAGGATTTAGTTAAGTTACCGAATCATTCTTTGAGAACATGTTAAATACTCATTATTTGTGGGATAATTTTTAATACATACTCTGTTTCTATGATGAATTTCAGTAGATACTTTATTGAATCCTATCTTGCTACAACTATGATTATAATCGTTTATCACAATAGATTGAATAAGGATTTAATTAAGTTACCGAATCATTATTTGAGAAAATGTTAAATACTCATTATTTGTGGGATAATTTTTAATACATACTCTGTTTCTATGATGAATTTCAGTAGATACTATGCTAAATAATCATTATTGAAAGCAGTTATAGAAGTTATAATTAAATGTTGATCAAGGATTTATTTGTATTTTTCAACACTTTAGTGTTTTGTTGTATGGATTTTGTTTTTGCATGTTTAAAAAGATCATCAAGAAGTATATATTTGGTGTATACTTTTGTAATAACTGATTACTGATATAAATTTTAAAATAAGTTAATTACATTGTTTGGTACCGAGTTTTTAGTTTAGTTAATATATTTTGTTCTAACAGTTAGCGTGTAATACAAAAAGTTCATGTTTACTAATGTATGCATTTCAATCTTCGAAGACAATCTTTTAATGTCAATGTTCTAACATCTTTATTGAATCAGGTTTTATCATGTATTCTACCTTTGTGAAGTTTCTTGATAACCAAGAATCATTGAAAGTGGTATGACGTGTTTTCAGATACGTAATTTATTTTTGTTGAAATATATATTTACAGCTGTTATGGTTTATATTTTCTTACAATAAATAAAAATGATATACAGGATGTACCTTTATCCTTTGCTAATCTAAAGTGGGGAGACTGTTGGGAAAAAAATAAGTTGTACATCTATCATGAGAGTGGTAAAAAATGGGTTGTGAGGATCCGAACACAAAATTCAACGCCAGTAATAACTGATGGTTGGGATAGAGTTGTTAAAGATCTGAATCTGCTGAAGGATACTTTGATGGTTTTCAGACCATTAGGAGATTTTGCGCTTGAACTTTCATGTTTTGTGAATGGCAATTGTGGTGAATCGTATTTCACGTTGAATCGTTATGCAAAATTGGGTTTTACGGTACGACAACTTATTTTAACTTCAATTCTTTTGCACATTAAATGTGTCAACACTTATTCTCATAAGTTACCTATTTTATGTATATTATTGATTATTTTTTATTTTATGCAGATAATCGAAGATTGTTTCATTAAACAATGGTACGTAAACAGCCCACCAACTGGCAATATCAAATCTGTTATAAGGGTTCTTATTGGAATGTTGAGACGTCTAAGTTTCATACCAGCTTTGTATTTGCAAAAGGATGGCCAGAAGTGTGCAACGATCTTAGGATAACGATCTTATGATACTGGACGATGATTTGTGTCACACCCCAACCGATGGCGGAATCATCGGGGCGCGACACTGAGCGAAACAGATTGTCAAGAGAAATTCCATAACAACAAAATTACCAAATAGTTAATATTATGTCCCATACCATAACCCATTAAGTAATCAAATTATTACAGACATAGATATTCTCAAAACAAAACATGTTCCGACAACTCAGATTTCAAATAAAATAAATTGTCTTTGTTTCTAGACTCTCAATCCTATTTTATTCCCACATAGAAGCAAGACATCCTAAGCACCTGTCACATACGTTAAAATAGAGGTCAATACACATATTGTAAAGGTGAGCATACAAGTTTAATAGTATAGTAGAGTTCGAAATCGTTTACGCATAACTAGCATGTAACATGTAACAAAGTGAAAGCTAGTAGGTTATCGACAGAGAAATATACACAGACGTGACTGCGAGTTGTAGAATGCGTAACACATATCCCCACTGGGACACGTGAAGTAAAGCCCTTAACAACCCCTGTCCACGACAGGTGCTGAGTCTAAACTATAGTACTATCATTGCTAAGGTGTCAGGCAACAATCACTGTGTTAACATAATATACAAGCATTCATCGAATAACACGTAACATGCAATAGCGGTCAGCGTATAATTAGTGTTTGCGTTGTGTGATTGATATGATTTGAATATAGATAACATATGTAACACCCAAAAGTGCGTAAAGCAAAAAGGGATCGAGTATACTCACAGATTGTGTTTAACAAGTAAACACTCTCAGATCTTGAACCAACACATCACTAAGAAAGAAGTAGAAGATCAGCACGAGCTCCGATTCTATCGGTTTTGAGTGCATTGAGTGTAAAAGAGTTGAAAGAAAGTTAGAAAACCATCTTTCAATCCTTTTAACCATGAACATGTGTAGATCTATGCGAAATCATTGTTTATTCATGTGGAAATCCTTCAGATCTGAGTTGTTCTTGGTGGAATGAGGCCAACACTTGAAGTTCATAAGAACTCCATGATGACATCATCCTAGAACACCTCAAATCCGTTGATTTCACGGTTAAAAGTTAAGATTCAAAGGTGAAAAAGATGAAGGAGTGCTTGTAGATAATAGAAGTACATGATTTAGGTTGAAAACTTATAAGAATCGCGAGAAATCGAGAGAAATGAGTGCTGGAGCGAGCTGGTCGAGTGGAGGAGCTGCCACATCACAAAAGATGTGACAGGAGGGTATTTATAGGGTTTCCAAAAGAGGAAAGTGCACAGGGTCGGATTGGTCACCGATCGGATGGCAACTCGATCTAGGTGTCCGGCGTGTTGAGTTTTGTCGTTTCGATTCGCGTGTTGAGCGTTGCGTTGCGATGCGTTTCGAGCGAGCGAGCGATGTGATAAATTAATAATAAACACCTAAATACTATATCTAACATACAATCATCATAAATTACTGGCATTTAGCGTTTGCGATTCGATTGCGGTTGCGATAGAGTTGCGATTGCGTTTTGATTTATCACCATAAAACATAAAGTAAACACGCACAAGTAACACATAAGTAGCACGCACACGTAAAACAATATCCAGAATGCATAATTCGGGTCGCGAATGCGATTGCGATGCGATAAGCGATAAAGCGATAAAACATGCGATAAACATTGATTAAACCTCGATTATTAATAGATACTCCACATAATACAACTAAAGCAAAATAAAATAAAAGATTCGATCACAAGTCAAAGAAGTCAAATCAGTAATTAAGCAAGGAGTGACAGATCGCAATTAGCATTCTTTTCTTCCTTTGACTTCAATCTTGACTTTGACTTTGACTTTCGAAACACGGGGTGTTACAGCCTCCCCTACTTAAGGGAATTTCGTCCCGAAATTAGGCTTTTGCCGTAACAAACAACTGCGGGTACTTCGCCATCATGTCGCTTTCGAGTTCCCAAGTGAACTCTGTGCCTCGTTTGCCTTCCCAGCGAACTTTCACAATGGGAATGCGTGAGCACCTGAGCTTCTTGGTTTCTCGGTCCATGATCTCGACAGGCTTCTCCATGAAGTATAATGTTTCGTCCACTTGAAGTGTGACAACTGTGCTCTGTAATCGATGTATAATGTAAAACAATATCAAGTATCAATAAAACAATGTGTTTTAGTGTTATTATGTGTGTTTGTGTTTGATGATTTTACGATTTGATTCGAGTCTGATTTCACGCTTTAAATCGCTTTCTAGAAAGTTATACACAAACTGGTGCATAAATGTAATCATTTTAACGTGATAAACACTCTGGAATAGTGAAATAAGCTTAACATACCTTAAATAACCTTTACATAACTTAGAAATAAGTTTTGGATGGTTTGGTGTGTCGAATCAAGTTTGTTCGATCGCAGGGACTATTTGTGTCAAACTGCGAAACTATACCGATTTGTATAGTAACGAACATTCTGGAACTTGATCATAAGTTAAATATACCTTAAATATCCTTTACATAGCTTAGAAATAGGCTTTGATGGGTTTGGTATGCGAAAATAAACTTTTTGGTCAATCAGGGACTAAAAGCGTCAAAAAGTGCATAAGTTTGCATTTTCACGCATATCCTACGTTCTGAATATATCCGGACACCCAAAAATTTTTGTAATCATTAAAATATTTTATTTTAGTGATTGGAATGAAAAAATACCATTCTTCGCTTAATTTGGATCGTTTTTGCGTCCGTTACGATTTCCGTCGTAATTAACCGAATAACGCAACCGTACGACCAAACAAACCGACGTCCGAGATGTTCTTGAGCATATTTTAAGTTCCCTATACTTTAACTTCATTTTAGAGCCTTGAAATGGGGTTAACGGGGCTTAAACATGTCAAAAAATGCATCGAAAATCAAGTTTCAGACAGGGACCAAAAGTGTTAATCTGCCAAACATGTCAGGCGGGGCGCGTAAGCCTGGTGTGGTTTTTACGTGGGGTGTGACAGACCTTCAGCACAGAAACATTGAACCTTATCTTTCCAGCTGTTTTTGATGGTTTTGTTCATGGTTTTGCAATACCATTTGATGGATTTTGATGTCCCATGGTATGTAAAACTATGGGTAACACATGTAAGGTCTTGATCGAAGCACGAAATACGAGAAACGATCCTAACGGTTCTCTGAAATCTATACAAACCCAAGCTTTCATTTCATTTCTACTCTCAATTTGATTCAACCTGCTCTAAGTTGGGGTTTATTGTTGGTGCATGTTTGTGACAACAGCTTAGATTTGGTCTTTGGATATCTTGTAATTAGTTAAACGATAAACAGTTAGCAGGTTTAGCTTTGTATTAGTGAGATAATAGAGTTTGGGCTAAACAAAACCCAGTTGGGTCTAAGGGTGGACGAATTGGGCTTTGCCCATGTAGGAAACCTTAGCCCAAGTAGCAAACCTTGTGTTATATAAACAAGGCTTTGCTTTAGGGTTTAGGTTAATCAGCCAGAACAGTTTTTGAGAGAGAGCAATTTCGTGAGAGCTAGGCTTGGACGAAATTGAGTGTTGGTTAGGGTTTGATTGATTGTAATTCAGTTTGATTGTTAATCAATAGAAGACCTTTTGATTGTGAAATCTATTTCAACTCGTTTCTGTAACAAATCTGATCTAGAGGATTCCGCACTCTTGATTAGATTTACAATTCTGTGAAAGATCCATACATCTAAGGGACCTACAATTGGTATCAGAGCATTAGGCTCTTGAAGGCTCGGTTCAGAATTATGCTTGGCACATTTGGGTGAAAAATTTCGAAATTGTTGAAACCTGAAATTAGGGTTTCGAAATTTTTGAGTTCTGATAATTTTTTCTGTGATTTTGTTTGTGTTTGATCAGTTTGTTTGTTTGATTTTACTGATTTACATATTTTCAGGACAATTTCTAGTTGATTGGTTGAAGAATTTTGGCTGGACAGGCTTGAAGATTCAAAGATTATCTTCGTGTTCTTCACGGTTTTCATTCTGTTCTTCGCTGTTTTTCGTAAATTACTGATTATTTTGCTGTTTCGATTTTGTAGGAAGGTGTTGGTAGAATCTGGAAAATCTCAGAAATTTGAAAAAGATTGAATTTCCATATTCTGGCTGGCGAAATTAACAAATTCGCAGACTGGACCTGCAAATTTAACTAAGCTGCTAACTTGTCGGCGAATTTAAAATCCAAAGGTGACTTTGGTAACCGTGTAATTGTCCACAGTGAAATTACCACGGTTTTCAGCGACTTTACCAGTCATCGTAATAGCAAAATTGATCGGCGAATCTGACAGCATAATTACCAGCGAATTTAAGTGACCCAGCGAAATTAATCGGAGTGTTGATAATCTGCAAATTTAACCCAGCGAAATTAACAGCATAACCAGCGAAATTAACAACATTAATTAAAGGGGTGGAATTTTTGTTGGCAAGCGTCGATAAAATTTGACTGTTTTGGAAATAGAAATTGATCCGTAGCTCGTTTGACAGAACCGTCTGCACCTTTGAATTCCTTGCATTTTTGAACCGTCTGCACTCTGGAAAATCCCGAATTCGGTTTTCGACATTATATATCATTGGATTCGTCTTTTCAAGACGATTCTAACGGTGTAATTTGGTAACCACTGTTTTCGGAGATATTTTGCACGGTTTTATTAGTCTGTTGCGTTAAAATGTCGAACATGACAAATTTGAATGCACCTAAGATGATGAAGGTGGAGAATTATCTTACATGGAAGGCCAGCTTCCAATCATTCATTGAATCTCAGGATGCACGCATGTGGATCTGTATTGAAGATGGGTACACAAACCCAACACACGATTATGAGGGCAGACCACGTAGAACAGACTATGTGAACATGCAAGAGGATGATAAAAAGATGTATGACGCTGAAAAAAGAGCCTTGGCTGAAATAAAGATGTCATTACTTGATAGTATCAAGCATACCTTCAAAAGGTACACAAATTCAAAGGATATGTGGGATGCATTAGAAAAGAGGTATCAAGGAAATGAAGATGTTAAAAGGAATAAAGCTGCGATCTCTACAGCACGAGAAGGTTCAAATGATTGTAGTACTCATCTGGAAGATAACGAGAATGCCACTCAGGCATTCATGGCAGAGATAGTGCAAGTTGATGAGGCTGAAACTACTATGAATGATGCTGAAGCTCAAGTGGAGAATGCTGAAGCAAAAGTGGATGTTGAAGTAGAGAAAGAGAGTGAAGCTGAATAGGTTGTTGCTGATGAAAATACCGAAGTTCATGAGGAAGAGGTACAATCTAATTCTGTGTGTTTAAGATGTCGTGAACTACAGGGTGAGGTTGACAGGTTGTCAACACAAAACCAAAGTCTGGTAAGCGAGATGTCGAACGTAAAAGAATCAAACTTTTTTGCTAAAAGAAATGTCTTTATACTTGAAGAAGATAAAAGGTTATGAAGCTGAAATTGAAGCTTTAACCTGCAAACTAAACGAAAAACTTCAAGTCATAGACTTAGCTCAAGACATGATGGCTGAGAAAACAAAAGAAATTTCTGAAAAATGAAAAGAGTTGTCAGATGCACAACTCAAAATTGTTGCACTTGAAAAGAAATTAAGTCAATTCAGAGATTCGTATTTTGTAATGAAACACATGATGGGTGGGTTAAAGAAGAGTAATGACAAGACCAGTGTGGGCTTCCAGGGCTTTAATGAAGTTCCACCTCCTCTTAGTCATGACTATTCATTCCTGCCTAGTGAAGAAGAGCTAGCAGACTTTATGGCATCTGCACCAAGTAGTTTCGCATCCACATCAAGTCAAGGTGATGGATCTGAGAGTGATGATGCTAAGAAGAACAATAACAGGGAACCTTTGAAAAGGAAAAATTCATCGCCTAAGAATAAAAATCAAGCTTTTGTTAAAAAGATTAATTTTGTTCAAGGTAGTGATATGAAAAATGAAACAACTGTTATTGAAAATGAATCAAATGTAGAGTTTGCTAAAAATAAAAACAAAGAAAAATCTGAATCCAAGCAAACTAAACAAGGTTCATCCAAGGGATCATCACCATCTGATAAGGGATCTACCTCAGAGACTCCAGCTAAGAAGTCTTTGAAAAGGAGATCGTGCTTCAAGTGTCACATCAAAGGACATGTAGCTAGCTGCTGTCCTAACAAAAAGAGTGAAGCACAAATTAGTGAAAAACAGAGAGGGAAATTACCAGAGAAGAAAGGTGATAGTGAAGAGAAAGGCTCAAATTCTCTAAAGAAATCTGCTCCTAAGCAACCAGAAAATGTTGCTGTTGGTGAAGATAAGGCTGAAAAAGGAACTCCACAAGTTCCTCGTTTTCAAAGAAATCAACCAAGATTTCAGCCTAAATCTCCACCAGGCAGATATGAGAGACCTAGAAGCAGTTCACCTTGAATGAACAATTTTAATTCTAATAATTTCAGAAGTCATGGTCAATATCAAAATCGATACCAAAATAATGGTGGTCGAACTTTTTATAACAATGTCTTTAGAAATTACAACAATCATGCTTCTTGGAATCAAAATTCAACGTACCAAAATCAAAATTTTCAAAGGTCAAATAGTCCAAACACATATAGGAACCCTCAGGACCATAGACCTAGTGGAAATCCAAATCAAATTCCATCAACAGGTCTGAGATCCAAGACTCCAGTTAGGAGTAATGGATATTGGATGGATGTTCAAGTGGTTGGTGAATTTGGACGACCCAAGACCATTAAGGCTTGGGTCCCCCAATCTAACTAATTTCTTAGTTGGTGTGTGCAGGAGCTGCTAAGGAGGATTATCAACTTATGTTGATAGTGGCTGCTTCAGGCACATGACGGGGGATGTGAGATTGTTGATATATATATTAAATGATTTAAATTGAAGTTCAAAGTGCTGAGTTGACACACTAGATAACCTGGCAGATCTTTATACTAAAGCTTTTGACAGGGCTCGCTTTGAACATTTAGTCGAACTCAACGGGATGAGGAATCCTGAATAACTAGTTTTTCATAAGAATTTTGTAAATAGTTTACTGCTTTTCTTAAAAATAAAAAATACAAAAACATTGAAAAATCAAAAACATAAAAAAATAGAAAATAAAAAATGAGTTATCACTGTGTGAAAAAGGAGAAATGATAGTACATCAGCAAGTTAGACTGTCACACTGAAATTGAAATTAAATTGCTTAAGTGTGATAGCAGCTTCATCATATGATGTACCAGTAGGCAAAAAGCATGAAATAATCAACTTACCAATGTGATATAAACCTAAACAAACTGAATATGAGTGGGGAACACATTAGTGGTGTATGGTTTAATGACCTTAAATCTTGCGTTGATAGATTACCAAAATCTGAAGTTTTGGGTCTTTATACTGTTATTTCATCTGGGGATATCAGGGGTGTCCTTCTGCTGCATCCAGATATATGCTGACCTAGACACACCCAGGATATCTTAAAAGAGCTAAAAATGCCAAAACCCTTAAATGAAGAAGCTCTCAAAGAGAGTTATTCAAATGTGCAAAATGCATAATTCGTACCAAAAATGGTATTTGTCTTAGCCCTCATTAGATGTTTTGGTCTCTCTGCTGTACGGAAGTACTGATCTGTTCACCAATTATCTAAACGTTGAAAAACAAAACGGATGAATTCAGTATACTCACCTACTACGATGAATCTTTGTGCATACCTTGATCGCGGGGGTATATCCTGAAGTGGGACACACCAGTATATCAGAAATAAAATTACCTTAATGTATCATACGGTAATGGTACTTGAAATGTTCATGCATTTTGTTTACGTGGATAAACATACTGGTAATCGTCTTGAACTGCTTTTCACGAAAATAAATAAAGAATTAACTAATAGTGTGAAACAGTTTGATTGTGCTGATATGATCTTCTTACCAGTGATTCTCACAAAAATAGAGTGTTTATTTCTTTTGTTATTTACTTGCTTTCAGAAAATATAAAAAAATCCAAAAATAGTGACTTTTTCTGTTTAAAATTCTTAACGTACGAAAAACTGTTATTCTTGGAGGAATTGTTACTGATAGGGGGAGACGGTGTTAGAAAGTGAGT
The DNA here is from genome assembly GCA_030545235.1 of Helianthus tuberosus. Lineage (NCBI taxonomy): Eukaryota > Viridiplantae > Streptophyta > Magnoliopsida > Asterales > Asteraceae > Helianthus > Helianthus tuberosus. The sequence goes on along the minus strand of CM060423.1, from coordinate 166,825,738 downwards.
TCAAAATTTTAAATCATGCGGGTTATAGGGTGTTGGACAAAACGTTTTGCGTGTTGGTGATAAGTTGAAAATGCTTAATCTGTGATATAGTTTAACTATCTCTTAAATAATAATAATTTATTTAACTTTGTTGAAAAATTCTTATGGTTTCTCGAGATGTTTGTTTTATAGTATACAGATTGAAGCAGTATGTTGCTGAGAAGTTAAAGTGATGAGTTGCTGTGAAGATGAGAGTTTGATTGGATGCATGGTAGAACCTCCTTTCTACATTGCAGACAAAGTTGAAGAGTTTGAAGAGTGCTTTTACAAATGTTGAACTGGAGTTTACTCAAACGCTAAAGTTTTTGAAGATTTGGTGATTGGATGCATCAGCTTAGGGGGAGTCTGTTGCTGACAGAGCTATTGAAGCTGAAGCTATCCAAAGACCAAAGATAGTGCAAGGCTACATGAAGAATGCAAGATGACTAAAGACAAAGTTATTTTATGAAGCTATTGTCAAGGGGGAGTTTGTTGGTGCATGTTTGTGACAACAGCTTAGATTTGGTCTTTGGATATCTTGTAATTAGTTAAACGATAAACAGTTAGCGGGTTTAGCTTTGTATTAATGAGATAATAGAGTTTGGGCTAAACAAAACCCAGTTGGGTCTAAGGGTGGACGAATTGGGCTTTGCCCATGTAGGAAACCTAAGCCCAAGTAGCAAACCTTGTGTTATATAAACAAGTCTTTGCTTTAGGGTTTAGGTTAATCAGCCAGAACAGTTTTTGAGAGAGAGCAATTTCGTGAGAGCTAGGCATGGACGAAATTGAGTGTTGGTTAGGGTTTGATTAATTGTAATTCAGTTTGATTGATAATCAATAGAAGACCTTTTGATTGTGAAATCTGTTTCTACTCGTTTCTGTAACAAATTTGATCTAGAGGATTCCGCACTCTTGATTAGATTGACAATTCTGTGAAAGATCCATACATCTAAGGGACCTACATTTATACTCCATACCTGAGTGATTTGAATCAAAACCTTCCTAGCTTGGACCCTTTGTAAGTTTCTTTCGTGCTTTTATTACTTTTCAATCGTAAAAGTCAAATAGTGTTTAACTTTCTGTTTTGACCAGTCTTTGGTCAACACAAAGTTTGTTTGAACTTTGCAACATGAGCGTAATCATGATGGTTATAGTCCCTTGTGACTATACCTACTGATTACCACGTTGATTAGGCGTAGTGACAAGTCATAGTTTCGGTCAAAATGCGTATTTATGCGTATTTTGCAACCAAACTATTCTCGGGTATCAAAACCTGTTTTCTAACTTAGTTAAACATGTTTAGCTCGTCACTTTTAGTTTAGTGCTTGTGTAGAGTCGTAAGTCAAGCGGTCTAAACCACCGCTTAGACTTTCGAACTAGACCCGTTTGGTCGATCATTAGGATCCGACCAAGCATATTTGTGACCATAGTTGAATAGGGAATAACCTTCCGAGGTTATACCTTATGGTCACATATGTTGCTGACAGAGCTATTGAAGCTGAAGCTATCCAAAGACCAAAGATAGTGCAAGGCTACATGAAGAATGCAAGATGACTAAAGACAAAGTTATTTTATGAAGCTATTGTCAAGGGGGAGTTTATTGGTGCATGTTTGTGACAACAACTTAGATTTGGTCTTTGGATATCTTGTAATTAGTTAAACGATAAACAGTTAGCGGGTTTAGCTTTGTATTAGTGAGATAATAGAGTTTGGGCTAAACAAAACCCAGTTGGGTGATGGGGGGCGAATTGGGCTTACTCCAATTCGCAGTCCATGAGGTTTATCCTAGCCCAAGTTGCAAACCTTGTGTTATATAAACAAGGTTAGGCATTAGGGTTTAGGTTAATCAGCCAAAACAGTTTTTGTGAGAGAGCAATTTCGTGAGAGCTTAGCTTGGACGAATTTGTGGTTAGGGTTTAGATTGATTGTAATTCTTGTGAGATTGATAATCAATAGAAACTCGGTTTGAAAGTGAATTGCTGATTTCTGTTTCTACTCATTCTGTGTATTCTGATCAAGAGGATTTCGCACTCTTGATTAGATTGACAATTCTGTGAAAGATCCATACATAACGGGGTTTGATTACCAAACCCGTTTTCGGGGTGTTACAACTAGACCCATTTGGTCGATCATTAGGATCCGACCAAGCATATTTGTGACCATAGTTGTATAGGGAATAACCTTCCGAGGTTATACCTTATGGTCACTTAGCTTAATTAGTTGTATGATGGGTAGTTTATATGCCTTAGGTAAATGACCAAAATGCCCTTTTCATGCATAATTGGTATTTAAGCATATGTAACTTAAACTCTTGTCACTTAACTGATTATGCAACATGTTTAGGCATATAATACTTGTCATAGGACTAGTTAGACGCCTCGAACACGCATTTGCACGAACGACGCGTTAAAGTGGCGTAAGCTACCTTAATGGGTCGTAACGGGTCGAAAGCACTTAGGATAGGTTCCGATTTAGAATGTAGGCTTTGTTAAACCATATCACATGAGTTCCAATACTCATTTGGTTTACAAGACATCATTCTATCCGATCTTCCGATTTAGGTGTTGATTTATTGACCTAGTGATCCGATTACTAGATGCTACTTGAATTTCCTTGGTTTACCTGAGCTTCGCTAAGTTCTTTAGATCAAGGATACCCTTCTATTCAATGTGAGTACATAGTTCCCCTATTTTACTGTTTTCAAATGTTTTGGGGTGATTCATATGTGTTAAAACGATTTTGATATTTTTAACGATGGTTTCAAAAACGATTAAAATGGTTTATATTAAACTAATAACGATTTCGATAATGTGAACAAACTTGTTGGACGTAATTACATAACGAATAACATTCATTAGTTTTGGCCGAACCGACCAGTATTAGGTTATGGTACCATAGGATCTGACAAATCCCGTTATCAGACTGCACCCATGGTTATGTGGGTAACGACTGAATCTGTGATTGTTAACTTACCCTTTGGTGGTTTGTTAATTCAAGTTGAACGATGGACGAGTTACGAATGTTTGGATGTTATTAGCGAGACGACCAAAAGTAGTTTTCACAATTAAAACGAGAACGATTTTGGAACGATTTAAACAATTGGAACGATTTAAATGAGTTAAACGAATTGAACAAACGATTGGTCTTTAGTTGTGATTAGATAATGGGACGGGTGTAACATGATAAAAGCATGGTAAATACGCCGCTGGTACTTCTTATATATAAGTGTTTTTATCATATTACATTCCGTGGCATTATTTAGTTCACTTGGATAAACGATTTTGAAACGATGTCACATAACGATGTTTTCTAAAAGATACAAACCATACGAGTTTTTTAACGAGAACAATTTACGATTTGGTTTACTTAAACAAATGTTTTGGGTTAAGAATCATGGCTACGAGATTTTATAAACTATAACCAACTTGATTTGAGTTGGTTAATCATATTGCAATACTTTATACTTTTCAAAACAAGGTTTTTAACTATTGACTCTTGTAGTCAATCGAGGTATTGCAATATGCAAACGAGCCATGAATCCGATACTCTCATAAAACCTATATGCTCGCCAACATTTCTTTGCTGACTTTGTTTTTTACATATGTTTCAGGTGGTGTTGAATGATGTTGATTGCTAGGATGCATGTTCACCTAAGATCTGGACGAGACCTTAGTGACATAATAACAATGATAGACGATGTGTAACTTGTTTGTTTTGTTTAAGACAATGTAAATTATCTAATGAATCAAATAAACGAAACTTTTTGAATCCATGGTTGTGAAACAATAATTCTGCCACTCCACTCCCCGACGTTTCCACCGCGGTTTCGTTGTTTTAACGCGGTCGGGGTGTGACAGAAGAGTTGGTATCAGAGCCAATGGTTATAGGGAATTAGGTTATTAGTAATGCTTTGACCTAGACTATAACTTTTCTAGGAACCTAACGCAAGTTTCTTGCGTTTAGATTTTAAAACAATACCATCACCTATCCTTAGGTGATAACCACAACGAGAACACAATAACAAATCCGCTTCGAAAATTAATCATCTATTCTTGGATGATTGATTACTAGGTTTTGAACCTTCTAAGTTATCAAAATCTCGTCAAAGTTTGTGTCTTATAATGTGAACACGTGCAATCTGGAAGGGTGGATGCCTGTATCCTGAGTTTTCTGTCTAAGGCTAGAGTGTTCGTACAAATCCACATAATCGGGCCAGTCACTCTTACCTGGGAACTCTTGGGGTGAGTGTCCACTTATAGGCTAAAGCATGTCTTCGCAATACATTATATTGATCCATTTACTTTAATTAGTCACTGCGTGTCGTTCGTTTGTTCGAGGTAGCGAACGAATGATCGCCTTCCTTGTGTTTTGTCGATGTTTTCAATACCTCTTTTGTTTATCCAATTGTCGACTGTCACACCCTAAAAACGTCGCAGCGGAATATTTAAACGTAGTGGAGACGGAAGTTGGTGCCCATTTATACCTTGTCGGACGATGCACTCTTTTGTTGGACATTTTGACATATTTTAAAACATAATATTAAACATTACATTTTCAAAAGTCACGACATAACCACATAAGTTTAGTTGTTTTGATCCTTACGGATCTTATTACAAACGTCCCAGTTAGTTTAAAAGTTGTCCAACATAATTAAACATAACATCATGCATCATCAAACATAAGATACGCCATGATTTTTCCCGAAGCCAAACTCAAGTACCTGTAGAACACGTTTAAAATCAAATGTCAACACAAAGGAAGGTGAGTTCACTTATTCGTTTACTAACAAATTTTATTCCAAAGAAAACATTCTGATTAGATGTTTATTTGAAAACATCCATGTAATTTTAGAAAGTCCATTTTACTCCTTTGATAAAATCCATGGGCCTTCCATCGGGTCATTACTCCGACAATTGTAATACTGCCCAGGTTTTGTATATTAAATTATATCGTCAACTTTCAGACTTGTATGTTAGCTAGACGATACGAACTATATATTAACCATGCAGGGATAATCAAAGCTAGACAATGAACAAAATATTAATTCGTCGTTTGACATTGACTCGGGGCGACCGGTCACGACGGGGTTGTCAACCCGATAGATCTACCAACAATTCCTCGCGTGCAATACTTAAACTGATTAAACGACATCATGGGCGCATGGTTCTTTCTCGAAGAACAATATGATGTCTGCCTCACGTACAATATATATATCCTACTAATATGACAATTTAATACACGATGTTGTACGAATCCCTTGAAATCCCAGACGAAATGTAAGCCTATGCTGATACTTACTCTCTTGAGACCAAGCAATATTCGTACCAACTCCACGGTCGTTTTCCCCCAACCACCGTGCATAATCCAGTTTCTACCCGAAACATATTTATTCTTCAAAACCATTTCATCCCGAAATACATATATAATTTCCCAAAAATCCATATATTTTCAATGAAAATATATAATTTATATCAAAAGGTATGTTTTATTTCAAAAACATTATTAAACCCTTTTATTGGCGTGTTCTACCCCCAAAATATATATAAAGCAGTAAAAAGAGGGGTTTAGTGACACTCACCTTTGGGTGCGTATTTTAATACCGCAATCCCAGAAATTGATTATATACTTCCTAATATGGGAAAAATTCTAAATCAAAAAAACATTTAATCACAAAAATCCTAAGTTTCTCAGTTTCTTAGAATTATCACATAACTTTGAGATTTTCCCGAAAAGTTGTCATTTTTGAATATGTTGGCACGATAATATATATATATATATATATTAGTCCATATTTATTTACATATTTATTATGATTTTGTGTTTTGAATGATTTTATTGGTGACCATTATTGTGTAATTCCCTTAACTCTCCCGTTTATACGTGATATACCTACGATTTACGCGTCATAATAGTTATACACAAACGTTCATATAATTTAACACCGAAACTCACGAAACCTTGTTAATTTATCTATTTTTTCATTTTCAAAGCAAATACACACGAAATATCCTATATATATATATATCAAATTTCATGCTCGACAAACAAGTTACACATTTAACGCAATTTACCATTTCTACCGCATAAAACGTACACGCATACATGCATAGTCTAATTTTCCCATTATCGAGTTAACACTTAACATATAATCACATTTACATACTCAAATCACTTAACACATTTTATCACAAAAGATTCACTCGAAATTCACCCCTATTAACGTTCACTGAAAAATGCGTATTTTAGCGATTCGGTAACGTTTTTGGGCGTCGGAAGTCATGTATGTGACAACCCGTAACTTCGAGGTAAAAATCCGTTTGTTTCACTTTTATAAATCAAATCATATTTGACGAGTTAAATTCATGCTTATCAAATTTATACTATATTCATATCGTGTTGAACCGACCCGAACCGTTTGAACCATGGCATAACTCTGGTAACCCGAAACTTATGAGTCCTGAACCGGAGCATGATCATTATACATTATATTAGTTAATTAATTATATTCTTATTATTAGTTGGTTTATAAAAAAAAATACATAATGGTAATAATAAAACAAAAGATGCAGCCAATATTCTTTTAATGCTTTCGCCACGCCAATTCTAGTTCTTCTGCTTTCTTTTGTGCGGCCCAACCCTTAGTTCCCTAGCCCAAATGCCACTTCAATGATAATCAGCCCAACTCCATTTGGATGGCAAAATCGGCCCAACTTCATTTTGATGACCAAAACATCCAACTATCTTGTGTTTTAATACAATGAGCGCATGCATGTTACTTGTTTACAATTCCCAAACTGAAACCCCTAAACTTGCGGCCCAAACTTCACAATTCAAGTCGATTTCTATATGAAAACGTTGATATAACGTAATAAGTATTGTTTTGAGTCATTCTCCTCACAACTAAAAACCCTACCATACCCGTAGCAAACCCGCGCATCCCTGCATCTCTTTTCTTTCTTCGCTATGGTTGACGGAGGTCAGGTCCCGAAGTCGATACGCAATCGGTTAGTACGACTCACTCTGTAGTTCTAATTAAGGTTTCATTGTTTCGGTTTCGGTTCGATCTCGACTTAAAACCTTGCAAGAAAATAGGTTTATACATGAAACTGCTGTTATGTGCATCGTGAGAGTATGGAGTAAATTGTATGTGTATGTGTATATGTATATGTATGCGCATGAGAACTGTATTCGAGATAGAGATGTGAACGTATGTATGAATAGGGTATGCTATACTCGTTACGGAAACAGTGATGTAATGTTTATGTGTTGTGTTACTTGTGAAGCTTGATCTCGTTTTTTTTGTTTGTTTGTAAGATGATATGAATAAGCATGGTCCTAGGCATGTTGTTCTTAAATGAGAAACACCGGAACGTTTGGACCATCTACGTAGGTACCCGTTAGTCAATAACATTACAAGTATCGGCATGCGATCAGTGTGAAACTATATGTGATAGGTAGTATGTGTATGAAACCGTTTTTTTTTGGTCTTATGGTTCGTAATGTGCGACTGTTTGCGAAGGTTGCGGAATTTATTCTTAGGCATTCATGCATTGGGATCTGTAATATAAGTTGGATGTTTCTGCACAAGTAGCTTGCATTTTTCATGGCTGAGTTAAGTGTGTTTCCTGTGGGATTTAAGTGTAGCTTAGGGTGATGATTGTTTCATGGGACAAAGGGTGTTCGTAGGGTGAAAAATGTTATGTAATTTTGTATGTGAATGCATATGGATGGTTGTTCAAAACAGTTGATCATGAAAAATATATATATGAATAAATGCTTTAGAACTAGGAATGCATGCATGTATACTATCTTATATTAAATTGGTATGTGAAAGAACATGTGGATATATGATGTTATTATTACTTATGATAGAATATATAGTTAAAAAAAAAGATTTTTCTTAATGTATATGTGTGGATGATTGTGTGAAAAGTGTAATTATATAGAGGAATATGTACAGTGGTGAAAATTCTTATGCATGTAGACATAACTATGTATATGATGGGTTGTGTAGGTGAAGTCCATGGAACACTGTGTAGTGTAAAGTTATGATTATTTATGGTTAATTAGGATCCCATATATAATAATTATATGTCTATGAAATATGTGAAACTTATGTTTGTGTGGATGTTTAAAGAAGGGTGTTAGTGTACTTGGTTGGTGGATTTAGTATCTATTATTTGGGTCCTAAAATCCGAGATTTAAGGCGATAACTCGAAACCGTACAACGATCTTCTGGTTAGATGTCTAATAATGAGATAATATTTATATTAGGGCTTACCGAACCCGGAAGCTTCTATACTTGTTTACTTTTTGTTGTGCACCATAAGGTGAGTTCACACTTTCTACAAGGCATGGGATTCCCGGTGGTTGGGAATGGGTAAAGGATTTAATTGGAAACTGCGTTACCTCCTGGTTTAGAACACGTACCACATTCTCTTTATTGAAGGGTGATAACACGGAACCTGCGTGATCTCCTAGTTTGGGGACACGTACCACATCCTCTTTATTGAAGGGTGATAACATTGATACTAGACCAAAAACTCTATCATGAAGTCCCTCATTTTATATTGACTTAATCGTCGGGCCAATGGCGAGCGGGTCATTAGTTAGATAGCGCTATTTAGGTTTGACAAGCCTCACACCGTGCCGCAGAGGACGGGCGTGAACTAATGGATCTGGGCACTAGTCAATGATGATAGACATTGACGTTAGGGGACCAACTTACTTCAGTCAGTGGTCGATATTGTAACGGGTCTAGTGGATAACATGGGGTAGCCCCCACTGATTATGGTTTGGGAAACAATGAATTGGATAACCATGGTTTTTGAATGAACTCTTGGTTTTTGAAACAACTTAAAACGAACACCCAACTGTGAACTCGCTCAACTTTGTTGTTGATTCGTTACTATATGCCTTGCAGGTCGTTAGGTTTTTAGCTGGAGCTCGCGTTGGAGCAGGAGTCGTTGGGTGGGACATGAACCGCTGCGTGTTCATAAAAAAAAACTTTATTAAATTTAAAACTTATATTTTGGTTTTGAACTTAAATGCTTCCGCTGACTGTTAAACTCGGTTTTGGACTTTGGTTTACTTTACTTTACTTAATGTTTATAATAATTGGTGGTATGATCCTGGTCAGGCACACGCCTCGCGGTAATACTCCGCTTGTGGAATTTGGGGGTGTGACATATTGGTATCAGAGCCATTGGTTATAGTGAACTTGGTTTAAAAAAAGGGAAAAAGCTTTTTGATTAAAACCAGACTATAACCTGTTCAGTGCTCAACGATCCACAACGACGCTTCACTCCATGTGCAAGGCTCAACACTTTAGGTGGTATGATTTAAGTTTATATGGCCTACTTGCTAGATTACTTTTGCATGATGTGCTGTTTATGATATGTTTGTTTAGAGTGGTAGCTTGCTGCTTATCAGCCCTACTGCGTTCTTTATGACACACAATTGTTTGATTATTTGACAAGTGGTGGTCAAACTCCTTCCTGATTTCTCGTCACCCTACTACGACAATCGCCAATGCGTTCTATCTACTCATACGCTTATCTCGACATGACGTCGCCATTTGACCCTCCGTACACTCGGTTTGCGCGTCAACATTTACGAAGACCAGACCTGGCTCAAACGAACTTGATTTTAGGAGAACTATACCTACGCGTTCCTGTTGACGAACCTTATCACCTTCACCTGTCATCGTCACTAGAAACGAAGCAGCCACAGTTACACGCGTTCGTCGGTCTGCAACTCGCAACCCTACCAACCGAATTTTGTTTTGGACAAGTGACGTGTTTCCGCGATCGTGATGCAACAAACTTCTCTTTTGTACCGTGTCGCCATACGCCATTACCCAAAATTGCTCCTAGACAGCAGAATAATTGGTTGAATCCGTTGGTCATTGTTGGACTCCTGTTTTCACTCAATTCTGCGTATGAACCTCACCAATTCCCTATTTCTTCGATTGGCAACTGATTTAATGAAACGCCAACAACCATACCACGATTTTCACAAATCACAAGACTACCTTATTACCCTGTTGGACAGGTTATCCTTATTTTACTTGATTAGCTCTCTTGTATATCCAACTTAGCGAATGGATGCCACTACTGGTGAAATAGTCTTCAGGACATTTGGGGATGGAGATATGGATCACTCAACCTACCGGCGAACACGATAATTTATACGGTTACCTGACCCACCTTACACTACAAGAGACGTACTTTAATTTCATGATAGTTCTTCTTAAATATGTGGAATCTTTGCCCTAGCTCTTGCACCGACTCATGAATATTGATTAATGGTATGTCCAATTTCTACCATTGGCTTAGACCAAACCATCACTCTCTTACCACAGTGACATTACATTCTCGCGACTCCATACTGAGATACTTAAGCGAACACGCTCTAGCTTAGAGAATTTGGAAGGCTTGACTTTCGATCATTGGTGATCACTCCTTGAAACCTTGAGGGTGGTGATATGTTGTTGATACGATCATACCCTCTTTAACATGTTTCTCGTCCTTTCTTTGAAACCTCTTGACTATACAGGCATATTTCAGATTCATTCGCACGACCTAAGGAAACTCCTCCAAATTTGGTTGCTTGCCGACTCGATAAATCGCAAACCCATCTAAGATCATGGATCAAGGTGAATTACTCCTCCCTCGCGTGTGGGGGCGAGCCTGACAACTTAGATGGAGGTTTCGGTGAACCATAACACTACAAACTTGTGCAACAACCATTCTTCTATAGTAATCCTTGTTATACATAATATACCAACGTGGTACCTCTATTCGGCAAACAGCGTTCTTCATTTTAACCTTTTGCAACTTGTGTACGACCAGCTATACCCTCGACAGCAGGCAACCCCTACTACGGATTCTTGAATGCCTACGCATCGATTGCGACTACCCTTTTTGTATGTTTCCACATCCAGTCGCGATAAACTTCTCGAATCCTATGATCCTCATCCCAACAACATTCTCCGCGAACTCTCGCTTGGAAGAGTTACTCTCTATGAACGTTACTCAAGGAGCAATGGGTTATGAATATCACAGATATGGAGGTATCACAAGAACTGTCCTTAGAACTCGATACGACCGAGATAGGTTCCCAGTCACGACATTGGAATTTAGCCTACCTTGACGGATATGTCACTTGATTTCTTCGGCGACGTTCAAATCTACTCCAAGAACTAGTAGAACGATACCTACGCCTTACCATGGAGCTCCTACAACACAAACAACCTTACGCTAAGTTTCCAACACAGGACTTTTGACGTTGCGAAGCCCGCTTTTCTTGATCGTAGGCACAAACCCTCGCAACTTTAACTCGAAAGATTGCTCAGGAATCCGCCTTTCAACAGTTGAAGGTGAAACTCTGTAGTACACCCATTATTTCGTTACCAAAAGACACAGACGATTTTGTTGTTTATTGTGACGCGTCAATCCGAGGACTTGGGCGTGTGTTGATGCAACGTGAGAAAGTCATTGCTTACGCATCATGCCAACTCAAGGTTCACGAAAAGAACTACACTACCCACGATTTGGAGTTGGGAGCAGTAGCGTTTGCACTCAAGATATGGAGACATTACTTGTACGGTACAAGTGCACTATCTACACCGACCACAAGAGTCTCCAGTATATCGTGGATCAGAAGGAGTTAAACATGCGACAGCATCGATGGGTCGAACTCCTCAACGACTACGAGTGCGCAATCAAGTTTCATCCAGACAAGGCCAACGTTGTGGCTGATACCCTCAGTCGTAAGGAAACCAAACCTAAGCATGTACGTGCTTTACCACTTACTATCCACTCCAGTCTTCCTACCCAAATCCGAAACGCTCAGGTCGTAGCATTGAGGGAAGAGAACCTTAAAGCTGAATCCCTGCGGGGCATGGGAAGGAAACTTGTACGCTAGGAAGACGGCACTTACTATTTCTTGGAACGTATCTGGTTTCCATCCTATGGAAACCTACGATAGCTTGTGATGGGCAAAGCGCACAAGTCTCATTACTCAGTGCATCCTGGTTCTGGCAAGATGAACCAAGACCTCAGAACTCTCTACTGGTGACCCCACATGAAGGCTAACATAGCGACCTATGTTAGTAAATGTTTAACCTGTGCTAGGGTCAAGGTTGAATACCAGAAACCATCAGGCCTACTTCAACGACCAGAGATCCCGACTTGGAAATAGGAGCAGATTTCCATGGACTTCGTTACTAGCTTACCTAGATCTCAACGAGGAAACGATACCATTTGGGTGATCGTGGATCGACTAACTAAGTCTGCACACTTTTTAGCTATCAAGGAAACTGACAAGTTTTCTACGCTCGCATACATCTATCTAAAGGAAGTAGTCTCTAGGCACGGAGTGCCAACTTCTATCATCTCTGATCGAGACTCACGCTTTACATCTGAGTTGTGACAAGCAATGCACAAATCCTTCGGCTCACGTCTAGACATGAGCACAGCGTATCATCCACAGACGGATGGGCAGATTGAACGCACCATCCAGACTCTTGAAGACATGGTTTCAGCATGTGTAATCGACTTTGGTAACGGATGGGAAAGGCACGTACCTTTGGTGGAGTTTTCGTATAACAACAGTTACCACACCAGCATCCAGGCTGCTCCGTTCGAGGCTTTGTATGGACGGAAATGCCGATCACCTCTATGCTGGGCAGAAGTTGGCGACAACCAAATCACTGGCCTAAAACTCATCGTCGACACAATGGAAAAGATTGCCCAGATACTACAACGAATGGCGGCAGCTCGTGACCGTCAGAAAAGTTACGCTGATAAGCATAGGAAACTGCTCGAGTTCCAGGTAGGGGATCGAGTGCTACTTAAGGTCTCACCTTGGAAAGCTGTGGTTCGTTTTGGCAAACGGGGCAAGCTTAATCCACGTTATGTCGGACCTTTTGAAATCACTGAGAAAATCGGCAAGGTGGCGTACAGACTGAATTTGCCCGAAGAGCTCAGTGGTGTTCATAATGTATTCCACGTGTCGAATCTGAAGAAGTGTCTGTCAGATGAGACCCTCATTGTTCCTTTCAAGGAACTCACTATCGACGATCAGCTGTGATTCGTCGAGGAACCGGTAGAAATTACGAACCGAGAAGTTAAGGTTCTCAAACGCACCAGGATACCCATAGTTCGAGTTCGTTGGAACTCCCATCATGGCCCAGAGTTTACCTGGGAATGAGAAGATCAAATGAAACCACTACTGAGGCTGAAGCTACTGCGGAATTTCGGGACGAAATTCCAAATCAACGGGGGGATGATGTGACACCCCAGGAAAACCAGGAAACCACGCAACCTAACTAGCTTCCTCGGGACGAAATTTCTTTCAACTTGGGGATAATGTGACAACCCGTAACTTCGAGGTAAAAATCCGTTTGTTTCACTTTTATAAATCAAATCATATTTGACGAGTTAAATTCATGCTTATCAAATTTATACTATATTCATATCGTGTTGAACCGACCCGAACCGTTTGAACCATGGCATAACTCTGGTAACCCGAAACTTATGAGTCCCGAACCGAAGCATGATCATTATACATTATATTAGTTAATTAATTATATTCTTATTATTAGTTGGTTTATAAAAAAAAAATACATAATGGTAATAATAAAACAAAAGATGCAGCCAATATTCTTTTAATGCTTTCGCCACGCCAATTCTAGTTCTTCTGCTTTCTTTTGTGCGGCCCAACCCTTAGTTCCCTAGCCCAATTGCCACTTCAATGATAATCAGCCCAACTCCATTTGGATGGCAAAATCGGCCCAACTTCATTTTGATGACCAAAACATCCAACTATCTTGTGTTTTAATACAATGAGCGCATGCATGTTACTTGTTTACAATTCCCAAACTGAAACCCCTAAACTTGCGGCCCAAACTTCACAATTCAAGTCGATTTCTATATGAAAACGTTGATATAACGTAATAAGTATTGTTTTGAGTCATTCTCCTCACAACTAAAAACCCTACCATACCCGTAGCAAACCCGCGCATCCCTGCATCTCTTTTCTTTCTTCGCTATGGTTGACGGAGGTCAGGTCCCGAAGTCGATACGCAATCGGTTAGTACGACTCACTCTGTAGTTCTAATTAAGGTTTCGTTGTTTCGGTTTCGGTTCGATCTCGACTTAAAACCTTGCAAGAAAATAGGTTTATACATGAAACTGCTGTTAATACTATGTGCATCGTGAGAGTATGGAGTAAATTGTATGTGTATGTGTATATGTATGCGCATGAGAACTGTATTCAAGATAGAGATGTGAACGTATGTATGAATAGGGTATGCTATACTCGTTACGGAAACAGTGATGTAATGTTTATGTGTTGTGTTACTTGTGAAGCTTGATCTCGTTTTTTTTGTTTGTTTGTAAGATGATATGAATAAGCATGGTCCTAGGCGTGTTGTTCTTAAGTGAGAAACACCGGAACGTTCGGACCATCTATGTAGGTACCCGTTAGTCGATAACATTACAAGTATCGGCATGCGATCAGTGTGAAACTATATGTGATAGGTAGTATGTGTATGAAAACGTTTTTTTGGTCTTATGGTTCGTAATGTGCGACTGTTTGCGAAGGTTGCGGAATTTATTCTTAGGCATTCATGCATTGGAATCTATAATATAAGTTGGATGTTTCTGCGCAAGTAGCTTGCATTTTTCATGGCTGAGTTAAGTGTGTTTCCTGTGGGATTTAAGTGTAGCTTAGGGTGATGATTGTTGCATGGGACAAAGGGTACACGGGTTCTGTTCGTAGGGTGAAAAATGTTATGTAATTTTGTATGTGAATGCATATGGATGGTGGTTCAAAACAGTTGATCATGAAAAATATATATATTAATATATGCTTTAGAAATAGGAATGCATGCATGTATCTTATATTAAATTGGTATGTGAAAGAACACGTGGATATATGATGTTATTATTACTTATGATAGAATATATAGTTAAAAAAAAGATTTTTCTTAATGTATATGTGTGGATGATTGTGTGAAAAGTGTAGTTATATAGAGGAATATGTACAGTGGTGAAAATTCTTATGCATGTAGACATGACTATGTATATGATGGGTTGTGTAGGTGAAGTCCATGGAACACTGTGTAGTGTAAAGTTATGATTATTTATGGTTAATTAGGATCCCATGTATAATAATTATATGTCTAAGAAATATGTGAAACTTATGTTTGTGTGGATGTTTAAAGACGGGTGTTAGTGTACTTGGTTGGTGGATTTAGTTACTATTATAGGGGTCCTAAAATCCGAGATTTAAGGTGATAACTTGAAACTGTACAACGATCTTCTGGTTAGATGTCTAATAATGAGATAATATTTATATCAGGGCTTACCGAACCCGTAAGCTTCTATACTTGTTTACTTGTCGCTGTGCACCCTAAGGTGAGTTCACACTTTCTACAAGGCATGGGATTCCCGGTGGTTGGGAATGGGTAAAGGATTTAATTGGAAACTGCATGACCTCCTGGTTTGGAACACGTACCACATCCTCTTTATTGAAGGGTGATAACACGGAACCTGCGTGATCTCCTGGTTTGGGGACACGTACCACATCCTCTTTATTGAAGGGTGATAACATTGATACTAGACCAAAAACTCTATCGTGAAGTCCCTCATTTTTATATCGACTTAATCGCCGGGCCAATGGCGAGCGGGTCATTAGTTAGATAGCGCTATTTAGGTTTGACAAGCCTCACACCGTGCCGCAGGGGACGGGCGTGAACTAATGGATCTGGGCACTAGTCAATGATGATAGACATTGACGTTAGGGCACCAACTTACTTCAGTCAGTGGTCGATATGGTAACGGGTCTAGTGGATAACATGAGGTAGCCCCCACTGATTATGGTTTGGGAAACAATGAATTGGATAACCCATGGTTTTTGAATGAACTCGTGGTTTATGAAACAACTTAAAATGAACACCCAACTGTGAACTCGCTCAACTTTGTTGTTGATTCGTTACTATATGCCTTGCAGGTCGTTAGGTTTTTAGCTGGAGCTCGCGTTGGAGCAGGAGTCGTTGTGGGACATGAACCGCTGCGTGTTCATGAAAGAAAAACTTTATTTAATTTAAAACTTATATTTTGGTTTTGAACTTAAATGCTTCCACTGACTGTTAAACTCGGTTTTGGACTTTGGTTTACTTTACTTTACTTAATGTTTATTATAATTGGTGGTATGATCCTGGTCAGTCACACGCCTCGCGGTAATACTCCGCTTGTGGAATTTGGGGGTGTGACAATGTATGACCAACCAAACACCAAGTAAGCTTGAAATTAGTTAAAATACTTATTTTAAACTAAAAATATTGGTTTATTTACTGATCTAAATCAGTTTTATAAAAATATCCGAAAAGTAGATTTTTGACCGTTTTAACGCATAGTTTTGCGTTAAATGTTACCGTAACCATCCCAACTCGAAACGACTTGATATTTTAACACAATGCACGTTATTTACTGATTAAAATGGTGATTATGTTCAGATTAGTGCAGTTTTTATTTAAGTCACATAACTCATGCGATTTCACATATTTTACAACTTTTAATGCACCAAGTACAACTTACAAGGCTAGCAAACATTATAACAAAGTTACATATCATTACACACTTCAAAATAACTTTATTTTAAGGTTTATAATCTGATCTAAAACTATTTTTATCATAACATCATTTTCCATCATTTTATGTACATACACCCACATGCATGACTATGTACAAGCACTTAATGCACGTATATCATATCATCATCATCATGTATGGACTAAATGCATCTAGACATGCCTTTAACTTACGCTCATATATTCAAAATTAATATCATCTTCATATGATCATCATCATCTAGTCATTCAACATAAATGCAAGACACATTCCTTCACATTTATGTACTAACA
This sequence comes from Helianthus tuberosus, assembly GCA_030545235.1. Taxonomy (NCBI): domain Eukaryota; kingdom Viridiplantae; phylum Streptophyta; class Magnoliopsida; order Asterales; family Asteraceae; genus Helianthus; species Helianthus tuberosus. The sequence goes on along the minus strand of CM060423.1, from coordinate 166,808,787 downwards.
ACAAATTTTGAGTGCATGCTTATACATATATATATATATACACGACTCACACATATATACACAATTCATATGCTTCCAAATTTATACTTTTCATATATTCATTTCAATCATCAAACAACTTTTTAGAACATTCTAAGATCACACATGCATTTCACTTTACAAGAATCATGACAATCAAAAGTCAAAACTTGAACACATATACATATACATACGACCACACACATATATATACATGAAAGTTCATCCATTTTATTTTTCTTTAAAAACCCATTTGTTTTAGTTTCAAGTTTATGTTTAGATTCAAGAACAAGAGAAACTTCCATCATTATTTAAGATCATCAAGAATCAAAACAAGATTTGTGAAATAAACTTTATACCTTCAAGAATTTTAGATGGGTTTTTGAGAATAGATGATGAGATGGAGGTTGTTCTTGCTTGAAATCACTTCCAAACACCCTTTTTAGCTTGAAATCATCTTGAAAGAACCTTGAATCTTCATGGGAATAGTTCAAAATTGTTGAATGTGGGTGTTTAGAGGGGTGTTCGGCCGAGAGCTAGTGAGAGAGAGATGTGAGATGATTTTTGATGATGTATGGAGAATGTTTAAGTGTTTAAATGCTTGGGAATGATTATGTATCTTCCCTAGGTTACACATGGCATTAAGATCAAGGTTTGGGCAAGAGGTGGGTGCCCTACATACCGCCACCTATCCTCCATACATTGCACCTCTCACATATTTCTCATATATACATACATACATATGTGTCTAAATTAGTTCAAACACTGGTATTTTACCGGATACCGGGTATTTTATCTAGCGTTTTAATCCCGTTTTTGCGTGTTTTAAATTATTTTTATCATCCTATAGAAATAATCACTCAAAATTATTACTGAAATAATTACCAGTTGCCTTGACTGGTTGCGTTGTCAGTATTTGGCAGTATGCGCGTTGTGCTGCGCGGTACACGTTAAAATTCGAAAAAATAGGAATTTAAGCGTTTTTATTTATTTTTGTCATTCTAATAGAATAAACTTATCAAATTATTTCTAAAATGATTTTCAGTTGTCTTGACGGGCTGTGTTGATAGTATTTTGTCGGTATACACGCTGCATCGCGCGGTACGCGCTTAAATTCGAAAAATAGAGTTTCTTAGTGTTTTAATTTATTTTTCCTCATGAATAGGATTAAAATCATTATTCTAATCATAACAGACTATTTTTAGGATTTTAACACTGATCGGGTGGTCACCGACGTTCGTTTCGCATTTTAATCTTTACGCGATAAGCGTTTATCTTACCGTTGCCAACATAATTTTTATCAAAGTTTAGTTTTACCAATACACTAAATTTCACATATAAACATCATAATCAGTCAAATATAGTCCTGTTAGCTATTCACAACACGTGCTATAATTGTACGGTACGACCTGAAAAGCTGGGTGTCACATCGACCTCACTCGTTTCTCAAGTTTCCTTGTTCTTTTTAGACAATGCCTCCTCGATGAGATGCACAACCTCAAACTAACAAAGAAATCGCAGCCCTTGTTGCTCAGCAAATGGCTGCTGTGCTTCCGAACATAGTAACCCAGATCCATCAATTATACAACAACAATAATAACAATAATGCCCATTGTAGTTTCAAGAATTTCAATTCTGCTAAACCACTAAAGTTTTCTGGGTCTCAAGGAGCAACTGCGCTCCTGCAATGGTTCAAGAGCCTTGAAAGTACATTTAGACATGTCCAGTGTCCGAATGAGCGTAAGGTTGAGTTTGCATCTAGTGTGTTCGAGAAGCGTGCTCTTACATGGTGGAACGGTGTGATGCGTGATAGGGGTGCCGATGTGGCGATGGCACAAATGTGGGAAGAGCTTTGAGCTCTCATGACGAAAGAGTTCTGTCCCCGTCACGAGATTCAAGCTTTGGAACGAGAATTCGATGATTTGAAACAAGATGGGGGAGAACACCGTGCGTATCGGATCATTATGAGGAACTCAGTTTGTTGTGTCCAACGATGGTTACCCCATTGGAGAAAGCGATAGAGAGCTATATCGATGGGTTGCCCGATTCTGTGCAAGATATTGTCACCGGTAGTAATCCTACCACTGTGCGTCAGGCGATTGAAAAGGCTACTACTCTGACCGAGTCTCAGGTCAGAAAAGGTAAACTGACCCGTAAGGGTGACAAGAAGAAGTCAGCTGATTCCACACAAGACAAGGGTAAAGGTAAGGGAAATAAGAAGGGTGAGTCTTCTAAAAAGTCGAGGAAGTGCAAGGCTTCCCAGAACTTTACAGTCACTGCACAGAAATGCTCAGAACCCACCAGCACTACCTCCTGCGAAGAAGCAATATGCTGGTACTGCACCCCATTGTGCTCGATGCAATGGTCATCATGCGACCCAACAGGCTTGTAAATAGTCCACTATGTGTGGAAAACTTGGGCATCTGGCCAACATTTGTCGTTTGGGTCAAAATCAAGCTGGTCAGATTCCAGCACAAGTTCAAGGGAATGCTGCTAGATTCCCACCTGGTTCGTGTTATAACTGTTAAGAAATGGGTCATTTCCACAACAACTGCCCGAGGTTGGTGAATGCGAATGCAAATCCGAACGCGAATGCGAACGCAAACGCGAATGTGAATCCCGCTCGTGGACGAGCATTCAATCTGAATGCCAACGAGGATCGAGCTAACAACGAGGTTGTTAACGGTACGGTCCTTATTAACAATCAACCTGCATCTATTCTTTTTGATTCTGGTGCCGATAGGAGTTTTGTTATCTTTTGATCCTTTATTTGCGACACCTAGAACTAAATTGAGGAAACCCTTATCTGTCGAAGTTGCTACTGGTAAACTACTCGTACTCGATTTTGTTATTTGCGATTGTCAGTTGAACCTCGATAACCATCTTTTTCCTATTGACCTCACGCCGATGCAACTTGAGAGTTTCGACATTATCGTAGGGATGGATTGGTTAACTAAGTTTCATGCTGAGGTGGTTTGTTTCGATAAGATCGTTCGTATTCCCCTTTCGTCTGGTGAAGTCCTAGAGGTTCGTGGTGAGAAACCATCAGTTGGTTTGAAACTCATGTCGTGTACTAAAGCCCAAAGTTATTTACGAAAAGGATATGTTGCATTTCTAGCACATGTCACCAAGGAGAAAGGCAAGAGCAAGTGTGTTCAAGATGTCCCGATTGTTCGAGATTATCCAGAGGTGTTTCCTGATGAACTGCCTAGTTTTCCTCCAGTTCGTCAAGTCGAATTTCATATTGATCTTGTACCTAATGCTAACCCGATTGCGAAAGCACTTTATCGTCTTGCACTGTCTGAGATGCAAGAGTTATCGAAACAGCTTCAAGAGTTATCTGACAAAGGATTCATCCGACCAAGTTATTCACCTTGGGGCGCTCCAGTCCTGTTTGTGAAAAAGAAATATGGGTCTTTTCGAATGTGTATCGATTATCATGAGCTTAACAAGCTTACCATCAAGAATCGATATCCCCTACCATGAATCGATGATCTCTTTGATCAGCTGCAAGGTGCTACATGTTTTTCCAAGATCGATCTGCGTTCTGGGTATCATCAGCTTCGTGTACTCGAAGAAGATATTCCCAAAACTGCTTTCCGCACGAGATATGGGCACTATGAGTTCACTGTCATGCCTTTTGGTTTGACAAATGCCCCAGCTATCTTCATGGACTTAATGAATAGGGTCTGTAAACCTTATTTAGACAAGTTCATCATTGTGTTCATCGACGACATTCTCATATATTCAAAGTCTCGAGCCTATCAAGAACAACACCTTCGTTTGATACTGGAACTCCTGAAGAAGGAACAACTTTTTGCTAAATTCTCTAAGTGTGAATTTTGGCTTAAAGAAGTTCAATTTTTGGGTCATATAGTCAACGAGCAGGGTATTCATGTGGATCCATCCAAAATTGCTGCAATTAAGGATTAGAATACACCTACGACACCTACAGAGATTCGATCTTTTCTTGGTCTTGCTGGATATTACCGAAGATTTATTTCAAACTTCTCAAAGATCGCGGTTCACTCACTGCTTTGACTTAAAAGAATAAGCCTTTTGAGTGGGGACCCAAACAAGAAGAAGCGTTCCAAACATTGAAATGGAAGCTCTGTGATGCTCCTATTCTATCTTTGCTCGAAGGAAACGATGATTTTGTTGTCTACTGTGACGCGACAAATCTAGTCCTTGGATGTGTTCTCATGCAACGAGGCAAAGTTATAGCTTATGCGTCTAGACAACTGAAAGTTCATGAGAAGAACTACACCACTCATGATCTCGAATTGGGTGCTGTGGTTTTTGCTCTTAAAGTCTGGAGTAGCTATCTCTATGGCATGAAGTGTGTGGTTTTCACAGACCACAAAAGTCTCCATCACATTCTTAATCAGAAGGAGCTGAACATGAGGCAACGACGTTGGGTTGAGCTCTTAAACGACTACGATTGCGAGATTCGCTGCCATCCTGGTAAGGCGAATGTCGTAGCCGATGCACTTAGTCGAAAGGAGCGAGTCAAGCTTCATTTTGTTCACACTCTATCTGATCTTCAAACTCGTGTCCTTCAAGCTTAACAATCTTGTGTTTCACAAAATTTGATGGGTAAGGAACTACCATGTCAACTTGAGCTTAAACTCGAAGCGAAAGACGATGGGTTATTCTACTTCAAGGATCGTTTGTGAATCCCGAAACAAGACGATCTTCGCACTTTGGTAATGGACGAATATCACAAGTCTCGATATTCTATCCATCCGGGTGCTGACAAAATGTACAAGGATCTTAGTACTCAGTACTTGTGGCCTGGTATGAAGAAGGATATTGCTTTGTATGTATTGAAATGCCTAACTTATCTCAAAGTCAAGGCTGAACATCAACAACCATCTGGTTTGCTTGTACAACTAGAGATACCGGTTTGGAAGTGGGAGAACATTGCTATGGATCTCATCACTAAGTTACCGCGTACATCTAAAGGTCACGATTCTATTTGGATTGTTATCGATCGTTTAACGAAGTAAGCTCATTTTATACCGATTCGCAAGGATCTATCTGCTGATAAACTTGCAAAGATTTATGTTGATGAGATTGTATCTCGACATGGTGTTCCTTTGGATATCATATCTGATCGTGATGCTCGATTTTCATCTCATTTTTGGAAGACCATGCAATCTGCTTTGGGAACCCAACTAAATCTAAGCACTGCTTATCATCCCCAAATAGATGGACAATCTGAGAGGATGATTCAAACTTTGGAGGATATGCCTAGAGCATGCGTGATAGACTTTGGTGGTAATTGGGATTCTCATCTTCCATTGATCGAGTTCTCTTACAACAATAGTTATCATGCTAGCATTAATATGGCACCGTTTGAAGCTCTCTACGGTCGAAAATGTCGTTCACCTGTCTGTTGGAATGAGATCGGTGAAGCTCAGCTTACTGGACCTGAGCTCATTCTGGAAACAACAGACAAAATCAAGAAAATTCGTGATAATCTTGTGACAGCTAGAAGCCGTCAAAAGAGTTATGTGGATATGCGACACAAGCCCTTAGAATTTCAAGTCAAAGACCGTGTCCTACTCAAGGTATCACCTTGGAAGGGAGTGGTAAGATTTGGAAAGAAAGGAAAACTTGCACCTCGATATGTTGGACCATTTAAGATTGTTGAAAGAATTGGAAAGGTTGCCTATCGACTAGAGCTACCTCCAGAGCTTGGAAATATTCATCTGACTTTTCACGTATCTAATTTGTGAAAGTGTTTAGCCGATATTGATCTTCACATTCCACTCGACGAGATTCAAGTTGATGAAACGATGCACTTTGTTGAGAAACCTGTGGAGATAATGGACTGCATGGTCAAACAGTCGAAGACCAAACGGATTCGATTGGTTAAAGTTCGCTGGGAGTCCAAACATGGCGTAGAATTTACTTGGGAACGTGAGGACCAAATGAAGGCCAAATATCCGCATTTGTTTTCACAAGTTTCCTCTAGTTAAAATTTCGGGACGAAATTTCCTAAAGTAGGGGAGACTGTGACAACTGTTGTCACACCCTGGCTTTGCGGAAGCGTGGTAAATTTTGGTGTGACTTCTTAATACCATAGCGTAATCATAACAAAGCTATATGAATTTAAAAACCATGCAAGTCATCATTAAGTTTAGAAATCGACATACAATACCATTGTTTTAAACATAAGACCATATCCATGTTTAGTAAACATTACAACTTATAATAAACATAAACGAGGGTTAAGGATTGTGTCTTGTCCAGGTAAGAGAACACAACCCCTAATCCTTGATGACTTCATGAAGATTGCAGCGGAAAACGTTCATACCGTGCCAGAATCCGTTTAATTTCCTGAAATACATGTGAGTTGAAAAATCAACAATAATGTTGAGCGAGTTCATGTGAAAGTGAGTAAGTAAAACACTTGTAAGTATAAAAGTTTCCTGGTATGTAGCAGTGTAAGAGGACTTGTGATCACCAATGGTTTGCAAGGCCATTAGCATGTCGTGAAATGCAAATAGTAAGACACAACCCTAGCCGATTTTGCGTTGGGTACCAAGTCACTCCAGGTCCGTTGTGGTTAGCCTCAGAGAGGTCCGTTTGGCCTAGAGCTGGGCTCGCTACACCCAAATAGATCTACCGCTCGAGTCCCTCGGGGTTCTAACTATCCATTCACATGATCTAAACCTCCTTACGTAAATCATACCGTGTATAATAGTACTTGTAAACAAAGTAACATGTATTTCACCCCCGCAGTTAAGTAAACTGAAAACAGTTAGAGAAAAGGGGGACATGAACTCACAGTGGATGCGTAAACTCTATCAAGCGTCTCTGAAGCAGTAAGCTGTGCAACGACCTACAAGTGCTAATTCTATTAGACGGACGGCCGTGCTTTAGCTTTACAGTTTATGTTTGCGGGAAATAGTTAGACAACTATTTCGTGTTACATTTTGTATATGCTTGATAGTTATTTTTCCTTCCCAAGGATGGGGGATACAATACATGTGCGTAAGTTACGTTTTATCAATCTTGTGGTAATGTAATTACCGGTGTAACTTATGTGTTTGTGAAAGCGTTCGCAAAGTTTTGGAATCGTTAACGTTTGTAAATATTATTTTTACCCTAAAATAATATTTATGTGTTTTCACAAAATAATCATAAACAGTGTTGTGACAAATATATTTATCACGTTAATCGTTGTGAAAATCCCACCTCCGAATGTTTAGTAAAATATAGTACTGGCGAAATTTATGTTTCGAAAGTATGTTCAAAAATAGTTCTAACACTTGTTGTGTAAAAAGTCTAAGTGTTAGGTTTTTAGAAAATTTCGCCAGAGTTTCCTCTGTAACTGGAGGTGGCCACGCTTTCAAGCGTATCATTTTCTTTTAACAATCAATTCAACAATCTTCTTCATTCAATCAAACAATTTCCGACACATCAAACTAGTCAACAAGTATGTATATTTGCATAAACGCATGAACTTGTAGTTTTTCCGAATCTATATTATAAATCCCATTTATATACGTAGATCTTTATATAAAGTACTTTCAATCTTGTAAAAACCTCGTTTTTAGAGAAGTCCGACTTTACAACTTCTAGTTATTTTTCCCAAAAATAGTCATTTTGTCGAAATATGCGTCACACAAGTGTTTACACACTTGTGTGTTCTAAATATCATTCTTAACATTGTAAGATCCGTTTCTTTAAAAATACTTGGTTCTTAAATGTGTGGTCCTTTGAAGATACCACTTGCGGATACGTAGATCCGCGAGTTTTAAACACCCTTTTACCGGTTAAAACACTTTTACACAAGTAAAATATTTCTTTACAAGTTCATGTCTCTAAAATGTGGTAGTGTTCACCTTTAACCCTTGTATCTTTCAAAAACAAGCTTATGTGAAGATACGTGATTTTACAAAGTCGGGTTAAACGAAGTTTTGAGCTACCACATTATAGATCGGGTCACAATAAGCACAAATTTCAAGTCCTACGACTTTTACACAAGGCATATGCTATTAACCTCCATTTTAGTGATTTTAGTAGACTTTAAAGATTCAAAACGCGTGTTAACGATATTTATCCGACGAAACTTCTTTTAACCACTTTAGACGAGTGTAAAAACAAGTTTTAAAGGTTATACCTCTAGCTCAAGGCTAGGGAAGATCTTTGATGGAGAATGGGTGGATAAAAGCGAACGGGAGAGGTCCTTCGTACTTCGCTTGCACCAAAGTTCCTTATACGTGTCTTGTGATGTTTGAATGAGCTTGGAAGTGATGAGATCAAAACCGAAAATTTGATGTGTGTGCTTGGTGGGTTCGGCCGAGAATCACAAAGGAGAGAAGAGAGAGTGAAAGTTGGTTGTGATGTAAAGTGATTATCTCTAGTAGTAAGTGTGTTTAAATAAGAGAGATTAGTGTGTTATTGTCCATAGGATCTTATGTAGGGTAGATATTATACACAACAAGATCTTGCAAGATTACCAAGTACAATGTGAGGCTCCCTATGTAACCGATCGGTTGGGGGGGTGGGTGCCCATGGTTCGATTTTAATTAGGGGGTTAAGGGCTTAGTTATGTTTAACTTGGTTAAGTTAGGCACTAAACTTGGTTTGTTATATTTAGTGTGTTGTAGCGGGTGTTAGGGTAATCAGAGACCCTAACTAGCTCAGAAAATTAATAATAGTGAAAATATAAATATTTTCGTGTTCCGGGTAAAGTCCGGGTGTTCGGTTGGATAGTAATCCGTTAAAGTGTTACAAAAGACTTTAAAGTGTCGTTATTACATCTTTAGTGATACAATTTGTTTTCCTGACACTTTAGAAAGTGTCTAGTAATATTTTCTCATTTTTGGCACTTTACTAGTCAGCTAGAAGCTGGTTAAATTATTTAAAGTGCTGTGTTTGGTACTTAAAGTACGTTTTAGGCACATCCGAATCAGTGTATCTTATCCCTAGAGACGCGGTAACACAACCCTTATATCCTACACTCACTACCGGTGTAGTTAAAATATATGAGGCTCTTAACAGGCCTTAGAGGCAGTATTTGCCTGATGCTGGTTATGTCAGCATGTTCACTGTGTATCCGTTTAGTGCTACTGTGCTTTTTGTGCATCATGTTTGTCACTAGGGTTCAGTACGTAAATAATGTAGTGACAGCAATAAAGTGTGATGCAAGTAAGTGCATGTATCAATATGCAGGTAGCAGTTTATCAGCTAGTTTCAATCAAGCACAGTAATTAAGCAGTAATTAATCATTAATTAAGTTGTACGGATACCTGGTTTTGTGCGGGTTGTCACATTCTCCCCCCGTTAAATAAATTTCGTCCCGAAATTTAAGTTCTGCTTGTAGAGGCAGGGTTCTTGGGAAATAAGTGGGGGTACTTTTCTTTCATTCGGTCCTCACGCTCCCAGGTGTATTCAGGACCATGTCTGGCATTCCAGCGAACCTTGACGAGTTTGACACTGCTCCGGCGGGTCCTGTTAACTTTCCAATCTGTGACCTCAACAGGTTCTTCAACGAAGTGGAGCGTGTCGTCAATATGAATTTCGTCGATAGGAATGGCAATGTCTACTTGAGTTGGACTTTTCTTTAAATTGGATACATGAAATGTATCATGAACACCATTTAGTTCAGCGGGTAGGTCCAACTTGTATGCTACTGTCCCAATTCTCTCCAGAATTCTGAAAGGACCAATGTAGCGCGGATTTAGCTTCCCACGCTTCCCAAAGCGTGCTACCCCTTTCCAGGGTGATACCTTCAGTAACACCATTTCTCCAACTTGAAAATCCAAATGTTTACGGTTTGGATCCGCGTAGGCCTTTTGTCTGTGGCGAGCGGCTTCGATGTTTTTAAGAATCTGCGCAATCTTATCCGTCGTCTCTTGGACGATTTCGGGACCGGCAAGCTGCCTATCTCCTGCGTCAGCCCAACATAGTGGTGATCGGCACTTGCGTCCGTACAGGGCTTCAAAAGGCGCGACACCAATACTGGTGTGGTAGCTGTTGTTGTAAGAAAATTCGACCAAAGGTAAGTGTTTATCCCAGCTACCGCCCAAATCCATAACGCATGCTCTCAGCATGTCTTCCAAGGTTTGTATCGTTCGCTCGCTCTGGCCATCAGTTTGCGGATGAAATGCAGTGCTCAGGTTCAGTTGGGAGCCAAAGGCTTCCTGGAAGGATTGCCATATTCTTGACACAAACCTTCCGTCTCTATCAGAGATGATTGAGAGGGGCACTCCATGACGTGCTACGATTTCTCTCATGTATATTTCAGCTAATTTGCTCGTGTTATCCTTTTCTCTGATAGGTAAGAAATGTGCTGTTTTTGTTAATCGATCCACTATCACCCAGATAGTGTCATGGCCTCTTGGCGTTCTTGGCAGTTTTGTAACAAAATCCATGGAGATTTGTTCCCACTTCCATTTGGGAATCTCCGGTTGTTGCAGAAGTCCCGAAGGCCTCTGGTACTCAGCTTTAACTTTAGCGCATGTTAAACATTTGCTCACGTAGACAGCAACGTCGCCTTTCATTCTAGGCCACCAATAATAGTCTTTAAGATCGTGGTACATCTTATCCGCCCCCGGATGAATAGAGTACCGTGACTTGTGCGCTTCGTCGAAAATAACATTCCTTAAATCTCCAAACAAAGGAACCCAAATCCTTTTCTCAAAACATAACGTTCCTTCATTGTTTGGTACCAGTAACTTCTCCATCCCACGGAGATATTCTTCCTCAAGGTTTCCCTCCTTGAGAGCTTCTTTTTGTGCAGCGCGAATGCGCGAGGGAAGGTCGGTTCGTACAATCATTTCCAAAGCCCTAACCCTTATGGGCTTGATCCTTTCTTTACGACTTAGGGCATCGGCGACTACATTCGCCTTCCCTGGGTGATACTTGATCTCGCAGTCGTAATCGTTTAGCAATTCAACCCATCGTCTTTGCCTCATATTCAGCTCTTTCTGGTTGAATATATGCTGCAAGCTCTTGTGATCTGTGAAGATTGTGCACTTCGTACCATACAGGTAGTGTCTCCAGATCTTTAGTGCAAAAACCACTGCGCCAAGCTCTAAATCGTGGGTGGTATAGTTCTTTTCGTGCACTTTTAGTTGGCGTGATGCGTAAGCAATGACCTTTTGACGTTGCATCAACACACAACCCAATCCCTGACGCGATGCGTCGCAGTATACCACAAAATCGTCAGTACCTTCCGGTAGTGCTAAGATTGGCGCATCACAAAGTTTGTTTTTTAATAACTGAAAGGCTTCTTCCTGTTGGATTCCCCAATCAAACTTCTTGTCTTTCTGTGTGAGCGCGGTAAGGGGTTGAGCGATCTTTGAAAAACCTTCTATGAATCTTCTATAGTAGCCAGCCAAACCCAAGAATTGTCGAATCTCGGTTGGCGTTGTAGGTGTTTCCCAATTCTTGATAGCCTCGATCTTTGTGGGATCAACATGAATTCCTTCCCCATTAACCACATGTCCAAGAAACTGGACTTCGCGTAGCCAAAACTCGCACTTAGAGAATTTGGCGTACAGCTGTTCCTTCTTTAGCAGCTCCAATATAGCTCTAAGATGTTGTTCGTGTTCAGCCTTCGTCTTTGAGTAAATCAGGATGTCGTCGATGAATACAATCACGAACTTGTCGAGGTATGGTTTGCAAACTCTATTCATCAAATCCATGAAAACTGCAGGTGCGTTTGTCAAACCAAACGGCATAACCAGGAACTCATAATGCCCATAGCGAGTTCTGAAAGCCGTCTTTGGGATACTTTCTTCCTGTATCCTTAGTTGATGGTATCCAGATCGAAGATCGATCTTAGAGTAACAACTTGAGCCTTGAAGTTGGTCGAACAGATCGTCAATCCTTGGCAGAGGATACCTGTTCTTGATCGTCAGCTTGTTCAGTTCTCTGTAGTCAATACACATCCGAAAACTACCGTCCTTCTTCTTAACAAACAGGACTGGAGCTCCCCAAGGTGAGAAGCTTGGTCGGATAAAACCCTTGTCTAACAACTCTTGAAGTTGTGTTGACAGTTCCTGCATCTCAGATGGAGCAAGTCTGTAAGGTGCCTTAGCTACAGGCGCGGCGCCTGGAACTAAGTCGATGTGAAACTCCACTTGCCTCTGAGGTGGCAGTCCGGGTAAGTCTTCTGGAAAGACTTCTGGATACTCCCTTACGACAGGGATGTCTTCGATTCTTGGCTCAGCAGCCTTCTTATCCACAATGTGCGCCAGGAAGGCAACACATCCCTTTTGCAAACACTTTCTTGCTTTCAAACAGCTGATCATCCTTAATGGCGTCTCACGCTTCTCTCCATGTACCACAATGGTCTCACCATCATCGATTGGAATACGAATCACCTTTTCGTGGCAAACTATCTCGGCTTTGTTGCCCGATAACCAATCCATTCCTACTACCACGTCGAAACTTCCCAATTGGACTGGTAGTAGATCCAAAGAAAACTCATGTTCTCCTAACTCAATCACGCAACCTCTGATAACTTCATTTGCTTCAACTAATTTCCCATTAGCCAATTCAATCGAATACGGAATATCTAACTTATTAGTGGCTAAACCAAGCATATCCTTAAATTCTAACGATACGAAGCTATAGTCGGCACCAGTATCAAATAAAACAGATGCATAGCGTTGATTTACAGGGAACGTACCAGTGACAATGTTGGGATCCTGGCGCGCTTCCCGTGCACCGATCTGGAACACCCTTCCACGGGCTTGATTCAGTTCTGGGCAATCTTTCTTAAAATGCCCAACATCACCGCAATTGAAGCATCCAAGTCTTTTACCACTTCCCGCACCATCCATAACTGGCGGGTTGTTCTGGTTAGCATTTCCAGCTTGGTTGGCATTGTTGTTTCGATTATTCCCTGTTGGCGACCTCCAAAACCACCCCGGTTGTTATTCCTGTTCATAAATCCTCCTTGGCCTCCCCGGCCCATACTAGCCCAACATGATTCCTTTGAGTGGCCCGGTTTTCCACAAGATTCACAAACTCTTACGTTACAAGGGCCAGCATGGTGGCGTTGGCAGTTGTTGCATTTGGGCTGAGTGCCCTGGTACCCTTTTCCTTTCTTGGTACTGCCAGCTGATTTTCCTTTCTTTACTGCCATACTGACACCTTGCTTGAAGTTTGAAAACTTCCTTTTGTTATCCCCTGAGGACTCCACGTGAGTCTCTGTTTTCCTTGCCTTGACTTCATCAAACTTGTTTAAACGAATCGCCTCTTCTGTGAGAGCCACGCTCAAATCAATGGCTTCTGTGATAGTTGCTGGTTTGGAGGAGGTTACCATGCTAATGATTTGGGGAGCCAAACCCCAAATGAAGCGCTCAATACGCTTGTATTCCGGCGTAACCATGTAAGGAACCACTTGAGATAAGTCGTGAAACCTCTGGACGTATTCCGCAATCTTTGGCCCATCCATCCTTAAGTGCCAAAATTCAGTCTCCAACCTTTGAATTTCTGCGCGTGAACAGTACCTTCGGCGCATCAGTTCTTTCAATTCGGCCCAAGTCAGGGCGTAGGCGGCAGCTTCGCCTAAGGTTTGGACTTGTAAGTTCCACCAAGATAGGGCTCCATCTAGGAACAGCCCTGAGATGTAAGTGACCTGCTGGTCGAGCGCACATTTGCTCATGCGGATGGTGGAATCAGTCTTCTCGGCCCAACGAGTAAAAGCGATAGCGCCTCCGGTGCCATCGAAGTTGGTGGGCTTGCAGTCTAAGAACTGCTTGTATGTGCACCCGTGTGGTGGATTATTGTTGCCCTGGTTAATACTTCCGCTCGTTCCGGGCTGAGATGCTGCATACTGTGCTATGGCAGCGGCAATGATTTGTTGTAGTTCTGCCTCGTTAGTGGGCATGCGCGTCTCGCGTCTGGGCGGCATCTTCTAAAAGATGGTTTAAGTTGGTTAGGCCATAGTAAGGCTCCGTTGTAAATCAGTTCGTAATATAGTGTTCGTATATAACGGTAGTAATAGTATAATCACATAACATCTCATGTTATAGGACATAAACAGTAGATTGAATCATCACAAGTGATGAGAATACTGCGATTGTATTGCCACAATTTCGAGATCACAATGTAAAGCTTACAAGTACACCACTATATCATACGACATCAATGACCTAGTAGGGGACGACCCTAGACAAGTCGTGCGATCACTGGACATGTTCAGGAGTCTCTGGTTCGTCCATTCTCAAATTCCAGGACTCCACGTCAAGTTTCTGAGTTTCAGTCCTAAAACAACATTTCTTCTCAATCGTTTCCTTGAGCTCGTCCCAGCTCAGTGCATAAGCAGCGTCTGTGCCAAGGGTTTGAACCTAGAGGTTCCATAAGAGAGTGTGCCATCTAGCAATATCCCCGAGATATAGGTAACATTCTGTTGGGGCGAACAGTTACTCGTTCTTAGAATGGAGTTGGTCTCTTCGGACCAACGAACAAATGCAACGGTGCCTCCTCTTTTATCAAAGTTCAAAGGCTTGCAGTTCAGGAACTGTTTATAGGTGCAGCCAGTTGGATGGTTACTCCCAGTAATGCCATCGTTGTACTTAGAGCGGAGGGCTTCATGTCGTGCATTTATCTGTGAGATGCGTTCTTGCAGCTCGGCTTCTGTCCTTGGCAATGTACTGGTGTTTGTGTCACGCCTGGGTGACATTCCCTTTTTGTCGAAATAGCGTGAAGCGGGTTGGACAACGTTCCAATTGTCTATGAGGTATATAGCAACATAAGCCATCATGTATTCACCCAATTTCATACGCAAATATACTCAATGTGTGAGTGGGGAAATAAATTTCTGAGCCTTCACATAGGCTTGTCAATTTGGCTTGTTGCTTGTAATAGAATGAACTCGAGGCTACATCGCCTAGGTCATTTGCTTTTAGGTTATTTCCTGCTGCATTGGTTATCATTAGCTTGGCCTGCAGAGTCCACCAGGATTCCTGTGCACTACAAATCGTTATTACGTGGGCCCCCGTAATAATAAATTGTCTTGCACAGTTACCCCAAATTTTCTCTCATCCAAGCAGATGATCAATTAAGGAGCAACAGCCGGTGCATTGGCATGAACAGGGTCATACTCCAATGCGGGGTCAGGAGCAACGCCTGGCTCAGGGGCCACGGCTAGCTTCGAATCAAAAACTACATCTCAAAATCAGCTGGATCAACAAACACAGGGGTTGACAGGGCTACAGGATTCCCCCCAAGGGCTGGTCTAAGTGCATGAACTCAATGTCATGGTCTGGATCAACACCAGGCGGAAAAACAGAATTGTCCTCATTATCGCGATCAAACTCGAATTGGTGTGCGGGATCCGGTGCAGCTGATGATGCCATATCAGGGTCGGCGTCGTGTAAGTGGTGCTGCATTCCCTGTATGTGCGAAGATGCGGATGTTAGAAACTCAAATGAGTCTGGGATAGGGGAGTGGACATGAGTTTCCCCTACAGGAGCGTCCGCATGCAGCAGTCTAATACCAGCAGCAATAGGGCCTCGCCCTCAAGTGGGTCCTCTTCTTAGTAGTTCGACATCGTCTTCAGAGACAACGTCGGGGGCATATCAACAACGAGATAAGCGGCAGGGGGGGGGCAAATTCCCAACAAGGTAGCCATTAGTAGGCTCTGCTACGACTTCAGGCAGCGCACAGAGGGTTGAGAGTCGTCGTTGTCTGTGCCGGTAGTATCAGAAATGTACACCTCGTGCTTCGATGAAACTATGTCGTCTGATACTATGGTCATGGGATTTGTAGTGTCCGTCTTTCTAGTACTTGATGAAAGCATGACGTTTGTAACACAAACACATATACGTATAATAATCAATCATATAGTCATATAAACATGTAGTTACCACGTAACATTCAAATTATCCTTCTAGTCCCACTAGCCAACACTTCTAGTCCCACTAGCCAACACTTCTAGTCCCACTAGTCAACACTTCTAGTCCCACTAGCCAACACTTCTAGTCCCACTAGTCAACACTTCTAGTCCCACTAGTCAACACTTCTAGTCCCACTAGTCAACACTTCTAGTCCCACTAGCCAACACTTCTAGTCCCACTAGTCAACACTTCTAGTCCCACTAGACAACACTTCTAGTCCCACTAGTCAATACTTCTAGTCCCACTAGACCAACACTTCTAGTCCCACTAGACCAACACTCCTAGTCCCACTAGTCAACACTCCTAGTCCCACTAGACCAAGCCTCAGCCTCCCGACTGGGCCTAAAATAATGAATAAAATGTGCTCAACATTTGTTTGTAAAAAGTTTTGGATTCTGGACTTAAGTGGTATGCAGTAAAAATGTTTTCGTGAGAGCCCTAGTGATCATAGTCTAGACTCAAGAATGAATCCTAGTTCGCTATGATCAGAGCTCTGATACCAAGCTGTCACACCCTGGCTTTGCGGAAGCGTGGTAAATTTTGGTGTGACTTCTTAATACCATAGCGTAATCATAACAAAGCTATATGAATTTAAAAACCATGCAAGTCATCATTAAGTTTAGAAATCGACATACAATACCATTGTTTTAAACATAAGACCATATCCATGTTTAGTAAACATTACAACTTATAATAAACATAAACGAGGGTTAAGGATTGTGTCTTGTCCAGGTAAGAGAACACAACCCCTAATCCTTGATGACTTCATGAAGATTGCAGCGGAAAACGTTCATACCGTGCCAGAATCCGTTTAATTTCCTGAAATACATGTGAGTTGAAAAATCAACAATAATGTTGAGCGAGTTCATGTGAAAGTGAGTAAGTAAAACACTTGTAAGTATAAAAGTTTCCTGGTATGTAGCAGTGTAAGAGGACTTGTGATCACCAATGGTTTGCAAGGCCATTAGCATGTCGTGAAATGCAAATAGTAAGACACAACCCTAGCCGATTTTGCGTTGGGTACCAAGTCACTCCAGGTCCGTTGTGGTTAGCCTCAGAGAGGTCCGTTTGGCCTAGAGCTGGGCTCGCTACACCCAAATAGATCTACCGCTCGAGTCCCTCGGGGTTCTAACTATCCATTCACATGATCTAAACCTCCTTACGTAAATCATACCGTGTATAATAGTACTTGTAAACAAAGTAACATGTATTTCACCCCCGCAGTTAAGTAAACTGAAAACAGTTAGAGAAAAGGGGGACATGAACTCACAGTGGATGCGTAAACTCTATCAAGCGTCTCTGAAGCAGTAAGCTGTGCAACGACCTACAAGTGCTAATTCTATTAGACGGACGGCCGTGCTTTAGCTTTACAGTTTATGTTTGCGGGAAATAGTTAGACAACTATTTCGTGTTACATTTTGTATATGCTTGATAGTTATTTTTCCTTCCCAAGGATGGGGGATACAATACATGTGCGTAAGTTACGTTTTATCAATCTTGTGGTAATGTAATTACCGGTGTAACTTATGTGTTTGTGAAAGCGTTCGCAAAGTTTTGGAGTCGTTAACGTTTGTAAATATTATTTTTACCCTAAAATAATATTTATGTGTTTTCACAAAATAATCATAAACAGTGTTGTGACAAATATATTTATCACGTTAATCGTTGTGAAAATCCCACCTCCGAATGTTTAGTAAAATATAGTACTGGCGAAATTTATGTTTCGAAAGTATGTTCAAAAATAGTTCTAACACTTGTTGTGTAAAAAGTCTAAGTGTTAGGTTTTTAGAAAATTTCGCCAGAGTTTCCTCTGTAACTGGAGGTGGCCACGCTTTCAAGCGTATCATTTTCTTTTAACAATCAATTCAACAATCTTCTTCATTCAATCAAACAATTTCCGACACATCAAACTAGTCAACAAGTATGTATATTTGCATAAACGCATGAACTTGTAGTTTTTCCGAATCTATATTATAAATCCCATTTATATACGTAGATCTTTATATAAAGTACTTTCAATCTTGTAAAAACCTCGTTTTTAGAGAAGTCCGACTTTACAACTTCTAGTTATTTTTCCCAAAAATAGTCATTTTGTCGAAATATGCGTCACACAAGTGTTTACACACTTGTGTGTTCTAAATATCATTCTTAACATTGTAAGATCCGTTTCTTTAAAAATACTTGGTTCTTAAATGTGTGGTCCTTTGAAGATACCACTTGCGGATACGTAGATCCGCGAGTTTTAAACACCCTTTTACCGGTTAAAACACTTTTACACAAGTAAAATATTTCTTTACAAGTTCATGTCTCTAAAATGTGGTAGTGTTCACCTTTAACCCTTGTATCTTTCAAAAACAAGCTTATGTGAAGATACGTGATTTTACAAAGTCGGGTTAAACGAAGTTTTGAGCTACCACATTATAGATCGGGTCACAATAAGCACAAATTTCAAGTCCTACGACTTTTACACAAGGCATATGCTATTAACCTCCATTTTAGTGATTTTAGTAGACTTTAAAGATTCAAAACGCGTGTTAACGATATTTATCCGACGAAACTTCTTTTAACCACTTTAGACGAGTGTAAAAACAAGTTTTAAAGGTTATACCTCTAGCTCAAGGCTAGGGAAGATCTTTGATGGAGAATGGGTGGATAAAAGCGAACGGGAGAGGTCCTTCGTACTTCGCTTGCACCAAAGTTCCTTATACGTGTCTTGTGATGTTTGAATGAGCTTGGAAGTGATGAGATCAAAACCGAAAATTTGATGTGTGTGCTTGGTGGGTTCGGCCGAGAATCACAAAGGAGAGAAGAGAGAGTGAAAGTTGGTTGTGATGTAAAGTGATTATCTCTAGTAGTAAGTGTGTTTAAATAAGAGAGATTAGTGTGTTATTGTCCATAGGATCTTATGTAGGGTAGATATTATACACAACAAGATCTTGCAAGATTACCAAGTACAATGTGAGGCTCCCTATGTAACCGATCGGTTGGGGGGGTGGGTGCCCATGGTTCGATTTTAATTAGGGGGTTAAGGGCTTAGTTATGTTTAACTTGGTTAAGTTAGGCACTAAACTTGGTTTGTTATATTTAGTGTGTTGTAGCGGGTGTTAGGGTAATCAGAGACCCTAACTAGCTCAGAAAATTAATAATAGTGAAAATATAAATATTTTCGTGTTCCGGGTAAAGTCCGGGTGTTCGGTTGGATAGTAATCCGTTAAAGTGTTACAAAAGACTTTAAAGTGTCGTTATTACATCTTTAGTGATACAATTTGTTTTCCCGACACTTTAGAAAGTGTCTAGTAATATTTTCTCATTTTTGGCACTTTACTAGTCAGCTAGAAGCTGGTTAAATTATTTAAAGTGCTGTGTTTGGTACTTAAAGTACGTTTTAGGCACATCCGAATCAGTGTATCTTATCCCTAGAGACGCGGTAACACAACCCTTATATCCTACACTCACTACCGGTGTAGTTAAAATATATGAGGCTCTTAACAGGCCTTAGAGGCAGTATTTGCCTGATGCTGGTTATGTCAGCATGTTCACTGTGTATCCGTTTAGTGCTACTGTGCTTTTTGTGCATCATGTTTGTCACTAGGGTTCAGTACGTAAATAATGTAGTGACAGCAATAAAGTGTGATGCAAGTAAGTGCATGTATCAATATGCAGGTAGCAGTTTATCAGCTAGTTTCAATCAAGCACAGTAATTAAGCAGTAATTAATCATTAATTAAGTTGTACGGATACCTGGTTTTGTGCGGGTTGTCACAACTGTGCTCTGTAATCGATGTATAATGTAAAACAATATCAAGTATCAATAAAACAATGTGTTCTGGTGTTATTATGTGTGTTTGTGTTTGATGATTTTACGATTTGATTCGAGTCCGATTTCAAGTTTTAAATCGCTTTCTGAAAAGTTATACGCAAACTGGTGCGTAAACGTAATCAGTTTAATGCGACAAACACTCCGGAATAGTGAAATAAGCTTAACATACCTTAAATAACCTTTACAAAACATAGAAATAAGTTTGGATGGTTTGGTGTGTCGAAATCAACTTTGTTCGATCGCAGGGACTATTTTTGTCAAACTATGAAACTATACCGATTTGTATAGTAACGAACATTCTGGAACTTGATCATAAGTTAAACATACCTTAAATATCCTTTACATAGCTTAGAAATAGGCTTTGAGGGGTTTGGTATGCGAAAATAAACTTTTTGGTCAATCAGGGACTAAAAGCGTCAAAAAGTGCATAAGTTTGCATTTTCGCGCATATCCTACGTTCTGAATATATCCGGACATCCAAAAATTTTTGTAATCATTAAAATATTTTATTTTAGTGATTGGAAAGCAAAAATACCATTCCTCGCTTAATTTGGATCTTTTTTGCGTCAGTTACTATTTTTGTCGTAATTAACCGAATAACGCAACCGTACGACCAAACGAACCGACATCCAAGATGTTTTGAGCATATTTTAAGTTACCTATACCTTAACTTAATTTTAGAGCCTTGAAATGGGGTTAACGGGGCTTAAACGTGTCAAAAATGCATCGAAAATCAAGTTTCAGACTTGCAGGGACCAAAAGTGTCAATCTGCCAAACATGTCAGGCGGGGCGCGTAAGCCTGGTGTGGTTTTCACGCCGGGCGCGACAGACCTTCAGCACAGAAACATTGAACCTGGTCTTTCCAGCTGTTTTTGATGGTTTTGTTCATGGTTTTGCAATACTATTTGATGGATTTTGATGTCCCATGGTATATAAAACTATGGGTACCACATGTAACGTCTTGATCGAAGCACGAAACACAAGAAACGATCCTAATGGTTCTCCGAAATCTATATAAACCCAAGCTTTCATTTCATTTCTACTCACAATTTGATTCAACCTGCTCTAAGTTGGGGTTTATACTCCATACCTGAGTGATTTGAATCAAAACCTTCCTAGCTTGGACCCTTTGTAAGTTTCTTTCGTGATTTTATTGCTTTTCAAGCGAAAAAGTCAAACTGTGTTTGACTTTCTGCTTTGACCAGTCTTTGGTTAACACAAAGTTCGTTTGAACTTTGCAACGTGAGCGTAATCACGATGGTTATAGTCCCTTCTGACTATACTTACTGATTACCACGTTGATTAGGCGTAGTGACGAGTCATAGTTTTGGTCAAAATGCGTATTTATGCGTATTTTGCAACCAAACTATTCTTGGGTATCAAAACCCTTTGTTTTGATATCAAAACCTGTTTTCTAACTTAGTTAAACATGTTTTAACATGTTTAGATCGTCACTTTTAGTTTAGTGCTTGTGTAGAGTCGGAAGTCAAGCGGTCTAAACCACCGCTTAGACTTTCGAACTAGTGTAACGCCCAACTTAATTAATCAAGATTTTAATAATAAAATACACATTTTAATGCTAAAATGTGACTTTACAAAAACTTTTCATACTAACATTCCCATATGTTTACAACATTTCAAAAACATATATATAAGTGTTTACATAATTCATTTATAACTAAACAAATCAAGATTTGACGCGGAAGCTTCATTTAACGAGTGTTCGGTTCTTGCTCGTCGCTTGATCTTCATCCTGGCACTCTTGGCGATCACCTATGATCAAAACCAACTTAAAAGTTAGTTTTGATAGTTAAATAATAAGTTTAAACAAGTTACATGGGTCAAACAAACAAAATTTAACAATTTTCGGATTCAGGGGGGCTAGACGCCCCACCTAGCCCCCTTTTTGACAGCAAGTTCTTATTATGTTGCTGCATATTCCCAGCATAACCCGATTTCATGGAAACGAGCATAACTCTCTCGTTTTTAATCCGTTTTACCCGATTCTTTTTCCTACGCGTCCGTAATTCAATTCTCCATCTTATGAAGTTGAAATCCAACATCCGGCATAACAAAATTTCAGACCTTTAAGTCTTCGACTAAATACCTTTTTACAAAGTTTTGACCCGTTCATGCGTTTATCAAACAAACATGTTTGTTTAATCCCAAATTCACATGAATCTTATAATTTCAATGTTGTCTATCACATTAGGTTCAATTCACGAGTTTTTGTATATTCTTAAACCCGTTTGTACTTAAAAGCTTATTTTGACCCGTTAAGGGTATTTAAGCACTTTTCCGCATAATTCATACTCGTTTATTTCTAGCATCTTATTTTCGCAATATTTATCAAATGATCTTCCACCACAACTATTTTTATGGTGGATTTAGCATAACTAACCTATTATCCCAAAATTTACCCATCGGTTGGTCATTTTACGCAAATGACCATTTTTATGCATTTGACCCATGAATGTGTATTCCTGTAACTTTTATTCATATCTAATGATTCCATAATCTTGATGCAAGTTCCTAAACAACCCTATGGGTCGTTTACCCAATATACCCTTCAAGGGTGTTTTGGTCCACTTTAGTCCCTCACTTTACGACGAAGGACTTTCGTTAAATATTTGACCATAAATTATATATTTAACTAAAAACTTATTTATGCGTACCTGGCTCGGGTCAAGGTATTGACCCGTTTACATAACTTTTTGCTTTAAATCTTTCTAGTTAAAGCAATGCACGTTTATGTTGTTTCCTGTGATTACAACACTCAACAAGCAATTGTCAAATGAAGTTGTCAAATGGTGTTAACAACACCATTTGACCCATTTAGCCTAATTGACCATTTATCCGTATGAGATGGTATTTAGTTACCATTTCATCCCTTTAAACCTATCCCGGTTTTCCCTTAAACTCGTTTTACTCAAAACCATTTTTATTTGTTCGTCATTACATGACTAATTTACCTTTTTACCCCTTTACCATAATTCATGATTTCCTACCTTTTTATTCATTCCGGCTTGCATTGTATCATGCCGGATCATCGTATTTCAATTACTTAACATTATTCACAATCAATATTCGCTAGTAAGTGTATAGTAATTAAAAAGGGGGTGTAAGTTTAACTTACCTCGGATCCGGTTTACGCTTCCCTTCTTGTACTTGATTTATTTGACCGCTTCTTTCCCAAGCCTCCACCTAGCTCATTTAAGCGTCAATCTATTGTCAATCATTTACAAGGCGGTTAAATTAGTCATTAACAATCACGACTATTCCACCTCACTTATTTTCTATGTCGAAGCTACTATTCGACTTCATGATTAGTTAACTTAGTTTATCAAAGTTAACTATTTTCAATCACATTGTTTACAATATTAAGTCTAAATCGACATGATGTTTAGAATCCTTATCACTTCATATTACGCATAATTGCCATATCATTCAAATACGCATTTTCACTCTAATTTCAACACTTTAGTTCTCATTTAGGCATTTTAACAAACACCTAATGTGCATAATTTCTATTCTTCTTTTATCAAGTTTATGGTTAACTTTTAACCATATCTTCAACATCAAAATCACATCCTTATGTCTAGTGTTCATGAACTACATCTAGAACTTGCTTCATATCCTCAAATTTCATAATCAAACACTCTAATTCAAGAGTTTATCATATTGCTATTAAAACCCACTTAGCACCTACATAATTAGTTATCCAAAAATCTAACTTATGGTGCTAAATCAACAAGTTTACATCTAGGGTTCGTTCCTAGACTCATACTCATGTCGATTCCACCATGACACTCTACATTTTACACAAGACTTTCGTTCATGCATGTTAATCAGAATTTCAAAGTTTCACCAAATAACAAAATTTAACATACCTTGTGATCTCCTAGCTTGGGTGATCACGAATTTATTAAAAGCCCCAATTTCTTCGCTCAATTTCCTTTGATTTTGATCAAGTTTGTGAGTTTTAGGGTTCATGTGTAAGAACCCTTCTCCTGGCTCTAGAAAATGTCGACCAACACACACACATATGTGTGTGTTTTGGTGTTTATTTGTTTTAATTAAAAACATCTTTCCCTTTTGCCTCTTTTAGTCCCTCTAGTTCCATAGTTTATAAAAGGGTTATCTATTTCGTGTTTCTTTTATTGTTTTTACAACACTTAACTAACTAGGTTGATATTCCTAGTTACTTAGTGGGTTCGGGGAAGTCATAACCCGTTTTATTTTTAAATCCCGTTAACTCGGGCCTCTTATTATCTTTATTTCCTCAAAAGCTTTTATTTACTTTTTATTTTCATGGAATCTCTTATTTGTTTTTAATTAATATTAGGATTATTTGTTTGAATCCTAATATTTACCGGGTTACTTTCACTACTAACGGTATTTTACCCGTGTATTAGTATTAACGGGGTTTGATTACCAAACCCGTTTTCGGGGTGTTACAACTAGACCCATTTGGTCGATCATTAGGATCCGACCAAGCATATTTGTGACCATAGTTGTATAGGGAATAACCTTCCGAGGTTATACCTTATGGTCACTTAGCTTAATTAGTTGTATGATAGGTAGTTTATATGCCTTAGGTAAATGACCAAAATGCCCTTTTCATGCATAATTGGTATTTAAGCATATGTAACTTAAACTCTTGTCACTTAACTTATTATGCAACATGTTTAGGCATATAATACTTGTCATAGGACTAGTTAGACGCCTCGAACGCGCATTTGCTCGAACGACGCGTTAAAGTGGCGTAAGCTACCTTAATGGGTCGTAACGGGTTGAAAGCACTTAGGATTGGTTCCGATTTAGAATGCAGTCTTTGTTAAACCATATCACATGAGTTCCAATACTCATTTGGTTTACAAGACCTCATTTTGTCCGATCTTCCGATTTAGGTGTTGATTTATTGACCTAGTGATCCGATTACTAGGTGCTACTTGAATTTCCTTGGTTTGCCTGAGCTTCGCTAAGTTCTTTAGATCAAGGATACCCTTCTATTCAATGTGAGTACATAGTTCCCCAATTTTACTATTTTCAAATGTTTTGGGGTGATTCATATGTGTTAAAACGATTTCGATATTTTTGACGATGGTTTCAAAAACGATTAAAATGGTTTATATTAAACTAATAACGATATCGATAATGTGAACAAACTTGTTGGACATAATTACATAACGAATAACATTCATTAGTTTTGGCCGAACCGACCAGTATTAGGTTATGGTACCATAGGATCTGACAAATCCCGTTATCAGACTGCACCCATGGTTATGTATGGGGGTTATGTGGGTAACGACTGAATCTGTGATTGTTAACTTACCCTTTGGTGGTTTGTTAATTCGAGTTGAACAATGGACGAGTTACAAAGGTTTGGATGTTATTAGCGAGACGAGGCAAAAGTAGTTTTCACAATTAAAACGAGAACGATTTTGGAACGATTTAAACAATTGGAACGATTTAAACGAGTTAAACGAATTGAATAAATGGTTGGTTTTTTGTTGTGATTAGATAATGAGACGGGTGTAACATGATAAAAGCATGGTAGATACGCCATTGGTACTTCTTATATATAAGTGTTTTTATCATATTACATTCCGTGGCATTAGTTAGTTCACTTCGATAAACGATTTTGAAATGATGTCACATAACGATTGTGACACCTATGTCACTGTGACCATCAAACAAATACCAAACCAATGAAATATTGTATTTCATACTTTGTATTTGTATAAATATGTGTATCTTTTGCACATATCAACTCTTGTTCGATTTCAGGCTCTAAATCGCTTTCTGGAAGGTTATACGCGCACTGATGCGTAAATATAACCAGTTTAATGCAACAAACACTCCGGAATAGTGACATAGGCTTAACATACCTTAAATAACCTTTACATAAATTAGAAATAAGTTTTGGAAGGTTCGGTATGCCGAAATCAAGTTAATTCGCTTATAGGGACTAAATTTGACAAACTACGAAAGTATGCCAATTTGAACTGTAACAGACATTCTGGAACATGGCCATAAGTTAAACACACCCTAAATATCCTTTACATAGCTTAGAAATAGGCTTTGAGTGTGCTAAAATAAACTTTTGGGACATTCAGGGACTAAAAGCGTCAAAAAGTGCACAAGTTTGCACTTTCAAGCATAACTTACGTTCTGAATACATCCGGACATCCAAAAATTTATGTAAGCACTAAAATATTTAATTTTAGTGTTTGGCATAAGAAAAATCCATTCGTCGCGTCATTTGGATTGTTTTTCACGCTTATGCGTATTCCGTCGTAATTAAGCGAACATTGCGATCGTACGGCCAAACGAACCGAAATCTGAGATATTTTCGAGCACATTTTAAGTTCCCTATACTTTAATTTCATTTTATAGCTTCGAAATGGGGTTAACGGGCCTTAAACGTGTCGGAAATGGCCTTATTACACAACAGGGACCAAAACTGCCAAAAATCAAAGTTTCTGGTCTGCAATGTCCTTGCGCACCTCAACACTATTAGTGTTACGGTGCGCAAGCAGTCCCCAGACCATATTCAATGTTTAAACAGCTGTTAACAGCCCTTTAACTCCCCAAAGGCCAATGCCACTTGTCAAACTCTTATGGTGGGGGCAAAATTAGTTACCATAACATTCCGACAAGTGTATGGGTGAGATCAAGGCACGATATTCAAGAAACGATCCTAACGGTTCAAAGAATTCTATAAATACCCACCCCACCCTTCACTTTTCCTCACAAGAATCTGATTTGAGAAGCTCTAAGTTGAAACCATTGTTTCATACCTGAGCTACTTGGATCGAGATTAGCTTTCGGGGACCCTTTGTAAGTGCTCCTTCATTCTTTTATTGCTTTTCGAGTCTGAAAGTCAAACTTTGTTTGACTTTCTTCATTGACCAGTTTATGGTCAATGCGAAGTTCGTTTGAACTTCGCAACGTGATTGTAATCACGATGGTTATAGTCCCTTGTGACTATGCCTACTGATTACCACGTTGTCTAGGGTCATAGGGGTAAGCGATCTAATAAATTGCTTATACCTTCAAACCCGACCCAGGTTGGTCGATCATTAGGATCCGACCAAATACTTTAGGTGACCATAGCATATAGGGAATAACCTTCCGAGGTTATACCCTATGGTCACATCGTTTAAGTAGTTGTATGATAGGTAGTTTATATGCCTTAGGTAAATTACCAGAATACCCTTTTCATGTATAATTGGTAATTAAGCATATGTAACCTAAAATTTTGTCACATAACTGATTATGTAACATGTTTAGGCATATAACACTTGTCATAGGGCTAGTTAGACGTCTCGAGTGCTCTTTTGCGCGCACGACGCGTTAAAGTGGCATAAGCTACCTTAATGGGTCGCGATGGGTCGAAAGCAATTAGGTTAGGTTTCACATAGGATGTAGGCTTTGTTAAACCATATTACATGAGTCTCCATACTCATTTGGTTTATGAACCCTCATTCTATTCGATCCTCCGATTTAGGTCCGGTTTATTAACATAGTTACCTATATTAGGTGCCGTTTGATTTCGTGATCTCTAGCATTGCTTGGTGGTTATCTTAGGACTTCTGAGCAATCTCAAGTGAGTACATAGACCCCTCTTTTACTGTTTTCCAAACATTTTGGGGTGAAACACATGTGCCTACTTGTTACTTTCATGCTTTCCATGTTTTCATATCATATGCTTACTATATTCATTAGTACACTATTAGTACATTGTTTTACATTACATTTCATGCTATGTATGTCCATTGTGTGCATACTTAGTACATCGTTTTACATTACATTTCATGCTATGTATGTCCATTGTGTGCATACTTAGTACATTGTTTTACATTACATCTCATGCTATGTATGTCCATTATGTGCATACTTAGTACATTGTGTTACATTACATTATGTGTACCTTTTGTATCTATTGAATCATGTGAACCATTTGACAATAGACATTTGACTATACCTAAACATTTCTACAATTGTTAAACATTACATCTTGATGGTTTGGTTTGAGTAGGTGATTTAAGTAACGAGGCGTGTGTAATATGATACAAGCATGGTGGATACGCCGCTGGTACTTCCTATATATAAGTGTTTGTATGGTATTACATATCGTGGCGTTATTTGAATCATTTCAATTTGAGACATATAACATTTTATACAAATAACATACTTTTCACAAGACATTGTTTTACAAACAACTTATCTTATACAAACTCATTCTACATGGTTATTCATTTAACCATACATTATTCTCTTATTTATACATATCATCTGAACTTATTGTTTTTCAAATGATTTACAAAACAAACAAATTTACAAGGTTCATGACTAAACATTTTTCTTAAACAATAAGTCATGAAACCTATTTTCACAAAACCTATGTATCTCACAGGCATTTTTATGATGACGTACCTATTTTCACATGTGTTTTTCAGGAGCTGTTGCATAAGACGATCGAGATACACATAGGCAGACTTGGGCTTTAGTGACAATAAAAGAAGCAAGACTAGTTAATTATATTGTACTTCTTTGTTTGTTAAGACATTGTAACACTTTTAATCAATAAAACAATATTTCAATTTCCATGTGTTATGAAACAATGATTCTGTTACAACACTCCCCGACATTTCCACCACGTTTGGTTGTCCTACGTGGTCGGGGTGTGACAGAAAAGTTGGTATCAGAGCCAATGGTTACAGGGAATTAGGTTATTAGTAATGCTTTGACCTAGTCTATAACCTTTCTAGGACCCTAACGCGAGTTTACTTGCGTTTAGTCATAAAACAATACCTTCACCTATCCTTAGGTGATAACCACAATGAGAACACAAATTTCAATCCTGCTTTGAAAACTAATCATCTGTTCTAGGATGATTGATTGTAAGGTTTTGAACCTTCAAAGTTTTCAAAATCTCGTCAAAGTTTGGGTCTAAATAATGTGAACACGTGTAAACTGGAAGAGTGGGTGCCTGTACCCTGGGTCTTCTGTCTAAGGCTAGAGTGTTCGTACAAATCTGCAGTATCGGACCAGTCACTCTTACCTGGGAACTCTTGGGGTGAGTGTCCACTTATAGGCGAGCATGTCTTCGCGATACATTATATTGACCCGCTTACTTTGATTAGTCACTGTCTCATTTGTTTGCCTTTTGTAACAAACAAATGGTCTCAATCTTCATGCGTTATCATTTTCTTTCGACTATCTTTCCCTTGTTTCCTCCCATGTCTTCCATTTTCTTCATGGTGCCTCTTCATCGCACCAACAATGTCCGAACCAGGTGCTGCAATTACCCAGCGAATAGGCGTCGTACTCCAGAGGACCGTTGATTTAGCTATCACCATGACTCGTCTCAGGGATGAAGCCGTATAAGGGAACTGATCCTTGGTGCAATCAATGCCACTGTCATCATCCGAACCAAATACCCTGTTTCAAATGTACCCACGGTGGACGATGGAGACATTTGGTTAACATGTGCCGCTTTACAATCCAAAGCAAAGCTGTTACAAATCCTGCTACTGCTCAACCTTCAAACTCTGCTTCATATGTCGCTTTGCATATCTGGCGCCTCAACCTCATGAACTTTCTACCTTGTGTATCGACGTAAGTACGCCTAGTGCAAGGTGTCAGAAAAACCTCTCGTTACACAAATTCCAAAATCCATGTAGGATCTTTCTATCCTGATAATTAGATCCTTGCAGATGGGTATCATTCATCGGAGTCCTTAATTGAATTCTTTGTATGATTCAATACGTACATCACGATTCAATAAGGACAAAGCCGAATTCCTATTAAGATTTTCCTATCTTCATAGATAGATTCTTGGAAATGATTAAAGTGCCAAATGAAATCCCAGAATTGAATTCCTGGTGTGCTTTAAGTATCTGCGTCCAAAGATAACAAATTAATAATCAAGTTAATCAACTATGTGATTATGTGCTTATATGTTCCCTTTTGTGTTGTTGTGTGATCCAAATTATTTTATCCAAATCCTCGTAGAATCTTACATATCCTTGTACAAGAGATTCAGAGTAGGATACCCAAAGGTACTACTTAAAATCCTTAATGGACTTCTACGCTGTAGTTAAAGTCCCTTAGATTATAAAAGTACTACTTCATAATTAGACCCCTTGAGTGGTCTAGGTAAACAGATTGATCCAAAAATCTGGTTAGGGATATCATGTGATGATATAGTTGAAAGGACTCCTTGGTGGCCTAACTAAGAAGATCCTCTGTCGATCTAATTAAAAGGACCCTATGGTAGTCTAGTCACCCTCATCACAGGTTTGTTTTTCTACCCATAAACATTACAAAACAAACTATGCGGACTGTGCAAGGAATTACGTAATTATGGATGCATACATAATTATGGAATTTAGTGCACAGAAACCACATCAAGTTTTGTCGTGTATCTAGAGTTAACCATATTCATTTTTGTTTCTGAAGAAATTGTGAAAAATGACTCGTTCCGTTCATTTTTGTTTCTGAAGAAATTGTGGAAAATGACTCGTTTCGTTCATTTTCGTTTCTGAAGAAATTGTGAAAAAATGACTCGTTCCGTTCATTTTTGTTTCTGAAGAAATTGTGGTAAATGACTCGTTCCGTTCATTTTCATTTATGAAGAAATGGTGAAAAATGACTCGTTCCGTTCATTTTTGTTTCTGAAGAAATTGTGAAAAATGACTCGTTCCTTTCATTTTTGTTTCTGAAGAAATTGTGGAAAATGACTCGTTCCGTTCATTTTCGTTTCTGAAGAAATTGGGAAAAATGACTCGTTCCGTTCATTTTTGTTTCTGAAGAAATTGTGGTAAATGACTCGTTCTGTTCATTTTCGTTTCTGAAGAAATGGTGAAAAATGACTCGTTCCGTTCATTTTTGTTTCTGAAGAAATTGTGGAAAATGACTTGTTCCGTTCATTTTTGTTTCTGAAGAAATTGTGGAAAATGACTCGTTCCGTTCATTTTCGTTTCTGAAGAAATTGTGAAAAATGACTCGTTCCGTTTATTTTTGTTTCTGAAGAAATTGTGGTAAATGACTCGTTCCGTTCATTTTCGTTTCTGAAGAAATTGTGAAAAATGACTCGTTCCGTTCATTTTTGTTTCTGGAGAAATTGTGGAAAATGACTGGTTCCGTTCATTTTCGTTCCTGAAGAAATTGTGAAAAATGACTCGTTCCGTTCATTTTTGTTTCTGAAGAAATTGTGGAAAATGACTCATTCCGTTCATTTTCGTTTCTGAAGAGGTTGTGGAAAATGACTCATTCCGTTCATTTTCGTTTCCGAAGAATGCCTGTTGAAAATAACTCCGTTCATTTTTCATTTCTGAAAAATGTCCGTTAAAGAGAAATAGAAATAACAGGATTATGCCTTGCTTATCTTTGATGGTTACTTGACACAAAGCCACAGACAGACTCGTACGAATTAATTTCGGGACGGAATTTCCTAAAGTAGGGGAGACAGTGACACCTGTGTCACTGTGACCATCAAACAAATACCAAACCAATGAAATATTGTATTTCATTCTTTGGATTTGTATAAATATGTGTATCTTTTGCACATATCAACTCTTGTTCGATTTCAGGCTCTAAATCGCTTTCTGGAAGGTTATACACGCACTGATGCGTAAATATAACCAGTTTAATGCAACAAAAACTCTGGAATAGTGACATAGGCTTAACATACCTTAAATAACCTTTACATAACTTAGAAATAAGTTTTGGAAGGTTCGGTATGCCGAAATCAAGTTAATTCGCTTACAGGGACTAAATTTGACAAACTACGAAAGTATGCAAATTTGAACTGTAACAGACATTCCGGAACATGGCCATAAGTTAAACACACCCTAAATATCCTTTACATAGCTTAGAAATAAGCTTTGAGGGGTTCGGTGTGCTAAAATAAACTTTTGGGACATTCAGGGACTAAAAGCGTCAAAAAGTGCACAAGTTTGCACTTTCGCGCATAACTTACGTTCTGAATACATCCGGACATCCAAAAATTTATATAAGCACTAAAATATTTAATTTTAGTGTTTGGCATAAGAAAAATCCATTCGTCGCGTCATTTGGATCGTTTTTCGCGCTTATGCGCATTCCGTCGTAATTAAGCGAACATCGCGATCGTACGGCCAAACGAACCGACATCTGAGATATTTTCGAGCACATTTTAAGTTCCCTATACTTTAACTTCATTTTAGAGCTTCCAAATGGGGTTAACGGGCCTTAAACGTGTCAGAAATGGCCTTATTACACAACAGGGACCAAAACTGCCAAAAATCAAAGTTTCTGGTCTGCAAGGTCCTTGCGCACCTCAACACTATTAGTGTTACGGTGCGCAAGCAGTCCCCAGACCAGATTCAATTTTTAAACAGCTGTTAACAGCCCTTCAACTCCACAAAGGCCAATGCCACTTGTCAAACTCTTATGGTGGGGGCAAAATGAGTTACCATAACATTCCGACAAGTGTACGGGTGAGATCAAGGCACGATATTCAAGAAACGATCCTAACGGTTTGAAGAATTCTATAAATACCCACCCCCACCCTTCACTTTTCCTCACAAGAATCTGATTTGAGAAGCTCTAAGTTGAAACCATTGTTTCATACCTGAGCTACTTGGATCGATATTAGCTTTCGGGGGACCATTTGTAAGTGTTCCTTCGTTCTTTTATTGCTTTTTGAGTCCGAAATTCAAACTTTGTTTGACTTTCTGCATTGACCAGTTTATGGTCAATGCGAAGTTCGTTTGAACTTCGCAACGTGATTGTAATCACGATGGTTATAGTCCCTTGTGACTATGCCTACTGATTACCACGTTGTCTAGGGTCGTAGGGGTAAGCGATCTAATAAATCGCTTATACCTTCGAACCCGACCCAGTTTGGTCGATCATTAGGATCCGACCAAATACTTTAGGTGACGATAGCATATAGGGAATAACCTTCCGAGGTTATACCCTATGGTCACATCGTTTAAGTAGTTGTATGATAGGTAGTTTATATGCCTTAGGTAAATTACCAGAATACCCTTTTCATGTATAATTGGTAATTAAGCATATGTAACCTAAACTTTTGTCACATAACTGATTATGTAACATGTTTAGGCATATAACACTTGTCATAGGGCTAGTTAGACGTCTCGAGTGCTCTTTTGCGCGCACGACGCGTTAAAGTGGCATAAGCTACCTTAATGGGTCGCGATGGGTCGAAAGCAATTAGGTTAGGTTTCACATAGGATGTAGGCTTTGTTAAACCATATTACATGAGTCTCCATACTCATTTGGTTTACGAACCCTCATTCTATTCGATCCTCCGATTTAGGTCCGGTTTATTAACATAGTTACCTATATTAGGTGCCGTTTGATTTCGTGATCTCTAGCATTGCTTGGTGGTTATCTTAGGACTTCTGAGCAATCTCAAGTGAGTACATAGACCCCTCTTTTACTGTTTTCCAAACATTTTGGGGTGAAACACATGTGCCTACTTGTTACTTTCATGCTTTCCATGTTTTCATATCATATGCTTACTATATTCATTAGTACACTATTAGTACATTGTTTTACATTACATTTCATGCTATGTATGTCCATTGTGTGCATACTTAGTACATCGTTTTACATTACATTTCATGCTATGTATGTCCATTGTGTGCATACTTAGTACATTGTTTTACATTACATCTCATGCTATGTATGTCCATTATGTGCATACTTAGTACATTGTGTTACATTACATTATGTGAACCTTTTGTATCTATTGAATCATGTGAACCATTTGGCAATAGACATTTGACTATACCTAAACATTTCTACAATTGTTAAGCATTACATCTTGATGGTTTGGTTTGAGTAAGTGATTTAAGTAACGAGGCGTGTGTAATATGATACAAGCATGGTGGATACGCCGCTGGTACTTCCTATATAAAAGTGTTTGTATGGTATTACATATCGTGGCGTTATTTGAATCATTTCAATTTGAGACATATAACATTTTATACAAATAACATACTTTTCACAAGACATTGTTTTACAAACAACTTATCTTATACAAACTCATTCTACATGGTTATTCATTTAACCATACATTATTCTCTTATTTATACATATCATCTGAACTTATTGTTTTTCAAATGATTTACAAAACAAACAAATTTACAAGGTTCATGACTAAACATTTTTCTTAAACAATAAGTCATGAAACCTATTTTCACAAAACCTATGTATCTCACAGGCATTTTTATGCTGACGTACCTATTTTCACATGTGTTTTTCAGGAGCTGTTGCATAAGACGATCGAGATACACATAGGCAGACTTGGGCTTTAGTGACAGTAAAAGAAGCAAGACTAGTTAATTATATTGTACTTCTTTGTTTGTTAAGACATTGTAACACTTTTAATCAATAAAACAATATTTCAATTTCCATGTGTTATGAAACAATGATTCTGTTACAACACTCCCCGACGTTTCCGCCACGTTTGGTTGTCCTACGTGGTCGGGGTGTGAGAGAAAAGTTGGTATCAGAGCCAATGGTTATAGGGAATTAGGTTATTAGTAATGCTTTGACCTAGTCTATAACCTTTCTAGGACCCTAACACGAGTTTACTTGCGTTTAGTCATAAAACGATACCTTCACCTATCCTTAGGTGATAACCACAATGAGAACACAAATTTCAATCCTGCTTTGAAAACTAATCATATGTTCTAGGATGATTGATTGTAAGGTTTTGAACCTTCAAAATTTTTAAAATCTCGTCAAAGCTTGGGTCTAAATAATGTGAACACGTGCAAACTGGAGGAGTGGGTGCCTGTACCCTGGGTCTTCTGTCTAAGGCTAGAGTGTTCGTACAAATCCGCAGTATCGGACCAGTCACTCTTACCTGGGAACTCTTGGGGTGAGTGTCCACTTATAGGCGAGCATGTCTTCGCGATACATTATATTGACCCGCTTACTTTGATTAGTCACTGTCTCATTTGTTTGCCCCTGGTAACAAACAAATGGTCTCAATCTTCATGCGTTATCATTTTCTTTCGACTATATTTCCCTTGTTTCCTCCCATGTCTTCCATTTTCTTCATGGTGCCTCTTCATCGCAACAACAATGTCCGAACCAGGTGCTGCAATTACCCAGCGAATAGGCGTCGTGCTCCAGAGGACCGTTGATTTAGCTATCACCATGACTCGTCTCAGGGATGAAGCCGTATAAGGGAACTGCTCCTTGGTGCAATCAATGCCACTGTCATCATCCGAACCAAATACCCTGTTTCAAATGTACCCACGGTGGACGATGGAGACATTTGGTTAACATGTGCCGCTTTGCAATCCAAAGCAAAGCTGTTACAAATCCTGCTGCTGCTCAACCTTCAAACTCTGCTTCATATTTCGCTTGGCATATCTGGCGCCTCAACCTCATGAACTTTCTACCTTGTGTATCGACGTAAGCACGCCTAGTGCAAGGTGTCGGAACACCTCTCGTTACACAAATTCCAAAATCCATGTAGGATCTTTCTATCCTCATAATTAGATCCTTGCGGATGGGTATCATTCATCGGAGTCCTTAATTGAATGCTTTGTATGATTCAATACGTACATCACGATTCAATAAGGACAAAGCCGAATTCCTATTAAGATTTTCCTATCTTCATAGATAGATTCTTGGAAATGATTAAAGTGCCAAATGAAATCCACGAATTGGATTCCTGGTGTGCTTTAAGTATCCGCGTCCAAAGGTATCAAATTAATAATCAAGTTAATCAACTATGTGATTATGTGCTTATGTGTTCCCTTTTGTGTTGTTGTGTGATCCAAATTATTTTATCCAAATCCTCGTAGAATCTTACATATCCTTGAACAAGAGATTCAAAGTAGGATACCCAAAGGTACTACTTAAAATCCTTAATGGACTTCTACGCTGTAGTTAAAGTCCCTTGGATTATAAAAGTACTACTTCATAATTAGACCCCTTGAGTGGTCTAGTTAAACAGATTGATCCAAAAATCTGGTTAGGAATATCATGTGATGATATAGTTGAAAGGACTCCTTGGTGGCCTAACTAAGAAGATCCTCTGTCGATCTAATTAAAGGGACCCTATGGTAGTTTAGTCACCCTCATCACAGGTTTGTTTTTCTTCCCATAAACATTACAAAACAAACTATGCGGACTGTGCAAGGAATTAAGTAATTATGGATGCATACATAATTATGGAATTTAGTGCACAGAAACCACAGCAAGTTTTGTCGTGTATCTAGAGTTAACCATATTCATTTTTGTTTCTGAAGAAATTGTGAAAAATGACTCGTTCAGTTCATTTTTTTTTCTGAAGAAATTGTGGAAAATGACTCGTTCCGTTCATTTTCGTTTCTGAAGAAATTGTGAAAAAATGACTCGTTTCGTTCATTTTTGTTTCTGAAGAAATTGTGGTAAATGACTCGTTCCGTTCATTTTCATTTATGAAGAAATGGTGAAAAATGACTCGTTCCGTTCATTTTTGTTTCTGAAGAAATTGTGGAAAATGACTCATTCCGTTCATTTTCGTTTCTGAAGAAATTGTGAAAAATGACTCGTTCCGTTCATTTTTATTTCTGAAGAAATTGTGGTAAATGACTCGTTCCGTTCATTTTCGTTTCTGAAGAAATGGTGAAAAATGACTCGTTCCGTTCATTTTTGTTTCTGAAGAAATTGTGAAAAATGACTCGTTCCGTTCATTTTTGTTTCTGAAGAAATTGTGGAAAATGACTCGTTCCGTTCATTTTCGTTTCTGAAGAAATTGTGAAACATGACTCATTCCGTTCATTTTTGTTTCTGAAGAAATTGTGGTAAATGACTCGTTCCGTTCATTTTCGTTTCTGAAGAAATTGTGAAAAATGACTCGTTCCGTTCATTTTTGTTTCTGAAGAAATTGTAAAAAATGACTCGTTCCGTTCATTTTTGTTTCTGAAGAAATTGTGGAAAATGACTCGTTCCGTTCATTTTCGTTCCTGAAGAAATTGTGAAAAATGACTCGTTCCGTTCATTTTTGTTTCTGAAGAAATTGTGGAAAATGACTCATTCCGTTCATTTTCGTTTCTAAAGAGGTTGTGAAAAATGACTCATTCCGTTCATTTTCGTTTCCAAAGAATGCCTGTTGAAAATAACTCCGTTCATTTTTCATTTCTGAAAAATGTCCGTTAAAGAGAAATAACAGGATTATGCCTTGCTTATCTTTGATGGTTACTTAACACAAAGCCACAGACAGACTCCTACGAATTAATTTCGGGACGAAATTTCCTAAAGTAGGGGGGACTGTGACACCTGTGTCACTGTGACCATCAAACAAATACCAAACCAATGAAATATTGTATTTCATTCTTTGGATTTGTATAAATATGTGTATCTTTTGCACATATCAACTCTTGTTCGATTTCAGGCTCTAAATCACTTTCTGGAAGGTTATACGCGCACTGATGCGTAAATATAACCAGTTTAATGCAACAAACACTCTGGAATAGTGACATAGGCTTAACATACCTTAAATAACCTTTACATAACTTCGAAATAAGTTTTGGAAGGTTCGGTATGCCGAAATCAAGTTAATTCGCTTACAGGGACTAAATTTGACAAACTACGAAAGTATGCCAATTTGAACTGTAACAGACATTCCGGAACATGTACATAAGTTAAACATACCCTAAATATCCTTCACATAGCTTAGAAATAGGCTATGAGGGGTTCGGTGTGCTAAAATAAACTTTTGGGACATTCAGGGACTAAAAGCGTCAAAAAGTGCACAAGTTTGCACTTTCGCGCATAACTTACGTTCTGAATACATCCGGACATCCAAAAATTTATGTAAGCACTAAAATATTTAATTTTAGTGTTTGGCATAAGAAAAATCCATTCGTCGCGTCATTTGGATCGTTTTTCGCGCTTATGCGCATTCCGTCGTAATTAAGCGAACATCGCGATCGTACGGCCAAACGAACCGACATCTGAGATATTTTCGAGCACATTTTAAGTTCCCTATACTTTAACTTCATTTTAGAGCTTCGAAATGGGGTTAACGGGCCTTAAACGTGTCAGAAATGGCCTTATTACACAACAGGGACCAAAACTGCCAAAAATCAAAGTTTCTGGTCTGCAAGGTTCTTGCGCACCTCAAGACTATTAGTGTTACGGTGTGCAAGCAGTCCCCAGACTAGATTCAATGTTTAAACAGCTGTTAACAGCCCTTCAACTCCCCAAAGGCCAATGCCACTTGTCAAACTCTTATGGTGGGGGCAAAATGAGTTACCATAACATTCCGACAAGTGTACGGGTGAGATCAAGGCACGATATTCAAGAAACGATCCTAACGGTCCGAAGAATTCAATAAATACCCACCCCCACCCTTCACTTTTCCTCACAAGAATCTGATTTAGGAAGCTCTAAGTTGAAACCATTGTTTCATACCTGAGCTACTTGGATCGAGATTAGCTTTCGGGGACCCTTTGTAAGTGTTCCTTCGTTCTTTTATTGCTTTTCGAGTCTGAAAGTCAAACTTTGTTTGACTTTCTGCATTGACCAGTTTATGGTCAATGCGAAGTTCGTTTGAACTTCGCAACGTGATTGTAATCACGATGGTTATAGTCCCTTGTGACTATGCCTACTGACTACCACGTTGTCTAGGGTCGTAGGGGTAAGCGATCTAATAAATCGCTTATACCTTCGAACCCGACCCAGTTTGGTCGATCATTAGGACCCGACCAAATACTTTAGGTGACCATAGCATATAGGGAATAACCTTCCGAGGTTATACCCTATGGTCACATCGTTTAAGTAGTTGTATGATAGGTAGTTTATATGCCTTAGGTAAATTACCAGAATACCCTTTTCATGTATAATTGGTAATTAAGCATATGTAACCTAAACTTTTGTCACATAACTGATTATGTAACATGTTTAGGCATATAACACTTGTCATAGGGCTAGTTAGACGTCTCGAGTTCGCTTTTGCGCGCACGACGCGTTAAAGTGGCATAAGCTACCTTAATGGGTCGCGATGGGTCGAAAGCAATTAGGTTAGGTTTCACATAGGATGTAGGCTTTGTTAAACCATATTACACGAGTCTCCATACTCGTTTGGTTTTCGAACCCTCATTCTATCCGATCCTCCGATTTAGGTCCGGTTTATTAACATAGTTACCTATATTAGGTGCCGTTTGATTTCGTGATCTCTAGCATTGCTTGGTGGTTATCTTATGACTTCTGAGCAATCTCAAGTGAGTACATAGACCCCTCTTTTACTGTTTTCCAAACATTTTGGGGTGAAACACATGTGCCTACTTGTTACTTTCATGCTTTCCATGTTTTCATATCATATGCTTACTATGTTCATTAGTACACTATTAGTACATTGTTTTACATTACATTTCATGCTATGTGTATCCATTGTGTGCATACTTAGTACATCGTTTTACATTACATTTCATGCTATGTATGTCCATTGTGTGCATACTTAGTACATTGTTTTACATTACATCTCATGCTATGTATGTCCATTGTGTGCATACTTAGTACATTGTGTTACATTACATTATGTGAACCTTTTGTATCTATTGAATCATGTGAACCATTTGACAATAGACATTTGACTATACCTAAACATTTCTACAATTGTTAAACATTACATCTTGATGGTTTGGTTTGAGTAAGTGATTTAAGTAACGAGGCGTGTGTAATATGATACAAGCATGGTGGATACGCCGCTGGTACTTCCTATATATAAGTGTTTGTATGGTATTACATATCGTGGCGTTATTTGAATCATTTCAATTTGAGACATATAAAATTTTATACAAATAACATACTTTTCACAAGACATTGTTTTACAAACAACTTATCTTATACAAACTCATTCTACATGGTTATTCATTTAACCATACATTATTCTCTTATTTATACATATCATCTGAACTTATTGTTTTTCAAATGATTTACAAAACAAACAAATTTACAAGGTTCATGACTAAACATTTTTCTTAAACAATAAGTCATGAAACCTATTTTCACAAAACCTATGTATCTCACAGGCATTTTTATGCTGACGTACCTATTTTCACATGTGTTTTTCAGGAGCTGTTGCATAAGTCGATCGAGATACACATAGGCAGACTTGGGCTTTAGTGACAATAAAAGAAGCAAGACTAGTTAATTATATTGTACTTCTTTGTTTGTTAAGACATTGTAACACTTTTAATCAATAAAACAATATTTCAATTTCCATGTGTTATGAAACAATGATTCTGTTACAACACTCCCTGACGTTTCCGCCACGTTTGGTTGTCCTACTTGGTCGGGGTGTGACAACGATGTTTTCTAAAAGATATAAACCATACGAGTTTTGTAACGAGAACAATTTACGATTTGGTTTATTTAAACAAATGTTTTGGGTTAAGAATCATGGCTACGAGATTTTATAAACTATAACCAACTTGATTTGAGTTGGTTAATCATATTGCAATACTTTATACTTTTCAAAACAAGGTTTTTAACTATTGACTCTTGTAGTCAATCGAGGTGCTGCAGTATGCAAACGAGCCATGAATCTGATACTCTCATAAAACCTATGTGCTCGCCAGCATTTCTTTGCTGACTTTGTTTTTTTACATATGTTTCAGGTGGTGTTGAATGATGTTGATTGCTAGGATGCATGTTCACATAGGATCTGGACGAGACCTTAGTGTCATAATAACAATGATAGACGATGTGTAACTTATTTGTTTTGTTTAAGACAATGTAAATTATCTAATGAATCAAATAAACAAAACTTTTTGAATCCATGGTTGTGAAACAATAATTCTGCCACTCCACTCCCCGACATTTCCGCTACGGTTTCGCTGTTTTAACGCGGTCGGGGTGTGGCATGAAGATCCTCCAGTGGAACTTGTAAATCATGCTCAGCCAGACACTTTCTGAGATTCAAAACATGGAAGGTCAGGTGGACTTTGTTAAGTTCCTCCGGTAGTTCGAGTCCGTAGGCCACTTTGCTGATCCTTTCCAGAATCTTAATGGGTCCAACATATCGAGGCGCTAGCTTTCCTTTCTTGCCGAATCTGACCACACCCTTCCAAGGTGATACCTTTTGGAGTACGTGATCGCCAACGTCAAATTCAAGGGGATTGCGTCGTCTATCGGTGTAACTTTTTTGACGGCTCCGAGCTTTCAGCAGATTGTCTCGAATTTGGAGGATTTTGTCAGTCGTTTCTTGCAACAGCTCAGGACCGGTTATTTGCGAGTCTCCGATCTCGTGCCATACAATAGGTGATCGACATTTTCTTCCTAATTGTCGACCTCACTCGTTTCTCATATTTCCTTTTTAGACAATGCCTCCTCGTCGTGATGCACAATCTTTTACTACTGAAGAAGTCGCAGCCCTTGTCTCTCAGTAAATGGCTGCTGTGCTTCCAGGCGTTGTAACCCAAATCCACGAGCTATACAACAACAATAACAATAACAATGCACAATGTAATTTCAATAATTTCAATTCTGCTAAGCCGCTAAAGTTTTCTGGGTCGCAAGGAGCAACTGCGCTCCTTCAATGGTTCGAAAGTATCGAGAGCACATTCAGACATGTGCAATGTCCGAATGGGCGTAAGGTTGAATTTGCATCAAGTGTGTTTGAGAAGCGTGCTCTTACGTGGTGGAACAGAGTGATGCGCGACAGGGGAGCCGAAGTGGCATTGGCACAAACATGGGAAGAGCTTCGAGCTCTCATGATGAGAGAGTTCTGTCCCCGTCATGAAATTCGAGCCTTGGAACGAGAGTTTGACGATCTAAAAGAAGATGGGGGAGAACACCGTGTGTATACGGATCGATTTGAGGAACTCAGTCTTTTGTGTCCTACTATGGTTACCCCGTTGGAGAAAGCGATAGAGAGGTATATCGATGGGTTACCCAA
This sequence comes from Helianthus tuberosus, assembly GCA_030545235.1. Taxonomy (NCBI): domain Eukaryota; kingdom Viridiplantae; phylum Streptophyta; class Magnoliopsida; order Asterales; family Asteraceae; genus Helianthus; species Helianthus tuberosus. Next base: position 166,767,149 of record CM060423.1, on the reverse strand, counting down.
TTCCATACAGGATATTGTGACTGGCGTTAATCCTACTACTGTTCGTCACACGATTGAGTTATCTGCAACCCTGACTGAGTCGCATGTCAGGAAGGGTAAACTTACCTGCAAGGGTGATAAGAAGAAGTCGACCGAACCTGTCAAGGAAAAGGGCAAGGGTAAGAAAGGTGAATCGTCGATGAAGTCGAGAAAGCGAAAGGGTGCTCAGAACTTTGCAGTTACTGCTCAGAACCCTCAGAACCCACCAGCTCAACCGCCTGCGAAGAAAGCATATGCTGGTACCGCACCTCATTGTGCTCGCTGCAACGGTCATCATGTTGCACAACAAGCTTGTAGGCAATGCTGAACGTGTGGTAGGCTTGGGCATCTGGCCAACATCTGTCGTTTGGGCCAGAATCAGATTGTTCAGAATCAAGCTCCAATTCAGGGGAATGCTGCTAGATTCCCACCAGGTTCATGTTTCAATTGTGGAGAGTTTGGACACTTCCGCAACAAATGTCCGAGGCTGGTGAATGCAAACGCGAATGCTAATGCGAACCCGAATGTGAATGTCAACGCAAATGTGAATCCCGCTCGTGGGAGAGCATACAATCTGAATGCTAACGAAGCGAGGGCTGACAACGAGGTGGTTAATGGTACGTTTCTTGTTAACAATCGACCTGCATCTATTCTTTTTGATTCTGGTGCCGATAGAAGTTTTCTTTCATTATCTTTTGAACCTTTGCTTGCGATACCTAGAACTAAACTGAGGAAACCCTTATCTGTCGAAGTTGCTACTGGTAAACCTCTTGTCCTCGATTCTATTATTCGCGATTGTCAGTTAAACGTTGATAACCATCTTTTTCCCATTGACCTCACGCCGATGCAAATTGGGAGTTTCGATATTATCGTAGGGATGGATTGGTTAACCAAACATCGTGCTGAGGTGGTTTGTTTCGATAAGATTGTTCGTATTCCTCTTCCGTCTGGCGATGTTCTGGAAGTTCGTGGCGAGAAGCCGTCTGGTAGATTGAAGCCTACGTCGTGTACGAAGGCCCAAAGTTATTTACAAAAAGGATATGTTGCTTTTCTAGCACATGTCACCGAGGAGAAAAGCAAGAGCAAGAGTATTCAGGATATTTCGATTGTTCAGGATTATCCAGAGGTGTTTCCCGATGAACTTCCTGGTTTGCCTCCAGTTCGTCAAGTCGAGCTTCAAGAGTTTTCTGATAAAGGATTCATCCTTCTGAGCTTTTCGCCTTGGGAAGCTCCTGTCCTCTTTGTCAAAAAGAAAGATGGATCTTTTCGAATGTGCATCGATTATCGTGAGCTTAAGCTTACCATCAAGAATCGATATCCCCTACCTAGAATTGATGATCTCTTCGACCAGCTGCAAGGTGCTTCATGCTTTTCCAAGATCGATCTGCAATCTGGGTATCATCAACTTCGTGTACTCGAAGAAGATATTCCCAAAACTGCATTTCGTACGAGATATGGGCACTACGAGTTCATTGTCATGCCTTTTGGTTTGACAAATGCCCTAGCCAAATCTTCATGGACTTAATGAATAGGGTTTGTAAACCTTATTTAGATAAGTTCATCATTGTGTTCATCGACGATATTCTCATTTATTCGAAGTCTCGAGCCGATCACGAGCAACACCTTCGTTTGACATTGGAACTCCTAAAGAAGGAACAACTTTTTGCTAAATTCTCCAAGTGTGAATTTTTACTTAAAGAAGTTCAGTTCTTGGGTCTTATAGTCAATGAGCAGGGTATCCATGTGGATCCTTGCAAAATAGTTGCTATTAAGGATTGGAATACACCGACGACACCTACAGAGATTCGATCATTTCTTGGTCTTGCTGGTTATTATCGTCGATTCATTTCTAATTTCTCAAAGATCACGGTTCCACTCACTGCTTTGACTCAGAAAAATAAGCCTTTTGAGTGGGGACCTAAGCAAGAAGAAGCGTTCCAAACGCTGAAACGAAAGCTCTGTGTTGCTCCTGTTTTATCTCTACCTGAGGGAAATGATGAATTTGTTGTCTATTGTGACGCGTCGAATCTAGGACTTGGTTGCGTTCTTATGCAACGAGGTAAAGTCATAGCTAATGCGTCTAGACAGCTGAAAATTCACGAGAAGAACTATACAACTCATGATCTTGAATTAGGAGCTGTGGTTTTCGCACTTAAAATCTGGAGACACTACCTCTATGGAACGAAGTGTGTGGTTTTCACAGACCACAAAAGTATCCAGTATATTCTCAATCAGAAGAAGCTGAACATGAGGCAACGACATTGGGTTGAGCTCCTAAACGATTATGAATGTGAGATTCGCTACCATCCTGGTAAGGCGAATGTCGTAGCCGATGCGCTTAGTCGAAAGGAATGAGTCAAGCTTCATTCTGTTCGAACTCTATCTGATATTCAATCTCATGTCCTTCAAGCTCAACGATCTTGTGTGATCAAAGACTTATTGAAAAATGAGCTACCGCTTCAACTCGAACTTAAACTCGAAACGAAGGACGGTGGGTTGCTATATTTCAAGGATCATTTATGGATTCTGAAACAAGACGATCTTCACACCTTGGTAGTGGACGAATCTCACAAGTCTCGATATTCTATCCATCCTGGTGCTGATAACATGTACAAGGATCTTCGTACTCAGTTCTGGTGGCCTGGTATGAAGAAGGATGTTGCCTTGTATGTACCGAAATGCCTAACTTGTCTCAAAGTTAAGGCTGAACATCAACGAACTTCTGGTTTGCTTGTACAACCAGAGATACCGGTTTGGAAGTGGGAGAACATTGCAATGGATCTCATCACTAAGTTACCGCGTACATCTAAAGGTCACGATGCTATTTGGGTTGTTATCGATCGATTAACGAAATCAGCTCATTTTATACCGATTCGCGAAGATCTATCTGCTGATAAACTTGCAAAGATTTATATCACGGCATGGTGTTCCTTTCGATATCATTTCCGATCGTGATGCTCGGTTTTCATCTCATTTTTGGAAGACCATGCAATCTGCGTTGGGAACCCAACTGAATCTAAGCACTGCTTATCATCCCCAAACAGATGGACAATCTGAGAGAACGATTCAAACTTTGGAGGATATGCTTAGGGCATGCGTGATAGACTTAGGTGGTAATTGAGATTCTCATCTTCCACTGATCGAGTTCTCTTACAACAACGGTTATCGTGCTAGTATTAATATGGCACCATTCGAAGCTCTCTACGGTCGAAAATGTCGTTCACCTGTCTGTTGGAATGAGATCGGTGAAGCTCAGCTTACTGGACCTGAGCTCATTCTGGAAACAACAGACAAGATCAAGAAAATCCGCGATAATCTTGTGACAGCTCGAAGCCGTCAAAAGAGTTATGTGGATAGGCGACGCAAGCCCTTAGAATTTCAAATCGGAGACCGTGTCCTACTCAAGGTGTCACCTTGGAAGGGAGTGGTGAGATTTGGAAAGAAAGGAAAACTTGCACCACGATATGTTGGACCATTTAAGATTGTTGAAAGAATTGGAAAGGTTGCCTATGGACTAGAGCTACCTCCAGAGCTTGGAAATATTCATCCGACTTTTCACCTGTCCAATTTGCGAAAGTGTTTAGCTGATGCTGATCTTCACATTCCTCTCGACGAGATTCAAATCGATGAAACAATGCACTTTGTCAAGAAACCTGTGGATATAGTGGACCGTACATTCAAACAGTTGAAGAACATACGGATGTGATTGGTCAAAATTCGCTGGGAATCCAAACATGGCCCCGATTTTACTTGGGAATGTGAGGACCAGATGAAGACGAAATATCCGCATTTGTTTTCACAAGCTTCCTCTAGTTAAAATTTCGGGACGAAATTTCCTAAAGTAGGGGAGACTCTGACAACTGTGTTCTGTAGTCATCGTATAATGTAAAACAATGTGCTTTGGTGTTATTATATGTGCTTTGGTGTTATTATATGTGTTATTGTATTTGATGATTTTACAATTTGACACGATTCCGATTTCAAGCTTTAAATCGCTTTCTGAAAGATTATACGCAAACTGATGCGTAAACGCAATCAGTTTAATGCGACGTACACTCCGGAACTGTGATGTAAGCCAAACATACCCTAAATTTCCTTTACATAACTTAGAAATAAGTTTCGAAGGATTCGGTATTGCAAAAACATGTTTATTCGAACTTTAGAACTATTTACAACAAAACTGCGAAACGAACGTTGGTGACCGCCCGGATAATATTTAAATCCTGAAAATATTCTGTTATGATTAAAATTTTATTTTTAATCAGTTTCGTGTTGAAAAATAAATTAAAACGCTTAAAACCGTTATTTTTCAAGTTTAAGCGCGTACCGCGTGTTTCTGCGCAACATAGTGCTTATACTGCAAAACACAGACAACGCAGCCAGTCTTGGCAACTGAAATTTATTTCAGTAATATTTTGGCGAGTTTATTTTTATAGAATAATAAAAATAATTTAGAACGCCATAAACCGGGATTTAAACGCAAGATAAAATACCCGGTAGCCAGTTAAATACCTGTTTTATCTATTTTACCAACAAAAAATTACATTTAACCCCCTCCCCCTTTCAAATTTACGGTCACAATATATGGGGACCCCACCAAAATATTTGCTAGATATCACAATATCTTACTTGATCTTTGTTGGACACTTGTCTTTACATGCTATCCTTCATATCTTCTTTCATATCTTTACATATATCTTCCATGATCTTCATATCTTCACACAACACTCAATATCCTCACTCTCTCTCCCTCCTAAAACCGTACACCCCTCTCTCTCTCCATCTTCAAACCTTCAAACTTGTTCTTGAGAATTCAACACCATTTCAAGCTAAATTCAAGTTATTGTGAAGATACAAGGGTGTTTCCAAGGTGCATTCAAGTGATTTCAAGCTTCCTATCATCAAAATCTCATCCCACAACCTACTTGAATCTTGAAGGTATAACATTTATGTTTAAATCATACTTTTGATTCTTGGTTGTTCTTGATGATTTGAAGTTTCTCTTGAATCTTGGAATTTTCACAAACTTGAAATCTAAAATGAAATGGGTCTTGATACAAGTAAAAATGGTGATGTTTATGTGGGTGTGTATGACCGTACATATATATACATGTGTGTATGAGTTTTGAGCTTTATTTTTGATAAGTACATGTTTAGGTTGTTGCTTGTTCTTGAGTAATAGTTAAAATGCAAGTGGTTGATGATCTATGCATGATTTGATAAATGTTAAATTACATCAGCAAATAAACATGAATAAGTTGCATATTTGATGCATTTAAACTCATATGAAATGTTGGTGATATGATAGTATGCTTTAGACACTTGTACATGAGGATAAATGTTGATTTAAAGCTCAAGAAATGATAAAAGTGATTGCATGACAAAAATGTTTTAGATCAGGTTGTGAACACTAAAAATAACATTATTTGGTATATTATAATGGCATGAAACTTTGACATAGGTTTAATAGCTTTGCATGTTGTACATATAGCTTAAAAAGTGGTAAATTATGTGAAATTTGCATGATTTATGTGCTTTATGTAAGACCTGCAATATCATGAGTATAACCACTATTTTATTCAGTAAATAACATGGGTTATGTCAAAATATCAAGTCGTTTCGATTTGGGATGGTTCGGGAAACCTTTGATGCAAAACTATGCGGTAAAAGGGTTAAAAATCGGCTTTTCGGAGGATTTTTATAAAACTGTTTTAGATCAGTAACCAAACTGACATTTTTGATATAAAAATAAGTATTTTAACTTATATTAAGTTTACTTAGAGTTTGGTTGGTCATACGTGACTTCCGACGCCCAAAAATGTTACTGAATCGCTAAAATACGTGTTTTTCAGTATACACTAGAATGAGTTGTTCATGGGTAAATTTTATGTGTTACAATGTGCTATGTGTTTTACAATATGTGTATGATGACATGATAATACTTGACAAAATTATGTGTATTACGCTTGAGTACATATATACAAATACACCAAAATAATAAAAAATAATAACTTTTCGAGAAATCTCAAAGTTATGTGAAAATTCTAAGCATCGGAGAAACTTATGTATTTTGTGGGTTTTTTATTATTAAATCATTCTTATTTAATTTAAGATGAATAAACAATTTGAGGGATTGTGTTAACATATAAAAAATTACCCAAAGGTGAGTACATAGATCCCCTCTTTTTACTGTTTTCGATTGTTTTGGGGTGATTCATATGTATCAAAACGATTTTTGATATTATAACGATGATTTCAAAAACGATTAAGATGGTTTATACTAAACTAATAACGATTTCGATAATGTGAACGAACTTGTTGGTTGTAGTTACATAACGAATGACATTCATTAGCATTGATCAAGCCGACCAGTATTAGGTTATGGTACCATAGGATCTGACAAATCCCGTTATCAGACTGCACCCATGGTTATGTGTGGGTTAGGTGGGTAACGACTGAATCTGATGATTTTTAACTTACCCTTTGGTGGTTTGTTAATACGAGTTGAACGAGTTGAACGATGAACGAGTCACAAAGGTTTGAATGTTATTAGCGAGACGACCAAAAAAAATAGTTTTTCACAATTAAAACGAGAACGATTTTGAACGATTGAATGATTATGAATGATTTAAACAAGTGAACGATGATCTATAACGAGAACGAGTTAAACGATGTCACACAATGAGGTTTACTAAACGATATAAACCATACGAGTTTTATTACGAGGACGATTTACGATTTGGTTTACGAAAACAAATGTTTTGGGTTAAGATTCATGGCATCGAGGTTTATAAATTATAACCAATCTGTTTTGACTTGGTTATTCATTTTACAATACAAACATTTTACAAAACAAGGTTTCTAATATCGATTAACAAAGTTGTACGAGATATTTCAACATGTAAACGAGCCATGAATCTTACACTCACACAAAAACTATGTACTCGCTAGCATTTCTTTGCTGACTTTGTTTTTACATATGTTTCAGGTGATGTTGCTTGATGTTGATTGCTAGGATGCATGAGTCACATAGGATCTGGACGAGACCTTAGTGACATAATAATAATGATAGTCGATGAATAACTTGTTTGTTTCATGCTAAGACAATGTTAATGTTTAATATTTAATAAAACGAAACTCTTTTGTATCCACGGGTGTGAAACAATAATTCTGTTACAACACTCCCCGACGTTTCCGCCACGATTTGTTGTTTTACGTGGTCGGGGTGTGACACTTGAGCTGGAGCTGGAGCTTGACGTGGACATGTATGACATTTAGCGGTGAAATGGCCGTACATGTTGCAATGCACACAGGATCTGCAAGCGATTCCCACTGGGTGATGATAGGTACAAGTAGGATAAGCCAGGCGAGGACCAGTGTACGCACGCTTAGCCAGCGGTGCGTTGGTAACCGGTGCCGCTACTTGGCGGTGTTGGGGCTGCGGTTGAGCTGGAACTGATTGGAGCGGGGCAGCAGTGGTGACATCGCAATTTTTGCTACTGTTGTTGTTCTTGTTCATCCTCTTGCGACGAGAGGACTTTGAAGACTGTGGAGCAGCGGCGGTTTCAGTGGTTCAAACAGCGGTAGCTTGATGCAGGTTCTTGGAGGCTTTATCCCAGTAACCAAACTTGACTCGCTTATCGTTGATCTCAGCAGCGAGTAAAAAGGTCTCCTCAATTGTTGTCATCTTCGCAGCTTGAACAAAATCAGCCACGCAATCCGGAAGAGCACGGATATACTTCTTGATGGTAATTTCGGGTGTAGTAACTTGGCTTGGACAGATTATGCTTAGTTGCTTACAGCGGGCAGTCAAACCAGCGTTGTCTCCATCTTTCTGCTTGATATGCCAGAATTCCTCCTCTAGCTTTTAGCGCTCGTGGGGAGGGCAGAACTCTTGCATCATAACGTCCTTCAACTCATCCCACGTCAACCCTTAAGCTGCATCATTTCTGCATTTGTTTCTCTTGGCCGTCCACCAATCTAAAGCTCGGGATTGGAAGACGCCAATTACGTTAAGAGTACGGAGATTATCAGGACAGCCACTCTGGCGCAGGGTGACATCGATTAAATCAAACCATTGAAACATGGCCGTAGGCCCATCTTCGCCGGTAAACTCTTTCGGGCCGTAGGCTTTGAACTCTTTAGGAGCATCAGTCCTGGAATCTTCAGAAGACTTGCAAGCGTTTTCATTCAGCTCGCTAACAATCTAGGGGATAACTTTCGCCATTTGCTTAGCGACGAGGGTGGCGATGCGTTTGTCATCATGATTGCGGCGAGCAGGACGTGAGTGAAATGATCCAAATGACGACATTGTCTGCAATAGACAGCGCCATAGGATTCAAAATGCTATATAATCGAATCTCACCTCACACATACTACTACTAAAGCTCAGGAACACGAACAATGTAACACACAATCACAGAAGCACATAAGCATTTAGGGCACAGAAGCACGTAAGGCACAGAAGCACATAAGGCAGTCAGAATACAGAAACCAGGCTATATTTTGCACGTATTCTCCTATCATTCAAAGTTCGCGCGTTCGAGAATAGCGATTGCGATTAGTGAGTACACAGCGAGTAGCATGGTATAAGCGAGTAACATAGCATGCGATCATCCACAAGTAGCAGCGATTTGTAGCGATTTTAGAGAGATGTGAAGTGCGAGTTGTGTGTGTCGATCAAAGCGAGAAGCGAAAAGTGAATAAGCCACCAAAAATCGAAACACATAAACAGATAAAATCACATAAAACACATAAAATCCACAGAAAAGCGACAAATATCAGAGTCAGCAGTTGCGGGCTCATAATCAAAACATATAAAATCAGCGATTGCGAGCTTGAAATCGAGGATAGATTGTCTAAGGCTTGATAGACGTCGACTACCCAAAGTGATTCGACTATTCACAAGGACTTCTAGTACACACTTTGGCTCTTGGGACTGTGCTCTCGCATTGATTTGGGCGAATGGCACGCATCCTTCCAGTTACAGTGTGACTCTAAGTCGTTGGAGTCCATCGAGACTTTGGTGAGAGTTTTGTAAACCAATAATAAAGATCGGAACAAGTCATCGAGATTCGGGTTTCACCCCTAACTTAACGACTTCGTCCTTGTTTGATGAGAGAGAGAGAAGAAATCTACGTTAAAGTACGGATTTTACTCCTGATTCAACGCAAATTCTCCTGTTTATAGATAAAAATGCGGGTCGAACAAGCAATTTAGTCGAGAGTTTACGGTTTTCACACCTAATCTCGACCTAACCACCCGTTCATTTTCGAAAATTAGAGTGCAGTGATAGTGTAGTGTTCAATGAGTGCAAGTGAAAATAACGAGTAAGCTCGTACAAAACCCCTACAGGGTGTGCACAAGTCGGTCTGTTGGTACTTAGACTATAGACTAGGTCGTTTCTAAGACATCGACCCGGACTAGGTCGAGTCTTGCCTAATTCCCTATAGTTATGGCTCTGATACCAATCTGTCACACCCCAACCGATGGCGGAATCATCGGGGCACGGCACTGAGCGAAACAGATTGTCAAGACATTCCATAACAGCTAAATTACCAAATAGTTAATATTATGTCCCATACCATAACCCATTAAGTAATCAAATTATTACAGACATAGATATTCTCAAAACAAAACATGTTCCAACAACTCAGATTTCAAATAAAATAAATTGTCTTCGTTTCTAGACCCTCAATCCTACTTGATTCCCACATTGCAGCAAGACATCCTAAGCACCTGTCACATACGTTAAAATAGAGGTCAATACACATAGTGTAAAGGTGAGCACACAAGTTTAATAGTATAGTAGAGTTCGAAATCGTTTACGCATAACTAGCATGTAACATGTAACAAAGTGAAAGCTAGTAGGTTATCGACAGAGAAATATGCACAGATGACTGCGAGTTGTAGAATGCGCAACACATATCCCTACTGAGACACGTGAAGTAAAGCCCTTAACAACCCCTGTCCACGTAGGTGCTGAGTCCAAACTATAGTACTATCGTTGCTAAGGTGTCAGGCAACAATCACTGTGTTAACATAACATACAAGCATTCATCGAATAACATGTAACATGCAATAGCGGTCAGCGTATAATTAGTGTTTGCGTTGTGTGATTGATGTGATTTGAATATAGATAACGTATGTAACACCCAAAAGTGCGTAAAGCAAAAAGGGATCGAGTATATTCATAGATTGTGTTTAATAAGTAAACACTCTCTTGGATTGAAGGGAACGCTGAGAGATATTAGCCTGAACAGTTAACGATAGCATAAACGATGAGCGGCGCGTAAAACGGTGCAAAGTGACCAAGTGTCGGATGGTAATCTGATCGGATGGCAATCCAATCGGTTGACCATTCGATCAGATGTGAATCCGTTCGGATGGTCATCCGATTGGATGGCAATTCGATTGGATTGACATCTGTTTGGCAAGGATGTGTTTGTGTATTATGGCTTTGCAGTTTTCGTTGTAGCATTTTGACAACAGAGAAGTATCTCTACCTTTCAGGTCGTTCGATCGAACGGTGGTTCGATCGGATGACGATCCATTCGGTAAGGTATTTCTCAGAGAACAAGTTCACAACAGTATTGTCACTCAATCGGATGGTCTACCGATCGGGTGGCAATCCGTTAGATTTGACTATGCATTGGACATGTTGAAAATTGTTTAAGTGTTGAAGTTCCAAACGTCACATGGTCGGATGGTTGTTCGATTGGATGGCTATCCGATCGGACGATAATCCGTTCGACGTTCAGACCCTTTGAAAGTTCGAAGAAAAGTTTAAGTGTTGAATCCTTAACTGCAATCCGATCGGATTGCAGTTTGATCGGATGGCAATCCGTCCCAACGCATCTAATCGTTTTAAACTTGATTATTTTTGAAAGTTTGCGGTTTGTTCAAGATGGTTTGACAACGTACTAAATAACAGAACCTCGTCAAGACCCAAGTGATCCGATCGGACAGGAACCACCCTAATCCGATCAGTTTCCTGTTCGTGACGGTAGTTCATGTTTAACCCGAAATCAGTTGTCTCTTGGATAGAATTCAGATCTTGAACCAACACATCACTAAGAAAGAAGTAGAAGATCAGAACGAGCTCCGATTCTATCGGTTTTGAGTGCATTGAGTGTAAAAGAGTTGAAAGAAAGTTAGAAAACCATCTTTCAATCCTTTTAACCATGAATATGTTTAGATCTATGCGAAATCGTTTTTTATTCATGTGGAAATCCTTCATATCTGAGTTGTTCTTGGTGGAACGAGGCGAACACTTGAAGTTCATAAGAACTCCATGATGACATCATCCTAGAAAACCTCAAATCCGTTGATTTCACGGTTAAAAGCTAAGATTCAAAGGTGAAAAAGATGAAGGAGTGCGTGTAGATCATAGAAGTACAAGATTTAGGTTGAAAACTTACAAGAATCATGAGAAATCGAGAGAAATGAGTGCTGGAGCGAGCTGGCGAGTGGAGGAGCTGTCACATCACAAAAGATGTGACAGGAGGGTATTTATAGGGTTTCCAAAAGATGAAAGTGCACAGGGTCGGATTGGTCACCGATCGGATGGCAACTCGATCGGATGGCCACTCGATCGGTTGGCCACATGATACAGGTGTTCGGCGTGTTGAGTTTTGTCGTTTCGATTCGCGTGTTGAGCGTTGCGATGCGTTTCGAGCTAGCGATGCGATAAATTAATAATAAACACACAAATACAATATCTAACATACAGTCATCATAAATTACTGGCGTTTAGCATTTGCGATTTGATTGCGGTTGCGATAGAGTTGCGATTGCGTTTCGATTTATCACCATAAACATAAAGTAAACACGCACAAGTAACACATAAGTAGCACACACACGTAAAACAATATCCAGAAGTATAATTCGGGTCGCGAATGCGATGCGATAAGCGATAAAGCGATAAAACATGCGATAAACATTGATTAAACCTAGATTATTAATAGATACTCCACATAATACAACCAAAGCAAAATAAAATAAAAGATTCGATCACAAGTCAAAGAAGTCAAATCAGTAATTAAGCAAGGAGTGACAGATCGCAATTAGCAATCTTTTCTTCCTTTGACTTCAATCTTGACTTTGACTTTCGAAACACGGGGTGTTACAGCTTGCTTATCTTCAGGAAAATTGATAATGTTGTTTTTGAGTTATTAGTTTATCGAAACAAGACCGAGATTATGTTGTCGAGGAAAGCTGAATCTACCGATGATGTTGTTCATGAGATATCTAAGGCTGATTATTTTGAGAAAGTATTCATGGTACGTATGTATTAATCATTACTAGTAAAAGATTTATTTATATTCCAGTAATGTTGACCGGGAGATACATGAGGACTATGACGTTGCTTCTTTAAGTGAAGGGAAATCTTTTAGACAGGTACTTACTTAATTATTAGAATTATTTATTTTTAATTTAACACATAAAAGAAATAAATGGTTTTACAATTATTAGTAATGTTGTTTACTGATGTTATATTTATTCAATAATCTAATACTTAGAAGAAGTTACAAACTAATGCACTACCAAAGGCTGTTAATTCACGTAAAGTAGTTAAGTTTGATGTTGAATGCATGCCGAAGAAACGCATGGCTTCACAATTGAAGATAATACAAGATGTAAGTTTACCATCTTAAAGATTGTTATATTATTATGCTTATTAACGTTACTCTTTGACAACAGGTTAAGAAGAAAGGTAAAATTACTTCTGACACAAAGGAGACGGTCAAGAATACGACTAAGGGTTTCCATGCCACCTTACCTATCGACAGAATTGATGATATTGCATGTTCTTCGTCTGCTCATAAGGTTAAGGTATCTATACTCGCCACTTAATTTGGTCTAACTTATATAAACTATTTTTTTGTTGCGCATATATTCCACATGCTTTTAATTCACATGTATATGTTTACTTTTTCATCAAGGGGAAGAGAGACAGCAATGTTCACAAAAAGCGTAAGCATACAAATAAGAGTACAAAGACCGCAAAACAACGTTCTGCTCATCTTCTCGACCCTGAGTTCTTTCACTTTGTTTGGAAAGGAGAATATAGGATGGTATACCACTTTTTATAACAAACTAATGATTTAAGTTTATTTGTCTGAGTATTATTTTCTTTCACATACGTGTCTTCGAAGCAGAAGATCGTTCTACATGACGTAACTTCAGTTTAACAATGACCTATATTTACTTTTTGATATCTGATATTATAATTTTGAATGTTTTGATGGTCATGTTGCATGTTTTTGTTTTTAAACTTATTAACTTGATGGTTTGTAAAACAATGTTATTAGTAGTTTCTGTTTCATATATATATATATATATATATATATATATATATATATATATATATATGATATCATGCTTCTTTTTGCTAATAGTCATGTTAATAATAGTGCATTTTATTTTCTTACAAGATTCATGATATGTTGGGTCATTAAAATGTTACAAAAAATATAAAACATAATCTAAATATGGATAGTCTAAAATCATATATAAAAACCAACTTGCATTATTTATAATATTTGTAAATAAGACCCAATTTTTAGTTGATTTATAAATTTCTGAATAATTTAATTATCGGTGATTTTCTTTAAAGGATAATACGATTTATTTTTCAGTATATATTTGTTATGAGTATTTTAGGAAACTGATATTCTTCATCAATAGATTTGGGTTAGATGTAATAGATAATCAACTTTTATTTTCTTATAGTTACTAAAACTGTTTCTAAATATATATATTAATCAAATTAAGTTGTTACATATTCTTTAAACCATATAAGCTCAAAAAAAATATAACCTACATATATTTTTCGTTTCTGAATATACATATTTTTTAAAATTCATTAAGATTTGACTTTTATCTTGCTTCTTCAGGAATATTTTTATTTGGTATTGATATTATATTTTTTGGAATGTTCCATCTAAGTCTAACAAATTCTAAGGAAACAATTACAATTGATTTGTATCAATACATATTTGGAAATATGTATGAGCTGTTATTTTATAAATTATTAAAGAATTGTAATAACATTGATTTGTTCTATCTTACTACATTTCACCTATTTATATATTTTCGATTTCTTATTCTTATATGATAACAAAAGACTTTGTTTATATTTCTCAGTTTTCCGAATCAAACTCAAGTTATCTGTTGTTGATCGTCAACCAAATCTGTAAGGTGCGTTTCTTACATTCTGTATGTTTATGAAACCTATTCATGTATACGGATTGTTATTATAACATCTCCATCACATTGTTGTTTTCTTCTTATTTTGATATTTTATAATATAGAATCTGAATTGGTTTGTTTATGTAATCTCTGTGACAACCCGAACTTTCAAGGTTAGTGTCGTTTCGTGATCTTAACTTCTTATCATTCCTCTCCAACGCTTCCTCTTATGTTAAGCTTGTTAAACGTTCTATTCTATGTTAAACGTAAACAAAATTGAGTATGATTGTGTGCTTGTATCATTGGGCCGCATGTGTGGTTGGGCCACGAGTATAATTGGGTTACACACAAAACATGTATTTGGGCCTCGTATGATGGGCCACCTACACATCCCTTTGGCTACACTTTACCTCTTTAAATAACTTTGGCAAACACACACATGCTATCTTAGGCCTTAACTACACAAACCCAATCAAGACTTAGAAGTGGGCCGGTTAGTGTTGAAAGTGGGCCGGTTAGTTTGGGGTTAATATATGCACATGCACACATAAGTATTTGTACGTTGTTCTCATTAGTTTGCATACACATCATCACAAACCCTAAACACTCTCTCATTCATTGGAATCGACGGCAGTAGATCCCCTCATCGAGGCATCACCTTCTTTTGTCGAACTCTTGGTTAGTTTATCACCTTGTTTAATTGTTATATGAATATTGATAAATCAGAATATTGATTGTGATGTAAGTGTTATTATGGTCTCGTGTTTCATGTAACCGATCTTTGACATGACTAGTTTATTTACTAGGCACAACTTGGTGATAGTGATCTTGCATCTTGGTTAGTGGATCATACTTATGTTATTATTGAATTGTTTGTTCTTGTTTGTGAGTGAACTTGACTAACAGATTTGTGAACAATATGTGTTGTCTGATCCAATCGGCATGTTTATGTGAATCGGTGATTCTGTGGTCGTTATAATAGTGACAACGATTAGGGTTTGCAGGTCACCATAACTGTTCTGAGTTATCCATGACGAAACATAGATGTTTCGCCACCCGTAATTCCGACGAAAGCTAGGTGTTTCGCCACCTATAGTTCCGATGAAAAACAGGTGTTTCGCCACCTATAATCCCGACGAAAAACAGGTGTTTCGTCACCTGTGATTGGTTGTCGAGGATGCATGGTCAGAACAGTTATGCAGTGTATGATGTGTATGGTGTTAAATGAAACTAGATTCGGTGTATTATCCTGTTAACGATGTATTAACTTGGATATAATACTAGGGTGATGAACTCGTTTGACCTGATGGCCATTAATGTCCGTGTAGTATGTGTTTTGTATATGGTTGAATCGTTGTGGCTTGTAATGATTGCTAGATATTCATGTAAGGGTATATGAGATTAACTTAGTTGTGTTGTATATTTGTGATGGTTAGTGATATTATTAATTAATGAACTATGGTATCATGTAAATGAACTGGTATGAGAACTAATGTGAACATGTAAATGAACTGGAATGAGGCCCAAACATCTGTCATATGATGCTGTATTTGTATGATATGGAATATTGGATTTCATGATCAATTGTTACAACTTGTACGATGATGTGTGTATGTCACTCGTGTATTATGTGTTACAAATTGCATTTCATGTTAACGAAACTGACAGTCATCGATAACCATACTAGGATTTCGTGACCAACGGTAAACGAGTAACTAGTCATACCGAGCAAACCGAGGTGAGTTCACTTCTCTCAAAACATGCATGCGTCTAGTGGGGACAATCAAACTTACAAAACTTGTAAATGGATTTTCGTAAACCCATATTTTGCAGGGGATATGAGGCGGTTTTCAAATACCCACATCCTTGTAGGTGATGTGAGGCGGATTTCACATACGCATATCCTTGCAGGGGATATGCAACTGTTTTCAGTAAATGTTGATGTTGGATAATACACTCTCTTCTATCACTTAAGTCCCATCATACTACCGGGTTGTTGCTTGTAGGGCAACAGGGTTATTAGTTGATAACACTATTAGGTTTGGCACCCTCACGACGTACCTGGATAGGACGGGCGTGAACTAATAACTTTAAATCATGACCAATGTTTGATAGAGCATTGGGGAAGGGCAAAAAGGGCCGTCTGTGGTATCGAGTTATTATCAACATAACATATCATGAATCAGTAATAGGTAACGAACGGTTTAGCAAATCAGTGAACTCACCAACGTCGCCTGACACACTTTTTCTGCATGCTTGCAGGTCTATAGGTATACTTAATTGGTACTTGCAGTCTGGGATGCTGGAGTGGTCATGGGTCGAAATACATGGAATCGCAAGACAAGTCTAATGGTTCTCTTACATATGGTTTATGGAACATTTAACAATTGATTTATGCTTCCGCTGTATACAATGAATTACATTAAACATTTGTAACACTTTATGTTAATGAATGAAAGTTTTTATTAAAATATTGTTATGAGTTCAATGTGATTGGTGGCTAGATCCTGGTACGTTACACGTCCCGCGGTGTTTCCGCAAGTGGTAATTTGGGGGTGTGACAGTTTGGTATCAGAGCCACAGGTTATAGTGAACTTGGTTTTAAAAACGTTTTTATAAAACCAGACTATAACCGAACAGTTCTGAAAACGTGAATAGACCATGACACTCAGCTCTAGATTGCAAGGTTCATCTCTTTCACCAGTTGCATACATTACTTGACTTGTACACATTTGTTTATGGTGTAGCGTACAGACACACACTCGTCACTGTAGCATGATTACACGAATTGCTTGCTTACATTATGATGCATTGATAGCATGTCATAGTCCTTAGATTCTTGTGATCTTATCGTTTTGATAACCTCTGTTTGCATTCGAGTTTGAGGAATCATATGACATGAGTTAGGAGGAACTGAGATGAGCATGCAAATCGCAATATTATTGTGGGTGCACACATAATAATAATGTGTGGTGCATGTGAGTCCCACTGAGCCTTAACAAGTGAAGAAGGGGTTCTGTTCCGTTATTCGGTCAATGAGAAACATAACAAATCTAAGGAGTCATAGCAGTGATTGACCCCTACTCGAACGTGATCTATTCACTCCTCTCTGAATTCTTACAAATCTCAATGCTATCGAGTATTAGCTGAACACCCATCTGAACGCCTAGCGAACTATGTAGAATGCTAGGTGCTTGTACGAACATCCCTGAGTTGGATATTGCAGTGTCGAATGATTGGTCGATACATTCTCACTCCTTTTCATTGGTTGGAACCCTGTGTATTGATGCCTTAGATTCTCTAAGTGCGATCGTTTCTGCAACACCCTAGCAGCGTACTGTGTATTACTCTACCAACTTGCAAGATCGAGGGGCAAGAGGATGATCGTAGTATCTCACCGACTTTAGTATTAGAACGACCTTGGTTTCTGGCAACGAACACCAGCAAATTGGCTTCAATCGAATCCTTAACCCTAGTAAGCGACTTATGGGAGTCAACACTTACGAATCAATTGGGACGTAATCGATGACAATTAACTATGGGGTGGAATGTGTAACTGCCCGCACCAGGAGTAGTGCCTTAGGAATGACACGAAATGTGAAAGGATGGACCCTAATGGTAACAGGCCGCAGGACTCTATTTCGAGCAACGACATTAGAAGCAACAGTCGCGTTGACATCAAGGTACTCGCAAATCATGACTTTCAGTATAGAAATGATGGTGGCTTCAACAAGGAATGGCCAATGTTAAGTCAAGATGCCAAAAACCCAGGGAACAATGACGGTTTTGGGAATTCTAGTAGCAGTAGCAACAACACTGGAAGTGGTACTCATGGAAGGACATTTAGGACTGGCTTAGGCGACGCCAGGCATAATAGCAACATGGTAGCTTGTATGAGTAGCTAATCGCTTCGTCCTTGTTCTATTTAACCCTGATGCTTCTTGAAACCGAACCTGTTGTGGAATCAACTGATGGCGAGTCAAATGAAATCTCATATGTCCGTTGGGATGTAAACTCGACCTTGTAGGACAAGTGTTCGACATCAACCTTCCTTCTGCCATCCTCGATAGTTTTGATGTAGTAGTTGGTATGAATTGGTTATCCATACATCGCACAGATATACCCTGTGAGAAGAAAACTTTGCGTACCCCTCTCCCTAGTAGAGAATCGTCATCTGTCCTAAGTATCAGAGTTGTGTAAAGGTTAGCATCAATTCTACAATGAAACCCAGAAGTGTCTACGGAGGGATTACCCCGCCATTATTAGCAACTGTTACTGACGATAAGGCTAAGGAAGAAAGGATCGAGGATCCACCAGTTGTACGAAATTCCTCTCGGTGTGCTACCCGAGAAACTCTCAGGTTTACTTCTACAACTGATTGGGTAAAATCTCAGTTTGATCTCACACCAGAAGCAGCCCTGATTACTCGTACTCTTACCGTCTTGCACCAGGAGGGTTGCAAGAATTGCCTAATCAACTACAGAAACAGTTGGGCAGGAGTTTGTCGGACTTAGTTTTTTTTTTTTTGCTTTGGGGAGCCCCAGTTATATCCATGAAGACAAGCCTTTCCGTATGTGTACTGGTTATTGAGAACTTAACAAGGTGACAGTTAAGAACCATTTGCCTCGATCATGTATTGGCAACCTGTCTACCAGTGTGAGGGTCAAGCTTCCATTCGAGGAATGACTAACGAATGAACTATCATCAGATGGGAGTCCAGAGGGGAGGAAGTTCATAGCACGTCATATCGAACGCAATGCAGCCAGTGCGACTTTGAGTTAATCAACACACCAGCAGCTTTATGGACCACATGAATCGACCGTGTTTATTGATGATGTTTGGAATCATTATCTGGAGAAAGGAACAACATGGGCGACATATGTATCTTATTTTAGAGCTCCTGAGGGCGGAGCCACTACGCACGAAGTCTTGTTAAAGGAAACTTATGGATTCGAGAGGTACATTTTTTTGGGCATATAAACAACGAAGTGGGAATACCTGTGGATCTCGCCAAGATCCATTTTGTTAGATACTGATCAACACAAAAGATCCTTTCGAGGATACATCAATCTCTTTAGCACAGTAGGGTGTTGTGCTCGTGGAAGGCAAAACAGGAGGACGCCTTTTCAGTTTTCGAATCCCAACTCTGCAATGCACTGAGCATCGCCTTTACCCGGGGATGCGGGTGAACTAGCGGTATACCATGATGGTTCGAATAGGAGACCCAGTTACACGCCGATGCAACACGAGGAGACGATGACGCACGTAGTGGATTATGAAGAAGAATTGCATGAGTCACAACCTGCGGTGGAAACCGTGGTCTTTGGATTTAAGTTGGAGGCATTACTTGGACGGTACCAAATGCACCACTTAGACCGATCACAAGGGCCTCCCATGTACCCTTGTTTCGAAGGAGCTAAAACACGTGATGGCATCGCTGGATGGGACTCTCGAGCGATTACGACTATGGACCTTAAACACGTATGAGCGTGTAGCTCACCATTGACTCTAGCCTACCCGGTCAGATTCACCCTGTTCAAACTGAAGTGCTAAAGAAAGAGAATTTTCAAGTTGGGTCCATGCGGGGCATGGAGGAGCAACTTTTGGCAAGGCGGACGGTACTCGCTACCTCATGAAACGACTATGGATTCTACTACACGGCAATTGTAGGGAACTTGTGTGAGCAAAGCACACCGGCCTCGATATTCTAGTCGTCTAGGTTTCGATGAGAGATATTAGAATCTGTAAATCTTGCACTGGTAATCGGGCATGAAGGCCCACCTAGCTATACTCGTGAATGATGTTTGACTTGTCGGAAAGTTAAGGGGAAGTATCAACAACCAGAATCACCCATATGGAAATGAGAACAGACTGCCATGGATTCTGTCACTAGCCTACTTACAACTCGGAACGGAAACAATGTCACCTGGGTGATCGTTGATCGTCTCACGCAACCAGCACACTCTCTTGCAATCAAGGAAACTGTCGAGCCTTCACAAGTTGTGAATATTCCTCTGAGAGAGGGGGCTTTTTAGGCACGAGGTGCCAACTCCTGTTATATCTGATTTTGATCTATGCCTGATTTATGACAGGCATTACATAACCCTCTTGGCTCACGTATAGACAGGAGCATTACTTGTCATCGTAGGACAAACGGTTAGAGTAAACGAACCATCCTGACATTTGAAGACATGCTGCGGGCATGTGTGTGATTGACTTAGTAACATTGGAAGGACACCTACCTCTGGTTGAATTTACTGCAACAACTACCATACTAGTATTCAGACGGCTCTGTTTAGGGGCATTGCATGGACGTAATACCAATCTTCTTGTTGGACTATGGTGGGTGACAACCTAATCACAGATCCAGGACTTGTACTCGAAACTCTTGGAGATTGCTTAGATCAGAAATTGTTTGATGGCAACGCGTGACTGTCAGGAAACACGGGGAGTTCACTGTAGGCGAACGTGTCATAATCGAAAGTTTCACCCTGGGAGGGTACGGTACGCTATTGAAAACATGGCAAGCTTAGTTTACGATACGTTAGGACATTCGGATTTCTGGAACGAATCGGTGACATGGCTCACAAACTAGAGTTACCTGACGAATTAGGAAACGTTCATGATGTCATCTATGTCTCGAACCTATCGAAGCGTTTGTTCGATGAAACACTTGTGATACCCTTATTGGAGCCTAAGATTAACGACAAGCTACAGTTTGTTGAGGAATCTATCGAAAACATGGATTAGGAAGTCAAGGTTCGTTGTCATAGTCGAATTCCTATCGAGAGAGTTCGTTAGAACTCAAGATGTGGACCGGAGTTCACGTGGGAACGTAAAGATCTGTTAAGGCTCTTGTATCCTCAATTGTTCAGATGGTTAAACCAACTTTTGCTATCATTGGCGAATTTCGGGACGAATTTTTCTTTCAAGTTGGGGATGATGTGGTACCTAAGGAAAATCTACAGTCATCCTGAGTTAACATCTTGCTGATTTGGATTACTCGTCAAATTTCGGGACGAAATTTCTTTCAAGTTGGGGATGATGTGACAACCCGAACATTCAAAGTTAGTGTCGTTTCGTTTCATGATCTTAACTTCTCATCATTCCTCTCCAACGCTTCCTCTTATGTTAAGCTTGTTAAACATTCTATTCTATGTTAAACGTAAATGAAATTGAGTATGATTGTGTGCTTGTATCATTGGGCCGCATGTGTGGTTGGGCCACGAGTATAATTGGGTTACACACAAAACATGTATTTGGGCCGCGTATGATGGGCCACCTACACATCCCTTTGGTTACACTTTACCTCTTTAAATAACTTCGGCACACACACACATGCTATCTTAGGCCTTAACTACACAAACCCAATCAAGACTTAGAAGTGGGCCGGTTAGTTTGGGGTTAATATATGCACGCACACACATAAGTATCTGTATGTGGTTCTCATTAGTTTGCATACACATCATCACAAACCCTAAACACTCTCTCATTTAGGGCTGTAAACGAACCGAACGAACACGAACAAGGCCTTGTTCGTGTTCGTTCGTTAAGGAAATAAATATGTTCATGAACGGTTCATGAACACTTACCGAACGAGATTTTATGTTCGTGTTCGTTCATTAAGGAAATGAGCGTGTTCACGAACGGTTCACGAACACAAACGAACACAAATAAATTTGGCGAAACCGATGTAGGATAAAGATAGATGGCCCAGAGAGTAGCACTCGAACTTGAATCCCTTCTTGTGGAATTGAGGTCGATTGTATTCGCCGATGTAAATAATGATAAATGAAAGGGAAATGATGCATAAACAAGGTGAAAGTGAGTTTCCTAGTTTAATTGTTAGGGTAATAAAATAAATAAAAGTTTAATAATATAAAAAGTACAAATAGAATAAAAGAAAGTACAAAGATCTTCAATTAAAACACAAGCATACGAACATAAACGAACGCAAATCAATGAATGTTCATGAACATGTTCATGAACACCTTACCGAACGTTCATGAACACAAACGAACGAACGAGACCTCTGTTCATGTTCGTTCATTTAATTAATCGAACGAAATTTCTTGTTCATGTTCGTTCGTTATTAAAGGAACGAACATAAACGAACTTCCCGCCGAACGGTTCACGAACTGTTCGCTGAACGTTCAGTTCGTTTACAGCCCTACTCTCATTCATTGGAATCGACGGCAGTAGATCCCCTCATCGAGGCATCACCTTCTTTGGTCGAACTATTGGTTAGTTTATCACCTTGTTTAATTGTTATACGAATATTGATAAATCAGAATATTGATTGTGATGTAAGTGTTATTATGGTCTCGTGTTTCATGTAACCGATCTTTGACATGATTAGTTTATTTGCTAGGCACAACTTGGTGATAGTGATCTTGCATCTTGGTTAGTAGATCATACTTATGTTATTATTGAATTGTTTGTGAGTGAACTTGACTAACAGATTTGTGAACATTATGTGTTGTCTAATCCAATCGGCATGTTTATGTGAATCGATGATTCTGTGGTGGTTATAATAGTGACAGCGATTAGGGTTTGTAGGTTACCATAACTGTTCTGAGTTATCCACGATGAAACATAGATGTTTCGCCACCCGTAATTCCGATGAAAGCTAGGTGTTTCGCCACCTGTAGTTCCGATGAAAAACAGTTGTTTCGCCACCTATAATCCTGACGAAAAATAGGTGTTTCATCACCTGTGATTGGTTGTCGAGGATGCATGGTCAGAACAGTTATGAAGTGTATGGTGTTAAATGAAACTAGATTCGGTGTATTATCCTGTTAACGATGTATTAACTTGGATATAATACTAGGGTGATGAACTCGTTTGACCTGATGGCCGTTAATGTCCGTGTAGTATGTGTTTTGTACATGGTTGAATCGTTGTGGCTTGTAATGATTGCTAGATGTTCATGTAAGGGTATATGAGATTAACTTAGTTGTGTTGTATATTTGTGATGGTTAGTGATATTATTAATTAATGAACTATGGTATCATGTAAATGAACTGGTATGAGAACTAATGTGAACATGTAAATGAACTGGTATGAGGCGCAAACATCTGTCATATGATGCTGTATTTGTATGATATGGAATATTGGATTTCATGATCAATTGTTACAACTTGTACGATGATGTGTGTATGTCACTCGTGTATTATGTGTTACAAATTGCATTTCGTGTTAACAAAATTGACAGTCATCGATAACCATATTAGGATTTGGTTGACCAACGGTAAACGAGTAACTAGTCATACCGCGCAAACCGAGGTGAGTTCACTTCTCTCAAAACAAGTATGCGTCCAGTGGGGACAATCAAACTGACAAAACTTGTAAACGGATTTTCATAAACCCATATCCTTGCAGGGGATATGAGGCGGTTTTCAAATACCCACATCCTTGTAGGGGATGTGAGGCGGATTTCACATACGCATATCCTTGCAGGGGATATGCAACGGTTTTCAGTAAATGTTGATGTTGGATAATACACTCTCTCTTCTATCACTTAAGTCCCATCATACTACCGGGTTGTTGCTTGTAGGGCAACGAGGTTATTAGTTGATAGCGCTATTAGGTTTGGCCCCCTCACGACGTACCTGGATATGACGGGCGTGAACTAATAAGTTTAAATCATGACCAATGTTTGATAGAGCATTGGGGAATGGGAAAAAGGGCCGTCTGCGGTATCGAGTTATTATCAACATAACATAACATGAATCAGTAATCGGTAATGAACGGTTTAGCAAATCAGTGAACTCACCAGCATCGCCTGACACACTTTTTCTGCATGCTTGCAGGTCTATAGGTATACTTAATTGGTACTTGCAGTCTGGGATGCTTGAGTGGTCATGGGTCGAGATACATGGAATCGCAAGACAAGTCTAATGGTTCTCTTACATATGGTTTATGGAACATTTAACAATTGATTTATGCTTCCGCTGTATACAATGAATTACATTAAACGTTTGTAACACTTTATGTTAATGAATGAAAGTTTTTATAAAAATATTGTTATGAGTTCAATGTGATTGGTGGCTAGATCCTGGTACGTCACACGTCCCGCGGTGTTTCCGCAAGTGGTAATTTGGGGGTGTGACAATTTGGTATCAGAGCCACTTGTTATAGTGAACTTGGTTTTAAAAACGTTTTTATAAAACCAGACTATAACCGAACAGTTCTGAAAACATGAATAGACCATGACACTCAGCTCCAGATTGCAAGGTTCGTTTCTTTCACATGTTGCATACATTACTTGACATGTACACATTTGTTTATGGTGTAGTGTACAGACACTCACTCGTCACTGTATCACGATTACACGAATTGCTTGCTTACATTATGATGCATTGATAGCATGTCATAGTCCTTAGATTCTTGTGATCTTATTGTTTTGATAACCTCTGTTTGGCATTCGAGTTTGAGGAACCATTTGACATGAGTTAGGAGGAACTTAGATGAGCATGCAAATCGCAATATTATTGTGGGTGCACACATAATAATAATGTGGGGTGCATGTGAGTCCCAATGAGCCTTAACAAGAGAAGAAGGGGTTCTGTTCCGTTATTCGGTCAATGAGAAACATAACAAATCTATAGGAGTCATAGCAGTGATTGACCCCTACTCGAACGTGATCTATTCACTCCTCTATGAATTCTTACAAATCTCAATGCTATCGAGTATTACCTGAACACCCATCTGAACGCCTAGCGAACTGTGTAGAATGTTAGGTGCTTGTACGAACGTCCCTGAGTTGGATATTGTAGCTCCGTGCTCTAATGATGAAGGAGTTCTGCCCTCGTCATGAGCTTAGAGCATTGGAAAGCGAATTTGACGACCAAAAGCAAGATAGTGGTAAACATCGAGCCTATACTGACCGTTGTGAGGAACTGAGCCTGTTATGTCCTGACATGGTTACGCCTGTGCAGAAGGCGATTGAAAAGTACATTGATGGTCTTCCTGACTTAGTTTAGGATATCGTTACTGGCAGCAACCCTACTACCGTCAGACAGTCCATTGAATTGTCTGCTACCCTGACTGAATCTCAGATCAGGAAGGGTAAGCTTTTTCGAAAGGGCGACCCAAGACCATCTGACTAGACTGCACAAGATGAACAAAAGGAAAAATAGGCTGAGACACCCAAGAAGAAGAAGTGAAAGGCTTCTCAAAACTGCGCCATAACTGCTCAAAACAATCAGGTTGCACCAAACCAGCCAGTACAACCTCGTAAAAGGAAAAATTATGTTGGTACCGCACCCTTGTGCAACAAATGCAACCGTCATCATCTGGAGCAAGTGCAGTGTCACAAATGTACTCACTGTGGGAGATTGGGACATTTGGTCGACACCTGCCGTTATGCAAACCAAGCTGCTACAAATCCTGTTGCTGTTCAAGCACGGTTCCCACCTGGGTCATGTTATAAGTGTGGTGTCCTTACCCACTACAGAAACAATTGCCCAAGACTTGTTAACGCAAATCCAGTGCGTGGACGAGTGTTTAACATAAATGAGGCGAACGCGGACGACAATGCAGCAGTGAACAATTAGTCTTTTGTATTTCCTTGTATGTTATCTTTTGGATGTTTGAATCAACTCAGTTGTTATATAAATAAAAATTTTTGTTTCAATTTTATTTTACGAAACTGATACGATTGTGTGTATGTTTAATACAACCCTATGATGTCGACACAAAGACAAACTACTCGTGTGGTTTTGTCATTTTTATGATCACTTGTGATCTCCCCAAAAATCTTAAATACTCGTTTCTTTTAAGAAACAAAGCCAAATTCCTATTAAGATATTCCTGTCTTCATAGTTAGATTCTTGAAAATGTTTAAAGTACCAGACAGAATTCACGTATTGGATTCCTGGTGTGCTATGAAAACTCGTGTGCTCAGTTAACAAGAAAATTAACAAAATGAAGATTAAGTTAAGAAATTATGTGATTATGTGCTTATATGATTTCTTTTATGTCTTGTGTTTTTATGTGATCCGAATGTTCATTATCCAAATCCTCGTAGAATCTTCCATATCTCCATATGAGGGATTCATAGTAGGATATCCAAAGGTACTACCTTAAATCCTTAATGGGCTTCTACGTTATAGTTAAGTCCCTTGGATTATAAAGTACTATTCCATAATTGGACCCCTTGAGTGGTCTATTTAAGGAGATCGTACGACTGTCTAGTTAAGGAAATCATGTGTTGATTTAGTTAAAAAGATCGTTCGTTGATCTAGTTAGAAAGATCTTTTGGTGGTCTAGTCAAGTCACTTCATGTTTATTCAATGGATTTTTCCCTTACACATTATGAAATGAACTGTGCGGACTGTGCAAGGAATTACGTAATTATGGATGCATACATAATTATGGAATTCAATGCACAGAAACTGTGACACCTGTGCCTCCACGGCCATCAAACAAATACCAAACCAATGAAATATTGTATTTCATACTTGGGATTTGTATAAATATGTGAGTCATTTGCACATATCAAATTTTGTTCAATTTCGAGCTCTAAATCGCTTTCTAGGAAGTTATACGCGAACTGATGCGTAAACGTAATTAGTTTAACGCAAAAAACACTCTGGAACAGTGACATAGGCTTAACATACCTTAAATAACCTTTACATAAATTAGAAATAAGATTTGGAAGGTTTGGTGTGTCGAAATCAAGTTTATTCGCTTACAGGGACTAAATTCGACAAACTGCGAAAGTATGCCAATTCATACTGTAACGGACATTCTGGAACTTTATCATAAGTTAAACATACCCTAAATATCCTTTACATAGCTTAGAAATTGGCTTTGAAGGGTTCAGTATGCTAAAAATAAACTGTATTGATGAATATGGACTAAAAGCGTCAAAAAGTGCATAAGTTTGCATTTTCGCGCATATCTTACGTTCTGAATATATCCGGACATCCAAAAATTTATGTAATCATTAAAATATTTTATTTCAGTGATTGGCATGATGAAATTCCATTCGTCGCGTAATTTGGATCGTTTTTGCGTTCGTTACGATTTCCATCGTAATTAACCGAACAACGCAACCGTACGACCAAACGAACCGACATCCGAGATATTTTTGAGCACATTTCAAGTTCCCTATACTTTAACTTTATTTTAGAGCCTTGAAATGGGGTTAACGGGGCTTAAAAGTGCCAAAAATCAAGTTTTACAAGTGCAGGGACCATTTTTGAAATTTCTGGCAGATACATTGAACTTGGTCTATTTTTGAGGTTTTGATTGTTTTAACCCAAGGTTTTGGACTCTGTGGGCTGGAATTTGATGGTTTTAAGTATTCCCATGGTTTTGAAAACCATGTGCCCACTTGTAAGGTCAATATCAAAGCACGATTTGCGAGAAACGATCCAAACGGTTCTCCGAAATCTATATATACCCCTTCCATTTCATTTGCAAACTCACCTTTAGTCTGATTTTGTTCTCTAAGTTGAAGTTATACACTTCAAACCTGAGAATAATTAGATCAAACCTCCATTTCTTGGACCCGTTGTAAGTATTCTTTCGTTCTTTTACGCATTTTAAGCGTGAAAGTCAAACAAGTGTTTGACTTTCAGCTTTGACCAGTCAATGGTCAACACGAAGTTCGTTTGCACATCATAACATGAGCGTAATCATGATGGTCATAGTACGTTGTGACTATACCTACTGATTACCACGTTATTTAGGCGTAGTGACGAGTCGTAGTTTCGGTCAAAATGCGTATTCTTGCGTATTTTGGAACCAAACTACTTTTAGGTATCAAGACCCTTTGTTTTGATACCAAACTTGTTCTCAAACCTCGTTAAACATGTTTAACATGTTTAGCTCGTCACTTTAGGTTTTGTGCTTATATAGGGTCGTAAGATAAGCGATCTAATCAATCGCTTAGACTTTCGAACCCAACCCGTTTGGTCAATTATTAGGATTCGACCAAATACATTTTGTGACCATAGTTGCATAAGGAATAACCTTCCGAGGTTACACTTTATGGTCACTTAGTCTACTTAGTTGTATGATAGGAAATTATATGCCTTAGGAAAAATGACTAAAATGCCCTTTTTAGCCAAAATTCATTTTAAGCATATGCAACATAAATTTTGACATCTAAACTGATTAGGCAACATTATTAGATATGTTAAGGCATATTTTACTTGTCATAGGACTAGTTAGGCGGTCCGAACGCGTTTTACGCGAACGACGCGTTAAAGTAGCATAAGCTACCTAAACGGGTCGTAACGGGTCATAAGCACTTAGGATAGGTTCCGTTTTAGAATGTAGGCTTTGTTAAACCATATTACATGAGTTCTTACACTCATTTGGTTTACGAAACCACATTTTATCCAATCCTCCGATTTAGGTTCGTTTATTAACGTAGTTACCTATATTAGGTACCGTTTGATTCCGTGATCTTTCTAGCATTGTTTGGTGGTTATCTAAAGACTATTGAGCAATCTCAAGTGAGTACATAGTCCCCTCTTTTACGTTTTCAAATGTTTTGGGGTGAAACACATGTGCCTACTTGTTACTTTCGTGCTTTTCATGTTTTACATCATATGCTTGTTATGTTCATTAGTACACTTATAGTACATGATTTCATTATGTTTATGCTATGTATGTCCATTTAGTGCATACTTAGTACATTATTTTACATTACATTACATTTTATGCTATGTATGTCCATTAAGTGCATACTTAGTACATTGTTTTACATTGCATTTCTGTTGCATATGTTCTCGTAGCATATGGACACATTGTTTTACATTGCATTTCTGTTGCATATGTTTACTCAGCATATGGACACATTGTTTTTCATTTCTACTTTGTATGTTCACTTAGCATACTAGGTACATTGTTTTCATAAAACATGCTTAAATTTGGTATGACATTTGGTTTGTTTAACGAACTAATACATTCATTAACACCGATCATGCCGCTCGGTAGTAGGTAGTGGTACCATAGGACTTGACAACTCCCATTCCTGAAATCCTAGGTTTGTTTGGACGTAAGGAATGACCGAATCCAAAAACATTTTTGATAACCTTTACTCTAAGGTTATCCTACAGTCTCAAGGCTTGGATGTAGACGTTTAACATTACCGCATAGATGTTTGTATCAGTAAAGCATGCATTATTTTACAAAACATAACTTTTGATTATAATTTATCAAATGCATTGTTTTGTACATTTCATTCTTATAGGGTTGAGTAAATGCTTTTAAATCAATAAATGCTTTTATTCACTATACATTACATTTGTTTACACAATAACATTTCAACATTTGTTTGAACATTACATTTTGGTGGTTTGTTTGGTAAGTGTTTTAAATAACGAGGCGTGTGTAATAAGATAAAAGCATGGTGGATACGCCGCTGGTACTTCCTATATAAAAGTGGTTTTATGGTATTACATATCGTAGGGTTGTTTAAACCATTTCAAGTTTGACATAATACATTTTACACTTATAACATATTTTCATGAAACATTGTTTTACAATCAACACATTTTATACAAACTCATTTTGCTTGTTCATTTGTTTATCTGTGCATCTTTCTTTTATATCATATTATTTCTTGTCACTGTTTATATAATTTATAAAAGAAAACATTTTTACAAGGTTCATGATTTATTTTTGACAAACATTTTCTTTAAAGTTACAAGTCATGAACCCTAAATCAAAAAAACCTATGTATCTCACTGGCATTTTTATGCTGACGTACCTATTTTCACATGTGTTTTCAGGAGATGATGCATGGGATTGATCAAGATACACTTAGGCGGACTTGGGCCTTAGTGACAATAAAAGATGCAAGACTAGTTAATTATGTTATGTTTCTTTGTTTTTAAGACATTGTAACTTCTTGTATTCATTAAAACAAAATTTCAATTTCCATGTGTTATGAAACAATGATTTTGTTACAACACTCCCCGACGTTTCCGCCATGATTTGTTGTTTTACATGGTCGGGGTGTGACAGAAACCACAGCAAACTTTGTCATGTGTTAAGACCTATAGTGATGAGAATAACGAAACGGGAACAATGTAGAAAGGGGCATGGTGGATACGCCACTGGTACTTCCTATATATAAGTGTTCCTTATTACATTGCGAACGTAGCGATATTTAAGTTACTAGAAGTCCTGGACCTTGACCAACGTCATTTTATCTTACACTCTCCAACTCCGATTTCGAGCACACACAAGTTTCCTATGATAAGTCTTCATAAGAAACGTTCTTCTGTCCATAGTTCGAAACTCCATGTTTTGTTACTACAAGGACTTCACTTTGACAGTTGACAATTTCGCTAAGAATCCAAACATGACTCAGAGTTTTACTTAGGGTTCGAGGGATTAATTTGAAAGCGAAAACAATCACAGTTGTCTCACAAGTTTCCTCTAAAATTAAATTTCGGGACGAAATTTCTTAAAGTAGGGGAGACTGTGACACCTGTGTCACTTCAACCATCATACAAATACCAAACCAATTAAATATTGTATTTCATACTTAGGATTTGTATAAATATGTGTATCATTTGCACATATCAATTCTTGTTCGATTTCGAGCTCTAAATCACTTTCTGGAAGGTTATACACGAACAGATGCGTAAATATAACTAGTTTAATACAAAAAACACTCCAAAATAGTGACATAGGCTTAAGTTACCTTAAATAACCTTTACATGACTTAGAAATAAGTTTTGGATGGTTTGGTGTGTTGAAATCAAGTTTATTCGATCGCAGGGACTATTTGTGTCAAACTACGAAAGTATGCCGATTTGTGTGATAACGAACATTCCGAAACTTGATCATAAGTTAAACATACCATAAATATCCTTTAAATATAGGCTTTGAGGTGTTCGGTATGCTAAAATAAACTTTTTGGTCATTCAGGGACTAAAAGCGTCAAAAAGTGCATAAGTTTGCATTTTCGCGCATATCTTACGTTCTGAATACATCCGGACATCCAAAAATTTATGTAATCATTAAAATATTTTATTTTAGTGATTGGCGTGATAAAATTCCATTCGTCGCGTAACTTGGATCGTTTTTCGCGTCCGTTCGTGTTTCGTCGTAATTAACCGAACAACGCAACCGTACGACCAAACGAACCCACATCCGAGATATTTTTGAGCATTTTTCATGTTCCCTATACTTTAACTTCATTTTAGAGCCTTGAAATGAGGTTAACGGGGCTTAAACGTGCCAAAAATCAAGTTTTTAACATGCAGTGACCTGTTCTGCCAATTCAGGAAACTTGAAACTGACCTCCCCCGAGCCACGCGCCAGCCCAGGGATACCTTGGCATGCCACCTGACAGGGACCATTTTTCAGCAACTCAGTTTTTAGCAACCAGCTTGATTTTCAGGGTCTTTTATGCAAAATTCTCAATACCTTGGGCTGAAATTTGATGGTTTTTAGCATCCCATTGTATTCTAATACCTTGGGCCCAAGTGCAAGGCCATGATTCAAGCACGGTTTACGAGGGACGATCCTAACGGTTGTGGGTTTTCTATATAAACCCAACACCTTCATTCTTGTTCCTCACAAAATCTGATTCATTTGCTCTAAGTTGGAGCCTAGCACTTCATACCTGAGCAATTTGAATCAAGATTTCCTTGCTTGGACCCTTTGTAAGTGTTCTCTCGTTCTTTTACGCGTTTTAAGCGTGAAAGTCAAACAGGTGTTTGACTTTCAGCTTTGACCAGTTTATGGTCCACACGAAGTTCGTTTGAACTTCGCAACGTGAGCGTAATCAAGATGGTCATAGTCCTTTGTGACTATACCTATTGATTACCACGTTATTTAGGCTTAGTGACGAGTCATAGTTTCGGTCAAAATAAGCGTTTATGCGTATTTTGCAACCAAACTATTTTTTGGGTATCAAGACCATTTGTCTTGATATCAAACTTGTTTTCAAACTTCGTTAAACATGTTTTAACATGTTTAACTCGTCACTTTAGGTTTAGTGCTTATATAGGGTCGTAAGATAAGCGGTCTAAACAACCGCTTAGACTTTCGAACCCGACCCGTTTGGTGAATCATTAGGATTCGACTAAACATATTTTGTGACCATAGTTGTATAGGGAATAACCTTCCGAGGTTATACCTTATGGTCACTTCGTTTAAGTAGTTGTATGATAGGTAGTTTATATGCCTTAGGTAAATGACCAAAATGCCCTTTTTGCGCATAAATTCATTTTAAGCATATGTAACATAAATTTTGACATCTAAACTGATTAGGCAACATTATTAGACTTATTAAGGCATATAATACTTGTCATAGGACTAGTTAGGCGGTCCGAACGCGTTTTACGCGAACGACGTGTTAAAGTAGCGTAAGCTACCTAAACGGGTCGTAATGGGTCGTAAGTACTTAGGTTAGGTTTCGATTTAGTATATAGGCTTTGTTAAACCATATTACATGAGTTCCCATACTCATTTGGTTTACGAAACCTCCTTCTATCCGATCTTCCGAGTTAGGTCCGGTACATAGTTACCTATATTAGGTGCCGTTTGATTCCGTGATCCCTCTAGCTTTGCTTGGTTGTTATTCAAGAGTTCTAAGCATCCTCAAGTGAGTACATAGTCCCCTCTTTTACTGTTTTCAATGTTTTGGGGTGAAATATGTGTACCTATTTGTTATGTTCATGATTTCAAAGTATAAATTAATTATACATGTTAGTGCTTATCTTTTGACAAACTAAATGATT
Source organism: Helianthus tuberosus (assembly GCA_030545235.1). Taxonomy (NCBI): domain Eukaryota; kingdom Viridiplantae; phylum Streptophyta; class Magnoliopsida; order Asterales; family Asteraceae; genus Helianthus; species Helianthus tuberosus. The sequence continues at coordinate 166,734,219 of CM060423.1, read as the reverse complement.
ATTTATGGTTTAAACACTAATTTTTCAAAGACTATAACATAAATTGTTGGATTGTACTTATTTTATACATTCACCAGACCGACTGGTATTACGATATAGCGCTGTAGGATTTGACACCCCATTCCTGTTGTATGGAATGTCAGAAACCGATATTTTATCCAAATAGGGATTGCCTTTGTGGTATTTCTATAGTCTCAAAGGTGTATTCTGATACACTAAGGTTTGGATGAATTCTAAAATCACATTTTTGTTGTATATTTTGTTATACTCCCAAAGGTATAGTTTGATATGCTCTCATATGTGATATTGTACAAAAAAACATATATTTTGTTAATTTCCGAAACGTAGTTTGATATGTTATTTATAAAACCAAAGCATAGTTTTAATATGTTATTAATAAAACCAAAGTATACTTTTGATATACTACTGAAAACTATTATTTTGACGACTAAAGTATGTTTAATATACTATCTGTTTAACTATTTTGGAACCAAAATATATTTTAATATATTACTTATTCGACTTTCTTAAAACCAAAGTATATTTTTATATATACTACAAACCTTTTTATCAAAACATTTTTATACAAACTCATTTTACTTAATTACTTATTTATGCATCTTTCTTTTATATCATCTGATTTCTTATCACTTGTTATATGATTATAAAGAAAACATTTTTAAGTTCATGACTATTTTTGTTAAATATTCTTTTAAACTTACAAGTCATGAATCCTGCATTAATAAAACCTATGTATCTCACAGGCATTTTTATGCTGACGTACCTATTTTTACACATGTTTCAGGTGCTGCTATGTGATGAATGTTGATACGTGCTATACATAGGATGGACTCGTGCCTTAGCCACTTTAAAACTTGAAAGACAATAATTGTATTTATTAATTGTAATAAAACAATGTGTTCAATAATTCAATAAAACAAGATTACTTAATCCATGGTTGTGAAACAATAATTCTGTTACGACACTCCCCGACGTTTCCGCCATGATTTGTTGTTTTACGTGGTCGGGGTGTGACAGAAAAGTTGGTATCAGAGCCAATGATTATAGGGAATTAGGCTATTACTAATGCTTTGACCTAGACTATAACCTTCCTAGGACCCTAACACAAGTTGTCTTGTGTTTAGTCTTAAAATAATACCGTCGCCTATCTTTAGGTGACAACCACAATAAGAACACAAATTTCGGATCCGCTTTGAAAACCAATCATCTGTTCTAGGATGATTTATTATAAGGTTTTGAACCCTCTAAGTTTTCAAAATCTCGTCAAAGTTTGGTCTAACTAATGTGAACACATGCAAACTGGAAGGGTGGGTGCCTGTACCCTGAGTCTTCTGTCTATGGCTAGAGTGTTCGTACAAATCCGCAGTATCGGACCAGTCACTCTTACCTAGGAACTCTTGGGGTGAGTGTCCACTTATAGGCGAGCATGTCTTCGCGATACATTATGAGGACTTTTTTACTTTGATTCAGTTTTTTTTTTTGTCGTTTGTTTGTTTCATGGTTCGAACAAATGACCATCACCCATGCTTTTTGGTCGGTAATTGCAATATCCCATTCTTACCCAATGCCATTTCACTTGTTTTCTCTCTTGTTTCCCCTTTTAGAATGCCTCAATGACGCGACAATCAGGTACCTAATGAAGTACTGGCAGCTATCGTTACGCAGCAAATGGCTGCTGCAATCCCAAACATCATTGCTCAATCTAACCAAGCCCTCAACAACAATAATGCCCCATGCAATTTCAAGACATTCAAATCTGCCAAGCCATCAAAGTTTTCTGGGTCTCAAGGAGCGACTGCACTTCTACAATGGTTCGAGAGTCTAGAGAGCACCTTCAGACATGTTTAGTGTCCGAACGAGCGAAAGGTAGAGTTCACATCTAGTGTTTTTGAGAAACGAGCTTTAACGTGGTGGAATGGTGTGATGAGGGACAGGGGTGCTGATGTGGCACTAGCTCAAAATTGGGAAGAGCTCCACGCTCTAATGATGAAGGAGTTCTGTCCTCGTCATGAGCTTAGAGCATTGGAAAGGGAATTTGACGACCTAAAGCAAGATAGTGGTGAACATCGAGCCTATACTGACCGTTATGAGGAACTGATCCTGTTATGTCCTGCCATGGTTACACCTGTGGTGTAGGAGATTGAAAAGTACATTGATGGTCTTCCTGACTTAGTTCAGGATATCGTTACTGGCAGCAACCCTACTACCGTCAGACAGGCCATTGAATTGTCTGCTACCCTGACTGAGTCCCAGATCAGGAAGGGTAAGCTTTTTCAAAAGGGCGACCCAAGACCATCTGACAAGACTGCAGAAGATGAACCAAAGGAAAAACAGGCCGAAACACCCAAGAAGAAGAAGTGCAAGGCTTCTCAAAACTGTGCCATAACTGCTCAGAACAATCAGGTTGCACCAAACCAGCCAGCACAACCTCGTAAAAGGAAAAAATATGTTGGTACCGCACCCTTGTGCAACAAATGCAACCGTCATCATCTGGAGCAAGTGCAGTGTCACAGATGTACCCACTGTGGGCGATTGGGACATTTGGTCGACACCTGCCGTTATGCAAACCAAGCTGCTGCAAATCCTGCTGCTGTTCAAGCACGGTTCCCACCTGGGTCATGTTATAATTGTGGTGACCTTACCCACTACAGAAACAATTGCCCAAGACTTGTTAACGCAAATCCAGCTCGTGGACGTGTGTTTATGTCACACCCCGACTCACAGCGGAAGCGCACACGGGGGCAACAGACTCATGGAACTGACACATTGCTCACAAAGATGTTATATATACATTACCAACGTGTTTCGTTTACATTATTTCTTAACACAACGACACGTAAGTGACAACTCAGTTTTCCACAAGTAGTCTTGTGCTAGTAGCTATGCATCTATTCACGTACTATCCATTCTCATAACTTGGAACTCCTACAAGCCTATTCCTCCTTTGCTTTGCCTGAAAAACATGTTACAATTTGGAAAAATCAGCTAAACATAGCTTAGTGAGTTTCACTGTTTTAGTTTGTATTAAATAGATGTAATTATAGTTCAAGTTGGCACATCTGATAGCATGTATATATATATATATATATACTGAGCCCACAAGTGAAGCCTTGACTGTCAACTCAACCCCGTGGTCAACCACCACGGCACTGCCCCTGTGTAGCTATGGCTAGTACCCCATAGCTTATGCTCAAACATGTACAATTGCGTATGTATCATATGGCGTTCTTGGCATGGCAATTGGGTTTGTCGGACCAATAGTACTATTTACACATTCACCGGCCTACGGTTAATTACTTGGGTCTGTGGGGACTTTTCATGTACTAGTGTTTATTCAGATAATTCACGTTATGTCATGTATATATGTGCACGTATAAACGTATAAACGTATGTAACATTCAATTCACCCCATGTAAAAAAGAAAACAGTTTGAAAATGGGGAAGTAAAACTCACAGTGTATGCAGTAGTTTCACACAGGATGTAAACAAGAAACTGAGTCAACTTCTAGAATCATATATGCAAATATGGACTTACGTCAGTATCTAAGTCGGTAACAGGTATAACTTGGATTCGGTCAGAAGTTTTCACCCCATATTGAGCCTATACGATACTGGTACGGTGATGGAGGTCAGGGTAGTATTAGTTTTCTGTTTGGCTTCCGGGCACCGGTTCGCGTGCCAGACAATGTCAGTAGTTTAACATGTTAGGACAATGGTACGGGAATACCAATAGTGCCAACATGTTGTTATTTAAGAATGATTAACTTTTCATTAAGGAAGTTTGGGTGTTTAGGGAGTCCAGGTTGCCCAATTTTGAGTTTCCGTTTCTACCGTCGGGGATTTCCCTAACTGGTATTGGACACACCCCGAGTGTCCAATCCACCCTGGAATTTCCCGGAATACTCCCCGTGTTTCAATTATATTATTTGTCAGGTTGGGTCGGTTCCCAGTTCCGGCAGGTTCGTTATACGGTAAACCGCCGAAATTGATTTAAAATAATCCATTTTTAATCCCAAAAATTCCCATTTAACTTAGAATTAGATCTCCAAAAATTTTAAGATTTTTCCGATTTCATTTCGGTGCGTTTCCGGCTACCGAATATTCACAAAAACGCGGATTTTTAACCCCGATCAAAACTAAACCAATGGACTCCTAATTTTTCCAGAAAATTCCGTATATGTTCCTTAATGTCTCTGTAAAATTTGGTGATTTATTAAATCTGTTTGGTATTTTTTCCAGAATTCTATTTGTAAAACAGTCAAAAATTCACCAAAAATCGTAGAAATTCCAAAAATTCAAAAATTTTACGTGGGACTTCTTGACAATACTCTTCATCACCATACCAAATTTCAGCTCAATAAAAGTATCACGGACCAAGTTACGGTCTAAACAATATTCTGCCTATGCTAGTTTCGAGTTTCGAGCGATATACCTAGCGATTTCTTCGAGTCCGAGTGTTTTTCTTGTGTCCAGAAGTATGTATGGACTATATTCAGTACCTACACATCAAGTACAACCCAAATATGCTAGAAATTAAATCAATCAAGCTTTGATTCATTGTTTTTCGGTTAATCGAATAGTTAGGCGATTTTTGTCGAATAAGTGATGATTATGGTATCAAAACCCAAAGATTTATAACCATGGCTGCCATATAACACCAGGGTATTCATATGGTGTTCATATTCAGCCCATGAACTTGTTTAAAACTCAAAATTTCATGGATTAAAATGGTTGTTCCTGTTCTAAATCAAGTTTACTCAAGAAACTAGGCTTAAAACAATAAAAAATAAGGTTGCTACCTTTGATTTGTGGCTTGTTCTTGATAACTCAACTGGTTATAGTAGAAAGAAGCAGGGAATTTGGAGGATTTTTATGAGAGAATTAAAGAAAAAATGAAAAAAACAATATATATAACAAAGGGGGGTGGTGGCGGTTTGGGGTAGGCCCCCCTAGGCCACCTCATGCCTCGAAAAACGAGCTAAAAGATAATGTTTATCCTTCGGTGAGTGTTTAGGTTCGTTTACGGGTCCCGGGCGCGTTCTCGATTTGCGTGACAGACTCCATTTTGCGCGTAATTAGTGTCAAAAGACTCGGTTTTAAAAATCATGAATAACCGTCTTGAAATCCGAACCCAGTTACGTTTTAATCATAAAAGACTCGTATTAGGATGGTTTAAGTGTTTTTAAGCTTGATCGATCGTTCCTTGCACGTTTGATTGCCTTATGTTATTCCTGAAACGAGAGCGTTTCCCTAACCGGGAAGCTGCTTCGTTTTGCGTGCCCAATCTCAGATTGGCTTCAAACCTTATGTCACATTCTAAGGCACAAAACTAAGTTGTTCCTGGAACTCGAAATCTTAAATAATGCTTCCGATAACCTAATAATCAACGTCAAGGGTTTAGTGCGCTGTTAAATGGAAAACTCCGGTTTAACACGTGTTTAAAATCTAAGGACACCAACTTCGCACTGTTGGGCCTTATTAGTGTCATGTCAGTCATAACGTGTTCTCGGATTCCTCCGAGACATAACAGATATCATTTAATCAAGCATATAAGTCACACATGTTTTTAGGGTTTTCGCACAATTAAAGTGTTAAGTAGTCTTTACGGTTTTGGACCGTGTAGGGTGTACCTGGTTTCGTCATGGTTTAGAAATTTCGTCCCCGAAATTCAATTCGCCTTGTTAGGGAAGATATGTGGGTATTTTCTACGGAACTCATCCTTTCCTTCGCACGTATACTCAAGTCCTTGCTTTGAGTTCCACCGGACTTTCACCAGCGAAATTTTGTTAGGGAAGAGATGTAGGTATTTTCTACAGAACTCATACTATGATAGCTTTTATTGTAGGAGAATTCGATGATGGGAAGGTCCTTATGCCAACTTTCTCTGAAGTCTAGGGTGCAAGCACGAAGCATGTAGGAACGATTTGTGACCCAAACGAGTCGATCAGAAGAGGTCTTCACCAATACAAAAGGCGGAAACAGATGTATCGATGTTATTTCAGCTGAATTACACGAGAAATCACTTTAAACTGTCTTTAGATTGATTACAATGCTGTAGACACTTCGGCAGAGCTTCGCTACCAGAATCAGAATCGTTTCAAATGACTAGGCACTAAGGGTATTTATAGGCCAAGTAATTCCGTTTGAAACAGACTCAAACGAAATCTAATTACGCATGAAAACACTCAAACGGAATTAGCAGCTTAGTTCAACCGGAATTACCTATGTGATTTCGTTTGAAATGACCCCGTGTCATTTCAAACGGAATTACCTATAAACACATATTATCGATTTTCGTGCCCTGATCTATCTAGTACAATACAAGACTCGATACAAGACGAAGTCGACAGACGGATGCACCAACAGACTCCCCCTCGGATGTTGACGAAGTCTTCGGTGTCGAGTCTTCGGTTGTCAAACCTTCAGCCTTTATCAGTCTTCTCGCTCTCTCCAAAAATTCTCCATTGTAAGCATCCTCAATCAATCTCTTCATCTTTCTCGTGATCTTCAGGATCTGAATCTTGCTCTACTATCTTCAGACTCCCTCTTGATGTCCTCAGACTCCCCCTTTCACTAAGCTGGGATCGCAGTCTGGAATTCTCAATTCACTAAGATTGTGACCTGGTTCACATCCTGTTCTGGATCGAAACCTGGCTAACCTGCACAATCTCTACCCAAAAATAAGCTTCACAAATTTAAAATTTTGATAAATTTAAATCATTTGCATGTATTTATTTAGAATGATTTATCAATTAAAAGCTTCTGATGATCACTTGAAAACAAACATTTTTCATTTCAAAAACACTTCTCCCAAACCTGTTGTTCATCATGCTTAGCACTTGGAATTTTGAAAATCAGCTCTCCAACATCAGTTGTCGAAAATCTTTTTGAATTTTTCAAAATTTATGCTAAAACACTTTGAAAATCTTTTTGGATTTTTGAAATTAACGAACTGCAGTAAAGAAATATTTACATACAATATTTTTGTGAGTTTGTGTAAGAGGATCATATCAGTTTTTGAGACAAATCACCAACACCGTTAAGCTTTAAACATTTTAAGTTCTAAACGATTCACTTAGATGTCAGTATACTGATCCACTTAAATTTTCACACAAAGTTCAACTGTTTCGAGATACGAGATTAATGTCTTAAGCACTTAAACTTATTCGCGTGTCTCACCTCAGAATATACTCCCGTATCCAGATCCCAATATCCAGTCTTACAGGTGAGTATACCTAGATGATATTTGTAAGGGGTTAAATGCAAGGCCATGAGAGCTCAGGTCAGAACTTCCGTTCAGCAGAGAGATGATGGCTCGTCTTTCAGTGGGTCCCCTTTAGAGGATCTTTTTTACAACAGCACATGATTTGCATTTTTCAATGTTTCATCATTTTTTATGCTGAGGGTGGGCTATATTTCAAGCAAGCGTGAAGTATTATACGGGGACTAGGCCATTGCTTCCGCAATATCAGAAGTCCCGGGATAATACCCCAGATATCACTAAGCATAAAGACCTAGTATCTCAGAAAGAGGGACCTTTCAAACAAGATTTCGGGGGTTACCCATATATCCGAGAGATGTTCCCCATGATATAAGTAAGTTTGAAATTTAGGTTTATATCTTGTCACAATCTACTAAATGTTCAAAAACCTACTGGCACATCATCAGTGAGACCGTTTATCACATTTTGACTTTACAAATCTTTAGCATGCTGTGACCGTCCACTGATGTACTATCATTTCCTCTTTTTCACAACAAAACTCATTTTTGAATTTATCATGTTCTTGTCTTTTTCAAATTTTCAAATGTTTTTGGATTTTCTGAAATTCTTACTCCCCCTAAAATGCAAAATCATTTAAAGGAAATTTGAAAACAAACTATACAAGAAAAGTGACAACTGATATCAAATCACTTCAATTCGCCATCCACTTGTCATAAACAATCAGAACTCCCCCTTACAACAAACTATTTTCCCATTATGATTTGAAAACACTTAAGTTTGTTTTAATCAAATGGTTTTTCCAGAAAATTAGTTTTGTTGATTTCATAAATCACTTGTAGGTTAGGGATTCATCACATTGTTTTTCAAAATACCATTTAATAGGAATGGTCCAATCAAGTTCAACCCAATGACCTTGATTAACCACTTGTAAGATCACATCTCCTTTTTCAACCACACGTAGGTTTGCTTACCAACCATTACCATTTGTAGGTTGAATTCTCAAAATGCCGATTCCTACTCCACACTTACCAACCTGGGAGTTCCGGCAAGTCAATTTCTTTAAAAACAATTCTCAATTTTCAAAAAACATTTAAGAATGATGCCGATTCATGCTCCGCGATTACCAACTTGGGAGCTCCGGCAAGTCAAATTTTGTCAGTTAGAGATTTTCTCCCAAGCCTGACGGTCCTTAGGAGATTCCGAGTTACCAACACTCGGTTGCTTACCTGCCATCTTTTTCTCATAGAAATCTTTAACCCCCTTTACTTTCCCATCAATCATTTTTACAAAATTTTTTTGTACTGTGGGGTTAAAAGACTTTTCAATATCAAATTCTTTCTTTTCAGAAAAGAATTGATTTGAAATTTCAACTTTGCCAATTTTAGATTTCAAATTTTCAGCTCGCAATGGTGGAAAATTTGCATCATCCAAAGGCGGAACTGTCTTCTCTTCTTTCAGAACAACTTTTGGCTCCTCTGATTTTATGGAATCAGATTCATCACCAGAACTATCACTTGAATTCTTAACAACCCATTTTTGATTGTTAAATTTCTCTTTTCTTTTGTAAACACTTTTCGAACATTCACCAACCTCAAAAGTTGAATTTTCAAAAACTTTAAATCTGTTTGTTGGTGGTTCGGTTTTCTCAGCAATCTTTTCTTTTAGTTTACCAGAGACTCCCTATTTTGTCTGGATTGTCTTCGGACAATTCCTGGCAATGTGACCAACTATTTTACATTGAAAACAGGTTCTCGTCTCTATCTTCTTCTGAGCAACACTTTTCTTCATCTCTTCTTGCTTCTTTGCAAGGAATTCTTTATTCGACTGGTTCCTGAACATCTGCTCCTTTTCTTCTTCTGATGATTTTCCTGAAACAAAGACAGTTTTTGGTTTATAAGTTTTTTCATTTTTATAATTTTTTGGTAGATTAAAACCTAAACCATTCTTTTTGAAATTACCATTATGGTTTGGTTTCTTTCGATAACCTAAACCAGAACTGTAACCCATTTTTTTGTTTAATCTTTGTTGAATTCTTGAGGTGTAAGTTTTAGGTTTTCCAGAAAGATTTACATCTTTTATTTCAGAAATATTAATTTTAGTTAGTTTAAAAACCTTTTTGATCATTTCAGTTTTAACACCTCTTATTGGAAAAATATCATCAGAATATAATTTGTCAGAATCTTTCAAAGTATATGCCACTTTGATAGGTTCGTCATTCAAATTAGATTTTGATAACATAAATTCTTGATCATAAACCCGTTTGTCCTTTTTGACTGTTGACTTTGACGGTTTGGATTCAGACTTTGACTCTGGTTTGGACTCTTCTGTTTCATCCTTATCTAACACCTGATCGACCACTTTCTTTATTAACTCGGACTCTTGATCAGTGTCGGATGACGTGAATGTGATATCAATATTTTCTTGCAAATTGTCTGAAGACTCAGACTCCCACTGTAAATTTGTTGCCTTTTTTACTCTTTCAGAATTTGGATTTCGAGGAGAATATCCATTTTCGACCAGGGGTGGACATTTGTTATAGACAACACTTGGTTTCTTACCAGAAATCTTCACTTCATCATCTTCTTTTGTTTCAGACTTCTTCTCTTCCGAATCTTCTTTTCTTCAAACGTCTTCAATCCTTCCACTATGGGGTAAATCCTGTCAACAACAAAAGTAGAACATGAGTAACTTTTTAATAATCTGTTAACTCTCTCGGTTTCAATTCTCTGTGTTTCTAGCTTCAATTCAAGCTCAGCACACTTCTCAGTGAAATAATTGACATCGTCAAGCTGTCTCATGTATGCTCCTTTGAGAGTATTCATTGCAATAGCTTGCTCACTGCTTGTCTCATTGTATCGATTCATGGCTTTGTTCAAAACATCATATGATTCTTTCAGCCTTTTGATGTTGTGTAGCAATTCATTGTTTTGCTTTATCAGAGAATCACAGTTCATGCACTTTTCAGCAACCTTGACTGTATCAGCATCTGTTTTAATTTCAAACGCTGGAACTTCTTTGACTATTCTCACTTGAATTTCTTCTTCAACCTTTTTCTTTTTCTCAGCTTCAGCTTTTCTCATTTGCCTTTCTTCTTCATATTTCTTCCTTTTCTCAGCTTCAACTTGTTCAAGTTTTCTGTATTTTTCTGCCCAATATTCATCAGTATAATCATTAATAACATGAGCAACAAAACTTTTAGCTTTTAAGATCTCTTTGTCTGGACAATAATTGTCCCAGCTAAAACCTTCCCAGCTAAAACCTTCTGGTAATTTTTCATCATCTTGGTTTATCAGACATGCTTTATTATCAGCTGGAATATATTTATCCCAACTGAAATCTTTTGATGAACTTCCATCATTTTGATTGACCAGACATGCTTTCTTTGAAACTTCAATCACCTTCCTAGCATGTGTAGTTTGTGGCTATTCTTGTTGATACGGCTGTTGAGCAACTTGATGATAAATCGCCTTTCGATAGTAGTCGTTGTTTCCAAAGGGATTTTAAGCTCCACTGGCTTCACGGTTTGTGCACTCTCTCTTGAAATGCCCATTTTCCCTGCAACGAAAACAAGTGACTTTAGATTTATCAAAGCCTAAAGTTGAAACATTTGCATCGCGAAAATCATCTATGCCTGTAATTTGTTTAAACTTTTCAGCTTGTCTCAATACGCTCGCCAGGCACCATTTTATGTCCATCAATTCCATCTCCTCTGTATCAACTTGATCGTAATCCTCTTTTGTAATCATTGGATTCCCGATCCTCCCTGCAACCAAACTACCATAAGATTCAAGCACAGTTACCAACAAAGACATATGACTTTTAGCTACTTCCTCTGAATAGTTTTGATCATTTTCGAGATTTAATGCAATGTTGCATTGAAGTACTTTGCCACTCTTTGTTGCCGAAAAATTCGGATCAAATGTTGGAAATGAAGTAAATCCTGTTTTGCTGCTTGAACCTTGAGATGAACTTTCAGAAGAACCTTTTGCATTAAAAGCAGTTTCAACCTTTGGAGAAAAGTTTGTATTCTCACTAACATCACTTTTGTAATATAACCCAATGTTTTGTTCTCCATCATAGTTCTTCATTCTAGCAATTTTCCTTTGCTCCATCTCTTGAGCTTCAAGATGTTTAATAAACTAGCTCAGCGTGATCTTATTAAAATCTTTTGTATTCTTCAACATCATCAGATACGTTCCCCAAACATCATGTGGCAACGCATCAGCTAGCTTCTCAATTAACTCATCTTTATCCTTTTTGATACCCAATCTCGTCATGTTTTTCACCAAGTTGCAATATCTTTCAATAATCTGTTTGGTGTTCTCTGTTCTTTAACCACGAAATAGATCAAATTCTTTCTTCATAAGTGACTTTTTGTTCTTGAGCATATCATCACTACCAAGAAACTTTGCTTCTAATTCTGTCCATATCGAATGTGCACTTCCATTATGTTGAAGCAAGATCAAGATGTCTTCTTTAATCGCTTGCTGTAACAAACCAATCATCAATTTCTCATCTTTGTATTTCTTTTTCTCCACATCACTTAATTCTCTAATCGGTATTTTCACTTGATTATTCCCGACTGGTCTAGTATACTGAATTTCAGTATGTTCCCATACGTCTAAATGATATGCCTCAATCCAGTTACCAAAATGTTCAGACCATCCACTAAAATCATCAATGTCCATAAGCTTCGGTGGTTTTTTCATTGTTCCTGTTTCATTTTCAAGCATCGTATTTTGAGCTACAGTCATCGGACTAGCAAAGGCGTTATAAAACTCGTTCTCCATGATTTGGTTTGCAAAAGTTCACAATCAGACAGTTTCAAACGAAATCCCTCTTCCCACGGAATTAACTTTCAAACGGAATCAATCCTCCTTCAAACGGAATCAGCTTTCAAACGGAATATCTAATTTCGTTTGAAATCAACTGCTATTTCAAACGGAATACCTGATTTCGTTTGAAATAACCCTTTTTCAAACGGAATACCAATTTGAAGCGGAATCACTTGTTTCAAACGGAATCACTGAAACGGAATACCGGTTTCAAACGAAATCAACACACTTTTCAAGCGAAATCAGGTACAAAGTGTGATTTCAAACAGAATTACAAGGCAATTTCAAGCGAAATTATATCAATCGTTCAAACGGAACTACACTTTCGAACAGTTTTTTCAAAAATTGATTATGTTGTACTTCGAATTAGAGTCTGATTCTTTCTAGGGTTTGTTAAAACACTCTTTCGCATATAATGTATAAAAATCAAGCCATTTTAACCGTGAAAAGTTGTTTAATTTTGAAAAGAAGGTGTAGAAATCTGATTTTGCAGCTGAAATGGTAAGAACTCTTCCTCCTGAGCTCTGATACCACTTGTAGGAACGATTTGTGACCCAAACGAGTCGATCAGAAGAGGTCTTCACCAATACAAAAGGCAGAAACAGATGTATCGATGTTATTTTAGCTGAATTGCACGAGAAATCACTTTAAACTGTCTTTAGATTGATATTAGATCGATTACAATGCTGTAGACACTTCGGCAGAGCTTCGCTACCGGAATCAGAATCGTTACATATGACTAGGCACTAAGGGTATTTATAGGCCAAGTAATTCCGTTTGAAACAGACTCAAACGAAATCTAATTCCGCATGAAAACACTCAAACAGAATTAGCAGCTTAGTTCAACCGGAATTACCTATGTGATTTCGTTTGAAATGACCCCGTGTCATTTCAAACGGAATTACCTATAAACACATATTCTCGATTTTCGTGCCCTGATCTATCTAGTACAATACAAGACTCGATACAAGACGAAGTCGACAGACGGATGCACCAACAAAGCAGATCCTCCAATGTCCGGATAGTTCGTTCTGATTGGCTGTCGGTTTGGGGATGGTAAGCCGTAATTAGGTCTACTCTAGACCCCAAAGCTTCTTGTAACTGTTGCCAATAGTGTGAAGTGAAATGACTATCACGGTCTGAAATGATTGCAACTGGTACCCCGTCTCTAGCCACAATTTCATTTGTGTAGATCTCAGCCAATTTCTCGGTATTGTAGGTAGTACGAATCGGAAAAAATTGCGCCAATTTAGTTAGTCTATCCACTACTACCCAAATCGCATCATGACCTCGGGGTGTTTTTGGAAGGTGGGTCACGAAATCCATCGTGACTTGTTCCCATTTCCATTGAGGTATTTCGGGTTGCTGTAACATTCCCGATGGTTTCTGGTATTCTGCCTTTACCCGGGCATAAGTCAAGCATTTGCTCACGTACTCGGCTACGCCATTTTTCATACAGGGCCACCAATAAAATTCCTTAAGATCATGGTACATCTTGTCTGTACCGGGGTGAATGGAGTACTTAGATATATGAGCCTCATCCATAACCAATTGACGTAGGTCACGGAGAGTAGGAATCCATGCCCTATTTTTGTAATTCCCTTCATTTCCGTGTAAGTTTTTGCTATTTAGTTGGCCTTCCTCCAACGCTTCCATTTAAGCCTTACGGATATGCTCTTTAAGACTGGTTTGCATAATCATCCCAAGAGCTCACACTCTGAGTGGCTTTACTCGGTCTTTTCTACTCAAGGCATCGGCTACTACGTTAGCCATCCCTGGATGGTATTTTATTTCACAGTCGTAATCGTTCAATAGCTCTACCCATCTGCGTTGTCTCATATTCGGCTCCTTCTGATCAAATATATGTTGAAGGCTCTTGTGATCTGTATGAATTGTACATTTCGTACCATATAAGTAATGCCTCCAGATCTTAAGTGCAAAAATCACTGCGCCCAACTCTAAATCATGCGTTGTATGGTTCTTTTCATGTACTTTCAATTGTCTGGAAGCATATGCAATAACCTTGTTTCTCTGCATCAATACGCATCCTAGACCACGTCGAGATACGTCGCAATACACTACAAAGTCCTCATTGCCTTCTGGCAAGGTCAAAATTGGCGCCTCACATAACTTTTGTTTTAACAGCTGAAAGGCTCTTTCTTGTTCTTCGCCCCATTCGAACTTTCGATTTTTCTGGGTCAAGGCAGTTAAGGATTGAGCAATGCAGGAAAAGTTTTCAATAAAGCGACGGTAATATCCAGCCAATCCCAAGAATTGGCGTATCTCTTTTGGAGACTTAGGCGCTTGCCAATTCTTAATAGTTTCGATCTTACTAGGGTCAACATGAATCCCTTATTGATCTACCACATGTCCTAAAAATTGCACTGCTTGTAACCAGAAGTCACACTTTCAAAGCTTGGCGTACAACTTCTCTTTCCTCAATATCTCTAGTATGGCTCATAGATGGTGCTCGTGTTCTTCTTTACTCTTGGAATAGATCAAAATATCGTCAATAAAGACTATGATGAATTTATCTAAATATGGTTTACAAACTCAGTTCATGAGGTCCATAAATACCGCAGGTGCGTTGGTTAACCCAAAGGGCATAACCAGGAACTCATAGTGACCGTACCGAGTTCGAAAGGCTGTTTTAGGGATATCTTCTTCTTGAACTTTCACTTGATGATAACCGGATCTAAGATCGATTTTGGAAAAGTAACAGGCTCCTTGTAATTGATCAAATAAATCATCAATACGTGGAAGAGGATATCGATTCTTTATGGTAACCTTATTCACCTCCTGGTAGTCGATACACATCCAAAAGCTTCCATCCTTTTTCTTCACAAATAACACTGGTGCTCCCCAAGTAGAATAACTGGGACGGATAAAACCTCGGTCTAGCAGTTCTTGTAACTGAGATGATAGTTCTTGCATCTCTGAAGGTGCTAAACGATAAGGAGCTTTGGCAATTGGAGCTGCTCCCGGTATTAAGTCAATTCGGAACTCGACTTGTCGATTGGGTGGCAATCCAGGCAATTCATCGGGAAACACGTCTGGGTAATCACACACTACTGGAATATCTTTAATACATTGTTCTTCTGGTTCGGTCATCATTACACTAGCTAAGAACACATCACATCCTTGACGTATACATTCCAACACTTTAAGGTGGGATATAAGGTTTAATATGGTACCAGACTTCTCTCCCTGTACCATAATAACTTCATCATTAGGAAAAGGGATCCTAACAATCTTTTGCTCACATATAATCTCCGCCTTGTACTTGGACAGCCAGTCCATTCCTACTATGATATCGAAACTTCCGAGCTCTACCGGTAGTAGGTCAATAAGGAATTGGTGGTCGTTAAGAATTAAAAGACAATCACGAATGATTTGGTGACTAGTTATAGGTGTGCCGTTAGCAAGTTCTATGGAGTAGGGACTTGTTAATTCCATAGCCGGCATATTTAATAGAGGTAAGAAATTAATGGAAACATAGCTCCTATCTGCGCCCGTATCAAACAGTACTGAAGCATACTGATCGGAAATGAGAAAGGTACCTGTCACCACATTCGGATCTTGGCGTGCATCACCCGATCCAATCACAGAAACGCATCCTCTGGCTTGGTTTGAAGTAGAAGCTTATCCCTGGTTCATTTTTCCCGTCTAACCTTGGTTGAGTTTAGGAAAATTTATTTTAAAGTGTTCCGTACTACCACATTCGAAACAAGTACGGGGGTAGGTCAATTGCGGTTTCTGGGGTTGTAATTATTTTTGTTGGGTTGGTTGAGATCTTGGCGGTTGAAAACGAGTGGGTTGGTATGAACGAGTTGAGGTATTAGTAGAGGCTCTACAACTTCTTGTGTAATGTTCTGACATTTATTACAGACCACGGTTCGGCATTCACCCGAATGGTGAAATTCACATTTCTGGCACTTTGGTAACGTTCCTTTATAATTATCTGCTCTTGCATCTTTAGTAGTCATGGCATAGGCTTGTGGTGTAGCTCGGTTGCGCTTATTTTGTTAGGTTCCTTGGGGTTTCCAATCATATTCGGTTCTCTTCGTACCAGATGTTTCGCCAGGCATTTTCAGAATCTTCCTTCTAACTATGTCAAACGTGATTGTGCCAAACCTGGACACAGCACTTTCCATTGTGAGATGTTCCACGGAGTTTATAATACTACGGACCTCTGGGGCTAAACCCCATATGTATCGCTCAATACATTTCGGCTCAGGTCGAACCATATCAGGTAGTAATCGAGCAAGAGTGTTGAAATGGTTGGTGTAACCCACGTGGTCTGCCCCTTGCATTTGTAAATTCCAAACTTCGTGTTCCAACTTCTGGATTTCGTTCTTTGGGAAGTAGTGGTCCATAAGCATCGTCTTAAGTTCATCCCACGTCAGGTGATCAATTGCTTCCTGCCCACGTGTTTGGACTATTATATTCCACCAGTTTAAAGCTTCATCCACAAAGGTTGATGTCGCGTACTTGACAATAGATTCCACCGGACAATTACTGATATTGATGACAACTTGTGTTTTCTCTATCCAACGTACAATTCCAGTCGGTCCTTCGATGCCCTTAAATTCCATCGGTTTACCCTCCATGAATTGTTTGTAACTGCATCCATGTCGTACGTTATTCGAGGCGATCGGAATAACATTAGGATCAAGTTGGCGATTAGGTAAGGTTGCAGCCACACCGACGGTAACTTGTGCTACGATAGTTGCAATTACCGCCTGTAATTGTTGGGTTATTAATCGTGCGATATCTGCCTCGGTGAGGTTATTTGCTCTTTTTGGGGCCATTCTATAACATAAAAATGCATATATATTGGTATGTATATCAATTATCAAATTGTATTGCATCACAACTGTTAAAAAAAACCCATAAACACACACATGTATAAAAAACAGTCACTATTATACATATAAACGCCGTGGTACATTAATCAAAATTGGCACATAGACTGAACCCACTAAGGATCAGTGCTTGTAACATGCATATCAAAACTTGTCACTACAGTGACATACACACAGTAACAATCATCTAGTACAAGAAACAAACAACGTCACGCATCCCCATCTCGACATAGGCCTACAACTGCCCAGTGCTTGATGTGAGTACAAAAGATATATATATATACAAAAGTAACTGTGTCTTTACACGCGTCTCCAGAAAGCTAACCACACAAACCCTATCACTAACAGTGCGATAGCTCCTCCATAAAACCATAATAATGCCTGATTACGTCCTCGACGGAACTCCGTATATGTCTGTTTGTCCTGGACCCTCATCATCGCCTGCTGGATAACTATAATGTGATCATTCAAAGCGCTACGATGATGTACTTCCTCTGTTACTGCCATAGTGAGTGTTACCAACTGCTCAACCACGTATCCCATCCAACTCTTACTCCTCGGTGACTCAGGGGGCTCCGCTTGGGGTGCTGGGATACCCCAAACTGGCGGAGGGGAATCCTCTACGGGATGTGAAGGCCCACCCGGCTCATAGGTATGGTAGGGGTGAGGAAAGTGTGGATCCGTGCATCGGATCAATGAACCTAGCGGTGACTGTCGGTCGTAATCCTGCTAAGGTAGGGGCAACTGGTGAAGTGGGAGGAGTAAAAACTGGTCCTGGCATCGGCACCCTCCTACGTGCCGTCTTTCTAAGTCTAATAGTAGGGGAATAGGTGTATCTGATAGGGCTGGTGAGATACAAGCTGCTGGGGTATCGGAATTATGGGACCTACTGGCCCTGGGAATAGGAGTGGGAGAGCGTCGAATAATAATAGGGGTAGGGCTCCCCCTGGCCATGCTTGGGTAGTAATAAGGATCTGAGGTATCACTATATTCCACCGTAGAGGGCTGGTCATGCGGCGGAGAATGATATGAACTCGTGATCTCAATCCTATGTCGTGTAGGACGTCTCGGGGGGTAACTATCACAGCGATATCCGGACTGATCGGCCGCATCACTGGATAGCTCATATGGAACAAAAGTGTCCTCCTGCTCCGACTCCGTCTCTTCAGCCTCAACATTCCGATCCATTGATGGATCCTCCTCCTAACTCTGACTAGGTTTAGTCGACATCGTACCTGTAAGGAAGCAAATTATAACGACAAATGCTAATTACTAATTAATGTGGATACAATGTACACATAATATATACACGTATGTACATGTTGACACGAAATAATAATTGCATGCATCCACTTGTGTATATGTTCATTTCTTGTCCTCTCTTAGTGACGTTCTCAGAAATCCCAAGTACGAGCAAATATGTTATTATGTTCTGGACCATAATAACTTACTTGCCCGACAAGACCATCCTGATAATAGCCACTAAGTTTCAGTCATCACATGTTTTTATTTGTAGGAAGATGAGCTTATGATTATAGTCTAGGTTCACTAGGGACACCTAATTCTCTATAACCAATGGCTCTGATACCATCTTTTGTCACACCCCGACTCGCAGCGGAAGCGCACGCGGGGGGCAACAGAATCATGGAACTGACACATTGCTCACAAAGATGTTATATATACATTACCAACGTGTTTCGTTTACATTATTTCTTAACACAACGACACGTAAGTGACAACTCAGTTTTCCACAAGTAGTCTTGTGCTAGTAGCTATGCATCTATTCACGTACTATCCATTCTCATAACTTGGAACTCCTACAAGCCTATTCCTCATTTGCTTTGCCTGTAAAACATGTTACAATTTGGAAAAATCAGCTAAACATAGCTTAGTCAGTTTCACTGTTTTAGTTTGTATTAAATAGATGTAATTATAGTTCAAGTTGGCACATCTGATTGCATATATATATATATATACTGAGCCCACAAGTGAAGCCTTGACTAGCAACTCAACCCCGTGGTCAACCACCATGGCACTGCCCCTGTGTAGCTATGGCTAGTACCCCATAGCCTATGCTCAAACATGTACAATTGCGTATGTATCATATGGCGTTCCTAGCCATCGCAATTGGGTTTGTCGGACCAATAGTACTATTTACACATTCACCGGTGTAGGATCGATTTACTGACCAATTGGGTCAATCAGAGACAATACACACTATTTGAGAGGCGGAATCAAACAAACAGCTTAGAATCAGTACAGAATTGAGTAGAAAACAGAGAGTTCACTTTAAAACAGTCTTCTCATTCAAATATCAACTTGATTACACAGCTGGAATTCGGCACACTTCGTGACACTGTTCCTAATTCCGTGCCAAATGAGAAAGACAATACACATATATATAGCCTCCTAATTCCGCACGAAACTATACATGGCATTACAAGCGGAATTACCTTAAGTAATTCCGTGCGAAATTAGGTAAAGACCTTTCAAACGAAATTACATAAAAACCCCTAAACTTTACATATTTGACACTTATGACCCCTATACATTACGACCTAGACTTAAGACGTAGGGTTTAGACATTGTGCACCAACAAACTCCCCCTTGGATATAGCCGGAGTCTTTAGTCTAGTCTTCGACGCTTTCTTCACAGCGATTTGAAATGTTCTTCCCTTTGCTTAGGCTTTTTCAACAGCAGCTTCCTAAGCTTCTCGTTCTCTTCAACCTTCTTCTTTTCCTTAGCGGCCATTCTTTGAATCACTGTATGCCTCAGCATGCTATCTTTATCTTCACGAGCCTTCCGTTCTTTCTCAGGCTTTAACTTCTCTTCTTCTTCTTCAATCTTTCGCCACTTAGAATTCCATTTGTTGTCAGCATTGGTACCCTTTTGAAAGCAAATGGATACAACTTTCTAGAATTGCATCGCTTGTTCTCTATCTTCAGCTTTAAACCATATCTTGTTCACAAACAAACATTCGATGTCTTTAGCAGAGTAGTTCACCAGCCACATAGGATCATATACAAAGATTTCTCTAATCTCATTCTCTGCCCTGTAAGTAATCACAGCTTCAGTCGATATACAGCTGTATACCCAACATACAAAACCTTTATAGAACTCTTGTTCCATCTTTGGCACCGGAATGTTCTTCATCACCCTTGGTTTCTTCACATGCAAAACTATTTCTTCAGTACCAGTCACTGGATCTACCCTCTGAACTTTCTTCGGGTAATGAGGCTTCCAATGCTTGAAGTTTTTCAACGATTCATACTTAATCAAACCCCACATAGGCACATCATTCTTTCTGATTGGATAGCCCAATGTTCTAACCTTTGACAACTCTTCTACATCCCACCAGGGTAGGGACATAATATCATAAAGATGTTCAAAGTATTGCACACCATATTCCCTTCTGATTGCATAAGCATTCACCTGAGGTAGAAAGCCCCAACTGATGATGTCACCTAGTGACACATTCCTGTCTCTGCTATAATACTTCAATGGCCTCTTGAATTTTCTTTCATTACTCTGTTTAAACCACTTCTTTCTCTCTTCTTTCTGTGCATCTTTCACTGTACCGTCAAAATTTTTATCTTTCAATATCTCTTCCACTTTCCTTCTCAGCTCATCTCTATTCTCTTGAGTGAAAAATTCGACAAGTGTAGGAAAATCAGACGTATCTACTGTAACACCTGTGTCACTCCAACCATCAAACAAATGCCAAACCAATGAAATATAGTATTTCATACTTGGGATTTGTAAAAATATGTGTATCGTTTACACATATCAATTCTTGTTCGATTTCAAGCTTTAAATCGCTTTCTGGAAGGTTATACGCGCACTAATGCGTAGATATAACCAGTTTAATCCAACGAACACTCCGGAATAGTGAAATAGGCTTAACATACCTTAAATAACCTTTACATAACTTAGATATAAGTTTTGGAAGGTTTGGTGTGGTGAAATCAAAGTTTAATCGCTTACAGGGACTAAAGTTGACAAACTGCGAAAGTATGCCAATTTGAACTGTAACAGACCTTCCGGAACATGACCATAAGTTAAACATACCACAAATATCCTTTACATAGCTTAGAAATAGGCTTTGAGGTGTTCGGTGTGCTAAAATAAACTTTTGGGTCATTCAGGGACTAAAAGTGTCAAAAAGTGCACAAGTTTGCATTTTCGCGCATAACTTACGTTCTGAATACATCCGGACATCCAAAAATTTATGTAAGCACTAAAATATTTTATTTTAGTGTTCGCCATAAGAAAAAATCCATTCGTCGCGTCATTTGGTTCGTTTTTCGCATTCGGGACCAGATTCGAGGTATTAGCCGTTGTTTAATTCACAACCACACATTCTAAACTTGCTTAGTCAGCGGATAAGGATGGAATTTTGGCACCATGACTTTGCAACACATGTATGGATGGAATTTAAACACCTAAACACCATAACTTTGCAACACATGTATGGATGGAATTTAAACACCTAAACACCATAACTTTGCAACACATGTACGGATGGGATTAAGGCACGTTTTCCATGAAACGATCTTAACGGTTCGGGTATTCCTATAAATACCCCATACCCCCCATTGCTTAAACTCACTAGAATCTTGATTTGAGAGCTCTAAGTTGAAACCATTGTTTCATACCTGAGTTCTTGGATCGAGATTAGCATTCGGAGACCCTTCGTAAGTATTCTTTCGTTCTTTTCCTTATTTTACTGCTTTTCGAGTCAGAAAGTCAAACTTTGTTTGACTTTCAGCGTTGACCAGTAATGGTCAATGCGAAGTTCTTTTGAACTTCGCAACGTGAGTGTAATCACGTCGGTCATAGTCCCTTGGGACTATGCCCACTGATTACCACGTTGTCTAGGGTCGTAGGGTAGGCGATCTAATAAATCGCCTATACCTTCGAACCCGACCCAGTTTGGTCGATCATTAGGATCCGACCAAATACATTAGGTGACCATAGTAGGTAGGGAATAACCTTCCGAGGTTATACCCTATGGTCACATCGTTTAAGTAGTTGTATGATAGGTAGTTTATATGCCTTAGGTAAATTACCAGAATACCCTTTTCATGTATAATTGGTAATTAAGCATATGTAACCTAAACTCTTGTCACATAACTGATAATGTAACATGTTTAGGCATATAACACTTGTCATAGGACTAGTTAGACGATCCGAACGCGTTTCACGCGCACGATGCGTTAAAGTAGCATAGCCTACCTTAATGGGTCGCGATGGGTCGTAGACACTTAGGTTAAGTTTCATTTAGTATGTAGGCTTTGTTAAACCATATCACACGAGTCTCTACACTCGTTTGGTTTACGAACCCTCATGCTACCCGATCTTCCGATTTAGGTCCGGATTAATTATGTAGTTACCTATATTAGGTGCCGTTTGATTCCGTGATCTCTAGCATTGCTTGGTGGTTATCCTAGGACTTCTGAGCAATCTCAAGTGAGTACATAGACCCCTCTTTTACTGTTTTCCAAACTGTTTTGGGGTGGAACACATGTGCCTACTTGTTACTTTCATGCTTTCCGTTTTCACATCATATACTTCCTATGTTCATTAGTACATTATAGTACATGATTTCGTTACATTTCATACTAGGTGTGCCATTGTGTGCATTACTTAGTACATTGTTTTACATTACATCACATGCTACGTATGTCTATTGTTGCATACTTAGTACAGGTCGCATGCTACGTATGTATGTTGTTGCATACTTAGTACAGTTCACATGCTATGTATGTTCAATCGTTGCATTGTTCTTCATACTTAGTACATTTGTTATTCATCACATACTTACATTTTGGACGCATATTACATGATTTACATTGATCATGCATTTACTACACAAAACATAACTTTGATTTAAACCAAGTTTTACTTCAATACTATGTTCTTGTGCATATGGTTTAGTTGATGCATTTCACTAGCCATACATATCATTTTGGTTACACATTACATGGTTTACATCTTGACATAAACATTTTGACATATTATTCAATACATTTGGCAATTGGTTTAAACATAGACATCTTACATTGTTTGGTTTGGTTTGATTAAGTGATTAAGTAACGATGCTTGTGTAATATGATACAAGCATGGTGGATACGCCGCTGGTACTTCCTATATATAAGTGTTTGTATGGTATTACATATTGTAGCGTTATCTGAATCATTTCAATTTGAGACATAGAACATTTTATACAAATAACATATTTTTCACAAGACATTGATTTACAAACAATTTATCTAATACAAACTCATTTTACATGGTTATTCATTTAACCATACATTATTTATACATATCATCTGATCTTATCGATTTTCAAATGATTTACAAAACAAAGCAAATAACAACGTTCATGACTAAACATTTTCTCAAACAAAAGTCATGAAACCTATTTTCACAAAACCTATGTATCTCACCGGCATTTTTATGCTGACGTACCTATTTTCACATGTGTTTTTCAGGAGCTGTTGCATAAGATGATCAAGATACACATAGGCAGACTTGGGCTTTAGTGACAATAAAAGATGCAAGACTAGTTAATTATGTTGTATTTCTTGTTTGTTAAGACATTATAACACTTTTAATCAATAAAACGAAACTTCAATTGCCATGGATTTGAAACGATTAATTCTGTTACAACACTCCCCGACGTTTCCGCCACGTTTTGTATGTTCTACGTGGTCGGGGTGTGACAGAAAAGATGGTATCAGAGCCAATGGTTATAGGGAATTAGGTTATTAGTAATGCTTTGACCTAGTCTATAACCTTCTTAGGACCCTAACGCGAGTTTACTTGCGTTTAGTCATAAAACAATACCGTCACCTATCCTTAGGCGACGACCACAACAAGAACATAAATTTCAAAACCGCTTTGAAAACTAATCATCTGTTCTAGGATGATTTATTACAAGGTTTTGAACCCTCTATTGTAAGGTTTTGAACTCTCTATTATATGGTTTTGAACCCCTTTGAGTTTTCAAAATCTCGTCAAGGTTTTGGGTTTTTAATAATGTGAACACGTGCAAACTGGAAGGGTGAATGCCTGTATTCTGGGTTTTCTGTCTAGGCAAGCACTTCGTATACATCTCATCAGACGCGAGACCAGTTGTGCTTACCTGGGAATTCTTGGGATGAGTGTTCACTTATAGGCGAGCATGTCTTCGCGATACATTATATTGACCCGCTTACTTTGATTAGTCAATGTCTCATTTGTTTGCCTTTGGTAACAAACAAATGGTCACAATCTTCATGTGTTGTTATTCTCTTTTGACTATCTTTCGCTTGTTTCCTCCTATTCCTTTCGTTATCTTCAAGATGCCTCTTCATCGCAACAAGACTCGAATGTCCGGACCAGGTGCTACAATTTCCCAACAAATAGGCGTCGTACTCCAGAAGACCATTGACTTAGCTATCACCATGACTCGCCTCAGGGATGAAGCTGTATAAGGGAACTGCTCCTTGGTGCAATCAATGCCATTGCCATTATCCGAACCAAATACCCTGTTTCAAATGTACCCACGGTGGACGATGGAGACATTTGGTTAACATGTGCAGCCTTGCAATCCAAAGCAAAGCTGTTACAAATCCTGCTGCTGCTCAACCTTCAAACTCTGCTTCATATGTCGCTTGACATATCTGGCGCCTCAACCTCATAAACTTTCTACCTTGTGTATCGACTTAAGCACGCCTAGTGCAAGGTGTCGAAGCACCTCTCGTTACACAAATTCCAAAATCCATGTAGGATCTTTCTATCCTCATAATTAGATCCTTGTGGATGAGTATCATTCATCGGAGTCCTTAATTGAATTCTTTGTATGATTCAATACGTACATCACAATTCAATAAGGACAAAGCCGAATTCTTTTTTTTGATTATCCTATCTTCATAGATAGATTCTTGAAATGATTAAAGTGCCAAATGAAATCCACGAATTGGATTCCTGGTGTGCTTTAAGTATCCGCGTCCAAAGATAACAAATTAATAAACAAGTTAAACAACTATGTGATTATGTGCTTATGTGTTTCCTTTTATGTTTTTGTGTGATCCAAATTCTTGTCATCCAAATCCTCGTAGAATCTTCCATATCTTCGTATAAGGGATTCATAGTAGGATATCCAAAGGTACTATATTAAATCCTCAATGGGCTTGTACGTTGTAGTTAAGTCCCTTGGATTATATTGTACCATTCCATACTTAGACCCCTGAGAGGTCTAGGTAATCAGATTGATCCAAAAATCTGGTTAGGAATATCATGTGATGATATAGCTGAAAGGACTCCTTGGTGGCCTAATTTAAAAGGATCCTTTGTCGGTCTATTTAAAAGGACCCTATGGTAGTCTAGTCACACTCATCACAGGTTTGATTTTCCTTCCCTTCACATTACAAACAAATTGTGCGGACAATGCAAGGAATTGCGTAATTATGGATGCATACATAATTATGAAATTCAGTGCACGGAAACCACAGCGGGTTTTGTCATGTATCTAGAGTTAGTTCTGTTCATTTTTGTTTCTGAAGATGGAAAATGACTATTCCGTTCATTTTTGTCTCTGAAGATGGAAAATGACTCTTCCGTTCATTTTTGTGTCTGAAGATGGAAAATGACTATTCCGTTCATTTTTGTCTCTGAAGATGGAAAATGACTCTTCCGTTCATTTTTGTGTCTGAAGATGGAAAATGACTATTCCGTTCATTTTTGTCTCTGAAGATGGAAAATGACTCTTCCGTTCATTTTTGTGTCTGAAGATGGAAAATGACTATTCCGTTCATTTTTGTCTCTGAAGATGGAAAATGACTCTTCCGTTCATTTTTGTGTCTGAAGATGGAAAATGACTATTCCGTTCATTTTTGTCTCTGAAGATGGAAAATGACTCTTCCGTTCATTTTTGTCTCTGAAGATGGAAAATGACTCTTCCGTTCATTTTTGTGTCTGAAGATGGAAAATGACTATTCCGTTCATTTTTGTCTCTGAAGATGGAAAATGACTCTTCTGTTCATTTTTGTGTCTGAAGATGGAAAATGACTATTCCGTTCATTTTTGTCTCTGAAGATGGAAAATGACTTTTCCGTTCATTTTTGTTTCTGAAGATGGAAAATGACTATTCGATTCATTTTTGTTTCTGAAGATGTAAAATGACTATTCTGTTCATTTTTGTTTCTGAAGATGTAAAATGACTCTTCCGTTCATTTTTGTCTCTGAAGATGGAAAATGACTCTTCCGTTCATTTTTGTGTCTGAAGATGGAAAATGACTATTCCGTTCATTTTTGTCTCTGAAGATGGAAAATGACTCTTCCGTTCATTTTTGTTTCTGAAGATGGAAAATGACTATTCGATTCATTTTTGTTTCTGAAGATGTAAAATGACTATTCTGT
Source organism: Helianthus tuberosus (assembly GCA_030545235.1). Lineage (NCBI taxonomy): Eukaryota > Viridiplantae > Streptophyta > Magnoliopsida > Asterales > Asteraceae > Helianthus > Helianthus tuberosus. The sequence continues at coordinate 166,707,870 of CM060423.1, read as the reverse complement.
TCATTTTTGTTTCTGAAGATGTAAAATGACTCATTAGGTTCATTTTTGTTTCTGAAGATGTAAAATGACTATTACGTTCATTTTTGTTTCTGAAGATGTAAAATGACTATTCTGTTCATTTTTGTTTCTAAAGAATTCCTGTTGAAAATTACTCTGTTCATTTTTCATTTCTGAAAAATGTTCGTTAAAGAGAAATTACAGGGTTATGTCTTATACTTCTTTGATGGTTATTTAACACAAAGTCACAAATAAACTCCTACGAATAAATTTCGGGACGAAATTTCCTAAAGTAGGGGAGACTGTAACACCTGTGTCACTCCAACCATCAAACAAATGCCAAACCAATGAAATATAGTATTTCATACTTGGTATTTGTAAAAATATGTGTATCGTTTACACATATCAATTCTTGTTCGATTTCAAGCTTTAAATCGCTTTCTGGAAGGTTATACGCGCACTAATGCGTAGATATAACCAGTTTAATCCAACGAACACTCCGGAATAGTGAAATAGGCTTAACATACCTTAAATAACCTTTACATAACTTAGATATAAGTTTTGGAAGGTTTGGTGTGGTGAAATCAAAGTTTAATCGCTTACAGGGACTAAAGTTGACAAACTGCGAAAGTATGCCAATTTGAACTGTAACAGACCTTCCGGAACATGACCATAAGTTAAACATACCACAAATATCCTTTACATAGCTTAGAAATAGGCTTTGAGGTGTTCGGTGTGCTAAAATAAACTTTTGGGTCATTCAGGGACTAAAAGTGTCAAAAAGTGCACAAGTTTGCATTTTCGCGCATAACTTACGTTCTGAATACATCCGGACATCCAAAAATTTATGTAAGCACTAAAATATTTTATTTTAGTGTTCGCCATAAGAAAAAATCCATTCGTCGCGTCATTTGGTTCGTTTTTCGCATTCGGGACCAGATTCGAGGTATTAGCCGTTGTTTAATTCACAACCACACATTCTAAACTTGCTTAGTCAGCGGATAAGGATGGAATTTTGGCACCATGACTTTGCAACACATGTATGGATGGAATTTAAACACCTAAACACCATAACTTTGCAACACATGTATGGATGGAATTTAAACACCTAAACACCATAACTTTGCAACACATGTACGGATGGGATTAAGGCACGTTTTCCATGAAACGATCTTAACGGTTCGGGTATTCCTATAAATACCCCATACCCCCCATTGCTTAAACTCACTAGAATCTTGATTTGAGAGCTCTAAGTTGAAACCATTGTTTCATACCTGAGTTCTTGGATCGAGATTAGCATTCGGAGACCCTTCGTAAGTATTCTTTCGTTCTTTTCCTTATTTTACTGCTTTTCGAGTCAGAAAGTCAAACTTTGTTTGACTTTCAGCGTTGACCAGTAATGGTCAATGCGAAGTTCTTTTGAACTTCGCAACGTGAGTGTAATCACGTCGGTCATAGTCCCTTGGGACTATGCCCACTGATTACCACGTTGTCTAGGGTCGTAGGGTAGGCGATCTAATAAATCGCCTATACCTTCGAACCCGACCCAGTTTGGTCGATCATTAGGATCCGACCAAATACATTAGGTGACCATAGTAGGTAGGGAATAACCTTCCGAGGTTATACCCTATGGTCACATCGTTTAAGTAGTTGTATGATAGGTAGTTTATATGCCTTAGGTAAATTACCAGAATACCCTTTTCATGTATAATTGGTAATTAAGCATATGTAACCTAAACTCTTGTCACATAACTGATAATGTAACATGTTTAGGCATATAACACTTGTCATAGGACTAGTTAGACGATCCGAACGCGTTTCACGCGCACGATGCGTTAAAGTAGCATAAGCTACCTTAATGGGTCGCGATGGGTCGTAGACACTTAGGTTAAGTTTCATTTAGTATGTAGGCTTTGTTAAACCATATCACACGAGTCTCTACACTCGTTTGGTTTACGAACCCTCATGCTACCCGATCTTCCGATTTAGGTCCGGATTAATTATGTAGTTACCTATATTAGGTGCCGTTTGATTCCGTGATCTCTAGCATTGCTTGGTGGTTATCCTAGGACTTCTGAGCAATCTCAAGTGAGTACATAGACCCCTCTTTTACTGTTTTCCAAACTGTTTTGGGGTGGAACACATGTGCCTACTTGTTACTTTCATGCTTTCCGTTTTCACATCATATACTTCCTATGTTCATTAGTACATTATAGTACATGATTTCATTACATTTCATACTAGGTGTGCCATTGTGTGCATTACTTAGTACATTGTTTTACATTACATCACATGCTACGTATGTCTATTGTTGCATACTTAGTACAGGTCGCATGCTACGTATGTATGTTGTTGCATACTTAGTACAGTTCACATGCTATGTATGTTCAATCGTTGCATTGTTCTTCATACTTAGTACATTTGTTATTCATCACATACTTACATTTTGGACGCATATTACATGATTTACATTGATCATGCATTTACTACACAAAACATAACTTTGATTTAAACCAAGTTTTACTTCAATACTATGTTCTTGTGCATATGGTTTAGTTGATGCATTTCACTAGCCATACATATCATTTTGGTTACACATTACATGGTTTACATCTTGACATAAACATTTTGACATATTATTCAATACATTTGGCAATTGGTTTAAACATAGACATCTTACATTGTTTGGTTTGGTTTGATTAAGTGATTAAGTAACGATGCTTGTGTAATATGATACAAGCATGGTGGATACGCCGCTGGTACTTCCTATATATAAGTGTTTGTATGGTATTACATATTGTAGCGTTATCTGAATCATTTCAATTTGAGACATAGAACATTTTATACAAATAACATATTTTTCACAAGACATTGATTTACAAACAATTTATCTAATACAAACTCATTTTACATGGTTATTCATTTAACCATACATTATTTATACATATCATCTGATCTTATCGATTTTCAAATGATTTACAAAACAAAGCAAATAACAACGTTCATGACTAAACATTTTCTCAAACAAAAGTCATGAAACCTATTTTCACAAAACCTATGTATCTCACCGGCATTTTTATGCTGACGTACCTATTTTCACATGTGTTTTTCAGGAGCTGTTGCATAAGATGATCAAGATACACATAGGCAGACTTGGGCTTTAGTGACAATAAAAGATGCAAGACTAGTTAATTATGTTGTATTTCTTGTTTGTTAAGACATTATAACACTTTTAATCAATAAAACGAAACTTCAATTGCCATGGATTTGAAACGATTAATTCTGTTACAACACTCCCCGACGTTTCCGCCACGTTTTGTATGTTCTACGTGGTCGGGGTGTGACAGAAAAGATGGTATCAGAGCCAATGGTTATAGGGAATTAGGTTATTAGTAATGCTTTGACCTAGTCTATAACCTTCTTAGGACCCTAACGCGAGTTTACTTGCGTTTAGTCATAAAACAATACCGTCACCTATCCTTAGGCGACGACCACAACAAGAACATAAATTTCAAAACCGCTTTGAAAACTAATCATCTGTTCTAGGATGATTTATTACAAGGTTTTGAACCCTCTATTGTAAGGTTTTGAACTCTCTATTATATGGTTTTGAACCCCTTTGAGTTTTCAAAATCTCGTCAAGGTTTTGGGTTTTTAATAATGTGAACACGTGCAAACTGGAAGGGTGAATGCCTGTATTCTGGGTTTTCTGTCTAGGCAAGCACTTCGTATACATCTCATCAGACGCGAGACCAGTTGTGCTTACCTGGGAATTCTTGGGATGAGTGTTCACTTATAGGCGAGCATGTCTTCGCGATACATTATATTGACCCGCTTACTTTGATTAGTCAATGTCTCATTTGTTTGCCTTTGGTAACAAACAAATGGTCACAATCTTCATGTGTTGTTATTCTCTTTTGACTATCTTTCGCTTGTTTCCTCCTATTCCTTTCGTTATCTTCAAGATGCCTCTTCATCGCAACAAGACTCGAATGTCCGGACCAGGTGCTACAATTTCCCAACAAATAGGCGTCGTACTCCAGAAGACCATTGACTTAGCTATCACCATGACTCGCCTCAGGGATGAAGCTGTATAAGGGAACTGCTCCTTGGTGCAATCAATGCCATTGCCATTATCCGAACCAAATACCCTGTTTCAAATGTACCCACGGTGGACGATGGAGACATTTGGTTAACATGTGCAGCCTTGCAATCCAAAGCAAAGCTGTTACAAATCCTGCTGCTGCTCAACCTTCAAACTCTGCTTCATATGTCGCTTGACATATCTGGCGCCTCAACCTCATAAACTTTCTACCTTGTGTATCGACTTAAGCACGCCTAGTGCAAGGTGTCGAAGCACCTCTCGTTACACAAATTCCAAAATCCATGTAGGATCTTTCTATCCTCATAATTAGATCCTTGTGGATGAGTATCATTCATCGGAGTCCTTAATTGAATTCTTTGTATGATTCAATACGTACATCACAATTCAATAAGGACAAAGCCGAATTCTTTTTTTTGATTATCCTATCTTCATAGATAGATTCTTGAAATGATTAAAGTGCCAAATGAAATCCACGAATTGGATTCCTGGTGTGCTTTAAGTATCCGCGTCCAAATATAACAAATTAATAAACAAGTTAAACAACTATGTGATTATGTGCTTATGTGTTTCCTTTTATGTTTTTGTGTGATCCAAATTCTTGTCATCCAAATCCTCGTAGAATCTTCCATATCTTCGTATAAGGGATTCATAGTAGGATATCCAAAGGTACTATATTAAATCCTCAATGGGCTTGTACGTTGTAGTTAAGTCCCTTGGATTATATTGTACCATTCCATACTTAGACCCCTGAGAGGTCTAGGTAATCAAATTGATCCAAAAATCTGGTTAGGAATATCATGTGATGATATAGCTGAAAGGACTCCTTGGTGGCCTAATTTAAAAGGATCCTTTGTCGGTCTATTTAAAAGGACCCTATGGTAGTCTTTGAGCTCTAACTTCTGCAATCTTGATTTCATCAAATTGTTACTCAACAGACTTACCAAGCATCTTTTCTAACACTTTGTTTATCATATAAATCTCATGTTCTTTCTGTGCCTTCACAGCCTCAAGCTCTTTGTTTTTCAACTCAAAGTACTTATTCTGCTCATCTCTGCGTGTTTTCTCTTCAAGCAACTCAGCAATTTGAACTTTCATGACATCAATTTCAGCTTCATCAGCTTCAATCTTTTTCAGCAACGCAGAATTTTGAGCTTCCACAGACTTAATACGCTTTTCCATTTTCTTCTCACGATCAACCAACCTTCTGTTCTCAACCAATACTTCTTGAATTTTCTTTTCCAAACTCTTAACTTGCACATCAGTTGCAAAACTGAAATCACCAATATCTTCAAGAGCAATACCCTCTGGAACAATTGGAAAATGTTTGTAACCAGAAGAACCCGGAGTGGTTTGTATCAGAGGTTGTGTGGATGGAGGTGTTTGTAGTATATATGGTGAAGTAATGATAGGTTGTTCATGTTGTGGTGGTGAAAGATGTGGTGGTGGTGATGATGGTTATGGTGTAGGTTGTCTTGGTGGTGTTTGATGTGGTGATTGAGGTGGTATAGGTTCAGGTTGTGATGATGGTTGGCTAGGTTCATGAATAGGTTTCTTGTTCAGCAAAATCTTCAACGTCTTTGCTTTCTTTGGAGTTACCACTCGTTTTCTTGAAGTTGCTTTCTTTTTGCCTCCCGAAGTAGGTGGCGTTTGAACTTCTTATTGTGAAGGAATGTATTCATCATCTTTATTTTTATCATCCCTCCTTCTTTTCCTCAACTGTTTCTCCTTTGCTATTTCAGCTTTAATTCTTTCAGCACGTTCATATTCATCAACTTCATCTTCGGATGAACTTGTTGTACTTTTATCAACATCATCACTCTCTACATCACCAGCAACTTTCTCTGGTCCAGCATTAAATTCAGTAAGAGATTTCAAAAGCCTTGCAGATTCTGGAGAAAAACATCTCCTTCAACATTAACTTCAGTTTCAGTTTCAGCTTCAGCTTCAACTTCTTCATCAGACTCATCAACAAGCAAAGTCTTAGGAGTTTTCTTTTGACGTTTCTTGGGTTGTGAAGACGAACCCTCTCCTGCTTGAACTTGTGGAGTTGATTTTCTACTTTTCTTCTTTTTCTCCTCTTTCACAAACCATTCATTCCTTGTATCTTTGAACTTGACAAGAATTTCCAATTCATCAGTATATCCAGCTTCTTTCATCTCTTCCTCATTCCTCCAGTTCTGATGGTTGACTGGATCTGGATCTTGATAGTTCTTGTCTTTAATGAAACCAAAGAATTCAACTTTAGTCGTTGGCTCTGGATACTTTGGATGATATCTAGCCAACTGCTTCAAAGATTCATTATCCATGTGATATAATACCAACAAATCATTCTTCTCATATCTTTCCAACTGAGGATAAGCATGATCTAATATCATCTGAATAAAACGTGGATACATTGGGTGTCTTGTCTTTTGAAGTTGTATTCTCAACCATATAATGAAACACAATCTTCGAAAAGTTATACTTCTTGTTAAGCACTAGAGCTGTCACCATGTTCATTTGGTAATCTCTCATCACGTCGTAACCTCCTTTCCTGTGACTGAGAGCTGGAACTACAGAATGAATCAGAAACTTGTACAACCCCGGAAAACATGCTTCCAAATAATTTTCTTTGTTTAGATCACCGTTGTAGCCCATCCTTAGCATGCACCCGTTTACCATCCTTTCTGGAAACTTCGTTGGAGAGTTTTCATCATCTAGAAAGTCTATCACTTCATGCACAAGTTGTTCAGTGATAATAATTGGTTTGTCTTTTCCATTCACCTTCACAACTGAATTGATTGTCTTGTTTGCTTCAACATAGGTTGCCTTCTCCCAAAAATACTTAATACGAGATCTGAAAACCAAGTGTTGGTTCGTCAAGGCTTTCTGGATCGGCAATCTCTCCATGAACTCCAGAATTCCTGTGAAACCGGCCATTTTTGGAATCTCTCTATCATAAACACAACATGTGTTGTGCAGTGGATCAAACAGTACATTCAAAGTCTGCAAAATCACAATACACAAAACAGATTAAACACTTAGAAAAAAATTTCAAATCAAACACTTTTCAAACGAAATTACACATCTCATGTGGAAACACACTTCATACGGAATTACACTCAAACGATATTACACTCAAACGATATTACACTCAAACGGAATTACAGTTCAAGCGATATTACCAATTTGAAACGGAATTAACCAAAATCAAAATTTTATGAACTGATGATTCAATTGATGAATTTGGTTTGTTCTCTCATGAATTCCGAGCACCATGATGTGTTCTTTGTACATTTTTGTCCGGTGAAATGCCCTAGATCTAAGTTTAAACACTCTGAATCGCCGACAACACTCAAATCAGACAAAATTGAAACTCTAATCACAATCTATGTCACAATATGAGTACAAGGATATGTTATTTAGTAATTAAACATCATAAGCAAACCCTAGATCTAAGATTTACCAACTGTTCATCATCGTTCAAACGAAATCAGTAAAATCCGAGTTAAATCAACACAGATCTCCTACCTTTCCCATTATAATAGTTGAACCAGCCAACTAAAATCAAGAATTAGACAAAAATCGGGCAAAGTAACGGCTGTAAATCGATGAAATCGTGATTTCGTTCGAAATCGCTTTGAACGAGACTTGAAACGGAATCAGATGACAAATGAGTTCAAATGGAATTAAACCCCTATTTATAGATGGGGTAATTCCGCGTGGAATCACCACAGATGTGTTTTCAAACGGAATTAAGTTGTTTCAAACAGGATTCTGTTTTTCATGCGGAATTATTGTTTCAAGCGAAATTACTTTCAAACTTTTTCAACTTTTTCAGAATTTACCAACACACCCAGTTAACCAAGTCCAAGTTAATGACCTTGGTCAACTGTTTAGCCTGCCAAGTCCAATTTAATGACCCTGGCTGACCAAATTATGAAGTTGCTGACTTTTTGAAAATGATTTAAGTTCAAATTAATGAACTTTTGAACTTTCAAGCAATTACCAAACAAAATCTCACAATCTTCTGCTTACGTAACCCACATGATCCAGACATGTTCAGCACACAAGACTTTGATCATCAGATCCCCAACGTCCGTTGTCGAAAATAAGATGAAAAACAAATCTTTTTGAATTATGAATATGGTAAGCAATAAACTGTACACACAATAATTTTGTGAGCATGTTAGGGGATCATATCAGCTTCCAACAAGATACAAGTACCGTTAAGCTTTGATTACATTTTCAGTATTAAACAATTTGCATTGATTACTGATATACTGATCCTCTTAAATTTTCACACAAAGTTCAATCTGTTCAGGATACGGATTAATGTTTTAAGGCTTAACTTTTATGCGTGTACCACCTCAGAATATACTCCCGTATCCAGATCCCAATATTCAGTCTTACAGGTGAGTATACCTAGATGATATCTGTAAGGGGTTAGATGCGAAGGCCGTGAGAGCTCAGGTCAGGACTTTCGTTCAGCAGAGAGATGACGGCTTCGACTTTTGGTGGGTTCCCTTTAGAGAATCTTTTTTACAACAGCACATGATTAGCTTTTTTCAATGGTTCATCATTTTTTATGCTGAGGGGAGGCTTTTATTTCAAGCAGCGTAAAGTATTCTCCGGGCACTAGGCCATTGCTTCCGCAAAATCAGAAGTCCCGGGATAATACTCCAAATATGACTAAGCATAAAGACCTAGTATCTCAGAAAGAAGGACCTTTCAAACAAGATTTCGGGGGTTACCCATATATCCGAGAGATGTTCCCCACATAAAAGCAAGAGATTTTATGTTTATCCCGAACAAACCTACTGAATGTGTAAAAACCTATCGGCATATCATCCGGAAGACTGCTTAACACATTTTTACTTTACATTTCTTTAGCGTACTGCATTGTCTAGCTGATGTACTATCATTTCCCCTTTATACACAAACTCATTTTTACTTTTTCAAATGTTTTTGGATTTTGAAATTTTATCATGTTTTTGTATTTTTCTTCAAACTTTCTCCCCCTAAAAACAAAGACATATTTTTGTGTTTTTGGTTTTTATCAAAAGCAGAAAATAAACTGTACAAAAACTTGACAACATAACGTGGATCACATCAGATCGCCGTCCTCCTCGGCTTCACACTCGATTACCCTGCCAGAAAACAGATTTTTCACCCCGTTTAATTTCAAAAGATAATTAAATCTTTTTCTATCAAAAGGTTTAGTGTAGAAATCAGCCTTCTGTTCATCGGTGTGTATATGTTCTATTCGGATCAACTTCTTCTCGTAGCAATCACGGATGAATTGATGCTGAATTTCAATATGTTTAGTTTTCGAGTGGTGAACCGGGTTTTTCGTTATGTTAATAGCCGCTTCATTGTCCACAAAAATTGGAGTATTCAAGAACTGCAAACCAAAGTCTGGCATCTGCTGTTGGATCCAAAGGATCTGAGAGCAACAGCTCGAGGCCAAAACGTATTCAGCCTCGCAAGTAGAGAGCACTACTGAGGTTTGTTTCTTGCACTGTCAGGTGACCAGTCGAGTTCCAAAGAACTAACACCCAGCAGTGGTGGACTTTGCATTTTGTTTGCAACTACCAAAATCTGAATCAGCAAAACCTGTGAGAGAGAAATCGCCAGACTTAGGATACCACAAGCCGATGCTTGGGCAACCTTTCAAATACCGTAAAATGCGTTTCACGATTGTCAAGTGTGAATGGCGTGGGCTAGACTGATATCGGGCGCACAAACACGTCGGATACATGATGTCCGGGCGGGAAGCAGTAAGATACATCAAAGATCCAATCATTGACCGATACAGTGTCTCTTCCACTTTCTCTCCACTTTCATCGGGACAGATCCCATGATTCTGAGCTAGGGGGGTTGATGCTGGACTAGATTGAGCCATGTTGAACTTCTCTAGAACATCGTTCACATATTTGGTTTGATGAATGAAGATTCATTCAGGCATTTGCTCAACTTGTAGCCCTAGGAAGAACTTCATCTCCCCCATCGAACTCATTTCGAATTTCTTTTTCATCACATTCTCAAAATCTTTACACAACTCGTCATTTGTCGATCCAAAGATGATATCATCGACGTAAATCTGCACGATCAAAAGATGCCCTGCAACCTCTTTGATAAACAACGTACTATCAACTGTCCCTCTGCTAAACCCGTTGGCCAGCAAATGTTGGGAGAGCGTCTCATACCAGGCTCTCGGGGCCTGGTGTAGTCCGTGGAGCGCTTTGTCAAGAAGATAGACTTTGTTTTTGTGTACTGGATCAGTAAACCCTGGCGGTTGACCAACGTACACCTCTTCTTTGATTTTGCCGTATAGGAATGCAGACTTGACATCTAGCTGATAGACTTTGAATCCTTTCCATGACGCGAATGCCAGGAAGATTCTTATCGCCTCGAGCCTAGCTACAGGGGCATACACTTCAGTAAAATCGATCCCCTCCTGCTGGCTGAAACCCTGTACTACCAGTCGTGCTTTATTCCTTACAATCACACCTCTATCATCTCTTTTGCACTTAAAGACCCACTTGGTCTTTATCAGCTTCTGATTCTCAGGAAGATCTACCAATTTCCAGACACCCAACTTCTCAAACTGCTGCAATTCTTCTTACATAGCATTCACCCAGCTGTCTTCAGTCAAAGCTTCTTTATACGTTATGGGTTCAATCTGCGAGATAAAACATTTAAGTGAGAATTCTTCCTGTAAAGGAGAAACAGAAGTATAAAAACAAGTAAGTGCTCTGTTGATCTGATCTCTCGTCTTTACTCCACTCTGAAGATCACCAATTATCTCCTTTGAAGGATGGTAAGAAAGAGTTATTGGCATGACACTGTCGGGCACGTTCACTTTCGATTGCAGGTTCGTGATGTCTTGATCACCGGTGTGATCCTCAGCTTCCGTCGTAGCAACATTTGGATCCTCATAAAAAATCAGACCGTTCTCCGATTCTGAGTCATCGGACTGATCAAATGAAGGAGCTGGTTCCTCTGGTGGTTTGTGAGCTGCTCCACTGGGACCGGCCTCGTGATCGTTTGTACCAGTTGTAGGAATGTTTGTACCCACATCAGGTTGAGAAACCACCAACGGTCTAGGTATCTGATCTTGTAGCATGGATTGCTGCTGTTCGTATAAGTAAGCAAGTTCCTCTTCACTCGGCTCTATCGGCAGTTGGAAAGACTCCCAAAGTTTTTCGTAGTCGAACAACAATCTTTGTCCGGGAAGTTGAGGTGGAGACGTATGTTTCTGATAGTCCACATGCTGAACTTGAATTACCTTTCCCAGGCATGGTACGAACACCCTCTTGAGCGGACTAGCATATCCAAAAAAGAATCCCTCATTACTCTTCGCGCCAAACTTTCCATCTTGATCAATGAAAGTACACGGTGATCCAAACGGCTCTAAAAACTTCAAATTTGGCTTGTAACGATGAAGAAGTTCAAAACACGTTTTCTTGTATTTCTTCACAGTTAGGACGCGATTCAATGTATAGCACGCTGCTGCCACTGCTTCACTCCAGAAAAATATTGGTAACTTGGAATCGGCGAGCATCGTTCGAGCAGTTTCGATTAAGGTACGATTCTTTCGTTCAGCTACACCATTTTGCTGTGGAGTGTATGGTGCACTGAATTCTTGAAGAATTCCTTTCTCGTTACAGAACTCGAGCATTCGATTGTTCTTAAACTCCGTTCCATTGTCACTTCGTATTCTCCTAATTGGCAGCTTATACAGCGTTTCCATCTTCTTGAACAAGATCATCAAAGATTCAAACATTTGATCTTTCCTCTCCATACACACCACCCAAGAAAATCTAGTGAAATCATCAGTGACTACTAAACAGTATAAGTCTCCACTGATACTTTGCACATTAACCGGCCCAAAAAGATCCATGTGGAGTCTCTCGAGCGGTACTCTGATTGAATTCAGCTGCTTCTGCGGGTGTGACTTCTTTGTCTGCTTTCCCTTCTTGCATGCTACACAATCATCATTTAAATGAAAACCTTTAAGATTCACACCTTCAACTAAATCATTGTGTACAAGAAAGTTCATTTTTCTAACATGAATGTGGCCCATCTTTCGATGCCACATTATCGATTCTTTTTCTGTTGCTTTGGTTTTTGACACCAAACATTGTTTCTGATGATCAGTTGTTGCGACACTCATATCAAGAATATACAAGTCATTTTCTCGTGGAGCTCGCAACAACACCATGTCTTCAGGAATTTTGAAACTAGGTTTTAAGACAAGACATTCATTTTTAGTGAAATGTACGGTAAAATACTTATCACAAATCTGTGAAATACTCAGCAGATTGTTTTCAAGTTCTACTATGTAGTTCACTTTTTCAAACGATATACCTCCATTCGTCAGAGTTCCTTGACCAACTATCCTTCCACCCTGATTCCCAGCAAACCCCACATATCCTCCGTTGAGAGATTTGACGTTATAGAGCAATGCCAGCATTCCGGTCATGTGCCTTGAAGCTCCGCTGTCCATGATCCATTTCGAGATAAACGACCTCGGCAGCCCCTGCAACCATTAAAGCAATTTATTCAAACAATCACGCCCATGATTTCTTTACATTTGTAATACTTCCAAACACAAAATCACAATCTACTTCAACTTTCGGAATGTTAAAAATGACATTTGGGACCACAGGTTTGACTTTTGATTTTAAATCTTCCTTCTTAATCGGTGGAAACTCTTCAAGTAACTTATCAAGTTCAAATTCAAGTTTATCCACATCATTTTCAAAAACCTTTGGTTCAGTTTTCAAAACACATTCCTTCTTTTTCTCTTCAACTGATGATTTTGGTTTCACCACCCAAGATTGACTTTCAAAAACTTTCATTTTTGGATAAATCTTTGAAGTCTTTTGGACTTTCGAAGATTCGCCAACCTCAAAAGTTGATTTCGGCTTTTCTTCGGACTTCAGAGATTCACCTCTCTTCAAAATACGAACTGGTGAAATCATTGGTTTTTTACCCTTGTTATCAGTTGGAACTTTAGGTTTTGGTTTTTACAAAACTGGTTTCTTGAAAATGGGTTTTTCAATCTTTTTGGTACATTGTTTTGCCATATGACCAATTTCATTGCAGTGGTAACAAACTCTTTTGTCATACTCAACAAAAGTAGATTTGTAGGTCTCTTCTTTCAGCTTTTTCGCTGCATTGAAATCGTCAATAGCTTTTTGACTGAAAATATACGCCTTTTCATCAACAAAATTCATTCCTACCACAAAAACATCATTCATCTTTTCCTTTGGCTTGACATCCTTTTTAGCCATTTTCTTTTCAAAACCAATACCTTTGTTTTTTGAAATTGTTTCCATTTCTCTTGTTAGACCCATTGTTACCCACCCAATCTTTCTTTCCAGAGTTGTTAGGTTGTTGAGTTACAAAAGACCTTTTAGGTTTTGAAAAGAACTCGTTGTTGTTTACCTCAGAAATGTCAATCTCAACCAATTTAAACACCTTTTCAACATTTTTCATGTTCGCGTTCTGGATTGGATACTCAAAATCAGAATAGAGTTTGTCAGTTCCGGTCATTGTGTAAACCACAATGATCGAATCATCATTCGCAACCTTTTCTGATTTTGGTATAAATTTGTCCAAAAAGTTACCATCTTCTTCAGAATCAGAACCGGAGTTTTCAAAATGAGTTTTCACAGTATCAAACTCCGAGTTATCACTCTCTTCGTCTAACACTTGGTCAACAACGGTCTTGATCACATGTGACTCATTGTCAGTGTCGGACGGAGAGAATGTAACATCAATACTCTCAGGAAACTCATTCTCAATGGTTCTCAGTTTGAGGTTCAAAGCAGCTTCCACCCCATCTGGACACTTCTGAGTGTAATGATTCCACATTGGGGGTGGAACACTGTTAAAGACAGGTGTTGCATCTGGTTGTTTCGGGACAATCTGCTCAATCACATATGAAGATGCAACATAACTCATCAACTTCTTATCAATTCTTTCATTCTCAATTTTTGTTAACTCCAATTCCTTTTTCAATGAAGCAATCGTGTCCAAATGAAAGTTGATTTCCTTTTGTTTATCAAAAACTGTTGATTTTAACAATTTTGTGGCTTTATCGTTTTCAAGACTCTCTTTTTTAATCATTTTAATAGATATAGCCAACGTGTCATAAGCTTCTTTTGCTTCACTTAGATCAAATTTAATCGCATCAGTGTATTGTTTCAATTCCTGAAACTTTTTGTCTTTTTCAAGACATTCCATGCATGGTTTTGAACAGTTTTTGCATGAAGTTTCAGAAATTGAATCAATTTTTCCAACAATCTTTTCCTCTTGATCAATTTTAACACCCTGTTTACCGACACCACCAGACTCTGACTCAGACACTCCTTCCGATTTGATCTCTGCTTTTTGGATTTCCCATCAGACTCCTTTTGACCTAACTCTGTTTTGACCGACACATTTTCAACTGACTCAGTATAAACAGACTCTGGTTTTACAGATTCTGTGTCTACCTCTTTCAGTTTTGCCATCAAGGCTTTGTCAGCAATCTCTTTCAGTGTCTCTTCAGTCATTTCTTTGGAGACATCAATAATCTCTTCAACCGGAGCTTTCACAACATCATACTGTGGGCAAAATCCGGTTGTTGGTTCACTAAAAAAACCTGCAAAAGAATCAAACACATTAGGAGGCATAATTGATTTTGAAGAACTAGCTAAAACCTCCTGTTCGGATTGATAATAGTAGACTTCTGCAGCAATTTCTTCGAGATCAACCGAACTTTCTTCAGACACATCTTCACTAACAACCTCTGTTTCAATAACACTCTCCGACACCTCCACAATCTCAGCCATCATTGCTTTACCCTCACTGCCCGGGATATACTTGTCCCAACTGAACCCTTCAGCTACCTTCTCATCATCTTGGTTGACAATAAGAGTTTTTCCGGCTTATTTTTGATCTGAGGTCTTTGAACTACAGGTTGTTGATTTGTCTTGTGATAGATCACCTGTCTGTAGTAATCATTGGTAAATGGATTTTGGTGGTTGTTGACCTCTCTATTCGGACATTCCCGTTTAAAATGCCCCTTTTCTTTACATCTGAAATAAGTCACTTTGGACTTATCAAAACCAAGCTTTTGATCCGGTCCAGACAAACTATTTCGACCCGTAATTTCCATAAATCTTTGGGCTCTTCTTACCAAACTAGACATTCCCCATTTAATGTCAATCAGCTCTAACTCCTCTGGATCGATTTGGTCGTAATCCTCCTTCGTCATGTCTGGATTACCGATCCTCCCAGCTACCAAACTCTCATATGACTCCAGAACGGAAGCTAACAGTGCGATGTGTTGCTTTGCAGCTGCTTCTGTAAACTCTTGTCCATTTTTTATGTTTACAGCAATGTTACACTGTATCCCAGAAACATATCCCTGATTGTTGGTGCACCTAGTGTCTCTTAACTTCGTCTTAATCGAGTTTTATGTCTAGATAGAATGAACGAGTGCACAACAGGGTCGAAATTAGGGTTAGATTACATGTTTGGATGTAATTTCGCTTGAAGGTGACATGGACTAGTTCAAGCGAAATCAACACATGTGATTTCGCTTGAACAGATCTGTGACATCCTCAAGCGAAATAGCATCATCTATAAATACATGTGTGCTTGCTTCATTTGAAGCGGATTCTAGTCTTGTTCTCTGAGCCGAGGTGTTGTCCGTATGTCATTTGAAAGTGTAAAAAAGCTTAGGAAATCAGTAATAGAAAAGAATTGAAAGGAAACAAGTTGTTTGACATTGTTTGCAATGATTCCGCCTTTGTAAATGATGATGAACTACTCAACTTGACTGTTTAGGGTCATCGGAACGATCCTACAAGTGGTATCAGAGCTCAGGACGAGGAGTTCATACCAATTCAGCTTAAAATCACCGGATTTTCTCTCTTCCACTCATTTTTTTCTGATTTGGACATAATTTTACTGTTGAAATGGCCTGAATTTGACATATATCAAGCGAAACATAGTGTTAACTAATCCTTGAAAGTTTTGGACTAAAATTCGACTTAAAACTTGATCAAAAACTAGATTTCGCTTGAAAACTGTTCGTAAAATGATGACGTCATAGGTGATCTCGCTTGAAATACCTTGGTGATCTCGCTTGAAAAGTACAATTTAAACAGATTTCGCTTGAAAATTGCACATTTTATCTGATTTCGCTTGAAAATCAGATTTCGCTTGAAAGCTCAAGCGAAATAGGAGATTTCGCTTCAAGAAGTCTTATTTCGCTTGAACTTGTTTTGCTATTCCGCTTGAAAAGCTATATTGCTTCAAAGCTGATTCCGCTTGAACAGTTTCCGCTTGAATCTGTCTTTTTCAAAACCAAGAATTTTCTAAGTGTTTGTTGACTGTTTCAGGTACGTGAAGATGGATGATTTCAATCCATTTTGTGATATCTTTGTTTTTGCTGGAAACGGTGGGGATGATACTTCTAACAACACCAATGAGAACACGCCGAATGCAAAGAAAACTTTGTCGGATACTTTAGGTGTGGAAAGTGCATACGGAACATATAACAAACCCCCAAAGTTGATGGCAATCGAAGAGTACAGTCAGTGGGCCAAGAAATTTGAAGAATGGTTAAAGGCATTTGCGTATCTTAGCTGGAAAAGTCTAAAGAATGGATACAGCGATGGAGGGAAAAATGGTGAAAACTTGACATCAACTGAAGAAATAGAAGTTTTTGTTGCCGAGCAAAAGTGCATCACGTTGCTGTTTCAGTCTGTCCGAGAAGATATAATATCTTTGATCGAGTATAGCAATTCTAAAGATCTGTGGAAAAAGTTAGAAGTGAAATGCTTGGGTAGTGCAGAAATAGTGAAAAACAAAAAGAAACGGCTAAGAAAAGAGTTTGATTTATTTGGTTGTTTAAAAAATGAATCAGTTTGTAAGATGATTGGGAGGTTTTGACACTTGAAGTTGGAGCTGGCGAGACATGGAATTCTCTATTCTCAAGAAGAGTTAGTCGATAAATTGTTTAACTCGTTTCCAGATGAGATGGATTGGCAATACTATGCCTTGATGTTGAAAAATACGATCAACTCTGAGGAACTTACAGTTGATTTGTTGATTGAAAGAATAGAGAGTCACGAGCTGGAGATAAAGAAAACACACAAAGTTAATCACTCGTCATATCAGCAGAATTTGGAGTTGTATTATCCAAAAAGCATGATTCCCAAGAATGCGTCTCCCAAGACAGCTTTTTCTGCTGAAAATTCCAACACATCTAGCAAAGAGAGTGCAAGCAGTGGATTTCACAGTGGATCTTCGTCAACTTCAAACCAATCAGATGAAAAGAACTTATTTCAATGCAACATCGTTGTGGATTTAAAGAACGCTCAAAACTTCAGCGAGGAGTCTGCAAAGCAACAGATGGTTTTCTTAGCTTCTGTGCTAGAGTCATATGAGAGTCTTGTGGCAATCAAGATAGGCAACACCAACCTAACAAAGGAAGACTACGATCAAATAGATCCTGAGGAGATGGAATTGATCGACATAAGGTGGTGTATGGCCAGTGCAGTGAGAAGGGCACATCGTTTTATGGAGATTACAGGAAGAAAGTCTATTGGTGGACCATCTACCAAGTTAGGCTTTGACAAGTCAAAAGTGACCTGTTTCAAGTGTAAACAGAAAGGTCATTTTAAAAGAGAGTGCCGGAATGCTTATGCTGATGATTCTGAAAATCCATTCAAAGAAGATTACTACAAGAGAGCGATTTATCATCAGAATAAATCAGAACCGCCCAGAATGAAACAACTTGAGGATAATAAAGAAAAATACAGAGCTCTTGCTGTGATTCATGACGATGAAGGTTTTGACTGGAGCGAGTTGTTACCAGAGGAGGATGCGGTTGGATATGCTTTTATGGCAAAGATTGTTGAACCTGTTCCTTTTAAAGATAGCAGAAATGAAGAAGAAAAGTATGTCAACAGAAATATGTTAGCTCAAAACAGAATGATCAGAATATCTGATATATACACTGAAGCAAAAAGAGCAAAGAGATGGGATCCAGACAGAGAATGTTATCTTGACCCCATGGGAAACATTGCTATTGACTATAAGACCCTCAATCTTGAAACCATAATTCAACAAATTGCTGAAGAGGAAGAGGGTTGGCAAAGAAAATGGTGGGGAAGCGGAGAAGAGAAAGAAAAGAAAGAAAAAGAAAAAGAAGAAAAGTCAAAGAAGATTGATGATGGGATCATTGACACATCACAAAAGTTGAATGCTGAAAACTTGGGAAAGATGGCTGACAAAGTGCTGGCTGCTAAGGAACTTGAGGTAGACTCTAAGTCCGTATCTGAGTCTAAAAGCCAGGCCAGTTCAAATGTGTCAACGAGTGCGTCAGGTAAGAAAGTTAATAATGACGTTGACTGAAAAAATTGCATGAAAGAGTGCAAAGTTTGTAGTACAATCACTTATCTCAATGGTAAGAAAGTTGAGGATCTGACAAACAGAGTCAGAGAGGTTGAGGATCAGATCTTGAACCGTGACAAAATGCTGAAAGTTTCAACTGATAGAATAAAAGAACTGAATGAGAAAATCGAAACTGATAAAATTGATGTAGAAAGAGTTAGGAAAGAAAATCAAAAACTAATTCTTGAAAATCGTCAAATTTCTTAAAGTTTTGAGAAGCTAAAACGCACGGTGAAAGATTCTGATGAGAAACGGTAAAACATACAAGGAAAATTGTCATTTGCAAGGTGTTTTGAGGGTTAAAGAAGAATTAATCAACCAACAACTGGATGAGATTGCTAAGTTGAAGCTTCAGTTTCAAGAAGTTAAAATTGAAAATGAACGCATCCAGTTGAAGCTGAACAGTTACAGCTCCGCAAGCTTTGTTTTACAACACATTGTTCCCAAACCAATCGGGAAAAACAAAGCTGGCGAAGATATCTTTTCGGATGGAACCGGGGTGGGTTTTCATCAAGTTCCACCACCAGTTCTAAACAATTATTCGAAAAAACAATCAGGGTTGGTTAATCTTAAAGACGAGAATGAAGTGAAACTTCCAGACATGATTGATGTCACATTCACTTCATCTTCTGATGACGATAGTGTCCAAACTGAAGTGGTGAAAATTGTGGTTGAGAATGTTCTAAAATCTGAAAGTGACACTACTGAGGAAGATGAATGTTCTTGGACAAATACATTCCGAAACCAAAGTCCAAAAACAACTTAAGTGATGAACCGGGTCTTGTGATGTACAAGATGGCTGGATCTGATGAGTTGTATTCGGATTCTGAGTTTCCATTGGAGAATGTTAATGTGAACAAATTGAAAAATGTTTTCAAACTGGTTGAAATTGATTTGTGTGAAGTAGAAGGTTGAATCAGACATAGAGACAAATGAATTTTGAAAAAGATAAGGCTTACTACAAGAAACCTGTTGTTCCACCGCGTTTTTATAACAACAATCGAAACAGATGGTCGGGTGGTTATCAGGGTGGTAAAAATTATCAGAAAAGGAATGTTCAAAACGAAAAGTTTGCTGAGAAGAAAGTGTTTGTGTCAAGTTCGAGTTCACTTTCTGATGAGGAGTCTAAGATTTTTTCAAAGACGAATGAAGAGTTCTTTGAGGAGAGGGCTTCACAAACTCAGACTGAAGGCACAAGTCGAGTAGTTGATACTCGTACATGCTTTAGATGCAACAAAGTTGGACATATTGCACGAAAGTGTACCAACTTTAAGCCTAAGTCAGAAGTTGTTGAGAGTCAAAAGAAGAAAGTTGATGTGAAAGGAAAAGCTCTATTGGTTGTTGAGAAAAAGGTTTTGAAAAATGAAAACACCAAGATCAAAACTGAACCTGTTAAAAAGTTGGAAACTAAAAATGACAAGTTTTACAAACGGGTTGCATCATCTAAACAAACATGGAAGCCAAAAGTGGTTGAAAAGAAATCAAGTGTTCCAAAGCCACAGGTTTCAGAGTTGGAAAAACAATCGTCTTCTACCACTCTGGTAAAGATGAATGTTCCTGTGGATTACTATGAGAAACTTGAACCACAAATGGATACTACTTCTGAAAAGAAGAATGTTCCAAAGAAAGACCAACCATCTGGTCAACCTCAAAAAGATGAATTTTTCTTATTCAAAGAGGTTGAGGTTGGGTCTGCAGAAAGCTTGAAGATGAATGATAAAAACTTTCCATCTTTAATCCTCAAGAAAACTGTCATTAACTTTGAGTTACCTGAGTCGAAAGAGGCTTGGGTGACATCAAAATCTCATTAAATGTTTTGTGATTTGTGCAGGAGCTTCCAAGATCCGTTTCGTGATGGATTATGGATAGTGGAGCTTCTCGGCACATGACGGGGAAGACAGCGTTGCTGTATGATGTTAGAAATTTCAATGGAGGTTATGTAGGGTTTGCAGGTAACCAAGGTGGAAGAATTGTTGGTGAAGGAACGTTATCCAATGGGATTGTTACGTTTGAAAGAGTTAATTACATTGCTGAGCTGGAGAATAATCTGCTGAGTATCTCACAGATTTGTGACAGGATGTATACCACTCACTTCACAGACAAAGAATGTTTGATCTTGAAACCAGGTTTTGTTATCCCTGAAGAATGGATTATCATGAGGGCACCAAGAGTGAATGATCTGTACGTGTTGGACATGAGTGTAGCTACTACAACCATGGGTCAAGCACATTGTTTTGTATCCAGAGCAACTGAGAAAGAATCGCAATTGTGGCACCGAAAGATGGGTCATATACATATTAGAAAAATGAATCATTTGGTGCACAATGATTTAGTTCTTGGTGTTCATATCAAAGGTTTTCATCTCGAAGGAGAATGCATTAGCTGCATCAAAGGCAAGCAAAAGAAGAAATCACATCCTAAAAAGAAAGTCAATTCAGTTTCCAGACCGTTAGAGAGACTACATATGGATCTGTTTGGTCCAGTAAACATCAAAAGTATTACAGGGGATCTCTACTGTCTTGTGGTAACTGATGATTATTCCAGATTTTCGTGGGTATCATTCTTGAAGACGAAAGATGAGACGTTTGATAGTTTGATGGTGTTGTTCAGAAAAATAAAAAATTTGTACCAAAGGCGTATCAAAAGAATCAGAAGTGATAATGGTACTGAGTTCAAGAACAACAATATGGAAGAGTATTGTGATGAAAGAGGTATATTGCATGAATTTAGATCGCCTTACACTCCGCAACAGAATGGAGTAGCTGAAAGAAAGAACAGGACGCTAATGGAAACGGCTAGGACGATGCTTGCTGATTCAAAGCTACCAGTAAATTTTTGGGCAGAAGCAGTATCTGATGCATGCTATACACTCAATCGGGTTCTCACTGTAAAGAAATTCAATAAGACGTGTTTCAAGTTGATCAATAACCACAAGCCGAACCTGAAGTATTTAGAACCGTTTGGGTCTCCCTGCACAGTTCTAGAGCCTTTTGGTAAATTTGGTCCAAAGAGCGTTGAAGGAATTTTCGTAGGTTATCAAAGTCCATTGAAACGAGTCTTTGTTCCAAGCTTGAAGCGGATTATTGAAGCACACAATGTTGAGTGTCAAGGTTACACAATGCCACCACAGAATCCTGGAGATTCATGGCGTTTTCATTATGACACGTTGTGGGATTCGTTTGACATGGAAGAAGAAAAGGAAGAAGAAGAAGAAGATTTCTTTGACGAGTTGGATATTCTAAGAGAGTATGAAGAATCGCAGGAAAGGTTTCCAGCAGAGACTTTCAGTCGTCAACGAAAAACTTCGAATGATGATGAAGCAGGTCCAAGTAATGCTGGAGAACATGATGATATTCAACAAAATGAAGTTGCTCATGATAATCAGACGGCACAGAATGATAATCAAGAATCTGAGAACATGCCAATATTTGATCATGGTGATTCAGATTCTGAGGGGGACCAAATTTAGATTTCAAGTCAAACAAACCCAGTCAGTGAACAAGGTGCAAGTCAGAATGTTACTAGTCTGGAAGGCGAGGTAGATGTTTCAGGCGAGGTGATGCCAAGAACTCTTTCATACCATCCAGAGGAGTTGATCATTGGAGAATTGCAATCAGGCGTTCGCACTAGACATCAAATTGACCAAGGCCTTACTTGTTTTTATTCTACAGTAGCACCTTTACAAACTGAGTTTTCACTAAGTTGTTTTATTTCGTAGATCGAACCACGTACATACAAAGAGGCGCTAACTGAAGATTCTTGGGTCAATGCTATGCAAGAAGAGTTGAGTCAGTTTGAGAAATTAGGTGTGTGGAAGTTAGTAGACTTGCCTGATGGTCAGAGGAAGATAAACACCAAGTGGGTGTTCAAGTGTAAGAGGGATGATAAAGGAGTTGTTGTTCGTAACAAAGCTCGACTCGTAGTCCAGGGTTTCAGTCAGCAGGAGGGTATAGATTTCACAGAAGTGTATGCTCCAGTGGCTCGACTAGAAGCAACCAGAATCTTCCTAGCATTTGCATCTTGGAAAAATTTCAAAGTATATCAGTTAGATGTTAAATCGGCGTTTCTTTACGGGAAGGTAAAAGAGGAGGTATATGTCGGACAACCACCGGGCTTCACCGATCCAATCCACAAAGACAAGGTCTATTTACTGGATAAAGCGCTGTATGGTTTACACCAGGCCCCAAGAGCTTGGTACGAGACATTGTCTCAACACCTGCTAGCCAACAGCTTCATCCGAGGAAAAGTAGATGCCACTCTCTTCACCAAAGAGGTCGACGGTCATCTTCTGATAGTTCAAATATACGTGGACGGCATCATATTTGGGTCAACGAATGAAAATCTATGCAAAGATTTTGAACGAGTTATGAAGCAGAAATTCGAAATGTCATCGATGAGTGAGATGAAATTCATTTTGGGACTGCAGGTTGATCAACTACCCAAAGGAATTTTCATACATCAAACGAAGTACGTTCATGATATCTTGGAGAAATTCGGGATGTCAGGTTCTACTCCAGCCTCCACCCCATTAGCAACGAATCATGGGATAAATCTTGATCTCATCAGAGAGAAGGTAGATGAAATGATGTATCGTTCTATGATCGGTTCGCTGATGTATTTGACAGCTTCAAGACCCGATATTATGTACCCAACCTGCCTCGCAGCAAGATTTCAATCTAACCCGAGAGCCTCGCATATGATGATTGTGAAAAGGATATTACGCTACCTGAAAGGAACTCCATCATTGGGGTTGTGGTATTCAAGAGAAGGCGATTTTATGCTTGAAGGGTATTCTGATTCAGATTTCGGAAGCTGCAAAGTTAACGCTAAATCAACAACAGCAGGGTGCCAGTTTTTCGGACCACGATTGGTCACCTGGCAATGCAAAAAGCAGACCTCTGTGGCTTTATCCACATGTGAAGCGGAGTATGTATCTGCAAGCCGTTGCTGCTCTCAGATCTTGTGGATCCAACAACAGATGCGCGACTACGGTTTGCAATTTCTAAACACCCCTATCTTTGTTGATAATGAGGCAGCGATTAACATTACTAAAAATCCAGTTCATCACGCTAAAAACAAACACATTGAAATTCGTCATCACTTCATTCGTGATTGTTTTGAGAAGAAGTTGATACGAATTGAGAAAATCCACACTGACGAACAAAAAGCTGATTTACATACCAAAGCATTTGATAAAAGACGTTTTCAATATTTGCTAAAATTGAATGGTATGAAGCTTTTATCGGTGTTGGAGGAGATCCTTGGTGTTGATGAAGGAGACATTGTAGATGATGATGTTGAGAAGCAATCTGCAATGGTTTGTCGATTTTTTTACTTGTTTTGGTATTTAGGGGGAGAGTAGGGTAATATTTTCAGAAAATACAAAAACAATAAAAACTGACAAAAATACAAAAACATGAGATATTTCAAAATCCAAAAACAATATAAAACCAGAAAAGAGCTTGTGTAAAAAGGGAAAATGATAGTACATCGTCTTGACAGTTACGGTATGCTAAAGAAATGGAATGTTTAAATGCATTAAAAAGTCTCGCTGATGATGTGCCGATAGGTTTTTACACATTTAGTAGGTTTGTTCGGGATATAAATCTAAATCTTTACTTGCTTATTTCGTGGGGAACACTACTTGGATATATAGGTAACCCCTGAAATCTTGTTTGAAAGATCCCTCTTTCTGAGATACTAGGTCTTTATACTCAAGGATATCTGGGGTATTATCCCGGGACTTCTGATTTTGCGGAAGCAATGGCCTAGTCTCCGGAGAATACTTTCCACATGCTTGAAATATAGCGCCGCCCTCAGCATCAAATGATAAGACAATAAAATTGCTAATCAATGTTGTTGTAAAAAAGATCCTCTAAAGGGGACACACCCAA
The DNA here is from genome assembly GCA_030545235.1 of Helianthus tuberosus. Taxonomy (NCBI): domain Eukaryota; kingdom Viridiplantae; phylum Streptophyta; class Magnoliopsida; order Asterales; family Asteraceae; genus Helianthus; species Helianthus tuberosus. The sequence goes on along the minus strand of CM060423.1, from coordinate 166,683,432 downwards.
GTCGAACCGTCATCTCTCTGCTGAACGATAGTTCTGACCTGAGCTCTCACGGTTTCGTACTATTACTTAATTTATTCCCTTACAGATATCATCTGTGGTGTACTCACATGTAAGACTGAATATTGGGATCTGGATACGGGAGTATATTCAAGAGGTGGGACACATGAAAAAGTTTAAGTCTCTAAAACACTAAATCCGTATCCTAGACAGATTGAAATGTGTGTGAAAATTTAAGTGGATCAGTATATCGACAATCTAAGTGAATTGTTTAATTCTGTGTATGTAATTAAAGCTTAACGGTACTTGTGACTTGTCGTATAGCTGATATGATTCCCTAACACGCTCACAAAAAATATGTTTGTAAATAGTTTACGTTTACTGCATTTTAGTTCTGTATTTCATTTCTAGTTTAGAAACTTTATAAAGTCCAAAAAGATTTTACACTTCTGCGTTATTTTTGACAAACCAAAGTGGAGAGTTGATCTTCAGATTCAAATTGGAGCAGATGCAGGAAGGTTCTAAAATGGATGATGAGTCGTGAGCTTAACATGATAAGTTTGTGATTGTTGAAAAGTTAAAGCAAGTTCATTAATTTGAAACTTGTAATTTTCAGAAAAATGTTTGAAAAAGTTGAACAAATGTCAGTGTGATTTATCTCAGATTAACTAGGGTCATTAAGTTGGACTTGGTAGATTAATTGAGTAATCAGGGTCATTAATTTGGACCTGAATACTTAAGTGGATTGTTTAGCACTGAAGGTTAAAAGGTAAGTTTTGGAGTGATACTGTTATTGTCATATATCTTATATTTGGGTAGAGTATATGCAGGAAACAGGAATCCCCATGGCAAAGAAAATTTCAAAGTTTGAATCAGAATCGAGCCCTAGCTTATCGAGGGGGGAGTCTGCAAAAGGGGGAGTCAGAATTCTGAATCAACATTCAAAGGGGAGATTAAAGTTTGAAGATAAAGATTGAAGAGAGCTTTTACAATGTTAAGACAATTTGGAAGGAGACAAAGACTAAAGACTCGATGCCGAAGACTTCGTCAACATCCAAGGGGGAGTCTGTTGGTGCACCTAATGTCTGTTAACTTCGTCTTAATCGAGTTTTATGTCTAGATAGAATGAACGAGTGCACAACAGGGTCGAAATTAGGGTTAGATTACATGTTTGGATGTAATTTCGCTTGAAGGTGACATGGACCAGTTTAAGCAAAATCAACACATGTGATTTCGCTTGAACAGATCTGTGACATCCTCAAGCAAAATAGCATCATCTATAAATACCTGTGTGCTGGCTTCATTTGAAGCGGAATCTTGTCTTGTTCTCTGAGCCGAGGTGCTGTCCGTATGTCATTTGAAAGTGTAAAAAGCTCAGGAAATCAGTAATAGAAAAGAATTGAAAGGAAACAAGCTGTTTGACATTGTTTGCATTGATTCCGCCTTTGTAAATGATGATGAACTACTCAACTTGACTGTTTAAGGTCATCGGAACGATCCTACACTGATTGTTCGAACTTGAAGAGCTTTGTGGAGACATTTGTTCTGATGTCTTGGGATTCGGCTCATAACTTGCAAACGGTGAAGGTTTGTTGTTGCTTGAAGTACTAGACGAAGCTCCAGATGTTGAATCTGCACTGAAAGTTGTTTGAATCTTCGGGCTTAGATTCGTTGTTGCCGGAGAACTGCCTTTGTGATATAGTGAAACATCCTATTGAACATTTGCAGAATTCATCTGTTTAATCTTTGTTAACTCTAACTCATGTGCTTCGATCTTCTCTATGAAACACTAAGATTCAATTTAACATAATCTGAATTGTTTTTCATCACCAGCAAATAAGTACCCCATTCATCGTATGGCAATGCATCTGCCAATTTATCGATCCACTCCTCATTAGTCTTGGTCCAGTCTCTTCATCTCCACAACTAGATGGCAGTATCTTTCAGTCAATTGTTTTGTAGTCTCACCTTTCATACCAGTGAAGATGTCAAATTGTTTCTTTATCAAAGCCTTTTTGCTTTTGATCATGGACACACTCCCTAGAAACTTTACTTGCAGCGACTGCCAAATAGATTGTGAATTATCCTCATGTTGCAACAACACTAAGATATCCTCTTTAATTGCCTGTTGAAGAATACTCATCATCTTCTTTTCTGCCTTAAAATCTTCTTGTTCAGCTTGTGTCAAACTGCCAATAGACTTCTCAAGACCCAAGCCATCTTTAGGAAGAACATATTTCGATTCGATCTTCATCCAGCACTCAAAGTGGTTTGCTTGAACCCATGTCTTAAATCTTCCAGACCAACCCGAATACTCATCGATATTCATCAGTTTAGGTGGTTTCTGCATCGTCCCAATTTCATTCTCCATATTCACGTTTTGTACAATACTACCTGATTTTTGTGCTAACGTCATTCCCCCACTGGCAAAGAAGTTGTAAAACTCTTGATTATCCATTTTACGAAAACAGTTTACCAAAAAATTTTTCAAGTTTTGAAAAACAGATCTTTCAAGCGAAATTAGGATCCACACGAAAATACTCTTCAAACGAAATTACGTACAAGATGGACTTTGGTGCGAAATTAAACTTTCACACGAAATTAGTTTCAAGCGAGATTACCTTTTCACACGAAATTACCCTTTTTCACACGAAATTACACCTTCAAGCGAAATAAGGTGTCATTTTGAAGCGATGTTAGTGATTCCGTGCGAAATTAGCCAAACAAAGTGAGTTTTTCAAACGGAAACAGTAATTCCGTGCGGAATTTCTAAAACTTTTCAAACGGAATTATATTGTTCGTTCAAACGAAATTACTTGTTTGGCCCATTTTTGTCACTTTTACTTTGAATTTTGATCTGATTCTCTCAAGGGTTTGTTAAAACAGTGTTTTACACACAATATTAGAAATTCAGTCCATTTTGTCCATTAAATTGTCCAGAAGTCCAAGAAAGTGTAGAAAAAAGCACTATTTCAAGTGTATTGGCTCATAACTGGCTCTGATACCAATTGTAGGATCGATTTACTGACCAATTGAGTCAATCAGAGACAATACACACTGTTTGAGAGGCGGAATCAAACAAACAGCTTAGAATCAGTACAGAATTGAGTAGAAAACAGAGAGTTCACTTTAAAACAGTCTTCTCATTCAAATATCAACTTGATTACACAGCAGGAATTCGGCAGCACTTCGTGACACTGTTCGTAATTCCGTGCCAAATGAGAAAGACAATACACATATATATAGCCTCCTAATTCCGCACGAAACTATACATGACATTACAAGCGGAATTACCTTAAGTAATTCCGTGCGAAATTAGGTAAAGACCTTTCAAACGAAATTACATAAAAATCCCCAAACTTTACATATTTGACACTTATGACCCCTATACATTATGACCTAGACTTAAGACGTAGGCTTTAGACATTGTGCACCAACAACCGGCCTACGGTTAATCACTTGGGTCTGTGGGGACTTTTCATGTACTAGTGTTTACTCAGATAATTCACGTTATGTCATGTATATATGTGCACGTATAAACGTATGTAACATGCAATTCACCCCATTTAAAACAGAAAATAGTTTGAAAATGGGGAAGTAAAACTCACAGTGTATGCAGTAGTTTCACACAGGATGTAAACAAGTAACTGAGTCAACTTCTAGAATCATATATGCAAATTTGGACTTACGTCAGTATCTAAGTCGGTAACAGGTATAACTTGGATTTGGTCAGGATTTTTCACCCCAGATTGAGCTTATACGATACTGGTATGGTGATGGAGGTCAGGGTAGTATTAGTTTTCAGTTTGGCTTCCGAGCACCGGTTCGCGTGCCAGGCAATGTCAGTAGTTTAACATGTTAGGACAATGGTACGACAATACCAATAGTGCCAACATGTTGTTATTTAAGAATGATTAACTTTTCATTAAGGAAGTTTGGGTGTTTGGGGAGTCCAGGTTGCCCAATTTTGAGTTTCCGTTTCTACCGTCGAGGATTTCCCGAACTGGTATTGGACACACCCCGAGTGTCCAATCCACCCTGGAATTTCCCGGAATACTCCCCGTGTTTCAATTATATTGTTTTTCGGGTTGGGTCGGTTCCCAATTCCGGCCGGTTCGTTATACGGTAAACCGCCGAAATTGATTTAAAATAATCCATTTTTAATCCCAAAAATTCCCATTTAACTTAGAATTTTAATAAAAATCTTTAAATTTTTATATAACTTAGTAAAAATCAGTAGATTATGGAAAAAATTTCGGAGGATTTATTTTGGCATTTTACTTGTCTAAATAATTTATTTATAACATCATATTTAACCACATAATTAACATTAAATACCCTCATTGCTCCAAAAATTCCAAAAAAATTCCGGGACATCCCTTATGGTTCTAGAAACATCTCCAAAAAATTTAAGATTTTTCCGATTTCATTTCGGTGCGTTTCCGGCTACCGAATATTCTCAAAAACGCGGATTTTTAACCCCGATCAAAACTCAACCAATGGACTCCGAATTTTACCAGAACATTCCTTATATGTTCTTAATGTCTCTGTAGAATTTGGTGATTTATTAAATCCGTTTGGTATTTTTTCCAGATTCTTTTTTTAAAACAGTAAACAATTCACCAAAAATCTTAGAAAATTGAAAAACCTCTAAAATGTTTCGTGGACCTTCCTGAAACTACCCTTCATCAACATACTAAGTTTCAGCTCAATACAAGTATCATGGACCAAGTTATGGTCTAAACAATATTCTGCCTATGCTAGTTTCGAGTTTCGAGCGATATACCTAGCGACTTCTTCGAGTCCGAGTGTTTTTCTTGTGTCCAGAGGTATGTATGGACTATATTCAGTACCTACACATCAAATACAATCCAAATATGCTAGAACTTAGATCAATCAAGCTTTGATTCATTGTTTTTCGGTTAATCGAATAGTTAGGCGATTTTTGTCGAATAAGTGTTGATTAGGGTATCAAAACCCAAAGATTTATAACCATGGCTGCCATATAATACCAGGGTATTCATATGGTGTTCATCTTCGGCCCATAAACTTGTTTAAAACTCAAAATTTCATGGATTAAAATGGTTGTTCATGTTCTAAATCAAGTTTACTCAAGAAACTAGGCTTAAAACCATAAAAAATAAGGTTGCTACCTTTGATTTGTGACTTGTTCTTGATAACTCAACTGGTTTTAGTAGAAAGAAGCAGGGAATTTGGAGGATTTTTATGAGAGAATTAAAGAAAAAATGAAAAAAACAATATATATAACACAGGGGGGTGGTGGCGGTTTGGGGTAGCCCCCCCTAGGCCACCTCATGCCTCGAAAAACGAGCTAAAAGATAATGTTTATCCTTCGGTGAGTGTTTAGGTTTGTTTACGGGTCCCTGGCGCGTTCTCGATTTGCGTGACGGACTCCGTTTTGCGCGTAATTAGTGTCAAAAGACTCGGTTTTAAAAATCATGAATAACCGTCTTGAAATCCGAACCTAGTTACGTTTTAATCATAAAAGACTCGTATTAGGATGGTTTAAGTGTTTTAAGCTTGATCGATCATTCCTTGCACGTTTGATTGCCTTATGTTATTCCTGAAACGAGAGTGTTTCCCTAACTGGGAAGCTGCTTCGTTTTGCGTGCCCAATCTCAGATTGGCTTCAAACCTTATGTCACATTCTAAGGCACAAAACTAAGTTGTTCTTGGAACTCAAAATCTTAAATAATGCTACCGATAACCTAATAATCAACGTCAAAGGTTTAATGCGTTGTTAAACGGAAAACTCCGGTTTAACACGTGTTTAAAATCTAAGGACACCAACTTCGCACTGTTGGCCCTTATTAGTGTCATGTCAGTCATAACGTGTTCTCGGATTCCTCCGAGACATAACAGATATCATTTAATCAAGCATATAAGTCTCACATGTTTTTAGGGTTTTCGCACAATTAAAGTGTTAAGTAGTCTTTACGGTTTTGGACCGTGTAGGGTGTACCTGGTTTCGTCATGGTTGTCACAGTTTAACATAAATGAGGCGAACGCGGACGACAATGCAGCAGTGAACAATTAGTCTTTTGTATTTCCTTGTATGTTATCTTTTGGATGTTTGAATCAACTCAGTTGTTATATAAATAAAATTTGTTGTTTCAATTTTATTTTACGAAACTGATACGATTGTGTCTATGTTTAATACAACCCCATAATGCCGACACAATGACAAACTTCTCGTGTGGTTTTGTCATTTTTTTGATCACTTGTGATCTCCCAAAAAATCTTAAATACTCGTTTCTTTTAAGAAACAAAGCAAAATTCCTATTAAGATCTTCCTATCTTCATAGTTAGATTCTTGGAAATGTTTAAAGTACTAGACGGAATTCACGGATTGGATTCCTGGTGTGCTATGAATACTCGTGTGCTCAGTTAACAAGAAGATTAACAAAATGAAGATTAAGTTAACCAATTATGTGATTATGTGCTTATATGATTTCTTTTATGTCTTGTGTTTGTATGTGATCTGAATGTTCATTATCCAAATCCATGTAGAATCTTCCATATCTCCATATGAGGGATTCATAGTAGGATATCCAAAGGTACTACCTTAAATCCTTAATGGGCTTCTACGTTATAGTTAAGTCCATTGGATTATAAAGTACTATTCTATAACTGGACCCCTTGAGTGGTCTAGTTAAACAGATTGATTCAAAAATCTGGCTAGGAATATCATGTGATGATATAGCTGAAAAGATCCCATAAGTGGTCTATTTAAGGAGATCGTACGATGGTCTAGTTAAGGAAATCATGTGTTGATCTAGTTAAAAAGATCGTTCGTTGATCTAGTTAAAAGATATTTTGGTGGTCTAGTCAAGTCACTTCATGTTTATTCAATGGATTTTTCCCTTACACATTATGAAATGAACTGTGCAGACTGTGCAAGGAATTATGTAATTATGGATGCATACATAATTATGGAATTCAATGCACAGAAACAACAGCAAACTTTGTCATGTGTTAAGACCTATAGTGATGAGAATAACGAAACGGGAACAATGTAGAAAGGGGCATGGTGGATACGCCGCTGGTACTTCCTATATATAAGTGTTCCTTATTACGTTGCGAACGTAGGGTTATTAAGTTACTAGAAGTCCTGGACCTTGACCTATGTCATTTTATCTTACACTTTCCAACTCTGATTTCGAGCACACACAAGTTTCCTATGATAAGTTTTCATAAGAAACGTTCTTCTGTCCATAGTTCGAAACTCCATGTTTTGTTACTACAAGGACTTCACTTTGAAAGTTGACAATTTCTCTAAGAATCCAAACATGAATCAGAGTTTCACTTAGGGTTCGAGGGATACATTCGAAAGCGAAAACAATCACAGTTGTCTCACAAGTTTCCTCTAAAATTAAATTTCTTGGAAGAAATTTTCTAAAGTAGGGTAGACTGTGACACCTGTGTCACTTCAACCATCATACAAATACGAAACCAATGAAATATTGTATTTCATACTTGGGATTTGTATAAATATGTGTATCGTTTGCACATATCAAATCTTGTTCGATTTGGAGCTCTAAATCGCTTTCTGGAAGGTTATACGCGAATAGATGCGTAAATATAACCAGTTTAATGCACCAAACACTCCGGAATAGTGACATAGGCTTAACATACCTTAAATAACCTTTACATAACTTAGAAATAAGTTTTGGTTGGTTTGGTGTGTTGAAATCAAGTTTATTCGATTGCAGGGACTCTTTGTGTCAAACTGCGAAAGTATGCTGATTCGTGTGATAACGAACATTCTGGAACTTGATCATAAGTTAAACATACAATAAATATCCTTTACATAACTTAGAAATAGGCTTTGAGGTGTTCGGTATGCTAAAATACACTTTTTGGTCATTCAGGGACTAAAAGCATCAAAAAGTGCATAAGTTTGCATTTTCGCTCATATCTTACGTTCTGAATACATCTGGACATCCAAAAATTTATGTAATCATTAAAATATTTTATTTTAGTGATTGGCGTGATAAAATTCCATTCGTCGAGTAATTTGGATCGTTTTTCGCGTCCGTTCCTGTTTCGTCGTAATTAACAGAACAACGCAACCGTACGACCAAACGAACCGACATCCGAGATATTTTTTAGCATGTTTCATGTTCCCTATACTTTAACTTCATTTTAGAGCCTTTAAATGAGGTAAACGGGGCTTAAACGTGCCAAAAATCAAGTTTTTAACATGCAGGGACCTGTTCTACCAATTCAGGAAACTTGAAACTGACCTCCCCCGAGCCACGCGCCAGCCCAGGGATGCCTTGGCACGCCACGTGACAGGGACCATTTTTCACCAACTCAGTTTTCAGCAACCAGCTTGATTTTCCGGGTCTTTTATGCAAAATTCTCAATACCTTGGGCTGAAATTTGATGGTTTTTAGCATCCCATTGTATTCTAATACCTTGGGCCCAAGTGTAAGGCCATGATTCAAGCATGGTTTATGAGGAACGATCCTAACGGTTGTGGGTTTTCTATATAAACCCAACACCTTCATTCTTGTTCCTCACAAAATCTGATTCATTTGCTCAAATTTGGAGCCTAGCATTTCATACCTGAGCAATTTGAATGAAGATTTCCTCGCTTGGACCCTTTGTAAGTGTTCTTCCGTTCTTTTAAGCGTTTTAAGCGTGAAAGTTAAACAAGTGTTTGACTTTCAGCTTTGACCAGTTTATGGTCAACACGAAGTTCGTTTGAACTTCGCAACGTGAGCGTAATCACGATTATAAAATAAATTGTTGGATTGTACTTATTTTATACATTCACCAGACCGATTGGTAGTACGATATAGCGCTATAGGATTTGACACCCCATTCCTGTTGTATGGAATGTCACAAACCGATATTTTATCCAAATAGGGATTGCCTTTGTGGTATTTCTATAGTCTCAAAGGTGTATTTTGATACACTAAGGTTTGGATGAATTCTAAAATCACATTTTTGTTGTATATTTTGTTATACTCCCAAAGGTATAGTTTGATATGCTCTCATATGTGATATTGTACAAAACAACATATATTTTATTAATTTCCGAAACATAGTTTGATATGTTATTTATAAAACCAAAGCATAGTTTTAATATGTTATTAATAAAACCAAAGTATACTTTTGATATACTACTGAAAACTATTATTTTGACGACTAAAGTACATTTAATATACTATCTGTTTAACTATTTTGGAACCAAAATATATTTTAATATATTACTTATTTGACTTTCTTAAAACCAAAGTATATTTTTATATATACTACAAACCTTTTTATCAAAACATTTTTATACAAACTCATTTTACTTAATTACTGATTTATGCATATTTCTTTTATATCATCTGATTTCTTATCACTTGTTATGTGATTTATAAAGAAAACATTTTTAAGTTCATGATTATTTTTGTTAAACATTCTTTTAAACTTACAAGTCATGAATCCTGCATTAATAAAACATATGTATCTCACAGGCATTTTTATGATGACGTACCGATTTTTACACATGTTTCAGGTGCTGCTATGTGATGATTGTTGATACGTGCTATACATAGGATGGACTCGTGCCTTAGCGATTTTAAAACTTGAAAGACAATAATTGTATTTATTTGAATTGAAATAAAACAATGTGTTCAATAATTCAATAAAACAAAATTACTTAATCCATGGTTGTGAAACAATGATTCTGTTACGACACTACCCGACGTTTCCGCCACGATTTGTTGTTTTACGTGGTTGATGCGTGCAAAATGCAACATATAAATTACATCAATTGTGGCATAAAACTAACCCTTTTTGGTACTAATGTTGGAAAAAGTGTACTTTTGTCTTCCTTTTGTATTTTCAGGATTAAATGAGCTCAAATTAACAAAAGAAGCAAAAAGACATCAAAATCTAACATAAATACAACAAAAGGAACAAACGTGACATGCCAGACCCCACGACAGCATCTTCCCAAGCAAAACAAGAAGACAGAAGACTGAACACGCCCCGTGCTCAGCCAGCACGGGGGCGTGCCCAAGTGTCAGCAGAAAAGACAAAGTGGTAGAAGCTTCTATTGCCCACCACGGGGCCGTGCTCAGCGGACACGGGGCCGTGGTCAACTATAAGATTCGCACAATCCAGACAAATCTTCATAGTACAAAGATTCGCATAACAGCGGACACGGGGCGTGGTCAACTAATAAGACAAGCTGCATTAAATGAAGAAAGAGAAGGATTTGGACACGGGGCCGTGCCCACTGGACACGGGGCCGTGCCCGAGCTTCTGTTCAGCCTATAAATAGGAGTGCTTGGCTCAAGCTCAAACCATCCCTTGGCACACCACCTCTCTCACACTTCACCCACCACCACCATAACACCATCATCCATTGTCCATCATAGAGTGTGTGAGTCGTCTCGGGATCCAAGATTGATCGTAAGAGTTCTTGACAATCAAGGCCATGTTTGCCTAAGTCTCTTACATCACTTGGTGAAGACAAGTGTCTAGTGTAATACTTTTTATTTCTAATCTTTTCGCACTTTTTACTTGGTTTTGTATTAATGACTTTAATAACTAGTTTCTTATGTTGAAGGTGATTCTTCCTTATCGTTTCTCCGTGGTGTCTTGACATTATTTTACTGTCTATATAAAATAAAATATTTTCACCATTCATATCTCCACGGTCTATATGGAGGTATGTTGGCTACCTGGTCGGGGGTTAAGGGAACGGTTTGGTAAGAGTCTTGCCATTGTTCAGCGTTTAGAGGTCCTGCAATGGACCTGGGTCAAATTTAGTAGGACCTCCTTCAATGCTTAACGGTATTGGATGGCGGGGGTCCAAACTCTTTGATCCCCTCATAAGTTAACTACTATTAATACTATAACCCGGCTATTTAGGACTGTATCCCTGCTGACTCAGACTACTTAGTCGAGGGTAACGTCACCTCCAAAAGAGGGGCCTACCATAATTTGCATTAATAACTTAATTAATTATCTTTCAATAATCCGACCCTTTAGGATTGTATCCTTGCTGACTCAAACTACTGGGTTGAGGGTAACGTCACCTTCAAAAGAGGGGCCTACTACAATAACTAAGATAATCTCTTAAATAAGTGCAAAAGTGCGGAAATAATCAAAGGTTACACTATACACGAGTCGGAACCAAGTGATTCATCTTGTCTATCTGTTTTTCTTTTATTTTTATTTTCAGCATTTTTAGTTAGTTTTTATTTTTCTTAGTTTAAAACATTTTTCTAAACTTTTTGATTTGATTAGACGTTGAGGATAAACCGGTACTAAAAGCTCTTGTGTCCTTGGACGACCTCGGTATCTTACCAACACTATACTACGCTCACGATGGGTGCACTTGCCCATATGTGTGTCTAGTGTTAGTAAATATCGTGTTTTATAAATTTAAAACTTGACTAAAAAAGTGTTAAAGGGGCTTAAAATATACACCTAATATATATAACACTCGACACCCATCAGTGGTCGGGGTATGACACATGACACACTTTTTCTGCATGCTTGCAGGTCTATAGGTATACTTAATTGGAACTTGCAGTCTGGGATGCTAGAGTGGTCATGGGTCTAGATACATGGAATTGCAAGACAAGTCTAATGGTTCTCTTACATATGGTTTATGGAACATTTAACAATTGATTTATGCTTCCACTGTATACAATGAATTACAATTTATGTTAATGAATGAAAGTTTTTATTAAAATATTGTTATGAGTTCAATGTGATTGGTGGCTAGATCCTGGTACGTCACACGTCCCGCGGTGTTTCTGCAAGTGGTAATTTGGGGGTGTGACAATCTCTGTTTGTAGGTTTTCAATATGGCTGAAAGTTCATCAAGGTATTTTTTGTTTTTCATGTTATCAGTTGTTTCGAATAATACCATTAACATGTTACGGTTTATTAATATCTTCTTTTTTGAATCAGTATCAGAGATCCTTCCTTTTGTAGGCACATGAATCTAGCGGACGAAGTTTTACTGGTAATTGATAAATTCTGACATGAATTATACGTTCTTTTTGTTGTTATCATGAAAGACAATTTATTATATTTGTATTGTTTATATATTTTAATTATAATTATAACTCATTTTGGATTCTTTGCTTTATCAGGCGATTCCTTCAGTCGCTGCGTGCAAATTGTGGGGTATGGATAAGGTGCCTACTGTGATATCTGTGCTTGTGTAATCATTGTACAAACTCTGAACAATTCTAATATCAATAAAACAATGTGTTTTGATCTCAATATTTGTTTATTTATGTTTGACATTTTGCACGTTTTGATTTTTGATCGATTTTAAACTCTATATCGCTTTCTTGAAAGTTATACGCAAACTGATGCGTAAACGTAATCAGTTTAACACGACAAACACTCTGGAACAGCAACATAAGCTTAACATACCTTAAATAACCTTTACATAACTTAGAAATAAGTTTTAAAGGGTTTGGTATGGCAAAACAAGTTTATTCGCTCACAGGGATTATTTGCGTCAAACTGCAAAAGTCTGCAGTTTCGTATGGCAACGTACATTCCGGAATATGATCATAAGCTAAACATACCATAAATAACCTTAACATAGCTTAGAAATAAGCTTTGAGTGGTTCGGTGTGCGAAAATACGCTTATTTGATCAAACAGGGACTAAAAGCTTCAAAAACGGCGTAAGTTTGCATTTACGCGCATATCTTAAGTTCGGACCACATCTGGACATCCAAAAATTTTTGTAGACACTAAAATAAAAATATTTTATTTAGTGATCGGAATGTAAAAATACCATTCGTCGCTTAATTTGGATCGTTTTCGCGTCCGTTTGAGATTCGTCGTAATTAACCGAACAACGTGACCGTACGACCAAACGAACCGACATCTGTGATATTTCCGAGCATATTTTGAGTCCCCTATACTTGGACAACCTTGTAGAGCCTTGAGAATGGCTTAACGGAGGTCAAATACGTCAAAAATCAGCTTAAACACATTGCAGGGACTAAACTAGTAAATTCCCAAACTGTTACTGACCTGACCTTAGTTCGCGGGCCGCGAACGAGTAGGCAGTGGCCTACGCGGGGCGCGACAGAACCCCCAGCGACAGAATGTTGTTTTCAACTGCTGGTTGGTTTTTGAGGGATTTTTATGCAATTTTTGATGTTTTGGGCTCCAAGTAAACACCTCTCCAAGCATGTTAGTTGTCATAAACACATGTATGGTCAGGATTTATTGCTTGGGGTACACATATCCACTTGTAATGATCTTGTTAATCATCCATAAGTATAAATACCTCCCTCATTCACTTTGTTCATTGTTCATTTCTAATTTTGGACTCTAAGTGGAGGATATCCTGCTTAAGGAGCCACCTACCTGAGTTCAATAAGTCTAATCTTTCAGCCTTAGGGCATTGTGAGTGTTCTTTCATGCCTTAGTTCTTATTTTCAGCCATTTAGAGCTGAAAGTCAAACAGTTTGACCAACAGTTTGACTTTTGGTTTTGACCATCAATTGGTCAAGTCAAAGTTCAATTGAAATTTGCAACATGATTGTAATCACGATGGTTATAATCCATAGCAATTATACCTACTGATTACCATGTTGACTAGGCGTAGTGACGAGTCAAAGTTTCGGTCAAAATGCGTAATTACACGCATTTTGCGACGGAACTGCTTTTAGGTATCAAAACACTTTGTTTTGATACCAAATCAGTTTTCTAAGTTAGTTAAACATGTTTTGACATGTTTAACTCATCACTACTAGTTTAGTGCTTGTTTAGGGTCGTAAGTTAAGCGGTGTCGACAACCGCTTAGACTTTCAAACCCGACTCGTTTGGTTGATCATTAGGATCCGACCAAACTTATTTAGTTATCATAGTTGCATAGGGAATAACCTACTGAGGTTATACCTTATGATCACATAGGTTGGTTAGTTATTTGTTAAGTAGTTTATATGCCCATAGAAAATGACCAAAATGCCCTTTTTGAGCATAAATCCATATTTTCCATATGTAAACAATTTTTTGACATCTAAATGATATGGTAACATATTTAAACATAATTGGGCATATAAGACTTGACATAGGACATAGATAACCATCCGACCTTAGATTTACGCAAACGACGTGTTATAGTAGCTTAAACTACCATAACGGGTCGAAACGGGTCAAAAACACTTAGGTTAGCTTTCAAATCAGAATGTTAGGTCCATTAAATCATGCCATATGAGTTCAAATACTCATTTGATTTATAGAACCTCATTCTATCCTATCTCCCGATTTAGGATCCGATTATTAACGTATTTACCTATATTAGGCGCCGTTTGATTCTGTGATCCTTGAAGCTTTATTTGGTCTTAATTCTGTTGGTGCATCCGTCTGTCGACTTCGTCTTGTATCGAGTCTTGTATTAGATAGATCATGGCACGTTGTACAAGAAAAATGTCAAAAATAGGTTGGGAGGTAATTTCGCACGAAATTACAAAGTGTAATTCCACACGAAATCACCTGCTGATTTCGCATGAAATAGTAATTTCGTGTGAAACTTGATTTTGCTTGGGCAAGTTCATGCAAAATAGCCATGCCTATAAATACTAGGTTGTGACGTGTCATTTGAAATGAAATTAGTTTCCGGTTTGAGAGCTGAAGTGCTGCCGAAGTGTCTACTCGCTGTAATTCTTTGTCAAATCAATCTAAAGACAGTTTAAAGTGAATATCTAGCTGAACTGACTTGATACGTCTATTTCCGCCTCTCGTATTGAGCAAAAACTATTCTGAACGACTCGTTTGGTCGGTAAAACGATCCTACAAGTGGTATCAGAGCTCAGGAGGAAGAGTTCATACCAATTCAGCTGCGAATCCTGATTTCTACACCTTCTTTTTCACAATTAACAAGTTTTCACGGTCAAAATGCTTTGAATTTTTTCACATTATGTGCGCAATAGTGTTTTAACAAACCTTGATAGTTTCAGAGTTTAAATCGAACAATGATTTGATCAATTTGACAAAATTCAGCTTGAGTTGATGACATCAGCATAATTTCGCACGAAATTAGGGTTTAATTTCGCATGAAATAGCTTAATTTCGTATCAGATTGTAATTTTGTTTGAGTATTTCACACGAAATCACCTATTTCATTTGAAAGTGTGTTATTTCGCATGAAATTAGTGATTTCGCATCAGATCGGCTATTTCGCTTGAACAGGGTATTCCGTGTGAAGAGGTTATTTCGCTTGAGAGTGGTATTTCGTTTGAACTGTCTGATTTTGTGAATTTCTTGAGAACCAAAACATGGAAGAGGAATTTTATAATGCCTTTGCTACCCCCACTACTCCGGCTGCTATTACTAATAACTTAAACATGGAAAATGAAACGGGAACCATGCAAAAACCACCAAAGCTTATGAATATCGAGGAGTATAAAGGATGGGAAGAACGATTTGAGAATTGGGTTCAAGCAAATTATTTGGATGCTTGGGAATGTGTTGAAACGAAATATGTTAGACCGATGACTGATGATGAGGAGATTATTGCAATTAAAGATCTAAGTGCTGAAGAAAAAAAGAAATACAAAGATGAGAAAATGATAACTAGTTTATTGCATCAAGCTGTTAAGGAAGATATCTTGATTTTATTGCAACACAATGGAACTGCATATTCAATTTGGAAAGCTTTAAAATCAAAGTTTGTAGGAAGCAAAGAAATGATCAAGAACAAGAAATCACTTTTGAAGAAATAATTTGATCTATTTCGTGGTTTGAGAACTGAAAGCACCAAGCAGATCATTAAAAGATACTGCAATTTGTTAGTCAGCATGAAGAGGGTGAGCATCACAAAAGATAATGAAGAATTGATTGAGAAGTTAGCTGATGCGTTGCCACATGAAACTTGGGGCACATACCTCATGATGTTGAGAAATAAGAAAGATTTTAGCAATTTGACACTGAGCAAGTTTAATGAAAAACTTGAAGCTCAGGAGATGGAACAAAGGAAGATATCTAGAATGAAAGATTTTGATGGTGAACAAGATATCGGTCTTTATTACAAAGGTGGAATCAGTGATAAAACCACCAACATGTCACCAAAGGTTGAGACTGCGTTCAATGCTAAGAGTTCATCTGGAGGGTCATCCAAAGGATCAAACAACAAAATAAGTTTTTCTTCGTATCCATCATTTGATCCAAACATTTCTGCAACCAAGAATGGCAAGAGATTACAATGCAACATTGTACTAAATCTTGAGAATGATCAAGATTATTCAGAAGAAATTGCAAAAAGTCACATGTCTTTGTTAGGGACTGTGCTGGAGTCATACAGGAGTTTAGTCGCAGGAAGGATTAGGAATCCAATGTTGACAAAAGAGGATTACGATCAGATCGATGCTGAAGAGATGGAATTGATGGATATAAAGTGGTGTTTGGCGAGTTTGTTGAGGAGAGCTGAAAAGTTTAAACAAATTACGGGAAGAGATGATTTTCGTGATGCAAATGTTTCTACTTTAGGTTTTGATAAATCTAAAGTTACCTGTTTTCGTTGCAGGGAAAAAGGAGACTTCAAGAGAGAGTGTAAGAATCACGAAGCAAGTGGAGCTCAAAATCCGTTCAACAACAACAATGACTATTATCGGAAAGCGATTTATCATCAGGTTGCTCAACAACCACATCAACAATAGCCACAAACTGCTCATGCCAGGATGGAGATTGAAGAATTATCAAAGAGAGCCTGTATGGTGAATCAAGAAGATAAAAAATCATCAAAAGGATTCAGTTGGGACAAATATGTTTCAGTTGATAGTAAAGCATGTCTGATAAATCAAGATGGTGAAAAATTACCAGAAGGGTTTAGCTGGGCAATTTTCAGTTGGGATGATTATGATCCTAACAAAACTCCAAATCACAAAGCTTTTGTTGCTCGAGTTGCTGAAGACAGTGATAATGATGATGATTATTATGCAAGAAAAATGAAAGAGCACTTAAAATTGATGGAAGAAAGTGATAGTGATGATGAAAAAGCTAAAAAGAAAAAGAATAAAGTTAAAAAACCAATCAGCAGAGATGATGAAGAAGTTCCTGTGATAAGGAAGAAATTAAAAGACATTCCAGCTTTCAAAGTTGAAGCAGAAGCTGATGCACAAAAGATTCATGTGAAGTGTGAAAAATGTGAAGCAGTGAAGAAGCAAAACAGTATTTTGATTCACAACATGAACAGATTGAAAGAGTCTTATGATGTTCTAAACAAATCAATGAATATGTACAATAAAACAAGCAGTGAACAAGCAATAGCCATGAAGACACTTCAAGGAGCTTTCATGACAAAGCAGAAAGTGGTTAACAATTACATTGAGAAGTGTGTTGTTCTTGAACAGAAACTGGAAACTCAAAGGATTGAAACTGAAAGAGTTAATAGATTGTTAAAAAGTACTCATGTACTTCTTATGTTATTGACAGGATTTATCCAACCGTTGAAGGCATGAAGGCATTTGATGAAGAGGAAGTATCTGAAGACAAGAATTTTGAAAAGAAGAAGGATACTGAAGTGAAGATTTCTGGTAAGAAACAGAGTGTCAGTTACAACAAGTGTCCACCCCCGCTTGAAAATGGATATTCTCCACGAAATCCAAATTCAGAAAGAGTAAAAAAGGCAACCAATTTACAGTGGGAGTCTGAGTCTTCAGAAAATTTGCCAGAAAACATTGATGTTACTTTCACATCGTCTGACACTGATCATGAGTCCGAATTAATAAGGAAAGTGGTCGATCAGGTGTTGGATAACGATGAAACCGAGGAGTCAAAGTCGGAGTCAAGTTCATAGTCAAAGTCTATGTCCGGCACTCCTAGTCCAACAGTCAAAAAGGGCAAACGGGTTTACAATAAAGAATTTCTGTTATCAAAGTCTAATTTGAATGACGAAACATTCAAAGTAGCATATACTTTGAATGATTCTGATAAATTATATTCTGATGAAGAATTTCCAATAAGAGGTGTTAAAACTGAAATGATCAAAAAGGTTTTCAAACTAACAGAAATTAATATTTCTGAAATAAAAGATGTAAATCTTTCTGAAAAACCTAAACCTTACACCTCAAGGGTTCAACAAAGGTTCAACAAGAAAAAGGGTTACAGTTCTGGTTCGGGTTTTCAAAAGAAACCAAACAATAACGGTAATTTCAAAAGAAAAGGTCTTGGATTTATTCCACCGAAAAATCATAAAAATGAGAAAACTTATAAACCAAAAACTGTGTTTGTTTCAGGAATATCATCTGAAGAAGAAAAGGAGCAGTTGTTCAGGAATTAATCCAACAAAGAATTCCTTGCTAAGAAGCAAGAAGAGATGAAGAAGGAAGTTGCTCAGAAAAGGGAAACGAGAACCTGTTTTCAATGCAAAACAGTTGGTCATATTGCCAGGAATTGTCCAAAGGTAATTCAAACAAAACAGGGAATTTCTCTTAAAATGAAAGATAAGATGGTTGAGAATGAACCACCAACCAAACAATTCAAAGTTTTCAAAAATTCGAAGTTTGAGGTTGGTGAATGTTCAAAAAGATTTTACAAAAGAGAAGCAAATCTTGATAATCACAAGTGGGTTGTTAACAATTCTGATGACAGTTCTGGCGATGAATCTGATTCCACGAAGTCAGAAGAGCCACAAATTGGGGTTAAAAGTGAAAATTCAGTTCCTCCAATGGATGATGTTAATTTTCCACCATTGCGAGCTGAAAATTTTAAACAAAAAATTGGAAATGTTGAGATTTCAAATCAATTCTTTTCTGAAAAGAAAGAATTTGATGTTGAAAAGGCCTTTAACTCCACAGTTCAAAATATTTTTGGAAAAATGATTGACGGGAAGGTCAAAGGGGTAAAGGAATTTTATGAGAGGAAAACGAAGAAACCAGGTGAAAAGAGGTCATCCAAGGTTTGTGACTGGGATGGAACCTATTATGATGATTAAAATCAGGACTTGCCGGAGCTCCCAGGTTGGTAAGAGTGGAGCAGGAATCGGCATCTTTCTTGAGAAATTCACATTTGTGATATTTCGATTTACAAGTGGTAAATCAGGAACATTGAGTTGTACTTGATTTTCTACAAATGGTATTTGTTGTTTGAATTTAAGACTGTTATATTTTTCAAAAGGTTAAAGTTGAAAGAACAATGTGATGAATTGATCCCCTAACCTACAAGTGGTTTATGAAATCAACAAAACTAATTTTCCAGAAAAACCATTTGATTAAAACAAACTTAAGTGTTTTGAAATCAATGGGAAAATAGTTTGTTGCAGGGGGAGTTCTGATTGTTTTTGCCAAGTGGATGGCGATTTGAAGCAATTCACAACAGTTGTCACTTTATTTGTACAGTTTGTTTTCAAATTTCTTTAAAATGGTTTTGAATTTTAAGGGGAGTAAGAAGTTTCGGAAAATCCAAAAACATTAGAAAATTTTAAAAAGTACAAAACTCATTTTTGATTTGAAAAATATTGGAAAAAGCCAAAAACATGAAAAAATTCAAAAACGAGTTTTTGTTGTAAAAAGAGGAAATGATAGTACATCAGTAGACGATCATAGCATGCTAAAGAATTGGAAAGTTAAAAAGTGATAAACGGTCTCACTGATGATGTGCCAGTAGGTTTTTACACATTTAGTAGATTGTACCGAGATATAAACCTAAATTTCAAACTTACTTATCTCGTGGGGAACATCTCTCGGATATATGGGTAACCCCCGAAATCTTGTTTGAAAGGTCCCTCTTTCTGAGATACTAGGTCTTTATGCTTAGTGATATCTGGGGTATTATCCCGGGACTTCTGATTTTGCAGAAGCAATGGCCTAGTCCCCGTATAATACTTTTCACTTGCTTGAAATATAGCACCACCCTCAGCATAAAAAATGATGAAACATTGCAAAATGCTAATCATGTGCTATTGAAGAAAAGATTCTCTAAAGGGAACACACCTAAAGTCGAAGCCGTCATCTCTCTGATTTTGAGAAAGCAATAGCCTGAGCTCTCACAGCCCTCGCATTTAACCCTTACAGATATCATCTAGGTATACTCACCTGTAAGACTGAATATTGGGATCTGGATACGGGAGTATATTCTGAGGTGGAACACGCGTATAAGTTTAAGTCTCTAAAACATTAATCTCGTATCTCGAAACAGTTGAACTTGGTGTGAAAATTTAAGTGGATCAGTATACTGACAATCTAAGTGAATCGTTTAGAACTTAAAATGTTTAAAGCTTAACGGTGTTAGTGATTTGTCTCATAAACTGATATGATCCTCTTACACAAACTCACAAAAATATTGTCTGTAAATATCTCTTTACTGCATTTCAAGTTAAAAAATCCAAAAAGATTTTCAGTGTGTTTTAGCATAAAATTTTGAAAAATACAAAAAGATTTTCGACAACTGATGTTGGAGAGCTGATTTTCAAATTCCAAGTGCTGAACATGATGAACAAATGGTTTGGGAGATTTTGTTTGAGATGTTTGAATTAAAATTGATTAAATTTTGAATGATATTCTTACAAGTGGTTCATCAGAAATTAACATTGTAAAATAATTCGTTGATTGATTAATACCTGCAAGTGGTATATAGATTTTTTTGTCAAATTTTAAAATTTGTGAAATTTATTTTTTGGGTAGAGTTCTTTGCAGGTTAGCCAGGTTTCGAATTCTGAATAGATGCCGAATAGAGCCAGGAATCGATCTTGAACCTATGAACGCCAGGTTATGATCTTAGAATGATTAATGCTGATGAACTTAAGGAATCAAGAGATCTGATCAAGAGAATTAGAAAGCTTGAAGAGTCAGGTTGCGATTCTGAATCTTTGAAGATCAACGTCCGAGGAGGAGGTTATCTGTTGGTGCTGGTGAATAGAAGAGAAAAGATTGAGGATACTTTACATTGTTAGATATTTCGGAAGAGTTCGAGAAGACTGATAAAGACTGAAGATGGAAGACTCGACACCGAAGACTTCATCAACATCCGAGGGGGAGTCTGTTGGTGCATCCGTCTGTCGACTTCATCTTGTATCGAGTCTTGTATTGTATTAGATAGATCAGGGCACGTTGTACAAGAAAAATGTCAAAAATAGGTTGGGAGGTAATTTCGCATGAAATAGTAATTTCGTGTGAAACTTGATTTCGCTCTGGCAGGTTCTTGCGAAATAGCCATGACTATAAATACTAGGTTGTGACGTGTCATTTGAAACGAAATTAGTTTCCGGTTTGAGAGCCGAAGTGCTGCCGAAGTGTCTACTCGCTGTAATTCTTTGTCAAATCAATCTAAAGACAGTTTAAAGTGAATATCTAGCTGAATTGACTTGATACGTCTGTTTCCGCCTCTCGTATTGAGCAAAAACTCTTCTGAACAACTCGTTTGGTCGGTAAAACGATCCTACAAATTCCAAGACTAATAGGCAATCCCAAGTGAGTACATAGTCCCCTCTTTTACCACTTTCAAATATTTTGGGGTGATACACATGTGCATACTTATTATTTTCATGCTTTCATTATTTTTATGGCATAGACATGCTAGTTTCACCTAGTAAACATATAGTACATGATTTCAACTATGTTTTGCTATGTATGTTGACTGAGCATGCTAGTACATTGATTTCATAGACACCTTTGTTTCATATGTTTACTCAGCGTATGGACACATTGCTTTACATTACATTTCTGCTGCATATGTTTACTCAGCATATGGGCACAATTGATTTCATGAACATTTCTATTATTGTGAAAATAATACATTTATTAACATTGATCACGTCGCTCGGTAGTATGTAATGGTACCATAGGACTTGACAAATCCCGTTTCCGACTTCCTAGGTTTGTTTGGAAGTTGGGAATAACAGAATCCGATATACATAATTGATAAACCTTTAATTCGGTTAAGGGTTTATCCGACAGTCGCAAGGCTTGAATGTATGCGATAAACATTACTGCATAAATGTTCGTACCCATAAAGCATTGTTTTCTGCAAAAACATAACTTTTAATTTAAACTTGGGTTTATTCAAAAACATTTTTAGTTTAAACTTAGGTTTATTCAAAAACATTGTTTTGTACATTTTACCTATGGGGTTGAGTAAATACTATTTATTCACCATATATGACATTTGTTTTCACGTTAACATTATACATACGGTTTGAGTAGATACTTTCTACTTGCCATACATTACATTTGATTATACATGACTCAGTTTACACATGACATTGGACATGATTTACACATAAACATTTTGACATTGGTTTCAAACAAGACATTTTGGTTGGTTATTGATAAGTGACTTATATAACGAGGCTATGTGTAATGTGATAAAAGCATGGTGGATACGCCGCTGGTACTTCCTATATATAAGTGCTTTTATTATATTATACATCGCAGCGTTATCTAAACCACTTCGACAAAGACATGAAACATTTTTATACAGATAACATATTTTACAAGACATTGTTTTACAAACGGCATGTTTTACACAAATTCATTTTTACTTGGTTATTTATTTAACCATGCATTATTCTTTTATATCATATGATTTTCATATCGATTTTCACATGATTTTATAAAAGAAAACATTTTACAAGGTTCATGACTACTTTTTGTTAAACACTTCTTTTAACTACAAGTCATGAATCCTGCATAAACAAAACCTATGTATCTCACAGGCATTTTTATGTTGACATACCTATTTTTACATGTGTTTCAGGAGCTAATGCTTGATGTTAATTGTGCTACACTTAGGCGGACTCGGGCCTTAGTGACATAAAAGACAGTTTAATTATGCTATGATTTAGCTAATGTAAAGACAATGTAAACACTTTAATGAATAAAACAAACTTTAATTACCATGGTTGTGAAACAATAATTCTGTCGCTCCACTCCTCGATGTTTCCGCCGCGGTTTGTTGTTTTACGTGGTCGGGGTGTGACACCTACAAATGTTTTGATACAAAGTGAGGATGGCCGAACATTTAATGTTTCTTTAAGCGAAGAAAAAGGAAAACATTTCTTTTTCCATGGTTGGTCGAATGTTGTCATACATTTTCGACTGAAAAAAGGATGTTTGGTAATCTTCATTCCTGTAGATTATACTACATTCAAACTAACATAGTTCATTGATGGTTTGAGTCGTAGCTCTTTCTGGACATCGCTGGTATCTACAACACCTCACTTTAGTGTAAGATTATTTTTTACTTTCTCTTTATTTATGTTAATATATTTACGTTTTCTGAACTGATTACGACACTAACATTTTTATTATTTTTGTTATTATTCCTACAGATCATTCCCGAGTGTATCCTGCCCAAGTCCTATGATTATACATCAAAAGATATAATTTCCACTATATATATAGACAACAAAACGTTTCACGTTAAGATTGAAATGGTTGATGGTAAAGTCGATTTTACCAATGGTATTGATGTAATTGTTTGTCAGTTTCAATTGGAGGCCGGTTGTTATTTGTTATTTACAAAATGTTTTGGGAATTATTTCCATGTAAGAATTTTTGGTAAAAAACGGTGTTGAAAAAGAATTTTGTTGATGTAGATGTCGAGGAGGTAAGTATGCATTTGGCTGCTTCTTTATATATTTAATTATTATATTGTTAGTCTAATAAATGTTATATGTAATTTGTAGCCTGTAGTTGCACCTATTGATTCAGTTGCATCGCCTGCTGTTGATGAACAACCACATGGTCGTCATTATAAGTTTGTTCGTATGGCGGCTACATATTTTGTAAGTTTTAATATTATTTTTGAAACTACTAAATATTAAATATTACATATTTTTTATTGACATAAAAATACATTATTATTTTTATATTCATCTTCTTATTAATTTTATTTTTAAAACAATACAGAGGCTGCCTGATAATGTTTCAAGGATGGCTAAACTTGATTCTGATTTAAAACCTATCACCGTCAGACTTCTGCATCTGAGTCCGCAAAAGGAGTTTATCAACGGTACCAGAGATGAAAAGAAAGATAATAGTTTTCGTTATGCGTTAACCAAATGGTCGAGATTCATGAAATATGCTCGCATTAAGGTGGGTGACACGATTCACTATTCTTTTGATGAAACTGACCAAGTCTTGAATGTTGAATTGGTTGTACCTCACATGAGGCGTACTCATTAGTTCTTTGACATTTAGGTTTGGATTTTTGGTTTTGATATGATATATATTAACTTCGTTATGTTTATTAGTTTTTAACATGGTTTATGGTTTTGAATTTTAAGTTATTACATCTTACCGTATCTTACTTTATTCTTAGTGTTCCTTTTAATGGATAACACAATTTTGACATTACTGACTGTGAAAACTTTGTTGTTAATTGTTTCGACGTCAAATGCAGTTTTTGTTATGAATGAATAAAAAACAACTTTGTTGTTCTCAGTATTACATTTTATGAATTTTTTACTCATACAGACGTTTTTATCATTTATTCATCCACTGTATTCATCATGCACTTTTTCGTTTATTAATATATATGTATATATTTATTTGTTTAGAAAGATAGATTAACAACCGGTGAGTATTCACGGGTTGTTACCTAGTTTAATTCAAATCTAATCTAATCTATACTTTATATAAAAGAAGAAACTTCAATGACATAAGAAAAGCTGATGTGTCAGCTGGAGAGGCTGTCCAACAAGGCTTTTCTTATGTCATTATTACATCATAATGCCTAATATTAAAAGACTTTAAAATTCAAAGGTGGCCCACATTCATATTCCAAAGGCCTGCCATCAAACCACTGCCTATCTCCAAAATTCAAACCTATGTTATAAATTCAAATCCAGTTCCCTCAACATCTGCCCTCAACATTTTATAATCAAACATCTGTTCCCAATTCAAAATTCTGGCTCCACATTCAAAATTCAAAATTCAAACCATCATTTCGTGCGAAATAGCTTATTCATTTCATGCGAAATAGGCTCTGGTCTATTTCGTGCGAAATAACCTCTAAACACATTTTTGACATTTTTCTCGTATATCATGCCCTGATCTATCTACTCTAAAACAAGACTCGATATAAGACGAAGTCGACAGACATATGCACCAACAGACTCCCCCTTGGATGTTGACGAAGTCTTCAGTGTCGAGTCATCAGATTGACGATTCTTCAGTCTTGATCAATCTTCATGCTCTTTCCAAAGTGTCTGACATTGTAAGCATCCTCAATCTTCTCTTTATCAGCTTCTGCAGCTAATCTCTCCCTTGCTAGCAGACTCCCCCTTAAATTGTTCCGGGATTACAATCTGACCTAGCTCTTGTTTTAAAATCGAAACCTGGCTCACATTCAGCTCAGGATGAAACACGGGGACCTGCACAAATCTCTACCTCACAATAAATTTCACAAATTTAAAAATTTGACAAATTTATAAACCACTTGAAAATATCGTTCAAACATCAACAATTTATATCAAGTTCAAACTTACTTTTGAGTAGATTTAATTATAACAATTTTCATTTCAAAACAAACTCTCCCAACCCATTGTAAATTATGTTTAGCACTTGGAATTTTGAAAATCAGCTTTTCAACATCAGTTGTCAAAAATAAGATGAAATAAAATCTTTTTGAATTTTCAAAATTTTATGCTAAAACACAATCTTTTTGGATTTTGTTTTTAATGAAATGCAATAAAGAAATATTTACAGACAATATTTTTGTTAGTTTGTGTAAGAGGATCGTATCAGTTTATGAGACCAATCACTACCACCGTTGAGCTTTAAACACTTTAAGTTCTAAACGATTCACTTAGATTGTCAGTATACTGATCCACTTAAATTTTCACACAAAGTTCAACTGTTTCGAGATACGAGATTAGTGTTTTAAGAACTTAAACTTATTCGAGTGTCCCACCTCAGAATATACTCCCGTATCCAGATCCCAATATTCAGTCTTACAGGTGAGTATACCTAGATGATATCTGTAAAGGGTTAAATGCGAGACTATGAGAGCTCAGGCTATTGCTTCCGCAAAATCAGAGAGATGATGGTTCGACTTTAGGTGTGTTCCCTTTAGAGAATCTTTTCTTCAACAGCACATGATTAGCATTTTTCAATGTTTCATCATTTTTTATGCTGAGGGTGGTTCTATATTTCAAGCAAGCGAAAAGTATTATAGGGGGACTAGGCCATTGCTTCCGCAAAATCAGAAGTCCCGGGATAATACCCCAGATATCACTAAGCATAAAGACCTAGTATCTCAGAAAGAGGGGTCTTTCAAACAAGATTTCGGGGGTTACCCATATATCCGAGAGATGTTCCCCACGAGATAAGTAAGTTGGATATTTAGGTTTATATCTCGACATAATCTACTAAATGTGCAAAAACCTACTGGCACATCATCAGTGAGACCGTTTATAACTTTTTAACTTTCCAATTCTTTAGCATGTTGTGATCGTCTACTGATGTACTATCATTTCCTCTTTTTCACAACAAAACTCATTTTTAAATTTTCAATGTTTTTGCATTTTAGGGGGAGTAAAAATTTTCAGAAAATCCAAAAACATTTGAAAATTTGAAAAATGCAGGATCGTTTTACCGACTGAATCGAGTCGTTCAGAGGTGTTCTTCTCAATACGAGAGGCAGAAACAAACGTATCGAGTTCGAAACAACTTGATTTTCACTGTAATTGTCTTTTTCATTGATATAACAATGTTTTACAGCGAGTAGACACTTCAGCAGCACTTCGACTCTGGAATCGAAAAGTTACAAATGAGATGACACGACCGACTATTTATAGACAGCCTATTCCGCACGAAATCAGTCAAGCGGAATGGCTAAGCTGATTTCGTACAAAATGACAAAATCATTTCGAGCGAAATAACCTCCAAACACATTTTTGACATTTTTCTCGTATATCGTGCCCTGATCTATCTATTCTAAAACAAGACTCGATACAAGACGAAGTCGACAGACATATGCACCAACAATGGTTTTCTAAGAAACGGCCCGTGTTTGCACACGGGTCTTACCGCTAGTACTAAGAAAAGAATACTTCTAATGCCACATGGCATTTTCTCCTCTAACATCACTTCTAATTAATGCCACATGGCATTTTCATATTTAATTCATTAATAATATATAATAATTAATATTTGATTCTAATTTATGATAATTCATTAATAATATAATTATAATAATGATAATAATAATAATAATAATAATATCTATTTCTAATTCATGATTACAAATATACATAAATGATCTATAATTTTTAAAACTATGATGTTAGTACTTCTTAAAATAAAATAGTTTAAATTACAAAAGAAAAAAAAAAACAAAAATTGTTATCCTTATTTGAGATTATCTATAAAATCAATATATGAGTTTTTCTAACATATAAATAAAAGCTAAAACAGAGTAACTAACCAGAGGACTATCTCGCAACAACACTAAAATTTTATTGAACTCGGTTTTAAAATGATAGACGGAGAGAACTTACGGTTTTGAAGTTTTATAGATGAGATAATATTAAGATTTGTAGCTACATTGATTTATGATGTGTTTTCAGTTTAATAGAGCTAAAAAATATATTAATTTCATTTTATACCCATTGTGACATGGTCAATTAACCTTTAATAATGAAAAGATTTTATTAATCATATATAAACTTTTAACTTATATCATAACTTTACAAATACTATTTATTAATTAAATTCGCATAACAATTATTAGTAAGAATAACAAATCTAATTTGTGTCATACCAATAAAATTAGCTTTTTACCGAGAAAGATAAAAAAGAACAACTTAATAATGAATTTTGTAAACAGAATTGAGGTCTTAGAGATTTAGTTTAAATAAAAGTTATATTTAAAAGATATACAATGATAAAATTATTATTATTTATACATTGTTATATGTAACGTACTACATAATTTTATTCATATTAATAATACTAGTAGGGTGCCCGAGCGATGCGGCGGTGTCACACCCGATATTTCCACATATTACCGTTGGGTCCGGCGGGGAGTATCGTGACGTAGTTGATATCATCATAGTCAATACACACAATATAATAGCACAGCAGAAGGCTTGGTGAATAATTACTATTACAAACCATAGTGTCTGAGTGTCCAAATAAAAGAATATACAGACTTGGTTGTAATAGAGATCCACAGGCGGATCATAAAATAAAATACAAGAAAACGGAAATAACAGACTCCAGGTATCTAGGGATTTGCAAGATCCTCTTATTTGACACCTAGTAGCTCCAGCCTATTTACGTGAGGTACCTGTCAATTAGTCTTTGGAAAATACGTCAGTTTACACTGGTAAATACAATTAACCGACTCCTTTGAAAACATTTATGAAAATTGATTTAAGTGCACAAGGCACAAACCATTTATAACTTGGGACAATTATTTAAGATAATCTTGTATACAGATTTACATGTTTGTCATACAATTGGGGCCGGTTTGGAAACCGGTCATGATTAACCGACTCACCACTTATAGAACCCACAGAGGAGTTATTCCCAACATGTTGGTTATTTAGCATTTTCATCTGTCAGGTGTATGCCTACACCCCGTGCATAGGTCGTGGCCATTTTAAAATGAAATGAGCCGAGGATATCCAAGACACAGTCGTATTAACCCCTAATGTTTATGTTATCAAACAAGACATATTAAAATGGGTTATGTAAATTTATTAATCACAATCCGATTAAATGATTTCATACCCGACCAAGCGGTATTATTATAATACCGTATCCCAAGCCCGTATAAGGGAAAATAAGTCAAAAGTATTTACCTGAGCTAGATGTGAAGTAGTAACTCGGCCGTATATTCCTAAAGCCTTATGAAAATACCTTTTACTGAAGCTACTCAATCTGTATAGAAGGTTTATTAACCTATTAGGATACTAACGGGTCTTTATTTAAGTCAAAGACTTAGACCGGTTAGCTTGAAAGATACTTTACGGTTCTAAACGCTAGATTAAGCGGAGACCAGAATAGAATGTGGTTTAGACCCGACAAGTTTGGATACTTGTATAATATGGGTAAACTAAACACATTCTGGATTTTGAAGATTTAATGATAAGGTTAAACCCGTTTCGGCTATTTTATGTAAACTAGTCACATAAACTGATCCGAACGCATAAATGCGTAACGGGTAACCAAATGAATTATATACAGGTCTCAAATGTTATTATGCTTAGAATATGTTAATACATTAGTAGGATGTTAACATACATGCTCAAAAAGTATTTAAAACCAATTTAAGTCCCGTAGGGGCATTTTGGTCATTTTAATGATTATAAAAGAGATTTTACAATAAACTGAGGTTTTGGTCCTTGGTAATCAGTAAAAATATTTATTTTATCAAGTCATATCAGTAAGATATCATACATATGTGATGTTTACTATTTATGG
This sequence comes from Helianthus tuberosus, assembly GCA_030545235.1. Taxonomy (NCBI): domain Eukaryota; kingdom Viridiplantae; phylum Streptophyta; class Magnoliopsida; order Asterales; family Asteraceae; genus Helianthus; species Helianthus tuberosus. The sequence goes on along the minus strand of CM060423.1, from coordinate 166,654,055 downwards.
CCAAACTATGCCCTGAAAGGGTATTTTGGTCATTTCACATATGTTTTTAAGGACATTTTTGGAAGTCTGAGTTCATGACTTATACTTACTATAATAATATTAAAATTAGTTTAAAAATTCAATAGGTAACAAGTCTTAGGTGTTAAATATGGTTTAAAACCATACTATGCACCTAATTAGTGTAAAATCGCCAATTGACGATAATTAAAGTGTTTTATGGAAATCTGAGATTTTGAACATTTTTAATTGTTCAAAATAATTTATTTAATGTATGAAATCAGTAGGAAAAGGTTTGGCATTCAAATCATTTGTTTATCTCATTTTATGCATAAAAAGGGTATTATCGTCATTTACCGAATTATAGAAGAACTCCATGATATGATCAGATTATAATCTGATAAAAAAATTCCAAAAATCCCTAAAAATAATATCTTAACAGTAGGTAATGAGTTTTGGGTCAAAACCTATGCTTAAACATAACTTATGCAAGATATCACAATTTAATTAATAAAAAGCTTCAATTTACGATATCGAGCATAACTTCTATTTGAGACCAAGAACTGATGTTAAATTTTTGGGACATACATATATATCAGTAACAAAAGTTTTTGTCCTTTCACATTTTCAAAAATCTCATTTATATGTCAAAAGGGAAAAAATGGCATTTATAAGCATAATAACGGACATGAGCATATAATTCAAAGTACTAAGGACCAGGTAATATAACTTCAGGGGGTTATACTACAACATAAAGTGGTCCTAATGGGAGCTTAAAACATGGAAGGTTTAAGCTTAATCGGGCCAGAACTGAAAGTCAAAGCAAAAGTCAAGCTTTTGTGACTTTCGGTTGTGAACCGACCCTAAACTGATAATTGTCGGGTTGAACATGCCTAAACATGTTCTAATATTAGTTACCAAGTTATTAGAGTGATAACATATAATTTATAACCTTTGCATTGTTAGTTATACTTATTATTTCAATTTCTGGTCAGTTTGACTTTTTAACTTAATAGTTTGACCCGATAATTAACTAGGCAAATGAGATAATTAGGATGTGCCCTTTTAAGGGTTAATCACCTACCTAATTATGGTCAAATAACCCATTTTAATTCGGATTGTGGCTGGACCATTTGTGTTTAAACCGAAAGTCAAAGTCAGATTACGTTAACTTTGACTTTTCGGTTTTTAAACGAAAAACTGAACTAAGGAAGGAGGCTAAGACACTTACAAAGGGTCCTAGCTATCCTTTCTACAAACTTGAGCTCCCTTCTTAATCAGAGATAACCAGATGAGAGTATAGGAATGATTGCAAGTAAAATGAGCAAATGAACAAGGCACTTAAGTGCCTTTATCATTGCCATGAAATAAGATCAAAGCAGGTGTTTTGGAGGTCTCTAGGATCACCCCAGGTGTCCTAGTGCTATTTTAAAACCGACAATATGCTCCTGGTTTCAATTTGGAAGGATTTAAGGCGGTTAGAGATGAAACCTGCAGCTGTCCAAAATTTCTGCCCGGATACAGGCCTTACGGACCGTAAGGTTGACCCCTTACGGTCCGTATCCGATGTTGAATTGTATCGCCCAGGTAGTTATCTTACGGACCGTAAGCCTTGGCCTTTGCGGTCCGTAAGAAGTTGATCAGAAACATAGTTTCTTTTGATCTTGACACCTTTGATCCTTCAACTTTTATAATCATTCTCAATTATTTCCGAGAGCGTGTTTCGACACTATAAACTCTCGGATTTAGTAAAAGGTCACTCAGAGGCATAAATTAGCATGTTGACTTTTAGTCCCTTCACATACATAGTTTTGTCGTTTGTTAACTTTAGTCCTTTAAACTCTAACTTTCACATATTTAGAGTTTAGGACACGTGTCTTTATATAATTTGACACGTTTTTACGTGGTGTTACATCCTCACCCCCTTAATAGAAATCTCGACCCCAAGATTTACTGAAACAAGTGAGGGTACTTCTGTTGCATAGTGGACTCAACTTCCCACGTAAATTCAGGGCCTCTACGGACATCCCATTTAACTTTTACTATAGGCACAAGCTTCCTTCGGAGCTTCTTAACCTGTCGATCCTCGATCGATATTGGTCTTTCAACAAAACGCAGGCTTTCATCAATTTGTACGTCTTTATGAGACATCACTAGCGATTCATCAGCTAGACATTTCTTTAGGTTACAGATGTGGAACACATTGTGAATTCCACTAAGCTCCTCAGGTAAGTTTAGCTTATAAGCTACACTGCTGACACATTCGATGATCTCGAATGGTCCAATATATCTCGGGCTTAACTTGCCCTTCTTACCAAAACGCATTACACCTTTCCAGGGTGATACTTTTAGTAAGACTTTGTCGCCCACTTCAAACTTTAGAGGTTTTCGCCTCTTATCAGCATAACTTTTCTGCCTATCCCTGGCAGCTTTTAGGTGTAACGCCTCGTATTTTCATATTTGTATTTCACTTTTCGAGGAGTTAATCATAATGGTAATACATTTTTTTATCACACTGTTAATGGATAAACACAAGATTTTTATAAGAAACTGAAAAACTATTCAAAAGAATTTTTAATAATTTTTAAGAATTTTTCTAGCTTAGGTCCCTTTTGTAAAAAGTACATGTTTTAATCTATAGTATTCAAAAAAAAAAAAGAAAGATGAATAGTGACCGTGAATAGTGCCATACGGATTATACCCATTTTTCTTCTCCAATCACCTTTTCCACCTGTTTCAATCACCTTTTCCACCTCCATTCTCCATTATTAATTTCTTTTTCATTTATTTTTTTTATTTATCTTTTCTATTTATTTATTTTAATTATCTCCACCAATCACCATTCACCTCATTCACCTATAAATACCAACCTTCTTCTACCATTTTCTTCACACCAAATCTTCTCAATCTTCTCTCAATCTCTCTAATTCTAAGAATTCTAAGAATTCTAAAAGAACACCAAGTGTTCTAACCATTCTCCTCTCTCTCTAATTCTCATAAAATCTTCCAAGCAAGAAAGAGAACTCGAAGAGTTCTAAATAAAACAGTACACCCAACAAAGTTCGTAGTATGCTCTGTGGTTGCAGCTTAGTCTGATCTTCCACATCAGAAACGGGGATTCGGTTGACTATTTTGTATACGGTAGAATTGTACTGCTTATAGGCTTGAAGTTTCCAACCTTCAACTCGTCACGGGATTACCAAAGGAAGAACTTTGAGAAACCGTGAGTATACTCGCAACCCCTTTTTATGTTTACCACTTTTGGGGTGTAACGTGTTTACCTATTAAACTACACTTATTCTTTATGCAATGCACGAAAACAATCCTTATACAAGAATACTATGTTGTTATACTTGATTCTTACATGGACCATACTTATGTGATATGTTTTAGTCATTAGCTTTCACGAGCCTCCATTTGACATGTATAGCGCTATAGGAGTAACGCACCGCCCCCTTTAAACTTGGGTCATGTTGAATTACTTAAACTTTCTTGCGTAAACAGAGGATTGGCTAGAAATATTGCATGCCATGTTAGATCTTGTATAAACAAAGTTTCCATGTGGATTCGTTTTTTAAACTTTTATACTTATACTTATGCTTAAACTTGTATACTCGCCTTTGCTTTTGCATTGAATTGTATTTTAAACATGTTACAGGTTAAGGATTAATGATGCTATGAAAATGGATAGCAAAGATGCCTAGATACTCACTTAGACGTTTAGGTTTAAAGTGTTGTATCAATATTGTTATATCATGTTTTGAACAATGTTGTTATTTGAGTTTCTTTGTAATATTTGACAATTCATCTATGTTATGAAATTGGTTGAATTAAATATTGTCACCAATAGTGTTATGAAGTCTCTTGCAATCTATGCACTTCGTCTCATCCCAATGTGTCCGCCATCGGCTGGGGTGTGACATTAGGCGATCAAGAATTTGGACAATCTTGTCCGTCGTTTCAAGGACTATATCAGGTCCTGATAACTAAGCTTCTCCTACTTCCGCCCCAAAAACAGGCGTTCTACATTTCCTTCCATACAATGCCTCAAAAGGCGCAGCCTGAATGCTAGTATGGTAGCTATTGTTATAGGAGAACTCGATCAATGATAGGTGGTCATCCCAGCTACCACCCAAATCAATAACGCATGCACGAAGCATGTCTTCCAAGGTTTGAATTGTACGCTCACTTTGTCCATCTGTTTGAGGATGGTAAGCAGTATTAAAATTCAAACGAGTGCCCAATGATTGTTGGAAACTTTTCCAAAAGTGAGAGGTGTATCTAGTATCTCTATCAGATATAATAGATACCAGCACTCTGTGGAGAGATACAATCTTATCCATGTACAATTGAGCTAGCTTGTCGGAGCTATGAGTCTCCTTGATGGGTAAGAAATGTGCTGACTTAGTCAGTCTGTCAACTATGACCCATATAGTATCATTTCCATGCCTTGTTTTAGGTACCTTGGTTATAAAATCCATAGTTACCATCTCCCACTTCCATGTGGGAAGTTCTGGCTGTTGAAGCATACCTGACGGCTTTTGATGTTCAGCTTTAATCTGAGCACAAGTCAGGCACTTAGCTACATGTGTGGCAATAGATTTCTTCAAACCTATCCACCAATAATTAGCTTTCAAATCTTGATACATTTTGTCACCTCCAGGGTGAACTGAGTATTTGGAATTGTGAGCTTCCTAGAGGATTATATCTCGAAGCCCTCCATGAATAGGAACCCAAATTCTTCCATTCATTCTAAGGATTCCATCCTTGCAGGTGCTAACTGTTTAGTAGTTACACATAACTTTTCATTTAGAAGGTTAGCTTCCAAAACAGCTTCCTTCTGAGCAGCTAACAGTCTTTCATTCAAGCTGTTCTTGAGTTCAATGCTCTTGGCATTAATCCTTAGAGCATCAGCGACTATATTTGCTTTGCCAGGATGGTAGCGAATTTCGCAATCATAATCATTTAGAGTCTCCATCCAACGGCGTTGTCTCATATTAAGATCCTTTTGATTGAATAGGTGTTGGAGACTTTTGTGATCCGAATATATCACACATTTAGTTCCATATAGATAATGTCTCCACAGCTTTAGTGCGAATACAACGGCACCCAATTCTAAATCGTGGGTGGTGTAATTCTTTTCATGCACTTTTAATTGTCACGATGCATAGGCAATCACCTTGCCTCGCTGCATAAGTACACAACCCATACCGGTGTGTGAAGCATCACAGTACATGACAAAATCCTCTACTCCTTCGGGTAATGTCAACATCGGAGCATTACTTAATTTTTGTTTAAGAACCTCAAAAGATTCTTGTTGTTTTGGACCCCAATCAAACTTCACATTCTTACGGGTCAGAGTAGTCAATGGTGCAGCTATTCTCGAGAAGTTCTCAATGAATCTTCTATAATAACCAGCTAATCCCAGAAAGCTGCGAATTTCTGTGGGCGCCTTAGGTGCCTCCTAGTTCATGATGGCTTCTATTTTGGCGGGATCTACTTGGATACCACGCTCACTCACGACATGTCCAAGGAATTGGACTTCACGAAGCCAGGACTCACACTTGGAGAATTTAGCATGTAGCTTCTCCTGTCGAAGCAATCCTAATATACATCGAAGGTGTTTCTCGTGGTTGACTTGATTACGAGAATAGATAAGTATGTCGTCTATAAAGACAATGACAAACTTATCTAGGTATTGCTTACAGACTCTATTCATGAGGTCCATGAATGCTGCAGGTGCATTAGTGAGCCCGAAAAGCATCACTAAGAACTCATAATGTCCATACCTTGTTCTGAATGCTATCTTAGGTACATCTTCAGTTCTAACCTTGAGTTGATGATACCCTGATCTCAGATCAATCTTCGAGACGAAGCTTGCCCCTTGAAGTTGGTCGAACAAGTCATCGATCCTGGGCAAAGGATAACGATTCTTGATCGTTACCTTATTTAATTCACGATAATCAATGCATAAACGCATTGATCCATCCTTATTCTTCACAAACAATATAGGGGCTCCCCAAGGCGAAGAGCTGGGTTGTATGAAACCCTTTTCCAGTAAGTCATCCAATTGAGTCCTGAGCTCTTTCATTTCAGTAGGCGCTAGACGATAAGGAGCTCATGCAATTGGTGCAGATCCTGGCAGAATGTCTATCCTGAATTCAACTTGCCTCTCAGGAGGTAATCCAGGTAATTCATCAGGAAAGACATCAGGATACTCAGAAATAATTGGAATATTCTCAATCTTGGGTTTCGGGTCATTCACTGTCACTTGTGCCATTTAAATGACACATCCGTTCTTCAGACACTTTAATACCTTGAGAATAGACACATTGTTGGGCAAACCATATTGTGTATCTTCTTGAATAGTGACGGATTCACCAGAAGGGGTTTTGATGTTAACTAGCTTTTTATCGCAGGCAATTTGGGCTTGGTTATGTGATAACCAATCCATGCCTAAAACTACATAAAACCCAGCCAATTTCATTGGCAAAAGGGATAGCAGGATAGAATGATTCTTAATGGATATAAAGCATCCATCAAGAAGAGTTGAAGCAGTTTCTAAGGTACCATCTGCTAGCTCTACCTCATATTTTATGTCTAGAGTTTTAATAGGCAGATTCAGTAACTTACTAAACTTATGGTCCACAAACGACTTATCGGCACCTGAATCAAATAAAACTCTAGCATAAATATCATTAATGAGGAAAGTACCTGTTATAACGTTCTCGTCATTCACCGCCTCCCTTGCATTCATCTGAAAAACCCTAGCATTGGTTTTCTTTGCCTCCTCAGGCTTCTTAGCATTTTTAGGACAATTAGTCTTGATGTGCCCCTTTTCGTTGCTACCGTAGCAGGTCGCATCCTTGATGTTTCGGCACTCTACAGTCTTGTGCCCTTTCTTCTTGCAGATCCCACAAGGTTTAGCTTGTGGGTCCTGATTGCACTTTCCAAAGTGCCTCTTGTTAAAAGTATTGCATCTAGGCTTGTCACCCGACAGCCCTTTCTTGGAACCAGAGTTCCCTTTGTTCTTTTTGTTCGATTGATGGGACTGGTCTTCCTCCCTCTTTCTTTTCCCATCATCGGTGGTTTTCTTTGCCCTACTCCTTACAACATCGAGAGTAAGGGACAAAGATAGATCTACAGCAGATCTATAAGTAGCATGCTTAGAAGCCTTAACATTTCCTTTAACTTCTGGGGCTAAACCACCGATAAAACGCGCAATGTGTTTGGGTTCTGGGGTGACCAAATACGGTACAAGCCTCGACATAGAGTTGAAACTGGTCACATAGGACCTGCAATCCAAATCCTTCATCACCAAAGTGAGGAAGTCAGTCACTATTCTTTCAACTTCATGCTGAGGACAGTAAATGTCCTTCACAAGGTCAACAAACTTATTCCACGAAAGTTTATACAGAGGAACCTTTCCAGTGAATTGCACCAAGGCTTTCCACCATTTTAGGGCGTCGCCCTTGAAAGACTGAGATACAAATTTGACGATGTCTTCCTTAGCACACCCACTGATATCAATCACAGTTTCCATTTCATCCAACCACTTCATACAGTCGATTGCTACCTCTTCTCCCGTGAAATCTATCGGTTTACAGGAGACAAAATATTTATAGGTACAACCCTTGTTGTACTTAGGAGCCTGATTAACAACAACTTGTCTCTGTGGTTCACTTTTCTGATTAGATGAGCGTTGAGACTCATCCTTCTTCAGTGTATGCGAATGTGATAGGGAATTCGTATGAGTTTTGGACCGAACATTACTTAGCTCCTTGAACTTATTATCCACAGCTTGAGCAACCGCTGCGGTTATCATCGCTTGTAATTCAGCACCAGTTATATTTATCCTGGTATTATTGTTTCCTTCCTCAGGATGACTGTTTGCTTCGTCAGAGCCATCCATGATTTGAGTACTAAATCAAACAATAATGATGTACTTAGATTATATAATGAATCTTCGCATTGATGATTAGATGGTCATGGTATTATTAAACCATATAGACCATTTTAGATAACAATTAAGAATCTATTTAATCAAAGTTTGTCTAGGCTACAATTGAACCATTATAGGCAATCAATATGATATAATCCTTTATATTTATTAGACAGGGGACATTGTGACAACTGCCACTTTTCGGTAACATTCTTACACTTTAAGTACTTATTTTTAGCTACATTTTTATGCATTTTGAACACCCGAACTGCGTATTTCATGACATACACTTAGAATACTCATGGAATACTTACTTAGGATGCACATGATTCATTTTTATTGAATACATTTGAAACAGATTAAACAATGCATCGAAACTACTAGAAAAGCACCTAGTAAACTAGTATTCTGACGAAAACACAGGATCCGCAGAAACCATCTAAACGACATTTTTAGGACTCAGACGAAAGTCCAACATCTAATATACATTAAAACCTAACTAGGAATCCAAGGGTTTGGTTTAAAACCTTCCCGACGTCCGATAACACTAAAAATTGCCCGAAAAGCACTAAAAGCGACGATTTCAACACTGTTCCGCAGAAATTCTGCAGAAATCAGCTTTTTAATATTTTTGCAACATGTAGAAATGCTATTTAACGTAGAATTCATATGGGGATACCTTCTTGTATCATCCGAACCAATAACTACATCAATTCACACAAGTTACACAACTTAGCGTTCAGATAACGTCTACCCGAAACAATTCGAAACGAATATCCGAACAATATCAAATCTTTTTTGTAGTGACCATCATGTGTTAATTGGATCATTATGGTCTAGTAATGGTCATTTAACACCCCCTAAACACTTAAACACTTACCCATACAAGTTTCCTAACTTTTCACCTAAAGTTCTAACACTTAAACAAAAGAAACTAAGTTCAAAAGCAAGGGTAACCCCCCCCCCCCATTCATTCACGGTTACAACCACATGTGGGACCCACTTTTTTTACCTTTTCTCCACAAATATCTTGCTAATTACCTTTAGATGCAAGTGGTTACACAAGTGGGGCTAGTGGTAAAGCATGGTGAAGACTTATAACACTTTGATTCATAATCCTCTAAGCACTTCATCTCATTTTTCACCATCTTTTTCACACACTTAAGAAACTCTCTCAACATTCATATATTATCCAAGAACACCATCAAAAACATTTCACCTTTCAAGCCTTCTTTGATGATCAAGATGGAGCTTGAAGATACTTAAGGTGAACTAAAGCAACAACAAGAAGAAGCAAGCCTTTCCATCCATTCAAAAGCTTTCAAAACCCCAAGACCAACAACTTTTCTTTTCTTTAAATCATCATTAAGATCATCCCCAGCCATTAGTGCTAGAAGTAAGCTTCTAAAATCCCTTTTTCATACTTATTTATGTATTATTTGGTTAAAGAACATGTAATAAACTAAATAATCATACAAAATAATATGAAAATACAAAGAAGCAAAATAATAATCATGATGTAAAAGTGTGTTTATGTTGTGATTTAAGGATGAATACTTGCATATTTGATCTAGTTTTGATGATTAGCATATGAATAACTTGTTAGATGATGTTTAAAAACATAATCTAACAAGTATACAAGTTATTGTTTAAGGGTTTTGTTAAACATAAATGTTTAGATGGATGATCAAAATCATGGATTTTGTTAAAGTATAAGAGGTTTTTCACTAAAAATAATACTTTTACAAAGTTATAAAAAGAAACATACAAGATGGGGCTTTATAAAAAGTTTGTTAAAACTAGAAGTAAATCATGGATTTTGAACTAGTTAACTTATGTTATGATCATACCAAAACCCTACATGTTATTGATTTCATCTTGTTAAGATTTTGCTATAAATCTCATATGTTTTTATTAAGAAAAATATGAGAAGATTATTGGTGATTTTATAAGAAAAAGATATGTTTTATATAAACATGGCAATGTATATATTTCAAAGGAAATATGGCCATTTTTCTTAAAAATCATAAGTTATAAAAACTATTATTTTTGATAAAATATTTATTAGATTAAAAAGATTTTAAAGAATAGTTTTTATAAAAGCAAAAATTGATATAAATATATATTTTTGAGAAAATATATATTTAGTTATCTTAACAACTTATGTGCTAAGTGTTATTTGTTTGTATTAGTTATATACTTGAAAACTAGTAACTTGAATACAATGGTACAAATAAACACAAGACACATTACAACTAAAGTCTTACAAGACTACACATATAAAGACACCTTAAAAACAAGTTACAGACGATCCGAGCTTTCAGACACAACTTATGGACAAATCAGCCGACAGACGAATCTATAAACATGTCGCCATCAAGAGAATTTATTACGACATTTGGGCGATCTTTCGATGTGGATGAATATACTACCGTTAACAAAATTCGGACATTTAGAAACTAATAAAAACTATTAAGTCTTTTTATTATCTAAAAACCCTATAGTTGGTGATTTTTATAAAATGGATGATGATTTACAAATGGACTTACATTTACAAATGGGCTTATATTTACAAATGAGCTTATATTTACAAATGGGCTTATATTTTCAAATGGGATTATATTTACAAATGGGCTTATATTTATAAATGGGCTTATAAAAAAACTTGTGCTAAGCGAAATAACATAAATACATGGGCTAGGCTAATATCAGAACTCATGGGCTAAGCCCAATATCAAAATATATGGGCTAGGCCCAATAACATTTAAGGCCCAATAACATTTAAGGCCCTAGAACATTTAAGGCCCAATAACATTTAGGCCCAATAACATTAAGGCCCAATAACATTAAGACATGGGCTCGGCCCAATGACATGAAAACATGGACTCGGCCCAATAACTTAATTGGTGAAAATACAATTATACAATATGCCATACTTGGGAATTATTCATACAAGACACGGAGTTGAGGGGACTTGAACCGATGATACAACTCACAAGATACAAGAATATATATATTTGACGAAATATATATATACACTAAATAGTAACAGTTAATACATCTAAGACACAGTTCAACGAATAACAAAGACATACAAGACTTACACATATTCAAGATAAAAGACTTGTACTCAAGTCATTACAAGACCGAATTGTCTAACAAATATAGAACGTTTGTAGGTCGTGACACTATTCAAGATGACCGCACGTGAGATCACAGTTACTTCTATTCACGGACGTAATTCTGTGAGTTCATGTCCCCTATTCATTTTAAAAGCTTTACAACTTTACAACTATTGGGGAAAATACATGTTCAATTGTATGTTAAGTCATGGAATGAAACACCTTAGATCATGTGCGATTAGGGTCATACATCTAAGCACCATTAATCCAGTTTGGATCTAGGTACAGAGGGTTAGATCTAATGGGTTTTGGCGAGCCCCACTCTTGGTCGTGGACCCATACAGAAGAGTGCGTTTGTGTCCCAGTCGATAGTAGTCGACACAAAATCGTCTAGGTTTGGATTGCTTCTTATTTCGTCACACATATTAATGTCCTCGCGAAACATTAATGATCAAAGATTTCATTGACGCTTTACATACTACATCTTATATACTGGTTTCATCTAAATACAACTCTCATTTTACGGATACATCTTTACATACAGTTTTGATACAAATACATCTCACATTTTACGGATACATCTGTGACATCTGTGCCTCCACGGCCATTGAACAAATACCAAACCAATGGAATGATGTATTTCATACTTTGTATTTGTATAAATATGTGTATCATTTGCACATATCAACTCTCGTTCGATTTCAAGCTTTAGGTCACTTTCTGGAAGGTTATACGCGCACTGATGCGTAAATATAACCAGTTTAATGCAACAAACACTCTGGAATAGTGAAATAGGCTTAACATACCTTAAATAACCTTTACATAACTTAGAAATAAGTTTTGGATGGTTTGGTGTGTTGAAAACAAGTCTATTCGATCGCAGGGACTATTTATGTCAAATTGCGAAACTATTCCGATTTGTATAGAAACGAATATTCCGGAACTTGATCATAAGTTAAACATACCCTAAATATCCTTTACATAGCTTAGAAATAGGCTTTGAGGGGTTCGGTATGCTAAAATAAACTTTATTGATCAATAGGGACTAAAAGCGTCAAAAAGTGCACAAGTTTGCACTTTCGCGCATAACTTACGTTCTGAATACATCCGGACATCCAAAAATTTATGTAAGCACTAAAACATTTTATTTTAGTGTTTGGCATAAGAAAAATCCATTCGTCGCGTCATTTGGATCGTTTTTCGCGCTTATGCGCATTCTGTCGTAATCAAGCGAACATCGCGATCGTACGACCAAACGAACCAACATCCGGCATATTGTTAAGCATGTTTCATGTCCACAATGTTTAGGCAACATTTTAGGGCCTTAAAGTTGGCTTTACGGGCCTTAGAAGTGCCGGAAATGGGCTTAAACACCAACAGGGACTGAAACTGTCAAAATGCAAACTTGTTTTCTGATCTGAGGCACTAGGCGGCCCGCGTAAGCCTTGTGTGTATCCTTACGTGGCCCGCGTCAGTTCCCCAGACCAGATTAACTGCATTTAACAGCTGTTTGCAGCTGTTTTGCACTCTCAAATCCCTTTCCAAGTGTCAATTCCTTATGGTGGTGAGCAAATTGAGGCACCATAACATTCCCACAAGTGTACGGCCTTGATCGTGCCCTCTTTTCCAAGAAATGATCTCAACGGTTACCCAAAAACTATAAATACCCAACCCCATTTCTTCCTAAAACCCACAAATCAGATCCAAAAGACTCTAAGTTGGAACCATTGTTTCATACCAGAGTTATTTGGATTGAGATTAGCTTTCGGGGACCCTTTGTAAGTGTTCCTTCGTTCTTTTATTGCTTTTCGAGTCCGAAAGTCAAACTATGTTTGACTTTCGGCGTTGACCAGTCAATGGTCAACGCGAAGTTCTTTTGAACTTCATAACGTGATCGTAATCACGATGGTTATAGTCCCTAGTGGCTATACCTACTGATTACCACGTTATCTAGGCTCAGTGACGAGCCGTAGTTTGGGTCAAAATGCGCATTTATGCGTATTTTGTAACCAAACTACTCTAGGATATCAAAACCGTTTGTTTTGATATCAAAACCTATTTTCTAAACATGATCTAGCATGTTTAGCTCGTCGCTTTTTAGATTAGTGCTTGTCTAGAGTCGTAAGTCAAGCGGACTAAACACCCACTTAGACTTTCGAACACGACCCATTTGGTCGATCTTAGGATCCAACCAAACAATGGTTAGTAGCATAGGGAATAACCTTCCGAGGTTATACCTTATGGTCGCCTAGTTTAGGTAGTTGTATGATAAGTAGTTTATATGCCTTAGGTAATAGACCAAAATGCCCTTTTTACGCCAAAATTCATTTTAAACCTATGTAACGTAACTTTTGGTATCTAAACTGATTTGGTAACAATATTAGACATGTTAAGGCATATTTTACTTATCATAGGACTAGTTAGGCGTTCCGAACGCGTTTTACGCGAACGACGCGTTAAAGTAGCATAAGTTACCTTAATGGGTCGCGATGGGTCGAAAGCACTTAGGTTAGGTTCCGATTTAGGATGTAGGCTTTGTTAAACCATATCACATGAGTTCCAACACTCATTTGGTTTACAATACCTCATTCTGTCCGATCTTACGATTTAGGCGTCTATTGTTTGACTAGTGGTTCGATTACTAGGTGCTGTTTGATTCTCTGGTTTGCTCGAGTTTGTTGAAGTTCTATTGATTGAGGTTACTTTGCACTACGAGCGAGTACATAGTTCCCCTATTTTACTGTTTTCAATTGTTTTGGGGTGATTCATATGTGCTAAATGTTTTCAAAGTTATAACGATGGTTTCACAAACGATTTTCGATATTATAACGATGGTTTCACAAACAATTTTCGATATTATAACGATGGTTTCACAAACAATTTTCGATATTATAACGATGGTTTCACAAACGATTTTCGATATTATAACGATGGTTTCACAAACAATTTTCGATGTTATAACGATGGTTTCACAAACAATTTTCGATGTTAAAACGATGGTTTCACAAACGATTTTCGATGTTATAAACGATGGTTTCACAAACGATTTTCGATGTTAAAATGATGGTTTCACAAACGATTTCGATAAAGTGAACAAACTTGTTGGTTGGGTTATATAACAAATGACATTCATTAGCAATGATCAAGCCGACCAGTATTAGGTTATGGTACCATAGGATCTGACAAATCCTGTTATTTTACTACACCCGTGGTTATGTGTGGGTGTTGTGGGTAGCGACTGAATCTGTAATTGTTAATTTACCCTTTTGTGGTTTATTAATGCGAAAAGCGAGGTGGTTGAGTTAAAGATACCCTTTGGTGGTATATTCGAGTCACGAAGGTTTGAATGTTATTAGCGAGACGACCATATATAAGTTATTCACAAACTAAAAGCGAGGACGATGTAAACGATGTAAACGAGTAAACGATTTGGAAACAATTGGGAAACGATGTAAACGATGTTAAACGATTGGGTAAACGATTGGTTTTTGGTTAAGTGTTTAGATAACGGGACGGGTGTGATATGGTGAAAACATGGTAGATACGCCGTTGGTACTTCTTATATATAAGTGTTTTCAACTTATTACATACCGTGGCGTTATTTAGTTCACTTGGGTAAACGATAGCAAAACGATGTCACACAACGATGTTTTTGACGTAACATACGAGTTTTATTAACGAGTTTTACGAGATGTTTTACAATGTGCTTTACTAAAACAAAGGTTTTGGGTTAAGAATCATGGCTACGAGGTTTTATAAACTATAACCCGCTCGATTTGAGTTGGTTAATAAAGTTGCAATATTATACTCTTTTCAAAACAAGATTTTTAATAAAGTATTGCAACATTTAAACTAGCCATGAATCCAATACTCATATAAAACCTATGTACTCCCCAGCATTTCTTTGCTGACTGTATTTTCACATATGTTTCAGGAGTTGATGCTTGATGATGATTTGCTAGGATGCATGAGTCACATAGGATCTGGACGAAGCCTTAGTGACATAAAACTATGATAGTCTATATAAAACTTGTTTGTTATGTGTCAAGACAATGTAAATGTTTATTATATTCAATAAAACGTAACACTTTTGCATCCATGGTTATGAAACAATAATTCTGTTACAACATGCCCCGATGTTTCCGCCGCGCTTTGTTGTTTTACGCGGTCGGGGTGTGACAGAAGAGTTGGTATCAGAGCCAATGGTTATAGGGAATTAGGTTATTAGTAATACTTTGACCTAGACTATAACTTCTAAGACCCTAACGCGAGTTTACTTGCGTTTAGTCACAAAACAATACCGTCACCTATCCTTAGGTGATAACCACAATGAGAACACAAAATTCGAATCCGCTTTGAAAAATAATCATCTGTTCTAGGATGATTGATTACTAGGTTTTGAACCCTCTGTTATAAGGTTTTGAACCCTCTACGTTTTCAAAATCTCATCAAAGTTTGGGTCTAAATAATGTGAACACGTGCAAACTGGAAGAGTGAATGCCTGTATCCTGAGTTTTCTGTCTAAGGCTAGAGTGTTCGTACAAATCCACATAATCGGACCAGTCACTCTTACCTGGGAACTCTTGGGGTGAGTGTTCACTTATAGGCGAGCATGTCTTCGCGATACATTATTTTGATTCATTTACTTTGATTAATCTCCGTGAGTCGTTTGTTTGTTCGAGTTAACGAACAAATGATCGCCTCTCTTGCATTATTGTCGACGTCTCTTGTGTTTTTTCCAATTGTCGATCCCGCTCATGGAGGAGCATTCAATCCGAATGCAAACGAGGCCCGAGCTAACCACTTCGTTGTCGATGGTACCTTAATGGTTAATGGTACGTTCTTGTTAACAATCGACCTGCATCTATTCTTTTTCCGGTGCCGATAGAAGTTTTGTTTCATTGTCTTTTGAGCCTTTGCTTGCGATACCTATAACCAAACTGAGGAAACCCTTAACTGTTGAAGTTGCTACTGGTAAACCTATTGTTCTCGACTCTGTTATTCACAGTTGTCAGTTGAACCTTGATAGCCATTTTTTTTATTGACCTCACACCGATGCAACTTGGGAGCTTCGATATTATCATTGGAATGGATTGATTAACCAGACACCATACTGAAGTGGTTTGTTTCGATAAGATTGTTCGCTTTCCTCTTTCGTCTGGCGATGTCCTGGAAGTTCATGGCGAGAAAACCTTCTGGTGGATTGAAGCTCATGTCGTATACGAAGGCCCTAAGTTATTTGCGAAAAGGATATGTTTCTTTCTGGCACATGTCACCGAGGAGGAAGATAAGAGCAAGAGTATTCAGGATATTCCGATTGATCGGGATTATCCAGAGGTGTTTCCTGATGAACTGCCTGGATTGCCTCCAGTTCGTCAAGTCGAGTTTCATATTGACCTTGTACCCAATGCCAACCCAATTACGAAAGCACCTTATCGTCTTGCACCGGCGGAGATGCAAGATTTATCAAACAGCTTCAAGAGTTATCTGATAAAGGATTCATCCGACCGAGCTTTTCACCTTGGGGAGCTCCTGTCCTCTTCGTGAAAAAGAAAGATGGATCTTCTCGAATATGTATCGATTATCGTGAGCTTGATAAACTCACCATCAAGAATCGATATCCCCTACCTCGAATCAATGATCTCTCTGACCAGCTGCAAGGTGTTTCATACTTTTCCAAGATCGATCTACGTTCTGGGTATCATCAACTTCGTGTTCTCGAAGAAGATATTCCCAAAACTGCTTTCCGCACAAGATATGGCCATTACGAGTTTACAGTCATGCCTTTTGGTTTGACAAATGCTCCAGCCATCTTCATGGACTTAATGAATAGGGTTTGTAAACCTTATTTAGACAAGTTCATTTTTGTGCTCATCGACGATATTCTCATTTATTCAAAGTCTCGAGCCGAGCACGAGCAACACCTTCGCTTAACATTGGAACTCCTAAAGAAGTAACAACTTTTTGCTAAATTCTCCAAGTGTGAATTCTGGCTTAAAGAAGTTCAATTCTTGGGGCATATAGTCAATGAGTAGGGTATTTATGTGGATTCATCCAAGATTGTTGTAATTAAGGATTGGAATACACCGACGACGCCTACAGAAAGTCGATCTTTTCATGGTCTTGCTGGTTATTATCGACGATTCATTTCAAATTCCTCGAAGATTGCGGTTCCACTTACTGCTTCGACTCAAAAGAATAAGCCTTTTGAGTGGGGACCCAAGCAAGAAGGAGCGTTTCAAACGCTGAAGCAGAAGTTAAGTAATGCTCCTGTTCTATCTCTACCCGTGGGAAACGACGATTTTGTTTTCTATTGTGATGCGTCCAACTTAGGCCTTGGTTACATCCTTTTGCAACAAGGTAAAGTCATAGCATATGCATCTAGACAATTGAAAGTTCCCGAGAAGAACTATACGACTCGTGATCTTGAGTTAGGAGCAGTGGATTTCATAGACCACAAAAGTCTCCCGCATATTCTCAATCAGAAGGAGTTGAACATGAGGCAACGATGTTGGGTTGAACTCTTGAACGATTACGATTGCGAGATTCGCTACCATCCTAGTAAGACGAATGTCGTAGCCAATGCGCTTAGTCGAAAGGAACGAGTCAAGCTTCATTCTGTTCACACTCTATCTGATATTCTGACTCGTGTTCTTCAAGCTCAGCAATTTTGTGCTTCACAAAATCTGATAGGTAAGGAATTACCACATCAGCTTGAGCTTAAACTCGAAACAAAAAAGGGGCAATGGGTTGCTCTATTTTAAGAATCCTTGTGGATGTTTATCGCCCAAATCGGAGCCCTGATTGGATTCCTTGTACACCTTAGTATGTACATTACAACTCAATTAGGACAAACCGAATTCCTATTAAGATCTTCCTATCTTTATAGTTAGATTCTTGTAAATATTTAAAGTGCCAAAGGAAATCCACGGATTGGATTCCTGGTATGCTTTAAATACCCATGTCCAAAGATAACAAATTAAAGGTTAAATTGAACGATTATGCGATTGAACGATTATGCGATTGAACGATTATGCGATTGAACGATTATGCGATTGAACGATTATGTGATTGAACGATTATGCGATTGAACGATTTTGCGATTGAACGATTATGCGATTTGAACGATTATGCGATTGAACGATTATGCGATTATACGATTATGCGATTATGTGATTATGTGCTTATGTGTTCCCCTCTATGTTTTTTTTTGTGATCCGATTTTCGTTATCCTCATAGAATCTTCCATATCTTCTTATAAGGAATTCATAGTAGGATATTCGAAAGGTACTACCTTAAATCCTTATGGGCTTCTACGTGGTAGTTAAGACCCTTGGGTTATATAGTACCATTCCTTGATTCGAAGAGAGACCCTTGAATGGTCTAGTTAAAGATTGATTCAGATTCTGGTTAAGAGTGGCATGTGATGATACAGCTGAGAGGACCCTATGGAGGTCCAGTCACACTCATCATAGGTTCATTCATTAGATTTTCCCCTACACATTATCAAACGCACTGTGTGGACTATGCAAGGAATTGCAAAATTATGGATGCATACATAATTATGAAATTCAGTGCGCAGAAACCACAGTAAGATATATCATGTGTAAGAACCGATAGTGACAACAATAACGGAACGTGAACAATGTAATGGAGGTACGGTGGACGCACCAATGGCGCTTCATATACTTGTATATAAGTGTCCCTCTTACATTGCAAGCGTAATGTTATTAAGATTACTAGAAGTTCAGAACCTTAACCAGTGTTGTCTTATCTTTTCGACTTCATGTTTCGAGCTCTCACAAGTTTCCTCTAATTAAATTTCGGGACGAAATTTCCTGAAGTAGGGGAGACTGTGACATCTGTGCCTCCACGGCCATCGAACAAATACCAAACCAATGGAATTATGTATTTTATACTTGGTATTTGTATAAATATGTGTATCATTTGCACATATCAACTCTCGTTCGATTTCAAGCGTTAGGTCACTTTCTGGAAGGTTATACGCGCACTGATGCGTAAATATAACCAGTTTAATGCAACAAACACTCCGGAATAGTGACATAGGCTTAACATACCTTAAATAACCTTTACATAACTTAGAAATAAGTTTTGGATGGTTTGGTGTGTTGAAAACAAGTCTATTCGATCGCAGGGACTATTTATGTCAAATTGCGAAACTATACCGATTTTTATAGAAACGAATATTCCGGAACTTGATCATAAGTTAAACATACTCTAAATATCCTTTACATAGCTTAGAAATAGGCTTTGAGGGGTTCGGTATGCTAAAATAAACTTTATTGATCAATAGGGACTAAAAGCGTCAAAAAGTGCACAAGTTTGCACTTTCGCGCATAACTTACGTTCTGAATACATCCGGACATCCAAAAATTTATGTAAGCACTAAAACATTTTATTTTAGTGTTTGGCATAAGAAAAATCCATTCGTCGCGTCATTTGGATCGTTTTTCGCACTTATGCGCATTCTGTCGTAATTAAGCGAACATCGCGATCGTACGACCAAACGAACCAACATCCGGCATATTGTTGAGCATGTTTCATGTCCACAATGTTTAGGCAACATTTTAGGGCCTTAAAGTTGGCTTTACGGGACTTAGAAGTGCCGGAAATGGGCTTAAACACCAACAGGGACTGAAACTGTCAAAATGCAAACTTGTTTTCTAATATGAGGCACTAGGCGGCCCGCGTAAGCCTTGTGTGTATCCTTACGTGGCCCGCGTCAGTCCCCCAGACCAGATTAACTGCATTTAACAGCTGTTTGCAGCTGTTTTGCACTCCCAAATCCCTTTCCAAGTGTCAATTCCTTATGGTGGTGAGCAAATTGAGGCACCATAACATTCCCATAAGTGTACGGCCTTGATCGTGCCCTCTTTTCCAAGAAACGATCTCAACGGTTACCCGAAAACTATAAATACCCAACCCCATTCCTTCCTAAAACCCACAAATCTGATCCAAAAGACTCTAAGTTGGAACCATTGTTTCATACCTGAGTTATTTGGATTGAGATTAGCTTTCGGGGACCCTTTGTAAGTGTTCCTTCGTTCTTTTATTGCTTTTCGAGTCCGAAAGTCAAACTATGTTTGACTTTCGGTGTTGCCAGTCAATGGTCAACGCGAAGTTCTTTTGAACTTCATAACGTGATCGTAATCACGATGGTTATAGTCCCTAGTGGCTATACCTACTGATTACCACGTTATCTAGGCTCAATGACGAGCCGTAGTTTGGGTCAAAATGCGCATTTACGCGTATTTTGTAACCAAACTACTCTAGGATATCAAAACCGTTTGTTTTGATATCAAAACCTACTTTCTAAACATGATCTAGCATGTTTAGCTCGTCGCTTTTTAGATTAGTGCTTGTCTAGAGTCGTAAGTCAAGCGGACTAAACACCCGCTTAGACTTTCGAACACGACCCGTTTGGTCGATCTTAGGATCTGACCAAACATGTTTAGTAGCATAGGGAATAACCTTCCGAGGTTATACCTTATGGTCGCCTAGTTTAGGTAGTTGTATGATAAGTAGTTTATATGCCTTAGGTAAAAGACCAAAATGCCCTTTTTACGCCAAAATTCATTTTAAACCTATGTAACGTAACTTTTGGTATCTAAACTGATTTGGTAACAATATTAGACATGTTAAGGCATATTTTACTTATCATAGGACTAGTTAGGCGTTCCGAACGTGTTTTACGCGAACGACGCGTTACAGTAGCATAAGTTACCTTAATGGGTCGCGATGGGTCGAAAGCACTTAGGTTAGGTTCCGATTTAGGATGTAGGCTTTGTTAAACGATATCACATGAGTTCCAACACTCATTTGGTTTACAATACCTCATTCTGTCTGATCTTCCGATTTAGGCGTCTATTGTTTGACTAGTGGTTCGATTACTAGGTGCTGTTTGATTCTCTGGTTTGCTCGAGTTTGTTGAAGTTCTATTGATTGAGGTTACTTTGCACTACAAGTGAGTACATAGTTCCCCTATTTTACTGTTTTCAATTGTTTTGGGGTGATTCATATGTGCTAAATGTTTTCAAAGTTATAACGATGGTTTCACAAACGATTTTCGATATTATAACGATGGTTTCACAAACAATTTTCGATATTATAACGATGGTTTCACAAATCATTTTCGATATTATAACGATGGTTTCACAAACAATTTTCGATATTATAACGATGGTTTCACAAACAATTTTCGATGTTAAAACGATGGTTTCACAAACGATTTTCGATGTTATAAACGATGGTTTCACAAACGATTTTCGATGTTAAAACGATGGTTTCACAAACGATTTCGATAAAGTGAACAAAATTGTTGGTTGGGTTACATAACAAATGACATTCATTAGCAATGATCAAGCCGACCAGTATTAGGTTATGGTACCATAGGATCTGACAAATCCCGTTATTTTACTACACCCGTGGTTATGTGTGGGTGTTGTGGGTAGCGACTGAATCTGTAATTGTTAATTTACCCTTTTGTGGTTTATTAATGCGAAAAGCGAGGTGGTTGAGTTAAAGATACCCTTTGGTGGTATATTCGAGTCACGAAGGTTTGAATGTTATTAGCGAGACGACCATATATAAGTTATTCACAAACTAAAAGCGAGGACGATGTAAACGATGTAAACGAGTAAACGATTTGGAAACAATTGGGAAACAATGTAAACGATGTTAAACGATTGGGTAAACGATTGGTTTTTGGTTAAGTGTTTAGATAACGGGACGGGTGTGATTTGGTGAAAACATGGTAGATACGCCGTTGGTACTTCTTATATATAAGTGTTTTCAACATATTACATACCGTGGCGTTATTTAGTTCACTTGGGTAAACGATAGCAAAACGATGTCACACAAGGATGTTTTTGAAGTAACATACGAGTTTTATTAACGAGTTTTACGAGATGTTTTACAATGTGCTTTACTAAAACAAAGGTTTTGGGTTAAGAATCATGGCTACGAGGTTTTATATATTATAACCCGCTCGATTTGAGTTGGTTAATAAAGTTGCAATATTATACTCTTTTCAAAACAAGATTTTTAATAAAGTATTGCAACATTTAAACTAGCCATGAATCCAATACTCCTATAAAACCTATGTACTCGCCAGCATTTCTTTGCTGACTGTATTTTCACATATGTTTCAGGAGTTGATGCTTGATGATGATTTGCTAGGATGCATGAGTCACATAGGATCTGGACGAAGCCTTAGTGACATAAAACTATGATAGTCTATATAAAACTTGTTTGTTATGTGTCAAGACAATGTAAATGTTTATTATATTCAATAAAACGTAACACTTTTGCATCCATGGTTATGAAACAATAATTCTGTTACAACACGCCCCGATGTTTCCGCCGCGCTTTGTTGTTTTACGCAGTCGGGGTGTGACAACATCTTTATATACAGTTTTCATACAAATACATCTCACATTTTACGGATACATCTTTACATATAGTTTTGATACAAATACATCTCACATTTTACAGATACATCTTATACAACTAAACTGCATGAACTCGCCAACTTTTGTTGATATTTTCAAACTTAGCATGTATTTCAAGAAATTAGTGGACCATGCAGACATTTCAGTCAAGGAAAGCAAGTATCAAGACTCCATGCCACCATTTGAAGGGTTTGCCCATTATATACCGCCTCTTCGCGGTGATATAGTGGTCAAAGCCTTGACATTTTAAGACTTACATTTTGATGTATAAAACAATGACAACTTATTTTTATTTGATGGTTTGTAACCAATACATTTAACTTATGTTGCGTTCTTTTGAAACAATTATGACAATGGCATTGGAGCTTGTTTTTATTCATTTAGTATGTTCACTTATATTGTTATGCAATGAGAACCGATCAGATCACACCTCGCGCTTCCGCTACGAGCGGGTGTGACAGATTGGTATCAGAGCATCGATTGTAGTGAACCAGGATTCTTTCTCGAGTCTAAGTCTACAATCACTAGGTATCTCTGACGAAAACCTCTTGTTTATATTAAACATATTATAAATAAAATTGGTCAGGTCTAAAGGTTTTCATTGCATAAACATTTTTCATGGTCCACTACAACAAAAATTCACTTCATATAAATCAAGCGAGGACATTTCCATGGGTGAAGTCTATGAGAAGCAGACACATTACATTAACAGACTATGTGCCTACAACACATTACATTATCATTTTATGCATTATAAACAGTTTACAAGTTCAGCTTATACAAGATAGAAATCCTTGTTAGATAGGATTTTATATGATTCATTTATATATGTGTTGTACGAAATACTTTGGCAAGAACGAAATGCCTTCAACTTCGAATCCAATGTCATCCTTGACACATATAACATGGTTAAGCATGACATATTTACACAAGACATAATACTCTATTTCAAAACATAACATACTTTATACAATACATCTTCTATGAGAATATCGACCTCACGTCTATTGCGGAGCTTATGGCGAATGTGGTCCCTAAGTGAGACCATAAAGCATTGATCCCATAGAAGATGGCTGCTTTCTCGCGGATGCTGAGATGCCTGACTTCAGTAGTGACGATGAGGCGGAGGTGGTAGCCTTGGACAACAACTCCATTAGGGGGACGAGGTCCCTGTGGCTCACACAAATAATGATTGACGACACTCTTGTCCGGACAAGGAAGATGATGTACTCTTCTTAAAGGTGCCCCTCCAGTTGAAAATATCGTTCAAACATCAACAATTTATATCAAGTTCAAACTTACTTTTGAGTAGATTTAATTATAACAATTTTAATTTCAAAACAAACTCTCCCAACCCATTGTTCATTATGTTTAGCACTTGGAATTTTGAAAATCAGCTTTTCAACATCAGTTGTAAAAAATAAGATGAAATAAAATCTTTTTGAATTTTCAAAATTTTATGCTAAAACACAATCTTTTTGGATTTTGTTTTTAATGAAATGCAATAAAGAAATATTTACAGACAATATTTTTGTTAGTTTGTGTAAGAGGATCATATCAGTTTTTGAGACCAATCACTAGCACCGTTGAGCTTTAAACACTTTAAGTTCTAAACGATTCACTTAGATTGTCAGTATACTGATCCACTTAAATTTTCACACAAAGTTCAACTGTTTTGAGATACGAGATTAGTGTTTTAAGAACTTAAACTTATTCGAGTGTCCCACCTCAGAATATACTCCCGTATCCAGATCCCAATATCCAGATGATATTTGTAAAGGGTTAAATGTGAGACCATGAGAGCTCAGGCTATTGCTTCCACAAAATCAGAGAGATGATGGTTCGACTTTTGGTGTGTTCCCTTTAGAGAATCTTTTCTTCAACAGCACATGATTAGCATTTTTCAATGTTTCATCATTTTTTATGCTGAGGGTGGTGCTATATTTCATGCAAGCGAAAAGTATTATGCGGGGACTAGGCCATTGCTTCCGCAAAATCAGAAGTCCCGGGATAATACCCCAGATATCACTAAGCATAAAGACCTAGTATCTCAGAAAGAGGGGTCTTTCAAACAAGATTTCAGGGGTTACCCATATATCTGAGAGATGTTCCCCACGAGATAAGTAAGTTTGATATTTAGGTTTATATCTCGACACAATCTACTAAATGTGCAAAAACCTACTGGAACATTGTGACACCTGTGTCACTGTGACCATCAAACAAATACCAAACCAATGAAATATTGTATTTCATACTTGGGATTTGTATAAATATGTGTATCTTTGGCACATATCAATTCTTGTCCGATTTCAAACTCTAAATCGCTTTCTGGAAGGTTATACGCGCACCGATGCGTAAATA
Source organism: Helianthus tuberosus (assembly GCA_030545235.1). Classification (NCBI taxonomy): domain Eukaryota; kingdom Viridiplantae; phylum Streptophyta; class Magnoliopsida; order Asterales; family Asteraceae; genus Helianthus; species Helianthus tuberosus. Next base: position 166,629,162 of record CM060423.1, on the reverse strand, counting down.
TAAACAGTTAAATGCAACAAACACTCTGTAATAGTGACATAGGCTTAACATACCTTAAATAACCTTTACATAACTTAGAAATAAGTTTTGGAAGGTTTGGTATGCCGAAATCAAGTATATTCGCTTACAGGGACTAAATTTGACAAACTGTGAAAGTATGCCAATTTGAACTGTAACAAACATTCCGGAACATGACCATAAGTTAAAACACCTTAAATATCCTTTATATAGCTTAGAAATAGGCTTTGAAGGGTTCGGTGTGCTAAAATATACTTTTGGGTCGTTCAGGGACTAAAAGCGTCAAAAAGTGCACAAGTTTGCACTTTCGCACATAACTTACGTTCTGAATACATCCGGACATCCAAAAATTTATGTAAGCACTAAAATATTTTATTTTAGTGTTTGGCATAAGAAAAATCCATTCGTCACGCAATTTAGATCGTTTTTCGCGCTTATGCGCATTCCGTCGTAATTAACCGAACATCGCGATCGTACGGACAAACGAACCGACATCCGGCATATTTTTGACCATGTTTCATGTTCCCTATACTTTAACATCCTTGTGAAGCTTAAAAATGGGCTTGACGGGTGTTAGAAGTGCCAAAACACGACGATACGCGCACAGGAACCAAAACTGCAAAACTGCAAAAAAATAAAAAAATGCATAATCTCGTTTTTACAGCCCTTCAACCCCTCCAAATGCCAATGCCAAGTGTCAAAACCTTATGGTGAAGGGCCAAATGAGTTACCACAACTTTCGAACAAGTGTACGGCTTATATCGTGCCCCCTTTTCCAAGAAACGATCCTAACGGTTGTGGGTTTACTATAAATACCCACCTCAACTTCACTCATTCCTCACATTTGAATCTGATTCTACACTCTCTAAGTGGAAGTTTATGCTTCCTACCTGAGAGTGAATCGGGTTCGAATCTTGCGGGGACCCTTTGTAAGTATTCCTTCGTTCTTTTATTGCTTTTCGAGTCCGAAAGTCAAACTTTGTTTGACTTTCTGCATTGACCAGTTTATGGTCAATGCGAAGTTCGTTTGAACTTTGCAACGTGATTGTAATCACGATGGTTATAGTCCCTTGTGACTATGCCTACTGATTACCACGTTGTCTAGGGTCGTAAGGGTAAGCGATCTAATAAATCGCTTATACCTTCGAACCCGACCCAATTGGTCGATCATTAGGATCCGACCAAACACATTAGGAGACCATAGTATATAGGGAATAACCTTCCGAGGTTATACCTTATGGTCGCTTCGTTTAAGTAGTTGTATGATAGGTAGTTTATATGCCTTAGGTAAATTACCAAAATGCCTTTTTTACGCCAAAATTCATTTTAAGCATATGTAACATAACTTTTGGTATCTAAACTGATTTGGCAACAATATTAGACATGTTAAGGCATATTTTACTTATCATAGGGCTAGTTAGGCGTTCCGAACGCGTTTTACGCGAACGACGCGTTAAAGTAGCATAAGCTACCTAAACGGGTCGTGATGGGTCGTAAGCACTTAGGTTTGGTTTCATTTTAGTATGTGGGCTTTGTTAAACCATATTACATGAGTTCCCCTACTCATTTGGTTTACGAGCCTCATTCTATCCGATCTTCCGATTTAGGTCCGGTATATTAACATAGTTACCCATATTAGGTGCCGTTTGATATCCGAGATCTCTAGCATTGTTTGGTTGTTACTCAAGGACTACTAAGCAATCTCAAGTGAGTACATAGACCCCTCTTTTACTGTTTTCAAACTGTTTTGAGGTGGAACACATGTGCCTACTTGTTACTTTCATGCTTTTCCATGTTTACATATCATATGCTTGTTATGTTCAATAGTACACTTATAGTACATGATTTCATTGTGTTTATGCTATGTATGCCCATTGTGTGCATATTTAGTACATTGTTTTACATTACATTTCACGCTATGTATGTTCATTTGATTACATACTTAGTGCATTGTTTTCACATGCTTACATTTTGGTATGACATTTGGTTTGTTTCAATGGAACAATACATTCATTAACATTAGCTACGCCGTTCGTTAGTAGGTAGATGTACCATAGGAATTGACAACTCCCGTTCCTGAAATCCTGGGTTTTTTTGGATTGGAAGGAATGACCGAATTCGATATACATAACTTAGATAAACCTTTAATTTGTTTAAGGGTTTATCGCCACAGTCTCAAGGCTTGGATGTATGCATTTTCACAACACCGCGTAGATGTTTGTATCAGTACAGCATGCATTTCCACAAGACATAACATTGATTTAAACCATGTTTTACTTCAATATATTGTTTTGTGCATTTTTACCTATGGCTCAATGGATATATATACATATATATTCCACTTGCCATACATGACATTTTTGACATGGTTTACACAAAGACATTTGACATAGACATTTTAACATAAACATTTTGACATGATTTACATTTGATCATGCATTTCCACAAAACATAACTTTGATTTAAACCAAGTTTTATAACTTTGATTTAAACCAAGTTTTATTTCAATACTTTGTTTTGTGCGTTTCACCTATGGTTTAGTTGATGCATTTCACTAGCCATACATATCATTTTGGTTACACATTACATGGTTTACATTCGACACATAAACACTTTTGACATTGGTTATACAATACATGATTTACATCTTGATAATAACATTTTGACATATTATTCAATACCTTTGGCAATTGGTTTTTTACATAAACAATTTATATTGGTGGTTTGGTTTGAGTAAGTGATTTAAGTAATGAGGCGTGTGTAATATGATACAAGCATGGTGGATACGCCGCTGGTACTTCCTATATATAAGTGTTTGTATGGTATTACATAACGTAGCGTTATTTAAATCATTTCAGTTTAAGACACATGACATTTTATACAAATAACATACTTTTCACAAGACATTGTTTTACAAACAACTTATCTTTTACAAACTCATTTTACATGGTTATTCATTTAACCTTACACCTATTTATACATATCATCTGATCTTATCGTTTTTCAAATGATTTACAAAACAAAACAATTAACAAGGTTCATGACTAAATTTTATTAAACATTTTCTTAAACTTAAGTCATGAATCCCATTTTCACAAAACCTATGTACTCGCCGGCATTTTTATGCTGACGTACCTATTTTCACATGTGTTTCAGGAAATGATGCATAGGATTGATCAAGACACACTTAGGCGGACTTGGGCCTTAGTGACAATAAAAGATGGAAGACTAGTTAATTTTGTTATACTTCATTGTGTGTTAAGACATTGTAACTCTTTTAATCAGTAAAACAATATTTCAATTTTCCATGTGTTATGAAACAATGATTCTGTTACAACACTCCCCGACGATTCCGCCACGTTTTGTTGTTTTACGTGGTCGGGGTGTGACACACATCATCAGTGAGACCGTTTATCACTTTTTAACTTTCCAATTCTTTAGCATGTTGTGATCGTCTACTGATGTACTATCATTTCCTCTTTTTCACAACAAAACTCGTTTTTAAATGTTCAATGTTTTTGCATTTTAGGGGGAGTAAAAATTTTCAGAAAATCCAAAAACATTTGAAAATTTGAAAAATGCAGGATCGTTTTACCGACTGAATCGAGTCGTTCAGAGGTGTTCTTCTAAATACGAGAGGCGGAAACAAACGTATCGAGTTCGAAACAACTTAATTTTCACTCTAATTTTCTTTTTGATTGATATAACAATGTTTTACAGCGAGTAGACACTTCAGCAGCAATTCGGCTCTGGAATAAAAAAGTTACAAATGAGATGACACGACCGACTATTTATAGACAGCCTATTCCGCACGAAATCATTCAAGCGGAATGGCTAAGCTGATTTCGTACGAAATGACAAAATCATTTCATGCTAAATAGCTTATTCATTTCGTGCGAAATAGACTCTGGTCTATTTCGAGCGAAATAACCTCCAAACACATTTTTGACATTTTTCTCGTATATCGTGCCCTGATCTATCTATTCTAAAACAAGACTCGATACAAGACGAAGTCGACAGATATATGCACCAACAATGGTTTTCTAAGAAACGGCCCGTGTTTGCACACATGTCTTACCGCTAGTACTAAGAAAAGAATTCTTCTAGTGCCACATGGCATTTTCTCCTCTAACATCACTTCTAATTAATGCCACATGGCATTTTCGTATTTAATTCATTAATAATATATAATAATTAATATTTGATTCTAATTTATGATAATTCATTAATAATAATATAATAATAATAATAATAATAATATCTATTTCTAATTCATGATTACAAATATACATAAATGATCTATAATTTTTAAAACTATGATGTTAGTACTTCTTAAAATAAAATAGTTTAAATTACAAAAGAAAAAAAAACAAAAATTGTTATCCTTATTTGAGATTATCTATAAAATCAATATATGAGTTTTTCTAACATATAAATAAAAGCTAAAACAGAGTAACTAACCAGAGGACTATCTCGCAACAACACTAAAATTTTATTGAACTCGGTTTTAAAGTGATAGACGGAGAGAACTTACGGTTTTGAAGTTTTATAGATGAGATAATATTAAGATTTGTAGCTACATTGATTTATGATGTGTTTTCAATTTAATAGAGCTAAAAAATATATGAATTTCATTTTAGACCCATTGTGACATAGTCAATTAACCTTTAATAATGAAAAGATTTTATTAATCATATATAAACTTTTAACTTATATCATAACTTTACAAATACTATTTATTAATTAAATTCGCATAACAATTATTAGTAAGAATAACAAATCTAATTTGTGTCATACCAATAAAATTAGCTTTTTACCGAGAATGATAAAAAGAACAACTTAATAATGAATTTTGTAAACAGAATTGAGGTCTTAGAGATTTAGTTTAAATAAAAGTTATATTTAAAAGATATACAATGATAAAAATTATTATTATTTATACATTGTTATATGTAACGTACTACATAATTTTATTCATATTAATAATACTAGTAGGGTGCCCGCGCGATGCGGCGGTGTCACACCCGATATTTCCACATATTACCGGTGGGTCCGGCGGGGAGTATCGTGACGTAGTTGATATCATCATAGTCAATACACACAATATAATAGCACAGTAGAAGGCTTGGTGAATAATTACTATTATAAACCATAGTGTCTGAGTGTCCAAATAAAAGAATATACAAACTTGGTTGTAATAGAGATCCACAGGCGAATCATAAAATAAAATACAAGAAAACGGAAATAACAGACTCCAGGTATCTAGGGATTTGCAAGATCCTCTTATTTGACACCTAGTAGCTCCAACCTATTTACGTGAGGTACCTGTCAATTAGTCTTTGGAAAATACGTCAGTTTACACTGGTAAATACAATTAACCAACTTCTTTGAAAAGATTTATGAAAATTGATTTAAGTGCACAAGGCACAAACCATTTATAACTTGGGACAATTATTTAAGATAATCTTGTATACAAATTTACATGTTTGTCATACAATTATACAATTGGGGCCGGTTTGGAAATCGTCATGATTAACCGACTCACCACTTATAGAACCCACAGAGGAGTTATTCCCAACATGTGGGTTATTTAGCATTTGCATCTGTCAGGTGTATGCCTACACCCCGTGCATAGGTCGTGGCCATTTTAAAATGAAATGAGCCGAGGATATCCAGGACACGGTCGTATTAACCCCCAATGTTTATGTTATCAAACAAGACATATTAAAATGGGTTATGTAAATTTATTAATCACAATCCGATTAAATGATTTCATACCCGACCAAGCGGTATTATTATAATACCGTATCCCAAGCCCGTATAAGGGAAAATAAGTTAAAAGTATTTACCTGAGCTAGATGTGAAGTAGTAACGCGGCCGTATATTCCTAAAGCTTTATGAAAATACCTTTTACTGAAGCTACTCAATCTGTATAGAAGGTTTATTAACCTATTAGGATACTAACGGGTCTTTATTTAAGTCAAAGACTTAGACCGGTTAGCTTGAAAGATACTTTACGATTCTAAACGCTAGATTAAGCGGAGACCAGAATTGAATGTGGTTTAGACCCGACAAGTTTGGATACTTGTATAATATGGGTAAACTAAACACATTCTGGATTTTGAAGATTTTGATAAGGTTAAACCCGTTTCGGCTATTTTATGTAAACTAGTCACATAAACCGATCCGAACGCATAAATGCGTAACGGGTAACCAAATGAATTATATACAGGTCTCAAATGTTATTATGCTTAGAATATGTTAATACATCAGTAGGATGTTGACATACATGCCCAAAAAGTATTTAAAACCAATTTAAGTCCCGTGGGGGCATTTTGGTCATTTTAATGATTATAAAAGAGATTTTACAATAAACTAAGGTTTTGGTCCTTGGTAATCAGTAAAAATATTTATTTTATCAAGTCATATCAGTAAGATATCACACATATGTGATGTTTACTATTTATGGCCAAACTATGCCCCGAAAGGGTATTTTGGTCATTTCACATATGCTTTTAAGGACATTTTTGGAAGTCTGAGTTCATGACTTATACTTACTGTAATAATATTAAAATTAGTTTAAAAATTCAGTAGGTAACAAGTCTTAGGTGTTAAATATGGTTTAAAACCATACTATGCACCTAATTAGCGTAAAATCGCTAATTGACGATAATTAAAGTGTTTTTTGGAAATCTGAGATTTTGATCATTTTTAATTGTTCAAAATAATTTATTTAATGTATGAAATCAGTAGGAAAAGGTTTGGCATTCAAATCATTTGTTAATCTCATTTTATGCATAAAAAGGGTATTATCGTCATTTACCGAATTATACAAGAACTCCATTATATGATCAGATTATAATCTGATAAAAAAATTCCAAAAATCCCTAAAAATAATATCTTAACAGTAGGTAATGAGTTTTGGGTCAAAACCTATGCTTAAACATAACTTATGCAAGATATCGCAATTTAATTAATAAAAAGCTTCAATTTACGATATCGAGCATAACCTCTATTTGAGACCAAGAACTGATGTTAAATTTTTGGGACATACATATATATCAGTAACAAAAGTTTTTGTCCTTTCATATTTTCAAAAATCTCATATATATGTCAAAAAGGAAAAAATGGCATTTATAAGCATAATAACGGACATGAGCATATAATTCAAAGTACTAAGGACCAGGTATAACTTCAGGGGGTTATTCTACAACATAAGTGGTCCTAATGGGAGCTTAATGTCACACCCCGACCACGTAGAACATACAAAACGTGGCGGAAACGTCGGGAAGTGTTGTAACAGAAATATTTGTTTCAAATCCATGGCAAACAAAGTTATAAATTATTTATTTAACAAGAGTATTACATTGTTTTAAACAGGAATCAAAGAGTACATAACATAGTTAAACTAAGTCTATCTTCATTTTTTGTCTCTAAGGCACAGGTCCGCCCTTGTGTCACGATCATCATCCTACGCAAAAGCTCCTGAAAACACATGTGAAAATAGGTACGTCAGCATAAAAATGCCTGTGAGATACATAGGTTTGTGAAAATAGGATTCATGACTCAAGTTTAAGAAAAAGTTTAATAAAATTTAGTCATGAACCTTGTAAATTGTTTTGTTTTGTAAATCATTTAAAAAGCGATAAGATCAGATGATATGTATAAATAAAAGAATAATGTATGGTTAAATGAATAACCAAGTAAAATGAGTTGTATAAAATAAACTGTACTGTAAACCAAAGTCTTGAGAAAACATGTTACTTGTGTAAAATGTATAAGTCCAAATTGAATGATCTAAGTAACGCTATGATATGTAATATAATACAAGCACTTATATATAGGAAGTACCAGCGGCGTATCCACCATGTTTGTATCATATTACTTACATCTCGTTACTTAAGTCACTTAAACAAACCACCAATGTATAAAGTCTATGTTTAGTCCAATTGTCAAAAGTCCTTGTATAAACCATATCAAATGTTAAAGTCCAAATGTAGTCAAGTAATGTGTAACAAATGTTATGTATTGTAAGTAAAGTATTGTCACATAAACCAAATGTGGAAATGTACAAAACAAAATATCTTGAATACATCAAAAAGTTATGTTTTGCAAAGTAAAATGCATGTTACATTGATACAAACATTTATGTGGTAAGTTAACGCATACATTCAAGCCTTGAGACAGTCGGATAACCCTTTCAGTCAAGGTTATCAAAAGTAATGTTTTCGGATTCAGTCATTCCTTACATCCAAACAAACCCGGGATGTCAGGAATGGGATTTGTCAAGTCCTATGGTACCACTACTTATTACCGAGCGGCGTAGCTAATGTTAATGAACATATATAAGTCCCGTTTGTGCAAACCAAATGTTATAGCAGTTGTATACATGTCATATGAAAACAATGTACTAAGTATGCTAAGTTAACATACAAAGCAGAAAAGTCATGTAAATCAATGTACTAAGTATGCACACAATGGACATACATAGCAGGAAATGTAATGTAAAACGATGTACTAAGTATGCACACAATGGACATACATAGCATAAAATGTAATGAAATCATGTACTATAATGTACTAATGAACATAACAAGTATATGATGTGAAAACAGGAAAGCATGAAAGTAACAAGTAGGCACATGTGTTTCACCCCAAAACAGTTTGGAAAACAGTAAAAGAGGGGTCTATGTACTCACTTGAGATTGCTCAGAAGTCCTAAGATAACCACCAAGCAATGCTAGAGATCACGGAATCAAACGACACCTAATATAGGTAACTATGTTAATAAACCGGACCTAAATTGGAGGATCGGATAGAGTGAGGGTTCGTAAACCAAATGAGTATGAAAACTCATGTCGTATGGTTTAACAAAGCCTACATTCTAAATGAAACCTAACCTAAGTGCTTTCGACCCATCACGACCCATTAAGGTAGCTTATGCTACTTTAACGCGTCATGCGCGCAAAAGCGCATTCGAGACGTCTAACTAGCCCTATGACAAGTGTTATATGCCTAAACATGTTACATAATCAGTTATGTGACAAAAGTTTAGGTTACATATGCTTAATTACCAATTATACATGAAAAGGGTATTCTGGTAATTTATCTAAGGCATATAAACTACCTATCATACAACTACTTAAACGAAGCGACCATAAGGTATAACCTCGGAAGGTTATTCCCTACCTACTATGGTCACCTAATGTATTTGGTCGGATCCTAATGATCGACCGAATGGGTCGGGTTCGAAGGTATAAGCGATTTATTAGATCGCTTACCCTTACGACCCTAGACAACGTGGTAATCAGTATGCATAGTCACAAGGGACTATAACCATCGTGATCACAATCACGTTGCGAAGTTCAAACGAACTTCGCATTGACCATAAACTGGTCAATGCAGAAATTCAAACAAAGTTTGACTTTCAGACTCGAAAAGCAATAAAAGAACGAAGGAATACTTACAAAGGGTCCCCGAAAGCTTTGATTTCTCAAGTATTCTCAGGTATGAAACAATGGTTTCAACTTAGAGAAATTTCAAGAAATCAAGTGGGTTTTGCTCAAGACACAGGGGGGTATTTATAGGGTTCGGAGAGCCGTTAAGATCGTTTCTTGGAAGCCGCGATTCAATCTCAACCCTCCACCTCAAGACCCTGGTTTTTGAAAACCATTTGAGCCCATTGTATTGCCCCAAAACCATGTGCAAAGGTTGAATGGACTAGATGCAATATTTTTGCATAATCTACTATCTGGGCACTACTTATGGACCTCAACATTCACAATGTTGAGGTCCGTAAGGACCTTGCTGGTCTGAAATTTTCAAAAATGGCAGAACAGGCCCCTGTGCGCGTATCATCGTGTTTTGGCACTTCTAACACCCGTCCAACCCATTTTTAAGCTTTATAAGGATGTTAAAGTATAGGGAACATGAAACATGCTTTAAAACATCACGGATGTCGGTTCGTTTGGCCGTACGATTGCGTTGTTCGGTTAATTACGACGGAATGCGCATAAGCGCGAAAAACGATCCAAATGACGTGACGAATGGATTTTTCTTATGCCAAACACTAAAATAAAATATTTTAGTGCTTACATAAATTTTTGGATGTCCGGATGTATTCAGAACGTAAGTTATGCGCGGAAATGCAAACTTATGCACTTTTTGGTACTTTTAGTCCCTGAATGACCCAAAAGTTTATTTTAGCACACCGAACCACTCAAAGCCTATTTCTAAGCTATGTAAAGGATATTTATGGTATGTTTAACTTATGGTCATGTTCCGGAATGTTCGTTACAGTTCAAATTGGCATACTTTCATAGTTTGTCAAATTTAGTCCCTGTAAGCGAATTTACTTGTTTTTGCCATACCAAAGCCTTTAAAACTTATTTCTAAGTTATGTAAAGGTTATTTAAGGTATGTTAAGTATATGTTGATGTTCCGAAGTATTTTTCACATTAAACTGGTTACGTTTACGCACCAGTTTGCGTATAACTCTCCAGAAAGCGATATAGAGTTTGAAATTGAATAAAAGTCAAAACATGAAAAATGTAAAACACAACAAACAAACATTGGGATCAAATAACATTGTTTTATTGATAATTGAACTGTTTACAATGATTACAAGCACAGATGTTACAGTCTCCCCTACTTGTGGAAATATCGTCCCTAAATTTATTTAGAGGAAACTCGTGGGAAAAGATGCAGATACTTCGCCTTCATTTGATCTTCGCGTTCCCAAGTAAACTAGGGTCCACGTTTAGCTTCCCAGCTAACTTTGACCAAAGGAATGCGCTTGCGTTTTAGCCACTTGACTTCACGTTCCATGATTTCCACTGGCTTCTCAACAAATTTCAGTGTTTTATCAACACGAATTTCGTCAAGTGGTATGTGGAGGTTCTCATCAGCTAAACACCTCTTGAGATTGGACACGTGAAAGGTTGGATGAACATTTCCAAGTTCAGGAGGTAAATCAAGTCTGTAGGCTACCTTACCGATTCTTTCGACGATCTTGAATGGTCCAACGTATCTAGGTGCAAGTTTTCCTTTCTTTCCAAATCTGATCACACCTTTCCAAGGTGAGACCTTAAGTAATACTCGATCACCGACTTGAAATTCCAGGGGCTTGCATTTTGGGTCCGCGTAACTCTTTTGACGGCTTCTAGCTGTCTGAAGGTTATCACGAACTTTCTTAATCTTGTCAGTTGTCTCTAAAATGAGGGCAGGTCCAGTAAGCTGAGCCTCACCGATCTCATTCCAGCAGACTGGTGAACGACATTTTCGACCATAGAGAGCCTCGAAAGGAGCCATGTTGATGTTGGAGTGATAACTGTTGTTGTAGGAGAATTCAATTAACGGAAGATGTGAATCCCAACTACTACCAAAGTCGATCACACAAGCTCTAAGCATATCCTACGGAGTCTGGATTGTTCTTTCAGATTGACCATCCGTTTGCGGATGATAAGCTGTGCTCAGATTAAGTTGTGTCCCCATAGCAGATTGCATGGTTCTCCAAAAATGAGAAGTGAAGGGAGCATCTCTGTCAGAAATGATGTTCAAAGGAACACCATGTCGAGCTACAATTTCATCCACATAGATTTTAGCAAGTTTATCAGCAGAAAAATCCTCACGGATTGGCAAGAAATGCGCTGATTTAGTAAGACGATCAACAACTACCCAGATGGCATCATGACCTTTCTTTGTGCGCGGAAGTTTAGTAATGAGATCCATAGTAATGTTTTCCCATTTCCAAACTGGGATCTCTGGTTGCACCAATAAACCAGAAGGACGCTGATGTTCAGCCTTAACCTTAAGACAAGTAAGGCATTTTGATACATATAAGGCAATGTCTTTCTTCATACCAGGCCACCAATACTGAATACGAAGATCCTTATACATCTTATCTGAGCCAGGATGAACAGAATAACGAGACTTATGGGCTTCATCCATAAGCAAGGTGCGAAGGTTATCTTGGCTTGGGACCCACAAACGGTCCATGAAGTAATACGATCCATTGTCCTTCAGTTCGAGATCAGGTGTTATGTGATAGGGAAATTCCTTATCCATCAAACCTTGTGAAACACAAGATCGTTGAGCCTGAGAAATGCGTGCTTGGATATCAGATTGAGCTTGAATAACAGATTGAACACGAACACAATGAAGCTTAGTACGTTCCTTACGACTCAATGCATCGGCCACGACATTCGCCTTACCAGGATGGTAGCGAATTTCACAGTCATAGTCGTTTAGAAGCTCAACCCAACGTCGTTGCCTCATGTTGTGTTCTTTCTGATTGAAGATATGCTGAAGACTTTTGTGGTCCGTGAAAACCACACATTTTGTACCGTACAAATAGTGTCTCCAGATCTTAAGAGCGAAGACAACTGCACCTAACTCAAGATCATGAGTGGTGTAGTTCTTCTCATGTGTCTTCAATTGTCTTGATACGTAGGCTATGACTTTGTTCCTTTGCATCAGAACACAGCCAAGACCCAATTTAGATGCATCGCAATAAACGACGAAATCATCATTGCCCTCAGGCAAAGTCAGAACAGGCGCGTCGCAAAGTTTTTGCTTCAAGTTTTGAAAAGCTTCCTCTTGTTTGAATCCCCAATCAAAGGGCTTGTTCTTCTGAGTTAGAGCAGTTAGAGGAACTGCAATCTTCGAGAAATTTTCAATGAAGCGGCGATAATAACCCGCTAGACCAAGAAAAGAACGAACTTCAGTAGGAGTAGTAGGCGTATCCCAATCCTTAATCGCACTGATCTTGGAGGGATCTACATGAATACCTTGTTCGTTGACAATATGTCCTAAAAATTGAACTTCTTTAAGCCAAAATTCACACTTGGAGAATTTGGCGAAAAGTTGCTCTTTCTTTAGGAGTTCCAAAGTAAGACGAAGATGTTGCTCGTGATCAGCTCGCGTCTTAGAATAAATCAAGATGTCGTCAATAAAAACAATGACGAACTGATCCAAATAAGGCTTGCAGACCCTATTCATTAAGTCCATGAAAACAGCAGGAGCATTAGTCAATCCGAATGGCATAACTGTGAACTCATAATGCCCATAACGAGTACGGACCGCTGTCTTGGGAATATCATCTTCATGCACACGAAGTTGATGATATCCCGATTGCAGATCAATCTTTGAAAAATAAGAAGTGCCCTGTAACTGATCAAAGAGATCATCGATGCGAGGTAGGGGATATCGATTCTTGATGGTAAGCATGTTAAGCTCACGATAATCGATACACATCCTAAATGATCCATCCTTCTTCTTAACAAAAAGAACGGGAGCACCCCAAGGTGAAAAGCTAGGACGGATAAAACTTTTATCAGAAAGCTCCTGAAGCTGCTTGGATAACTCTTGCATCTCGGATGGTGCAAGACGATATGGAGCTCTGGCAATGGGATTTGCACCAGGTACGAGATTAATACGGAACTTGACTTGGCGTGCTGGGGGTAGACCAGGTAAATCTTCAGGGAACACTTCAGAATAATCCCGAACAACAGGAATATCTTGAATAGACTTATCTTTGCCCTCATCTGGTACAACATGTGTCAAAAAGGCCATATAGTTCTTTCGTAGATACTTCCGAGCTTTAAAACAAGACATGAGTTTGAGACCACTAGTAGGTTTCTCACCATGAACCTGTAGGATCTCACCTGTCGGAAGCGGCACACGAACGATCTTCTCAAAACAAACTACCTCTGCGCGATGCTTGGTTAACCAATCCATACCCACAATAACGTCAAAGCTTCCAAGTTGCATAGGCGTGAGTCGATAGGAAAAAGATGATCGCTAAGATTCAACTGGCAGTTGCGAAGAACAGAATTAAGAACAATGGGTTCACCACTAGCAACTTCTACTGTCAAGGGGTTACCTAGTTTCGTTCTAGACACGTGAGCAATGGCTCAAAAGATAAAGACACAAAACTCTTATCGGCACCCGAATCAAAGAGAACAGATGCAGGCTGATTATTAATAAAGAACGTACCATTCACCACTTCATTGTCTGCTTGTGCCTCTTGAGCATTCATGTTGAAGACTCGTCCTCGAGCCTAAGCCTGGTTCTGATTTGGATTCTGATTCTGGTTTGCTAGCCTTGGGCACCGGTTCCTGTAGTGGGTCAGATCCCCACAATTGTAGCACGAACCAGGAGGATAATGAGGTCGTGCAGCTTGACCTTGTTGCTGAGCAAGAGGCTGAGCAACTTGTTGGGCTTGGTTCTGATCTGCCTGGTTCTGATTAGCAGGAATGCGGCAGGTGGCAGCAAGATGACCCATTCTTCCACAGTTGGTGCAATGACGACACTGAAGATGTGGTGAGTGATGGCCGTTACACCTGTTGCACAAAGGTGCATTGCCAAGATAAGGCTTCTTGGCTAGTGGTTGCGCAGGCTGATTTGGTGCAGCTTGAGCCTGTGCAGTAACGGCATAGTTTTGGGAAGCCTTTCGCTTCCTAGACCCCCTTGTAGAACCAGAATTCTTTCCATTCTTGTTTTGACCTTTCTTGCTATCTTCTTTGTCAGACGACTGCTTCTTACCTGTGTCACCCTTTTTATGCAGCTTTCCCTTTCTAACCTGCGACTCAGTCAATGTCGCTGCTAACTTGATCGCCTGACGGAGTGTGGTAGGGTTACTACCAGTAAGGATGTCTTGTACTGAGTCAGGTAGGCCGTCGATGTACCTATCGATAGCCTTGTCGAGTGGGGTAACCATTGTTGGGCATAGCAAACTCAGCTCCTCAAACCTATCAGTATACGCCCTGTGCTCGCCACTATCTTGTTTCAAGTCATCAAACTCTCTCTCTAAAGCTCATAGTTCATGACGAGGACAGAACTCCCTCATCATAAGGGCCCTAAGTTCAGCCCATGTCTGTGCTAGAGCAACTTCTGCACCACGATCTCTCATAACCCCGTTCCACCATGTGAGAGCCCTCTTCTGAAACACACTCGAAGAAAACTTGACCTTGCGATTGTCAGGACACTGAACATGACGGAAAGTATTCTCAATGCTCTCGAACCATTGAAGAAGCCCAGTCGCTCCCTCAGAACCACTAAACTTGAGTGGTATAGCCGAGTTAAAATCCTTAAATTTGCATGGAGCATGGTTATTTTTGTTGGCTTGGTTCATTTGAGCAATGAAAATTGGGAATTGAGCAGCCATCTACTGCGCAATGATTTCTGCCAGTTCGGCAGTCGCTATCTGGTGTTCGCGTCGAGGAGGCATTCTAAAAGAGGAAACATGAAAAGAAACGAGTGAGATGATTGGATGAAGAGAATGAGATGAAACAAAATCAACATAAGCAAAGATGGTGGTCATTTGTCCGTATCACAAAGCAAGCAAACGACACACAGTGACTAATCAAAGTAAATGGGTCAAAAATAATGTATCGCGAAGACATGCTCGCCTATAAGTGAACACTCACCCCAAGAGTTCCCAGGTAAGAGTAACTGGTCCGATTATGTGGATTTATACGAACACTCTAGCCTTAGACAGAAAACCCAGGGTACAGGCATTCACCCTTCCAGTTTGCACGTGTTCACACTATTTAAAACCCAAAAATTTGACGAGATTTTGAAAACTCAAAGGGGTTCAAAACCATATAACAGAGGGTTCAAAACCTTACAATAGAGGGTTCAAAACCTTGTAATAAATCATCCAAAAACAGAAGATTGTTTTTCAAAAATCATTTCAGAAAATTGGGTTCTTGTTTTGATAATCACCTAAGGATAGGCGATGTGCATGTTTTAAGATCTAAACACAAGACAACTTGTGTTAGGGTCCTAGAAAGGTTATAGTCTAGGTCAAAGAATTACTAATAACCTAATTCCCTATAATCATTGGCTCTGATACCAACTCTTCTGTCACACCCCGACCACGTAGAACATACAAAACGTGGCGGAAACGTCGGGGAGTGTTGTAACAGAAATAATTGTTTCAAATCCATGGCAAGCAAAGTTATAAATTATTTATTTAACAAGAGTATTACATTGTTTTAAACAGGAATCAAAGAGTACATAACATAGTTAAACTAAGTCTGTCTTCATTTTTTGTCTCTAAGGCACAGGTCCGCCCTAGTGTCACGATCATCATCCTACGCAAAAGCTCCTCAAAACACATGTGAAAATAGGTACGTCAGCATAAAAATGCCTGTGAGATACATAGGTTTGTGAAAATAGGATTCATGACTTAAGTTTAAGAAAAAGTTTAATAAAATTTAGTCATGAACCTTGTAAATTGTTTTGTTTTGTAAATCATTTAAAAAGCGATAAGATCAGATGATATGTATAAATAAAAGAATAATGTATGGTTAAATGAATAACCAAGTAAAATGAGTTATATAAAATAAACTGTACTGTAAACCAAAGTCTTGAGAAAACATGTTACTTGTGTAAAATGTATAAGTCCAAATTGAATGATCTAAGTAACGCTATGATATGTAATATAATACAAGCACTTATATATAGGAAGTACCATCGGTGTATCCACCATGTTTGTATCATATTACTTACATCTCGTTACTTAATTCACTTAAACAAACCACCAATGTATAAAGTCTATGTTTAGTCCAATTGTCAAAAGTCCTTGTATAAACCATATCAAATGTTAAAGTCCAAATGTAGTCAAGTAATGTGTAACAAATGTTATGTATTGTAAGTAAAGTATTGTCACATAAACCAAATGTAGAAATGTACAAAACAAAATATCTTGAATACATAAAAAAGTTATGTTTTGCAAAGTAAAATGCATGTTACATTGATACAAACGTTTATGTGGTAAGTTAACGCATACATTCAAGCCTTGAGACAGTCGGATAACCCTTTCAGTCAAGGTTATCAAAAGTAATGTTTTCGGATTCAGTCATTCCTTACATCCAAACAAACCCGGGATGTCAGGAATGGGATTTGTCAAGTCCTATGGTACCACTACTTACTACCGAGCGGCGTAGCTAATGTTAATGAACGTATATAAGTCCCGTTTGTGCAAACCAAATGTTATAGCAGTTGTATACATGTCATATGAAAACAATGTACTAAGTATGCTAAGTTAACATACAAAGCAGAAAAGTCATGTAAATCAATGTACTAAGTATGCACACAATGGACATACATAGCAGGAAATGTAATGTAAAACGATGTACTAAGTATGCACACAATGGACATACATAGCATAAAATGTAATGAAATCATGTACTATAATGTACTAATGAACATAACAAGTATATGATGTGAAAACAGGAAAGCATGAAAGTAACAAGTAGGCACATGTGTTTCACCCCAAAACAGTTTGGAAAACAGTAAAAGAGGGGTCTATGTACTCACTTGAGATTGCTCAGAAGTCCTAAGATAACCACCAAGCAATGCTAGAGATCACGGAATCAAACGGCACCTAATATAGGTAACTATGTTAATAAACCGGACCTAAATTGGAGGATCGGATAGAATGAGGGTTCGTAAACCAAATGAGTATGAAAACTCATGTAGTATGGTTTATCAAAGCCTACATTCTAAATGAAACCTAACCTAAGTGCTTTCGACCCATCACGACCCATTAAGGTAGCTTATGCTACTTTAACGCGTCGTGCGCGCAAAAGCGCATTCGAGACGTCTAACTAGCCCTATGAGAAGTGTTATATGCCTAAACATGTTACATAATCAGTTATGTGACAAAAGTTTAGGTTACATATGCTTATTACCAATTATACATGAAAAGGGTATTTTGGTAATTTATCTAAGGCATATAAACTACCTATCATACAACTACTTAAACGAAACGACCATAAGGTATAACCTCGGAAGGTTATTCCCTACCTACTATGGTCACCTAATGTATTTGGTCGGATCCTAATGATCAACCGAATGGGTCGGGTTCGAAGGTATAAGCGATTTATTAGATCGCTTACCCTTACGACCCTAGACAACGTGGTAATCAGTATGCATAGTCACAAGGGACTATAACCATCGTGATCACAATCACGTTGCGAAGTTCAAACGAACTTCGCATTGACCATAAACTGGTCAACGCAGAAAGTCAAACAAAGTTTGACTTTTAGACTCGAAAAGCAATAAAAGAACGAAGGAATACTTACAAAGGGTCCCCGAAAGCTTTGATTTCTCAAGTATTCTCAGGTATGAAACAATGGTTTCAACTTAGAGAAATTTCAAGAAATCAAGTGGGTTTTGCTCAAGACATGGGGGGGGTATTTATAGGATTCAGAGAGCCGTTAAGATCGTTTCTTGGAAACCGCGATTCAATCTCAACCCTCCACCTCAAGACCCTGGTTTTTGAAAACCATTTGAGCCCATTGTATTGCCCCGAAACCATGTGCAAAGGTGGAATGGACTAGATGCAATGTTTTTGCATAATCTGCTGTCTGGGCACTGCTTACGGACCTCAACACTCACAATGTTGAGCTCCGTAAGGACCTTGCAGGTCTGAAATTTTCAAAAATGGCAGAAGAGGCCCCTGTGCGCCTATCGTCATGTTTTGGCACTTCTAACACCCGTCAAACCCATTTTTAAGCTTTATAAGGATGTTAAAGTATAGGGAACATGAAACATGCTTGAAAACATCACGGATGTCGGTTCGTTTGGCCGTACGATTGCGTTGTTCGGTTAATTACGACGGAATGCGCATAAGCGCGAAAAACGATCCAAATGACGTGACGAATGGATTTTTCTTATACCAAACACTAAAATAAAATATTTTAGTGCTTACATAAATTTTTGGATGTCCGGATGTATTCAGAACGTAAGTTATGCGCGAAAATGCAAACTTATGCACTTTTTGGCACTTTTAGTCCCTGAATGACCCAAAAGTTTATTTTAGCACACCGAACCCCTCAAAGCCTATTTCTAAGATATGTAAAGGATATTTATGGTATGTTTAACTTATGGTCATGTTCCGGAATGTTCGTTACAGTTCAAATTGGCATACTTTCGCAGTTTGTCAAATTTAGTCCCTGTAAGCGAATTAACTTGTTTTTGCCATACCAAAGCCTTTAAAACTTATTTCTAAGTTATGTAAAGGTTATTTAAGATATGTTAAGTATATGTTGATGTTCCGAAGTATTTTTCGCATTAAACTGGTTATGTTTACGCACCAGTTTGCGTATAACTCTCCAGAAAGCGATATAGAGTTTGAAATTGAATAAAAGTCAAAACATGAAAAATGTAAAACACAACCAAACAAACATTGGGATCAAATAACATTGTTTTATTGATAATTGAACTGTTTACAATGATTACAAGCACAGATGTTACACTTAAAACATGGAAGGTTTAAGCTTAATTGGGTCAGAACTGAAAGTCAAAGCAAAAGTCAAGCTTTTGCGACTTTCGGTTGTGAACCGACCCTAAACTGATAATTGTGGGGTTGAACATGCCTAAACATGTTTTAATATTAGTTACCAAGTTATTAGAGTGATAACATATAATTTATAACCTCTGCATTGTTAGTTATACTTATTATTTCAATTTCTGGTCAGTTTGACTTTTTAACTTAATAGTTTGACCCGACAATTAACTAGGCAAAAGAGATAATTAGGATGTGCCCTTTTAAGGGTTAATAACCTACCTAATTATGGTCACATAACCACTTTTAATTCGGACTGTGGCTGGACCATTTGTGTTTAAACCGAAAGTCAAAGTCAGATTACGATAACTTTGACTTTTCGGTTTTTAAACTAAAAACTGAACTAAGGAAGGAGGCTAAGGCACTTACAAAGGGTCCTAGCTATCTTTTCTACAAACTTGAGATCCCCTCTTAATCAGAGATCACCAGATGAGAGTGTAGGAATGATTGCAAGTAAAATGAACAAGGCACTTAAGTGCCTTTATATAGATCATTGCCATGAAATAAGATCAAAGCAGGTGTTTTGGAGGTCTCTAGGATCACCCCAGGTGTCCTAGTGCTATTTTAAAACCGACAATATGCTCCTGGTTTCAATTTGGAAGGATTTAAGGCAGTTAGAGATGAAACCTACAGCTGTCCAAAATTTCTGCCCAGATACAGGCCTTACGGACCGTAAGCTTGACCCCTTACGGTCCGTATCCGATGTTGAATTGTATCGCCCAGGTAGTTATCTTACGGACCGTAAGCCTTGGCCTTTGCGGTCCGTAAGAAGTTGATCAGAAACATAGTTTCTTTTGATCTTGACACCTTTGATCCTTCAACTTTTATAATCATTCTCAATTATTTCCGAGAGCGTGTTTTGACACTATAAAGTCTCAGATTTAGTAAAAGGTCACTCAGAGGCATAAATTAGCATGTTGACACTTTTAGTCCCTTCGCATACATAGTTTCGTCGTTTGTCAACTTTAGTCTTTTAAACTCAAACTTTCACATATTTAGAGTTTAGGACACGTGTCTTTATATAATTTGACACGTTTTTACGTGGTGTTACATCCTCTCCCCCTTCAAAGAAATCTCAACCCCGAGATTTACTGAAACAAGTGAGGGTACTTCTGTTGCATAGTGGACTCAACTTCCCACGTAAATTCAGGGCCTCTACGGGTATCCCATTTAACTTTTACTATAGGCACATGCTTCCTTCGGAGCTTCTTAACCTGTCGATCCTCGATCGATATTGGTCTTTCAATAAAACGCAGGCTTTCATCAATCTGTACGTCTTTATGAGACATCGCTAGCGATTCATCAGCTAGACATTTCTTTAGGTTACAGATGTGGAACACATTGTGAATTCCACTAAGCTCCTCAGGTAAGTTTAGCTTATAAGCTACACTGCTGACACATTCGATGATCTCGAATGGTCCAATATATCTCGGGCTTAACTTGCCCTTCTTACCAAAACGCATTACACCTTTCCAAGGTGATACTTTTAGTAAGACTTTGTCGCCCACTTCAAACTTTAGAGGTTTTCGCCTCTTATTAGCATAACTTTTCTGCCTATCCCTGGCAGCTTTTAGGTGTAACGCCTCGTATTTTCATATTTGTATTTTACTTTTCGAGGCGTTAATCATAATGGTAATACATTTTTTATCACACTGTTAATGGATAAACACAAGATTTTTATAAGAAACTAAAAAACTATACAAAAGAATTTTTAATAATTTTTAAGAATTTTTCTAGCTTAGGTCCCTTTTGTAAAAAGTACATGTTTTAATCCATAGTATTCAAAAAAAAGATGAATAGTGACCGTGAATAGTGCCATACGGATTATACCCATTTTTCTTCTCCAAACACCTTTTCCACCTGTTTCAATCACCTTTTCCACCTCCATTCTCCATTATTAATTTCTTTTTCATTTATTTTTTTATTTATCTTTTCTATTTATTTTTTTTAATTATCTCCACCAATCACCATTCATCTCATTCACCTATAAATACCAACCTTCTTCTACCATTTTCTTCACACCAAATCTTCTCAATCTTCTCTCAATCTCTCTAATTCTAAGAATTCTAAAAGAACACCAAGTGTTCTAACCATTCTCCTCTCTCTCTAATTCTCATAAAATCTTCCAAGCAAGAAAGAGAACTCGAAGAGTTTTAAATAAAACAGTACACCCAACAAAGTTCGTAGTATGCTCTGTGGTTGCAGCTTAGTCTGATCTTCCACATCAGAAACGGGGATTCGGTTGACTATTTTGTATACGGTAGAATTGTACTGCTTATAGGCTTGAAGTTTCCAACCTTCAACTCGTCACGGGATTACCAAAGGAACAACTTTGAGAAACCGTGAGTATACTCGCAACCCCTTTTTATGTTTACCACTTTTGGGGTGTAACATGTTTACCTATTAAACTACACATATTCTTTATGCAATGCATGAAAACAATCCTTATACATGAATACTATGTTGTTATACATGATTCTTACATGGACCATACTTATGTGATATGTTTTAGTTATTAGCTTTCACGAGCCTCCATTTGACATGTATAGCGCTATATGAGTAACGCACCGCTCCCTTTAAACTTGGGTCATGTTGACTTACTTAAACTTTCTTGCGTAAACAGAGGATTGGCTAGAAATATTGCATGCCATGTTAGATCTTGTATAAACAAAGTTGCCATGTGGATTCGTTTTTTAAACTTTTATACTTATACTTATGCTTAAACTTGTATACTCGCCTTTGCTTTTGCATTGAATTGTATTTTAAACATGTTACAGGTTAAGGATTAATGATGCTATAAAAATGGATAGCAAAGATGCCTAGATACTCACTTAGACGTTTAGGTTTAAAGTGTTGTATCAATATTGTTATATCATGTTTTGAACAATGTTGTTATTTGAGTTTCTTTGTAATATTTGACAATTCATCTATGTTATGAAATCGGTTGAATTAAATATTGTCACCAATAGTGTTATGAAGTCTCTTGCAATCTACGCACTTCGTCTCATCCCGATGTTTCCGCCATCGGTTGGGGTGTGACAGATTGGTATCAGAGCCATAACTATAGGGAATTAGGTAGAATTACCATGCTTTTTACCTAGTCTATAGTTCTAGAGCCTTATTCGTAAGTTATATTCGAAACTACATGCATGCCACTTTATGTGTTTCTTATACATTCTCTTTGGGCCTTTTTGAACGTATATGTCATTTTTATCCTTATGTATCATACTTGACATGCTATTCTTATGTGTTAAACACATGTTTTATGACGTGTTAACATTTTTTTTAATACGTCATTCTTTATGTGTCATTCTTGACATGTTTGTTCTCAACATACACTTTTCCTCATACATTTTACTCGACTATTCTAATTCCACAAACACTCGTAATACACAAACGAGACGACATCACCAAAATAGGCGTGAAACCCACAATTTGGTGAACAATTCTCAATCCATCTACTTTTCTTTTACACGAAATTCACCATCAAGTTAGGAGTGAAATCCTCACCTTGATGGAGAAATTCAAATTTCAAATTCTAGTGGACCCTCGTCAAAGTTTCGAAATTAACTTTTGACCCGACGAGTACCAACCACACTTAGGATACTAAATCGCCAAGTTAGGGGTGAAACCCGCACCTTGTTGACTAGTTCCACTCCTCAATTTTCAATCTCGCCAAAGTTTCAAATTTTTGATCGAATGGAAACGTGTAGTAACTGGAAGGGTAAGTACCGGTAGTCGGGACATCTTGTCTAGGCTGGCAATTCATACAAATCCAAATTAACGGACCAGTTTGCCTACCTGGGGACCATCGATGAGAGTACAAAATACCTATAGGCCAAAGCACGTTTCCCTAATTCGAAAGGACTTTTGATTTATTTCGGTTTAGTCAAAGTTCCATGTTGGAACAATCCAAATTTTAAATCAATCATGTGTTTCTATTATTCATTTTATACGATGCAATCTTTCAAGTTCAAATTTACTTTCGATATTTTCCTATCACATAAACAACGTATTGAATCTTTTTCATCCATTTATACATATGCATGATTTCATATAATTTAAATTTATATTCCTTGTAACGACAAATGGAGACATATCATCGAGATAGGAGTGGTTTCCTTACCTTGACGATTAACTCCACTCCTTCCTTCATTAAAATGACCTCACCAACGAGTTAGGGGTGATTCCCTTACCTAGGTGATCATTACCAACAATTTTCCTTCAAAATATCTTATTATGCAACCCGATCATGTTTATACCTAAATCGTTTATCATTATTCAAAATACCTACTTATACCGATTTCAAAATACGTTATGCATAACCAATGAATACTTTATATTATCTTACATTTACTAACTATATTCTACCTTCCCAATCCAACTCAATCTATTTTTGATTCAATAAACTCAACGTTCTGCTTAAACAACTATACATGCATATCATCGTACATGTTTTAGTCGATATCTCGCGATAGTTTCATTTATATTGTTCGTATTTACATACTCAACCTTTTGAACGCTTTTATACGCTTAAATCCGTTGTGTTCCAACATATACTGTATACGTAATCCTTATTACTCGTACCTACACTCATACTCATACTCATACTCATACTCATACTCATAACGATACATTTTATGATTTTACTTATACTCATACTACTATGCGTTTAGTGTTTATACTCATACTTACGTGCATATTCATACTTAAACTTATGCTTATACATTCATTCATACTCATGATTCATACATTTGTACCCATACGCGGGCGTAATCCGAGTGATTCGCTTAGGTGGGTCCCAAACATACTTAAGCATGGACTTGATTATATACTACATACTTATACGTACACATTCTTATTTTTAAATTATGTATACCCTGATTCGTACACAACTAGTACAAGCTTTGCGGATCATGCGACGATCAAAATAATCGTGGGTGCTTACGGGATTATAGTGATAGGCATATGAAAACCACAGAGTGTACTACTGTGTATGGTAAGACACGAAACGTAATATGACACGGAATAACGAGACAGACGTAACGTGGTCAAAGACATGGTGGATACGCCTCTGATACTTCCTGTATATAAGTGTTTTCACCATGTTATCAAACTTTCGTAAAACGTGCCATGAGAAATTTGGTGTTTTACAGACCTATTTAGACCCGATACAGACTTCAACAATTCACAAAAGCATTGCTAAGCGCACAACATCCGACTATCCGTGATGAAGCCACATCCTCAATGCTCGTGTTCATATAATACCAAATCCACATATCATTCATACTACTCGCATTCGTGTCTTAGATCAATCGTTCACTCTTGTACCTTCATTATCCATCATTAATCTTGTTCCCTATACGAATTCTTTTTATGAACCTATCTTTTAGCAAAATGCTTTTTCTCCGAGGCCTTCCTCTTGAATAAATTTCGGGACGAAATTTCCTAAAGTATGGGAGACTGTAACGACTCGTATTTTCATATTTGTATTTTACTTTTCGAGGCGTTAATCATAATGGTAATACATTTTTTATCACACTGTTAATGGATAAACACAAGATTTTTATAAGAAACTGAAAACCTATACAAATATATTTTTCTAATAATTTTTAGCGTAAAACTATACAAAAGAATTTTTAATAATTTTTAAGAAAATTTTTCTAGCTTAGGTCCCTTTTGTAAAAAGTACATGTTTTAATCCAGAGTATTCAAAAAAAAAAAGATGAATAGTGACCGTGAATAGTGTCACACGGAATATACCCATTTTTCTTCTCCAATCACCTTTTCCACCTCTTTCAATCACCTTTTCCACCTCCATTCTCCATTATTAATTTCTTTTTCATTTATTTTTTTTATTTATCTTTTCTATTTATTTATTTTAATTATCTCCACCAATCACCATTCACCTCATTCACCTATAAATACCAACCTTCTTCTACCATTTTCTTCACACCAAATCTTCTCAATCTCTCTAATTCTAAGAATTCTAAAAGAACACCAAGTGTTCTAACCATTCTCCTGTCTCTCTAATTATCATAAAATCTTCCAAGCAAGAAAGAGAACTCGAAGAGTTCTAAATAAAACAGTACACCCAACAAAGTTCGTAGTATGCTTTGTGGTTGCAGCTTAGTCTGATCTTCCACATCAGAAACGGGGATTCGGTTGACTGTTTTGTATATGGTAGAATTGTACTTCTTATAGGCTTGAAGTTTCCAACCTTCAACTCGTCACGGGATTACCAAAGGAACAACTTTGAGAAACCATGAGTATACTCGCAACCCCTTTTTATGTTTACCACTTTTGGGGTGTAACATGTTTACCTATTAAACTACACTTATTCTTTATGCAATGCACGAAAACAATCCTTATACATGAATACTATGTTGTTATACTTGATGCTTACATGGACCATACTTATGTGATATGTTTTAGTCATTAGCTTTCACGAGCCTCCATTTGACATGTATAGCGCTATAGGAGTACACTGCCCCCTTTAAACTTGGGTCATGTTGAATTACTTAAACTTTCTTGCGTAAACAGAGGATTGGCTAGAAATATTGCATGCCATGTTAGATCTTGTATAAACAAAGTTGCCATGTGGATTCGTTTTTTAAACTTTTATACTTATACTTATGCTTAAACTTGTATACTCGCCTTTGCTTTTGCATTGAATTGTATTTTAAACATGTTACAGGTTAAGGATTAATGATGCTATGAAAATGGATAGCAAAGATGCCTAGATACTCACTTAGATGTTTAGGTTTAAAGTGTTGTATCAATATTGTTATATCATGTTTCGAACAATGTTGTTATTTGAGTTTCTTTGTAATATTTGACAATTCATCTACGTTATGAAATCGGTTGAATTAAATATTGTCACCAATAGTGTTATGAAGTCTCTTGCAATCTACACACTTCGTCTTATCCCGATGTTTCCGCCATCGGTTGGGGTGTGACATTAGGCGATCACGAATTTGGACAATCTTGTCCGTCGTTTCAAGGACTATATCAGGTCCTGATAACTAAGCTTTTCCTACTTCCGCCCAAAAAACAGGCGTTCTACATTTCTTTCCATACAATGCCTCAAAAGGCGCAGCCTGAATGCTAGTATGGTAGCTATTGTTATAGGAGAACTCGATCAATGGTAGGTGGTCATCCCAGCTACCACCCAAATTAATAACGCATGCACGAAGCATGTTTTCCAAGGTTTGAATTGTACACTCACTTTGTCCATCTATTTGAGGATGGTAAGCAGTATTAAAATTCAAACGAGTGCCCAATGATTGTTGGAAACTTTTCCAAAAGTGAGAGGTGTATCTAGTATCTCTATCAGATATAATAGATACCGGCACTCCGTGGAGAGATGCAATCTTATCCACGTACAATTGAGCTAGCTTGTCGGAGCTATGAGTCTCCTTGATGGGTAAGAAATGTGCTGACTTAGTCAGTCTGTCAACTATGACCCATATAGTATCATTTCCATGCCTTGTTTTAGGTAACTTGGTTATAAAATCCATAGTTACCATCTCCCACTTCCATGTGGGAAGTTCTGGCTGTTGAAGCAGACCCGACGGCTTTTGACGTTCAGCTTTAATCTGAGCACAAGTCAGGCACTTAGCTACATGTGTGGCAATAGATTTCTTCAAACCTATCCACCAATAATTAGCTTTCAAATCTTGATACATTTTGTCACCTCCAGGGTGAACTGAGTATTTGGAATTGTGAGCTTCCTAGAGGGTTATATCTCGAAGCCCTCCATGAATAGGAACCTAAATTCTTCCATTCATTCTAAGGATTCCATCCTTGCAGGTGCTAACTGTTCAGCAGTTACACATAACTTTTCATTTAGAAGGTTAGCTTCCAAAACAGCTTCCTTCTGAGCAGCTAACAGTCTTTCATTTAAGCTGTTCTTGAGTTCAATGCTCTTGGCATTAATCCTTAGAGCATCAGCGACTACATTTGCTTTGCCAGGATGGTAGCGAATTTCGCAATCATAATCATTTAGAGTCTCCATCCAATGGCGTTGTCTCATATTAAGATCCTTTTGATTGAATAGGTGTTGGAGACTTTTGTGATCCGAATATATCACACATTTAGTTCCATATAGATAATGTCTCCACAACTTTAGTGCGAATACAACGGCACCCAATTCTAAATCGTGGGTGGTGTAATTCTTTTCATGCACTTTTAATTGTCACGATGCATAGGCAATCACCTTGCCTCGCTGCATAAGTACACAACCCATACCGGTGTGTGAAGCATCACAGTACACGACAAAATCCTCTACTCCTTTGGGTAATGTCAACACCGGAGGATTACTTAATTTTTGTTTAAGAACCTCAAAATATTCTTGTTGCTTTGGACCCCAATCAAACTTCACATTCTTACGAGTCAGAGTAGTCAATGGTGCAGCTATTCTCGAGAAGTTCTCAATGAATCTTCTATAATAACCAGCTAATCCCAGAAAGCTGCGAATTTCTGTGGGCGTCTTAGGTGCCTCCTAGTTCATGATGGCTTCTATTTTGGCGGGATCTACTTGGATACCACGCTTACTCACAACATGTCCAAGGAATTGGACTTCACGAAGCCAGAACTCACACTTGGAGAATTTAGCATATAGCTTCTCCTGTCGAAGCAATCCTAATATACATCGAAGGTGTTTCTCGTGGTCGACTTGATTACGAGAATAGATAAGTATGTCGTCTATAAAGACAATGACAAACTTATCTAGGTATGGCTTGCAGACTCTATTCATGAGGTCCATGAATGCTGCAGGTGCATTAGTGAGCCCGAAAAGCATCACTAAGAACTCATAATGTCCATACCTTGTTCTGAACGCTATCTTAGGTACATCTTCAGTTCTAACCTTAAGTTGATGATACCCTGATCTCAGATCAATCTTTGAGAAGAAGCTTGCCCCTTGAAGTTGGTCGAACAAGTCGTCGATCCTGGGCAAAGGATAACGATTCTTGATCGTTACCTTATTTAATTCACGATAATCAATGCATAAACGCATTGATCCGTCTTTCTTCTTCATAAACAATACAGGGGCTCCCCAAGGCGAAGAGCTGGGTTGTATGAAACCCTTTTCCAGTAAGTCATCCAATTGAGTCCTGAGCTCTTTCATTTCAGTAGGCGCTAGATGATAAGGAGCTCGTGCAATTGGTGCAGATCCTGGCAGAATGTCTATCCTGAATTCAACTTGCCTCTCACGAGGTAATCCAGGTAATTCATCAGGAAAGACATCAGGATACTCATAAATAATTGGAATATTCTCAATCTTGGGTTTCGGGTCATTCACTGTCACTTGTGCCATGTAAATGACACATCCGTTCTTCAGACACTTTATTACCTTGAGAATAGACACATTGTTGGGCAAACCATATTGTGTATCTCCTTGAATAGTGACGGATTCACCAGAAGGGGTTTGGATGTTAACTAGCTTTTTATCGCAGGCAATTTGGGCTTGGTTATGCGATAACCAATCCATGCCTAAAACTACATAAAACCCAGCCAATTTCATTGGCAAAAGGGATAGCGGGATAGAATGATTCTTAATGGATATAAAGCATCCATCAAGAAGAGTTGAAGCAGTTTCTAAGGTACCATCTGCTAGCTCTACCTCATATTTTATGTCTAGAGTTTTAATAGGCAGATTCAGTAACTTACTAAACTTATGGTCCACAAACGACTTATCAGCACCTGAATCAAATAAAACACTAGCATAAATATCATTAATGAGGAAAGTACATGTTATAACGTTCTCGTCATTCACCGCCTCCCTTGCATTTATCTGAAAAACCCTAGCATTGGTTTTCTTTGCCTACTCAGGCTTCTTAGCATTTTTAGGGCAATTAGTCTTGATGTGCCCCTTTTCGTTACTACCGTAGCAGGTCGCATCCTTGATGTTTCGGCACTCTACAGTTTTGTGCCCTTTCTTCTTGCAGATCCCACAAGGTTTAGCTTGTGGGTCCTGATTGCACTTTCCAAAGTGCCTCTTGTTACAAGTCTTGCATCTAGGCTTGTCACCCGACTGGCCTTTCTTGGAACCAGAGTTCCCTTTGTTCTTTTTGTTCGATTGATGGGACTGGTCTTCCTCCCTCTTTCTTTTCCCATCATCGATGGTTTTCTTTGCCCTACTCCTTACAACATCGAGAGTAAGGGACAATGATAGATCTACAGCAGATCTATAAGTAGCAGGCTTAGAAGCCTTAACATTTCCTTTAACTTCTGGGGCTAAACCACCGATAAAACGCGCAATGCGTTTGGGTTCTGGGGTGACCAAATACGGTACAAGCCTCGACATAGAGTTGAAACTGGTCACATAGGACCTGCAATCCAAATCCTTCATCACCAAAGTGAGGAAGTCAGTCACTATTCTTTCAACTTCATGCTGAGGATAGTAAATGTCCTTCACAAGGTCAACAAACTTATTCCACGAAAGGTTATACAGAGGAACCATTCCAGTGAATTGCACCAAGGCTTTCCACCATGTTAGGGCGTCGCCCTTGAAAGACTGAGATACAAATTTGACGATGTCTTCCTTAGCACACCCACTGATATCAATCACAGTTTCCATTTCATCCAACCACTTCATACAGTCGATTGCTCCCTCTTCTCCTGTGAAATCTCTCAGTTTACAGGAGACGGAATATTTATAGGTACAACCCTTGTTGTACTTAGGAGCCTGATTAACAACAACTTGTCTCTGTGGTTCACTTTTCTGATTAGATGAGTGTTGAGACTCATCATTCTTCAGTGTATGCGAATGTGATAGGGACTTCGTATGAGTTTTGGACCGAACATTACTTGGCTCCTTGAACTTATTATCCAGAGCTTGAGCAACCGCTGCGGTTATCATCGCTTGTAATTCAGCACCAGTTATATTTATCCTGGTATTATTGTTTCCTTCCTCTGGATCACTGTTTGCTTCGTCAGAGCCATCCATGATTTGAGTACTAAATCAAACAATAATGATGTACTTAGATTATATAATGAATCTTCGCATTGATGATTAGATGGTCATGGTATTATTAAAGCATATAGACCATTTTAGATAACAATTAAGAATCTATTTGATCAAAGTTTGCCTAGGCTACAATTGAACCATTATAGGCAATCAATATGATATAATCCTTTATATTTATTAGACAGGGGACATTGTGACAACTGCCACTTTTCGGTAACATTGTTACACTTAAAGTACTCATTTTTAGCTACATTTTATGCATTTTGAACACCCGAACAGCGTATTTCATGACATACACTTAGAATACTCATGGAATACTTACTTAGGATGCACATGATTCATTTTTATTGAATACATTTGAAACAGATTAAACAATGCATCGAAACTACAAGAAAAGCACCTAGTAAACTAGTATTCTGACGAAAACGCAGGATCCGCAGAAACCATCTAAACGACATTTTTAGGACTCAAGCGAAAGTCCAACATCTAATATACATTAAAACCTAACTAGGAATTCAAGGGTTTGGTTTAAAACCTTCCCAACGTCCGATAACACGAAAAATTGCCCGAAAAGCACTAAAAGCGACAATTTCAACACTGTTCCGCAGAAATCAGCTTTTTAATATTTTTGCAACATGTAAAAATGCTATTTAACATAGAATTCATATGGGGATACCTTCTTGTATCATCAGAACCAATAACTACATCAATTCACACAAGTTACACAACTTAGCGTTCAGATAACGTCTACCCGAAACAATTCGAAACGAATATCCGACCAATATCAAATCTTTTTTGTAGTGACCATCATGTGTTAATTGGATCATTATGGTCTAGTTATGGTCATTTAACACCCCATAAACACTTAAACACTTACCCATACAAGTTTCCTAACTTTTCACCTAAAGTTCTAACACTTAAACAAAAGAAACCAAGTTCAAAAGCAAGGGTAACCCCCCCCCCCCGTCATTCACGGTTACAACCACATGTGGGACCCACTTTTTTTACCTTTTCTCCATAAATATATTGCTAATTACCTTTAGATGCAAGTGGTTACACAAGTGGGCCTAGTGGTAAAGCATGGTGAAGACTTATAACACTTTGATTCATAATCCTCTAAGCACTTCATCTCATTTTTCACCATCTTTTTCACACACTTAAGAAACTCTCTCAACATTCATATATTATCCAAGAACACCATCAAAAACATTTCACCTTTCAAGCCTTCTTTGATGATCAAGATGGAGCTTGAAGATACTTAAGGTGATCTAAAGCAACAACAAGAAGAAGCAAGCCTTTCCATCCATTCAAAAGCTTTCAAAACCCCAAGATCAACAACTTTTCTTTTCTTTAAATCATCATTAAGATCATCCCTAGCCATTAATGCTAGAAGTAAGCTTCTAAAATCCCTTTTTCATACTTATTTATGTATTATTTGGTTAAAGAACATGTAATAAACTAAATAATCATACAAAATAATATGAAAATACAAAGAAGAAAAATAATAATCATGATGTAAAAGTGTGTTTATGTTGTGATTTAAGGATGAATACTTGCATATTTGATCTAGTTTTGATGATTAGCATACGAATAACTTGTTAGATGATGTTTAAAAACATAATCTAACAAGTATACAAGTTATTGGTTAGGTGGATGATCAAAATCTTGGATTTTGTTAAAGTATAAGAGGATTTTCACTAAAAATAATACTTTTACAAAGTTATAAAAAGAAACATACAAGATGGGGTTTTATAAAAAGTTTGTTAAAACTAGAAGTAAATCATGGATTTTGAACTAGTTAACTTATGTTATGATCATCCCAAAACCCTACATGTTATTGATTTCATCTTGTTAAGATTTTGCTATAAATCTCATATGTTTTTATTAAGAAAAATATGAGAAGATTATTGGTGATTGTATAAGAAAAAGATATGTTTTATATAAACATGGCAAAGTATATATTTCAAAGGAAATATGGCCATTTTTCTTAAAAATCATAAGTTATAAAAACTATTATTTTTGATAAAATCTTTATTAGATTAAAAAGATTTTAAAGAATAGTTTTTATAAAAGCAAAAATTGATATAAATATATATTTTTGAGAAAATATATATTTAGTTATCTTAACAACTTATGTGCTAAGTGTTATATGTTTGTATTAGTTATATACTTGAAAACTAGTAACTTGAATACAATGGTACAAATAAACACAAGACACATTACAACTAAAGTCTTACAAGACTACACATATAAAGACACCTTAAAAACAAGTTACAGACGATCCGAGCTTTCGGACACAACCTATGGACAAATCAGCCGACAGACGAATCTATAAACATGTCGCCATCAAGAGAAGTTATTACGACATTTGGGCGATCTTTCGATGCGGATGAATATACTACCGTTAACAAAATTCGGACAT
This sequence comes from Helianthus tuberosus, assembly GCA_030545235.1. NCBI lineage: Eukaryota > Viridiplantae > Streptophyta > Magnoliopsida > Asterales > Asteraceae > Helianthus > Helianthus tuberosus. The sequence continues at coordinate 166,596,393 of CM060423.1, read as the reverse complement.
TTAGAAACTAATAAAAACTATTAAGTCTTTTTATTATCTAAAAACCCTATAGTTAGTGATTTTTATAAAATGGATGATGATTTACAAATGGGCTTACATTTACAAATGGGCTTATATTTACAAATGAGCTTATATTTACAAATGGGCTTATATTTTCAAATGGGCTTATATTTACAAATGGGCTTATATTTATAAATGGGCTTATAAAAAAACTTGGGCTAGGCCCAATAACATAAATACATGGGCTAGGCCCAATATCAGAACTCATGGGCTAAGCCCAATATCAAAATATATGGGCTAGGCCCAATAACATTTAAGGCCCAATAACATTTAAGGCCCAAGAACATTTAAGGCCCAATAACATTTAGGCCCAATAACATTAAGACATGGGCTCGGCCCAATGACATGAAAACATGGACTCGGCCCAATAACTTAATTGGTGAAAATACAATTATACAATATGCCATACTTGGGAATTATTCATACAAGACACGGAGTCGAGGGGACTTGAACCGATGATACAACTCACAAGATACAAGAATATATATATTTGGCGAAATATATATACACTAAACAGTAACAGTTAATACATCTAAGACACAGTTCAACGAATAACAAAGACATACAAGACTTACACATATTCAAGATAAAAGACTTGTACTCAAGTCATTACAAGACCGAATTGTCTAACAAATATAGAACGTTTGTAGATCGTGACACTATTCAAGACGACCGCACGTGAGATCACAGTTACTTCTATTCACGGACGCAATTTTGTGAGTTCATGTCCCCTATTCATTTTAAATGCTTTACAACTTTACAACTATTGGGGAAAATACATGTTCAATTGTATGTTAAGTCATGGAATGAAACACCTTATATCATGTGCGATTAGGGTCATACATCTAAGCACCATTAATCCAGTTTGGATCTAGGTACAGAGGGTTAGATCTAATGGGTTTTGGCGAGCCCCACTCTTGGTCGTGGACCCATACAGAAGAGTGCGTTTGTGTCCCAGTTGATAGTAGTCAACACAAAATCGTCTAGGTTTGGATTGCTTCTTATTTCGTCACACATATTAATGTCCTCGTGAAACATTAATGATCAAAGATTTCATTGACGCTTTACATACTACATCTTATATACTGGTTTCATCTAAATACAACTCACATTTTACGGATACATCTTTACATACAGTTTTGATACAAATACATCTCACATTTTACGGATACATCTTTATATACAGTTTTGATACAAATACATCTCACATTTTACGGATACATCTTTACATATAGTTTTGATTCAAATACATCTCACATTTTACAGATACATCTTATACAACTAAACTGCATGAACTCGCCAACTTTTGTTGATGTTTTCAAACTTAGCATGTATTTCAAGAAATTAGTGGACCATGCAGACATTTCAGTCAAGGAAAGCAAGTATCAAGACTCCATTTTGAAGGGTTTGCCCGTTATATACACCATTTGAAGGGTTTGCCCGTTATATACCGCCTCTTCGCGGTGATATAGTGGTCAAAGCCTTGACATTTTAAGACTTACATTTTGATGTATAAAACAATGACAACTTATTTTCATTTGATGGTTTGTAACCAATACATTTAACTTATGTTGCGTTCTTTTGAAACAATTATGACAATGGCATTGGAGCCTGTTTTTATTCATTTAGTATGTTCACTTATATTGTTATGCAATGAGAATCGATCAGATCACACCTCGCGCTTCCGCTACGAGCGGGTGTGACAGATTGGTATCAGAGCATCGATTGTAGTGAACCAGGATTCTTTCTCGAGTCTAAGTCTACAATCACTAGGGATCTCTGACGAAAACCTCTTGTTCATATTGAACATGAAAAGGTTTTCATTGCATAAACATTTTTCATGGTCCACTACAACAAAAATTCACTTCACATAAATCAAGCGAGGACATTTCCATGGGTGAAGTCTATGAGAAGCAGGGTGAAGTCTATGAGAAGCAGACACATTAAATTAACAGACTATGTGCCTACAACACATTACATTATCATTTTACGCATTATAAACAGTTTACAAGTTCAGCTTATACAAGATAGAAATCCTTGTTAGATAGGATTTTATATGATTCATTTATATATGTGTTGTACGAAATACTTTGGCAAGAACGAAATGCCTTCAACTTCGAATTCCAATGTCATCCTTGACACATATAACATGGTTAAGACATGACATCTTTACACAAGACATAATACTCTATTTCAAAACATAACATACTTTATACAATACATCTTCTATGAGAATATCGACCTCACGTCTATTGCGGAGCTTATGGCGAATGTGGTCCCTAAGTGAGACCATAAAGCATTGATCCCAAAGAAGATGGCTGCTTTCTCGCGGATGCTGAGATGCCTGACTTCAGTAGTGACGATGAGGCGGAGGTGGCAGCCTTGGACAACAACTCCATTAGTGGGACGAGGTCCCTGTGGCTCATACAAATAGTGATTGACGACACTCTTGTCCAGACAAGGAAGATGATGTACTCTTCTTAAAGGTGCCCATCCAGTTGTTATTTTTACAAATTCTCTCTATTTTTATTTCATCTAACGTCGTGCCATTCCGTGAGTAATGAAAACGGACGCTGACACATGAACTATCATGAAGCTCCCTCCTGTGTTAAACATAGGCAGTAGTGTCCCCTCATTGACAGATCGTCTGTCTTGAACGGGAGAATGCTAGGGTGACCATGCAAGACAATTAATTATTACGGGGGCCCACGTAATAACAACTTGTAGTGCATGGAAATCCTGGTGGACTCTGTGGGTCAAGCTAATGATCACTATTCATTCAAGAATTTTAAGCTGTTACTTAAAATTCAGTCTTTTCTATCTAATAGAACACTAACCGAGACGATTACTATAACACCCTACAATACAATACAGGAAGACGATACGGATTATACGCACCTAACATTCGATCTACAACACGAGTTGTTCGAGACTAGTCATCTAAACAAACAAAACTTGTTAACCACTCATGGAGGATCTTTCCTCAACATTCTAGAATTTTTGTACATGAGTTGGTTCTTTGGAATCTATGACACCTTGTCTTATTTATTGAAAATGAATACAATAAATTCCGTCATTTGACATTAGTCTTATCCAAAGGAATAGTATGGCATGAGCCATGCTATAACTCCCTCATGGCATTCTACTCGACACCTATGAAGATCTTAGTGATCTTGTTGGAGCTCGTGAAGCTCAAGCACTATTACCAAATTCGTCACATGGACAAGTACGACAAGGGAATTTCTCTACTTCGGATGATCAAAGCCTATGTAGTATGGAATGCATACTATAGGGACGGAGGCCACTGGTTGGTTTCCCCTCCTCAACGAATTATTTTGTTTTCCACTTAGACATATGACCAATATACACAAGAGGCACTGCACATTTTGGTTTCGGTTATCCACAGTATCGTTTATTCGAACATGTATGAAAAATGCGATCTTGAGGTTTCCATGACCGATTGCATCCTTCATTTTTTTTGGGCACATGATAGACTATATTATTCAAATATATGTCTAAGATTCTTTAAATAGTGTATATTAAAAAGATCATGGCGCCAGGAGGAAGGTCTACACCCAAAAAGGGTTTAACTAATCAACATCACCCTAATTAAGTCGAACAAGAGTTCTTATGGAACAACACGAGGGTGCAGAGATTGCACAACATAAAGTTAATCAAGACGACAATAGTGACGGTACAGGTGTACTGGTAGTTCAAGTGGTTCAAATCCCGATGGATCGGGAACGAGTAGCAATGCCACACCGGAAGATGCGATCACACAAGGCCTTAATTTTAAGACTTTTCCGGACTGTAAGCCGCAAGACCTTGTTAATACGAGAGGTGCGGTAGGTTTTGTCCGCCAAATAAAGACAATGAAGTCAGTTTGTCATACTAGGAAACATACTCCTAGGTAAACAATTAGATACACAGAGAGTCTCCTACTGAATGCAGCATTAACTTGGTGGAATCTCCAAGTACAAACGCTAGGAAGTGATACAGTGAAGAGATTGTCGGGGGAAGAACTCAAGGAGCTTATGCGAGAAGAGTATTGCTCGCGAATTGAAATTCAAAGGTTAGAAATAAATTCTAGAACTCGATCATGACTAGAGCCAATGTTGTTGGTTACACTCGAGGCTTTCACGATCTCTTAAGGGTTGTTCCATACTGGGTAACACCCAAATTCAAACGCATTGAGCGTTATTGTAGGATCGCGTTCTGACCCGAATGAGTCGTTCAGAGGTGTTCAACTTCATTTCAGGTGCGGAATAACAAGAAACGGAGATAGAAACAGCTGATATTTCACTTAATCTGCTAATTGTATTGATTAACACTCGATTACATGCAGTTCTTCACACCGGCAGCACTTCGGTATGGAATACAAGGCTATCTTATATGATTTCGCTCATGGGTGTCTATATATAGGCCTGATGATTTCGCTCTTATGTCCATGACATATAAGCGAAACCCCTACAATGCCATAAAAGCGAAACCTCATGACCCTATGAGCGAAATCCTCACACTAAACACACTACTTTTCCTATTTTCTCGTAAAACGTGCCCTAATCTATACAATTCAATGTAAGACTCGATACAAGATGAAGTCGATAGATGTAGTGCACCAACAGACTCCCCCTCAGATGTTGACGAGTCGACTATCGAGTCACGACAACGATGGGTCTTCACTTCTTCAGTCTTGATCTGTCTCTGGGCTTTTCTCTCTTTCTATCTTCATCAACAGACTCCCCTTTAACAATTTGCTGGCATTTCTTTGTTCTTCAGCAACATCTGCTTCAGGATCGTTGTCTGGCTTTAACTTTCATCACAGGATTTTCAGGATTGATCAGCCTGGCTTACTTCAATCAAAGTCCTCAGGTATTATAACCTGGCTCTTTATCTTTAGATCCAAGATCGAAACCTGGCTACACCTACACATTCTTAACCCAGAAGTAAATTTTCTAAATTTAACAATTTGTATGTACCAACACTAACTCCCTCTCATAAACAACTTCCTCTTTGATGAACCACTTGTTGATTTAAAACGAAATACATTTTATGTTCAAGCTCTCCCTCACAACAATGTCATCATGTTTAGCACTCAGAATTTTGAAAATCAGCTTTTCTAACATCAGTTGTCGAAAATCTTTTTGACTTTTTCAAAAATTTAAGCTAAAACACACACAAAATCTTTTTGGATTTTTCAAATAGAATGAAATGCAGTAAAGAAATATTTAGAGACAATATTTTTGTGAGTTCGTGCAAGAGGATCATATCAGTTTTTGACAAGTCACAAGTACCGTTGAGCTTAGTTACACATTAAGAATTAAACAATTCACATAGATTGCTAATATACTGATCCACTTAAATTCTCACACAAATTTCAACTGATTCAGGATATGAGTTATATGTTTTAAGAACTTAAACTCATTCATGTGTCCCACCTCTTGAATATACTCCCGTATCCAGATCCCAATATTCAGTCTTACAGGTGAGTATACCACAGATGATATCTGTAAAGGTTAAATTGCGAGGGCCGTGAGAGCTCAGGTCGATCTTTCGATACGCAGAGAGATGACGGCTTCGACTTTTGGTGGGTCCCCTTTAGAGGATCTTTTGTTACAACAGCAATGACTATCAATTTTATTGTTTCATCAATTTACTGAGGGTTGCGCTATATTTCAAGCATGCGGAAAGTATTATACCGGGACTAGGTCAGAAATCTCTTTCAGCAGAAGTCCAGGGATAATACCCCAGATATCACTGAGCATAAAGACCTAGTATCTCAGAAAGAGGGACCTTTCAAACGAGATTTCAGGGGTTACCTATATATCCAAGTAGTGTTCCCCACGAAATAAGCAAGTTTGAATTTAAGTTTATATCCCGAAAAAGCTTACTAAATGTGTAAAAACCTATCGGCATATCATCAGTGAGACTGTTTAACGCTATTAAACATTACATTTCTTTAGCATACTGTAACTGTCTACTGATGTATTATCATTTCCTCTTCTTTAACACAAAAACTCATTTTTGAATTTTATCATGTTTTTGTATTTTTCAAATTTTCAAATGTTTTTGGATTTTCTGAAAACTTTTTACCCCCCCTAAAATGCAAACACATTTTAGGAAATTTGAAAACAAACTTGACAACTGATATCGAATTGCCTCAATTCGCCATCCACTTGGCATAAACAATCAGAACTCCCCTTCATAACAAACTATTTTCCCATTATGATTTCAAAACACTTAAGTTTGTTTTAATCAAAATGGTTTTTCCGGAAAATTAGTTTTGTTGATTTTATCACTTGTAGGGATTGGTTCATCATATTATTCATTCAATCATACGTATCAGGATTACATCAAGTTCAAACTAATGACCTTGACGAATCACTTTGTAATACCCAACCTCTTACCGCTTGAAACAATATGCACAATACAAACTTGTAGGAATGTCACATCTACATAACCATTTTACCAATCAGAGTGCCGATTCCTGCTTCGCACTTACCAACCTGGAAGCTCCGGCGTAGTCCTTCTATCTGTAAAATTTAAACTCATTCAAAAAAATTTAAAGCAAACTTTTCAAATACTAGAATGATGCCGATTCCGGATCCACGATATAAACTTGGGATCTCCGGCAAAGTCCTAAGACTTCAAGGGAAATAGACTTCCATCCAAGTCTTTTTAGACTTGATGGTTTTCAATTCTTGCGCAGTGGGGTTGTAAGTTTCCTTTTTAGTTGCATAAAAATCTTTAACCCCCTTTGCTTTCCCATTCAACATTTTTCCAAAAATTTTATTAACACTTCCATTGAATGTTTTCTCAACATCAAATTCCTTCTAATCAGCAAAGAATTGATTTGAGATTTCAACTTTACCAACTTTCTGTTTAATCTTTTCAAACGTCAGTGATAGAAACTCATTATCATTCACTGAAATTTTCACCTCAACCTGTGGCTCTTCTGGCTTTGTGGAACCAGATTCATCGCCGGCTTTCTCATCAACCTTTTTAACAACCCAAACTTGGTTGTCTTTCTCTTTCTTTTTGTAAAAATTCTTTCTAGAACACTCACCAATCTCATAAGTTGAATTTTAAAAAAATCTTAAATTTTTCGATTGGTGGTTCAACATCAACAACTATTTCTTTCAATTTTTCAGAAACTCCTTGTTTAATCTTAGCATTTTTCGGACAATTCCATGCAATGTGACCAGCTTCATTGCATTTGAAACAGGTTCGAGTTTCCTTTGGACGAAACACTTCAGTTCCATTCCTTCTCTTTTCAGCAAGAAACTCCTGATTTGACTGTCTCCAAAATGAGCTCTTTGCTTCTTCTTCATGGATAGTTCCTGCAACATATGTCATTTTTGATTTAAAATCTCAAACATATTTTTCATTTTTATAGTTTTCAGGTGGAATAAAACCAAGACCTTTCTTTTTGTAGCTACGATTTTGGTTAGGTTTCTTTTGAAAACCAGAACCAGAATTGTAACCCTTTTTCTTGTTTAAACGTTGTTGAACTCTTGAAGTGTATTTTTTAGGTTTTTCAGAAAGATTTAAATCTTTTATTTCAGAAATATTAATTTCTGTCATTTTGAAAACCTTTTTGATCATGTCAAAACGAACACTTCTTATTGGAAATTCTTTGTCATAGTATAATTTGTCCGAATCATTTAAAGTGTATGCAACTTCAAATGTTTCATCATTCAAATTTTCTTTTGATAACAAAAATTCTTTACTATAAGACCGTTTAACCGACGACTTTGGACTGTTGACTGACGAATTTGACCCTCCAGACTCAGACTTTGACTCGGACTCCTCCTCAGTATCCAACACCTGATCGACTACCTTTTTGATTAACTCATACTCATGATCAGTGTCAGACGAGGTAAACGTGACATCATTGTTATCTGGTAAAACGTCAGTTGTGTTGGTTTTTAGCTTTATATTGACTGCTTTTTCAAGTTGCTCCTCGTTTGGTTTTCTAGGAGAATACCCTTCCCAAATTGGAGGCGGACACTTGTTATAGCTAACAGTCGGTTTCTTACCACTATCTTTCTTCTTTGGCTTCTCATCTTGAAAAGCTTCCATACCTGCAACTGTTGGGTAAATACGATCAATGAGATAATCAGAACTAGAATAACTTTGCAATAAACGTCTAATTCTCTCATTCTCAATTTTCTCTGTCTCCAACTCTTGCTTCCACTTAGCACTCTCTTCGATGTAAAAGTTGATGGCTTTCTGCTTTGTCATCATCACAGCATTCATCATCGTAAGTACTTGTTCTCTTTCTGAATTTGTCTTTTAAAGACCAGTCACTGTTTTGTTCAAGACATTATAAGATTCTTTTACATAGTTAAGATTGAACAGCAACTGCTCCTTCTTCTTCTTCTCATACTCAACAATTATCTCGTCTTTTGCTGCACATTCCTTGCATGCTTCCAAACACTTTGTGCAAGGCTTGACAACTTCAACAATCTTTTCAACTTCTATGATCTTTTCAACTTCGATCACTTTCTCAGCTTCAGTCACCTTTTCTGGTCCAGTAATCTCCTCAGCAACATTTTTTACTTCTTCATTCTGAACAGCTTCTTTTGTTTGATCACCATTTTCAGACTTCATTTTCTTTTGTTCTTTTGCAGCCCGTTTCTCCTTCAGCTTCTCCAAGCGATTTGCAAAACAAAAATGAAAACTTTCAGGAGAGAGATGAGTTTTAGCAACATTAATATGTCGTTCTTCTTCATCATCACTACTGTCATCAGTTGGTGTTTGATCAAAATCTACAGATTTGTCAGAATTATCATCCGAAGAACCAGAATCAACTGGTGTTTGATCAAAAACAACTTCCTTTTCTGAACTTTCATCACTTTGTGAACTTTCATCTGAGCTTTGTGAGATTTCTTCAGATGCAATAGACTTTTCCTCTTCATTTTTCACCGTTTCACCAATAGATTCCATCCACGTGGCAAACATGTCTGGTTCTTTCACAATCTTGGCAATAAAAGCTTTGAAATTTCCATTCTCATCTGCAAACATATCCCAGCTGAACCCTTCAGGTAACTTTTAATCATCTTGATTGATTAGGCATGCTTTGTTTTCAGGTGATATGTATTTGTTCCAGTTAAAATCCCCCAGACATGCTCTCTTTGAATCCTCGATCACTTTTCTACCATGAGCCGTCTGTGAATCTTGTGATTGACCAACCTGCTGATAAATGGCTTTTCGGTAGTAGTCGTCTTTTCCGAACGGATTCTGAGCGCCACTAGCTTCCCTGTTCTTGCATTCCCGTTTGAAATGGCCTTTCTCCCTGCATCGAAAACAAGTAACTTTAGATTTATCAAAACCTAAAGTAGAAACATGTGCATCAAGAAAGTCATTTCTCCCGGTAATCTTTTTAGCACGTCTAAGAACACTAGCAAGACACCATTTGATATCCATCAGTTCCATCTCTTCGGCGTCTATCTGATCGTAATCCTCCTTTGTGAGCATAGGATTTCCGATCCTCCCAGCAACCAAACCTTCATAAGAGAGTAACACAAAACCAAGTAATGCCATGTGATCTTTCGCAACCTCCTCAGAAAAACTTTGTCCATCTGGAACATTCAAGGCAATATTACGTTGTATCACATAACCATTTCCACTTTTTGTACTTTGAGAACTAAAGCTTGATGTAGTATCTTTTGGATTGACACTCGGGTATGAAGAAAATCACTGCTACTTTTAGAACTTTGATTAACTTTTTCAGATGAATCTCCAGCACTAAACGCAGTTTGGATTTTCGGGCTTCTTTCAACTTCTGGAACACTACCTTTGTAATACATTTTTACATCCTGTTGACCACTTGGACTGTTCATCCTCGCGATCTTCTGCTGTTCCAAATCTTGACCCTCAATCTTCTCAATAAACTGACCAATTGTTAACCCATCATAAACCCCAGTGTTCTTCAAGATCATCAAGTATATGCCCCGTTCCTTTTGTGGTAAAGCGTCAGCTAACTTGTCTACCCACTCTTCAGAATCCTTTTTTTATACTAAGCATCGACATGGATCGCACCAAGTGACAGTATCTTTCAATTAGCTTCTTGGTATCTTCCCCGGGCAAACTTGTAAACAAATCAAATTCTTTCTTGAGCAGTGCCTTCTTGCTCTTGATCATATTCTCGCTACCCTCAAACTTGACTTTCAGAGCATCCCAGATTGACTTTGAAGTCTTGTCATGTTGTAGCAACACAAAGATGTCTTCTTTGATAGCCTGCTAAAGTAAACTGATCATCATTTTTTCAGCTCTATACATATCCCGTTCTTCAACAGTAAATTCAGATATTCTTTTGTCAACTTGCAAATCAGTCTGTGGCAAAACATATTTCTTCAGAATACACTCCCATGATCTCAGATGGTTTGCCTGAACCCAGTTCTCGAATCTATCTTTCCACCCGTAGTATTCTTCGATACTCATCAGTTTCGGGGGTTTTTGGGTGGTTCCCGTCTCATTTTCTAAATTCATGGCTTGTGCAATAACAGTTGGACCAGACGGTGTTGCAAATGCGTTATAGAACTCGGTATCCATGATGACTTAGCATGTTTTTCAAAATCAGTGACAAATAAGCGAAATCAAGTATACTGGATGTCCTTATGAGCGAAATTAGGTGATCACAAAAGCGAAATCACTTATATTGTTCACAAGAGCGAAACCCCTATATGCACTAGGAGCGAAATTACTGGTTATGTGACACAAGAGCGAAATCTGCCTGACACAAAAGCGAAATCAGACAATAATGGGCCTTTGGAGTGAAACCTCTGGTTACTCAGGAGCGAAACCTCAAAATACTGTGTCAAAAGAGCGAAATCTGATGTTCCAAAGAGCGAAACCCCTCAATTTTGTGACACAAGAGTGAATCCTAATGTGCACTATAAGCGAAATCACTGAGTGTTCGAATGAGCGAAACCTAATCAGTGGTTAATTTGATCCATTTTTAGTTCGTATTTCAGTCCGAAACTTTCCAGGGTTTGTATATGTTCAATTTCGCACAGTCTGTGAAATTTTGATTCAATTTTGACCGGTAAAACTTTCTGAAATGATGAAAGAAGGTGTAGAAGTAAGAAATCTCGATGAATTCCAGCTAATCTCTGCAGAACTCCCCCTCCTGAGCTCTGATACCAATTGTAGGATCGCGTTCTGACCCAAATGAGTCGTTCAGAGGTGTTCAACTTCGTTTCAGGTGCGGAATAACAAGAAACGGAGATAGAAACATCTGATATTTCACTTAATCTGCTAATTGTATTGATTAACACTCGATTACATGCAGTTCTTCACACCGGCAGCACTTCGGTATGGAATACAAGGCTATCTTATATGATTTCGCTCATGGGTGTCTATATATAGGCCTGATGATTTCGCTCTTATGTCCATGACATATAACCGAAACCCCTACAATGCCATAAAAGCAAAACCTCATGACCCTATGAGCGAAATCCTCACACTAAACACACTACTTTTCCTATTTTCTCGTAAAACTTGCCCTAATCTATACAATTCAATGTAAGACTCGATACAAGATGAAGTCGATAGATGTAGTGCACCAACAGTTATATTTGGGATTTAGCCTCTGAGATCCAAGGCATGACCGCATCATCCCACCCAACCTCGATCACTCAAACAGTAGTTACCTGACACGTTTCTTACCAGTCAAACTCATGCATGTGAAATGAGTTTAATGGCTAATGACGGGATTGTCCTAGCTACAATTAGGGACTGGATTATCCTACATCTAAACATAGGGACTGGGTTATCCTACATCTAAACATAGGGAATGGATTATCCTACATCTAAACACATGGATTGGGTTATCCTACATCTAAACATATGGATTGGGTTATCCTACATCTAAACATATAGCTTGGGTTATCCTACATCCACTACAAAAAATTGCCGTTTAATGGCATACAAAAAGTGCCAGAAAAAACCAATTAAGTGCCATTAAAGACCACTTTTGGAATGGGTGGCACACAAAAAAAGTGCCACTAAGTAGTGGTGACACTAAAGCCTTTTAGTGGCACTTTTTTAGTCTGCTGGCACTTTTTGGTTTGCCACTATATACTTCTGGGCTTTTAGTGAGACATAATTTTTTCACAAAAATAACATAAAATTAAGTGCCACTATAGACGTTCATTATTTTAATTATGATTAATTAAAACAATTATTTATCTACAATAGACAAAAAAAAATTGTAAAATATAGAAATCATAATATCATTACTTTAATTAAATTTTTAATTTTCTTCCAAACATTTCAAATGTCTAATAATTGTCAAATTAAATCTAAATATCAAATCTATAAAACAAAAAATCTAACAAATATTTGAATAAAAGCTCCAAACCTCATAGCGCTCATGAATTGTATCCTCATCAATCACGTCATGGTTATCACCAACTCCCATTATGCAAAATTCCATATCCTTTTCACCATTTTGTCACATCATTTTCATCAAATATTTGGAAAATAACCGTATAATTTTTTGATAAATTGCCTGTATCACGCCCTTCACCCTCATTACACGAGTTTGCAATAGATGGCATCAGATTGTAAAACCAAAAGCTCCCTGATTGCAAACATTGAAGACAAGAAGTATTATTTCTAAATCCATATGTAAAACGTAAACTTTAAAAGAATTTATAAGAAACTAAGGATTAATAGAAAAGAGCCGTTTTAGGTAAAATTTACCATTAGACGAAGCTAGATTCTATAATCTTGTCAATTGAACCAAAAGTAGAACCGAAGTCAAGGGTACCGAACAATAGACTAATAAACTGAAGCCACGGTAGTAGCCTTCCAACCTGTCATGTAAAATGGAAGACATAATTAGTAGAAGATTCATCAGATGGAAGTGAAAATGGTGAATGTTTTCATGACGCCAGCAGCAATACACCAAAACAGCCACTACCATAATACAAGAAACAACTCAAACAAGTTAGAAGAAGAAACGCCAACAATTGGCAGGTTAAACGTCATTCGTACCGGCGATAAAGTATAAAGCATTCAGAAATGTCAAATCCATCGCCAATGGTAACGATGATGGTACCTTTCGCAAGTATAATTACGATCAACGAAAAGGAAAAGGCATAAAGTGTCACCTCGTACCTGCAAGCAATGATTACCTCCTACATTCCCTTAAAAGCGTCTTACACACCTATTGCCTTCTCCTTGATCGCCACTAGCAATGGATGTAGCAGTAGCTATGAAAACAAATTGAAAGGACCGTTAGTTGTGAAAACATATTAAAAAGGGCTATATTTCTGGAAAAAAAAGCTCTATAAATAATACGAATTAAATGAGATACATCAATATGTAATTTTAATCACTTAGTGTATACTTTGGAGTTCAAAAGGTTACAGAAAAACTCCTTTCTTAAAATAGGTTTGTGTAAATTGATGTTAAAATTGAAGATGGTCTAAGAGCAGTTTTTCTAATTGATTAAAATGCATAATGCAAGTAAAAAAGGAAGCTTATTCATGCTTTAACACCATACAACAATCAAATTTTGCAAAAAAAAAAAAAAAAAAAAAAAAAAAACTAAAAGCTAAAAAACATATGCTATCAGAGGGCATAGATTTATCAAAACTAGAGGTAGCAATTTTGATCATAACGCCCTTAATTATGAATAGACAGTTTTGGCTTATGTTCAATCTCAGACGGGTAATTATAAATAAATTGTTAAAAAGTAACAGGTTCAATGCGTCGAATGGTTGAAGAGTCGTCCGGACTCTATACTTTTAATGCGTACAACCTCCTAAACAATTCATATTCAAAAGACTCCGATTATAATTGCAAAAATACTGCGCTTTTATGTCATGAACCTATTTTGCATCAACAATTAGCTGAACTACCTTAACAATTGAATGAATCTGCTATTTGGGGCTTATACGAGGCTGTGATTTCAACCCTCTGAACGATAATTTACAAAAAGGAAAAATAAGTAAGCAGATTAGCATGAGATGATGACGACGTGTGGCTTGATACGTGAATGCAAAACACCCAGTAGGCACTCAATGAAAAAAAAAATTATTTTGTGGCCAGATTGAAAACCATATAAACTTAAGTGTAGTTTCAAGTTGTTGTTTAATATAGTATACATAATAAACGTCGAAGAACTTTATACCTCTTATTTTTAAAACTAAGGAGTCTTTTTACTACAAATGAAAAACAACATAATGTTGTGTTGTGATTTGATATTCACAACTAAACAACAATACGAATATGAATGTAATCTGATAGGTCTCTATTGATTTTGAGTGATTACAAACAAGAAATTGAAAGTGACAAAGATAACAATAGAAAGGGATAGGAAGATTAGAGCATACAGATAGGGAGATGGGAAGAAGAACACACACTTGTTAATAATCTCGATACCCTATTCTTTCATTCTAACATCCTTTATAACCTGCAAAGGCTCCTTCACCTTGATGGGCCTCTTGGACTAGGCTTTTTGATTGGGCCTGGTGGCTTAGGTCCATTGACTTCATAACATTACCCTCCCCTTTTAAATTCACCTTGTCCTCAAGGTGCAAGGCGGTAAAAGTTGTGATCAACCCGGTAGTGCAAGCAACTTCACTAGTCACATAGGACAGTTGAGAGGGTCCAAGGTGTTGTGTACTCAACTTGTGAAAAGGATGTAGACATTGTGGTGCCTGACAATGCGATTGTATCAGTACGTAACAAGCTATGTTTGATGGCTGATGTCCATAAAGGGCTTCAATATTTGTTAATGCACGAACCAATTGTGCGATTGCAATACAAAAATGAGTTAAAAGAATGCCACCCCAATAAGGAAGTGCGCTTAATTCAAGGCAAAACCAACTGATTTCATCGACCCATTTCTCCACAGAAGCTTATTCAACCCAATTATACTTCTCTTTTGCCAAAAGGGTCCTTGGTTGGGTAGCTTGTTTAAGCTTCAATTCAGCAATTAAAATACGATGCAGACGTTGCGCATAACAGGTGACCAGCCACTTAGAATGGTTCAGCCAATACTCGTGTAGAGACCTCGTAAACCATGGTGATTTCCCATAACCAGATAGTATCACAATCACAATATATAATAGAATATCTTTTTCTTTTAATTCGGCCTCAAGAAAGGTCATGTAAGCTTGTTCCGAAGCTCCACATTTTGAGTATATATCAGTCACACCAATTGCTAAATCACTGTTTGATAAAAGCCCCGATCGTATTAAATTACCATGAACATTAGGTACCTGCTGAAGATTTGTTGTGATAGCATAAGCTGGTAAAACACACTTTAAGGTTTCCTCATTTGGTAATACACCTTTTAGCCTCAGTTCTTTGAATAAAATTATTGCTTCTTTATCAAGTACATATATCCTTGAGGTCCCTGTCACCACATATCTCTTACTAGTTTCACTAAAAATAGCTTGTGCATAGATTATGTGACCACCTTTGAGAAGGATAGCCACCAAAGTATGCCCAACTAATAAAGCTTCAACCAAACTGTTATTTTTCACCAAATCATCTATCTCGTGTCCCATGTCCAACCAGGTAACAGATGCACAAGCATAGAGAACTAAAAAATAGTGGCGTTAACAAGCACCAGCTTGCGAGCAATCATTTTGTTAAAAAGCAGCAAAGAGTCATGCACCGCATCTTGTTTTGTGATATGCACTTTCTTGAATTCTGATATGTTCTCAACCAAAACATGATGGAGTTTTAAAACCTCAGTTGCATTTTCAGTAACAATGCATACTTGCTGAAGTAAAATTACTGCACCCATGAACAACAGAAGAGCTGGTTGTTGCAGCCTTTTCATTACATACACCTCTTGTAAATACAGAATGTTTTCAGCAGTAGCCCCTTCAACGTTGAAGAAAGTCATTTTGAGAACTAGAATTCCATTGGCAACGAGTATAATGTTATCTATGAAGGTATAACCCATTGAATATCTACTGAACTGGAACTCAACTAAGAGCCACGGGGCACAACCCAATTTACTCAAAAAATTGCCGCATATGAAACCTGTTTCCATGGATGAGGATGGTAACCCGTGTCCATAAAACTTAACCATTGTGTTGTAAACAGAAGTGGTACCAGTAGGTTTGTGGTTGTTTGGATCAATCACGTGGTGGATTAGTGTCTTTTGTAAACGCGTAGTCCGGTAGTGCTTTTCGTCAAGTGTTATTTGTTCGATAAACATGGTTCTTCCTGGCAACTGAGTAGTAATATGGACAGATGCCCCGCCTTTCCAACAAAGACGTTTACCCCCCACTTGAAACGCAAGCATCACAACATCTGTTCTTGTCGTGGTAACCACTCGAATTTTGTGTATACGATTGTGCTTCGCCTTTGATGGAACAAATGCAGTAAGTTGGGCAGGACATAACACCCAAATATGGTCAGAATGCTGTAACACATGAGCAATAACAATAGGAGTCGGATCATAAACCAAAGTAAGAGACCTATGAAAAGCCCTACTAAATGGTTCAAATATCTTAACATCCTTCCGAAAATAAGGCTTGTAAACAGAAATGGAATGAGGGAGAAAACCAAATTCTGTCTCTTGAAAAGTAGAGCCACAATGTGCAGCTATGTTTACAGCGGTATCTGTAGTACAGTTTGTATGAGGGTCAGGGGGTGCCAGATCCGCATCCAAATGAAACAACTTAGAAACATAATCACGCAGGAAGGCAGTCCATATAAGCACTTTATCGAACAAGTAAGCTGCATGAATGACCCCACACCAGGTTGTTTACCACGAAAAATGTATTCTAAGCACCAAATGAGAACCACAGCCCCATGAAACAGCAAGCAAAAACATCGCAAAAGGAGAAACAAAGTCACTAAGATATCCAACACGCTTGACAACTTGAAGAAAATAAGGAATTTCAACATTCATGAAACTAGCGGTAAAACTCAAATCCATTCCAAGCCAATCAATAACAAAGGGCAAACTATGGTCAAGCATTAACGGAGAAAGTTATAACTGTGGTAAATTAGTCATGAATGCATCATCTAAGGTTGTGCAATTGTTTGACATTTCATCAAATAGCTGTTGTGCATTAGTGGTGCCTATGTAGCACGGATACGGGTACGGGACTGGGGTACGGGGACGATACGGGTACGGGGAACGACAAAATTCAAAAATACAAGATACGGGTACGGCAAAAAAAAATAATATTAAAAATAAAATTATATTATATTAAATAAAGTCCAAAAATATATTAAACTCCAAAGACACTATATAAACCACAGGTAATTAATTATCGTTAATCAAATCGTTTTCAAATTCCGGTTCATCTAGCGAAAGCTCGGCAACCTCCAAAAACCCGACGTCTTCCATTGAATCAAAAGCATCTCCACCCACATCCCACATCTTTACATCATCATTCGGTTTCCTTGACAAAAGTCGGAGATTATTATAGACGTAAACCAAGTCTTCAGCACGACTTGCAGTCAACTTGTTCCTCCTTAGCGAATGAATAAATGCATAAGTACTCCAATTACGCTCAGCACAGGAAGAAGAACTAGGTTGTCCAAGTAATTTAAAAGCCAAAGTCTGGAGAAAAGAAGTTTGGGCACCAAAGTTAACCCACCAATTCTTGGGTTCCATAGTAGCCATCTGTTCAATGCTTGTTAAATCGGCAAAAGGACCACTTTTCATTGAAAACATTGCATACTTGTCACACCCCGACCACGTATAACATACAAGACGTGGCGGAAAACGTCGGGGAGTGTTGTAACAGAATTAATTGTTTCATAACCATGGCATTCAAAGTTGTATTTTATTTATAAACACAAGAGTTTCATTGTTTTAAATAGGAATCAAAGAGTTTTTAACATAATTAAACATAGTCTATCTTCGTTTTAAATCTCTAAGGCACAGGTCCGCCCTAGTGTCATGATCGTCATCCTACGGAAAAGCTCCTGAAAACACATGTGAAAATAGGTACGTCACCATAAAAATGCCTGTGAGATACATAGGTTTTGTGAAAATAGGATTCATGACTTAAGTTTAAGAAATGTTTAGTCATGAACCTTGTAATTTGATTTTGTTTTGTAAATCGCTTGAAAAACAATAAGTTTAGATGATATGTATAAGTAAAAGAATAAGGTATGGTTAAATGAATAACCATGTAAAGTGAGTTGTATAAAATAAACCGTATTGTAAAACAAAGTCTTGTGAAAACATGTTACTTGTATAAAATGTATAAGTCCAAAATCAATGATTTAAATAACGCTATGATATGTAATATAATACAAACACTTATATATAGGAAGTACCAGCGGCGTATCCACCATGCTTGTATCATATTACTCACATTTCGTTACTTAAGTCACTTAACCAACCAACAATGTATAATGTCTATGTTTAAACCAATTGTCAAAAGTCCTTGTATAAACCATGTCAAATGTTGATAGTCCAAAAGTAGTCAAGTAATGTGTAACAAATGTTATGTCTTGTAAGTAAAGTATTGTCAAATAGTCCAAATGTAGAAATGTACAAAACAAAGTATTTTGAATGTATCAAAAAGTTATGTTTCGCAAAGTAATACATGTTACATTGATACAAACATTTATGTGGTAAGTTAACGCATACATTCAAGCCTTGAGACAGTCAGATAACCCTTCAGTCAAGGTTATCAAAAGAATTGTATTCGGATTCAGTCATTCCTTACATCCAAACAAACCCGGGATGTCAGGAACGGGATTTGTCAAGTCCTATGGTACCAGTACTTACTACCGAGCGGCGTAGCTAATGTTAATGAACGTATAATAGTCTCGTTTGTGCAAACCAAATGTCATAGAAAAAGTGAACATGTTATATGAAAACAATGTACTAAGTATGCTTAGTTAACATACAAAGCAGAAAAGTCATGTAAATCAATGTGCTAGCATGCTATCAGTTAACATACATAGCAGAAATGTAATGTAAAACAATGTACTAAGTATGCACACAATGGACATACATAGCATGAAATGTAATGAAATCATGTACTATAATGTACTAACAAACATAGCAGGTATATGATGTGAAAACAGGAAAGCACGAAAGTAACAAGTAGGCACATGTGTTCCACCCCAAAACGTTTGGAAAACAGTAAAAGAGGGGTTCTATGTACTCACTTGAGATTGCTCAGAAGTCCTAAGATAACCACCAAGCAATGCTAGAGATCTCGGAATATCAAACGGCACCTAATATAGGTAACTACATTAATAAACCGGACCTAAATCGGAAGATCGGATAGAATGAGGGTTCGTAAACCAAATGAGTATGGGAACTCATGTAGTATGGTTTAACAAAGCCTACATACTAAATGAAACCTATCCTAAGTGCTTGTGACCCATTACGACCCGTTTAGGTAGCTTATGCTACTTTAACGCGTCGTTCGCGTGAAACGCGTTCGGACCGCCTAACTAGTCCTATGACAAGTAATATATGCCTTAACATGTCTAATATGGTTGTCAAATCAGTTTAGATGTCAAAAGTTATGTTACATATGTTTAAAAATGAATTTTGGCATAAAGGGGTATTTTGGTAATTTACCTAAGGCATATAAATTACCTATCATACAACTACTTAAACGTAGCGACCATAAGGTATAACCTCAGAGGGTTATTCCCTATATACTATGGTCACCTAATGTATTTGGTCGGATCCTAATGATCGACCAAATGGGTCGGGTTCGAAAGTATAAGCGATTGTTTAGATCGCTTACCTTACGACCCTATACAAGCACAACTAAAAGTGACGAGCTAAGCATGTTAAAACATGCTTAACTAAGTTTAGAAAACAGGTTTGGTATCAAAACAAACGCTTTTGATACCCATAAGTAGTTTGGTTACAAAATACGCAAGAATACGTATTCTGACCGAAACTACGACTCGTCACTGAGCCTAGATAACGTGGTAATCAGTAGGTATAGTCACTAGGGACTATAACCATCGTGATCACGCTCACGTTATGAAGTTCAAACGAACTTCGCATCGACCATAAACTGGTCAATGCAGAAAGTCAAACAAAGTTTGACTTTCGGACTCGAAAGCGATAAAAGAACGAAAGAATACTTACGAAAGGTCCCCGAATGCTAATCTAGATCCAAATAACTCAGGTATGAAACAATGGTTTCAACTTAGAGTCTTTTAGATCAGATTCTAGTGAGGAATGAGTGAAAATGGGTTGGGTATTTATAGTAAACCCACAACCGTTAGGATCGTTTCTTGGAAAAGGGGGCACGATCTAGGCCGTACACTTGCCAAAATGTTGTGGTAACTAATTTTGGCCACCATAGGAGATTAACATGTGGCACCTGACCTTTGGGAAGTGTTAGGGGCTGCTAACTTATGTTTAAAATGGCTTTTTGCTGCATTTTTTTATTTATTTATTTTTTTTTATATTTTTTTTTTGCAGTTTTGCAGTTTTGGTTCCTGAGCGCGTATCGTCGTGTTTTGGCACTTCTAACACCCGTCAAGCCCATTTTTATGCTTCACAAGGATGTTAAATTATAGGGAACATGAAACATGCTCAAAAATATGCCGGATGTCGGTTCGTTTAGCCGTACAATCGCGTTGTTCGGTTAATTACGACGGAATGCGCATAAGCGTGAAAAACGATCCAAATTGCGTGACGAATGGATTTTTCTCATGCCAAACACTAAACTAAAATATTTTAGTGCTTACATAAATTTTTGGATGTCCGGATGTATTCAGACCGTAAGTTATGCGCGAAAATGCAAACTTGTGCATTTTTTTTGACACTTTTAGTCCCTGAATGACCCAAAAGTTTATTTTAGCACACCGAACACCTCAAAGCCTATTTCTAAGCTATGTAAAGGATATTTAAGGTGTGTTTAACTTATGGTCATGTTCCGGAATGTATGTTACAGTTCAAATTGGCATACTTTCGTAGTTTGTCAAGTTTAGTCCCTGTAAGCGAATTAACTTGTTTTTGCCATACCAAAGCCTTCAAAACTTATTTCTAAGTTATGTAAAGGTTATTTAAGGTATGTTAAGTATATGATGATGTTCCGGAGTATTTGTCGCGTTAAACTGGTTACGTTTACGCACCAGTTTGCGTATAACTCTCCAGAAAGCGGTATAGAGTTTGAAATTGAATAAAAGTCAAAACATGAAAAATGTAAAACACAACCAAAAAAACATTGGGATCAAATAACATTGTTTTATTGATAATAGAACTGTTCATAATGATTACAAGCACAGATGTTACAGTCTCCCCTACTTGTGGAAATTTCGTCCCGAAATTTATTTAGAGGAAACTCATGGAAAAAGATGCGGATATTTCGCCTTCATTTTATCTTCGCGTTCCCAAGTAAACTCGGGTCCACGTTTAGCTTCCCAACGAACTTTGACCAAAGGAATGCGCTTACGTTTGAGCCACTTGACTTCACGTTCCATGATTTCCACTGGCTTCTCAACAAATTTCAGTGTTTTACCAACACGAATTTCATCAAGTGGTATGTGGAGGTTCTCATCAGCTAAACACCTCTTGAGATTGGATACGTGAAAAGTTGGATGAACATTTCCAAGTTCAGGAGGTAACTCAAGTCTGTAGGCTACCTTTCCGATTCTTTCGACGATCTTGAATGGTCCAACGTATCTAGTTGCAAGTTTTCCTTTCTTTCCAAATCTGATCACACCTTTCCAAGGTGAGACCTTAAGTAATACTCGATCACCGACTTGAAATTCCAAGGCCTTGCATTTTGGGTCCGCGTAACTCTTCTGACGGCTTCTAGCTGTCTGAAGGTTATCACGCACTTTCTTGATCTTGTCAGTTGTATCTAAAATGAGGGCAGGTCCAGTAAGTTGAGCCTCGCCGATCTCATTCCAGCAGACTGGTGAACGACATTTTCGACCATAGAGAGCCTCGAAAGGAGCCATTTTGATGCTGGTGTGATAACTGTTGTTGTAGGAGAATTCAATCAACTTAAGATGTGAATCCCAACTACCACCAAAATCGATCACACAAGCTCTTAGCATATCCTCCAGAGTCTGGATTGTTCTTTCAGATTGACCATCCGTTTGCGGATGATAAGCTGTGCTCAGATTAAGTTGGGTCCCCATAGCAGATTGCATGGTTCTCCAAAAATGAGAAGTGAAACGAGCATCTCTGTCAGAAATGATATTCAAAGGAACACCATGTCGAGCTACAATTTCATCCACATAGATTTGAGCAAGTCTGTCAGCAGGAAAATCCTCACGGATTGGCAAGAAATGCGCTGACTTAGTAAGACGATCAACAACTACCCAGATGGCATCATGACCTTTCTTTGTACGCGGAAGTTTAGTAACAAGATCCATAGTAATGTTTTCCCATTTCCAAACTGGGATCTCTGGTTGCTCCAATAAACCAGAAGGACGCTGATGTTCAGCCTTAACCTTAAGACAAGTAAGGCATTTTGATACGTATAAGGCAATGTCTTTCTTCATACCAGGCCACCAATAATGAATACGAAGATCCTTATACATCTTATCTGAGCCCGGATGAATAGAATAACGCGACTTATGGGCTTCATCCATAAGCAAGGTACGAAGATCATCCTCGCTTGGGACCCACAAACGGTCCATGAAGTAATACGATCCATTGTCCTTTAGTTCCAAAGCAGGCGTTATGTGATAGGGAAATTCCTTATCCATTAAACCTTGTGAAACACAAGATTGTTGAGCCTGAGAAATGCGTGCTTGGATATCGGATTGAGATTGAATAACAGATTGAACACGTACACAATGAAGCTTAGTACGTTCCTTACGACTCAATGCATCAGCTACGACATTCGCCTTACCAGGATGGTAGCGAATTTCGCAGTCATAGTCGTTTAAAAGCTCAACCCAACGTCGTTGCCTCATGTTGAGTTCTTTCTAGTTGAAGATATGCTGAAGACTTTTGTGGTCCGTGAAAACCACACATTTTGTACCATACAAATAGTGTCTCCAGATCTTTAGAGCAAAAACAACTGCACCCAACTCAAGATCATGAGTGGTGTAGTTCTTCTCATGTATCTTCAACTGCCTTGATGCATATGCTATGACTTTGTTCCTCTGCATAAGAACACAGCCAAGACCCAGTTTAGATTCATCGCAATAAACGACGAAATCATCATTGCCCTCAGGCAAAGTTAGAACAGGCGCGTCGCAAAGCTTCTGCTTCAAGTTTTGAAAAGCTTCCTCTTGTTTGAATCCCCACTCAAAGGGCTTGTTCTTCTGAGTTAGAGCAGTTAGAGGAACTGCAATCTTTGAGAAGTTCTCAATGAAGCGGCGATAATAACCCGCTAGACCAAGAAAAGAACGAACCTCAGTAGGAGTAGTAGGCGTATCCCAATCCTTGATCACACTGATCTTGGAGGGATCTACATGAATACCTTGTTCGTTGATGATGTGTCCTAAAAATTGAACTTCTTTAAGCCAAAATTCGCACTTGGAGAATTTGGCGAAAAGTTGCTCTTTCTTTAGGAGTTCCAAAGTAAGACGAAGATGTTGCTCGTGATCAGCTCGCGTCTTGGAGTAAATCAAGATGTCGTCAATAAAAACAATGACGAACTGATCCAAATAAGGTTTGCATACCCTATTCATTAAGTCCATGAAAACTGCAGGAGCATTAGTCAAACCGAATGGCATGACTGTGAATTCATAATGCCCATAACGAGTGTGGAACGCTGTCTTGGGAATATCTTCTTCATGCACACGAAGTTGATGTTATCCGGAACGTAGATCAATCTTCGAAAAATAAGAAGCGCCCTGTAATTGATCAAAGAGGTCGTCTATACGCGGTAGGGGATATCGATTCTTGATAGTAAGCTTGTTAAGCTCACGATAATCGATACACATCCTAAAGGATCCATCCTTCTTCTTGACAAAAAGAACGGGAGCACCCCAGGGTGAAAAGCTGGGACGGATAAAGCCTTTGTCAGAAAGCTCCCGAAGCTGCTTAGACAACTCTTGCATCTCAGACGGTGCAAGACGATATGGAGCTCTGGCAATGGGATTTGCACCAGATACAAGATCAATGCGGAACTCGACTTGGCGTGCTGGGGGTAGACCAGGTAACTCTTCAGGGAAAACTTCAGAATAATCCCGAACGACAGGAATATCTGAAATAGACTTACCCTTGCATTTATCTGTTGTAACATGTGCTAAGAAACCCACATAGTTCTTCCGCAGATACTTCCGAGCTTTAAAACAAGACATGAGTTTGAGACCACCGGCAGGTTTCTCACCTTGAACCTGTAGGATCTCGCCTGTCGAAAGCGGCACACGAACAATCTTCTCAGAACAAACTATCTCAGCGTGATACTTGGATAACCAATCCATACCCACAATGACGTCGAAGCTTCCAAGTTGCATAGGCGTGAGGTTAATAGGAAAAAGATGATCGTTAAGGTTCAACTGGCAGTTGTGAAGAATAGAATCAAGAACAATGGGTTCACCACTAGCAACTTCTACTGTCAAAGGTTTACCTAGTTTTGTTCTAGACACGCGAAGTAATGGCTCAAAAGACAATGATACAAAACTCTTGTCGGCACCCGAATCAAAAAGAACAGATGCAGGCTGATTATTAATAAAGAACGTACCGTTCACCACATTATCGTCCACCTGCGCCTCTTGGGCATTCAAGTTAAAAGCTCGCCCTCGAGCCTGAGCCTGATTTTGGTTCTGATTCTGATTTTGGTTGGCTAGCCTTGGGCACCGGTTCCTGTAGTGGGTCAGATCCCCACAATTGTAGCACGAACCAGGAGGAAAATGAGGTCGTGCAGCTTGACCTTGTTGCTGAGCAAGAGGCTGAGCAACTTGTTGAGCCAGGTTCTGAACTGCCTGGTTCTGGTTAACAGGAATGCGGCAGGTGGCAGCAAGATGACCAGGCCTTCCGCAGTTGGTGCACTGACGACACTGGAGGTGTGGTTGATGATGGCCGTTACACCTGTTGCACAAAGGTGCATTGCCAAGATAAGGCTTCTTGGCTAGTGGTTGCGCAGGCTGATTTGGTGCAGCTTGAGCCTGTGCAGTAACAGCATAGTTTTGGGAAGCCTTCCGCTTCCTAGACCCTCCAGAATTCTTTCCCTTCTTCTTTTGACTTTTCTTGCTATCTTCCTTATCAGACACCTGCTTCTTACCCTTGTCACCCTTTTTGTGCAGCTTCCCCTTTCGAATCTGCGACTCAGTCAATGTCGCTGATAACTCGATCGCCTGACGGAGTGTGGTAGGGTTGCTACCAGTAATGATGTCTTGTACTGAGTCAGGTAGGCCGTCGATGTACCTTTCGATAGCCTTGTCGAGTGGGGTAACCATAGTTGGGAAAAGCAGACTCAACTCTTCAAATCTATCAGTATAAGCCCTGTGCTCGCCACTGTCTTGTTTCAAGTCCTCAAACTCTTTCTCCAACGCTCGCTGTTCATGGCGAGGACAGAATTCCCTCATCATAAGGGCCCTGAGTTGAGCCCATGTCTGTGCTAGAGCAACTTCTGCACCCCTGTCTCTCATAACCCCGTTCCACCATGTGAGAGCCCTCTTCTGAAATACGCTCGAAGAAAACTCGACCTTGCGATTATCCAGACACTGCACGTGGCGGAAAGTATTCTCAATGCTCTCAAACCATTGAAGAAGCCCAGTCGCTCCTTCAGAACCACTAAACTTGAGTGGTTTAGCCGAGCTAAAGTCCTTGTATTTGCATGGAGCATTGTTGTTGTTGGTTGCGTGCCATTGAGCAAAGAGATTTGGGAACTGAGCAGCCATCTGCTCCGAAATGATTTCTGCCAGTTCGGCAGTTGCTATCTGGTGTTCGCGTCGAGGAGGCATTCTAAAAGAGGAAAAACATGAAAGGAAACGAGTGAGAGGATTGGATGAAAAGAATGAGATGAAACAAAATTAACAAACGCAAAGATGGTGGTCATTTGTCCGCATTACCAAGCAAACAAACGACGCACAGTGACTAATCAAAGTAAATGGATCAAAAATAATGTATCATGAAGACATGCTCGCCTATAAGTGAACACTCATCCCAAGAATTCCCAGGTAAGCACAACTGGTCTCGCGTCTAATGAGATGTATACGAAGTGCTTGCCTAGACAGAAAACCCAGAATACAGGCATTCACTCTTCCAGTTTGCACGTGTTCACATTATTTAAAACCCAAAACGTTGACGAGATTTTGAAAATTTGAAGGCACAAGGCCAAAAATTTAGTCAAACTGGAAGGGTTCAAAACCTTACAAAAGAGGGTTCAAAACCTTGTAATAAATCATCCAAAAACAGATGATTGTTTTTCAAAAATCGTTTCGAAAAATTTGGTTTCTTGTTTTGATAATCACCTAAGGATAGGTGATGTACATGTTTTAAAATCTAAACACAAGACAACTTGTGTTAGGGTCCTAGAAAGGTTATAGTCTAGGTCAAAGCATTACTAATAACCTAATTCCCTATAACCATTGGCTCTGATACCAACTCTTCTGTCACACCCCGACCACGTATAACATACAAGACGTGGCGGAAAACGTCGGGGAGTGTTGTAACAGAATTAATTGTTTCATAACCATGGCATTCAAAGTTGTATTTTATTTATAAACACAAGAGTTTCATTGTTTTAAATAGGAATCAAAGAGTTTTTAACATAATTAAACATAGTCTATCTTCGTTTTAAATCTCTAAGGCACAGGTCCGCCCTAGTGTCATGATCGTCATCCTACGGAAAAGCTCCTGAAAACACATGTGAAAATAGGTACGTCACCATAAAAATGCCTGTGAGATACATAGGTTTTGTGAAAATAGGATTCATGACTTAAGTTTAAGAAATGTTTAGTCATGAACCTTGTAATTTGATTTTGTTTTGTAAATCGCTTGAAAAACAATAAGTTTAGATGATATGTATAAGTAAAAGAATAAGGTATGGTTAAATGAATAACCATGTAAAGTGAGTTGTATAAAATAAACCGTATTGTAAAACAAAGTCTTGTGAAAACATGTTACTTGTATAAAATGTATAAGTCCAAAATCAATGATTTAAATAACGCTATGATATGTAATATAATACAAACACTTATATATAGGAAGTACCAGCGGCGTATCCACCATGCTTGTATCATATTACTCACATTTCGTTACTTAAGTCACTTAACCAACCAACAATGTATAATGTCTATGTTTAAACCAATTGTCAAAAGTCCTTGTATAAACCATGTCAAATGTTGATAGTCCAAAAGTAGTCAAGTAATGTGTAACAAATGTTATGTCTTGTAAGTAAAGTATTGTCAAATAGTCCAAATGTAGAAATGTACAAAACAAAGTATTTTGAATGTATCAAAAAGTTATGTTTCGCAAAGTAATACATGTTACATTGATACAAACATTTATGTGGTAAGTTAACGCATACATTCAAGCCTTGAGACAGTCAGATAACCCTTCAGTCAAGGTTATCAAAAGAATTGTATTCGGATTCAGTCATTCCTTACATCCAAACAAACCCGGGATGTCAGGAACGGGATTTGTCAAGTCCTATGGTACCAGTACTTACTACCGAGCGGCGTAGCTAATGTTAATGAACGTATAATAGTCTCGTTTGTGCAAACCAAATGTCATAGAAAAAGTGAACATGTTATATGAAAACAATGTACTAAGTATGCTTAGTTAACATACAAAGCAGAAAAGTCATGTAAATCAATGTGCTAGCATGCTATCAGTTAACATACATAGCAGAAATGTAATGTAAAACAATGTACTAAGTATGCACACAATGGACATACATAGCATGAAATGTAATGAAATCATGTACTATAATGTACTAACAAACATAGCAGGTATATGATGTGAAAACAGGAAAGCACGAAAGTAACAAGTAGGCACATGTGTTCCACCCCAAAACGTTTGGAAAACAGTAAAAGAGGGGTTCTATGTACTCACTTGAGATTGCTCAGAAGTCCTAAGATAACCACCAAGCAATGCTAGAGATCTCGGAATATCAAACGGCACCTAATATAGGTAACTACATTAATAAACCGGACCTAAATCGGAAGATCGGATAGAATGAGGGTTCGTAAACCAAATGAGTATGGGAACTCATGTAGTATGGTTTAACAAAGCCTACATACTAAATGAAACCTATCCTAAGTGCTTGTGACCCATTACGACCCGTTTAGGTAGCTTATGCTACTTTAACGCGTCGTTCGCGTGAAACGCGTTCGGACCGCCTAACTAGTCCTATGACAAGTAATATATGCCTTAACATGTCTAATATGGTTGTCAAATCAGTTTAGATGTCAAAAGTTATGTTACATATGTTTAAAAATGAATTTTGGCATAAAGGGGTATTTTGGTAATTTACCTAAGGCATATAAATTACCTATCATACAACTACTTAAACGTAGCGACCATAAGGTATAACCTCAGAGGGTTATTCCCTATATACTATGGTCACCTAATGTATTTGGTCGGATCCTAATGATCGACCAAATGGGTCGGGTTCGAAAGTATAAGCGATTGTTTAGATCGCTTACCTTACGACCCTATACAAGCACAACTAAAAGTGACGAGCTAAGCATGTTAAAACATGCTTAACTAAGTTTAGAAAACAGGTTTGGTATCAAAACAAACGCTTTTGATACCTGATGACGGGGGTAGCCTAAATCTCAATAAAATGACTAATATGCATAACAGCTTAAAAGGTTAAAAGGTTGAAAGGTTCAATACACGCGAACTCAGGTGAACAGTAAAAAGGACAAGCACAGTGTCCAGTCACATCAACACTTAACGTGTGAAACCTCCTGCCCAGCTGCAACCAGACCATGTGGGAGAGCACACCCTTTTGTCCGCAGGTCCAAACCCTTCAACCCCCAAAATGGGCAAACCCCTCACTGCAAGCACAGATTCACTAGTTACGGGTTTCTCCTTTGAGAAACACCTTCCCCTATAAAATGCAGGCCATTTCACCATACAAAACGGACCAGGATCAGTAGATATCACTCTAACTCTCTGATTCTTCCTCTCCCTCTTGAGAACCAGCTCCATGCTTACTTCTCTTCTTCTTCTCCCATGAGAGCTTGCTTCTTACAAGTTCTCTTCTTCACACTAAATAATCCATCTTCTCCAACGATCGCTTTCTGGGCTGATTTCTAATCAGCTCAAGATCTAAGGAAGATAACAACAATACTAGTGAACCTCTCTCCACGTCTTGCAAACGTGGGGGGACCCCACGACCTGCGTTAGGCTAATCGAAACCCTTGAACCCTTTTACCCAGGAGATGTCGCTACTATCTTTGGTCTATTATTTGTTGCATCAACAAGTTGGCGCCCACCGTGGGGCCACGCCGCTTACTTTATCTTAAAGACCAGTTGTGTAGCTCCATTTTTCTATTTACATCATGTCTGAAAGTGAATCTCCCGGTAAATCGGGTGCCTAACCACACCAATTTAACACCAGATTCTAGTCGGATCTTACCGGTCAAATCTACACCTCTTTCTACCCCCGGAAGTACTCCAACGGAACTATGTTCCCGGAGTTCACTTCTTTTCATACACCAACCCCATCTCGATCAGGGGTTGCATCTCCTCAAATCGGTGCAATGCGTTCATCGAAACACATAGATCTAACACCCGAGGGAGTAGATAGAAATTTCTTACAACTGAGATCTTTTCTCAACTAGTGTGTGAGCTTAGAAAAGGAAAAAGGGTGAGAATAAGACTAAATTATGAAGAGTCTGAACCCTCCTTATCACCTGGCCCTCCATCTCCTCCTTTTAGCAGCTCACGTTCAGCCACATCTTACCTTGAAGCTGGTCCTAGTGTGACAGACCAACCACTCAAGCCTTTAAGCTTCTGGGAGGCCAAGTTCAACCGCTTTTTCCTTATTTACCTCCCAACCCGTTACAACCGGTGCACCTATTGGGCATGAAACCACTCTTCATCAATCATGGAATTCACCAGCTTCAAGTGTTCCCCCTCCCGTTGCTACTTCATGAAAACAAGCCATGGCCACACTGCCTTTGGCTATCTATGGGAATGCCTTATGCAGTACCATCAGAAAGCCTTCAAGGATTTAACCTTATGCCCCAGCTGATGTCACCTTTTATGAGTACCATCAGAAAGCCTTTAAGGCTTTAACCTTATTCCCTAACTGATGACTCGGATGATGGCACAATTTCCTTTGCAACACGTGAACGCTGGATGATGACACATAAAGCCTCCAAGGTACTGAGGACCACCTTATTCCCTAACTTCATCAACCAAGTGTCAACCACTCACCAGGGTACCTCAAACGGTAACCCAGCTTCAAGGGTAGTAAAATACCTCTCGAAACCCTACAAGCCCAACAACTTGTCTTGCTTCTCCCAACAAATCGTTGATTACGAATTTCAAACCTAGATAAAAATGCCATCACGGTACTGAGGACCACCTCCAAATCTTCGTCGGGGCTGCAAAAATAGAAAAATGGCCCAACCCCGGATGTTGTCTCATGTTCATGTGAACCCTTGAAGGGTCTTCATGCATATGTTTCAATGACCTCCCTGAACGAAGGATTCAGACCTTTGACGATCTTAACAAAGGTTTCCCATAACGACGTGATGATGAAAGTCTCAGAGAATTCACCAAAGTTACAAAAAGGAAGGTTTAACTTACACTGATGAAAAGATCAGGGTTGCAGGGTTCATGAATGCTAAATTCCAAATGTCTCACAAGAGACTTCAATAAATGCCTGCCCAAAACCCTTGAAGAAGCACTCAAAAGGGCTGAGGCCCACATTCAAGGAGAATAAGCTGTAGACATCAAAGAACAAAAAAATAATAATAATAACAATAAAAAAACAAATCTCTTAGCCGGAGCTTCCAGTATGGCTCTTATGATAAACGGTTCAAAGTTTCGGATTCCAGAAGGCCTGAAGGACGGAACCCTCCAAGCCGAGAAAAAAAACATAAATTTTACAGCCTTAACCAAAACTCCGCAAGAGATCTTGGCAACCGAAGAGGTAAAACACAGCTTCCGCCCTCCTCAACCTTTGCCAAAAAACAAAAGATTGGAAAAATCAAGCTAGTATTATGAGTTTCACGAATAGAAAGGTCACCATACCAATAATTGTTTCCAACCCAAAAAGAGGATCGAAAAAGCCGTCAGGTCCGAACTGGCTCACTTGGTTAAAGGGGTCAAGGACAAAATGGTTGAAGAAAAAAAAGTTGGAAGTGAACATGGTCGACCTTGAAAACAAAGCTTTAACCCTCTCAGCTAATGAAAAGCTTGAAACGCTTTAACCCTCTCAGCGACGATGAGCGTTCAAAGCTTCAACAATCTGAATCCCCCAAAATCATGCTTGAGAAATGCTTTAACCCTCTCAGCTAATGAAAAGCTTGAAACGCTTTAACCTTACAGCGACGATGAGCGTTCAAAGCTTCAACATTCTGAATCCTCCATCGAAGGTATCGCATACATACCTACCAAGCCTTTAGACCAAATAACCCTTAATGTCCGTTTCAGCGAAGGAACCAAGGAATAAACCGAATAACTCACTTTTGTGGTGATCAACATCCCTTCCAACTATGATATCATCATAGGAAGACCATGGCAAAGTGTGTTTGAATGGCAGTTTCGGTTGGCCAAGGCACTGTGAAGTTTCCCACTAAAAAGGGTCAGCAACCCTTCAACCCACCCAAGAAGCTTTAATGGTTGAAGGGGAAAGTTCAAATAATAATAATAATAATAATAATAATAATAATAAAAACGATGAACAAGGGTTGGACATAAACCCAAAATATCCTCAACAGGGGATAAGGGTAAACACTAACCTTTCCAAAGAAACAATCTCATACCTTAAAAAGCTGCTCTTGCACTATGTCTTTGCTTGGTGCCCGGAAGATATGACCGGCATCCCCTGTAGCATTATTGAAACATGAGTTATGGATCCCATCTTATAATAAGCCCATTATACAAAAGATGGAAAAGCCTGTTCTAGCCGGAATCCTTCGAGAAGGTCAAGTATCAATCATGGGTGGCCAACCTCGTAATGGTTCGAAAACCCGACAAGTCTTGGAGAATGTATATCGATTTTAAAGACTTGAACAAAGCATGCCCAAAGGATTGCTACTCGCTGCCCAAGATAGACCTCAAGGATAACTCGCTCACAGGCTTCCCATTCAAGTGTTTTCTTGACGCCTAAAAGGGTTACCATCAGATCCTAATAAAAAAAAATGAAGAAAAAACCACATTCCACACTGATAAAGGTATATCTTGCTATCAAAAAATGTTTTTTGGTTTAAAAAATGTAGGTACCACTTATCAACGTCTGGTTGACAAAGCGTTTGCGGGACAAATCGGCAAGAACATTAAAGCTTATGTTGATGATTTGGTGATCAAGAGCAAAACGGAATACCAAATGCTCGATGACATACAAGAAACCTTCTAAAACTCGAGAAAGATCAACATGAAGCTTAATCCAGTCAAGTGCTCGTTTCTAGGGCACATCATGGAGAAACAAAGCATAAAAGCCAACCCTCAAGGGATGTGCTAACAAGAAAGACTTTCGATGGAAAGCTTACAGCTTTGAAGCGTTTTACCTCAAAAGAAAGCCTTCAACCAAAGCAAGCAACACTTGGATTCACTCCCAACCATTTTGGCTCCGGAAATAGGAGGAACAACCTCTATCTACCTTTTGATTGCTGAAAATACCATAAATACGGCTCTGATAATTGAACGAAACAATGTTCAGATACCCGTTTACTTTTTCAAAACTTCAAAATTAGCAGAAATCAAATATTCTTCTTTGAAAAAACTTGCTCTAGCCCTAGTCCAAACAGCCAGAAGGCTTCGAAGGTATCTTCAGGCACACCTAATACAAGTAGTCATTGATCAACCTATCAGGAATGTGCTTGAAAAACCAGAAATATTTGGACGGCTAGCCAAATGGGCTGTTGAACTATGTGAACATAAAATCACTTATGTTCCAAGAAAAGCTCTCAAAGCTCAAATCTTAGCTGACTCACCTTGTAAGTCCCTAAAGAAGCCGTAACAGAAGTTAATACAACCACTGCTGAACCCTTCAACCCTGATACCTGGAAGCTTTTTACCAACGAGGCTTCCAGTATCGAAGGTTCAGGGGCTGGTCTAGTTTTAATCAACCCTGATGGGTTAGAATTTACATATGCTCTTCGATTTGAATTTCATACCACCAACAATGAAGCCGAGTACGAAGCATTGATCGCTAGGCTAAAAATAGCCAAAGAAATGGGGGTCCAAAAGCTTCAAGCCATCACATACTCCTTAATTGTCTCAAGCAAATGACAGCCACGAAGAAATACCATGATAAATCAAAGGAACCAATGAACACATTCCAAACATGTACCATCAAACAAGTTCCAAGATCCCAAAACAAGAGAGCTGATGCCTTAAGCAAGCTTGCATCTCTCACATTCGCCCATCTCACCAAGAAGGTACTAGTCGAAATATTGAAAACCTCATCAATTCAAGAACTCGAGGTTCAAGATGTGATCACTGAAGAAGGGCCAAATTGGATGACTCCAATTGAAAAGTTTCTCAAAAATGGTGAATTACCCAATGACCAGATAGAGGCTGAAAGGGTTCACATCAAATCATGGCAGTATGTGTTGCAAGGAGAAATTATTTACAAAAAGGTTACCTTGCACCACTACACCGATGTGCTAGCCCAAAACAAAGCCAACATCTGATCAAGGAAGTACACGAGGGAATATGCGGAGCTCATTATGGTCCAAGATCTATGAACCTTAAATACTTATGACCCTCTATGCACCAAGATACCACTGAACAATTATGAATATGTGAATACTGCCAGATACACGCACTGGTACTCAAAAGTCCTAAACACGATCTCGTTCCCATCCCTCAGCTTGGCCACTCCACAAAGGGGAAATGCATATTGTCCGTCCATTCCCACCGGCCAAAGGAGGAGTGAAATTTTTATTGGTCGCCGTAGATTATTTCACAAAGTGGCTAGAAGTCAAGCCGCTAGGAAAAATCTCGGGCAAACAAGTCATTGACTTTGCATGGAAAAACATCACTTGCCGCTTTGGGCTTCCAAGGGTACTTATCGCAGATAATGGCAAACAGTTGCCGAGAAGCCTTTTAGCTCATGGTGCAAAGAGTTCATAATCACACAAGCGTTTAGCTCAGTGGCCTATCCCCAATCAAACGGCCAGATTGAAAGAACAAACCAAAACATTGTGAAGGGGATACAAACAAGATTGGGAATACACGATACTCATTGCTTGAAGAGCTTCCCAAAGACTTATGGGCAATTCAAACAACCGAAAAAATAAGCCACAAGAAAACACTTTATAGCTTGGTATTTGGGTCAGAAGCTTTCGTCCCAACAGAAATAGGAGTTACCACACTACGAACACTCAACGTTAACCTTGAGACAAAACAGGCTGAAACCATGCTAAACCTGGAACTCCTAGAAGAAGCCCGTGACCAAGCCGCTATAAAGGAAGCCAAATGTAAGCAAAAGATGGAAGCTTATCACAACACTCGAGTGAAACATGAATTATTCAAACCCGAAGACTTAGTCCTCCACAACAACGAAGCAAAGAAGAAAGTAAATCAAGCCAAACTTTGTCCCAAATGAGAAGGACCATACACCATTCTCAAAAAAAAGCACAAAAGAGGATCATACAAGCTTGCCGATATACAAGGTAAAAAGCTTCCTTGCCAACGTAATGGCAAAAACCTTAAAAGGTTCCATGTGTGGACAGAATGTTCTATGTTCCATCTTTCCTTCGTAATCAAAGTGCACCTTTTATAAATAAATGATGATTTTTTCTATCAAAATTTGTCTTTTCTATCCTATAATCAGGTTGAGAACCTAGCAAAACACTCCATGGCAAGGGCCATGTAAGGGGATGAGCTCCCAGGCCACATCGCTCAATAGGTTCAAGGGTTGAATGGACCTATATACGGGGTGAGTTCCTAAATCAATCCAACTCCATGAGACCATTGAACAACTTTAACTTGTCTCATAGACAGGTCTGAACAGCCTTCACCAAATGTTCCTTAAGCCTTAGAAAGTTTTCCTAAAAAGCAGATCATAACCAACAGGCTTACGAACAAGGATCAAGCTAAGGAAAATGATAAATAGGATAAGTGCTATGTCTTATTGTTAAAAATACCAAGGCTAAGTGACTGCAGCACTGAACCCTTCAAGGTATAAATAACATAAAGACAACACAAAACCAACAAAGACAATTCCCTAGACATAAACACAACAATACAAGGTTGTACGCAACTTGGTGACCAAAGTACAAAGCAAAACACTAAGTCACAAACAGCAAACGACAACCAGAAGCCTCGAAGGCTTTAAGCTACAAGTATCTAACCAAGCTGTCTTACAAAAACATACAGCAACATTAAAAAATCATCAACACATAAGGAAAGAGTGGAATAAAGCACTAAACACATCGTTTTTAAACACAAGGCCTTAAAGGCCATAAACTTAACATATTGATCAAAAGCCTTGAAGGCTACCAACTACCAAAGGCAACCTTAAGGGTTCCCCTAAAACCTACTTGCGCACAACACATCACATAACATTGTTTAAGGTGCTAAGAAAGCTACGAATAAAGTCAAAGTGTTTTTAGCTAGCAGCATTAGAAACGACAGTCTTTGCTGCACCCGCTTCACCACACTTAGACTTTTTGGCGTTCTTGTTTTTCATCCCACCTTTACCTGCTACCTCAGAAGCTTCAAGGCTTGTATCCTTCAAGCCTTCACCGCCATCAGAGAACGTCTCTTCACTATCATCAGAGCATGAGCGCTTCTTGGAAAGAGAGTTCAACACTTTAACACACACAGCCTCATTAAGGCCAGTGGGTTACAACTCCTGCAAGACAGAAAGAGGCTTACCAAAACACTTGGAAACCTCACCCACATAAGGGTAAGTCAAGTGTTCCATCTTCAAAACAGTTTCTTTGAAGACATCAAAGACCTTGGGTTGAAAAAAGAGAAGACTTTTGCTGAGTCTATCCAGATTCACATGCCTTAAAACCAGCAAATAAACCTTGGTGCCTTCCATGAGCAAGAAGCTGGCTGTACGAATCACCCAAGGCACTATTGAACGCCGATGAATAAAGAAGGTATGTAACCACTTGCTGGAATCCATGTTCAATTAACCATTTGTTATCACTAGTCGCATGGGCTAGTGAAGCTTTCAACCTATCTTTCTCTTCCAAGAAAGCCTACTTCTGAACCTCCAAAGCAGCCCTATCAACCCTGACTTGAACCCTGTCAGCTTCCAAGCGTTTTTCCAACTCAACCATCTCAGTCTTGTGCTGGGAAGAAAGCTCATCAATCCTCAACATCAGCTTCTCTCTCTCCCTGCATAACCCTCTGCCTCCTTCTTTAGAGTAGCTAGTGAAGCCTTCATCTCATCCCTCTTCTTCGAGAAGACATCATATTCTCGCATCCTCTTGCGAAATCGGGATACACCCTCTGGAAGCAAGGTAACAAGGTTACAAGCACCCATTACCATTTTTCGAAATCATCAGGTCATCATCCATAGATGAGCAAGAACCTCGAACAACAGGAGAATCAAAGGGGGTAAGAACATCCTCACAAACGGATGAAGGCTTGAAGCTGTCACAAACTGTGACCTTCCAATCCGGCACATAAACCTCCCCTGGATTAACATTGGTGGAACCTTCACCACCCTTCCCGGAACCTTTCAAGCTCACAGCCTTTTTACCCGCCAAACCACCAAGGGCCGTCCCTTGTCCTTTTTTGATTTTCCCCAACCCCAACTTCTAAATCATCCGAAGCCTCTAGGTCATTACTTAGTTCCACCGGCTCAGAAGCCGATGGTTGGTCAGCAGTCTTTATCAAACAACAGCTCGAACGACGAATAGAGACTTTGGAAGCAACAACTTTGGTGAAACCCTTGACATTGGGAACATTCACATAGCCTGAACCCTCGAACCTATGTTCAGTACCCCTAACAACAACATCTTCGCCGGATGTAGCCTCGGCATCTGCAAACACAACATCAGACGTGTCATCGCTCTTGATAAAGTCTAAGGCAAACATAACTGCAACAAATAAAATATAACATAAGCAGAAAATACAAAATATCATACCTTGATCATCTCTCACGAGCACAAGGTCACGATTCGGCTTGTCTCACAGCTTGCTAACATCCATCAACACAAAAAGATGTTCGGGAAAGGGAGAAAGCCTGGAAGGACAACCATCTATATCGTGTTTGAAAGGTTCAAGCTCATTCAAAACAGCATAAGGATGCCTCCAAACAAGCCTGAAAGGAACAATGGACTCAGAAATCCAGGAAAATCGATCCTTCCAAGAACCAAGGGTAGTAACCATAGACGAAATTAAACACACATCAACCTGAGATGTTTCAAAGGTAAAACAATCGCCGTTCTTGGCTAACTGGAAGAAACGGCGGAACAACAACAACGATGGGTCATACCCTATCGCTGGACACAAAACATCAAAGTGTAAAGCCCTAGCAAGACCTTAAGGGTGTAACTGACCAGACGACACACGATAATACTCTAAAACATTCAGAACAAAGACCGAAAATGGATGACGCAAGTTGGAAAACTCAGCAATAAAGAGCAATCGAACCAACGGGACACTAATCGATCGATTTGCCAAAACCTAGAGCCACCGGATTAAACTTTAGAACGATCCCCTATTCTTTACAAAAAGCCTCAACTTCCTCTTGAGTAAGACAAGTTGAAACCTTAAAGCCTTCAAGCCTTAAAACCTTGAAGCCTATCACATCTACTGTCATTCCGAAATTCAAATCTCAAAACTCAAACGCCTTAAAGCCTTGAAGCCTTTAAGCAATAAAAAATAACGTGTAAAAGTCAGAAGCATTTGAGCTTACATCCCAAACACCTCTGACTTGGGGGGCTGATGACGGGGGTAGCCTAAATCTCAATAAAATGACTAATATGCATAACAGCTTAAAAGGTTAAAAGGTTGAAAGGTTCAATACACGCGAACTCAGGTGAACAGTAAAAAGGACAAGCACAGTGTCCAGTCACATCAACACTTAACGTGTGAAACCTCCTGCCCAGCTGCAACCAGACCATGTGGGAGAGCACACCCTTTTGTCCGTAGGTCCAAACCCTTCAACCCCCAAAATGGGCAAACCCCTCACTGCAAGCACAGATTCACTAGTTACGGGTTTCTCCTTTGAGAAACACCTTCCCCTATAAAATGCAGGCCATTTCACCATACAAAACGGACCAGGATCAGTAGATATCACTCTAACTCTCTGATTCTTCCTCTCCCTCTTGAGAACCAGCTCCATGCTTACTTCTCTTCTTCTTCTCCCATGAGAGCTTGCTTCTTACAAGTTCTCTTCTTCACACTAAATAATCCATCTTCTCCAACGATCGCTTTCTGGGCTGATTTCTAATCAGCTCAAGATCTAAGGAAGATAACAACAATACTAGTGAACCTCTCTCCACGTCTTGCAAACGTGGGGGGACCCCACGACCTGCGTTAGGCTAATCGAAACCCTTGAACCCTTTTACCCAGGAGATGTCGCTACTATCTTTGGTCTATTATTTGTTGCATCAACAATACCCATAAGTAGTTTGGTTACAAAATACGCAAGAATACGTATTCTGACCGAAACTACGACTCGTCACTGAGCCTAGATAACGTGGTAATCAGTAGGTATAGTCACTAGGGACTATAACCATCGTGATCACGCTCACGTTATGAAGTTCAAACGAACTTCGCATCGACCATAAACTGGTCAATGCAGAAAGTCAAACAAAGTTTGACTTTCGGACTCGAAAGCGATAAAAGAACGAAAGAATACTTACGAAAGGTCCCCGAATGCTAATCTAGATCCAAATAACTCAGGTATGAAACAATGGTTTCAACTTAGAGTCTTTTAGATCAGATTCTAGTGAGGAATGAGTGAAAATGGGTTGGGTATTTATAGTAAACCCACAACCGTTAGGATCGTTTCTTGGAAAAGGGGGCACGATCTAGGCCGTACACTTGTCAAAATGTTGTGGTAACTAATTTTGGCCACCATAGGAGATTAACATGTGGCACTTGACCTTTGGGAAGTGTTAGGGGCTGCTAACTTATGTTTAAAATGGCTTTTTGCTGCATTTTTTTATTTATTTATTTTTTTTATATTTTTTTTTTGCAGTTTTGCAGTTTTGGTTCCTGAGCGCGTATCGTCGTGTTTTGGCACTTCTAACACCCGTCAAGCCCATTTTTATGCTTCACAAGGATGTTAAAGTATAGGGAACATGAAACATGCTCAAAAATATGCCGGATGTCGGTTCGTTTAGCCGTACAATCGCGTTGTTCGGTTAATTACGACGGAATGCGCATAAGCGTGAAAAACGATCCAAATTGCGTGACGAATGGATTTTTCTCATGCCAAACACTAAACTAAAATATTTTAGTGCTTACATAAATTTTTGGATGTCCGGATGTATTCAGACCGTAAGTTATGCGCGAAAATGCAAACTTGTGCATTTTTTTTGACACTTTTAGTCCCTGAATGACCCAAAAGTTTATTTTAGCACACCGAACACCTCAAAGCCTATTTCTAAGCTATGTAAAGGATATTTAAGGTGTGTTTAACTTATGTTCATGTTCCGGAATGTATGTTACAGTTCAAATTGGCATACTTTCGTAATTTGTCAAGTTTAGTCCCTGTAAGCGAATTAACTTGTTTTTGCCATACCAAAGCCTTCAAAACTTATTTCTAAGTTATGTAAAGGTTATTTAAGGTATGTTAAGTATATGATGATGTTCCGGAGTATTTGTCGCGTTAAACTGGTTACGTTTACGCACCAGTTTGCGTATAACTCTCCAGAAAGCGGGATAGAGTTTGAAATTGAATAAAAGTCAAAACATGAAAAATGTAAAACACAACCAAACAAACATTGGGATCAAATAACATTGTTTTATTGATAATAGAACTGTTCATAATGATTACAAGCACAGATGTTACAATACTCATCAAGTACTCTTGTATGCTCATCACCATTAGGAAACAACCTTCGAAAACATGTCTTCCTTTCTTGTGAAACTTCTCCATCCCTATGTGGAGCAACTCTTTCAGAATCCTCACGTAACCATGCATCACTATAATATCTACAACATTCAAAAGTCAAAACATAAGTACATAATAGAAATCAAGCATATAGTTTAAAAGCATATACCTTGGATTTAAAGAGTGAGCTAAATAATGTAGGGGAGTGTTATTCTTCGTCCATCGAGCTTGTAAAATATCCTTGACAACATCATAAAAGATACTTAGTTCATGTGCTTGACGTTTTTCTTTCTTGTAGATCTCGATCTTCACTTTCTCAATCATCGAATCCCACATCTCATACACCAAGTGTAAACATGGCTTGTCGGTGTCACAAACTCTAATCATCTCATATATAGGTCCAGTAAAACTAAGAATATATGATACTTTTTCCCACCATTCATCATCCAGAATCTTTTCTTTAACTTCATTTGCTTTCACAGTGTCATCTTCTCTATAAGAAGACCATTCCTCGCTTATGACCATAGCTTGAAGACCCCTTTCGATAAGTTTCAATCTCTTAAGCATCACAATGACGGAGGCAAATCGAGTATCGGCAACCGAAAGCAATCTAATAGGAGTAAACTTGGTGAAAATCGAGAGTCTCATGTTATGGTTCATGATGAAATTTTTTATTGCAAGCGCATCTACATGAACGTCTCTTATCCATTTGCACTCTTCATACGGTGTTTCATTTGTTTCCACTTACCTTGGTGAACAAAAGTTCTTCAAAGCAAGATTAAGCGTATGAACAACGCATGGTGTCCAATAGATCTGAGGATACTGACTCTCGATAATCTCTCCAGCCGCCTTACAATTTGGTGCATTGTCAGTAATAATTTGCACCACATTTTGATGACCAACTTCATTTATCACTTCTTTCATCAAATCAGCAATAAAAAAATTATCTTTTACTTCTCCAAAACAATTCACCGCCTTTAGAAACATAGGACCACTACCTGAGGTAGCCATGAAATTGATTAAAGGTTTTCTTGTAGGATCACTCCAACCATCACTTACAATAGTGACCCCTTTTTCTTTCCATGAATACCTAACTGGTTCCAATAGCTTGTGAACATTTTGTTTCGCTTTTTGTAGTAACGTTGTTCTCAGCTTATTATAACCAGGAGGTACATAACCATCAATTTTGTTGGCAGCAGCAAACTGAAAAGCCCTATGATAATGTGGATTTCTAGCAAGATTAAAAGGTAAACCTCCAGTATAGAACATTCTTGCTATTTCTTGATCCAGTTGGTCTTTGATTTCAACACCAAAAGCTCGTTCAAGTTGTGATGAAAACCTTTTCTTTTCTTAAAGCCAACTCCAGCTTCACATGGCAACCCGACTTCTTTCGTTTTTGACTCGGCTTTATTCTCTTCATACGCTTCTTCCAACCGTTTCATTTCAAGTTTATCACTCGCCATTGATTTCTTACAAATACTAATCCCGGTACCTTTATATATTAAAATTGAATATTAAAATAGAATATTAAAAAGTATCATCAGATTGATTATATGAACATCCTGTGAACATTAGAATAGAATATCAAAAAGTATATGTGAGATTGAATATTAAAATTCATCATGATATTGAATATTAAAATATAATATCAAAAAGTATATCTGAACATATAAAATCAACTGTCAAAAAATTCAACTGTGATTTTAATATTCTTATGATGGTTCCTTAATATTAAACAATCAATTGAGATAAGATAACATAACAAATCCTCTGTTCCCACTTCCCTACTTCTATTAAAATATTATCAACATCATGATGATTCTATTCAAATATTATCAACATCAAAATTATCAAAATTAACATCAAATACTTTATTAAAATATTCTATTAAGATAAATATAGATTGAGATAATATAACATATGCTCTGTTCCCACCTCCCTACTTAAGTTAAATATACATTGAGATAATATAACATATGCTCTGTTCCCACCTCCCTACTTCTCTCGCAATTACAGAGTATCAAAATTAAAGAACAAGAAAGTGTATCAAACATCTAAATGCTCTGTTCTCTCAAATACAGAATATCAATATCAAATACCTTTTATACCGAGCAAATGTGCTCTAACCCGAGAATATGATCCTTGTCTCGTCTCACTGCAAAGGTTGCACTGAAATTTCCATGTTCCTCCGACGACACCTTGTTTTTCGATTTTAGTGACATACTTCCACAGCGGAGGTTCTTCTACAGTAGATGATGATCCG
This sequence comes from Helianthus tuberosus, assembly GCA_030545235.1. NCBI lineage: Eukaryota > Viridiplantae > Streptophyta > Magnoliopsida > Asterales > Asteraceae > Helianthus > Helianthus tuberosus. Next base: position 166,554,072 of record CM060423.1, on the reverse strand, counting down.
TGACCGTGTGCGTCTTGAGATGCCATAATCAATGAATGAATGATAATAGTGTACGTGAATGTTGGAAGAATTAGATGAATGATAATTGACAATACTGTGCGTAATATAACAAGGGCGACATTCATATTTTTGGAAGTTAAAAGGGATAAAAACCCTAAATAATTTAGGAAACGTCCCCGATACCTTGTTTAGGAAGTACCCAATACCGGGTACGTATTTGCGGAAGTCCCCAGAATCTGGGTACGGTTGGGAAACGTCCCCTAGGCGTCCCCGAGCCGTTTCCGTCCCCGAGCCGTCCCCGGGACGGGTACTCGACGTCGAATGGAGTCCCCGTGCTTCATAGAGTGGTGCTACCCAAGGACGGATCATCTATTCTCAGCTTATGATTAGAAAATCTATACGCCAACAAAACCACATCGATATGGTCAGGCATTATAATAATGTGATTTGAATAAAGCATGTTAAGAATATACGGACCAGGATCAAAACCGAAATTCATTCCTTGAACTTCAGTACAATAAGGCAAAATGAGACCATCACTTACCATAGCAGGTCTAGTCAATGTGAAATTGGGTGTATGAGTAGCAGAAATAGTGGATTTCCTAGAAGATATATGAACATGATTCGTAACCTAACCTGGTTTCCATGCAAAGGAGTTAAGAACCATTGAATCAACTAAAAAACCATCATTACAAACGTTGGTTTCTACCATATCATTCTCCTTTGATACATCTGCCAAGACTAAAGGTAGACAAGGTTTAACATGTTCAAGCACAAAATTATAATACCATATATCCAATTGGGCATCCTTCATTCCTCGTGACTCATTAACATTCACTACTGATTCAGTTTGGATTTCGGATACCTCATCATTGATGATTTCATAAACTTCAATACTATCAGGCATTTCATCGAACAGCTTGAGAGCAGTTTTTGTGGAGGTCGGAGAACAGAATCGGTGAAAAATGGCAGTAGTGAAATCGTTCCATGTGAGGTCATCGCTTCGAAACCAGGAATTGAACCAGTAGAATGGTTCATCCTCAAATACTTCAATAACGTATGAGAATCGTTCATCACCATAGATTGAGTAAAATCGAAAGTATAGCTCAGATTGAGAGATCCACGAGTTAGGGACAGAGCCAGTGAAACGAGGTAATTGTGGTTCGAGATCTTCCAAAGCCATCGATGCTAAGGTTCAATGAAAGCACCAATGTTATGATTTGATATTCACAACTAAACAACAATACGGATATGAATGTAATCTGGTAGGTCTCTATTGATTTTGAGTGATTACAAACAAGAAATTGAAAGTGACAAAGATAACAATAGAAATGGATAGGAAGACTAGAGCATACAGATAGGGAGATGGGAAGAAGAACACACACTTTTTAATAATCTCGATACCCTATTCTTTCATTCTAACATCCTTTATAACCTGCAAAGGTTCCTTCACCTTGATGGGCCTCTTGGACTAGGCTTCTTGATTGGGCCTGGTGGCTTAGGTCCATTGACTTCATAACATGTTGCATAAAATTAAAAAAAAATGACTTGACTTGCCTTGAGAAGTGAAGTCTGGACAATTAATGTCACTGAACCACCTAGCTTCGAATCAATGAACAACACCTTTTTCCTCGAATCTTCTCAAAAATGAAAGTCCTTAGGCATTTTATGTTATTACTTGTTAGTGTTACTATTATAAAATCCAATCATGAGCAGTTGTATTTATCCTTAGAAAAGATAAGGCATAAAACAGTTTAGGTTCAAAATATTATCATGGGTCACAAAAAACAATTTGGTCATTTTGTCACACTCTATGACATATATAGTTTAGCACTGTATATATCAATGTTGAATATATAATTTCGTCAAATATGTATAATTTCAGAATTTTTTAAGCTCAAATTATATCAGTTGAGGCGTGAGGTGCAGGTGTTGGGGCTTTTTCGCTCAGCACCAAAAGTAAATATAAGAAACGCCCAAAGGGCGCAAAGTTTAGGGATTTTTGGGGGACTTTTTGGCCTGAGGCGTGCGCCTCATGTATCTATCCGTGGCGTTTTTATGGAAAAAAATGTTGTACCTTGGGTTTTTTGGGTTGTACATGTAGGTAACGAGGTGAAAAAACCTTATTTATAAGATATATCAAAAAATATATATATAATCACATTGCACCTCAAGTAAGAAAAAGCCCATCGTGTTCGCGCCTCAATGCTAGACTTCGTCGCTTTTTCACGCCTATCGCTTTTTAAAACCAAGATTGTTTCTACATTGCATTGCATTGCCTTTACCTCATCCAGAAGCTCCTATATGTAAACTGAGTGCAGATAGGAATAACCATATCCATCAGCAATGCAAAAACAACAATGCAACTTTAAACAAAGATACATATATCATTTATGTCCTACATCATTTAATAACAACTTGTAATCACTAATCAGTTAATTGTGTTGGATAATCTTGATCGGTCAAACGGGTAATGGGTAACGGGTCAAGAGCTTGATCGGAATCAGTTGGATCTTTAGTAGTTTATTTATTTTAATGTTATGAATAATGCTATGTTGTCAAAGACGCAAGGCGCAGGCGAGGCCGAGGGCACAAGGTGCAAAAAAAACGTGGGTTTTTTTAAGAAAAGCGCACATAGAGAAAAAAATATAAAAAATATGTTATGCTTTGAAAATAAATAAGATTCCACATATAAAATTAAAAAACCTATTATATACGCCATTTAAGATCATGGAGGTAATTGTTAGTAGCAAAAGTTTAGGACTTATATGTTGTAACTTTTGGGTGTGTGAATAAAAGTCTCAAAAGGTGGTAAATATTTTGTCCCACATTGGTGTGGGGACAAAGTGAGTAGTTGTTTATAAGGTAAAGCCTATACTACTCTATTGTAGTGTTATGACATGTTTTTACCACAAGTCCTACCCGCACGCAGGGGGGTGTTGCAAAAATGTGTTTCTGAGCTGGAATTTAGTTGAACTCATCCTAGAAAATCAAATTTAGTACCTCTCTTACCAGAATAATAAGTGTATATATCTCAGGGACACCCATCTATAGTTTCTAAAAGATTAAAGATAGTTTCTATTTTACAAATAAAAGATCAATATTGATTACTACTAAGAACAGTATAGAGGAAATACCCTCTTTGAAGCCCTTTGGATGTGTCATTATGGATACGAAACGAAATAAATTTCATCAAATGAAGCTAACTTTATACAAGGTGGGCAACTTTTAGATAGTTAGTCTTAACTGAAACGTAATTAAAATGATGTCATTCAACCCTTTTCCTACTTGAGCATGATACATAGCATTTTGAAGTCAGAACATAAATACCCCAATGGATGCGACCTTTAAGACTAAGTACTATGTGATAAGCAAACTTTAATCAAGAGTTAAAGAACTTTATACCTGTTTTGTTCTCAGACTACAAACAAAAGATAATAAATAGTTGCTTTTAAAAATTGAGCTGCTTGAGAAGTGAAGTCTGGGACGATTAGTGACAATGAACCGCCTACCTTCAAACTAATGATCACGCACTTTCTCCTCGAATCTCTAGATATTTCATCAAACTCAAAATTAAACAAATTTGCATTCAATTCTTAGTAATATATTTAATTTAATGATTTAATATAATTTACAGCTTAAACGAATGGAAATTAAGGATAAAAGTAAGTAAATTTAAACAATGAGAAGCAAACGTACATTTTTTAGGATTGTTAAGGGCTCCTTTTGAGACTAATCTCTGTGATTCAAACAAATAAACACGCATTTTCACAAAATGAAACCAGCTTTCAAATAGGCTTGTCAAAACAGAAACAGGCCATCCACGACCAACATTCATCATTACACTTATAACTTCAATTTGTTATCTTTTACACAACCAGTAGTTAAATACAAACAAATCCAATATTTTACATTTACACTTTAAAATCCACCATTATTAACAACCATAAGCTAAAATACCTGTATAATCAGAACACAACAAGAACTTTTTCTTAATCTCTTTAGGGATCCAATAAATCTGACACCATACATTCATGAAGCTACAACAATAGCAAAGTAAAGTGTGTCCAAGGAAGCAATTGATCCAAAGGATGTGTTATCCACCAGACTCTTGTAACCAAATCAATAATAGAAAACTAAACCCTAAAAAAATAGTTTATAAATTAGAAGCCCTAATAAGGAGGTCAGAGTGAAATACTGAAATATCAAAACCTGCGGCACATCAGCGTGGAGGCATCAGTGGCGTGGAGGACCGACGATGTGAGTAGTAACTGGTGGCGATCACATAATTACCGGTCTGAATGATTTGTTGAGGTAAAGAGACGGATGTGAAAAAGAAGAAGGAATGTATACTGATAAAATTAGGGTTTAGATGAAGAACCGTTCCAAATTTTAGTACTAAGAGGGAAACTGTCGAGGGAAATTTTAGTGGTTTCAAATTTTAGTGGCATAAAAAGCGCTAAAACTTTTGAGGGAAATTTCAGGTGGAAGGAAAAACCTTTTAATGGCGTACTCAAAAGTGCCATTAAAAACTTATATTTGTGGCATAACAAGTAAATGCGACTAAAAGTGTGTTCTATATAAATATGACACAAAATGTGCCACTAAAAACTAAAATTAGTGGCACAAATACTAAATGCCAATAAAAACGTATGCCACTAAATGGCATTTTTTTTGTAGTGATCAAAACATACGGATTGGGTTATCCTACATTTAAACATAGGGATTCCAAAAACTATACAGTGAAGTCCTCGCCACATAGAATTCAAAATGTACTTGGCCTAGAGTCAAGTAAACTAGACATCCCCTCATTCTATAGAATTGGCAAACCTCAAGTCAGGGGAAGTTGTTAGAGAATGTTCCTTGGAACTTGGCGAGCGAAAATTCAATATCGATCTCTTACCCGTTGAGTGGGTAGTTTCGACGTAGCGGTTGGCATGGATTGGTTATCCGATAACCAAGCCGAAGTCTTTGTAGGATCGTGCGCTTGACCCAAACGAGTCGATCAGAGGTGTTCTAATCCGTTTCAGAGGCGGAAACTAAGAAACGGACACGAAAAACAGCTTGTTTCACTTAAATTTGCCTTGTATATTGATTTCACACTGATTACAGTCACAAGAAATACCGGCAGCACTTCGGTACAAGTTCCTGATTCCCCACCAAATGACATGATCACTAGCCTATTTATAGAGTTTCTGATTCCCCACGAAAGTGCAATGTTCATTTCATGGGAAATCAACATTTTGTCATTTCGTGGGAAATCAACATTTTGTCATTTCGTGGGAAATCAACATTTCATGGGAAATCAACTCTAAAACTCTATTTTCCCGTACAACGTGCCCTGATCTAACATATCTAGTACTAGACTCGATATAAGACGAAGTCGACAGATGTATGCACTAACAGACTCCCCCTCAGATGTTGACGAGTCTTAAGTGTCGAGTCTTCTCATCTTCAGTCTTTATCAGTCTTCGGGCTTCCAGAATCTCGATCTGATTCTTGTCTCACTCTATCTTCTCCTGAATAGCATCGGTTCATTATTAACAACCATAAGCTAAAATACCTGTATAATCAGAACACAACAAGAACTTTTTCTTAATCTCTTTAGGGATCCAATAAATCTGACACCATACATTCATGAAGCTACAACAATAGCAAAGTAAAGTGTGTCCAAGGAAGCAATTGATCCAAAGGATGTGTTATCCACCAGACTCTTGTAACCAAATCAATAATAGAAAACTAAACCCTAAAAAAATAGTTTATAAATTAGAAGCCCTAATAAGGAGGTCAGAGTGAAATACTGAAATATCAAAACCTGCGGCACATCAGCGTGGAGGCATCAGTGGCGTGGAGGACCGACGATGTGAGTAGTAACTGGTGGCGATCACATAATTACCGGTCTGAATGATTTGTTGAGGTAAAGAGACGGATGTGAAAAAGAAGAAGGAATGTATACTGATAAAATTAGGGTTTAGATGAAGAACCGTTCCAAATTTTAGTACTAAGAGGGAAACTGTCGAGGGAAATTTTAGTGGTTTCAAATTCAAATTTTAGTGGCATAAAAAGCGCTAAAACTTTTGAGGGAAATTTCAGGTGGAAGGAAAAACCTTTTAATGGCATACTCAAAAGTGCCATTAAAAACTTATATTTGTGGCATAACAAGTAAATGCGACTAAAAGTGTGTTCTATATAAATATGACACAAAATGTGCCACTAAAAACTAAAATTAGTGGCACAAATACTAAATGCCAATAAAAACGTATGCCACTAAATGGCATTTTTTTTGTAGTGATCAAAACATACGGATTGGGTTATCCTACATTTAAACATAGGGATTCCAAAAACTATACAGTGAAGTCCTCGCCACATAGAATTCAAAATGTACTTGGCCTAGAGTCAAGTAAACTAGACATCCCCTCATTCTATAGAATTGGCAAACCTCAAGTCAGGGGAAGTTGTTAGAGAATGTTCCTTGGAACTTGGCGAGCGAAAATTCAATATCGATCTCTTACCCGTTGAGTGGGTAGTTTCGACGTAGCGGTTGGCATGGATTGGTTATCCGATAACCAAGCCGAAGTCTTTGTAGGATCGTGCGCTTGACCCAAACGAGTCGATCAGAGGTGTTCTAATCCGTTTCAGAGGCGGAAACTAAGAAACGGACACGAAAAACAGCTTGTTTCACTTAAATTTGCCTTGTATATTGATTTCACACTGATTACAGTCACAAGAAATACCGGCAGCACTTCGGTACAAGTTCCTGATTCCCCACCAAATGACATGATCACTAGCCTATTTATAGAGTTTCTGATTCCCCACGAAAGTGCAATGTTCATTTCATGGGAAATCAACATTTTGTCATTTCGTGGGAAATCAACATTTTGTCATTTCGTGGGAAATCAACATTTCATGGGAAATCAACTCTAAAACTCTATTTTCCCGTACAACGTGCCCTGATCTAACATATCTAGTACTAGACTCGATATAAGACGAAGTCGACAGATGTATGCACTAACAGACTCCCCCTCAGATGTTGACGAGTCTTAAGTGTCGAGTCTTCTCATCTTCAGTCTTTATCAGTCTTCGGGCTTCCAGAATCTCGATCTGATTCTTGTCTCACTCTATCTTCTCCTGAATAACAGCACCAACAGATAATCTCCCCTCGCATGAAGCTTTAAAACTCTAGCATCTTCATAATCAAACTCCTAGCTCTTGTATCTTCAAACTCCTTCTCTAACAAACTCCCCCTCAAAACATGTTGGGATCATAGTCTAGTTCAAACTCTGCTCACATAATCACAGGTTCAGGTATCGTAACCTGAATCACCTGCATATTCTCTACCCAAAACATAAGTTTCATAAAAGATAAGATATAACAAATTTATTAACTTTGCTACTCACTTGAAGACACAACCCTGGATACATCATTTTCAATTATCGAACAAAAAAAAAATTTATCATGTAAGTCACTGATGAACCACTTGAATGAATATCATTTCTATTTCAAACATCTTCAAACAAACTTTCCCAAACCTGTTCGTCATGTTTAGCACTCGGAATTTTGAAAATCAGCTCTTCAACATCAGTCGTCTAAAATCTTTTTGAATTTTTCAAAAATTTATGCTAAAACACACCGAAAATCTTTTTGGATTTTTGAATGAAATGAAATGCAGTAAACAAATATTTACATACAATATTTTTGTGAGTTTGTGTAAGAGGATCATATCAGTTTATGAGACAAATCACCAACACCGTTAAGCTTTAAACATTTTAACTTCTAAACGATTCACTTAGATTGTCAGTATACTGATCCACTTAAATTTTCACACAAAGTTCAACTGTTTCGAGATACGAGATTAATGTCTTAAGCACTTAAACTTAATCGCGTGTCCCACCTCAGAATATACTCCCGTATCCAGATCCCAATATTCAGTCTTACAGGTGAGTATACCTAGATGATATCTGTAAGGGGTTAAATTGCGAAGACCGTGAGAGCTCAGGTCAGAACTTTCATTCAGCAGAGAGATGACGGCTTCGACTTTTGGTGGGTCCCCTTTAGAGGATCTTATTTACAACAACATTGATTAGCAATTTTATTGTCTCATCATTAATGCTGCGGGCGGCGCTATTTTTCAAGCAAGCATAAAGTATTCTCCGGGGACTAGGCCATTGCTTCCGCATTATCAGAAGTCCCGGGATAATACCCCAGATATCACTAAGCATAAAGACCTAGTATCTCAGAAAGAGGGATCCTTCAAATAAGATTTCGGGGATTACCCATATATCCGAGAGATGTTACCCACAAATTAAGCAAGTTTGAATTTAGGTTTATATCTCGTCACATTCTACTAAATGTGCAAAAACCTACTGGCATATCATCAGTGAGACCATTTATCACATTTTATCTTTCCATTTCTTTAGCGTGTTGTGATAGTCCACTGATGTACTATCATTTCCTCTTTTATACAACAAAACTCGATTTTCATTTTATCATGTTTTTGTCTTTTTCAAATTTTCTAATGTTTTTGGATTTTCTGAAAATTTTTACTCCCCCTAAAATGCAAACGCATTTTAGGAAATTTGAAAACAAATTTTGATACTCTACCTGTACAGTTTGTTTTCTTAAAAAAATTGACAACCGATATCAAATCGCTTCAATTCGCCATCCACTTGGCATAAACAATCAGAACTCCCCCTCACAACAAACTATTTTCCCATTGTGATTTCAAAACACTTAAGTTTGTTTTAATCAAATGGTTTTCTGGAAAATAAGTTCTGTTGAATGATTTTACCATTTATAGGTTAGAGGTTCATCATCTTGCTTCTCAATCAATCACTTGAATGTATGGCCAAATCAAGTTCAAACTAATGACCTTAATTAACCACTTATAGGAAAATGCAAGTACAACTTAATGTCCTTGATTTTACCACTTGTAAGTGTAAATCTTCTTCAACCACTTGTAGGTTTTCCTACCAACCATAACCACTTGTAAATCAAAATATAACAATTTAAAGATACCACCTGTACTTTACCAACTGTACCACTTGTAGGATCATTTGCTAAGAAAGATGCCAATTCCTGCTCCACTCTTACCAACCTGGGAGCTCCGGCAAGTCAGGTTTTTTTAGTTTGGAAAAACTTTCCCCCAAGCCTGACCGGCCTTGGGAGATTCTGGGACACATCTATCCCACCAACATTTTGATTTATAAAAATCGTTGGCACCTTTTACCTGATCGACAACTTTCTTAATTAATTCAGACTCATGATCAGTGTCAGACGCTGTGAATGTTACATCAATATTGTCTGGTAATTCATCAATGATTTCAGACTTTAACTTGATGTTGAGAGCCTTATTGACACGTTCCTCGTTTGGATTTTTGGGAGAATAACTTTCAAATATCGGGGGCGGACATCTGTTATACTTGTCACTTTGTGTCTTACCAGTATCCTCTTCTTTTTCTTTCTTCTTGAAAGCTTCAAGACCTGCAACAGTAGGATAAACACGACCAATCAAATAATCACATGTAGTATAACTCAAAAGTAATCGTTTAATCCTTTCACTCTCAATCTTCTCAAGTTCCAAGTCTTGCTTTAGCTTAGCACAATCTTCAATATACTCATTGATGACGCTCTGCTTTGTCATTAATGTTGCGCTCATTTTTTCATTTGCTTTTTCAATTTCTGAATTTGTCCTTTTCAGACCATCAACTGTTCTATTCAGCACATCGTATGACTCTTTCACATACTTCACATCAGACAATAAATCTTCTTTAACTTTCTCTAATTCAGCAATCTTCTTGTCTTTCTCCTCACAATCTTTGCAAGTTTCTGAACATTTTAAACATGGTTTTTCAACTTCAACCACCTTTTCAACTATCTTCTCAACTTCGATAGTCTTTTCTACTTCAACAAGTTTCTCGACTTCAACAATTTTTTCTATTTCGACAATCTTTTCTACTTCAACAACTTTTTCAACTTCAACTATTTTTTCAACAATTTTCTCAACTTCGACAAGTTTCTCAACCACTTTCTCCACTTCAACAATTTTTTCTATTGCATTTTCAGCCCTTGCTTCAACTTTTGTTTCTCCAGCTTCTGTCTTCACCTTTTCATCAGCAAGTAACTTTGCTGCTTCCAGCTCCCTCTTTAGACTGTCAATCTTCTTTTGATTCAGCATCTCAACTTTATCTGCATAGAAAAAATTAAAACTATCAGGATCAATGCTTTTTCTACATTTGTTAAGATATTCTTCCTCATCATCAGTATCAACATCACTTCCTAGATCTGGAAATATTGGGATTCTTTTTTGACTAGCTTTATCTTCACCTAAAATTCTAGCAACGAGAGCCACATTAGGTATAGCCATATCAGGTATGTAATTGTCCCAGCTAAATTCCTCTGCAACAAACTCATCACCTTGATCTATTATCCCAAAATAAGCTTTCTTATTTGCATCTTCGATCATTTTTCCATGAGCAGTTTTCTGATCTTTTTGTTGAGGTTGTTGATCAATCTGATGAAAGATTGATTTATGATAATAATTGTTCTTTTCTTGATTCCCAGTTACTTCTTGGTTTTTACACTGTCGTTTAAAATGACCCTTTCCTTTACAGCGGAAACAGGTAACTTTAGACTTGTCAAAACCCAGTGGAGAAGTAGCCATTCCTCGAAACTCATCTCTTCCAGTAATCTGTTGAAACTTTTCTGCTCTCCTACAGGCACTAGCTAAACACCACTTCACATCCATCAACTCAAGTTCCTCTGCATCAATTTGGTCGTAATCTTCTTTCATGAGCATCGGATTACCAATTCTTCCTGCAATTAAGCTTTCATATGACTCTAACATGGCGACAAGAGATGCCATGTGTTGCTTAGCCAGCTCTGGAGAAAGATGTTGACCATTCTGAATGTTCAATGTAACATTGCACTGCATATTTGTAGAATTTTGCTTTTGAGGACTTGGTGTGTTGCTGTTTGGATCAAAACTTGAAAATGAAGAAGTATATCCACCACTTTGAGTCGTTATACTGACATTTGGGCTGGAAGAACCATCAGCACTAAAAGCAGTACTAGTCTTTGGACTTTGAGTCCTCTGTAATACAAACTGACATCCTGTTTAGCATTTGGATTTGTCATGATAGCTGTCTTCTGGATATCCAACTCTTGCTCTTTAATTTTCTGAATGAACTGTGCCAAGTTCATACTCTCAGACTTCCTCATGAGTTTCACAACCATCAAATATGTTCCCCACTTATGCTGTGGTAACGCCTCAGCTAGTTTATCGACCCACTCATCGTCCTCTTTCTTGATGTCCAATCTACCCATTTCCAATACCAGATGACAATATCTATCAATGGTCTGTTTTGTTGTTTCATGATCGAAGGTTGTAAACATATCGAATGATTTCTTCAATAACGCCTTTTTGTTCTTGATCATATCAGCACTCCCTCTGAATTTCTAAATCAAAGCCTCCCAAATTGATCTAGCTGCCCCATTATTTTGAAGCAAAATAAAGATATCTTCTTTAATCGCTTGTTGAAGAATACTTATCATCATTTTCTCACTTGTAAACTGCAATTTGTCACTCTCTGTATAATCACAAAAAGCCTTTTCAATACCCCGTTCATTCTTTGGTTTCTCATAATATTTCAACAACGAACACCATGCATCAAATTTGTATGCTTGTACCCAATTCTCGAATCGATTTTTCCAACCATGAAAATCTTCAATGTACATGAGTTTCGGTGGTTTCTGATGAGTACCCGTCTCATTCTCACTGTATAAAGTTTCAGCAGCAGTAACAGGTGCAACCGGTGTGGCGAGTGCATTGTAAAACTCGTCAGCCATGGTCCGGCAACACGTTTTTCAAAAACAATCAATTTCGAGCGGAATAACAATTTGAGCGGAATCACAAGTAACTTGGAGCGGAAACACAGTTTTCTGTTACAAGCGGAATAACCCAAACAACCTTTTCAAGCGGAATCTCAACAAACAGTTTGAAGTGGAATCATTGGTATCTTTTCAAGTGGAATATCCAAATAATAATTTTGGAGCGGAATCAGTTGAATATGGAGCGGAATCACTAATTTGGAGCGGAACCAGTTCACTTTCTAGCAGAATATCAGGGTTCTCTTGAAAAACTCAAGCGGAATAAGATCTCCTCGAGCGGAATCAGACTATGTTCTTTCGAGCGGAATCACTTCTCGAGCCCATTTCTGCTATTTTTAATACGAATTTTGTTCTGGTTTTTTCAAGGCTTTGATAATATGCAATTTTATACAATCTGTGAAAAATTTGGCCGATTTTAACCGTGAAAACTTGTTCAGATGAAGAAAGAAGGTGTAGAAGTGAGAAAACACAATGAAAACACGCTGATATATGCAGAACTCCTCCTCCTGAGCTCTGATACCAATTGTAGGATCGTGCGCTTGACCCAAACGAGTCGATCAGAGGTGTTCTAATCCGTTTCAGAGGCGGAAACTAAGAAACGGACACGAAAAACAACTTGTTTCACTTAAATTTTCCTTGTATATTGATTTCACACTGATTACAGTCACAAGAAATACCGGCAGCACTTCGGTACAAGTTCCTGATTCCCCACGAAAGTGCAATGTTCATTTCGTGGGAAATCAACATTTTGTCATTTCGTGGGAAATCAACATTTCGTGGGAAATCAACTCTAAAACTCTATTTTCCTGTACAACGTGCCCTGATCTAACATATCTAGTACTAGACTCGATACAAGACGAAGTCGACAGATGTATGCACTAACAGTCTTTGGTCATGAGAAGGTCATTCGCCTACCACTACTGAACAAAGATACATTTGTTATTCATGGAGAGAAGCACAACACACCATTTCGGATCATCAATTGCATGAAGGCACAAAAGCGCTTACGAAAAGGTTGTGTTGCCTTTCTGGCACATGTTGTCGACAAGGAGGCCGTTGGGCCAAAGCTGACAGATATTCCAGTGGTAAAAGAATTTCCTGAAGTCTTTCCTGAAGACTTGCCGGGACTACCATCGTATCGACAAGTCGAGTTTCACATCGACTTGGTACCAGGAGCTGCACCCATAGCCAAATCTCCATATCGATTAGCACCTTCTGAAATGCAAGAGTTATCCATACAACTTCAAGAGTTGTTGGATAAAGTATTCACTAGACCAAGCTACTCACCTTGGGGAGCTCCAGTCATATTTGTGAAGAAGAAGGACAGAACGTTCAGAATGTGCATAGAGTACCTAGAGTTGAATAAACTCACCATCAACAATCGGTATCCACTACTGAGGATTGATGACTTATTCGATCAATTGCAAAGTTCAAGCTTCTACTCTAAGATAGACTTACAATTGGGGTATCACAAGTTACGAATACAAGAGGAAAGCATACCAAGGATGGCTTTTCAAACTCATTATGGTCATTACTAGTTTCTCGTTATGCCCTTTGGTTTAACGAACGCACCAGCGGTCTTCAAGGATTTAATGAACCGCGTGTGCCAGCCGTATCTTGACAAATTCGTCATAGTGTTCATTGACGACAATTTAATATACTCACGATCGGCCGACGAGCACGAACAACATTTGAGAACCATTTTAGAACTACTCAAGAAGGAGACACTATACGCAAAATTTTCCAAATGCGAGTTTTGGATTCGTGAATTACAATTTCTCGGGCATATAGTGAAAGAGAAAGGCATTCAAGTAGACACCTCGAAGATCGAAGCAATTAAGAGCTGGGAAGCACCCATGACTCCAACTGAAGCCCTACAATTCTTGGGATTAGCGGGGTACTATCGGAGATTTATAGAGAATTTTTCTAAAATTTCTCAACCGATAACCTCCCTCACCTAAACCGAGAAACAAGAAGAATCATTTCAACTTCTCAAGGATAAGTTGTGCGATGCAAGGATAGGTTGTGCGATGCACCAATCTTATCACTACCTAATGGTAACGATGACTTCGTAGTTTACTGTGATGCTTCGCATCAAGGATTGGGTTGCGTACTTATGCAACGGTAGAAAGTTATCGCGTACGCATCGCGTCAACTGAAGGTTCATGAAAAGCACTATACCACTCACGACCTCTAGTTAGGCGCAGTGGTATTCGCTTTGAAAATATGACGACATTACTTATATGGTACTCAGTGCATGATTTTCACGGATCATAAAAGTCTTCAGCAAATATTCAATCAAAAAGAACTAAATATGCATCAGTGACATTGGATTGAATTGCTGAATGACTATGATTGTGAAATAAAGTACCATCCGGGCAAGGCGAACGTTGTAGCAGACGCCTTGAGCCGCAAAGAACGAGTTAGAACTTTGAGAGTTCGAGCATTAGAGATGACGATTTACACGGATCTTACCACAAGGAAAAAACATATTCGAGCAGAGAAACTTTGAGTCACAAAAAAAAACAATTAGTACCGAAAGAAGATGGAACTTTATACTCTGTGGGTAGAATTTGAGTTCCACTCTTTGGTGGCCTTCGAGATGTTATTTTGAGGAAGCACACAGGCCTAAGACTTAAAAGAGTACTATTGGTGGCCTAACCTAAAAAAGGATATCGTGACTTATGTCGGGAAATGCTTGACCTGCACAACGGTTAAGGCAGAATATCAAAAACCCTCGGGTTTGCAACAACAACCCGAGATTCCCGTCTGGAAATGGGAACAAATATCGATGGACTTCGTTACAAAGTTACCCAGGACCTCAAGAGGCCACGACATGATATGGGTAATTGTTGATAGATTGACAAAGTCCGCAGACCTCTTGCCGATTTGGGAGAAGGATAGCACAGAGAAACTAGCAGAACTCTATCTCAAAGAAATAGTGGCTCATCATGGAGTGCCTATTTCAATCATTTCAGACCGAGACGGTCACTCTATTTCAAGAATTTGGAAGTTATTTCAAGAGGCCTTTGGATCTCATTTAAATCTAAGCATGGCCTTTCATCCATAAACTGACGGCCAGAGCGAGCGGATAATCCAAACACTCGAAGATATGCTCCGTGCGTGTGTTATGGATTTAGGCGGTAACTGGGATACCCACTTACCATTGGTTGAGTTTTCCTACAACAACAACTACCATACAAACATACAAGCTGCACCGTTCGAAGCTCTTTACGGTCGAAAGTGTCAATCTCCGCTATATTCGGCGGAAGCAGGCAATAAACAACTAATTCGTTCGGAGTTAGTCCAAGGGACTACGGATAAAATCTTTCAGATCAGAGACCGTATTAAGGCAGCTCGCGATTGACAAAAAAGCTACGCAGACAAGAGACGGAAGCCATTATCTTTCGAGGTCGGAGACAAAGTCTTGTTGAAAGTCTCGCCTTGGAAGGGCGTAGCAAGATTCGGTAAGCGTGGAAAGCTTAACCCACGATATTTAGGACCATTTGAAATCTTAGAAAAGATTGGCACCGTTGCCTACAAGCTGAAGTTACCAGATGAACTTTGTAGCGTGCATGACACGTTTCATGTGTCGAATCTTAAGAAGAGTCCAACGCAAGAGACAATTATCATCCCGGTGGATGAGGTTCACATTGACGACAAACTCAAATTCACTAAAGAACCTGTTGAGGTCACGGATTGGAAGATCCAGAAAACTCGTATCAAATTAATAAAAGTACGTTGGACCTCTCGACACGGACCCGAGTATACTTGGGAACATGAAGATCAAATCAAAACCAAATATCCTCACCTGTTTGAGAATACTCCTGCAAAGGATGACTCAGCTTGAATTTCGGGACGAAATTCTCAATAACAGGGGGAGAATGTGACAACTGCCACTTTTCGGTAACTTTCTTACACTTAAAGTACTCATTTTTAGCTACATTTTTATGCATTTTGAACACCCGAACTGCGTATTTCGTGACATACACTTAGAATAATCATGGAATACTTACTTAGGATGCACATGATTCATTTTTATTGAATACATTTGAAACAGTTTAAACAATGCATCGAAACTACTAGAAAAGCACCTAGTAAACTAGTATTCTGATGAAAACGCAGGATCCGCAGAAACCATCTAAACGACATTTTTAGGACTCAGAGGAAAGTCCAACATCTAATATACATTAAACCCTAACTATGAATGCAAGGGTTTGGTTTAAAACCTTCCCGACGTCTGATAACAATAAAAATTGCCCGAAAAGTACTAAAAGCGACGATTTCAACACTGTTCCGTAGAAATTCTGCAGAAATCAGCTTTTTAATATTTTTGCAACATGTAAAAATGCTATTTAACATAGAATTCATATGAGGATACCTTCCTATATCATCCGAACCAATTAGTACCGAAACAATTCGAAATGAATATCCGAACAATATCAAATCTTTTTTTAGTGACCATCTAGTGTTAATTGGATCATTATGGTCTAGTAATGGTCATTTAACACCCCCTAAACATTTAAACACTTACCCATTCAAGTTTCCTAACTTTTCACCTAAAATTCTAACACTTAAACAAAAGAAACCAAGTTCAAAAGCAAGGGTAACCCCCCCCCTTCATTCACGGTTACAACCACATGTGGGACCCACTTTTTTTACCTTTTCTCCACAAATATCTTGCTAATTACCTTTAGATGCAAGTGGTTACACAAGTGGGCCTAGTGGTAAAGCATGGTGAAGACTTATAACACTTTGATTCATAATCCTCTAAGCACTTCATCTCATTTTTCACACACTTAAGAAACTCTTTCAACATTCATATATTATCCAAGAACACCATCAAAAACATTTCACCTTTCAAGCCTTCTTTGATGATCAAGATGGAGCTTGAAGATACTTAAGGTGATCTAAAGCAACAAGAAGAAGAAGCAAGCCTTTCCATCCATTCAAAAGCTTTCAAAACCCCAAGATCAACAACTTTTCTTTTCTTTAAATCATCATTAAGATCATCCCTAGCCATCAGTGCTAGAAGTAAGCTTCTAAAATCCCTTTTTCATACTTATTTATGTATTATTTGGTCAAAGAACATGTAATAAACTAAATAATCATACAAAATAATATGAAAATACAATGAAGCAAAATAATAATCATGATGTAAAAGTGTGTTAATGTTGTGATTTAAGGATGAATACTTGCATATTTGATCTAGTTTTGATGATTAGCATATGAATAACTTGTTAGATGATGTTTAAAAACATAATCTAACAAGTATACAACTTATTGTTTAAGGGTTTTGTTAAACATAAATGTTTAGATGGATGATCAAAATCTTGGATTTTGTTAAAGTATAAGAGGTTTTTCACTAAAAATAATACTTTTACAAAGTTATAAAAAGAAACATACAAGATGGGATTTTATAAAAAGTTTGATAAAACTAGAAGTAAATCATGGATTTTGAACTAGTTAACTTATGTTATGATCATACCAAAACCCTACATGTTATTGATTTCATCTTGTTAAGATTTTGCTATAAATCTCATATGTTTTTATTAAGAAAAATATGAGAAGATTATTGGTGATTTTATAAGAAAAAAGATATGTTTTATATAAACATGGCAAAGTATATATTTCAAAGGAAATATGGCCATTTTTTCTTAAAAATCATAAGTTATAAAAACTATTATTTTTGACAAAATATTTATTAGATTAAAAAGATTTTAAAGAATAGTTTTTATAAAAGAAAAAATTGATATAAATATATATTTTTGAGAAAATATATATTTAGTTATCTTAACAACTTATGTGCTAAGTGTTATTTGTTTATATTAGTTATATACTTGAAAACTAGTAACTTGAATACAATGGTACAAATAAACACAAGACACATTACAACTAAAGTCTTACAAGACTACACATATAAAGACACCTTAAAAACAAGTTATGGACGATCCGAGCTTTCGGACACAACTTATGGACAAATCAGCCGACTGACGAATCTATAAACATGTCGCCATCAAGAGAAGTTATTACGACATTTGGGCGATCTTTCGATGCAGATGAATATACTACCGTTAACAAAATTCGGACATTTAGAAACTAATAAAAACTATTAAGTCTTTTTATTATCTAAAAACCCTATAGTTGGTGATTTTTATAAAATGGATGATGATTTACAAATGGGCTTACATTTACAAATGGGCTTATATTTACAAATGAGCTTATATTTACAAATGGGCTTATATTTTCAAATGGGCTTATATTTACAAATGGGCTTATATTTATAAATGGGCTTATCAAAATACTTGGGCTAAGCCCAATAACATAAATACATGGGCTAGGCCCAATATCAGAACACATGGGCTAAGCCCAATATCAAAATACATGGGCTAGGCCCAATAACACCCTAGGCCCAAAAACATTTAAGGCCCAAGAACATTTAAGGCCCAATAACATTTAGGCCCAATAACATTAAGGCCCAATAACATTAAGACATGGGCTCGGCCCAATGACATGAAAACATGGACTCGGCCCAATAACTTAATTGGTGAAAATACAATTATACAATATTGCATACTTGGGAATTATTCATACAAGACATGGAGTCGAGAGGACTTGAACCGATGATACAACTCACAAGATACAAGAATATATATATTTGGCGAAATATATATATACACTAAACAGTAACAGTTAATACATCTAAGACACAGTTCAACGAATAACAAAGACATACAAGACTTACACATATTCAAGATAAAAGACTTGTACTCAAGTCATTGCAAGACCGAAGTGTCTAACAAATATAGAACGTTTGTAGGTCGTGACAGTATTCAAGATGACCGCACGTGAGATCATAGTTACTTCTATTCACGGACGCAATTCTGCGAGTTCATGTCCCCTATTCATTTTAAATGCTTTACAACTTTACAACTATTGGGGAAAATACATGTTCAATTGTATGTTAAGTCATGGAATGAAACACCTTAGATCATGTGCGATTAGGGTCATACATCTAAGCACCATTAATCCAGTTTGGACCTAGGTAGAGGGTTAGATCTAATGGGTTTTGGCGAGCCCCACTCTTGGTCGTGGACCCATGCAGAAGAGTACGTTTGTGTCCCAGTCGATAGTAGTCGACACAAAATCTTCTAGGTTTGGATTGCTTCCTATTTCGTCACACATATTAATGTCCTCGTGAAACATTAATGATCAACGATTTCATTGACGCTTTACATACTACATCTTATATATTGGTTTCATCTAAATACAACTCACATTTTACGGATACATCTTTACATATAGTTTTGATACAAATACATCTCACATTTTACGGATACATCTTTATATACAGTTTTGTTACAAATACATCTCACATTTTACGGATACATCTTTACATATAGTTTTGATACAAATACATCTCACATTTTACAGATACATCTTATACAACTAAACTGCATGAACTCGCCAACTTTTGTTGATGTTTTCAAACTTAACATGTATTTCAGGAAATTAGTGGACCATGCAGACATTTCAGTCAAGGAAAGCAAGTATCAAGACTCCATGCCACCATTTGAAGGATTTGCCCGTTATATACCGCCTCTTCGCGGTGATATAGTGGTCAAAGCCTTGACATTTTAAGACTTACATTTTGATGTATAAAACAATGACAACTTATTTTCATTTGATGGTTTGTAACCAATACATTTAACTTATGTTGCGTTCTTTTGAAACAATTATGACAATGGCATTGGAGCTTGTTTTGATTAATTTAGTATGTTCACTTATATTGTTATGCAATGAGAACCGATCAGATCACACCTCGCGCTTCCGCTACGAGCGGGTGTGATAGACATAAGTCACAACTGTCAATGTCATAAAATACATTTTTAGATAGCACAAAAGGCTCGTCTCGAAGGACATTTAGATGGCACAGCAAGCCTTGTCACATGGACGATTAAAACATAACCCATGATCTCTTGGATCAGTGATTTTTAAGGGTCGAACATAGTTCATCGCCTTTTTGACAAGAAGTTTATAAAATAAAACTATCACTGTCATTAATACACCTTTGCTCATAGGCATACATCTCAAATGGATGTTTTGGTGTATACATCATATTGGTGTTTAATAGCCATGATTCACATTGATCATATAGGCTATGAAAGTGACTTGGAAAGATCCAATACAATTGGAAGCTAGTGTGGTTTCTCAAGTCACACAGCCAGGAATGTTAACATGTTTTCAGATGTTAACAGGGAATTATTGTCTTAGAAAGGTTGTACCATCATAGCCATTAATAATTTGGCTAGGTTATACCTTTAAGAACTTCTTTTTGAAATTTTCTTTGGCAGATCAATTTAAAATTGAAATGATATAGCATGATGATGTAATAAAAATACATATTTAAAATCTCAAAAAGAAATTCCATTAGAGTACTAAACTATTACAAGAATGCCCTAAACGGGTCTTGAAATAAACACACTGTCTACGCAGGGACTACAGAAAAATAACATGTCCTTGCAGAGACTTGATTGAAATTACAATACAAAATAAAATGAAACAAACTTCTACTTCTTTTTGCCTTTTATGAGGTTCGCAAGGCCCTTGAGAAATTTGTTATGCTTTTTATTTGTTTCGTCAGCTTTTTGCTCAACCTGGTCCAACCTATGCAGAATCTGTTGAGTTTGAATTTGTTGAGGAGGAGGAGGTTGTTGATAATGTGGGTATTGATACCCTTGCACTGGATATCCAGTTGGGTAAACTGGAGGAAATGGTGAAGGATAAAGTGCATTATATTGTGCTGCCTCAAGATATGGATCTTTGGCAGGAGCTTGATATCCATAATCTGTATGAGTTGGATATTCAAATGGGTTATACCCAGATGAAGCTCGGTATGTGGGTATTGGGTTTTCAAAACCCACTGGTGGTGGCAGTGGTGCATAAGAAACTGGCGGGGGATCATCTTCCGGCACCGCATGTGAAGGTCCACCCATCTGTGGATCTTCAGGAATAGGGGGTATGTGCTTGAAGCTTGAGGGGAACTGAATCTTGGTCCCCCTCGCACGGACATCCTAGCATTCCTCCTTCGCCTAGGTGGCTCAGGAGGTGGTTGTGGTAGTTGTAGTTGTAGTTGTTGAGGTGGTTCCTCAACGGGTAGAGGCGGTGGAGTAACCGCTTGAAGATACGGCTCATCCAATGGAGGTTAAGAATGAGAGTTATGAAATGAAGGGGTAAATTCCCATTCATACTTGTTCCACCTTTCGGCCCATGAGTCAGGGCCTTGATATGGCGATCCTTGGTAAGGAGAACCACTGGAGATGCTGATGGGGTGAGTTGGTGTCCCGGTTGGTGGCTCTGGATCAGGATCGTCATCCATCTCCATATCGTGGGAGAAGTTGTCCTCGAGTCCTAATGGATTGTAACCCAATGGTTCGTTAAAATAGTCGTTTGGGTTAAACTGGGCCGGGGAATAAGTGGAGTCAGAAGGATGAAAAGAATGGGAGCGTAAAGAGTGGTACGAATGGTGCGAATGGTGAGAATGGTGTGAATTTTGGAAATGGTGTGAATGTTGGGGCTCGTCTAGAATAGGCGGCCCAAAAGAAGGATGAAACGAAGGTGACGAACTTAACGAGACCGAGTGTCTCGCGGGCTTAAATGAATATCCCCAATGGTCTCGCGAATCCGAGCTAGAAAAAGAGGCGGATGGAGTGCGCCTGTGAGAGGGTCCCGCATGGCCTGATGGTCCTCCCCTCATAGGACCTTTACATTTGCCTCGAACATGCGGCGACATTTTCAATTTGCAAACCTGTCAAAACAAGTAAAACAAAACATAAACGATAAAAGGAAAATTAAGAATAATCCTAGGTCATTTGCCTAGACTCGGAAGTCTAAGGAATGTGCTTATTGTGTCATTGAGATTAAACACAAAAGGCTTGTGTTTAATTCACTCAATGTTGGCTCTGATACCAACCTGTCACACCCCGACATTTCCACATATCATCATAGTCAGTACACACAATATAATAGAACAGCAGAAGGCTTGGTGAATAATTACTATTACAAACTGTTGGATCGTCGTGTGACCTTAACGAGTCAATATGTAGAGTTCAACATCAAAAACAAAGGTGGAATCAGTGAATTTGACGTAACACAGCTTGTTTTCCTCTAATTATCTTCTTATTAATCGATTCTGAGCTTTTACAGATTCAAATGACAAACGGACAGCACCTCGACTCAGAAACTGTGATCTAATTCCGTTTCAAATGAGCACACATGTCCAGTATTTATAGGTGTCATAATTCCGCTTGAAAGTGTCTCAAACGGAATTACACGTTCAAACGGAATTACCTAATTCCGTATGGAATTAGTGATTTCGTTTGAAACATCTAATTCTGTTTGAAATGACATGATGTACATTTCAAGCGAAATTACCCTAAAATACATGTTTTCTCGATTTCCGTGCCCTAATCTATACATGACTCAATACAATACAAAGTTAACAGACATCTAATGCACCAACAGACTCCCCCTTGGATGTTGACGAAGTCTTCGGGATCGAGTCTTCAGTGTTGATCGGTTTTGACTGTCTATCCAAATTGATTTGACATTGTAAAAGCTTCCTTCAATCTTTTATCTTCGAACTCCCCTTTGAATGTTGATCCAGTATTTTGACTCCCCCTTTCGAAGACTCCCCCTCACGATAAGCTGGGACTTGAATTCTGGTTCAAACTTTGACATTTTCTTTGCCATGGGGATTTTGACTCCTGTTTCATGTTTCTCAAACATGTAACATTATAATCTATTCAATCTTAAAAATTTATTAAAATGTTCATCAGTTTTAGAAATCCACTTAAGTATTCAGGTCCAAGTTAATGACCCTGATTACTCAATTTATCTACCAAGTCCAACTTAATGACCTTGGTTGATCTGTGACAAAAACAAACTGATTTTTTTTATCAACATTTTTCTGAAAAAAATTACAACTTTCAAGTTAATGAACTTGTTTTTGACTTTTCATTTTCTCAATTAACATGTTAAGCTCCCAACTCATCATCCAGCTTAGAATCTTTCTACATCTGCTCCAACCTTCTGAATCTGAAGATCAACTCCCCACTTTGGTTTGTCGGAAAATAAAGCAGAAATGAAAAATCTTTTTGGATCTTGAATTAAAGCTTCTAGACTAGAAAATGAAATACAGAAATAAAATGCAGAATGTAAACTATTTACAAACATATTTTTGGTGAGCCTGTTAGGGAATCATATCAGCTATTCGACAAGTCACAAGTACCGTTAAGCTTTGATTCCATACTCAAAATTAAATAATTCACTTAGATTGTCGATATACTAATCCACTTAAATTCTCACACACATTTCAATATGTCCAGGATACGATTTAGTGTTTTAGAGACTTAAACTTACTCATGTGTCCCACCTCTTGAATATACTCCCGTATCCAGATCCCAATATTCAGTCTTACAGGTGAGTATACCACAGATGATATCTGTAAAGGGTTAAATTGCAAAACCATGAGAGTTCAGGTCAGAACTTCCGTTCAGCAGAGAGATGACGGTTCGACTTTAGGTGGGTCCCCTTTAGAGGATCTTTTTTACAACAGCACATGATTATCATTTTTCAATGTTTCGTCATTTTTTTATGCTGAGGGCAGGCTTTTATTTCAAGCAGTAGTAAAGTATTCTCCGGGGACTAAGCCATTGCTTCCGCAAAATCAGAAGTCCCGGGATAATACCCCAGATATCACTGAGTATAAAGACCTAGTATCTCAGAAAGAGTGATCTTTCAAACGAGATTTCAGGGGTTACCTATATATCCAAATAGTGTTCCCCACGAAATAAGTAAGTAAAGATTTAGGTTTATATCCCGAACAAACCTACTTATTGTGTAAAAACCTATTGGCACATCACCAGCAAGACTGTTTAACGCATTTAAACTTTCCATTTCTTTAGCGTACTGTAACCGTCAAGCCGATGTACTATCATTTTCCCTTTTTACACAAGCTCTTATCTGGTTTTCTATTGTTTTTGGATTTTGAAATATCTTATGTTTTTGTATTTTTGAAATTTTTTACTGTTTTTGTATTTTCTGGAAATATTACCCTATACTCTCCCCCTAAATACCAAAACAAGTAAAAAAATCGACAAACCATTACAGATTGTTTCTCAACATCATCATCTACAATGTTATCCTCATCAACGCCAATAATCCCATCCGACACCGATAAAAGCTTCATACCGTTTAGTTTTAAAAGATATTTAAAACGAGTTTTGTCAAATGCTTTGGTATGTAAATCAGCTTTCTGTTCGTCAGTGTGAATTTTCTCAATTCGTATCAACTTCTTCTCGAAGCAATCTCGGATGAAGTGATGAGGAATTTCAATGTGTTTGGTTTTAGCGTGATGAACATGATTTTTTGTAATGTTTATCGCAGCCTCATTATCAACAAAGATAGGTGTGTTAAGAAATTGCAAACCGTAGTCGCGCATCTGTTGCTGGATCCACAAGATCTGAGAGCAGCAACTGCTAGCAGATACATACTCAGCTTCACATGTGGATAGAGCCACAGAGGTCTGCTTCTTACACTGCCAGGTGACCAAACGTGGTCCGAAAAACTGACATCCCGCTGTTGTTGATTTAGCGTTAACTCTGCAGCTTCCGAAGTCGGAGTCAGAATACCCTTCGAGCGTGAAATAGCCTGTTTTTTGATACCACAACCCCAATGATGGAGTTCCTTTCAGGTAGCGTAATATCCGTTTCACAATCACCATGTGCGAAGCTCTGGGGCTTGACTGAAACCGCGCTGCGAGGCACGTCGGATACATGATATCGGGTCTTGAAGCAGTTAAGTACATCAGCGATCCGATCATGGAACGATATATCGTTTCATCTACCCTGTCTCCGGTGAGATCTGGGTTAATCCCATGGTTCGTCGCTAGAGGGGTTGAAGCTGGAGTAGATCCTGACATCCCAAATTTCTCTAAGATATCATGAACATACTTCGTCTGGTGTATAAAAATTCCCTCAGGTAGTTGATCAACTTGAAGTCCCAAGAAGAATTTCATCTCCCCCATTGATGACATTTCAAACTTTTGCTTCATAACTTTTTCAAAGTCTTTGCACAAATTTTCATTTGTTGACCCAAATATGATATCGTCCACGTATATCTGAACTATCAGAAGATGTCTATCGACCTCTTTGGTGAAGAGAGTGGCATCCACTTTTCCACGGATGAAGCTGTTGGCAAGCAGGTGTTGAGACAATGTCTCGTACCAAGCTCTCGGGGCCTGGTGTAAACCATACAGCGCCTTATCCAGTAAATAAACCTTGTCTTTATGGATTGGGTCGGCGAAGCTCGGTGGCTATCCAACATATACCTCTTCTTTTACCTTCCCGTAGAGAAACGCCGATTTCACATCTAACTGAAAAACTTTAAATCCCTTCCACGATGCAAATGCTAGAAAGATCCTAATTGCTTCTAGTCGAGCCACGGGAGCATATACTTCGGTGAAATCTATACCCTCCTGCTGACTAAAACCCTGGACTACGTGTCAAGCTTTGTTTCGAATAATAACCCCTCGATCATCTCTCTTGCATTTAAACACCCATTTTGTGTTAATTTTCCTGTGACCATCAGGAAAATCTACTAACTTCCACACTCCTAACTTCTCGAACTGGCTCAGTTCCTCCTGCATCGCATTGACGCAAGAATCTTCAGTAAGCGCCTCCTTATAAGTCCTCGGTTCAATCTGCGAGATAAAACAACTAAGTGAAAACTCAGTTTGTAACGGAGCAACTGTAGAATAAAAACAAGTAAGCCCTTGATCAATTTGTTGTCTAGTGTGGACGTCTGATTGCAATTCTCCTATTATCAGCTCCTCTGGATGGTATGAAAGTGTTCTTGGCATCACCTCGCCTGGAACATCTACCTCGCCTTCCAAATTTGTGATATTTTGATCTGCACTTTGTTCACTGACTGGAATAGGTTGACTTGAAATCTGAATTTGCTCCCCCTCATAATCTGAATCATCACGATCAAATACTGGTCTGTTCTCTGATTCTTGATTATCATTCTCTACCATCTGATTATCATAAGCAACTTCATTTTGTTGAGATTTAAACTTGTTTTATTTCTTTATTTTGTTTAAGCATTGGACATCCTCTGCGTATACGTGAGTATCGACCTGGATGTTATTGCCTAAACGTTCTGCTTTATTTTCTTTCGTGTTTCGTTTAAGCTTTGGATCACCTCTGCGTATACTGAAGTATCGACCTGGTCGTTAAAGCCTAAACAACTTCAACTTGTTTTTATTTTCTTATTTTGTTTAAACATTGGACTTTCTCTGGGTATACGGAAGTATCGACCTGATTGTTAATGTTTAAACTTTCTGAGTTGTTTTCGCACATATCACAGTTGATGAAAGTTTAAAGGCATTACTTGAGTTAGTGTATTGCATGATGAGGGGATATGCTGAGATCGTGGGGTCCATAAGAATTTAGTGCAAAATTAATATACCTTAACGTATCAGTAAGCATTTCGAAAGTTTTTAGATTGAGTTTAAGAGGACAACTATATCGTCAATCTATGTGAAACCGTTTATCACATTTGACATTTCATTTCTTTAGCATGCTGTGATAGTCCACTGATTTACTATCATTTCCTCTTATTCACAACAAAACTCATTTTTGCTTTTTCAATGTTTTTGGCATTTTCAAATTTTCTAATTTTTTTTTTTAAATTTTTACCGTTTATCACATTTGACATTTCATTTCTTTAGCATGCTGTGATAGTCCACTGATTTACTATCATTTCCTCTTATTCACAACAAAACTCACTTTTGCTTTTTCAATGTTTTTGGCATTTTCAAATTTTCTAATTTTTTTAAAATTTTTCTCCCCCTAAAATCAAAATATGTCTCAATTTTGATTTTCTGGAAAAATTTGAAAACAAACTGTACAAAGTAAAGTGACAACATGATGAGAATTACTTCAATTCGCCATCCACTGTGCATAAACAATCAGAACTCCCCCTGACAACAAACTATTTTCCCATTATGATTTCAAAACACTTAAGTTTGTTTTAATCAAAATGATTTTTCCGGAAAATAAGCTTTGTGTGTCATTTCACAAATTCGGGGTTTCATCACCTTGTTTTCTTCAACCATTTGAAATATTTAACAATTTTAAACTCTCATCAACAACAAACACTTGTAGAAAAGATAAATCAAGTACAACTCAATGTCCTTGATTAACCTTCTGTAATTCAAAATATCACCTAAGTGAATTTCTCAAGAAAGATGCCGATACCTACTCCACACTTACCAACCTGGGAACTCCGGT
Source organism: Helianthus tuberosus (assembly GCA_030545235.1). Lineage (NCBI taxonomy): Eukaryota > Viridiplantae > Streptophyta > Magnoliopsida > Asterales > Asteraceae > Helianthus > Helianthus tuberosus. The sequence continues at coordinate 166,526,833 of CM060423.1, read as the reverse complement.
AAGTCAGGTTTTTATTTGAAGAGATCCACCCAAGCCTGACGGTCCTTGGGTGCTTTTGAGTTTCCGTTTAACAATGGTGAACAATTTGCATCATCCATTGTTAAAACAGAGTTCTCACTTTTTACCTCAACAGATGGCTCATCTGATTTTAATGAATCAGATTCATTGCCCAAACATGGCTCTTCGGTCTTTAATGAGTTAGATTCATCGCCAGAACGTGGCTCTTTTGCTTCCGAAGAAACAGATTCATTGCCAGAAGATGGCTCTTTTGTTTTTACAGAAACAAATTCATTGCCATCTTTTATTGGAACCCAATCCTTACAATGTTTAACCTTTCAAGTTTAACATTTTCCTTTTCATCAAACAGCTTGACCAAATTTTTTTTTTAAAAAAAATATGATTTGATGTGAAATAGTTTAAACGGAATTATGAACTCAAACAGAATAACAACCTTCAAACAAAATCAAATATCAATCTTTTCACACGAAATAGCAACTTTCAAACGAAATTAGAACCCTTTGAAGCGAAATAAGTAATTTCGTTTGAACTCAACAGCAGTTTCAAGCGGAATTAGTGATTCTGTATGAAATCTCAAACGGAATTAGTGATTCCGTATGAAACAGTCAACAATCTCAAACGGAATTAACCAAAAAGTTAATTTCGTTTGAAATGACAAGTGTTTTCAAGCGAAATAAGTGATTTCGTTTGAAAGAATCACTGACAGTTCAAGCGGAATTAGGCAATTTCAAGCGAGATTAGTTATTCCGTTTGAACGATTCAAACGAAATTAGATTATGTCAGCATATTCGAACAAATTTTCAAGCGGAATTACAAGTTTTTATCAGATTTAAGTCGAATTAAGGTCCAAATCTTTCAAGGATTAGATAAAACTATGTTTCGCTTATTATATGTGAGAATCAAGCCATTTTGTCCGTTAAATCTTGTTCAAATCAGAAAAAGAATGAGTAGAAGATAGAGTATCCGATGAAATCAAGCTGAATTGGTATGAACTCCTCGTTCTGAGCTCTGATACCACTTGTTGGATCGTCGTGTGACCCTAACGAGTCAATATGAAGAGTTCAACATCAAAAACAAAGGCGGAATCAGTGAATTTGACGTAACACAGCTTGTTTTCCTCTAATTATCTTCTTATTAATCGATTCTGAGCTTTTACAGATTCAAATGACAAACGAACAGCACCTCGACTCAGAAACCTTGATCTAATTCCGTTTCAAATGAGCACACATGTCCAGTATTTATAGGTGTCATAATTCCGCTTGAAAATTTGTTCGAATATGCTGACATCATCTAATTTCGTTTGAATCGTTCAAACAGAATAACTAATCTCGCTTGAAATTGCCTAATTCCGCTTGAATTGTCAGTGATTCTTTCAAACGAAATCACTTATTTCGCTTGAAAACACCTGTCATTTCAAACGAAATTAACTTTTTGGTTATCGTTAGGGTCACACGACGATCCAATAAGTGGTATTAGAGATTTTACCGATTCAAATGACAAACGGACAGCACCTCGACTCAGAAACCATGATCTAATTCCGTTTCAAATGAGCACACATGTCCAGCATTTATAGGTGTCATAATTCCGCTTGAAAGTGTCTCAAACGGAATTACACGTTCAAACAGAATTACCTAATTCTGTATGGAATTAGTGATTTCGTTTGAAACATCTAATTCCGTTTGAAATGACATGATGTACATTTCAAGCGAAATTACCCTAAAATACATGTTTTCTCGATTTCCGTGCCCTAGTCTATACATGACTCGATACAAGACAAAGTTAACAGACATCTAATGCACCAACACAAACCATAGTGTCCGAGTGTCTATATAAAAGAATATACAGGCTTGGTTGTAATAGAGATCCACAGGCGGATCATAAAATAAAATACAAGAAAACGGAAATAAGAGACTCCAGGTATCTAGGGATTTGCAAGATCCTCTTATTTGACACCTAGTAGCTCCAACCTATTTACGTGAGGTACCTGTCAATTAGTCTTTGGAAAATACGTCAGTTTACACTGGTAAATACAATTAACCGACTCATTTGAAAACATTTATGAAAATTGATTTAAGTGCACAAGGCACAAACCATTTATAACATGGGACAATTATTTAAGATAATCTTGTATACAGATTTACATGTTTGTCATACAATTGGGGCCGGTTTGGAAACCGGTCATGATTAACCGACTCACCACTTATAGAACCCACAGAGGAGTTATTCCCAACATGTGGGTTATTTAGCATTTGCATCTGTCAGGTGTATACCTACGCCCCGTGCATAGGTTGTGGCCATTTTCAAATGAAATGAGCCGAGGATATCCAAGACACGGTTGTATTAACCCCCAGTGTTTATGTTATCAAACAAGACAGATTAAAACGGGTTATGTAAATTTATTAATCACAATCTGATTAAATGATTTTATACCCGACCAAGCGGTATTATTATAATACCGTATCCCAAGCCCGTATAAGGGAAAATAAGTTAAAAGTATTTACCTGAGCTAGATGTGAAGTAGTAACTCAGCCGTATATTCCTAAAGCCTTATGAAAATACCTTCTACTGAAGCTACTCAATATGTATAGAAGGTTTATTAACCTATTAGGATACTAATGGGTCTTTATTTAAGTCAAAGACTTAGACCGGTTAGCTTGAAAGATACTTTACGGTTCTAAACGCTAGATTAAGCGGAGACCGGAATAGAATGTGGTTTAGACCCGAAAAGTTTGGATACTTGTATAATATGGGTAAACTAAACACATTCTGGATTTTGAAGATTTAATGATAAGGTTAAAACCGTTTCGGCTATTTTATGTAAACTAGTCACATAAACCGATCCAAACGCGTAAATGCGTAACGGGTAACTAAATGAATTATATACAGGTCTCAAATGTTATTATGCTTAGAATATGTTAATACATCAATAGGATGTTAATATACATGCCCAAAAAGTATTTAAAACCAATTTAAGTCCCGTAGGGGCATACTCGGAGAATATATTCTTAAACGAGTGATTAATTGGATATAAGAAGCCGTTTGTGAAAATAATCGGAAGATTATAAAACTACAGGGGTTAAACGTGTCAACATGTTAATTCTTACATCTGAGTGACCTTTTAACGAACCCGAGGCTTCAAAATATTCAAATATACTCTTAAGAATAAGTGGAATATATTTCACGTGGTTTTGAGATCGTTATACAAGTTTTCAAGACTTTGGGTGAAAAGTGTCAACATGATGAAACTTGTGTTTATAGTGATATTTAACGAAACCGAGCCTAACAGAGTTTGATTATACTTCCTTGAGCCTCTTCAAATTAACTACAAGGGCCTTTTATGCCAAAAATGAAGTGGTATTAAGTTTTTAAGGGACTAGTTTTGAACTTGGTCAATTCAGCTGATTTTGGTGGTTTTAACCTCTGATTTTGAATACAATGGATTTGTTTTGATATTCCCCTTGTATTGTAATCTATGGGCACAAGTGTATGGTGATATTTGAGCCTTGAATCTTGCAAAAACACTTGTCAAAATTCTAAGAACTCTAGACTTTCTATAAATACCCACTTGATCATTCTCATTTCTTCACACTTGATTCAAAAACCTGCTGTAAGTTAAAATTCTATACTTCATACCTGAGCAATTTGAATCAAATCTTCCTTGCTTGGAACTTTTGTAAGCTTCTTTCATGCTTTTTATGCTTTTCAAGCATGAAAGTCAAACAGTGTTTGACTTTCTGCTTTGACCACGTTTTGGTCAAGTCAAAATTCAATCGAACTTTGCAACGTGAGCGTAATCATGAAGGTTATAGTCTCATGTGACTATACCTACTGATTACCACGTCGATTAGTCGAAGTAACGAGTCAAAGTTTCAGACAAAATACGTGTTTATGCGTATTTTGCAACGAAGCTATTTTTGGGTATAAAAACACTTTGTTTTGATATCAAACTTGTTTTTTAACTTAGTTAAACATGTTTTAACATGTTTAACTCGTCACTTTTAGTCTAGTGCTTGTTTAGGGTCGTAAAGTCAAGCGGTCTAAACCACCGCTTAGACTTTCGAACCCGACCCGTTTGGTTGATCATTAAGATCCGACCAAGCATATTATGTGACCAAAGTTGTATAGGGAATAACCTTCCAAGGTTATACCTTATGGTCACTTAGTTAAATTAGTTGTATGATAGGTAGTTTATATGCCTTAGGTAAATGACCAAAATGCCCTTTTATGCATAATTGGATTTTAAGCATATGTAACCTAACTTTTGTCACCTAAACTGATTATGTAACATATTTGTCATTGGACTAGTTAGGCGTCTCGAACGCGCATTCGCGCGAATGACGCGTTAAAGTAGCGTAAGCTACCTTAATGGGTCGTAACGGGTCGTAAGCACTTAGGATAGATTCCGATTTAGAATGTAGACTATGTTAAACCACATTACATGAGTTCCAATACTCATTTGGTTTGCGAGACCTCATTCTTCCCGATCTTCCAATGTAGATATCGATTGTTTAATATTGTGATTCCATTCTAGGTGCCACTTGATCCCTTGATTTCCGAGCTTTGTTAGGACACTTAATCAAGGATACTTACAATCTCAAATGAGTACATAGTCCCCTTTTTTACGTTTTCAAATGTTTTGGGGTGATACATATTTGCCGATACGCTAATTTCATGATTTCGAATATATGATTACACATGCATAGAACTATATTTTGACGAATTGAACTATTATCAATGCTTTAAACACTGATTTCCAAAGTTTGTTACGACTATTTGTTTGTTCATATGTTTACTTATACATTCATTAACAATGATCAAGCCGATTGGTAGTACGATATAGCGCTATAGGACTAGACACCCTATTCCTGTCGTACGGAATGTCAGAAACCAAATAGAATTTGCCTTTGTGGTATTTCCATAGTCTCTAAAGTGTAGTTTGATGCACTAAGGTTTGAATGTATTACTAAATCGCGATATATGGTATATTTCGATATACTACCAACGTGATACTGTTTTGCTAAAGCATAATTTAATATGTTATTGTTTACTAAAATATAGTTTGATATATTACCGAACCATGATTTAGGTATGTCCCGACATACTACCAACGTGATATTGTTTACTGAAGTATAATTTGATATACTACCGACTCTGTTATTTCACAAACTAAAGTATATTTTAATATACTACCAAAGCATAGTTGATGTGCTATTTTCAAATCCAAAGCATAAGTTGATATGTTATTTACAAAACCAAAGTATACTTGTGATGTACTACCAAATCTATTATTTCAAAAATAAAGTACATTTGATATACTACTCATCCGCTTATCTCAAAACCAAAGTATATTTTTGGTATCTACTATAAACATTTTACCAAAACAACGCATTTTAGAAACAAAACTTTTTACAAGAATTCATGGCTATTTTTTAAAACATAAAACTCTTTTATTGTGTTATCCAAAGCCATGAATCTAATTCACAAATCCTATGTTACTCATAGGAATTTTTATGCTGACGTACCTATTTTCACATATGTTTCAGGTGCTAATACGCGATGATTATTGATGCATGCTACACATAGGATGGACTCGTGCCTTAGCGACTTTAAAACTTGAGAGACAATTATTTGTATTTATCTGATTTGTAATAAAAAATGAGTTCAATAATTCAATAAAACAAAAGTATTTAATCCATGGTTGTGAAATAATTGTTCTGTTATGACACTCCCCGACGTTTCCACCACGATTTGTTGTTTTACGTGGTCGGGGTGTGACAGAAAAGTTGGTATCAGAGACAATGGTTAAAGGGAATTAGGTTATTAGTAATGCTTTGACCTAGACTATAACCTTCCTATGACCCTAACACAAGTTATCTTGTGTTTAGTCTTAAAACAATACCGTCTCCTATCTTTAGGTGACAACCAAAACAAGAACACAAAATACAAATCCGTTTTTGAAAACCAATCGTCTCTTCTTAAATGATTTATTATAAGGTTTTGAACCTTCAAAGTTTTCAAAATATTTTCAAAGTTTGGGTCTAAATAATGTGAACACGTGCAATCTGGAAGGGTGGACGCCTGTACCTCGAGTTTTCTGTCTAAGGCTAGAGTGTTCGTACAAATCCACATAATCGGACCAGTCACTCTTACCTGGGAACTCTTGGCTGAGTGTCCACTTATAGGCTAAAGCATGTCTTCGCGATACATTAGTATGACCCATTTACTTTGATTAGTCACAGTGTCATCTGTTTGTCTTAGGTAACGAACAAATGATCACGATCTTCATGCTTTATCGATATTCTTTTAAGCATTCAATTTTTACTATCCGATATCATCTCACTCATTTCCTTTTCATGTTTCCATGCTCTTTTAGAATATGCCTCCTCTACGAGATGCACAACCTCAAAATAATGCCGAACTCGCAGCTATTATCACTCAGCAAATCGCTGCTGTACTCCCAAACCTAATAACCCAAGTAAACCAAGCAAACAACAATAACAACAATGCTCCGTGCAACTATAAGACATTCAATTCAGCTAAGCCACTCACATTTACTAGGCCTCAAGGGGCCACTGGACTCCTACAATGGTTTGAGAGTCTCAAAAGCACGTTTCGTCATTTACAATGTCCAAACGAGCGAAGAGTTGAGTTTGCATCGAGCGTATTTCAGAAAAGAGCACTTACATGGTGAAACGGTATAATGAGGGATAGGGGTGCCGATGTGGCATTGGCACAAACTTGGGAAGAGCTTCGAGCTCTAATGATGAAGGAGTTTTGTCCTCATCATGAACTCAGGGCGTTGGAAAGGGAATTTGACGATATTAAGCAAGACAGCATAGAACATCGAGCCTACACTGATCGTTATGAGGAACTGAGCCTGTTATGTCCTACCATGGTTATGCCTTTGGATAAGGCGATCAAAAAGTACATTGATGGTCTCCCTGACCTAGTTCAGGATATCGTTACTGGTAGCAACCCTACTACTGTCAGACAGGCCATTGAACTATTTGCTACCCTGACTGAATCCTAGATCAGGAAAGGTAAGCTTTTCTGAAAGGGCGACCCAAAACCATCTGATGAGTCTGCACAAGAAAACCAAAGGAAAAACAGACTGAGTCCTCCAAAAAGTCGAAGAAGCATAAGGCTTCACAAAAGTTCGTTGTAGTTGCTCAGAACAATCAGGTTGCACCAAACCAACCAGCACAACCTCGTACAAGGAAAAACTATGTTGGTACTACACCTTTGTGCAACAAATGCAACCGTCATCATCTGGAACAAACACAGTGCCACAAATGTACCCACTGTGGGCGATTGAGACATTTGGTCAATACCTGCCGTTATGCAATCCAAAACCAAGCTGCTGCAAATACTGCTGCTATTCAAGCACCATTTCCACCTGGATCGTGCTATAACTGTGGTGACCTTACCCACTACCGGAAAAATTACCCAAGACTTGTTAACGCAAATCCAGCGCGTGGACGAGTGTTTAACATAAATGAGGCAAACGCAAATGACAATGCAGCAGTGAACAATTAGACTTTTTTATTTTCCTTGTTGTTATCTTTTGACGTTTGAAACGATTCAGTTGTTATATATATATATAAATTTGTTGTTTCAATTTTATTTTACGAAACTGATACATTTGTGTATATGTCTGACATACCCCTACGATGCCGACGCCAAGGAACTGTGTTCCTTACAAAACAAACTACTCGTGTGGTTCTTTCATTTTTTTGATCACTCGTGATCCCCCTCAAAATCCTAAGTACTCGTTTCTTTTAAGAAACAAAGTACAAGGTATAAGTTACAAATTCTTAAACAGATACTTGAAATACCATTTCAAATCTTTGATTTGATATCTAAAGATACTTTCATGAATCCTTAATTGGATTCCTTGTGTGCTTTAATACGAATGTTACGATACGACAAAGACAAAACCAAATCCTTATAAGGTCTTCCTATCTTCATAGTTAGATTCTTGGGGATACTTAAAGTATCAATTAAAGTCCGTGATTGGATTTCTGGTGTACTTTAAATGCATTTGATTCAAGTTAATAAACGAGCTAATAACTAAATTAACAAATACACGATTATATGATTTTGTGTTTATGTGTAATTCTAAAGCTCGCTATCTAAGTCCTGGTAGAATCTTTCGTATTTTCATATGTTAGATTCTCAGAAGGATACTCAAAGTACTATCTTAAATTCCGTAAGGGGCTTTTCTATGCAAATAGTAAGAACCTTGGATTCCAAAGTGCTATTTCAAAACAATTATTTGATTCAAAGTTAAAAAGATCCTTTAGTGGTCTATTTAAAGAGATCATACAACGGTCTAGTTAAGGAGATCATGTGTGATCTAGTTAAAAAGATAGTTCGTTGATCTAGTTAAGAAGATCCCTTGGTGGTCTAGTCAAGTCATTACATGTTTGTTCGATTGATTTTTCCCCTACGCATTATGAAACGAACTGTGCGGACTGTGCAAGGAATTACGTAACTATGGATGCATACATAATTATGGAATTCAGTGCACAGAAACCACAACAAGTTTTGTCATGTGTTAAGACCTATAGTGATAAGAATAACGAAACGAGAACAATGTAAAAAGGGCATGGTGGATACACCGCTGGTACTTCCGATATATAAGTGTTCCTTATTACATTGCGAACGTAGCGTTATTTAAGTTACTAAAAGTCCTGGACCTTGACCAATGTTATTTTATCTCACACTCTCCAAACTCCGATTTCAAGCACACACAAGTTTCCTATAATAGTGTTCATAGGAAACATTCTCCTATCCGTTGTTCGAAGCTTCATGTTTTTGTTACAACAACGACAACACTTTGACAATTAACATTTGCTAAGAATCCAAACGTGGCCTAGAGTTTAACTTAGGAAACAGAGGATTCATTCGAAAGCGAAACAATCACAGTTTTCTTCACAGGTTTCCTATAAAATTAAATTTCGGGACGAAATTTCCTAAAGTAGGGGAGACTGTGACACCTGTGCCTCTACGACCATCATACGAATACAAAACCAATGAAATATTGTGTTTCATACTTGGGATTTGTATAAATATGTGTATCATTTGCACATATCAATTCTTGTTCGATTTCAAGCTTTAAATCGCTTTCTGGAAAGTTATACGCAAACTGATGCGTAAACGTAATCAGTTTAACACAACAAATAGTCTATAACAGTGACATAGGCTTAACATACCTTAAATAACCTTTATATAACTTAGAAATAAGCTTTGGAAGGTTTGGTGTGTCGAAAACAAGTTTATTCGATCGCAGGGACTATTTGCGTCAAACTGCGAAACTAAGCCAATTTGTATAGTAACGAACATTCCAGAACTTGATCATAAGCTAAACATACCCTAAATATCCTTTACATAGCTTAGAAATAGGCTTTGAGGGGTTCGGTATGCTAAAATAAACTTATTTGATCAATAGGGACTAAAAGCGTTAAAAAGTGCATAAGTTTGCATTTTCGCCCATATCATACGTTCTGAACATATCCGGACATCCAAAAATTTTTGTAATCATTAAAATATTTTATTTTAGTGATTGGAATGCAAAAATACTATTCGTCGCGTAATTTGGATCGTTTTTCGCGTCCGTTCGTGTTTCGTCGTAATTAACCGAATAACGCAACTGTACGACCAAACGAACCGACATCCGAGATGTTTTCAAGCATTTTTCTTGTTCCCTATGCTTTAACTTCATTGTGGAGCCTTGAAATGGGGTTAACGGGGCTTAAACACGTAAAAAATGCACCAAAATCAAGTTTTACACTTGCAGGGACTAAAATTGCCTTTCTGTCAAACTAGTCTTGGCGGGCCGCGTAAGTCCATGTGTGGCTCTTCGCGGGCCGTGACTGATGCCCAGACAGAAACAATGAACTTGGTCAATTCAGCTGATTTTGGTGGTTTTAACCTCTGATTTTGAATACAATGGACTTGTTTTGATATTCCCCTTGTATTGTAATCTATGGGCACAAGTGTATGGTGAGATTTGAGCCTTGAATCTTACAAAAACACTTGTCAAAATCCTAAGAACTCTAGACTTTCTATAAATACCCACTTGATCATTCTCATTTCTTCACACTTGATTCAAAAAACCTGCTCTAAGTTGGAGTTCTAGACTTCATACTTGAGCAATTTGAATCAAATCTTCCCTGTTTGGACCTTTTGTAAGCTTCTTTCATGCTTTTTATGCTTTTTAAGCATGAAAGTCAAACAGTGTTTGACTTTCTGCTTTGACCACGTTTTGGTCAAGTCAAAGTTTAATCGAACTTTGCAACATGAGCATAACCATGATGGTTATAGTCCCATATGACTATACCTATTGATTACCACGTCGATTAGTCGAAGTGACGAGTCAAATTTTCAGTCAAAATACGTGTTTATGCGTATTTTGAAACGAAGCAATTTTTGGGTATTAAAACACTTTGTTTTGATATCAAACTTGTTTTCTAACTTAGTTAAACATGTTTTAACATGTTTAACTCACTTTTAGTCTAGTGCTTGTTTAGGGTCGTAAAGTCAAGCGGTCTAAACCACCGCTTAGACTTTCTAACCCGACCCGTTTGGTCGATCATTAAGATCCGAACAAGCATATTATGTGACCATAGTTGTATAGGGAATAACCTTCCGAGGTTATACCTTATGGTCACTTAGTTTAATTAGTTGTATGATAGGTAGTTTATATGCCTTAGGTAAATGACCAAAATGCCCTTTTTATGCATGATTGGATTTTAAGCATACGTAACCTAACTTTTGTCACCTAAACTGATTATGAAACATATTTAAACATGTTAGGGCAGATAATACTTGTCATAGGACTAGTTAGGCGTCTCGAACGCGCATTCGCACGAACGACGCGTTAAAGTAGCGTAAGCTACCTTAATGGGTCGTAACGGGTGGTAAGCACTTAGGATTGATTCTGATTTAGAATGTAGGCTATGTTACACCACATTACATGAGTTCCAATACTCATTTGGTTTACGATACCTCATTCTACCCGATCTTCCGATGTAGATATCGATTGTTTAATATAGTGATTCCATACTAGGTGCCACTTGATTCCTTGATTTCCGAGCTTTGTTAGGACACTTAATCAAGGATACTTACAATCTCAAGTGAGTACATAGTCCCCTCTTTTACGTTTTCAAATGTTTTGGGGTGATACATATGTGCCGATACGCTAATTTCATGATTTCGACTATATGATTACACATGCATAGAACTATATTTTGACGAATTGAACTATTATCCATGGTTTAAACACTGATTTCCAAAGTTTGTTATGACTATTTGTTTGTTCATATGTTTACTTATACATTCATTAACAATGATTAAGCCGATTGGTAGTACGATATAGCGCTATAGGACTAGACACCCCATTCCTGTTGTACGGATTGTCAGAAACCAAATAGAATTTGCCTTTGTGGTATTTCTATAGTCTCTAAAGTGTAGTTTGATGCACTAAGGTTTGAATGTATTACTAAATCGCGATATATGGTATATTTCGATATACTACCAACGTCATATTGTTTTGCTAAAGCATAATTTAATATGCTATTGTTTACTAAAATATAGTTTGATATATTACCGAACCATGATTTAGGTATGTCCCGACATACTACCAATGTGATATTGTTTACTGAAGTATAATTTGATATACTACCGACTCTGTTATTTCACAAACTAAAGTATATTTTAATATACTACCAAAGCATAGTTGATGTGCTATTTTCAATTCCAAAGCATAAGTTGATATGTTATTTACAAAACCAAAGTATAATGTATTATACTACCGATGTTTTTCATTCTAAAACCAAAGTATACTTGTGATGTACTACCAAATCTATTATTTCAAAACTAAAGTATATTTTATATACTACTCATCCGCTTATCTCAAAACCAAAGTATATTTTTGGTATATACTATAAACATTTTACCAAAACAACGCATTTTAGAAACAAAACTTTTTACTAGGATTCATGGCTATTTTTGAAAACATAAAACTCTTTTCTTGTGTTATCCAAAGCCATGAATCTAATTCACAAATCCTATGTTACTCACAGGCATTGACGTACCTATTTTCACATATGTTTCAGGTGCTAATACACGATGATTGTTGATGCATGCTACACATAGGATGGACTCGTGCCTTAGGGACTTTAAAACTTGAGAGACAATTATTTGTATTTATCTGATTTGTAATAAAACAATGAGTTCAATAATTCAATAAAACAAAACTATTTAATCCATGGTTGTGAGACAATGATTCTGTTACGACACTCCCCGACGTTTCCGCCACGATTTGTTGTTTTACGTGGTCGGGGTGTGACACGTTTTACACCTTTAACTTTAATTGTTAAATTTTGTTTATATATATATATATAAAATGTATATTTTATAAAATTTTAAAAACAGTTTTTGTAAAAAATAGGATGTTAAGAGTTTATATCTTTGCTAACTTTATATCATTGTAAGTTCAATTTATTGTTTAGCTTTAAAGTTTATTACTTTATTATTTTTTAATTTAGAAATACATATTATTAGATTAATATCCAAGAATAACTACAATATTTTATAATTTCAGCTAGACTATATCTAACTGCAATATCTATTTATTGCAACTTCAGGATATTAACTTATATAAGTCTAGCTGACTTTTAAATTTAGGATACTAACTTTATTTTGAACTTTAGTAAGATGGTCAATAACTGTATTATATTAACAACAAAAATAAAGTTCAAATATAAAATAAACTTTATCCATACGTCTAGATCAAACATAACAACTGAAAATGAAAAAAAAAAACATAAAAACACTTGATAGATTTCATATTAGACTGCATGAAATCTGTTCCACTTCTGATTTGACACTCGAGGTATTTTTAATCGGGTTTTCTGGTTTGTGCTTGAATCGGCAGTATCTTCTAATTTCTCTTCTTTGTCATTGTCCTCAGAATCGTCTAAATTAATAACCTCCCTCAATTTCCATTCAGAGAGTCTCTTGGATCTCTTCCTTTGAGTCTCAAACTTTCAATCCTTAAAAAGGACAAAAATTGAATACAAAAGTAAAAAAAAATATTAAATCTTAAAATTACATCTTCACTAAATTCACGTTGAAGATTAGACTTGTATGGACTAAATATTGCACCATAAGAAATAATATCAACACTTTTATCACCATCATCCTGCAATAAAACACACATGTAATAACATAACGAACATGTTAATATGAAAGATATACGCAAAAATAATACTTAAAAACCAACAAAATCAATACCTTAGAAGCTTTTTCCACAAATGAGTTACAAACCAACAAAAGTGGATGACATCTAAACTTGAAATTTACATCCCGAAACAACAGTAGCGCCCAAGATCCAACTTGTTTCCAGAAATACATGTAATTTTGAAAACATCAACAAAAGTTGAGCGAGTTCATGCGTTTTGTATGAGTACTGATAAACTTGTAAACATCTGAGAGACTCGTTTGAAAGCAGGTATGAAAACCGTCTATGAACAGATCAATTAATGTTTTGCAAAGACATTAATGTATGTGAAGACATTGGGAGTACTCATCCCGAGTAGACACTTATTAGTGTCGAATCCACTCGACTATTTCGAATCCCCTCGACTGTGTCAAATCCCCTTGACTGTGTCAAATCCCCTTGACTGTGTCAAATCAACTTGACTGTGTCGAATCACCTTGATCGTTGTCGAATCACATTGACTAGGACACAAAAGCACTCTAAGTGGTCATATAAGGACCATGAGAGGGGTTCGGCCGTACCCGTTAGATCTAACCTTTGTCCATGATTCTTATGAGAGTTATTGGCATTTCAGTTTTCAGCCTATGCTCACATGATCTAATAGTTCATTTCATAGCCAAATCACACCATTGAAACATATGTAACATGTATTTCACCCTCGAGAGTTATAAATACGAAAACAGTTAAGAGAAAAGGGGGATATGAACTCACAAGTTTGCGTCCTGCTATCTAGTATGCTCAAAGGTCCTTCTATGAGTCGTACAACTACCTACATACGTGCCATGTTTTATTAGACGTTTAAGTCGTGTAATGACTCTTTGTCTTAGTTATTCATTAAGACTTCTTTTGGAAGTCTCGGTATACTTTAAGTTACATCTTTGATGTACATTATATAATTTCAAAGTATATAATTATTAGATAAAATAATATTTTAACTTAAATTATATTCATCTATTTATTTGGAATATTGTCAAAATAATATATGTTTGCCTTAGTTCGTTTTGTATTTCTTTTCATGGATATTTTCCAAGTATAGGTATAATTATACTTGTGTATTTTGCTAAGTATTTGTGGTGTATTACGGTGTGTATTTGTACGTATGAGAATACGTATTTTCTTGTATTCATTAAGTATTCCTATACTTAATTTTGTATTAAATTTTTCGGAATATTATTTTTAATCAAATAAAATTACCACTTTATATTCTTAAAATGTATGTATTTTAAGAAAACTTTTATAGAAAATTATCTATAAATATTTCTTGGCAAAAATAATCATACTTTCATATAAACCATAAAAATTAATATATTTTCAAGATTAACTTAGAAAATATTCATAATTCCATTTTTCACCCAAAATAATATATTCTCAATTTGTTTAAGAAAATATATATTTTCTTCAAAAATAGTGTATCTTCTAATTGTTCAAGAAAATATATATATCTTTCTCCCCTCAAAAATAATATATTTTCTAATTGACAAAATATGATATATTTGGTAATACTTGTAAAAATCATATTTTCCGTTCTTTTGGTTTCCAAAATACCGTTTAACTCTTTGTCGAAATATGAATTTAATTCCGGAATATATATATATATATATATATATATATATATATATTCATAGTCCATTGTCCTTGTCCGGTTTGTCCAATATTCGGGTGTAAGTTTTATATTTATTTTCTTGGAATTTTGGTAATATTTTTGTATTACAGTTTGCGTATTTTGGTAAGTTATATTATTTTCAAGTTCCTAAAAATAATATAACTAATACACAAAATATACAAGTAACACACAAATTGTGACATCTAAATATATTTTTCTAAATATATACTTAGTCACTTTTATTTATCAAAAATCAACCTCCAATATTTGTAATTTTTGTAACAAAAATTATGGCAAATTTTATATGAAAAACCACGATTAAAATTTACTTGTAAACACTTGTTTAGAAATATTTTTCTAAGTGTTTAATTTCTACAAAAATTTTGCCTTAGTTTCCCCTTAAAATGGAGGTTTCCATGCTTTTAAAGCATATCATTTTCTTTTAAAATCATCATCAATCATCAACAAATCATTCAAGACTACCATGAACCAAAATCATGCAATTTACACTACATCATGAACTTGAAATTTTGTAAAAGTTTGTAGTAACTTAATATGTTGTTAAGTAGGTTTAGTTACCCTTAAAAATGTGGTTATTTGTTTATAAATCTCTTTCCTGTGTAATTTAGTCAATTACAACTTGTATGAAGGTTTTCTAAAAATATTTCTTCTTGTATTTTTCTTGTTAACAACATGTTTCTAGTCTTGATTTAACACTAAAAATATGATTATTTTCTTTAAAAATCATGATCATGTAAATCTTGTAAAAAACCTTGGTTTCTTGAGAAAACTATTTTTGAAATCATCCATTTACAAGTCTTATAACATGTAACCATCATCATCATACATAAAAACATCTTCTTTTTCAAGTTCATGTGAAACATAAAGGATGATCATTTTGTTTTTTCACAAGATTCATCCTCTCACTTGCTAGATCATGTGTTTAATCACAATCTAGCAAGATTCTTATGATGTTTAACATCATAAACACAAGATATCAACAATCAAGTATCACACATACACTAAAACACTTAGATTCTTATGATATTTATCTTTATGTTAAAGATCATCTTCTTGGTTCCTTATGATTCTTATGTTTAACATCTTACATAATCTTTTAACCAACAAAATGAGAAGTAAAAACAAGTTACAAGAGGCTTACTACTAGCACAAGGGCTAGGGAAGAACTCAAGATGATGAAGATGATAAACAAGATGGATAAAAGCTCTAGGAAGTGGTCCTTCAAGTTCTAATGCTTCCAAGCTTCTTAGTTATGTTTCTTACACCTTAGGGAACCCTTAGAATGTATGAGATTGAGTTGAAAATGGAAGTGTGTAGAGATGGGATGGTGGCCGTGAGCTAGCAAGGGGAAGAAGATGGAGTTTTGTTGTTGTGAAGTGAGGTGTGAAATGTTGTTATAATCTTGTGGGTTATAAAGAAACCTTCCAACAATTATTTCATCAATGGTTAAAATGTCCCATAGTCATCCAAAATATCTAATCAAATATTTAAAAGAAATCGCCAAGTGGGTCCCTATATTGGTAACCGTAAGTGGGGGGGTGTATAGTTGGGTTGTAAATCTTAGTTAGTTAGGTTTTAATGGGAAATGGTTAGTGTTTTATGTATTAGGGTGTTTTAGGGTGAATTATGAAGTTCGGCATCCATAACTAGCTTTGTAACGCTAAAACAATGCTTCTTGTGAAAATTTGGTGTTTTGGGTAGTGTCCGGTTGTTAGGTTGGTTACCGGTTCGTTAAAGTGCTAAATAGCGCAGTTTAGTGTGCTTTATGTTGTCTTTTATGACAGTTTCGATTCCTGACACTTAGGAAAGTTTTCTGGACCATTAAACCATAATTCTGCATTATATTTTGATGTCAGAAAGCTGATTTTTGCTGAATTTGGTTGTTTTCTGCAGAATTTTTCAGTTTTAGTGTGTTTCTGGCACTTTCCGGCACCTAAATCATCACTAGGAAGGCAGTTTTGTAATCCCTACTTTCCTACACACTATTCTAGTGTAACACTTGGTTCTAGGGCTTATTTTGTGTCTTAACATAATGTCTATCTGAGTACTGAACTCCCGTCAGTACTTCTAGTTTGTCTGATAACTATGCTAACTTTGTTATGTGCACTAATTGAACCATATTGTGTTGCATGTAATAATGATGAACAATCTTGCAACATGAAATGCCTTTGTATGTATATGACAGTAATCAGAAATTCATTCGTCTTGTTAATTCAATCATGCACAGTCATTAAAACACAGATTACTGTTTATTATTGTATGGAACACATGGAAAAGTGCCAGTTGTCACATTCTCCCCCCGTTAAAAGAATTTCGTCCCGAAATTCATGGGGTGTTATCAGTTGCAGGGGAGTTGTGAAATAGATGTGGATACTTAGACCTGATTTGGTCTTCATGTTCCCAAGTAAATTCTTGGCCATGATGTGAATTCCAACGAACTTTGACAAGTTTAAAATGACTCCTCTGTGTTTTGTGGACCTTCCAGTCCATAACCTTAACATGTTCTTTAGTAAATTGGAGTTTGTCGTTGATGTGAATCTTGTTTGCGGGAATAACGACTGTTTCTTGAGCCAGACTCTTCTAAAGACTAGACACGTGAAACGTGTCGTGAACACTGCTAAGTTCTTCTGGAAGTTTCAGCTTGTAAGCAATGGTTCCGATCCTTTCCAGGATCTCGAAAAGTCTAATATACCGTGGGTTCAACCTCCTACTCTTTCCAAATCGTTCCACGCCTTTCCAAGGCGAGACTTTCAATAAAACCATGTCTCCAATTCAAATTCCAACGGTTTCCGCTGCTTGTCGGCGTAGTTTTTCTATATATAACACATGCTGACTTGATACGATCACGTACCTGAACGATCTTGTCTGTAGTTTCCTGAATCAACTAGGGGCCAATAAATCGTTTCTCTCTGGTCTCCATCCGACACAACATGGACCGACACTTACGTTCACATAAAGCTTCGAAACGGGGCAGCCTGAATGCTGGTGTGATAACTATTATTGTAGGGAGACTCCACTAAAGGCAAATGAGTATCCCAATCTTCCACCAAGGTCCACCACACAAGCACGTAGCACGTCTTCCAAAGTCTGTATCGTCCGTTTGAGGGTGAAAGGCTGTGCTGAGATCCATCTGTGACCCAAATGTCTTCTGAAACGTTTGCCAAATCCTTGACACAAAACGACCATCTCGGTCGGATATGATAAAAACAGGCACTCCATGACGCGCCACAATCTCTTTGAGGTGCAACTCTTCCAACCTCTACATGCTATCTTTCTTACTGATCGGTAAGAAGTGCGCAGACTTCGTGAGTCGATCAATCAACACCCAAATCATATCATGTCCTCTATGGGTCCTGGGTAGCTTTGTAATGAAGTCCATTGAGATTTGTTCCCACTTCCACACGGGATCTCAGGTTGTTGCAGCAGTTCTGATGGTTCCTAGTATTCTGCCTTAACTTTGGCACAACTAAGACAGTTACCCACATATGAAGCTATATCAGCTTTCATCTTGGGCCACCAATACTAATCCTTCAAGTCATGGTACATCTTGTTGGATCCAGGATGGATCGAGTACCTTGACCTATGAGCCTTGTCCAAAATAAGCATACGTAAATTACCGCGAAACGGAATCCAAAATCGTTCCATGAAGTATCGTGTTCCATCTTCCTTGGGTAACAATTTCACTTCCATACCACGCAGTGATTTAGCTCGTAGGTTTTATGGTCTCAGCGCTTCCTTCTGAGCTTCACGAATCCGAGTAGCGGGATTCGTCTGTATGGTCATCACTAAGGCTCGCACCCTTAGAGGCTTCGCGCGTTCCTTGCGGCTCAAGGCGTCTGCTACAACGCTCGTCTTGTCCAGGTGATACTTAATCTTACGATCGTAATCATTCAACAGTTGAGCACATCTTCGTTGTCTCATATCCAAATTCTTCTGACTAAAGATGTGCTGCAAACTCTTCTGACCAGTAAAGATCGTGCAACATTTTTCCATAAAAATAATGACACCAAATCTGCAACACGAATATCACAGCTCCTAACTCAAAGTCGTGCGTCATATAGTTCTTCTCATTCTCTACGTGACCTAAGAATTGCACCCCGCGAATACAAAATTCTCACTGTGATAGCTTAGCATACAATTGTTCTTTCTTTAAAAGTTTTAAGATAAGTCGCAGATGTTGCTCATGTCCTTCCTTGGTCTTCGAGTATACAAGGATGCCATGGATAAACACAATTACAAACTTATCCATGTACGGCTTACACACCTGATTCATGACATCCATGGATACTACCGGTGCATTTGCTAAGCTGAACGGCGTGACAGGAAACTCGTAATGTCCATAACGAGTCCTAATGGCTGTTTTAGGGATACTTTCTTCTTGTATTCGCAGTTGAGGACACCCTGACCTCAAGTCGATCTTCGTGTAGTAACTAGAGCCTTGTAATTGGCCGAACAAGTCATCAATCCTCAGCAAAGGATACCGATTCTTGATGGCTAACTTATTTGATTCCATGAAGTCGATGCACAAACGGAAACTGCCATCTTTCTTCTTAACGAATTGCACTGGAGCTCCCCAAGGCGAGAAGCTTGGTGTGATGAATGATTCGTTAGTTCTTGTATCTCGAATGGAGCTATTCGGTAAGGTGCCTTCGCCACGGGTGCCGCTCCTGGCACTAGGTCTATCCTAAACTCCACTCGTCGCTGTGGAGGTAACCCAGGCAAGTCTTCGGGAAAGAATTCTGGAAATTCCTTCACAACAGGGATATCTTCTAACTTTGGCTCCTTTGTCTACTTATCGACAACATGAGCAAGGAAGGCTATGCAGCCTTTTCGAAGGCACTTCTGTGCCTTTATGACCAATGTGGGGTTTTGCAATCCACTTCCTTATGGGGCCCAGCGTCCTCGCATCAACTGCATGAAGGCCCTGGACTAAGTGTTTCATCATTCGCAAGAGGTATGCGAATGATTTTCTCATGACAAACATCTTTAGCTCCATCTTTGGATATCCAATCCATGCTGACTACAACATCATGACTTCCCAAGTCAACAGGTAATAGATGGTTCCCGCTCTCTAAGTTCCAAAATACAATCCTTAATCACCTCATTTGCTTTAACTAACCTTCCATTTGGAAATTCTAAGGAATACAGGACACCTATCCTACGTGGAACTAGGCCAAGTAGGTTCTTAAGTTCTATGGATACAAGGTTAAAGTTGGCGCCAGTGTCAATCAAAATGAATGTATATAGTTAGTTAGTAGGGAACGTACCCGTAACCGCATTTGGATCCTGGCGTGCTTCATGAGCTCCGATCGTGAAGACTCTTCCTCGCTTGGTTCTTCCTAGGGCAATCTTTCCTAAAGTGTCCCACGTCACCACAGTTGAAGCATCCTGGAACTCTACCATTATCGTTTCCGTCTTGGTTGCAGTTATCATTTCCTCCTTGTTTGGGATATTTTGCCCAACAGGCATCCTTGCTGTGTCCTTCTTTCCCACATCTGTCGCACTAAGGTTTCTGACATTGACCTTCATGGTGAAACTTGCATTCATCACATCTCGGCTTATTCCCCAAATAAACCTTTCCACCGGCCTTATTAGTGGCTCCATAAGCTTTCATGCCATGAGGCGGGTTCACTTCCCTTCTTTTGTTTGCATTAGAGTTGTCATAACTGACTTGGGTGCCTATCTTCAGGTTCAAAAACTTTCTTTTGTTGTTGCCCGAAGACTCCACGTGAGTCTCCTTTTTGTTTGCCTTGGATTCCGAAAACTTTCCCATTCGAAGAGCTTCTTCAGTAAGCGTAACACTCAAATCGATAGCCTCCGCGATGGTTGGAGGCTTTGCGGCAGTAACCATGCTTAGGATTTGAGGCGCAAGTCCCGAAATGAACCGCTCGATTCTCTTGAATTCCGGTTCGACAAGATAGGGGACAACCCTTGATAAATCATGGAAGCACTGGATATACTCGGCTATTTTCGGACCATGTATCTTTAAGTTCCAGAATTCTGTCTCAAGTTTCTGAATCTCAGCCCGTGAGCAGTACTTCTTGCTCATTAACTCTTTTAGCTCATCCCATGTTAAGGCGTATGCAGTAGTTTCGCCCAGTGTTTGGACTTGGAGGTTCCACCATGAAAGCGCTCCGTCCAGAAACAACCCAGAAATATACGTAACCCTTTGTTCCGGAGCACACTTGCTCATCCTCAATACAGAGTCAGTTTTCTCTACCCAGCGTATGAAAGCGACAACACCCCATTGCCATCGAAATTAAGGGGCTTACAATCCAAGAATTGCTTGTAGGTAAAGCCGATTGGGGGGTTATTTCCAGAGGTACCATTGCTATGCTCGGAGCGGTTGGCCTCGTGTTGGGCAATGGCTTGTGAGATGCATTCTTCCAGCTCTGCTTCTGTCCTTGGCAACGTATTAGTGTCTGTATCACATCTGGGCGGCATTTTCTTTTGGCAAAAAGGTATTGGGTAGATTAGTCTACATCCACCAATAATTGTCTATGAGGTATATATCACCACAAGTAAACGTGTAATCACCTAATGTCATATGCATATATAATCAACAATGTATAAGTAAGAAAACAACCACTGTGCTTTCATATATGCTTGACAACTTGACTTATTGTTTTTAACAGAGGTAAACAAAATGAACTCGAGGTTACACCACCTCGGTCTTATAAGTTCCATAATATGAAAGTAGTAGTTATTTTCCTTCTACATTGGTCTTCTTAGGTCTTCTGTTTCACAAGGACGGGTATACTTCCCAAGGGATGGGGGTTGTGCATTTCTACCACGTATAGGGCATGATAGTGAAATTGCAGAGATAAGGTCGTGAGGGTACGTGACTTCTTCCTCGAAACCGAATTATGCCTTGTAGCAACCGTAGTGCGGTTTTTTTTCTAAGGCGCGAATGCACTACCCAAACGACCAGGTGCTTTATGGGATAGAGAGTGTAGAGTTACTGAATCTTTCCTGAGTGTTAGTCATCTTCACTTGCTTAGATGTCGGTTCCCAAACGACTCGTATTATGGGTTGAAGTGTTAGGCATGAAGTAATCAAAGACAGACTTCCTACTTTGTAGAGTGCTATAGCAACTATCTCGGTATCGTTCCATTAGATGGGGGTTTGGACACTTAGAGATTTTGAATGGGTGATGATCATTAGCTTGACCCGTAGAGTCAACCAGGATTTCCATGCACTACAAGTCGTTATTACTTGGGCCCCTGTAATAATAAATTGTCTTGCATGGTCACCCTAATTTCCCCTCGTTCAAAGCAGATGATCAACAAAAGAGGGGACACTACTGTCCTTATACCTTCGACATGGAAAGGACCATTATGGTGGTCCACGCACTATCATTCGTTATCGTTACGTGCGAATAGGCACAATGCTTAGACGTAATAGGAATAAGGAGAATTCCTAGTAGTTGGAGGGGCACCTTCATGATGAGTACCTCATCTTCCTTGTCTGGACAAGGGGGTTGTTAATCTTGTTTCGCAAAAGCCACAGGGACCTCGTCCCACTGATAAGGGTGTTGTCCAAGACTGCCTCCTCCGCCTCGCCGTCACTACCTTAGTCAGGCATCTTCGCATTCGAGAGGGAAGAACATCCATCTTCTACATAAACAAGCTTAGGATCTCGTTTGGTAATCACTCTAGTCATGAGTTTCACAATAAACGCGAGGTCGACAGTCTCATCGTGCGAGTCAAGAACAATAATAGAATTCGAAGTAGAAGGTATCGCATTCACGTCAATAATTATTCCGTACACTTATACGCGTATATATTAATGAATAAATATGTTACTTATAAACAGGAAAATAGATGCATCATGTCACATATAACTCTCGTTTGTCCTTTCAGGGGGGGGTCATTTTGTCTTTGGTAAGTCTATCTCACGTAGACTATACCTCAATTGGCACTTTAATTTGGGGTATTCTCCTCCCTACTAATGTCCTTGCCTTGTCTTTTCTTTTAAAAAATGTCTGACTCATGGATCTTGGCGCTTTCGTAAATGAAATGAAAAACCTTTTTGTAAAAATGTTTTCGTGAGAGAATCCTAGTGATTGTAGTCTAGACTCGAGACAGAATTCTAGTTCACTAAAATAGAAGCTCTGATACCAAACTGTCACACCCTGACTTTTGCGGAAGCGTATGTGTGTGACTAAATCGGTTCTCATTGCATTTGATTATAACAAACAACTATATGATCAAAATGATTTTCATCCATTCATAAAGTTCAAAATATTACAAACACCAATCATTTAAGTTTCAAACAACACAACCTCTGATTAAGTTACAAACCAACAAAAGTGGATGACATCTAAACTTGAAATTTACATCCCGAAACAACACTAGCGCCCAAGATACAACTTGTTTCCTGAAATACATGTAATTTTGAAAACATCAACAAGAGTTGAGCGAGTAAATGCGTTTTGTATGAGTACTGATAAACTTGTAAACATTTGAGAGACTCCTTTGAAAACAGGTACGAAAAGCGTCTATGAACAGATCAATTAATGTTTTGCAAGGACATTAATGTATGTGAAGACAAAGAGAGTACTCATCCCGAGTGGACTATTATTAGTGTCGAATCCCCTCAACTGTGTCAAATCCCCTTGATTGTGTCAAATCCCCTTGACTGTATCAAATAACCTTGACTGTGTCAAATCACCTTGACCGTTGTCGAATCACCTCGACTAGGACACAAAAGTACTCTAAGTGGTCACATAAGGACCGTGAGTGGGGCTCGGTCGTACCCGTTAGATCTAACCTTTGTCCATGATTCTTATGAGAGTTATTGGCATTTCAGTTTTCAGCCTATGCTCACATGATCTAATAGTTCATTTCATAGCCAAATCATACCATTGAAACATATGTAACATGTATTTCACCCCCGAGAGTTATAAATCCGAAAACAATTAAGAGAAAAGGGGGATATGAACTCACAAGTTTGCGTCCTGCTATCTCGTATGCTCAAAGGTCCTTCTATGAGTCGTACAACTACCTACACACGTGCCATGTTTTGTTAGACGTTTAGGTCATGTAACGACTCTTTGTCTTAGTTGTTCATTAAGACTTATTTTGGAAGTCTTGGTATACTTTGAGTTACATCTTTGATGTACATTATATAATTTCAAAGTATATAATTATTAGTTAAAATAATAATATTTTGACTTAAATTATATTCATCAATTTATTTGGAATATTGTCAAAATAATATATGTTTGCCTTAGTTCGTTTTGTAATTCTTTTCATGGATATTTCCCAAGTATGGGTATAATTATACTTGTGTATTTTGCCAAGTATTTGTGGTGTATTCCGGTGTGTATTTGTACGTACGAGAATACATATTTTCTTGTATTCATTAAGTATTCCTATACTTAATTTTGTATTAAATTTTCCGGAATATTATTTTTAATCAAATAAAATCACCACTTTATATTCTTAAAATGTATGTATTTTAAGAAAACTTTTATAGAAAATTATCTATAAATCTTTCTTGGCAAAAATAATCATACTTTCATATAAATCTCAAAATTAATATATTTTCAAGATTAACTTAGAAAATATTCATAATTCCATTTTTCACCCAAAATAATATATTCTCAATTTGTTTAAGAAAATATAAATTGTTCAAGAAAATATATATATCTTTCTCCCCTAAAAAATAATATAGTTTCTAATTGACAAAATATGATATATTTGGTAATACTTGTAAAAATCATATTTTCCGTTCTTTTGGTTTCCAAAATACCATTTAACTCGTTTGTCGAAATATGAATTTAATTCCGGAATATATATATATATATATATATATATATATATATATATATATATATATATATTCATAGTCCATAGTCCTTGTCCGGTTTGTCCAATATTCGGGTGTAAGTTTTATATTTATTTTCTTGGAATTTTGGTAATATTTTTGTATTACAGTTTGGGTATTTTGGTAAGTTATATTATTTTCAAGTTCCTAAAAATAATATAACTAATACACATAATATACAAGTAACACATAAATTGTGACATCTAAATATATTTTCCTAAATATATACTTAGTCACTTTTATTTATCAAAAATCAACCTCCAATATTTGTAATTTTTGTAACAAAAATTATGGCAAATTTTAAATGAAAAACCATGATTAAAATTTACTTGTAAACACTTGTTTAGAAATATTTTTCTAAATGTTTAATTTCTACAAAATTTTTGCCATAGTTTCCCCTTAAAAATGGAGGTTTTCATGCTTTTAAAGCATATCATTTTCTTTTAAAATCATCATCAATCATCAACAAATCATTCAAGACTTACCATGAACCAAAATCATGCAATTTACACTACATCATGAACTTGAAATTTTGTAAAAGTTTGTAGTAACTTAATATGTTGTTAAGTAGGTTTAGTTACCCTTAAAAATGTGGTTATTTGTTTATAAATCCCTTTCTTGTGAAATATGTTGTAAAAGTTTGTAGTAACTTTACAAGTCTTATAACATGTAACCATCATCATCATACACAAAAACATCTTCTTTTTCAAGTTCATGTGAAACATAAAGGATGATCATTTTGTTTTTCACAAGATTCATCCTCTCACTTGCTAGATCATGTGTTTAATCACAATCTAGCAAGCTTCTTATGATGTTTAACATCATAAACACAAGAAATCAACAATCAAGTATCACACATACACTAAAACACTTAGATTCTTATGTTATTTATCTTTATGTTAAAGATCATCTTCTTGGTTCCTTTTGATTCCTATGTTTAACATCTTACATAATCTTTTAACCAACAAAATGAAAAGTAAAAACAAGTTACAAGAGGCTTACTACTAGCACAAGGGCTAGGGAAAAGCTCAAGATGATGAAGATGATAAACAATATGGATAAAAGCTCTAGGAATTGGTCCTTCAAGTTCCAATGCTTCCAAGCTTCTTAGTTATGCTTCTTACACCTTAGGGAACCCTTAGAATGTATGAGATTGAGTTGAAAATGGAAGTGTGTAAAGATGGGATGGTGGCCGTGAGTTAGCAAGGGGAAGAAGATGAAGTTTTGTTGTTGTGAAGTGTGGTGTGAAATGTTGTTATAATCTTGTGGGTTATAAAGAAATCACCAAGTGGGTCCCTATGTTGGTAACCGTAAGTGGGGGGGGGGGGTGTATAGTTGGCTTGTAAATCTTTGTTAGTTAAGTTAGTTAGGTTTTAATGGTAAATGGTTAGTGTTTTATGTATTATGGTGTTTTAGGGTGAATTATGATGTTCGGTGTCCATAACTAATTTCGTAACGCTAAAACAATGCTTCTAGTGAAAATTTGGTGTTTCGGGTAGTGTCCGGTTGTTCGGTTGGTTACCGGTTCGTTAAAGTGCTAAATAGCGTAGTTTAGTGTGCTTTATGTTGTCTTTTATGACAGTTTTGATTCCCGACACTTAGGAAAGTATTCTGGACCATTAAACCATAATTCTGCATTATATTTTGATGTCAGAAAGCTGATTTTTGCTGAATTTGGTTGTTTTCTGCAGAATTTTGCAGTTTTAGTGTGTTTCTGGCACTTTTCGGCACCTAAATCATCACTAGGAAGGCAGTTTTGCAATCCCTACTTTCCTACACACTATTCTAGTGTAACACTTGGTTCCGGGGCTTATTTTGTGTCTTAACATCATGTCTATCTGAGTACTGAACTCCCATCAGTACTTCTAGTTTGTCTGATAATTGTGCTAACTTTGTTCTGTGCACAATTGAACCATATTGTGTTACATGTAATAATGATGAACAATCTTGCAACAGGAAATGCCTTTGTATGTATATGACAGTAATCAGAAATTCATTCGTCTTGTTAATTCAATCGTGCACAGTCATTAAAACACAGATTACTGTTTATTATTGTACAGAACACATGGAAAAGTGCCAGTTGTCACAGAAAAGTTCTTATTTTTTGGGTATCTTAAAATACCCCTCCCTCATGCATTATAATATAGTATTGATATAAATTAGTTTATTACATGTTTTTCAGTATTCAATCTTTGTAATACACAACTATTATTGTATTTTCAGCATTACTAATTAAGATGGGCCAGTTATTGTGATAAATTCAAGTTAGTTGGGTGAATCATTATATTGTAATAGAAATTCATTTATATAAAGTATTGGTGCTAATTAACATGGGTCCTTAGTAATATAAAGTTTTTTTTAAAGATTATATAACTATTTCATTTATATTGTAAAAAATCGTGTAATACGCGGGTCTATATACTAGTTATGATTTATATAAGAGTAAAATGCAAAAATCCTCTCTGAGGTTTGGTTATATTTGTTTTTGGAGTAAATTACTGTTTTGACCCCTGTGGTTTAGTAAATTTAACCATTTCAGCCTAAAAAGGAATCTTTTAACATATCAGACCCTGAGATTGCATTTTATAACGGTTTTGGCCTCTGACACTAACTTTGTTTGCACTTAACATTCGATCTATAACACTAACCGGAATGGTTACTATAACACTCTATGATACAGGAAGACTACACGTATTGTTTGCACTTAACATTCGATCTATAACACGAGTCGTCTGAGACTAGTCATCGAAAGCAAACAAAATTCGTTAGCCACTCATGGAGGATTTTTCCTCAACATTCTCGAAATTCTTGTACATGGGATGGTTCTTTGGTGTCTATGACACCTTACCTTATCTTAGTTATCAGAGATGATTACATTAAACTCTGTCGTTTGATATTTGTCTTATTCCAAGGGATACTATGGCATGAGCCAAGCTACAACCCCTTCATTGTATTATTCGACATCTATGGAAATTATAACAATTTTGTCGAAGCTCGTGGAGCTCAAGGAGTATCAACGTATTCGTCACACGGGCTAGTGCGGCGAACAATTTTTCCTACTTTGGCCGATCGAGATCCAGGAAGTATGGGATACACGTTGTGAAAATTAGAGACGACCGTTTGGTTTCTCCTCCTCAACGAATTACTTCTTTTCCCAATTAGGCACATGGCTAATACACTCAAGAGGTACTATGCATTTTGGAATGCATTTATTCATGAATATCATTGTTCAAACATACCGGAGCAACACTGTCTTGAGGTTTCCATGACCAATCACATTCTTAATTCTTAGGCGCATGATAGGCTATATCTGTCCAAATAAAAGCCTAGACCCAATGATACTATGTATCGGAAACAACGGGGCGTCGACAAGAAAATCTACGCCTAGAAGAGGGTCAGTTAATCAGCGCCCTACTATTAAAGTTGAACTAGAGGTCATATGGAACAACATGAGGTTGTCGAATCGACACTAATGATGGTACCGATGTTACCGGTAGTTCAAGTGGTTCAAATCCCGATGGGACAAGAATGAGTGGCAATGCCACACTTGGAGATGCAATCACACCAGGTTTTAATTCTAAGGCTTTTTTGGATTATGAGCCATGAGACCTCATTGATACGAGGGGTGCGGTAAGTTATGTCCGCTAAATAAAGACAATGAAGTCAGTTAACCTTGCTAATAAATGTACTCCTAAGTAAATGTTTTGGTAAAAGAATAGCCTTCTGTTGAATGAGGCGTTAACTTGGTGGACCAGGTGCAAATTATAGGAAGTAATACAGCAAGGAGGTTGTCATGGGAAGAACTCAAGGATATTACGCGAGAAGAGTATTGCTCGCTAGCGGAAAAATTCCAAGTTTGGGAACCGAGCTCTAGAACTCGATCGTGAATAGAGCTAATGTTGTTAGTTACCCTGATGTCACACCCCGACCACGTAAAACAACAAAACGTGGCGGAATCGTCGGGGAGTGTTGTAACAGAATCATTGTTTCATAACACATGGAAATTGAAATTGTGTTTTATTGAATCAAAAGAAGTTACAATGTCTTAACAACAAAGAAACATAACATAATTAACTAGTCTTGCATCTTTTATTGTCACTAAGGCCCGAGTCCACCTAAGTGTATCTTGATCAATCCTATGCATCATCTCCTGAAACACATGTGAAAATAGGTACGTCAGCATAAAAATACCTATGAGATACATAGGTTTTGTGACAATAGGATTCATGACTTATAAGTTTAAAAAAAAGTTGTTTTAACAAAAGTTAGTCATGATCCTTGTAAAATGTTTTGTTTTGTAAATCAGATGAAAAGCGATGATAAAGTAGTTGATATGTAAAAGAGTAATGTAAGGTTAAATGAATAACCGAGTAAATGAGTTTGTATAAAATAAGTTGTTTTGTAAAACAATGTCTTGTGAAAAATATGTCATTTGTGTAAAATGTATAAGTCCAAATTGAAATGATTTAAATACGCCACGACATGTAATATAATACAAGCACTTATATATAAGAAGTACCAGCGGCGTATCCACCATGCTTGTATCATACTACACACGTCTCGTTACTTAAATCACTTACCAAAACAAACCATCAATGTAAAAATGTTTATGTATAGTCAAATGTCAAATGTTTAGGTAAAAACCATCAAAATGAAATGTTTAAACCAATTGTCAAATGTTTATAAGAAAACCAAGTCTATTGTCAATATAAACCATGTAATGTATAAACAAAAGTCATGTATGGTAAGTAAAATGAGACTACTTAAACCACAAGCAAAAATGTACAAAACAAAGTATTTGAATAAATCAAAAGTTATACTTTGTAGAATAATGCATGCTTTACTGATACAACATTTATGCGGTAATGTTAAACGCCTACATTCAAGCCTTGATACAGACGGATAACCTTAGAGTGAAGGTTATCAAAAGAAATGTTTTCGGATTCGGTCATTCCTTCCACCCAAACAAACCTAGGGTTTTAGGAACGGGATTTGTCAAGTCCTATGGTACCGCTACCTACTACCGAGCGGCATGATCGGTGTTAATGAATGTAATTTAGTCCCGTTAAACAAACCAAATGATATACCAAATGTAAGCATGTTTTATGAAGATAATGTACCTAGTATGCTAAGTAAACATACAAGGTAGAGATATAAAACAATGTGCTATCATGTCAAGTAAACATACATAGCAAAAGAAGATGTAATGTAAAACAATGTGCAAAATATGCTAAGTTAACATACAAAGCAGAAAAGTCATGTAAAACAATGTGCTATCATGTCAAGTAAACATACATAGCAAAAGAAGATGTAACGTAAATCAATGTGCTAAATATGCTAAGTTAACATACATAGCAAAACCAAATGAAATCATGTACTAATAGTGTACTAATGAACATAGTAAGTATATGATATGAAAACATGGAAAGCATGAAAATAACAAGTACGCACATGTGTTTCACCCCAAAATGTTTGAAAAACAGTAAAAGAGGGGACTATGTACTCACTTTAGGGTGCTTAGAAGTCTTGAACAACAACCAAGCAAAGCTAGAGGGATCACAGAATCAAACGGCACCCTATATAGATAACTACATAAATAACCGGACCTAAATCGGGAGATTGGGTAGTATGAGGTTTCGTAAACCAAATGAGTATTGGAACTCGTATGATATGGTTTAACAAAGCCTACATACTAAAATGAAACCTAACCTAAGTGCTTATGACCCATTACGGCCCGTTTAGGTAGCTTATGCTACTTTAACGCGTCGTTCGCGTAAAACGCGTTCGGAAAGCCTAACTAGCCCTATGACAAGTAAGATATGCCTTAACATGTTTAATATTGTTACTAAATCAGTTTAGATGTCAAAAGTTATGTTACATAGGCTTAAAATGAATTTATGCGTAAAAAGGGCATTTTGGTCATTTTCCTAAGGCATATAAACTACTTATCATACAACTAACTAAACGTCGTGACCATAAGGTATAACCTCGGAAGGTTATTCCCTATACAACTATGGTCACCTAATATGTTTGGGTGGATCCTAATGATCGACCAAACGGGTCGGGTTCGAAAGTATAAGCGATTGATTAGATCGCTTACCCTTACGACCCTAGATAAGCACAAATCTAAAAGTGACGAGCTAAACATGCTAGAACATGTTTAGTCAAGTTAGAAAACAGGTTTTGATATCAAAACAAATGGTTTTGATACCCTAGAGTAGTTTGGTTACAAAATACGCAAGAACACGCATTTTGCCCGAAACTACGACTCGTCACTAAGCCTAGATAACGTGGAAATCAGTGGGTATAGTCACTAGGGACTATGACCATCGTGATTACGCTTACGTTATGAAGTTCAAACGAACTTCACATTGACCATAAACTGGTCAATGCAGAAAGTCAAACATACTTTGACTTTAACGCTAAAACGAATGAAAAGAACGAAGGAACACTTACAGAGGGTCCCCGCAAGTATTTGACCCACTCTCAGGTAGGAAGCATAAATACTTCCACTTAGAGAGCTTGAATCAGATTCAAATGTGTGGGTTTGCAAGTGAACTATGGAGGGGTATATATAGGAAATGTTGAGCCGTTAGGATCGTTTCTTGTTTCCCAAGCATTAATCTCAGCCGTACAACACTTACCCACTGATTTACAAACCCATGGGAGTCCATAGTTTCGAAAATACCATCTGCAAGAGTGCATAACAGCTGCAACAGGCTGGAAATGGCTGGAAACAAGTTTCTGCTGTGCTGGTGATGGCTTATGAACCGTAAGACCCAGAAGCTTACGGTCCGTAAGGACCTTGCAGGTCTGATACTTTCAAAAATGGCAGATCAGGCCCCTGTGCATCCAAACTTGCTATTTGATGCATTTTTGACACGTTTAAGCCCTGTTAACCCCATTTCAAAGCTATAAAATGAAGTTAAACTATAGGGAACTTAAAATATGCTCAAAAATATGCCGGATGTCTGTTCATTTGGCCGTACGGTTGTGTTGTTCGGTTAATTACGACGGAAGTCGTAACGGACACGTGTACGATCCAAATTGCGCGACGAATGGATTTTTTATCATGCCAATCACTAAAATAAAATATTTTAATGATTACATAAATTTTTGGGTGTCCGGATATATTCATAACGTAAGATATGCGTGAAAATGCAAACTTATGCACTTTTTGACGCTTTTAGTCCCTGAATGAACATAAAGTTTATTTTAGCACACCGAACCCCTCAAAGCTTATTTCTAAGCTATGTAAAGGATATTTAGAGTTTGTTTGACTTATGATCAAGTTCCGGAATGTCTATTACAGTACGAATTGACATACTTTCGCAGTTTGTCGAATTTAGTCCCTGTAAGCGAATAAACTTGATTTCGGCACACCAAACCTTCCAAAACTTATTTCTAAGTTATGTAAAGGTTATTTAAGGTATTTTAAGCCTATTTCACTATTCTGGAGTGTTTTTTTGCATTAAACTTGTTATATTTACGCATCAGTGCGCGTATAACCTTCCAGAAAGGGATTTAGAGCCCGAAATCGAACAAGAGTTGATATGTGCGAATGATACACATATTTATACAAATCCCTAGTATGAAATACAATATTTCATTGGTTTGGTATTTGTTTGATGATTGAAGTGACACAGCTGTCACAGTCTCCCCTACTTCAGGAAATTTCGTCCCGAAATTTATTTAGAGGAAACTTGTGAGAGCTTAAAACATGAAGTTGAAAAGATCAAACAACACTGGTTAGAGTCCTGAACTTCTAGTAACTTTAAATAACATCATGCTTGCAATGTGAGAGGGACACTTATATACAAGTATATAAAGCGTTATTGGTGCGTCCGCCGTACCTCTATTACATTGTTCACATTTCGTTATGGTTGCCACTATTGGTTCTTACACATAATAAGTCCTACCGTGGTTTTCATGCACTGAACTTCGTAATTATGTATGCATCTATAATTACGTAATTCCTTGCATAGTCACGTAGTGCATCTTATAATGTGTAGGGGAAGAAAACAATGAACGAGCCTGTGATGATTGTGACTAGACCACCATAGGGTCCTTTTAATTAAATCAATAAATGATTTAAATAGACTACCAAGGAGTCTGTTCAGCTATATCACAACATGTCATTTTTAACCAGATTCTGAATCAATCTTTTTTACTAGACCACTAAAAGGGTCTCTTATGAATCATGGAGTGGTACTATATAATCCAAGGGTCTTATCTATCATGTAGAAGCCCAATAAGGATTTAAGGTAGTACCTTTTTGAATATCCTTCTACGAATCCCTCATATGAAGATATGAAAGATTCTACGAGGATTTAGATAACGAATATCCAGAGTATACAAAAACAAAAAAAAATGCATAAATAAAAACACAAAATGCATAAACACATAATCACATAACCACAAAATTGTTTATTTAGAAATTTGTTAATTGCGCACATGTATTTAAAGCACACTAGGAATCCATTCCGTGGATTTCATTTGGTACTTTAAACATTAGCAAGAATCTAACTATGAAGATAGAAAGATCTTAAAGAGAAAATTCGATTTCGATTATAAGGAACCGAAATGTTCGAATTAAAGTACACAAGGAATCCAATTAAGGAATCTGATTTAAATGATAATCATCCACAAGGGTCTAATTTTGAAGATAAAAAGATCCCATATGGATTTTAGAAGTTGAAGATGTTTTGAAACCTCGCACTGGATGTGCTTAAGTCAAAACATGAAGTAAAATGCTTATGAAGTTGAGATGCTAGATATGTCAAGACGACATATGAAGCAGAATTTGAAGGTTAAGTTAATGTATGAGAAAATTGTTTTGAAAGCTCTGCATGGTGTTTCTTTTAAAAAAAAATGTGTTTAATGTTTTTGAAACCTTATATATAATACTTTTGAAATCATAAAGTAGGTGTATTAGGTAGGTATATTTATAAAAAATGTTTTAAAATCATGCGAGATGAATTTTGAAATTAGGTATAAGGTTTTTGAAAATATGAATAATGCTTTTGAAACCATGCACTTGATATATTAAGTAGATATACTATGTTAAAAATGTTTTCAGACTATATGGAACATTTTGAAATCATGAAGGTTGTTTTTGAAAATGTAGACAATGCTTTTGAAATCATGGAGGTTGTTTTTGAAAACATAGATAATGCTTTTGATATGTTAAGTAATTACACTATATAAAAAAAATGTTTTCAAACTAGATATAAAAAATGTTTTTGAAATTATGAAGGTTGTTTTTGAAAACTTGTGCTATTCATGTTGAAAAAATCAAAACGTAAATGAGTATGAGATTGAAAAATACCTTAGTTTTCTAACCAAGGATTTAAAGGCATAGATGTGCGAAAAGAACGATTACTCATAATGTCACTTCATTTCATGTACTTCGTTTCTTAGAATGAAACGAGTACTTAAAATTTTTCGAGGAAATCATGAGCGATCACTTGAAAGGGAGAATCACAAGAGTAGTTTGTAAGGAACATAGTTCCTTAATGTAGGTATTATAGGGAAATGCCATACACACATGTAACTATACTTGTACATCAGGATTGTGAACAACAATTTATTCATAAACTGAACACATTGTTTCCGAGTTCAACAAAAGAAACAAAAGCAACAGATTCAAATTATTTAAAGCAGCAGCTTCTTCTAATCAGCCAAGTGCTCATCCAAGGGTTGGATTTGCATTGACAATCTTTGGGCATTTGTTCCTGAAATGACTTGTCTCGCCACAGTTGTAGCAAGTACCAGACGGAAAACGAGCTTGAGTAGGGTTGACTTGGAGTTGGGTAGCAGCAAGGTTTGCAACAGCTTTGTTTTGGATAGCAAAGCGGCATATGTTAACCAAATGTCCCCACCGTCCACAGTAGGTACATTTGGAGCAGGGTATGAGGTTTGAATGATGACGGTTGCATCGTTTGCACCATGGGGCAGATCCTATGTACGGCTTCCTAGCTGGTGGCGTCGCTACCTGGCTAGGTCCCGCTTGATTAGGTGCACCCGCTGCGGGTTTCCTTGAAGCCATACGCTTCCTTGATTTTGGTGCAGGCATGACTTCTGCTTCCATTGGTGACTCTTGAGTGGCTTCATTGTTGAGACGAGACATGGCAATGCCTAAATCCACAGTCTTCAGAATCACTTCGCCTATTTGCTGGGCAAATTTGGCTGTTTGCTCGGACATTTGACCGTTGCTGAGAGGAAGAGACATTCTAGAAGAAAATGAAAGACATAGGAAGAAACAAGTGATAGGTTACCGGATAAACAAAACAGAATGGCAATGTATAAAAATTGCGATCATTTGTTTGTTACCTAAGGCAAACAAATGAGACGGTGATAAATCAAAGCAAGCGGGTCATAATAATGTATTGCTGAAGACATGCTTGCCTATAAGTGAACACTCACCCCAAGAGTTCCCAGGTAAGAGTGACTGGTCTGATACTGTGGATTTGTACGAACACTCTAGCGTTAGACAGAAAACTCAGAGTACAGGCATTCACCCTTCCAGTTTGCATGTGTTCACATCAAAAGACCCGAACTTTGACGAGATTTGAAAACTTAGAGGGTTCAAAACCTAGTAATTAATCATCCTAGAACAGATGATTGCTTTTCAAAGTGGTTTTGAAATTTGTGTTCTTGTTGTGGTAGTCGCCTAAGGATAGGTGACGGTATTGTTTTATGACTAAGCGCAAGTAAACTTGCATTAGGGTCCTAGGAAGGTTATAGACTAGGTCAAAGCATTACTAATAACCTAATTCCCTATGACCATGAGCTCTGATACCAACTCTTCTGTCACACCCCGACCACGTAAAACAACAAAACGTGGTGAATCGTCGGGGAGTGTTGTAACAGAATCATTGTTTCATAACACATGGAAATTGAAATTTTGTTTTATTGATCAAAAGAAGTTACAATGTCTTAACAACAAAGAAACATAACATAATTAACTAGTCTTGCATCTTTTATTGTCACTAAGGCCCGAGTCCACCTAAGTGTATCTTGATCAATCCTATGCATCATCTCCTGAAACACATGTGAAAATAGGTACGTCAGCATAAAAATGCCTATGAGATACATAGGTTTTGTGAAAATAGGATTCATGACTTATAA
Source organism: Helianthus tuberosus (assembly GCA_030545235.1). Classification (NCBI taxonomy): domain Eukaryota; kingdom Viridiplantae; phylum Streptophyta; class Magnoliopsida; order Asterales; family Asteraceae; genus Helianthus; species Helianthus tuberosus. The sequence continues at coordinate 166,490,945 of CM060423.1, read as the reverse complement.
GTTTAAAAAAAGTTGTTTTAACAAAAGTTAGTCATGATCCTTGTAAAATGTTTTGTTTTGTAAATCAGATGAAAAGCGATGATAAAGTAGTTGATATGTAAAAGAGTAATGTAAGTTTAAATGAATAACCGAGTAAATGAGTTTGTATAAAATAAGTTGTTTTGTAAAACAATGTCTTGTGAAAAATATGTCATTTGTGTAAAATGTATAAGTCCAAATTGAAATGATTTAAATACGCTACGACATGTAATATAATACAAGCACTTATATATAGGAAGTACCAGCGGCGTATCCACCATGCTTGTATCATACTACACACGTCTCATTACTTAAATCACTTACCAAAACAAACCATCAATGTAAAAATGTTTATGTATAGTCAAATGTCAAATGTTTATGTAAAAACCATCAAAATGAAATGTTTAAACCAATTGTCAAATGTTTATGAGAAAACCAAGTCTATTGTCAATATAAACCATGTAATGTATAAACAAAAGTCATGTATGGTAAGTAAAATGAGACTACTTAAACCACAAGCAAAAATGTACAAAACAAAGTACTTGATTAAATCAAAAGTTATGCTTTGTAGAATAATGCATGCTTTACTGATACAACATTTATGCGGTAATGTTAAACGCCTACATTCAAGCCTTGAGACTGACGGATAACCTTAGAGTGAAGGTTATCAAAAGAAATGTTTTCGGATTCGGTCATTCCTTCCACCCAAACAAACCTAGGGTTTTAGGAACGGGATTTGTCAAGTCCTATGGTACCACTACCTACTTTCGAGCGGCATGATCGGTGTTAATGAATGTAATTTAGTCCCGTTCAACAAACCAAATGATATACCAAATGTAAGCATGTTTTATGAAGATAATGTACCTAGTATGCTAAGTAAACATACAAGGTAGAGATATAAAACAATGTGCTATCATGTCAAGTAAACAGACATAGCAAAAGAAGATGTAATGTAAAACAATGTGCTAAATATGCTAAGTTAACATACAAAGCAGAAAAGTCATGTAAAACAATGTGCTATCATATCAAGTAAACATACATAGCAAAAGAAGATGTAATGTAAATCAATGTGCTAAATATGCTAAGTTAACATACATAACAAAACCAAATGAAATCATGTACTAATAGTGTACTAATGAACATAGAAAGTATATGATATGAAAACATTGAAAGCATGAAAATAACAAGTAGGCACATGTGTTTCACCCCAAAATGTTTGAAAAACAGTAAAAGAGGGGACTATGTACTCACTTGAGGGTGCTTAGAAGTCTTGAACAACAACCAAGCAAAGCTAGAGGGATCACAGAATCAAACGGCACCCTATATAGATAACTACATAAATAACCGGACCTAAATCGGGAGATTGGGTAGTATGAGGTTTCGTAAACCAAATGAGTATTGGAACTCATATGATATGGTTTAACAAAGCCTACATACTAAAATGAAACCTAACCTAAGTGCTTATGACCCATTACGACCCGTTTAGGTAGCTTATGCTACTTTAACGCGTCGTTCGCGTGAAACGCATTCGGAACGCCTAACTAGCCCTATGACAAGTAAGATATGCCTTAACATGTTTAATATTGTTACTAAATCAGTTTAGATGTCAAAAGTTATGTTACATAGGCTTAAAATGAATTTATGCGTAAAAAGGGCATTTTGGTCATTTTCCTAAGGCATATAAACTACTTATCATACAACTAACTAAACGTCGTGACCATAAGGTATAACCTCGGAAGGTTATTCCCTATACAACTATGGTCACCTAATATGTTTGGGTGGATCCTAATGATCGACCAAACGGGTCGGGTTCGAAAGTATAAGCGATTGATTAGATCGCTTACCCTTACGACCCTAGATAAGCACAAATCTAAAAGTGACGAGCTAAACATGCTAGAACATGTTTAGTCAAGTTAGAAAACAGGTTTTGATATCAAAACAAACGGTTTTGATACCCTAGAGTAGTTTGGTTACAAAATACGCAAGAACACGCATTTTGCCCGAAACTACGACTCGTCACTGAGCCTAGATAACGTGGAAATTAGTAGGTATAGTCACTAGGGACTATGACCATCGTGATTACGCTCACGTTATGAAGTTCAAACGAACTTCACATTGACCATAAAGTGGTCAAAGCAGAAAGTCAAACATAGTTTGACTTTAACGCTAAAACGAATGAAAAGAACGAAGGAACACTTACAGAGGGTCCCCGCAAGTATTTGACCCACTCTCAGGTAGGAAGCATAAATACTTCCACTTAGAGAGCTTGAATCAGATTCAAATGTGTGGGTTTGCAAGTGAACTATGGAGGGGTATATATAGGAAATGTTGAGCCGTTAGGATCGTTTCTTGTTTCCCAAGCATTAATCTCAGCCGTACAACACATACCCACTGATTTACAAACCCATGGGAGTCCATAGTTTCGAAAATACCACCTGCAAGAGTGCATAACAGCTGCAACAGGCTGGAAATGGCTAGAAACAAGTTTCTACTGTGCTGGTGATGGCTTACGAACCGTAAGACCCAGAACCTTACGGTCCGTAAGGACCTTGCAGGTCTGATACTTTCAAAAATGGCAGATCAGGCCCCTGTGCATCCAAACTTGCTATTTGATGCATTTTTGACATGTTTAAGCCCTGTTAACCCCATTTCAAAGCTCTAAAATGAAGTTAAACTATAGGGAACTTAAAATATGCTCAAAAATATGCCGGATGTCGGTTCGTTTGGCCGTACGGTTGCGTTGTTCGGTTAATTACGATGGAAGTCGTAACGGACGCGTGTACGATCCAAATTGCGCGACGAATGGATTTTTTTATCATTCCAATCACGAAAATAAAATATTTTAATGATTACATAAATTTTTGGGTGTCCGGATATATTCAGAACGTAAGATATGCGCGAAAATGCAAACTTATGCACTTTTTGACGCTTTTAGTCCCTGAATGAACATAAAGTTTATTTTAGCACACCGAACCCCTCAAAGCTTATTTCTAAGCTATGTAAAGGATATTTAGGGTGTGTTTGACTTATGATCAAGTTCCGGAATGTCTATTACAGTACGAATCGATATACTTTCGCAGTTTGTCGAATTTAGTCCCTGTAAGCGAATAAACTTGATTTCGGCACACCAAACCTTCCAAAACTTATTTCTAAGTTATGTAAAGGTTGTTTAAGGTATGTTAAGCCTATGTCACTATTCCGGAGTGTTTGTTGCATTAAAGTTGTTATATTTACGCATCAATACGCGTATAACCTTCCAGAAAGCGATTTAGAGCCCGAAATCGAACAAGAGTTGATATGTGCGAATGATACACATATTTATACAAATCCCAAGTATGAAATACAATATTTCATTGGTTTGGTATTTTTTTTATGATTGAAGTGACACAGGTGTCACACCTGACGCCTCTACAATCTGTCAAGGATTGATTGCATATTGGATAACACTCGAATCCAAACGCACTGAGCGCTACATTTGGGGTTTAGCCCTAAGATCCGAATCATGATCACATCATGTCACCCTACCTAGATTCATTTTCAAGTAACTCTCTCAGTTAGTCTCACCAAGGATGTGGTGAGGATGGGGGATTGCCCAAGGAGGGTGTTAAGAGAAAGAGAAATCCCGTGACAAGCAAAGCGAAGGCGATTACTGCCATAATCGATGCTCGCATTAAGAAGTATGCTAATAACTTGTCAAAATTCGGAATGAGATAGGTGAAACTTTCATCATGAGGGCACTTGCAAAAGTGACAAGTGTAGCAGTGTGGTGAGACTGGGCACAAAACAGAAACTAATGAGTTAGTTATATTTAAGAATGAACGAGGTGGTTTTTACTATGGCAAGGAGGTTACTACGAGCATGGATGGCTAAGGATGAATCAAGTTAGTGAATAAGCAAGTCTAGGGGTATGCTCTACTCTACAACCATCATGTATCAATTCTTTGGATACCAACGTCGGCTTAACTTAGTGTCTTTAGATACTAAGCATATACACGAATTAGAGTCATGTAGGTTAAACATGTCTTGCTCTATCAAGTTAGCTAATGAGGAATTAGCGGAGTCATGTGAAGTCATTAAAGGTCGCCGATACGTTCCTATCAACCGACCCGTTGCATCCGTGTTTTTTTAATACCGGTGTCGGTATTAGCTTCATCCCCATAAAATTCAAAGTATGCTTGGCCGAGTCAAGTAAACTAGACGTCCTCTCATTCAATAGGATTGGCCAATGGTAAATTAGTCAAGTCAGGAAAGACAACAAAGGATGCACACTCGAACTTGGAGCAAGGAAATTTAGTAACGACCTTTCACTCATTCAATTAGGTTATTACGACTTAACTTATGGCATAGACAGGTTGGCCGACAACAGAGCAGAAGTAGTTGTGCTGCAAAAACTATTATCCTTTTTCCCCCCTGTCTGAGGAGAGAACATCTTTTGGTGAATGGAGAGAAACACGACTCACGGCTGCTGATCAACAACTGTATGAAGGCTCAGAAGAGTCTGAGAACAGGATGCATCGCCTTCTTGCCCATGTGGTCGACAAGAAGGCCGAGGAGCGCAAGGTGGAGGACATCCCTGTGGTAAGGGAATAACCTAGAGTCTTTCCAGAAGACTTGCTGGGACTACCTCCGCAGCGACAAGTCGAATTCTGTGTTGATCTTGTGCCAGGAGCTGCACCAGTGGCGAAAGCTCCATATAGACTCGCGCCCTCAGAGATGCAGGAATTATCTACTCAGCTTCAGGAATTGCTTGACAAAGGATTAATTAGACGGAGTTTCTCACCTTGGGGAGCTCCGGTGCTATTTGACAAGAAGAAAGACGGAACCTTTCGGATGTGTATAGATTACCAAGAACTGAACAAATTAACCATAAAGAATTGGTATCCTTTACCAAGGATCGACGACTTGTTCGATCAGCTACAAGGTTCTAACTTCTATTCCAAAATCGATCTACGATCCAGATATCACCAGCTGAGAATTCAAGAGGAAAGCATTCCTAATACAGCGTTTAGGACTCGTTATGGGTATTACGAGTTCCTTATTATGCCATTTGGCTTAACAAACGCTCCCGCCGTGTTCATGGATTTGATGAATCGGGTATCTAAGCCATATCTCGACAAGTTTGTGATCGTATTCATTGATAACATTTAATATACTCATGAACCGGGCAGAACATGAACAACACTTGAGAACTATTCTGGAGCTACTTAAGAAAGAACACTTGTATGCTAAATTCTCAAAATGCGAATTTTGGATTCGTCAGGTCCAATTTCTCGGTCACGTCGTGAACGAGAACGGAATTCATGTGGACCCAGCTAAGATAGAAGCTATAAAGAACTGGAGCGTTCCAAAGACCCCAACGGAAGTAAGAAAATTCTGGGGTTTAGCGGGATATCATCAACGATTCATTGAGAAATTTTCAAAAATTTCTCAACCGCTAACCTCTCTCACTCAAAAGGATAGAAAGTCCGATTGGGGTGAAAAAAAAATAGAAATGGCATTTTAGTTACTTAAAGATAAACTATGTCAAACGTCAATCTTATCACTCCCTGACGGTACCGATGACTTCGTGGTGTACTGTGATGCATCGCTTCAAGGCTTGGGTTGCGTGTTAACGCAACGTGAAAAAAAAGTCAACGCGTACGCGTCGCGGCAGTTAAAAGTACATGAAAAGAACTATACCACTCATGACCTGGAATTGGGTGCAGTGGTATTCGCTTTAAAAATTTGGTGCCATTATCATTATGGTACTAAGTGTACCATATTCAAAGACCATAAAAGTCTTCAACATATATTTAATAAAAAAGAATTAAACATGCGCCAACGGCGATGGGTAGAACTGTTGAATGACTATGACTGTGAAATCAAGTACCATCCGGGTAAAGCAAATGTTGTGGCGGATGCTTTGAGCCAGAAAGAGCGAGACAAAACTTTACGAGTATGAGCTTTAGAGTTAACCATTCAGATGAACTTCACTACTCGTGTGCATGATGCACAACTAGAAGCTCTAAAGCCGGAGAACATTCAAGCAGAATCCTTGCGAGGATTATAGAAACAACTGGAAGAGATCAAAGATGGCACAAGGTACTTCATGGGAAGAATCTGGATTCCTTACTTTGGCAGATTGCGAGACTTAGTGTTGGATGAAGCACATAAGTCAAAATATTCAATACATCCCGGATCTGATAAGATGTATCAAGATGTAAAGGAATATTACTGGTGGCCTAATCTCAAAGGAGATATTGAGACCTACGTTGGGAAATGCCTAACTTGTACAAAGGTCAAGGCCGAGTATCAAAAGCCATCTGGACTATTACAACAACCCGAGATTCCCGTTTGGAAATGGGAACATATATCAATGGATTTCATTACAGGACTCCCACGGACCTCTCGAGGTCATGACATGATTTGGGTTATCGTCGTTCGCTTAACTAAGTCAGCTCACTTCTTGCCAATTCGCGAGAAAGATAGTACAGAGAAGTTAGCTGAGCTTTATCTCAAAGAAATAATAGCACGTCAAGGAGTACCTATTTCAATAATCTCGGATCGCGATGGTCGCTTTGTGTCAAGAATATGGCAATCATTTCAGGAATCGCTTGGATGTCGTTTGGATCTAAGCACATTATTTCATCCGCAAACCGATGGACAAAGCGAACGAACCATCCAAACGTTGGAGGACATGCTTCGTGCAAATGTGATGGATTTGGGCGGAAACTGGGATACTCATTTACCGCTGGTGGAGTTTCCCTATAATAACAGTTATCACACAAGCATCAAAGCCGCCCCATACGAAGCACTATACGGACGGAAGTGCCGATCACCGCTGTGTTGGGCGGAAGTCGGAGACAAACAACTCATTGGCCCTGAACTAGTCTAAGAGACTACAGACAAGATAGTAAAGATACGAGACCGTATCAAAGCGGCTCGTGACAGACAAAATAGCTACGCGGACAGAAGACGTAAACCATTAGTCTTCGAGGTCGGAGACAAAGTCTTACTGAAAGTCTCGCCTAGGAAAGGCGTAGCTAGATTCGAGAAACGCGGAAAACTAAACCCGAGATAAATTGGGCTATTTGAAATTCTAGAAAAGATCAGTACCGTCGCGTACAAGTTGAAACTGCCAGAAGAACTCAGTAATGTACACGACACATTTCATGTGTCGAGTCTTAAGAAAAGTCCAACAAATGAAAACAGTTATCATCCTAGCGGATGGAATTCACGTAGACGACAAACTCCAGTTTACCGAAGAACCTGTTTAGGTTATGGACTGGAAAGTCCACAAGACAAGGAGAAGTCATATTAAACTAGTAAAGGTCCGCTGGAACTCACATCACGAACCCGAGAATACATGGGAACGTGGAGTTCAGATCAATACAAAGTACCCCTCCACCTGGTCGAGAAGAGTCCTTTAAAGGATAACTCAACGTGAATTTCGGGACGAAATTCTTTTTAACAGGGGGAGAATGTGACAAATGGCAATAAACCGGCAATTCCGTACAAACTAATCACTATTTTATTTACGTAATCTCATGCATTTAGTGTAATTTAATTACGTAACAGTGTCGTTAATTGGATAACAAGGTTAGGAAAAGGAAACAATGCTAAAACATATGTTGGTTTTCGCCACATTGCGAAATCAGCCAAACAATGTCCTAAAAGTGTTGGTAGAAAGTGCCACGTGCACTATTCACGGTTACACTATTCATGCCAGCAAACCATGAAATCAGACCGAAACACTGAAAAACGGCACTCGGATAACATAACTGAGTCCATTTATATAAGAAAACATTATTATGAAAACACATCTTGCAAAGAAACAAGACTTTCCGGTATAACGCCCTAATCTCAAAAATGTCTATTTCGGCTAAAAATATAGCACTTTTAACTTGTCCGAACCTATAACAAAGCATTTCCGGGACTTTGGAATTATGTCACTTGATGAAAAACACACTAAAACATTTTAAGGATATCAATGAGATGACTAGAATCATAAGCTTCCGATATTATATCGCTATGCATTAAACTAGTCCGTTAGCGAACCGACGAGCTAGTAAGCAGTATTTCTATCATTGTAACAACCAAATGAAAACTCTAGTGAGCTAGTTAAGCTTAATTTGGAACTCGGAACCACTTCCTACATCGTTCGGATGTGAAATAACAACTCGCGACATAATCCGTCGGTACGCCACAAAAGTGCCGTAAATCCACCGACTGTTGGTGCATATTTGTGACAACAGCTTAGATTTGGTCTTTGGATATCTTGTAATTAGTAAAACATAAACAGTTAGCAGGTTTAGCTTTGTAATAGTTAATTAAGAGTGATTGGGCCAAACCAAACCCACATAGGGGGATGGTAGGCGAAATGGGCCTAGCCCATGACCTAGCCCATATGCAAAGCTTTGTCCTATATAAACAAAGCTTAGCATTAGGGTTTAGGTTGATCTTCCAATCTTCTAATCACTCTTGGAGAGAATTCGTGAAAGACAAAGGCTTGGACGAATTAGGATCTTGATTGATTGTAATCGTTTGAAGATAATCAATAAAGATCGGGTTTAAAGTGATTCGGTGTTCTACTCATTTTCTGTGAAATCTAATCTAGAGGATTCCGCACTCTAGGTTGGATAGATGATTCTGTTACGATCCATACGACTCACGGGACCTACAATTGGTATCAGAGCATTAGGCTCTTGTTTGGCTTGGTTCAGAATCGTTTCTGCAGAAAATCGGAGTTTTTGGTCGTGTTTTGAAGGCTGTTCTTGAGTTCAGCTGCTGATTTCGGATAAAATACCAGCATTTCGGACCAGATTTGTTGCATTTCGGATTGATTTCGGACAGGAAATCAGTCATTTCGGATTAAACAGCATCAATTTCGGACCAGAAATAAGCATTACGGATCATCAGACCTGTATTTCGGATTTTTAGTCTTGCATTTCAGATAAAACAGTTGATTTCGGATCAGATTGATTTGATTTCGGACCAGATTTCGTATAAATCAAAGGATTACGGACCATTACGGATTGTAAGGGGTTCATTTCGGATTGTAAGGGGTTCATTTCAGATAAAGAGGTCTGATTTCGGATCTGTTTGTTTCATTTCGGACTAGCAAGTGGTCATTTCGGATCAAAGTAGCTGATTTCGGATAACCATTTCGAATCTAGGACCATTTCGGACCTTTTCTGATCATTTCGGACAAGATGGAATTTTTCGTGGCTTGCGTAAGAAAAATTTCACCGTTTCGAGTTTAGGAAATTATCCGTAGCTCATCTCAATAAACCGTTTGCACGGTTGGAATCCTTGGATTTTTAGGGTAAAAAAAAAAACCTCTGGAAAATCCGGAAATAGGTTTTTGACATTTTATACCTTTGGAACCGTAATTTCGAGACGAATCTAACGGTATAATTTGGTAAAAACAGTTATCGGGGATACTTTGTACAGTTTTACCAGTCTGTTGCGTTAAAATGTCGAACATGATGAATGTGAATGCACCTAAGATGATGAAGGTGGATAATTATCTTACATGGAAGGACAGCTTCCAATCCTTCATTGAATCTCAGGATGCACGCATGTGGATCTGTATTGTAGATGGGTACACAAACCCAACTCACGATTATGAGGGCAGACCACGTAGAACAGACTATGTGAACATGAAAGAGGATGATAAAAAGATGTATGAGGCTGAAAAGAGAGCCTTGGCTGCAATAAAGATGTCCTTACCTGATAGCATCAAGCATACCTTCAAGAAGTACACAAATTCAAAGGATATGTGGGATGCATTAGAAAAACGATATCAGGGAGATGCGAATGTCAAAAAGAATAAAGCTTTGAGTTCTACAGCACGAGAACGTTCATATGATTGTAGTGCTCTTCTGGAGGATAAAGAGAATGCCACTCAGGTATACATGGCAGAGATAGTGCCTGTTGATGAGGCTGAAACTACTGTGAATGATGCTGAAGCTAAAGTGGAGAATGCTGAAACAAAAGTTGAACAGGTCGTTGCTGAAGTTGAGAAAGAGAGTGAAGCTGAACAGGTCGTTGCTGAAGTTGAGAAAGAGAGTGAAGCTGAACAGGTCGTTGCTGATCAAACTACAGAAGTTCATGAGGAAGAGGTAAAATTTAATTCTGTGTGTTTAAAATGTCGTGAATTACAGGGTGAAGTTGACAGGTTGTCAACACAAAACCAAAGTCTAGTAAACGAGATGTCTAACATCAAAGAATCAAACTTTTTTGCTAAAAGAAATGAATCTTCATACTTGAAGAAAATAAAAGGTTATGAAAGTGAAATTGAAGCCTTAACCTGCAAACTAAATGAAAAACTTCAAGTCATAGACTTAGCTCATGACATGATGGCTGAGAAAACAAAAGAGATTTCTGAAAAATGCAAAGAGTTGTCAGAAGCACAACTCAAAATTGTTGAACTTGAAAAGAAATTAGGTCAATTCAGGGACTCTACTTTTGTTATGAAACACATGATGGGTGGGTTAAAGAAAAGTAATGACAAGACCAGTGTGGGCTTCCAGTGCTTTAATGAAGTCCCACCTCCTCTTAGTCATGACTATTCTTTCTTACCTGATGAAGATGAGTTTACAGACTTTCTGTCAACATCACCAAGTAGTTTCACATCCAGTCAAGGTGATGTGTTTGAAGATAATGATGCTAAGAAGGTAAATAACAGCAAACCTGTTTTGAAAAAGATAAACACACCTCCTAAAACCAAAAATCAAACTTTTGTTAAAAAGGTTAATTTTGTTCAAGGAAGTGACATGAAAAACGAAACAGCTGTTATTGAAAACGAATCTAATGTAGAGTTTGCTAAAAACAAGAACAAAGAAAATTCTGAAACTAAGCAAACTGAACCAAATCCTTCTAAGGCATCATCATCAAAACCTGAATCTAGTTCAAAGGCTTCAACTAAGAAGTCTTCGAAAAAGAGATCATGCTTCAAGTGCCACACAAAGGGACATGTAGCTAGCTGCTGTCCTAACAAAAAGGTTGAAGCACAAGTGAGTGAGAGAAAGAGAGAGAAGTCACCAGAGAAGAGTGGTGATAAAAAGGAGAAGTCTCCAAAGAAATCTGCTCCTAAGCAACCAGAGAATGTTGCTGTTGGTGTAGATAAGGCTGAAAAAGGAACTCCACAAGTTCCTCGTTTTGAAAGAAATCAACTAAGATTTCAGCCTAGATCTCCACCAGGCAGATATGAGAGACCTAGAAGCAGTTCATCAAGAATGAACAATTATAGTTCAAATAATTTCAGAAGTCAAGGTCAATATCAAAATCGATACCAAAATTTTGGTGGTCGAACTTTTTATAACAATGGCTTTAGAAGTTATAATAATCAAGCTTCTTGGAATCAAAATTTTCAAAGGTCAAATAGTCCAAACACATATAGGAACCCTCAGGACCAAAGACCTTATGGCAATCAAAACCTATTTAAATCAACAGGTCTAAGATCCAAGACACCATTAAGGTGTGATGGATATTGGATAGAAGCATCTTATGTGGATTTAAATGGTCGACCCAAAACCGGTAAGGTTTGGGTTCTAAAGTCTAACTGAGTTGTTGAGTGAATGCAGGATGACCAAGAAGGACTGTTGATGCGTTCGACAGTGGTTATTCCTGTAAAACATCTGAGGTGAATAGTAGGTTAACATGGGTAACAAACTATTTACTTCTGTGATTGTTTTGATTATTCTAAACTTTAAACGTGAAAAACTTTTGTCAGATTTAAAGTGGGAGTTTGTTTGTGTTTTTTAAATTTATGTTTTTAAAACTTACTCCATAAAAACAAAAATTTACGGGGAGAAATTCCTCTAAGCCAAAAAGAGTTTAGATAGTGCGTGTGTTTAGGGGGAGTAAGTTATAAAATTTTAAAAATCCAAAAACATTGAAAAATTGAAAAAATGAGTTTTCATGGTGTGAAAAAGAAGAAATGATAGTACATCAGCAAGTTAGACTGTCACACTCAAACTGAATTAAAATGCTTAAGTGTGATAGCAGCTTCATCATATGATATACCAGTAGGCAAAAGCATGAAATAATCAACTTACCAATGTGATATAAACCTAAATAAACTGAGTATGAGTGGGGAACACATCAGTGGTGTATGGTTTAATGACCTTAAATCTTGCGTTGATAGATTGCCAAAATCTGAAGTTTTGGGTCTTTATACTGTTATTTCATCCGGAGATATCATGGTTGTCCTTCTGCTGCATCCAGATACATGCTGACCTAGACACAACCAGGATATCTTAAAAGAGCTAAAAATGCCAAAACCCTAAAAATGAAGAAGCTCTCATAGAGAGTCAATCAATAAGTGCAAAATGCACAAACCGTACCAAAAATGGTATTTGTCATAGCCCTCGATAAGATATTTTGGTCTCTCTGCTGTACGGAAGTACTGACCTGTTCACCAATTATCTATCATTGAAAAATAAAACGGATGAATTCAGTATACTCACCTACTACGATGAATCTTTGTGCATACCTTGATCGCGGGGGTATATCCTGAAGTGGGACACACTAATATATCAGAAATAAAATTACCTTAACGTATCATACGGTAATGGTACTTGAAATGTTCATGCATTTTGTTTAGGTGGACAAACATACTGGTAATCGTCTTGAACTGTTTTTCACGAAAAATTACATAAAGAATTAACTAATGGTGTGAAACAGTTTGATTTTGCTGATATGATCTTCTTGCACATGATACTCACAAAAAGAAGTATTGTAAATATTTTCAAGTTTAGTTTAGTTAGTTCAGTTTGTGTTGAAAAATATCAAAAAAAATACCAAAAAAATTTCCTTTTAAAAGATCTCCCATTTTGAACTGACAGGTAGTTGTTTTTGCAAACAAAGATAAAATATTGGTTTATCTTTAACTGTGAAAAAGGCTAATGGTTTTTCGAGATACTTGCTTGTGTTGCTAAATAGATTGATGCAGTTATCAAAATGAAGTGCAGAATACAAGTATAGTGCAGATTGAGAGTGCAGTGAAGAACGTGTGAAGATGCATGGTAGGATCCTTCTACTACATTGCAGAAAAAGAAAGAGATATGGAAGTTTTGAAGATACTTGCTTAACCAAAGTTTGCTAGTTCGCTGATCTACAACGAATGAAAGTTTTGGAGATTGGAAGCATCAGCTAAGGGGGAGTTTGTTGATGTCAGAAACTTTGTAGCTAACGTTATCCAAAGACCAAAAGACTGCAAGGTGTTTGAAGACAAAGTTACACTATGAAGCTATTGTCAAGGGGGAGTTTGTTGGTGCATGTTTTGTGACAACAACTTATAGTTTGATTATTTAGTCTTTGGATATTTTGTATTGGGCTTAGCATTATTGGTTAGGGAGTTAATTAGTGTTATGGGCTTGGAGAATGGCCTGGCCCAGACCAAAGCCCATGTGCAAACCTTGTCCTATATAAACAAGGCTTGGCATAAGGGTTTAGAAAAGACACTTGAACACACATAGAGACATTGGAGACATTGAGAGAAATCTATAGAGAGTGGCTAGGAGATTTCTTGTGGGTCTTGAATTGATTGTAAAATTCGTGTTGGATAATCAATAGAAGACCGGATTGAAAGTGTATCGTGTTCTTGATTCTTGTTTCTACTCATTTTCTGTGAAATCTAATCTAGAGGATTCCGCACTCTAGGTTGGATAGACGATTCTGTTACGATCCATACGACTCACGGGACCTACAATTGGTATCAGAGCATTAGGCTCTTGTTTGGCTTGGTTCAGAATTGTTTCTGGAGAAAATCGGAGTTTTTGGTCATGTTTTGAAGGCTGTTCTTGAGTTCAGCTGCTGATTTCGGATAAAATACCAGCATTTCGGACTAGATTTGTTGCATTTCGGATTGATGCAGTTTGATTGGATTCATGGTAGAACCTCCTTTCTACATTGCAGACAAAGTTGAAGAGTTGAAGATTGCTATACAAAAGCTGAACTGGAGTTTACTCAAGTGCTAAAGTTTTGAAGATTTGGTGATTGGATGCATCAGCTTAGGGGGAGTCTGTTGCTGATAGAAGTTGTTAAAGCTGAAGCTATCCAAAGACCAAAAGACTGTGAGATTCTGAAGACTGAAGTTACTTTTGCGAGCTATTGTCAAGGGGGAGTTTGTTGGTGCATATTTGTGACAACAGCTTAGATTTGGTCTTTGGATATCTTGTAATTAGTAAAACGATAAACAGTTAGCGGGTTTAGCTTTGTAATAGTTAATTAAGAGTGATTTGGCCAAACCAAACCCACATAGGGGGATGGTAGGCGAAATGGGCCTAGCCCATGACCTAGCCCATATGCAAAGCTTTGTCCTATATAAACAAAGCTTAGCATTAGGGTTTAGGTTGATCTTCCAATCTTCTAATCACTCTTGTAGAGAATTCGTGAAAGACAAAGGCTTGGACGAATTAGGATCTTGATTGATTGTAATCGTTTGAAGATAATCAATAAAGATCGGGTTTAAAGTGATTTCGGTGTTCTACTCATTTTCTGTGAAATCTAATCTAGAGGATTCCGCACTCTAGGTTGGATAGATGATTCTGTTACGATCCGCACGGCTCACGGGACCTACACCGACGACCTTACGAAAGGCATCCAAGGTATCAAAATATGATTTTTACTAGTTTAGTGAACTAGTTAATAATAATTTTGGTTCTGAAACACTAATTACCCCCTTAATGGTGTAATTAATCCCTAATCACTATAATTAATTTAATTACCAAAATATCTTGGTTTATTAACACTTTTTATAAAATAAATTACACTTTACCCCCCCCCCCCCCCCTTTATAAGATCGGTCAAAGTGGGTCCCACCCACTAGATTTTTTTGTTGAAAATTTAGATCACATGTATGGGGGAAATATATGGAGTATGGCCATGAAATTATATGTTGGAAGACACTTGAAAGACATGAGGCATCACCTACCATTCTCATATCAATTCACAACATTTCTCAAACACCAAAAACTCCATTTGGAGCTTCTTTGGTCACGGCTCAAAGAAGAGCACAAACACCCACCATTTTTAACCAATAATTACCACATTCTAGCCTAAATCAATACATTTTGAGATCATCTAAGCATGGGTTAAGCATGGAGCTTCATTAAGGATCTTCTTGGAGCTTAACTTTCTTCTTCTTTTCTTATTTAACTTGTGCAATATTGTAAGTCTTCTAATCACCATTTTTAAGCTTCTTATTACTAGTAATTTATGGAAGTACAAGTTGATTATCTTGAAGATTAAGAAAAATATAATCAAATACCCTAATCTCAAACTTAATAATCTACTAATCATGACTTATTATGTGATTATTTGTGTTGATTAGTGTATCTAGTTAGTGTAATCTTGATTATTATGATGATTTTGTTAAGATTAATGGTTTAAAGTTTATATTTATGACGATCTTGTGATTAGTTTCATGTAGTATTTTAGATTAGTGTTAATCTAGCCATGTTACACTTAAAAATGTGATTTAAACATGTGTATGTTTAATTCACACAAGATCATCAACTTCAAAGATTATGAGCATTTGTATATAAACTTGATTAAGTGACTCTTGAAAGATTAAACCAAGAATAATCATGGGACAAGGCTTTTAACAACACTAATGAACTTGATTTTTTGACATAAAATAAGTTTATGTGATATTAATTATCAAAAGTGTTATGTAAAAGTCTTGGAAATTTTTACATAAAGATGTGTGAATCTTTAAAAGTGAAAAACAATTATAATCAAGTTTATGTAAGTAATTAACTTAATAAATGGTTAACTTTGAATACTTGGAAGTTTAAGCAAAATAATGCTCATGAGAATCTTTGAAGGAATAAGTATGACTAGTGATGTAAACATAAGTTTAGTGATGTTTGGAAATTGATTATTGATATAAACGCATTTTTGTAACGTGGGAAACATCATAGTTTTAGGGGAAACTATGGCAAATTTTTCTAAAAATCTAATCGCGATTAGAGAGGGGATTAAAGGGTGATTAACAAGGTTAAACGCGATTAGTGGTCTTTAACGTCATTATGGAAACTTTGATGGGAATATTTAAGGTTTAAATATTCAAGAAGTTCTTATGAACTTAAACTTATATTTTTACAAAAATAAATGGGTAAAAATATAACAATGTATAAGTATAATTTTTGGTAAGAAAAATTATATATTTTGGAGACATATCAAGTATATGTATATGTGCTATATATGTGTATGTATTAGATACCTATAGGGTGATCAAAATAAATACACATACATGTTCCTACATGGTCCAAGAAATGTTAGTAAATCGGACAATTAAATAAAATGGCCGAAACGGAAATACGTAACACTTGATGATGACAAATTGGGCGTATCGACATCGTGAACAAGTTACTACAAAGTCGAGTCTAAAATAACATATTTTAGACGTTAAAACGAGCACATATATAAGTGACCGATAACAAGAATCCGGAAAGTCGAAAACTATAAAAATTACCAAGTATTTTTCATAGGAAAAATGAACTTATTTAAAGTTTACTCCTTGGTAACATTTTGGTAAAAATTGCAAGATTATGTTAATGGACTCCTAAAGTTAGAATTTGGCCTATCAAAGCTAGTAATGGGCTAGGCCCAAATTCCTTAATACTTGGACTAGTGCCCAATAACAATAAAACATGGGTTAGGCCCAATAACATAGATAACATGGTCTTGGCCCAATGACATGGGCTCGGCCCAATAACATTAAAACATGGTTTAAATACGATAACATAGATGACATGGGCTCGGCCCAATGACATGAGCAAAGGCTCAATGACATGCGTGCACTGCACGAGGACATGTGAAGAACAAAGCCCGTTCACACATAAGTCAATACACATAAAATACATGAATACGCTTATGAATTCAATACGTATAGAATATATGTATATACATAACAATCGAATGAGTAAACTATCAACGCTCTAAAATACAAAGTTGTTCCAAAGATGACAAACGAGAACATAATAAAGAATTCAAGATGAACAACTTGTACGAGGTCTGAAAGACCTAGTGTCTAACGATATTAGTACACATGTAGGTTATTGACACGTACGGACGCTTACTTCGATATCATAATACACAGAACGCAAACTTGTGAGTTCATGTCCCTCCTTTCACTGATTTCAATGTTTTGTTTTCAAAAACATCGAGGGGAAATACATGCTAAAACTATTGGTATGTTAGTTACGGAGTAGAAGATAACATGATCAATGTGCATAAGTCGGATGATAACTTTAGTAACCAGTAATCACATAGTGACCAAGGTGCAAAAGGTGTAGATCTATTGGGCTTGAGACATGCCCCACTCCTAGTTGTTAACTGCGGAGTGCTTTTGTGATCCCAAATGATAACAAAGTGTTCTCGGTTTGGTTATTTACTTATGGTACATTTTGTCAGGGGACTCGCTACCCACTGATAGATCCTTAAACAGACTCCATGTATGAATCATAACATACCATGATTACAAGATTTCATGTTCATGAATACTACGATTACAAGATTTCATTTTCATGAATACTACGATACCAAGATTTCATTTTCATGAATGGTACGATTACAAGATTTCATTTTCATGAATACTACGATTACAGGATTTCATTTTCATGAATACTACGATTACAGGATTTCATTTTCATGAATAGTACGAATACAGGATTTCATTTTCATGAATACTACGATTACAAGATCTCATTTTCATGAATACTATGATTACAAGATTTCATTTTCATGAATACTATGATTACATATGATAACAAAAACTACATGAACTCGCTCAACTTTTGTTGACTTTTTAATACTACATGTATTTCAGGAAACAAGTCTTGAGCCGGTGATACATGATTGGATGCAATGATTACCTTTCTTACATCACACGCAACACGCTTCCGCAACTAGCAGGGTATGACATATCAGATTCATCATTCTTTCTGACAGAACAGGCACATCGTAATCTGACTTCCAAGACCCTACAGCAGTCCAAGGTTTCATGATTTCTGTACTCCACATATTTTCTGATGCTGGAATTTCTAGGTTCCTTTAAGAAAATGCATCAGAAATTATGATTGAAAGAAATCTGGGAAAAGGTAGATGTGAATCTATCCTTCCAGCATTAGTCAGAATTGATCTTCTGATCAGATTAAATATTTCTGTTCCAAAATCAATAGACAGAACATGATTGTCAGAACATTCATATTTATCTGATCTGTACCTCCAATTTTTGATGATAAACACTTGTTCATAATTTCCATTAACACTTGCCAGAAGGCAGGTAGCTTATTCCTCTTGAATTCACTGATTTTTGAAATCTTTGTCTTGTAACCCATTACAGCATCAAGTAGTGAAAACATATCTTCTTTTTCTAGTGCTTCTTCATAGCTTTGTCTTAAGGGTAGTTCCAAACATTCCCTTATTTTCTCCGGTGAGATTGTAATGAAGATATTTCCCTACACATGTGCTGTTAGCTCAATTTGATTTGAGACTTTGAAAGTTTTTAGAGCTTGTTGTATGAGTTTTTCTGGTACCTCTCTGGTCTTTGTGAGAGCTTGAGCTATCGGGCATCTGATAAGAAATTCAATTTGAATTTGACACTTTATATCATATTCTTCAATGTTATCGTTCATCGCTTCATTGTTGCTCTTTAATGGAAGAAATTCAGCTTCGGTGATGAAAGGAACAGAGTGTTCAATTGGTGGCATGTTGATGTTGATAGCAGCCATTGAGAATTGGGGTTTTAGTTTCGGAAAAAGGGTTTTTAGGGTTTTGAGTTTTAAGGTTGTAGATGGAAGTCTCTGTTTTTGAATGAGGTTTTTATAGTGTGTTGAGACAGAGATCTTTGAGTGTTTTTCGTGGGTTGTTTGTATTCAAGGTGGTTAATGACACCTTAATGATGTTTTAATCCATTTAGGGAACAACCATTTTTGAAAAACCTTTGGTTTATCTCTAATTTAATATAAATCTTTTAATGAAAATCAGAGATTCCAAGGATTTAGAAGATAAACACTAATGTCTAACTTGCACCTTTTCTCTATGTGGGACCCCTTTTGTTTCAAAAAGGTCCAATAGAAACCTTTTCTGAGATTGTGTATCTTCCCAAGTTTTCCCTTTGATGATATATATTAGTAAATCTTTGAATAAAACTTTGTGAGTTTGATTTTCTTCATATTTCATCAGAATGTATTTGATTCATATATTGAGATTGAATCAGCATTTTTTTTTTTTGAGATGAGAGGCAATAAGTAGAGTTTTGAGATTTTTACTTACATTGCAATTCTGAACTCCACATCATTGCTCTGATTTTCAGGAAGTTTTTTTTGTTATACAGCTTGTTCCAATCCTCAGAAAAAAATATTTTGAAAGAAACTTATTTCAAAAATTTAGTTGGTTATAAGTTTCTTTGAATCTGGTTTAAGGCTGTGTTTCCTGATGTTTCTTTTCTGTTGATTTGTCAGTCTTCCTGGTTGCCAAGAGACTTTTCTGATGAAAAAAAAATTATTTTATGATGTATTATCAGATTTTTTCTGGTTATTTTGAGAATTTTCTGAAGTATGAACAGATTCTGATGATTTATTGGGTTTTTCTGAAAAATTATCAGAATTTCTGATTGATCATCAGATTTTCTTCTGAGTTTCACTAAATCTATCAGATTTCATTTGAGTTTTACCAGATTTTCTTTGTTTTTATCAGACATGTTGTTTTAGTTCCCCCTAGATCTATTGTTATGTTTTTGTTTTTTTTTAAGTAGAAAAAAAATAAAGAAGAAAATATCATTAAGCAAAAAAAAAAAAAAAAAACAAATAAAACAAGCAAACAACAACTAATCCTCCTCCAGCACGTTGAACATGCACTTCACATACAACCAGAGACTGGTTATTCGACCAGTGTGATTCGTTAATGGGACCAGGGTAGGATTGCTTATGTTCTCTTGAAGAGCCAGCTTGGCCCTTGGATACCAGCTTCTTACTCCTCCGAAGTCCAGCTGACTGGTAATCAACTTGGTCACGAATCGAGGGTAGATCAGAAAAGGTTGACGGTCGTGAATGTTTGCTTCAAGGTCTCTCATGAGAAACTTAGAAAAGTTGTAAGGTTTTTCCTGTACAACTGCATGAATCACCTCCATCATCCTATAGGACGGCTCGTTGAAGTGTCCAATCTTCTTAGAGAAGCAGACACTGAGCTGTGTCACCAAATACTGGAAATGTGGTATAAAACCAGATTTGCTAATCTGCCTTGACATGTTGTATGTATGATAGCCTATTTCTGTCAAGGTCTGTTGCACATCTGCCTTATCCAGGAAGGTGTTTTCTTGATCATCACCCAGCTGGAGGACATCTCTGAGAGTTTCCTCCTTTAGGGTGATTTTGACCCCCATAACCTTACTCTCTATCCACATGGAAGTGCCACTGAAGATGATTTCAGCATTCCACCAGAATTCTTGAAGAAGTTCTGGATAGATAGTGACATGTGTAGATACAACAAAGCCCAAGGGACTTCGCATGATCATGTTATACACATACCTGCAGTCCTCCCATGCAGGTCCTTCCAAGTTAGACCTAAGTCTAAGATTATGATGTCTGTGAAGTGGGAGAGGGAAGAGTGTTACTCTCATCATTTTTGGGTGACCCATTCTAAAATAAGAAATTTCTGATGAAAAGCTTTTGAAGAGAAGATTTGTTTGATGTGAAGAAAGTCTTTTTCAAGTTGTTAATATTTATAGATGAAAGTGATAGTTGTGCCATAAATGTTATTAACAGCCAAATATTTTCATTTTTATTTCAATCTCTTCATTTAAGACGATATCTGTTGCAGTGAGAATATGACAGTCTACTAAGCCCCATGTGTGAGTAAGCATTGAATAGCTAGGTGGCTACTTTCATAGCTCCTAATCATTATAGTGCCTACGTGTCTCTCAAACTTCTTATGAAAAAATGACGTTGCATGCATTGGTAGTGTAAGAAAAATTCAATTTCTGCAAAAATTTTCTTGTGACGGTTGATTTTCTCTGCTGTGACATTGAATTTTATCTTAATGCATGTTACTTTTCCCCCTTTTTGTTTTTTTTTTAATTTATATGAAAGAAAAAAAATACAAAAACATACTATTCACAGTTATGAATTTATACATATGTGGGATATGCATGAAGATGGAAGTATTTGATGATCAGTGATCATTATGATGTTTCAACAAAGTTTCTGATGTTGTATCAGAATTTCTGATGATTTCATCAGATTTATTGATAAATCATCATATTCACTGATGATTTATCAGATCTTCTGATATTCGATCAGATTGATGGATTTCTTTGTCAGAAACTTGTTGAATTACTCTTTGATTATCAAAATTTTGATGTTCATCAATTTGGTTTTCAATTTGGGTCCTTTTGTTTTCTGAAAAATCTTCATCTTTTATATTCACCATGCCAAGTTTGCTGATTAAAAAATTATGTCTCTTTTCATCAAGAGGTTTTGTAAAGAGATCAGCAATTTGGTTTTCAGTTGGAACAAAATACATTTCTATGTTACCTTTCTCAACATGATCCTTTATGAAGTGATATCTGACATCTATGTGTTTGGTTCTTGAGTGATGAACTGGATTTTCTGTTATGGCAATTGCACTCTTTGAATCACATAAGATTGGTATTTTTATCAGATTTACTCCATAATCTCTCAGTTGAGTTTGCATCCACAGCACTTGTGAACAGTAACTTGCTGCTGCTGCATATTCTGATTCTGCTGTTGATGTGGCAACACAGTTTTGTTTCTTGCTTTCCCAACATACCAATTTCTCTCCCAAGATTTGACATGCACCAGATATGCTTTTTCTGTCAATTTTGCACCCTGCATAATCTGCATCTGTATATGCAATTAGTTCAAGGTTGGTATCCTTAGGATACCAGAGACCAAGTTCTGATGTACCTTTTAGATATTTGAAAACCCTTTTTATAGCTTTTAGGTGGGATTCTTTAGGATCACATTGATATCTGGCCAGAAAGCATGTTGCAAACATAATATCTGGTCTGCTTGCAGTTAAATATAGCAATGATCCTATCATCCCCTTATAGGTTTTAATATCTACACTTATGTAACAACCCAATGGCGTAATATAACAAGACGCGGCAGAAATATCGGTACTAAACTGTTTCAATATCATTAACATTGTTTTACAAACAAAGAATACATATAATTGTTGTTTTGTTTTAGAAGTCTAAGGCCCGTATGCAGTCCAATTCGATGCATGCTTGAACAGTCGAAAACCTGAAACATATGCGAAAACAGTCAGCATAAAAATGCCGGCGAATACGTAGGTTTTATTAGCCAAATAAATGTCAAAACATTTGGTATTGCAATATTTTAATCTTAACTGTGAAAACTCGTGACAAAATAGGTTTGTATATGGCAATATGATATTTACTAAGTCATTTTATGGGTTACATTGAAATCTCGATTAAACCATCATAAAAACTTGTTAATATGTTATTAGAAATCCAATCAAGGATTAATAATAACTGTTTTGAAATAAATCAAAACTTATATAAGTATTATATAAATCAAATCAATGATCTATGATAATACTTTAAATATCCTTCTAAGAATCTAACATATAAAGATACGGGAGATTCTACAAGGATTTCGATAATAGAATACTGAAACCATAGTACACAAAATCCTAAAGTGATCCAGATAACGCTACAAGAATAATAAAATAAGAACACTTATATATAGGAAGTACCAGAGGCGTATCCACCATGTTCTTATTTTATTGTACCCGTTTCGTTATCTAAATCGCAACTACCACATAACACATAAATCGTCAACTTGTACCGACTCGTAAAAACGCATTAAAGCACACAATGAATCCAATCAAGGACTCCAATATCAGTACTTTAAAGATCCTACAAGAATCAACCTATGAAGATAGATAGATGCTATAAGGATTCGGGTTCTGTCACATTGTCTAATCTAACATGCATTAAAGTACACAATGAATCCAAACATGGACACCAATATTAGTACTCTAAACATCCCATATAAGTCTAACTATGAAGATAGATAGATACTACAGGGATCCTGGGTTCTTGTCATATTGAATTATTGAATCAAAATAATCCTAAATCCTAATGGTGATTCGGGATAACGCCGCCAAAGGTAATACAATAAGCACACTTATATATAGGAAGTACCAGCGGCGCATCCACCATGTGCTTATTGTATTATCTATTTTCGTTATCTAAATCACCAACAAACTACACAAAAACCAACCACCGAGTTGTAAAGTACTTCTTAAAAACCTTACTATGAAGATAGGAAGATCTAAGACTGTACTTCAAATATCCTATATGAATCTAGCTATGAAGATAGGTAGATCACTTAAGGATAAAACATTACATTTGCATAATCGGAATAATACACAAAAAAAGCACTTAGTGAACACACATATGCCATACATTTTGAAAACAGATCGATTACACATATGAATCACCCCAAAACATTTGAAAATGGTAAAAGAGGGGAACAATGTACTCGCCTGGGGTTGCGTATAGTCCCGGTTCAAAGGGTATAACAAAGCTCAAAAGACCAAGAGTTCAAGTGTTGAAGCGGTTCCTAGGGTAACAGATACCATGTTAGGGAATCAACACCTAAATCGGAAGATCGGGTAGAATGAGGTCTTGTAAAGCAAATGAGTGTTGGAACTCATGTGATATGGTTTAACAAAGCCTACATTCTAAATCGAAACATATCCTAAGCGCTTACGACCCATTAAGGTAGCTTACGCCACTTTAACACGTCGTTCGCGCGAAAGCGCGTTCGAGACGCCTAACTAGTCCTATGACAAGTATTATATGCCTTAACATATCTAATTACGTTATATAATCAGTTTAGATGTGTTACATATGCTTAAAATGAAATTATGCGAAAAAGGGCATTTTGGTAACATAAGGGCTCATACTGTTGTGTCAAGTGTGCATTCACGTGTAATGTTATACATAAGTGTACACTAGATATACTATGCAATAGTAAATGAGAAACGAACCTTGCAGTCTGGAGCTGAGTGTCATGGTCGATTTCGGCACTGTTGGGTTATAGTCTGGTTTTATAAAAACGTTTTTAAAACCAAGTTCTCTATAACCAGTGGCTCTGATACCAAACTGTCACACCCCTAAAAATACCGCCTAGGGAGTCTCCCTGATAGGCGTGTGATGAACTGACAATGAGCCACTAATTACATTGAACCCACAAGTTTCAAAATAAAGTTCTCAAATTAATAATAAAATCCCATCATAAGTTTATACGAAAACCAATATGTTCAGCGGAAGCAATTAATAAACCATAACTAAGTTGTTCAGAAACCAATGTGTAATAGCAAACAAATATCGCATGCGTCTCTTCAGTCGACCCATGACCACTCCTGCTCCTCTAGACAGCAAGTTCCCAATCCAAGATACCTAACGACCTGCGAGCATGCAACAAGTGTATCAGACAAAGCTGGCGAGTTCACAGTTTTAGAAAATGTTTGTTACCAGTTGTATGTAAAAGAGTTCAATAACCAATGCAAGTAATATTGTTAATATCTCAATTCCGAACAAGACGGCTCCTGAAATACATGACTGCCCTTCCCACGTACTCCTATCTAGTACTGGGCCCCGACTGGGTCATTAGTTCACATCCGTCCTATCTAGGAGCGGTGTGAGGGTGCCAAACCTAAGTAGCGCTACCAACTAATACCCGTTACCCGTTACCCTCCAGGTAACATAATAAGGGACTTACAAAAATGATAGGTGAGAATATTAACCAATATACCCGTTATTACCCAGACCACTGACTGTCCCCAACCACTGGGACGCATGCTCGAATGTAGTGAATTCACCTTGGTTTTGCTCGGTTAGATTAAGTGCTTGTTTAACAGTTAACCAATCACATCCTACCGAGGTTAACAAAGATAGTTAGTGTCATGATTTCACAATCCACGTACCTATTCACATGTATTGTTCGACCAGTAAATAACAAAACATGTAATGTCACGTAAGTCATACAAGCACACTAATCATAGTGTATTTACAATATCAGTCAACATAACATCCATCCTACTTTGCACCTTAAAAGTATTATCTATCATTTAATTACAATACCAATATACGTGAATCATGGTTACCGTTTATTCAATTAACACATAATATTCATCAACCAAACCGATTCACAGAACCTTCATCACCAATCAGTTTGCATACAAAACATTATATCACAAGTTTATATACACTTTATTGATCCTAACTTATTAAATTCACATGCTCCCTATCAACTGTCATACATGAATGATCCCAACAATGTTCCATACGAACTCAGGCAACAAAACACGATAGCATGTAGATTTAATTCACAAACCATTTATAGTATTTTTTTTATACTCGTTATGCCCTTAACTTTCAATGACAACATCATTAGAATGCACATATGATTTGACTATATCAAAACTACCCACATGGGCCGCCACTTTAGTCAAGGTTATCAACTAGGTTAGGCCACTTACCATCAAATGTATTGGTCCTCTAAAAGCTACTACATACCATAACCGGTTGCTTGGGTTTTGTAAATTTAGTGAACAACTTTTATGTATTATAATATCATGTCATCCCCCTCACATTCCAATGATCAACACCCAATCAATTTACAATCATTGTACCGAAATATGCAACACAATCATATAACCAGCTATACTCAATTAACCTATGGTCAACATATCTCCAAACATACCTGAATGCACACGATTGACAAAGAAGGAACAGGGCTTCGATATAGATGTGTGTGACCGTCGGATTATTCAATAGGGAAGGAAGAGGCTAGGGTTTGTATGAGTTGCAATTTGATAATACGTAACAATAGCTATCTGCGTGAATATACACTAATGAAAGGAGCCGGCCCAACTCTAACTCCCACTTAACTCTACTCGGCCCAACCATTGGTCCGGTGTACCGATGTGCCCGATTTGGGCTTTGGTTTAGAAAGTGGGCTCGTGTAACTTCAGTCTAGAATATTTTGTGTGTGTGCGGCCGGAAAGGTGAATAACAAGTGCGTGTGTGGCCCAAGCATACAAGCAACGATTCTCGTTTACTTATAGGTTAAACAAGTAATAACTAGCAAGCATTCACCGCAACGTGTAATAAAACGTAGTGTAAGAGAAGTAATACAAGATTTAAGAGTTACGAGGTTAGACGGCACTAACCTTAAAAGTTCGGGTTGTCACATCATCCCCAACTTGAAAGAAATTTCGTCCCGAAATTTGATAAACAATCCCAAAACAGTCCGGTGTTAGATCAAGATGACTGTGGATTTTTTTTTTCCCAGGTGCCACATCATCCCCAATTTGAAAGAGAATTTCGTCCCGAAATTCACCAGTGGCCTCAGAAATTGATTCAGTAGTTTTGAACAATTAAGGATACTTGAGCTTCATCTGATCTTCGCGTTCCCACGTGGACTCTGATTTACGTCCTAAGTTCCAACGGACTCTCGCGATTGGAATTCGACTGTGTTAACGACCTTTAACGTCCTGGTCCATGATTCCAGTAGATTCCTCAACAACTGCAATTTGCCCTTAACTCCAGACCCTAATAAGGGTATCACAAGCGTTTCGTCGATCAAACACCGCCTTAGATCTGAGATATCACTGGCATTGTGTACGTAACCCATTCTGTCAGTTAATTCAAGTTTGTGTGCCATGTCACCGATTCATTCCAGAAATCCGAATGTCCCAACGCATCGTACACTAAGCTTATCACGTTGTCTATAGCATATCGCACCCTCACAGGGTGAGACTTTCGATTATGTCACGTTCGTCTATAGCGAACTCCCAGTGCTTCCTAAGCTTATCAGCTTTCCTGACAGTCACGCGTTGCCATCGAACGATTTCCGATCTAAACAATCTTCACAAGAGTTTCGAGTACAGGTCCTGGATCTGCGATTAGGTTTTCACTCACCTTAGCCCAACAAGAAGATTCATATTATCATCCATGCAATGCCCCAAATGGAACTATCTGAATACTAGAATGGTGGTTGTTGCAGTAAATTCAACTAGAGGTAAGTGCCCCTCCGCTGTTCGTTTATTCTGACCATTTGTCCCATGGTGACAAGTAATAATCATGCCTAGACGTGAACCAAGAGTGTTGTGTTTTGTCCGCCACAAATTGGGGTATAGCTCAAATCGGAGATAACAGGAGTTGGCACCTTGTGCCTAAAAGCCGCCTCCCTCAAAGGAGCATTCACAACTGTGACGACTCGTCCGTTTCCTTAATTGCAAGAAGGCGTGCTGGTAGCGTGAGACAATCAACGATCACCCAAGTGATACTGTTTCTATTTTGAGTTGAAAGTAGTCTAGTGCCAGATTCCACGGTAGTCTATTCCCATTTCCATATGGGTTTTCTGGTTGCTGATAATTTACCTTGACTTTCCGACTAGTCAAGCATCATCCCCATGCATAGCTAGGTGGGCCTTCATGCCCGATTACCAGTACAAGGCTCATAAATCTTAATGTCTTTCATCAAAACCCAGACGACTAGAATATCGAGGCCGGGGTGCTGTGCACATCACAAATTTCCTACAGTTACTGAATAATGGGATCCACATTCGTTCCATGAGGTAGCGAATATTGTCCGGCCTGCCAAGGTTTCTTCTCCATGCCCCGCATGGGTTCAACTTGGGAATTTTCTTCCTTCAGTTCACCAGCTTGAACAGAGTGAGTCTGATCAGGTAAGTTACAGTCGATAGTGAGCTACAAAACTTATACATGTTCAAGTTCCGCAGTCGAAATCCTCCCAAAAGTTCCATCCAATGATGCCATTTACTGATTCAGTCCTTTCGAAACCAGGGTACACGGGAGGCCCTTGTGATCGGTCTAAGTAACGCATTGGGTACCGTCCAAGTAATGCCTCCAAATAATCCAAGAACCGTTGCGTGTCGTGCAGTTCCTCCTTGAAACTCCATTACGTAAGTCATCGTTCTCTCGCGTTGCGTCGACGTGTAACTGGGACTCTGATTCGATCCATAATGATATACCACCGGATCACCCGCACCCTTGGGTAGGGACGATGCTTCAGCACATTGCAGAGTTGGGATTTGAAAGCTGGAAAGATGTCCTCCTGTCCTGCCTTTCAGAGTTGTGGTAAAGAGATTTAAGCTGCGTGACTTCCGAAGATCTTGCGATTAACCTGCGATAGCATCAAGTGAGACCAAGAAATTGTTGTATCCTCGAATGGGTCTTAGCGAGATTCACGTGCATTCCCACTTCGTTGATTATATGACCCAAAAAGGTTACCTCTCAAATTTAGAAGTTACATTTATTAAGACTTCGTGCAGTGTGGCTCCTCCCTCAGGAGCTCTCGGACATAATACAGGTGCCGCTTATGGTGTTTATTTACCCTGGTAGTGATTCTAAACATCATAGATAAATGCCGTCAACGAATCTGGCGAAATGAGGTTGACGCATACTACTCATGCGATCCCTGAGGCTGCTGGGGTGTTGGATACCTGAAATAGCTTGAACAGAAAATCGGAGTGGCCATACTGGGTCTGCAACGCCGTGTTAGTAATCATCCTCCCCATGGTCTTCCATCAAATGACAGTCCGCTCTTAAGTCTGTTTCTAGATAGAATCTTGATCATTATAGTGGGTCAAGCAGGTCATGGATGCGAGATAGAGGGTGACGGTCTATGGTTGCCACCTTGTGGTAGTCTGTACACGTACGAAAGGACTCGTCCTTCATTTCCACAGTAGAGCTGGTTTCCCCAAAACGAGGAGCTAGATCTATGAGACTCCCATCCTGTAATTTCCTGAAGTTGATTGGACAGTTCTTGCAACTCTCCAGGCGCCAGACAATATGGAGTACGAGAAATCAAGGCTGCTTCTGGTTGTGAGATCAGTCTGAGATTATGTCTAACAGTTGTGGAAGTAATCCTGAAAGTTCCTCGGGTAGCACACTGAGAGTAATCACGAACATCTGGTGGATCCTCGATCCTCTTTTCCTTAGCCTTGTCATTAGTAAAGGTTGCTTCTATAGTGGGGTAATCCCTCCGTAGACACTTCTGGGCCTTCATTGTTGACATGATGGTAATCTTTACACTACTATGACCCCCTTAGGTCAGGCGACGATTCTCCACTAGGGAGAGGGATACACAAAGTTTTCTCCTTACAGGGTGTATCTGCGCGATATCTGGATAACCAATCCACACTAACTACTGCATCGAAGCCATCAAGGATAGCAGAAGAGAGGTCGATGTCGAACACTTGTCCCACAAGGTCGAGTTTGCATCCCTACAAACTTATGAGGTTCCGATTGTCTTGCCATCAGCCGATTCCACAACAGATTCAGATTCAAGAAGCATCAGGGTTAACGGGCCAGAGACGAAACGATTAGCTACTCATACTAGCCACCATGTTGCTGTCATACCTGGCGTCGCCTACGCCAATCTTAGATGCCCTTCCACGAACACCATTAGTAGTGTTGTTGTTACCATTACTAGGATTTTCCAACACTGCCATTGCTCCCTGGGTTGTCGACATTTGACTTAACAACAGTTAATCCTTGTCGAAGTCGCCTTTGATTCCACACTGTAAGCTACGATTATGAGTTTCTTGATGTCGCCGTGACTGTTGCCTCTAATGTCGTAGCTTGAAATGGAACCCTACGACCTTTCACCGACAAAGTCCATCTCTTCACATTCCGTGCCACGTTCCATGGCGCTACTCATTGTGCTGACAGTTACACATTCCACATCATGGTCAATTGTCATCGTTTATGTCCCGATTAATTCGTAGAAGTCGACTCCCATAAGTTGTTGACTAGGTTTAAGGATTCGTTTGGAGTCAAATCGCTGATATTCGTTGCCAGTAACTAGAGTCGTTCAAATGCTGAGGTCGGTAAAATACTACATTTACCCTCTTGTCCATCGTTCTTCCAAGTTGATTAAATACTACACGGTTTGCTGCGAGAGTGTTGCAGAAGTGATCGCACTTCTGGATCTAATGTGCTAAATCTTTGAGTTCCACCATATGATGAGAAGTGAGAAAGGTTTATCATTGACGTTGCAACATCCAATTCAGGGACGTTTGTACCAGTACCTAACATTCTACACAGTTAACTAGGCGTTCAGAGGGGTGTTCAGATAATACTCGATAGCATCAAGATTCGAAAGGATTCAGAAAGAGGATGAAAAGGTCACATTCGAGTAGGTGACAATCACTGTTATGATTCCTATAAATTTGTTACGTTTCACACTGATCAAGTAACAGAGCGGAGCCCCTCTCACATTCGTTAAGCCTCACTGGGACTCGCATGCACCCCACATTATTATTATGTGTGCACCCATAATAATAAGGCAATTTGCATGCTTATCTCAGTGCCTCTTAACTCGCGCAAAAAGTTTCCCCTCATCCAAACAGCAAACGAAAGGTATTACAGGGTTAAGGATCACAATAAGCAATGGGTAGTGTCACACTAACAGATCACATAACAGGGGTTGGTAACATAAGGGCTCATACTGTTGTGTCAAGTGTGCATTCACGTGTAATGTTATACATAAGTGTACACTAGATATACTATGCAATAGTAAATGAGAAACGAACCTTGCAGTCTGGAGCTGAGTGTCATGGTCGATTTCGGCAGTGTTCGGTTATAGTCTGGTTTTATAAAAACGTTTTTAAAACCAAGTTCTCTATAACCAGTGGCTCTGATACCAAACTGTCACACCCCTAAAAATACCGCCTAGGGAGTGTCCCTGATAGGCGTGTGACGAACTGACAATGAGCCACTAATTACATTGAACCCACAAGTTTCAAAATAAAGTTCTCAAATTAATAATAAAATCCCATCATAAGTTTATACGAAAACCAATATGTTCAGCGGAAGCAATTAATAAACCATAACTAAGTTGTTCAGAAACCAATGTGTAATAGCAAACAAATATCGCATGCGTCTCTTCAGTTGACCCATGACCACTCCTGCTCCTCCAGACAGCAAGTTCCCAATCCAAGATACCTAACGACCTGCGAGCATGCAACAAGTGTATCAGACAAAGCTGGCGAGTTCACAGTTTTAGAAAACGTTTGTTACCAGTTGTATGTAAAAGAGTTCAATAACCAATGCAAGTAATATTGTTAATATCTCAATTCCGAACAAGACGGCTCCTGAAATACATGACTGCCCTTCCCACGTACTCCTATCTAGTACTGGGCCCCGACTGGGTCATTAGTTCACATCCGTCCTATCTAGGAGCGGTGTGAGGGTGCCAAACCTAAGTAGCGCTACCAACTAATACCCGCTACCCTCCAGGTAACATAATAAGGGACTTACAAAAATGATAGGTGAGAATATTAACCAATATACCCGTTATTACCCAGACCACTGACTGTCCCCAACCACTGGGACGCATGCTCGAATGTAGTGAACTCACCTTGGTTTTGCTCGGTTAGATTAAGTGCTTGTTTAACAGTTAACCAATCACATCCTACCGAGGTTAACAAAGATAGTTAGTGTCATGATTTCACAATCCACGTACCTATTCACATGTATTGTTCGACCAGTAAATAACAAAACATGTAATGTCACGTAAGTCATACAAGCACACTAATCATAGTGTATTTACAATATCAGTCAACATAACATCCATCCTACTTTGCACCTTAAAAGTATTATCTATCATTTAATTACAATACCAATATACGTGAATCATGGTTGCCGTTTATTCAATTAACACATAATATTCATCAACCAAACCGATTCACAGAACCTTCATCACCAATCAGTTTGCATACAAAACATTATATCACAAGTTTATATACACTTTATTGATCCTAACTTATTAAATTCACATGCTCCCTATCAACTGTCATACATGAATGATCCCAACAATGTTCCATACGAACTCAGGCAACAAAACACGATAGCATGTAGATTCAATTCACAAACCATTTATAGTATTTTTTTTTTATACTCGTTATGCCCTTAACTTTCAATGACAACATCATTAGAATGCACATATGATTTGACTATATCAAAACTACCCACATGGGCCGCCACTTTAGTCAAGGTTATCAACTAGGTTAGGCCACTTACCATCAAATGTATTGGTCCTCTAAAAGCTACAACATACCATAACCGGTTGCTTGGGTTTTGTAAATTTAGTGAACAACTTTTATGTATTATAATATCATGTCATCCCCCTCACATTCCAATGATCAACACCCAATCAATTTACAATCATTGTACCAAAATATGCAACACAATCATATAACCAGCTATACTCAATTAACCTATGGTCAACATATCTCCAAACATACCTGAATGCACACGATTGACAAAGAAGGAACAGGGCTTCGATATAGATGTGTGTGACCGTCGGATTATTCAAGAGGGAAGGAAGAGGCTAGGGTTTGTATGAGTTGCAATTTGATAATACGTAACAATAACTATCTGCGTGAATATACACTAATGAAAGGAGCCGGCCCAACTCTAACTCCCACTTAACTCTACTCGGCCCAACCATTGGTCCGGTGTACCGATGTGCCCGATTTGGGCTTTGGTTTAGAAAGTGGGCTCGTGTAACTTCAGTCTAGAATATTTTGTGTGTGTGCGGCCGGAAAGGTGAATAACAAGTGCGTGTGTGGCCCAAGAATACAAGCAACGATTCTCGTTTACTTATAGGTTAAACAAGTAATAACTAGCAAGCATTCACCGCAACGTGTAATAAAACGTAGTGTAAGAGAAGTAATACAAGATTTAAGAGTTACGAGGTTAGACGACACTAACCTTAAAAGTTCGGGTTGTCACATCATCCCCAACTTGAAAGAAATTTCGTCCCGAAATTTGATAAACAATCCCAAAACAGTCCGGTGTTAGATCAAGATGACTGTGGATTTTTTTCCCAGGTGCCACGGAAAGTCTAAGCGGTTGTCAAGACCGCTTGACTTACGACTCTACACAAGCACTATCCTAAAAGTGACGAGTTAAACATGTTAAAACATGTTTAACGAAGTTAGAAAACAAGTTTGATATCAAAACAAACGGTTTTGATACCCAAGAATAGTTTGGTTGCAAAATACGCATAGACGCGTATTTTGACCGAAACTATGACTCGTCACTACACCTAATCAACGTGGTAATTAGTAGGTATAGTCACAAGGAACTATAACCATCATGATTACGCTCACGTTGCAAGGTTGAAATGAACTTTGTGTTGACCATAACCTGGTCAAAGCAGAAAGTTAAATACTGTTTGACTTTCGTGCTTGAAAACGCAATAAAAACACGAAAGAATACTTACAAAGGGTCCACGCTAGGAAGTTTGATCCAAGTTTGCTCAGGTATGAAGTGTTTAAACCTCAAATTAGAACAAAATGAATCAAGTGTGAGTTGAAGTGAATGAAAGCGTGGGTATTTATAGATTTTGGAGAACCGTTAGGATAGTTCCTCGCAAAACGTGCCTTGATCTAGACCTTACATGTGGGCATAAGGTATTTCTAAACCATGGGACACTCAAAACAAGCAAATGGTATTGAAATCAAGGGGTAAAAACCACCAAAGTATCAAAATTGGACTAGATACAATGAATCTAGTCATTTAGCCACTTTTTGACGCTTTTAGTCCCTGTTGATCAAATAAGTTTATTTTTGCGCACCAAACACCTCAAAGCCTATTTTCTAAGCTTTGTAAAGGATATTTAGGGAATTTTTAACTTATGATCAAGTTCTGGAATGTTCGATACTATGTGAATCAGCAGACTTTCGCAGTTTGACGCAAAAAGTCCCTGAGTGTGAATAAACTTATTTTTGACACACCAAAGCTTTCAAACTTTATTTCTAAGTTATATAAAAGTTATTTAACGTATGTTAAACCTATTTCACTATTCCAGAGTGTTTGCCGCATTAAACTGATTACGTTTACGCATCAGTTCGCGTTTAACTTTCTAGGAAGCGATTTAAAGCTTGAAAATGAACTAGAATCAAAATGTGAAACTGTAAAACCAAAATAAAAAAAAATTTTGATACCAAAACACATTGTTTCTTTGATAAAAGATGGTGTCCTACATTGTGTGTGTTTACAGAGCACAAGTGTCACAACTTATTCCATCTTTATCAGAATCTAATTTGTTCCCTGTTGCCATGGGAGTTTTTGAAACAGAGCAATTTTCAAGTGAGTGTTTTTGTAGAATTGTTTTCACATATTTTGATTGACTCAAAAATATTCCATCAATTCTTTGTTTTACTTGTAAACCCAAGAAAAATGTTAACTCACCCATCATACTCATTTCAAAGTGGCTGGTCATTAACTTTTGAAACTTTTTACAGAATTTTTCATTTGTTGATCCAAATATAATGTCATCAACATATATCTGGACCAACAAAGTATGACCTTTATGTGTTTTGAGGAAAAGTGTTGTGTCAATGGTACCTTTAGTAAACCTAGAATTGAGTAAGAAGTTTGATAGTGTTTCATACCAGGCTCTAGGAGCTTGCTTCAAACCATACAAGGCTTTGTTTAACCTGTAAACATGATTTTGAAATTTTGGATCAACAAAGCCTTCTGGTTGCTGCACATAAACTTCTTCCTCAATTTTACCATTCAGGAAAGCTGATTTTACATCCATTTGATAAACTTTGAAATCTTTGGATGCAGCATAAGCAAGAAAAATTCTTACAGCTTCTAATCTAGCTACTGGTGCAAAAGTTTCATCATAATCAATACCTTCTTGTTGATAAGAACCTTTGACCACTAACCTTGCCTTGTTCCTGGTGATTATGCCATTTTCATCAGATTTATTCCTGAATACCCATTTTGACCCTATGACAGATTTGTCATTTGGCTTGGGCACCAGATCCCATACTTTGCTCTTTTCAAACTGATCAAGCTCTTCTTGCATAGCTTGAATCCAGTCTGAGTTATTTAGAGCTTCTTTGACAGACTTGGGTTCTATCTTGCTTAAGAACCCAGCAAATGCACACTCATGTGCAGTTGCAGATCTTGTTCTCACACCATCTGCTGGATTGCCAATGATGTCATAATGAACATGTACTTTAATCCATCTCAACTTGTTGTGAAAAGTTGTTGGTTCTGATGGATTTGAAGTTTCCCCTTGAACAGTTGCCTCAGTTGTGTGTAGTGTATCAGAATTTTGATTCAAGATTTCTGATGCACTACTCATTTGTTCTGCAGGGTTAGTACATGAAATATCTGTTGATTTGTATGTGAGAGATTTATCATGTTCTAAGAAATCTTCTATTATCATTTCAAAGAGATGTTCATAGTTTTCTTGTTTGTCAGAAAAATTTATTTCTTTAATGTATTCATCAGAAACCTCTGTTTCTGATGAGTCATCAAAAGAAACATACCGACTTTCTCTGATTGTCCTTGTGTTTAGAATAAAAATTCTATAAGCTTTTGAGGACAAAGAATAACCAAGAAAAATACCTTTTTCTGCTTTTCTGTCAAATTTTTCAAGGCTTTCAAAATCATTGAAAACAAAACATCTACAACCAAATGTATGTAAAAATTTTACACTTGGAATCCTTCCATTGATAATATTGTATGGTGTTTTGTTTAGCCTTTTGTTGATTATGGTTCTGTTTTGGGTGAAACAGGCATTTACTATTGCTTCTGCCCAAAAGTGAGTGGGCATTTTAGCATAAGCGAGCATTGTTCTGGCAGCTTCTACTAAGGTTCTATTTTTTCTTTCAACCACCCCATTTTGTTGAGGTGTTCTGGGAGTAGAAAAATCATGAGAGATTCCTTTACTTACAAGAAAGCTCTCAATTTTTGAATTCTTAAACTCTGTCCCATTGTCTGATCTGATCCTTTTGACTGTTAGTTTTAACAGATATTCAATTTTTCTGATAAAATTAATGATCAGATCAGGAGTTTCACTTTTCTTCCTTAAAAATTCTACCCATGTGTACCTGGAAAAATCATCTACAATTACAAGTATGTATTTCCTTCCAGAAAAACTTTCTGTACTTATGGGTCCACACAAATCCATGTGTAAAAGTTCCAAATTTTGTGTAATAGAAGACTCAGAAATTGATTTGTGTGAGCTTCTTTTGGATTTTCCCATCTCTTACGCTTCACAAATTTTATCCTTCTTTGAGGATATAAAAGGTAATCCTTTTACAGGCCCTTGCTTGCTAATTTGCTTAGGTTTTTGAAATTTAAGTGGGCTAACCTCTTATGCCACAACCAACTACTACCCTTGTTGATTTTTGAAAATAAACATAATTTTGGATGTTCATTTTCTTCTTTAAATCAAAATAGTAAATTGATTGTCTTATCCTTTTTCCACTTAAATAAATTTTATTATCATCCATACCTATCAACAAACATTTTTCTGGTAAAAAGGTTACCTGAAAACCTTTATCACAGAATTGACCAAAACTTAGCAGATTGTGCTTTAAGCCTTCAACATAGGCTACTTTTTCTATGGTCAAACATCCATACCTTATGCATCCATATCCCATGATCCTCCCTTTTACTCCATTTCCAAAAATTTACCATTTTACCCAGCTTTGAAACAAAGTTGCTGAGTAAGCTCCTGTCCCCAGTCATGTGCTTGGAGCTTCCTGAATAGTAGTACCAGATCTGCTGCACATGATGGTCCTGAAATAGAAAAATTAGAGGCTTTTTGGTACCCAGGCTTGCATGGGTACTCTTTCTGATGAGATTTTAATCAGATTATTTTCTCTTGATGGCCTTTCATCAGAATATCTGTTATATGCTGAGCCATAAACAGATTTTTCATTTTTCTTTTGGAGATGGTGTTGAACAAGCTTCAGTATGTCAACACACATATAAGATTTATCAGAATTTTCTGATATTCTTTCTTGTGATGGAATGAGTGGATAATTTTGAAAAGATGAGTGAACTGCTTCTGGAGTCTTTAAAGATTCTTGTTTGCATTCACTTCTTTTTGGTTTAAAGTTGGGTTTTTCAAAAGAGTATTCAGAACAGGTTGACTTGCAAGATTCAGAATCATATTTTGATGAAAATTTATCAGAAATCTGATGGGTTGCTTTTACAAAGACAGTGGGTTTACTTTCTCTTGTTTTTAGATATCCTAAACCCTCTTAATTGTTCTTTGGTGTGGACTCAATGAAATTCATGAAATCTTTAGCTTGTTGAAAACCTCTTAGATTAATTTCTTTATCATTAATTTGCTTGTAAAGATCTTTTCTTTCATTTTCATAGAACTCAATTTTAGCTCCGTGATCTAAATTTTCTTCTATTAGTAATTGGTTTTCAAGTATGATTTTATTCATGGTCCTTTGCAACTCCTTAGATTTTTTACTATCTGATTTATGCTTATCTTGCAGATTTAGAAAATCTGACATGAGCTTGTTTAGCTTGTGTTCAAGATCAAGATTTTCTAAATTTACCTTCTGTCCTGAAGTTTCTGGTATGTCATCAGAAAGTGCCATAAGGCAGAAGTTAGCCATTTCTTCTTCTTCATCAGAAGAATCATCAGATACCCATGTATCTGTCCCTGCAATTAAACTGACTTGCTGCTGCTTCTTAGCTTCTTCTCATAATAGGCAACATCTTTCAGTTTCTTGGTCTTGCTTTCTGATGCATAGTGACGTCTCTGCTTGCACTTGTAACACACAACTTCAGCCTTCCCCTTATCCTTAGATGTCTACCATCTTCCTTAGATCTTCCATCCATCCTCCCTCTGTCACTTCTCTGGTATCTTTGGCCTCCTCCCCTTAACCTCTGCTCAAATGTTTTGGTGAGCAGTGCTATTGCTTCAGCAAAAGCTGAAAAATATGATGATGTGTCAAAAATTTCAAGATTTTGACTGTTTGAAGGTTGTGGATCATTGGTAGGTGGTGTTCTTTGTGAGTTTGAGATAAGAGCTAAAGATCCCCCTCTTTGAATGGTTTCTTCAAATATTTCTTCCTCCCTGGGGACCAAGATGCTGTATAAGTCATGAAGACTCATATTTCCTAGTTCTAAGGTTGAGGACAAAGTCATGGTTAGACTTCTCCATTCTCTAGGTAAAGCATCTAGAAATTTTATGTTTCTTTCATAATTTGATTTTGTTATTCCAAATATCTTTAGCTCGTTCAAAAGTTTTGTAAATCTTTGATATGTTTCATTTAATCTTTCATTAGGTAAACTTTTGACCCTCTCATATGAGGAAACGTTGTTTGTTCTCTTGTTTCTTTCCATCCTTTCTCCTCCTTCACAAAGATTTTCCAACTGATCCCATATATCCTTAGCTGACGCACATGCATCAACTTGTGAAAATATGTCATTGGGGATGGCCATTATTAAAAGTGACTTTGCCCTTTCATCCCCAGCCACCTTTTCCTTGTCTTCCTCACTCCAAAGTATTTCACTTTTGGGAGCTCGGGAGGCAGGGATAGCAGGTGATTGGTCAGTTGCTGGAATAGCTGGTATTTCAGTCATTGGTATATGTGGACCCCTTTCAATGGTTTGAAACAGAGCTCGGTCATGACCATTGAGGAAATTGACCATCCTGATTTTCCATTGGGGGTATTACTCTCTGACCAGAGTCGGAGGTTTAGACATAGAACCAATGTTAAAAGCATTATTCCATGATTGAAAGCTGGCCATATTTAGAGAAAAGAAGATGAGCGATTGATTGTTTGAAAATAATTTATTCAATCTGCTCTGATACCAAGTGTTGGTCCCAATTTGGACTTAAAAACTTCTTTTCATGTAATATGACAAGTGATTTCAGTAGATGTGAAAAAGATGTGCGGAAATGGAAATCAGACTTTCAAGAAACAAGACCTACAGAATTATCAAGTTTATATCACTTTGAAACAAAATGGTTTACAAGGTGATTGTAAGATTATTATCTAATACAAATGAATACTTGAATTCTGAGGGTGAGAGGGCAATGGAGTTTTGTAGTATGTACTAAATGCTAAGCTTAACTCATTGTCTTCTGCTTGGTGAGCCTTCTATTTATAGAGGGTTGGATACATGAATAAAGATTTGTTTATTCACGCAATAAGTCCTGCATAAAGTAGCCATTTAACATATTCATTAAATCCAACAGTCAAGTTGCCATTGTAATCATGATATCCAATAATGTCAAGTTGCTTCGGTTATTGTGGCAGGATAGAGCTGATTTTTAGACAAGTGGGGTATTTATCAGAATTTCTGATAAACCACTTCATCAGAAATTCTGGTGAACAAATCATCAGAAAATATGATGATCAGAATCGTCAGAAACTGATGATATTTCATTAGAAATATCATCAGATCCATCAGAAATGACCTTCTCTGATAATTTTCTTCAACTCTTGATCAACTTGTGATTCTTTGAAGTAGATGTTGTTCATTTCAGTTGTCCTATCCGATCTTCTTCTTCTTGTTGTGATCTTCAGGACTGTTGTCTTCTTCATAGATCAAGTTGAATCTGATTTTATTCAATACTTACAAATAAAGTTTCCTAACAACATTCAAATCGTTGATCCCAGTTTAGACATAAAAACTTCTTTTCACGTAATATGGCAAGTGATTTCAACAAATATGAAAACAGTGTGCGGAAATAGAAATCAGACTTTCAAGAAACAAGACCTACAGAATTTTCAAGTTTATATCAGTTTGGAAACAAAATGGTTTACAAGGTGATTGTAAGATTATTATCTATTACAAATGAATATTTGTGAATTCTGAGGTGAATGGACAATGGAGTTTTTGTTGTATGTGTTGAATGCTTGGCTTAACTCATTGTCCTCTGCTTGATGAGCCTTCTATTTATAGACGGCTTGGATACATGAATAAACATTTGTTTATTCATGTATATGTCCTGCAAAAAGTAGCTTCTTGACATATTCATTGAATCCAATAATCATGTTGCCTTTGTCATCATGATATCCAATAATGTCAAGTTGCTTCGGTTATTGTAGCAGGTTAGAACTGATTTTAGACAAGTGGGATTGCATCCGAATTTCTGATAACCACTTCATCAGAAATTCTGGTGAACAAATCATCAGAAAGTCTGACGTTTAGATTTGCCAGAAACTGATGATATTTCATCAGAAATATCATCAGATCCATCAGAATGGCCTTTTCTGATAATCTTCTTCAGTTCCTTGATCAACTTATGATTCTTTGAAGTAGATGTTGTTCTTTTCTGTTGCCCTATCTGGTTGTCTTCTTGTTGATTAATCTTCATGACTTTATCTTCTTCATAGATCAGGCTGAGTTTGATTTTCTTCAATGCTTCAAATAAAGTTTCCTAACAGTTTTCCCCTAAGTATTGTAAGAAAATGAACTACCTCATTAACAGAAAATTTCCCAAACAGTGGAAACTTAAAATTTGCAAATCAAACAAGTTACTACTATTCCGAAAAACAATTTACATGATGAAATAAAATTTAAAACAAACATGTTCTTCAAAACAGCTTTGCCCTCTTTAGTACATATCCATCCTTCAATTTTTTCTTCTAAGAGATGTATTTGTTGCAGATGTCATACACCTCTTTATACCAGCCTCTTGCTTGAATCCATTCTTCAATCATTTGTTCTATTTCCTGCCTTTGATTCTCATTGTTCATTCATGTCTTCTGAAGTTGTTCTTGTCTCTTGTTCATGCATTTCATAATAAACTTCAGAGTCTGATTTGAGTATTTGCAAATATCAACACTTCTGAACAGAGCTTTGTTCTTCTCAAAATCTCTGTAGACTACACTGTAGTTATGTCTGTTATTTATCATTGGTAGTTTAATGATGTCTCCAGATCTTGCATCTTCTATCAGCTCTGAGTGAATGTTTGTGTCTGGTGCACTGAGATAGACCTTTTTGTTATGCACATAATCATA
The DNA here is from genome assembly GCA_030545235.1 of Helianthus tuberosus. NCBI lineage: Eukaryota > Viridiplantae > Streptophyta > Magnoliopsida > Asterales > Asteraceae > Helianthus > Helianthus tuberosus. The sequence continues at coordinate 166,450,095 of CM060423.1, read as the reverse complement.
GTTGATGCATAAATCAAAGTCAGAAAAAGCTACTCTTTCAAATAGCTTTATTCCATCATTTGCTATGCTCTTCAATGCTCTTCTAATTTCTTTTGTGTTTTTCTTTTCCTTTTTATAATGATCCTTCATGAACAGAATGTCCAAAGGATGCAATCTATCAGCAATATCTCCATCAGTCAATTTTTCCTCTTCCCCATTTTCTCCGAGAAGTGTGTATTTGTTTTGTAGATAAGTTCCTCAAACACCATCAGTTCCAATTTTTACTTCATCCACTTTAATAATTCTTATTACTGGATTCACATTGGTGTAGTGAATGCTTCTTGGACCTCTTTCTAACCTCTCTGCCCTTATAGCCAATCTGTAAGGAGTTGGTGGCCTTTCTGGTACATCTTCCTTTGACCAATAGTACTTCACCAGATTGTATTCAGGGAGTATCATTATATCCCTGTCAATCTCGCTAACCATGACAGATTGAGTTTCAGAGATTTTTCTTTTGACAATCTGTGGTTTTCTTGAATCAGCTTCTTGTTCCCATTCATTCATTGTCTGTAGATTCATCAATTTACTTATGGCAGTGTCATCAGAAGCAGTTGGTTTTGGAATAGTTTCAGAAGTTATAAGTTTCAAATTTGTGATAACTTGAGGTTTGGAAGTTGCTAACCTTTTCAGCATTTCATCTTTTGAAACATTAGGAGGTGGACCCATTACAGTGGTTCCAGCTTCAGTGATTGGTGTAGCAGATGATTGTTGTAGGGTTGACTTTGGAATTTCTTGGTGAGATTGTTCAACAGGAATTGCCTTCATGATTTCTTAGGGATCAAGCTTAGCCAATCTAGCAATGTTGAAGTGTATTCTCTTCATCAGATGGTACACTTCTCCTACCAGATTTGAGTTACTGGCTATGCTTTTCTGAACTTCTGCAAATTCAGTTTGATTTTTCTCCTGCATGGCAGCCCATTCTATTATCAACTTTTCAAGTGCATCAGTAATACTGTTGTTGCTTGCCCATAGAATGGTGACTTCCTCCAAGACCTTGTTTGCACTGCTTGATTGTCTTGACTCCACAGCATTTGTAACTTGTGTCTTGATCTTCTCCATTTCTGTGAAAATCTTCTGAATTTCTGATGCAGAGATGCTGGTTTCTGGTGCCTTTTCCTTTAGCTTCTACAGAGACTTTAGTGCTTCAGTGTTTCTTTCAGTTTGTGCCTTTATGACCTCCACTAATTCTGATAAAGTCTTCATATCTGCCCTTTGACCTTGTATCTCTGACAGCAATAAATCAAGCTTTTCTTCCACTGGACTCTTTTTGCAGGCTTTGAAAACATTTTCTAGGATAGTTTCCAGATTTTCTTGTGTCATGGGTGATTCAGGGATATTTGGAACAACCGATGTTCCTTCTAACATTCCAGCTGTAAACACATTTGCAGCTGTTTTGGAAATGATTTGATCACTTTTGGCTTTACCAGAATCTGGTGCAACCTTAAGTGTACCAGAATTATCTCCACCAGAGGTGAAAAACAAATTTTCATCTTGGATTTCCTTATGTCCTCGAATCATATCAGTGAATGATTCTCTATAAGTTGTTGAGGTAAACAGATTACCTTTGACCAGATATCCTTGATCAGTTTCCTAATCTCTATCTGTTGAGATATCAACCTCTTCCTCATTTTCTGATTCAGAGTTGAGATGAATAGAACTAGTAACCTCCTTATTAACATTAGTGTTTCTATATTCTAATTTGTAAGAAACATTAATTGAATCTTCTGAGTTTGTTCTTTTTAATGAAGTATAAACTAAAACTGTGTTTAAGAGAGATGTACGAGCAATTTGAGATTCATCAAGATGTACAACTTCAGTAGCTTCATTTGTTGTACCAGCAAAGTGAGATTCTTCATAATGTTGATTTTCAGCCTCTTCACGAGTTCCTCCAGCAACATGAGATTCTTCATAATGTTGATTTTTTGTTTCTTGATGAATTTCAAACTCAAAATGAGTTCCAACTTCAGGAATCTGATGACTTTCAGCATGTTCAGCTTCTGTCTTATTTTCTGGTGAGTTAGTTATCATCAGAATTACTTCTCCTCCTGTGGGCTCAGTTTCTTATGTCTAGGACTTCTCAACTTCTTCTTCTTCTGGTGAAGAAGTGCAGTTAAAAACTGCTCTGCTAGGTTCTTCGGTTGGAGTATCTGATTTGGCAAGAAGTTCTTCATGTTGTAGTATGTATTGAGAGTATGTTGCAATGAGGCACATCATTCTTTCTGGTAACTTAGGAACATCTTTATCTGATTCCCATCCATGAGTGGCATTCCAGGCTTTCATGGTGTTTGAACTCCAGACATCTTCCAAAATTGGAATCCCTATGTTTCTTTCAGCAAAAGTTTCAGAAATGAAAATTGAAATGAACCTTGGATATGGCAGATGTAAGGTTACCCTTCCATTTTTGGTAAGAATTGATCTTTTGAGTAGGTTGAAAATTTATGTTCCATAATCAAGTTTGAACCCTGTTATGAGTCCATACATGATTGACAGAATAGCATGACTAACTTGATCAGCTACTCCTAGCTTTGATGTGAGGCACTTGTTCAGTACTTCCATCATCACTTGCCAGAAAGCTGGCATTTCATTTCTTCTGACTGCTCCAATCTTGTTGATTTTCTTGTTCTTTTAACCAAGCTCAATGATAAAGCTTATTAAATCTTCTCTTTTTGGTGCTTCAACGTAGTTATCAAAAACTGGAAGTTCGAGCCATTCTCTTACCCTTGCAGGGGTTAATGTTACTGAAACATTTCCTCACACATGAGCAGAGACCTGATTTTCTCCATCTTCACTGAAGGTGTGAACAAACTGCTGCAATAATTTTTCTGGTACTTCTCTTCCCTATGTTAATGCATTTGAGATTGGACATCTTATGAGATATTCTATCAAAAGTTGGCATCTTAAATCATATTCCGAATGCTCTGTATTCATCAACAAGTTATTTTCTTTCATAGGCAAGAATTCTGTGTCTTCAACAAAAGGTACATCATGTTGAACAATTGGAATGTTGAGGTTTACTTCTGCCATTGCTTGATTTTGTGAGTTAGTGTTTGAGATTTGGGAATTTTGGATTTTGAGTGAAAACAGGGGATTTCGAAGTTTGAGGTTTTGTGAAGAAGGTGAGTGATTTTGTGAATTTCTGCTAAGGTTTAGTTATATAGTGAGGGCTTTAGCAGAGATTTGTGGGTTTATGGAGTTGAGGGGACATGAAACATTGCTTGTAATAGCAGTTAAAAGATCATTAATTACCTTTATTACCATTAGATCGTGTGATATGAAATGCGGTTCAGAATGTAACCGTTGGATCATGGATATCAAGATATTTAATGACGGTTGATTGTGTAATCGTGGTTATGCCTTCTCAACTTGTAATTTCTTTAATCATTCCAAATTTTTGAAACTGATTTTTGATTGGAGAATACTGCTGGTCACATGACACCTTTTCATTCTTGTTGACCCCATTTTGTTAATGGTCCAATCAGCTTTCTTCGTAATATTCCTCCTTTTTCAAAGTCAAAATTCCATTCTGATAATGTCATCAGAAATTGAACATAAATTCTGTTAGGAATTTATATTTTCTTCTGATTTGAATTCTGTTGACCTTTCAAATGAGGTCAACAGAAGTCAACAATTTTCAATAGAATTTCTTAATTGAAATCCCCCCTAAACTTGTGAGCTTTTTCAACAGATTTTTGAAGTTTCTCTTTTGATTGAATAAAAGATATTCTAGTATCCATTTTTTTTAGAGATGAAAAGGAATTAGTAAGGTTTTGAAGATTTTACTTACATAGCATTTCTGACCTTCACATTTTTGTTCTGATCTTCAAGGAATGTTGTTGTGCAAAAGATTTTCTTATTTCTTTAACATCACATTTTTGAAGATTGATTTTCCAGAAAATTTTAAATTTTTATTTTTGACAGAAACTTTTTATAAATCCCCTTTTTTCACAAGTTCCTTTGAAACTGGTTTAAAGCAATGTTAACTGATATTTCTTGTCATTTTACTTTTGATTTATCAGTCTTTCTGGTTATCTTCAATCCTTTTTTTTTATTTTCTGATATTTTATCAGATTCATCAGATTTCTTTGAACTTCATCAGATTTCTCTTGATTTTATCAGATATGTGTCACACCCCGACTGCGTTAAAACAACAAACCGTGGCAGAAACGTCAGGGAGTGTCGTACCAGAATCATTGTTTCACAACACATGGATTGAAGTTTCGTTTTATTGAATTAAGTTTATTACATTGTCTCGAATATTAAAAGTGTAGGATCATTTTGGCGACCTAATGAGTCAATCAGAATCAATACACAACTGTTTGAGAGGCGGAAACAAACAAACAGCCTAGAATCAGTGTAAGAAATGAGTAGAAACAGAGTATGATACTTAAAACAAGCTTCTCATTAATATTTGACTTGAAAATCAGGCAGCACTTCGTTACACCACAACTAATTCCATGCCAAATGAGAAGCTACACTTGCCTACTTATAGACATCTAATTTCGTTTGAAATGACCACATGTCATTTCAAGCGAAATTACCAACTTTAATTTCGCATTAAATGACCACATGTCATTTCAAGCGAAATCACTACAAAACAACATAAAATTACATTTTGACCCTACAAGCTACCGACATGACCTAGACTTTAGACGTAGGCTATAGACATTATGCACCAACAAACTCCCCCTTGGATATTGCCTGGGTCTTCAGTCAGGTCTTCAGCGCTTTCTTCACAATGACTTGAACTTCTCTTCTCTTGGCTTAGGCTTTCTTTGCAACAGCTTCCTAAGCCTTTCATTCTCGTCAACCTTCTTCTTTTCCTCAGCAGCCATTCTTTATACCATAGTATGTCTTAACACGTTGTCTCTTTCTTCACAAGCTTTTCTTTCTTTTTCAGCCTTTAACGCTTCCTCTTTCTTAATCTCTCGCCACTTAGACGACCATTTATTGTCAGCATTGATACCTTTTTGGAAGCAGATGGATACAACCTTCTGAAATTGCATTGCCTGCTCTCTATCTTCAGCTTTAAATCCAATCTTGTTAATAAACAAGCATTCAATGTCTTTTGCAGAGCAATTCATCAACTATAAAGGATCATACACAAAGATGTGTCTCACTTCATTCTCTACTCTATAAGTGATAACCGCTTCAGTGGATAAACAGTTGTATACCCAATAAAGAATCCTGTATGAAAATCCTACTCCATCTTTAGCATAGGAATATTCTTCGTCACTCTTGGTTTCTTCACATGCAAGATCGTCTGCTCATTACCAGTCACTGGATCAACCCTTTTCACTCTCTTCGGTTGATGTGGCTTCCAGTGTTTAAAGTCTCTAAAAGCTTCAAACTTCATTAACCCCCAGGTAGGCATATCATGTTTTATGACAGGATAATCCAATGTTCTGACTTTAGAAAGCTCTTCAACATCCCACCAGGGTAAGGACATGATATCCTGTATGTACTCAAAATACTGTACGCCATATTCTCTTCTGATTACATAAGCGTTTATTTGTGGCAAGAATCCCCAGCTAATAATATCCCCCAGTGAAACATCACTATCTCTTTTATAGAACTTGAGTGGACGTTTAAACTTTCATTCATTACTATTTCTAAACCACTTCTCCCTTTCTTCCTTCTGTGCATCTTTCACTGTACCATCAAAGTTTTTGTCTTTCAGACATTCTTCAACTTTCCGTCTTAATTCATCAACATTTTCTTGACTGAAGAATTCAACCAGTGTTGGAAAGTTTGAAGTATCGACATTCACATTTTCTTCATCGCTGCAATCCTTGACTTCAATCCTATTATAAATATCAGCTTCTTCAACATACTTGTACTCATACTCAGGTTGCTGATTTTCATCAAAATCATTCAATTCTTCTTCAAAGTCAAACTTGAAGTTAGGATCATCAATACGCGTCATTTCAATAATATCAGCCATGGTGTAAGTATGCCGAATTCCTCCTTCCTCTACATCAGGCTTTAGACGCAAAATCAGTCTTTCACTTTCAACATTTTGATCATCAACGTTCTCCCCCTCTCCATCAGCATTCTCTGGCTCTTCATTCACATCATCATGAAGATAATCATCGACGTTTTCTTCATTTGATGCTTCTGTAATTTAATACCAGAACCACCTTGATCATGGTCATTACCATCATCGTCATCACTACTACTTGCAGAGAATACATCATCTGCATCATCTTTTTCAACTTCATCATTATCATCTTCTTCATCATCTTCCTCAACATCTTCCTCAACATCTTCAATAATATCATCAATTAACACATCCTCTTCAAATATAGTAGAAACTGCAGAGATAGGACGAGGATTCTGAATAGGTGATTCAGGAACAGTAGATAGAACAATTGCCCTATCAGAAACACCTTCAATACCTTTACCCTTATCTTTAATATTAGCTTCTAAATCAGCTTGACGTTTTACTCTAACCTCCTCAATCTTTATTTCATCGATTTTTTGTTCAACAGTCTTTCCAAGCAAGTTTTCTAACACTTTATTCATCATGTATATCTCGTTCTTTCATTGCTTTAGCAGCTTCCAATTCTTTGTTCTTTAACTCAAAGTACTTGTTCTGCTCATCTCTGCGCGCTTTCTCTTCCTCTAACTCAGCAACTTTCACTTTAAGAATATCAATCTCTGCCTGATCAGCTTCAACTTTCTTTAACAATGAAGAATTTTCAGCTTCCACAGACTTAACACGCTTTTCCAATTTCTCCTCACGATCAACAAACTTTTTGTTTTCCAACAAAACTTCTTCTATTTTCTTTTCCAACTTCTTTACTTGCTCATCATTCACAAAGCTGAAGTCTCCAACATCTTCAATAGGAATACTTGTGTTAGTGCAGTAATGTCTGTCAACTTCGTCTGGTATCAAGTCTTGCATTGTTCATGGCACAAAGATCAAGACTATGACTAAAGACTCGACGTCGAAGACTTCGTCAACATCCATGGGGGAGTCTGTTGGTGCATCTACTGTCTGTTAACTTCGTCTTAATCGAGTCTTATGTCTAGATAGGATAAACAAGTGCACAACAGGGATTGAATTTGGGTGTGTACATGTTAAAAGAGGTAATTTCGTTTGAGGAGTGTCAAAGGATATGTTCAAACAAAATCACTAATTTCGTTTGAACATGACTTGTGTCATCTTCAAACGAAATAGCAAGGTCTATAAATAGGGGTTGTGCTTTGTCATTTGATACGGAATTACAAGTGTGTGTTTGAGAGCCGAGGTGCTGCCGAATTGTAATCAGATCTGTAAAAGCTCAGGAAATCAATAATAGATAAAGATTAGAAAGGAACAAGCTGTTTAACATCAATTACATTGATTCCGCCTTTGAATTTGATGATGAACTACTCAGATTGACTCGTTAGGGTCACACGACGATCCAACACGTGGTATCAGAGCTCAGGACGAGGAGTTCATACCAAATTCAGCTTGATTTCATCGGATTCTCTCACTTCTACTCTTTCTTTTCTAATTTAAACAAGTTTTCACGGTTGAAATGGCTTAAAACTCTCACATATCAAGCGAAACATAGTTTTAACTAATCCTTGAAAGTTTTGGACTAAAATTCGGCTTAAAACGTGATCAAACAGATAATTCCGCTTGAAAATTGTTTGAATATGCTGACGTCATAAGATAATTTCATTTGAAAGACCTGATAATCTCGTTTGAAAAAGCACAATTTACCTGATTTCGTTTGAAAGTTTAGGTTAATTCCGTTTGTATAAGGTATCTTGTTTGAAGTGGCTGGTTAATTTCGCTTGAGAGTGTACCTTGTTGTAATTTCGTTTGAATGAGGTGCTATCTCAAACGAAATTAGAGATTTAGTTTGAAAGTGGTTATCAGTTCACGTGATTAATATTGATCGACCCAATCACACTTTAACATCATGTGAATATATCAGATTTGTCGGATATTTCAACTAAGATTGCATGTGATTTCACTGTCCAATAAAACATTCGGCCCAATTGGATTATAAAGTAAACAACTGTTGTCGGCCATTTCTAATAAACAATGTGCATGTGAATTGATTTTGTCGGTAACTATGTTCAATTTACTTGAATCAAGAATTTAGTAATTGCATGTGATCATTATTTGTGTCGGCCCAAGATTTGTTTGTGTGAATTGCATATGATAAAAACTAGAGGCCCAATTGAATCCATTTCATTTTGATCGGCCCATTCATTGAGTGATTTATTCAGCGATCTCACTTCAACAACATTGAAACGAATTCGCAAATCTTCGACACGAGTCTTAGATTGATTTCATCAACACACACTGTTACATATTCAATCAGTTTGAACCGATCGCTTGTTTGTTTGTTTGTTTGCAGGTGATTCGAGGTGATTTACAAAGTGCAAGTACCAAGAAGTTGAAATTTTGTGGACTTTGAGCTAAAAATAATTTTTGAACCAAGTCATTTAACAAAGAAATTGTGGTTAAAATGTTTGACGAAAAGGAAAACGCTAAACTTGAAAGAATTAATGAATGGTTTGATATGAATTGGCAATACAGGAAAGAAGATGAGAAAAAGGATGCTTGGGTTATAAGATCTGAATACTTTTTGTGTAGAAAATTTGAAAAGTTTGATGATTTGAAAAAGAGGTATTATGAATTGTTTGATAAGTTGAAAAGGTATGGGATAAACGTATCAGATGCTGAAAAGATATCTAAATTTGCAGATGCCTTACCTTTAGAGTGGGATGAGTTTTTGGAAAAATTGAAAAAGGATTCTAGGTTCTCAAAATTGGATCCATATGATTTCATCAGAGAGCTTAGAAAACACAATGATGAGAATGAAAAGAAAAAGAAAGAGTTAATAAATGAAATAGAAAGAAACTCAGAATATATAAGTTTGGATGTGGTTCTTGAAATAATCAAAAGAATTATAAATGGTCTTAGTGCAAGAAGTAGGATGAAATATGATTTCAAAAGAGGTTGTTTTTTGGATGAAAATTTGAAACCTGTTGATATGGTTAAAATTTTTTGTGCAGAAACAGACAAGACAGAGACAGAGGGAATGGCAAAGAATGAAGAATCCAAGAAGGATGAAACTTCAAAAGACGAACTTGTGTGCTCAAAATGCGAAAAATCCAAAGCAGACAATGTCAAACTCTTGACGGATGTGGAGAGTTTGACATTGGAAATAAAAAATTTAAAAGAAAATGAAAAAGAATTTCAAAATAAAATAACATTTTTGGAAAATGAAAAATTGAAAATTGAAAAAGATTTTGAAAATCAAATAAAAATTTTAGAAAATGAAAAATCTATTTTTGGCAAAATTAATCTAGAAAAACAAAAGGAAATAAATTCTCATCTTGAGAAAAACATTCAATTTGTAAAAGGAGTTGAATATGCTAAAAATAAAATCAAAGAGTTAGAGACGAAATTGAAAAGTTTTGAGACTGTGTCATCAATACCAGATCTTGCATGTCCAAAACCGATCAATGCTGTTCCAATAAGTGACAATGTCACAAATTTTGACTTGAAGATTGTGATGATAAAACTGATGATGAAAATGAGAAAAATGAGAAAAAGATTATATATTTTTGGAATTAAGAAAAAAATTCAATGATACTGTTTTACATTCTACTGAAATAGGTGAATGCTCTAAGCAAAAACCTGTTAAGAAGAATGTAGAACAAAAACAAAGTGTTAAAAATTCAAAAAATGTTCAAAACAAAAATAAAAGCTCATCAGTTCGATCATCCAATCATTATGAAAAACCACAAAAATTGAAAAATCAAAACTCACAAAAAGTTGGTAATAAGTGGTGCAGGTTTGACCACAGTGCTCAAAAGCCAAATTCAGCTTACAAGAGAAGATGGGATGAAGATTCTTCAAAGCCAAATCATTACAATGAGAGAAAACAAAGAAATGATGAGTACCACAAATCAAATCAATGTTTTGATCTAAGTGTGTGGTATGAAAATGGTGTGTGGTATGAAAGTGAGTAAAGGTATGATAACAGAGTGTGTTACACATGTGGTTATCAGGGACACATTGCTATTAACTGCTAAACTCAAAGGTTTGATTCAAGAAGATGCTATGACTGTGGAATCAAAGGTCATATTGCTAGAGATTGCCCAATGAGATCAAAGAGAAGATCGAGGGCTGAATCTCATGGACAAATGTATGAATCAGTCAAGGTAGAAGAAAAGCCCAAAGAAAGGAAACAGAAAAAATAGAAAGTGAAACTATCAAAAGGACAGAAAGACAGACTGAGAAAGAAAAGGAAGAAAGTAAGAGAGTACCTAGAAAAGATTTTGTCCTCGGGTACAACTGATAATCCGAGAAAAAGTTCTGATGAATCAATTTGCTCCACTAACAAGGATCAGTAAAGCAAAACGAACTCATCAGATACAAATCTGAGGACAAAAGGGTTGATAAAGAGAGAAAAATTAACTAATCAAACCAATGAAAAATCAAACAAAGTTAATTTTTCAGATAAAGCCTTTATCAAAGTTTTCAAATATAACAAAGATTGTGCAAGAGTATGCACGGCAAAAGTTGATAAATTTGGAAAGGTTAAACATTGTAGGGATTGGGTTCCAATAGAGAATGGCGATGAATTTGTTTCTGAGAAAACAAAAGAGCCATCTCCTGACAAGGAATTTGTTTCTTCGGAAGCAAAAGAGCAATGTTCTGGCAATGATTCTGACTTGTCAAAGTCAGAGGAGCCACGTTCAGGCATTGATACTGACTTGTTAAAGTCAGAGGAGTTACAATCAGGCAATGAAACTGACTCGACAAAGTCAGAGAAGCCAAGTTTTGAGGTAAAAACTGTCAAACCCAAGGCTGGTCAGGCTTGGGTAAATATGTTTAAATGAAAAACCTGACTTGCCGGAGTTCCCAGGTTGGTAAGAGTGGAGCAGGTATCGGCAATTTTTTTTAGAAATTCACTTAGGTGATATTTCGAATTACATAAGGTTAATAAAGGATATTAAGTTGTACTTGATTTATCTTTTCTACAAGTGTTTGTTGAAGAAAACAAGGTGATGAAACCCCGAGTTTGTGAAATGACAAACAAATCTAATTTTCCGGAAAAACCATTTTGATTATGTGACAACTCGAGTTTCCAAGATTTCCATCTTCGCATTAATTGCACGTTAATTGTTTAAGTTGTTCGTTTACATGACTTGTTTGTTTCACAACTGTACACGTTTGTATATGTTAAATCGTATTCTGACTGATATGTTATATATGGTGTGTATTAAGTGTGTTATTAAGTGTGTTATTAAGTGTGTTTTATATAATTAGTGTGCATTATAATTGAGTGTAAGTTAATAATATATTTGGTATTAATATTGACTATTTAACATGGAACCTTGCCAAACACCCCCCTACGAAAACATTCCATGACCGAAAACACCCCATGTGTTTTCGTCCACCATGAGGCCAACGAAAACCAGAAATGGGCCTTGGCCCAGTGATGGTCTGTTTTAGTATTTTAACTCCCAACCTTTACGTGAACTGTTATTTGGCAAACCCTAATCACATCTCCTCACTCTCTCGCTTTACTTTGCACCTGACGGCATTCTTGAGACCTTGAAGCCTCATACATATTCGTTGTGCATCCTGTTTGGGTTAGTGATCTACTGTTTATAGTTAATTGATTTAATTCCTCATGCACTATTTGTTTGTTACCGTGAACCAACTGCTATGTGATGTTGTTATGGATGGAATGATGATTCTGTTTGCATGATGAATGTATGAGTAGATCTGATTGAGTACATGATTGTTGCAACTGTTATAATTATTAGACAATCATTAGGGATTCTGTGTTTGGTAACTATTGATAGATGAAGTATGATGTTCCAGCATGGATCGCTTAGAATAGATCTGAGGATTGTTAGACCACTGATCATGTTAGTTTGATGTTTGAGGATTATGTTAATTGAGTGTTGTATGATTATGTGTTACTGTTTTGTAAATACATCGATGATTTGATTGAATGATTTCGTGATGCTTGATCATGTAACTGTAAGTGATGATTAGGGCTATTGTGTGGTGTAACTGTTCGATGATGATACCTTATCTCGACGAAAACAAACCAGATGAAAACACAAGTTGGACGAAAACTCTTAATTGTTTTCGTCATACTTCAAGTCGACGAAAACCCTTGGGATTTCGTCGCCCAAAGGGTTTTCGCCAGAAAAGGGATTTCGCCCGAGTGATATCGTAATATATGTGATTCATCATGTGTTCTCTGTTAAGTTAAGCATGCAAACTCTGTTAAGTTATTAACCATGTTAAGTCTGTAACTCAGTAGTTCAGTAAACTCAGTTAGATTATCACTCTGTTAAGTTGTTAACGCTGTTAAACATGTCAAATATGTAAAGTATGTTAACTGAGTTATGTTAACCACGTTACGTATGTTAACCTTGCTACGTATGTTAACTCTGTTAATTCTGATTAACACTGTTAACACTGTTAAGTTTACCATGACTGTTAATGAATAATCTTGTTAGAGTAGACTGGGAAATCTACTATGTGAAGCGTGAATTATGTGAACTTGATTAACTGTTTACGTGTTACGTGATGTTAACCATCCAGCACACTTAGTGACCTGGATTGCATGTGAAACTTTACCAACATGTACTGATTGTGTATACGTGCATAACTATAGGATTTGACTGATTTCTTGTGAGCACATAGTTTAGCATACCGAGCAAACCAAGGTGAGTTCACACTCTTTCCAAGGCATGGGATTCCCAAGGGTTGGGAATGGGTTAATGATTTAAACGGTAACTACAACCGTCCTCCATGGGTAGGATGCCAAGATTACACACTGGACCAAACCTCTATCATTGAAGTCCCTCATTTATATCGACTTAATCGCCGAGGCCTATGGCGAGCGGGTCATTAATTAATAGCGCTATTAGGTTTAACAAACCTCACACCAGGCCATTCGGACGGGCGTGTACTAATGGACTATGGGCAAAGGGTCATTGCTGATAGACATTGACTTAGGGCACCACTTATATTTTCATAGTAGTCGATACGCACGGTCTAGTAACTCATGGGAAGCCCCCACTAATCTTCGCAAACATGTCTGGGAGACCGCGATACGAATTAATACGATACATGGTTTACAAAACGAACATATGATTTACGAAACTACTGCTATAACTAAACAACCAACTGTGAACTCGCTCAACTTTGTTGCTGACTCGTTGTTACATGCCTTGCAGGTCGTTAGGTACTCATGGAGCTTGCATTGGAGTGGGAAGAGTCGTTGTGGGACATTGCAGTGTGTGCCATGCTAAAAACATTACTTTATTACGTACTTAATACTTACATTGGGTTTTACAATTATGCTTCCACTAAACACTTAATTACTTTTTTGGTTTGAAACACCTTTCATATTGTGTGGTTGAATTTTACTCATTACTTGTTATGTTCAATATGATTGGTGGCTTGATCCTGGTCAGTCATGCCTCCAAGCGGTGATACTCCGCGTGTGGATTTTGGGGGTGTGACAGATTGGTATTAGAGCCATTGGTTATAGTGAACTTGGTTTTGATAAGAGGAAAAGTTTTTGTTAAAACCAGACTATAACCTGTACAGTGCTCAATGATCCACAACGACGCTTCGCTCCACGTGCAAGACTCAACACTATAGGTGATATGGTTTATGTTTATATTACCTACTTGCTAGTTGCATAGAACTTTGCTCATAGTATGCTTAGATAAACGTAATGATATTCGCTAATTTACACATATTTTAGTCCCCCGTTTTACCCCTATTTTATGCGTTTTCAGCCGTAAAACCTTCATTCGGACGCTTAATCATCTACACTTTTGTTTACAGGCCTAAAACAACATACCAGACAAGATGATAGCGAAAACGGGGACTTTCCGGACAACAGGACGAAGCTGCGAACATTCTGTTAGAAAACTGACCAGGGCGTGTGGAACGGTCGTGCGACCTGATGCACGACCGTGCATCTCCGACAAATGAAAGCCAGTCCAGCAATGAACGAGGGTGCGACTCACCGTGCAAGGCAATCAAGGCCATCCCAGTGATGCATGGGCGTTCCATATATTGCACCCCGTGCGGATCCGATGTTCAGCCAAACCCCGGTGATGAACGACCAGTGCATCAGTGCGTGCAACAAGAACCCGGAAACGAACGACCGTGCCATCTGAAGAACGGTCGTGCGAGACCGAAGACCAGTCAAGATCTGTGACGTCATGCAGTATGGTGCACCATACCTCCAATAATGCAAAAAGTGAACGGTCGTGCAACAGGACGCACGACCGTGCGACAGCGAAATTATATAAAAACTTGCAGAAACATTCTGCTCATAACTCTGGACATTTTGGAAGCGATTCTGGCGATTTTCATGCTCCGGAGGCTTCTTCTTTCACTCGGATTCAAGCCACATTGTGCCGATTAGCTTCGTTATCTTCCAGATTCTTAATCTTATGCTTGTTTATGGTTTGGTTTTCTAATCTTTCCATGATTTTGTTAATCTTTCAAGCATTTAGATTAATGTTTATGTATTATTGTAGCCTTTGGGCAAAAACACAAAAATCCCTTGCTTGATTATAATCATTAGTATGTTAACCTTTGTTTGTAATGACATTTGGAAGTATTTTCTATGTTAATCTTTGATGATTAGTTTGCAACCTTGTTATTGATGTTGATTTCTTGATTATAAGTAATTGTGTTGGATGATTGGTATTTGGTTAGTTAAGATAGTTGAAAAATGAAGCTTAATTAATCTTGTATTAGTAAACTTTGAACTTGGTTAACTAGTTTAGCTTGGTTTAATTGTGTGCATGATGATACTAGAAATGGTTAGTGATTTAATAAAATGTAATTATCGTTAATCAAGAAAGCTTGCCGTCACGTAAGGACCTAAACGGGTTAAATGGTGTCGTTATGAATTCTTGCCATGATTTGTTAACTTAGTTAGTAGTTTAGGCCAAAAATTGCTATCTTGGTGAATTTATGTGTAAGATTTGTAAAATGAACTCGGTTGTGATTTAATCTAGTTTATGCTTGTCTCGGTGGTTGCATTGTGTTTATCGGTGTCGCTTTCCTTGATTAAGTGCGGTTAGAAAACTCCTAACGGATGACTAACTTATTTTTAAGAGATTTTCATAGACATTTATCGATGGCACGTTAAAGAACAATTTTAGGTGGTTAAAGTGTGTTTATCGTTTTAACTTTCTGAATGATTGTCATGTTAGGATTCCCGAAAGGGATACTAATTGTCTTAAAATGGAAAATTGACCGAATGCTTCTAGTGCCAAAACCGACTTAGTTGACATGCTTTGGTTGTGTATTAAGCAAGGCTATTTATCTATTTTCTACTATGTTTTATAAGTATTTGTTTATGCTTACTTTAGTTTATTAAAAATCAAACAACTCATGTTTTTACCGGTAGTTTAGTGAAAAAGGTCTAGTATTATATCTCCGCCCATTTCCTTGGATCGATACTTGGTTCTTACCGATACTTTACTACATATATGACGGGGTACACTTGCCTCTTTCGTGTGTGTTTTGATGTTAAAGTAATAATCACTTTTATAAATTTAAAACCGATTCGTGTGTAATTTCATTGCAAAATTATGTATATATACGCACACGTCACGTAACAACTATTTCTTGAAACCCATGTGTGCTTACTCTCTTCTGTCATCGCACTTACGCGAACCTTTCTCACTCATGTTTCCTTTGATATGAAGATCATGAGTGGACGGGTTAACCTAACTCAAGCCCAGTTGGCGGCTTTGATCACTGAACAAGTTACTGCAGCGCTTGCAGCCGCCCAAGCAGGAGGTATATCCTGCAGTTGCAACTCACTCTAGGATCTTTAGATCCTACACTCCTAAACCAACTCTTGTGTTTAACCTTGTCCTATTCTTATATACACAACAGGTCTGAACGCTCAGCCGCCTGTATGCACATTCAAGACTTTTATGGACTGTCGTCCTACTACTTTCAGTGGCACTAAAGGGGCCGTTGGACTCCTCCACTGGTTCGAGAAGCTCGAGTCTATCTTCGAGATGGTGAATGCCCTGAGGCTCGTAGGGTGAAGTACACCACGGGTACTCTCGAAGGCACTGCGCTAACCTGGATGAACGCGCAAGTTCAGATGCTGGGGCTGGCGGCTGCTAATGCCACCCCATGGAACGATTTTAAGGAACTGATCAAACGTGAATACTGTAGTCGTGATGACATCCACAAGCTGGAAGTGGAGTTCTTTAACTTAAAGATGACGGGGTCAGAGATAGGGGCGTATACGAAGCGATCCAACGAACTGGCAGTGTTGTGTCAAACTATGGTGGATCCTCCCATCAAGCGCATTGAGCTGTACCTCAAAGTCTTAGTACCAGAGATTCAAAGCCATTTGACTGCTGCTAACCTTGCTACTATCCAGGATGTTACCCGTCTTGCTCATCGTCTCACAGACCAGGCAGTGGAACATAACAAGCTGCCTAAGCGAATTGGTGCTACTACTAATACTACTTCTACTACTCCCAGTGGCAACAAACGAAAATGGGATGGAACCTCCAGCAAGGGTTCGACTACGGTTCAGTCCCAGGCACAGCAGCGAAAGACGAATGACTACCAGAGTCCTGGTCAGTAATCTTCTGGTATTCAGGGGCAGGGTGGATATCGAGGAAATCACCCAAAGTGCAACAAATGCAACAGACACCACAGTGGTCAGTGCAACAAGGGACGTTGTCAGAGGTGTCTCAAGATGGGTCATGAAGCTAAGGATTGCAGGAGCTCACGACCTGCGAATCGGAACCATCAACAACAACCACCAGCTCCACATAACCGGCAGCAATAGTGGCGCAACAGGGGATGCTTTCAGTGTGGTGCTGAAGGCCACTTCAAGCGGGACTGCCCCCAGTTAAATCAAAATCCGAACAACAACCACAATAATCAGGGCAATGGGAACAACAACGGGGGAAACAATGATGGAAACAATGGTGCCAGGGTTCGAGTGTTCGTGTTGGGACAGGGTGAAGCAAGGAATGATACTAACGTAGTGATGGGTAAGTTTCTTCTTGACGACTTTTATGTTACTGTTTTATTTGATTCGGGTGCCGATACCAGTTATGTGTCTCTAAAAGTTAGTCAAATGCTCAAGCGCACACCAACACTTTTGAACACCAAGCATACCGTAGAATTAGCAAACGGTAAAAGCCTAGAAGCCACACACATAGTTAAGGGCTGTAATCTCGTCTTAGCTGGTCAGACTTTCTCTATCGATCTCATTCCTATAGTTTTGGGTAGTTTCGACATCGTCATTGGGATGGATTGGTTATCCCAACAGCAAGCAGAGATCCTTTGCAAAGAGAAGATTGTTCGTATTCCCCGTTCTGGTAAAGAACCTCTCATGATTCAAGGCGACAATAGTGGTGCTGTTGTGGGCATCATCTCCTTTCTTAAGGCCCAGAAGTGTTTGCGAAAGGTCCACACTGCTATTTTAGCACTCGTTACTGACGCGTCATCAAAAGAGAAGAAGATAGAGGATATTCTGGTTGTTCGCGACTTTCCTCAAGTGTTTCCTGAGGAATTACCTGGTCTACCACCTCATCGCCCGGTCGAATTACAAATCGAGCTAGCTCCTGGAGCAGCACCCATAGCTTGAGCACCTTATTGCTTAGCTCTGTAGGATCGTGCGCTTGACCCAAACGAGTCGATCAGAGGTATTCTAATCCGTTTCAGAGGCGGAAACTAAGAAACGGACATGAAAAACGGCTTGTTTCACTTAAATTTGCCTTGTATATTGATTTCACACTGATTACAGTCACAAGAAATACCGGCAGCACTTCGGTACAAGTTCCTGATTCCCCACCAAATGACATGATCACTAGCCTATTTATAGAGTTTATGATTCCCCACGAAAGTGCAATGTTTATTTCGTGGGAAATCAACATTTTGTCATTTCGTGGGAAATCAACTCTAAAACTCTATTTTCCTGTACAACGTGCCCTGATCTAACATATCTAGTACTAGACTCGATACAAGACGAAGTCGACAGATGTATGCACTAACAGACTCCCCCTCAGATGTTGACGAGTCTTAAGTGTCGCGTCTTCTCATCTTCAGTCTTTATCAGTCTTCGGGCTTCCAGAATCTCGATCTGATTCTTGTCTCACTATATCTTCTCCTGAATAACAACACCAACAGATAATCTCCCCTCACATGAAGCTTTAAAAATCTAGCATCTTCAGAATCAAACTCCTAGCTCTTGCATCTTCAAACTCCTTCTCTAACAAACTCCCCCTCAAAATATGCTGGGATCATAGTCTAGTTCAAACTCTGCTCACAAAATCACAGGTTCAGGTATCGTAACCTGAATCATGTGCATATTCTCTACCCAAAACATAAGTTTCATAAAAGATAAGATATAACGAATTTATAAACTTTGCTACTCACTTGAAGACACAACCCTGAATACATCATTTTCAATTATCGAACAAAAAAAAATGTATCATGTAAGTCACTGATGAACCACTTGAATGAATATCATTTCTATTTCAAACATCTTCAAACAAACTTTCCCAAACCTGTTCGTCATGTTTAGCACTCCGAATTTTGAAAATTAGCTCTTCAACATCAGTCGTCTAAAATCTTTTTGAATTTTTCAAAAATTTATGCTAAAATACACCGAAAATCTTTTTGGATTTTTGAATGAAATGAAATGCAGTAAAGAAATATTTACATACAATATTTTTGTGAGTTTGTGTAAGAGGATCATATCAGTTTATGAGACAAATCACCAACACCGTTAAGCTTTAAACATTTTAAGTTCTAAACGATTCACTTAGATTGTCCGTATACTGATCCACTTAAATTTTCACACAAAGTTCAACTGTTTCGAGATACGAGCTTAATGTCTTAAGCACTTAAACTTAATTGCGTGTCCCACCTCAGAATATACTCCCGTATCCAGATCCCAATATTCAGTCTTACAGGTGAGTATACCTAGTTGATATCTGTAAGGGGTTAAATTGCGAAGACCGTGAGAGCTCAGGTCAGAACTTCTGTTCAGCAGAGAGATGACGGCTTCGACTTTTGGTAGGTCCCCTTTAGAAGATTTTTTTTTACAACAGCATTGATTAGCAATTTTATTGTCTCATCATTTATGCTGAGGGTGGCGCTATTTTTCAAGCAAGCGTAAAGTATTCTCCGGGGACTAGGCCATTGCTTCCGCATTATCAGAAGTCCCGGGATAATACCCCAGATATCACTAAGCATAAAGACCTAGTATCTCAGAAAGAGGGATCCTTCAAACAATATTTCGGGGGTTACCCATATATCCGAGACATGTTACCCACAAATTAAGCAAGTTTGAATTTAGGTTTATATCTCGTCACAATCTACTAAATGTGCAAAAACCTACTGGCATATCATCAGTGAGACCGTTTATCACATTTTATCCTTCCATTTCTTTAGCGTGTTGTGATAGTCCACTGATGTACTATCATTTCCTCTTTTATACAACAAAACTCGTTTTTCATTTTATCATGTTTTTGTCTTTTTCAAATTTTCTAATGTTTTTGGATTTGCTGAAAATTTTTACTCCCCCTAAAATGCAAACACATTTTAGGAAATTTGAAAACAGATTTTGATACTCTACCTGTACAGTTTGTTTTCATAAAAAAATTGACAACCGATATCAAATCGCTTCAATTCGCCATCCACTTGGCATAAACAATCAGAACTCCCCCTCACAACAAACTATTTTCCCATTGTGATTTCAAAACACTTAAGTTTGTTTTAATCAAATGGTTTTTCCGGAAAATAAGTTCTGTTGAATGATTTTACCATTTATAGGTTAGAGGTTCATCATCTTGCTTCTCAATCAATCACTTGAATGTATGGCCAAATCAAGTTCAAACTAATGACCTTGATTAACCACTTGTAGGAAAATGCAAGTACAACTTAATGTCCTTGATTTTACCACTTGTAAGTGTAAATCTTCTTCAACCACTTGTAGGTTTTCCTACCAACCATAACCACTTGTAAATCAAAATATAACAATTTAAAGATACCACCTGTACTTTACCAACTGTACCACTTGTAGGATCATTTGCTAAGAAAGATGCCGATTCATGCTCCACTCTTACCAACCTGGGAGCTCCGGCAAGTTAGGTTTTTTTAGTTTGGAAAAACTTTCCCCCAAGCCTGACCGGCCTTGGGAGATTCTGGGACACATCTATCCCACCAACATTTTGATTTATAAAAATCTTTGGCACCTTTTACCTTTCTGTCAACCATCTTGCCAAAAATATGCTTGACTTTTCCATTGAAAGCCTTCTCAACATCAAATTCTCCCTTATCAGCGAAGAATTGATTTGAAATCTCTACCTTTCCCACTTTTTTCATCAAATTTTCCTTTGACAATGGAGGAAAATCCTCATCGTTCACCTCTGGAACGGAATTCACAACCTTTTTCTCAACCAAAGTCTCCTCTGATTTTATGGAATCAGATTCATTGTCAGAACAACTATCTTTTTTAACAACCCACTTTTGTTTACTCAAATCACCTCTTCTTTTGTAAAACCGTTTTGAACTTTCTCCTTCCTCAGAAGTAGAATTTTCAAACTTTTTAACATTTTTCACAGGTTGTTCTTTCTTATCAACACAAGTCTTTCTCAGAACAGAGTTAGAAGAAACTTCCTGTTTTTAGTAGTTGGTCTTGGGGCAATTCCATGCTATGTGTCCAACTTCTTGGCATTTGAAACAGGTTCTTCTGTCAACTCTTGAAGCAAACTTTCTCACATTCTTCTTTACTTCAGCAAGAAACTCTTGATTCGACTGCTTCCAAAACGGTTTCTTCTGTTCATCCTCTAAACTTCCTCCTGAAAGAAATTTTGTTTTTGGTTTATAAGTTTTCTGATTTTTATAATTTTCTGAAGAATTGAAACCAAGACCTTTCTTTTTAAGGTTACCATTATGGTTTGGTTTCTTTTGAAAACCATAACCACAACCATAACCCATTTTCTTGTTTACTCTTTGTTGAATTCTTGAAGTGTAAGGTTTAGGTTTTGCAGAAAGATTTAAATCTTTTATTTCAGAAATATTAATTTCTGTTAATTTGAAAACCTTTTTGATCATTTCAGTTTTAACACTTCTTATTGGAAATTCATTATCAGAATATAATTTGTCTGAATCATTCAAAGTATAAGCTACTTTGACTGAACCATCACTCAAATTAGATTTTGATAACAAGAATTCCTTATTGTAAACCATCTTAACCGGCGAACTCGGACTCTTCTCAGACGAACTCGAACTATCTGACTTAGACTCCGACTTTGACCCATCATCCATATCCAACACCTGATCGGCAACTTTCTTAATTAATTCAGACTCATGATCAGTGTCAGACACTGTGAATGTTACATCAATAGTGTCTGGTAATTCATCAATGATTTCAGACTTTAACTTGATGTTGAGAGCCTTATTGACACGTTCCTCGTTTGGATTTCTGGGAGAATAACTTTCAAATATCGGGAGCGGACATCTGTTATACTTGACACTTTGTGTCTTACCAGTATCCTCTTCTTTTTCTTTCTTATTGAAAGCTTCAAGACCTGCAATAGTAGGATAAACACGATCAATCAAATAATCACATGTAGTAGAACTCAAAAGTAATCGTTTAATCCTTTCACTCTCAATCTTATCAAGTTCCAACTCTTGCTTTAGCTTAGCACAATCTTCAATATACTCATTGATGACGCTCTGCTTTGTCATTAATGTTGCGCTCATTTTTTCATTTGCTTTTTCAATTTCTGAATTTGTCCTTTTCAGACCATCAACTGTTCTATTCAGCACATCGTATGACTCTTTCACATACTTCACATCAGACAATAAATCTTCTTTAACTTTCTCTAATTCAGCAATCTTCTTGTCTTTCTCCTCACAATCTTTGCAAGATTCTGAACATTTTAAACATGGTTTTTCAACTTCAACCACCTTTTCAACTATCTTCTCAACTTCGATAGTCTTTTCTAGTTCTTCAAGTTTCTCGACTTCAACAATTTTTTCTATTTCGACAATCTTTTCTACTTCAACAACTTTTTCAACTTCAACTATTTTTTCAACAATTTTCTCAACTTCGACAAGTTTCTCAACCACTTTCTCCACTTCAACAATTTTTTCTATTGCATTTTCAGTCACTGCTTCAACTTTTGTTTCTCCAGCTTCTGTATTCGCCTTTTCATCAGCAAGTAACTTTGCTGCTTCCAGCTCCCTCTTTAAACTGTCAATCTTCTTTTGATTCAGCATCTTAACTTTATCTGCATAGAAAAAATTAAAACTATCAGGATCAATGCTTTTTCTACATTTGTTAAGATATTCTTCCTCATCATCTGTATCAACATCACTTTCTAGATCTGGAAATATTGGGATTCTTTTTTGACTAGCTTTATCTTCACCCAAAAGTCTAGCAACGAGAGCCACATTAGGTATAGCCATATCAGGTATGTAATTGTCCCAGCTAAATCCCTCTGCAACAAACTCATCACCTTGATCTATTATCCTAAAATAAGATTTCTTATTTGCATCTTCGATCATTTTTCCATGAGCAGTTTTCTGATCTTTTTGTTGAGGTTGTTGATCAATCTGATGAAATATTGATTTCTGATAATAATTGTTCTTTTCTTGATTCCCAGTTGCTTCTTGGTTTTTACACTCTCGTTTAAAACGACCCCTTTCCTTTACAGCGGAAACAGGAAACTTTAGACTTGTCAAAACCCAGTGGAGAAGTAGCCATTCCTCGAAACTCATCTCTTCCAGTAATCTGTTGAAACTTTTCTGCTCTCCTACAGGCACTAGCTAAACTCCACTTCACATCCATCAAATCAAGTTCCTCTGCATCAATTTGGTCGTAATCTTCTTTCGTGAGCATCGGATTACCAATTCTTCCTGCAATTAAGCTTTCATATGACTCTAACATGGCGACAAGAGATGCCATGTGTTGCTTAGCCAGCTCTGGAGAAAGATGTTGACCATTCTGAATGTTCAATGTAACATTGCACTGCAGATTTGTAGCATTTTGCTTTTGAGGACTTGGTGTGTTGCTGTTTGGATCAAAACTTGAAAATGAAGAAGTATATCCACCACTTTAAGTCGTTGTACTGACATTTGGGCTGGAAGAACCATCAGCACTAAAAGCAGTACAAGTCTTTGGACTTTGGCTAGGAGTCGCTTCAAACTTGTTTCCTCTGTAATACAAACTGACATCCTATTTAGCATTTGGATTTGTCATGATAGCTGTCTTATGGATATCCCACTCTTGCTCTTCAATTTTCTGAATGAACTGTGCCAAGTTCATACTCTCAGACTTCCTCATGAGTTTCACAACCATCAAATATGTTCCCCACTTATGCTGTGGTAACTCCTCAGCTAGTTTATCGACCCACTCATCGTCCTCTTTCTTGATGTCCAATCTACCCATTTCCAATACCAGATGACAATATCTATCAATGGTCTGTTTTGTTGTTTCATGATCGAAGGTTGTAAACATATCGAATGATTTCTTCAATAACGCCTTTTTGTTCTTGATCAGATCAGCACTCCCTCTGAATTTCTGAATCAAAGCCTCCCAAATTGATCTAGCTGTCCCATTATGTTGAAGTAAAATAAAGATATCTTCTTTAATCGCTTGTTGAAGAATACTTATCATCATTTTCTCACTTGTAAACTGCAATTTGTCACTCTCTGTATAATCACAAAAAACCTTTTCAATGCCCCATTCATTCTTTGGTTTCTCATAATATTTCAACAACGAACACCATGCATCAAATTTGTATGCTTGTACCCAATTCTCAAATCGATTTTTCCAACCCTGAAAATCTTCAATGTACATGAGTTTCGGTGGTTTCTGATGAGTACCCGTCTCATTCTCACTGTATAAAGTTTCAGCAGCAGTAACAGGTGCAACCGGTGTCACGAATGCATTGTAAAACTCGTCAGCCATGGTTCGGTAACACGTTTTTCAAAAACAAACAATTTCGAGCGGAATAACAATTTGAGCGGAATCACAAGTAACTTGGAGCGGAATCACAGTTTTCTGTTACAAGCGGAATAACCCAAACAACCTTTTCAAGCGGAATCTCAACTAACAGTTTGAAGCGGAATCAATGGTATCTTTTCAAGTGGAATATCCAAATAATAATTTTGGAGCGGAATCAGTTGAATTTGTAGCGGAACCAGTTCACTTTCAAGCAGAATATCAGGTTTCTCTTGAAAAACTCAAGCAGAATAAGATCTCCTCGAGCGGAATCAGACTATGTTCTTTCGAGCGGAATCACTTCTCGAGCCCATTTCTGCTACTTTTAATACGAATTTTGTTCTGGTTTTTTCAAGGCTTTGTTAATATTCAATTTTATACAATCTGTGAAAAATTTGGCCGATTTTAACCGTGAAAACTTGTTCAGATGAAGAAAGAAGGTGTAGAAGTGAGAAAACACAATGAAAATAGGCCGATATATGCAGAACTCCTCCTCCTGAGCTCTGGTACCAATTGTAGGATCGTGCGCTTGACCCAAACGAGTCGATCAGAGGTGTTCTAATCCGTTTCAGAGGCGGAAACTAAGAAACGGACATGAAAAACAGCTTGTTTTCTCTTAAATTTGCCTTGTATATTGATTTCACACTGATTACAGTCACAAGAAATACCAGTAGCACTTCGGTACAAGTTCCTGATTCCCCCCCCCCCCCCCAAATGACATGATCACTAGCCTATTTATAGAGTTTCTGATTCCCCACGAAAGTGCAATGTTTATTTCGTGGGAAATCAACATTTTGTCATTTCGTGGGAAATCAACATTTTGTCATTTCGTGGGAAATCAACATTTCGTGGGAAATCAACTCTAAAACTCTATTTTCCCATACAACGTGCCCTGATCTAACATATCTAGTACTAGACTCGATACAAGACGAAGTCGACAGATGTATGCACTAACAAGCTCCAACCGAACTGGAAGAACTGTCCAAACAACTGCAAGAACTCTTGGATAAGGTTTTCATTCGTCCTAGCTCTTCGCCCTGGGGAGCTCCAGTATTATTTGTGAAGAAGAAAGACGGTACCTTCAGGATGTGCATAGATTACCGCGAACTAAACAAGGTGACCGTGAAGAATCGCTATCATCTTCCACGCATTGACGACTTGTTCGACCAGCTGCAAGGGTCGAGCTACTATTTAAAGATTGATTTGAGGTCAGGCTACCATCAACTGAGAGTCTGGGACGAGGATGTCTCCAAAACAGCATTCAGAACACGCTACGGCCATTACGAGTTTCTGGTCATGCCATTCTGGTTAACAAACGCGCCTACAGTCTTCATGGATTTTGTTGGTGCATACATCTGTCGTCTTCGTCTTATATCGAGTCTGGGTTGCGTTGCAGATCTGAACAAGAGTGACATCATACATGTGACATCACAAGTGACATCACTATTACAACAAACGCACATCAAACAGAATGATATATTTGTTTATTGTTCTGACCGCTTGAAGACAAATCTTGTATGTTCGCTTGAATAGTGTTTGACCGCTTGAACAGATCGCTTGAAATGACATGTATATTTCAAGCGAACATAGCTAGGCCTATATATAGTCATCATGTGTTGTCATTTGAAGCGATCAGGAGAGGAGACTAGAACGTGTACCGAAGTGCTGCCGGTATATTTTGTGAATGTAATCAGTGTTAAATCAATATACAAGATCTTTAAAGTGATATTCAAGCTGTTTCTAAATCGGTTTCTTATTTTCCGCATCTGAAACTGATAAAATCTCTTCTGAACAACTCGTTTGGGTCACAAACCGATCCTAATAAGTGGTATCAGAGCTCAGGAGGAAGAGATCTTGCCAAAACAGCCTGTTTTCGTCACTTTTTCTGATTTCTACACCATTCTTTTTCAAAATTAAAAATTTTTCACCGTTAAAATCGGCTCAAATTCACACATCTTGTGCGTAATCGTGTATTAACAAATCCTGGAAAGTTTCAGTTTTAAAATCGACTTAAAACTGGTTAAAATCATGTTCTCGTTTGAAATTTGTTGGAAATTGCTGACGTCATTGACTGTTCAAGCGAACATAACACCGTGAGTCCGCTTGAAATTATCATCTCGCTTGAAAATACACAGTGTGTCCGCTTGAAATATTTTTTTGAGCTCGCTTGAAAACATCACACCGCTTGAAACGACACACCGCTTGAAAAGGAAGTTCATCGATTTGTGTGAAAAGTAAAAAGAGATTGTCGGTTTGCGTGTGATCTTTATTAAAAGTTGTCGGCCAGTTGCAAAAGGGTTTGCATGTGATTTTCGTGAGTTGGTATAATCGGTCCAATCATAATTTGAATATCATCACTTTGGTCGATTTATGAATTAATACACAACATCACTTAATTTGGGAGGTCCTATGGGAATTTAGAAATCAAAAGTTTTGTCTGACCACTTTGTCCATGTGCATGTGAGCTTTTGAAATTTGTCGGTCACATTCTAAAAGGGGTCCAATCAATTTGTTTTGAGTATTAATATTGATCAGCCCATGTGACTGTTGACCCTTCAAGACTCATCAGCCCAATCAGAATTATTGAACAGTTAAAAAGGTGTCAGCTCTTTCAGTTTTGCATGCGAATAGATAAGTGTGTTGGTCAAATATAATAGTATTGTGGAAGTCAGAAATCTCGGCCCAATCATATCGAATTGCGTATTGGTGTTAGGCTCAATTATATTTCAAAGGCCCAATTGATTACTTATCTCGAAATCTTCGGTCCATCTAAAGTTGGAGTTTAAAGTTCAAACCATTGGAAGCTCATATTTCGAGGCACATTTGATCTAGTTCATTCATTCAAGTTTGCGGAATTCATTAAACGAGTCCACAAATCTTTGACACGAGTCCTAGATCGATTCAATCGTCACGTATTTTTGTGTATTCTGTCGGTTTAAACTGATCGTTTGTTTGTTTGTTTCAGCTATTCCGCTTGAAAGACAGGTTGCTATTCCGCTTGAATCTGATTATTAGGCTATTCCACTTGAACTACAAGAATCATGGATACAAATTTCTTTAATATGAATAGTGAAAAAATTAATAGAATAAATGTATTGTAGAAAGAGTTTGACTTGTTTTCAGGTTGTCCAGGAGAAAATACAAAGAGTATCATTGAGAGGTATAGCCATCTTGTTCGCTCAATGTCTGAGAAGGGTATTCGGAAAAGTCCAGATGATTGGGTTGAAAGATTGGCCAATGCCATACCTCAACAAGAGTGGGGTACATATCTTTTGGATTTAAAAAGAACTGGAGAATACTCTAGATTGACAATTTGTCCATTCATTGAGAAACTTGAAGAACAGATGGAGAGAAATGCTGAGAAGAAGAAAAGTCAAAATGGAAAATCAATACTAAAAAGAAGCAGGAATATAGATGTTCAAGTGGGAGAGGAACAGACTAAAGAAATTTCAGTTTTGAAAGACGAGAAGAAAGCTGATGAGAAACAGATTTTTGATTTAAAGGAAAATTGTGAGAAGTTGAAATCAGAAAATGACAAACTGTTAAGTAATTTGAACAGTTTGACATTAGAAAACAAAAGTTTGAAAGAGAATGCAAAAATTTTTTAAGATAAAATTAAAAGTTTTGAAAATGAAAAATCGAAAATTGAAAAGGAATTTCAAAGTCAACTAAAGATTCTTGAAGATGGGAGATCTGTTTTTAGCAAGAATAATATTGAAAAACAAAAGGTAATAAATTCCCATCTTCAGACTATTATTCGACTTGAAAAAGAAGCTGAATGTGATCGAAAGACAGTCAAGGCTCATCTTGAACGAATATCTCAGCTTGAAAATGAAGCTGAGAATTCAAGAAACAAAATAGATGAGCTTGAAAAGAAATTGAAAGGTTTTGTGACTTCATCTGAGTTCCCCTGTCCAAAATCGATCAATTCAGTTCCAATAAGTGACAATGTCACAAACTTTGACAAAGTCAAAGTTGAAGATTGTGATGAGAAAAATGATGATGATGTTGAGAAAAGAAAAATATTTTTGAAATTAAATGAAATGTTTCAAGAAACTGTTTACATTCTACTGAGAAAGGTGAATGCTCAACGCAAAAACCTGTAAAGAAGAATGTGGAACAAAAACAAAAGGATAAAAAGCCAAAAATTGTTAAAAAAGAAAATAAAAGCTCATCAGTTCAATCATCCAATCATGATAAAAAATCACAAAAAGTTGAAAAACAAAACTCAAAAATTGTTGGTAATAAGTGGTGCAGGTTTGACCACAGTGCTCAAAAGCCAAATTCAGCAAACAGGAGGAGAAATGATTATCACCAAGCCAGACAGTGCTATGATCTGAATGTTTGGGCAGAAGGTGGTGATTGGTACAATAACAGAGTGTGTTACACTTGTGGTGTGAGAGGACACATTGCTATTAACTGCCAGAGTTGGAGGTTTGAGTCAAGGATATGCTTTAACTGCAACATCATTGGTCATATTGCTAGAGATTGCTCAATGAGATCAATGAGAAGATCGAGGGCTGAATCTCAGAAGCAGGTGAAGAAACCAGTCAATGTCAAGCCCAAAGAACAAAAGGTTCAAGAACTTAAAGTTCAAGAAAAGAAAGTGAAGCTTTCTCAGGGGCAAAAAGATAGACTGAGGAAGAAGAGGAAGAAGGCCAGAGAATATCTGGAGAAGATTTTGTCCTCAGGTTCACAAGTTGGTACAAATAAGAGTTCTGATAAATCGCTTTCCTCGACTGTAAAGTCAAGCAAGACGAATTCATCAGATACAAATCTGAGGACAAAAGAGAAGAAGAAGAAGAAAGTTGCTGGCGATGAATCTGTTTCTGTGGAAACAAAGGAGCCACATGTTGGCGATGAATCTGGTTCATCAAAGTCAGACAAGCCAAATTCAGGCAATGAATCTGGTATGGTAAAACCAGAAGAGCCAGTTGTTGAGGTAAAATCTGAGAATTCTGGTCTAACAATGGATGATGTGAATTTTCCACCATTGTTGAACAAGAATTCAAAATCACCCAAGGACAGTCAGGCTTGGGTGAAACTTTTCAAATAGAAAAACCTGACATGCCGGAGATCCCAAGTTTGTAATCGCGGATCATGTATCGGCATCATTCTTTAAATCTGATTATGAAAAAGAATCTTAAAATGTTTTGAATTTTATAGGTTGTGACTTGCCGGAGCTTCCAGGTTGGAAAGTGTGAAGCAGGAATCGCCATCTTTATTGATAAAATGAATTTCTGTAGATGAGTTATTCCTACAGTTGGTAAAAATGTCTACTTTTACAAGTGGTAAATCAGGGACATTAAGTTGTACTTGATTTCCTACAATTGGTATTTTGAAAAAGACAATGTGATGAACCACACCCCGAATCTACAAGTGGTAAAACCAACAAAACTTATTTTCTAGAAAAATCATTCTGGTTAAAACAAACTTAAGTGTTTTGAAATCATAATGAGAAAATAGTTTTGTGAAAGGGGGAGTTCTGATTGTTTATGCCAAAGTGGATGGCGAATTGAAGCGATTCCATATCAGTTGTCATTTACTTGTATAGTTTGTTTTCAAATTTCCTTTAATGTGTTTGCATTTTAGGGGGAGTAAAAATTTCATAGAAAATCCAAAAACATTAGAAAATTTGAAAAAGACAAAAACATGATAAAATACAAAAATGAGTTTTGGTGTCAAAGAAGAGGAAATGATAGTACATCAGTAGACAGTTACAGTATGCTAAAGAATTGTATTGTTTAAATAGCGTTAAGCAGTCTCACTGATGATATGCCAATAGGTTTTTACACAATTAGTAAGCTTTTTCGGGATATAAACATAAATTCAAACTTGCTTATTTCGTGGGGAACACTACTTGGATATATAGGTAACCCCTGAAATCTCGTTTGAAAGGTCCCTCTTTCTGAGATACTAGGTCTTTATGCTTAGTGATATCTGGGGTATTATCCTGGGACTTCTGATTTTGCAGAAGCAATGACTTAGTCCCCGGAGAATAGTTTCTTCTTGCTTGAAACATAGCGCCGCCCTCAGCAAATTGATGAAACAATAAAATTGATAGTCATTGTTGTTGTAATACAAAAGATCCTCTAAAGGGGACACACCAAAAGTCGAGCCGTCATCTCTCTGCTGAACAGAAGTTCTGACCTGAGCTCTCACGGTTTCGTACTATAATTTATTCCCTTACAGATATCATCTGTGGTATACTCACCTGTAAGACTGAATATTGGGATCTGGATACGGGAGTATATTCAAGAGGTGGGACACATGAATGAGTTTAAGTCCTTAATACATCTAACTCATATCCTGAATCAGTTGAAATTTGTGTGAAAATTTAAGTGGATCAGTATATCGGCAATCTAAGTGAATTGTTTAATTCTTAATGTGTAACTAAGCTCAACGGTACTTGTGGCTTGTCAAAAACTGATATGTTCCTCTTGCACGAACTCACAAAAATATTGTCTGTAAATATTTCTGTATTTCATTTTGTTACATTCAAAAATCCAAAAAGATTTTTAGTGTGTTTTAGCATAGATTTTGAAAAGGTCAAAAACATTTTCGACAACTGGTTTGGAGAGCTAATTTTCAAAATTCTGAGTGCTAAACATTATGAACATATGGTTTGGGAGAGTGTGTTGTTTTGAAAATAAAAATGATATATCTTCAAGTGGTTCATCAAAAGATTAATATTGAAAAATCATTCTTTGATTATATAATTTCTACAAGTGGTTCATTAGATGGTGAGATTGTTTTTATAAGTTATCATCAGAAAATTTATTGTGAGGTAGAGAATGTGCAGGTTTCTAAGAGATAGAGAGCCAGGTTCCGATACATGAGGACTTCGTGATTTCAACATGCCAGACTGCGATCCCAGCATATCGAAAGGGGGAGTCTGAAGACATCTGAGTAGAGATTGTTCGTGAGGAATCTGTAGATGCTGAAGAGGAGAAGGAGATAAAGCTTGAGGATGCTTACAGCGTCAGATATTTCAAAGAGTTTGAAAGGACTGATAAAGACTGAAGATTGAGAAGACTCGACACTTAAGACTCGTCAACATCTGAGGGGGAGTCTGTTGGTGCATACATCTGTCGTCTTCGTCTTATATCGAGTCTGGGTTGCGTTGCAGATCTGAACAAGAGTGACATCATATATGTGACATCACAAGTGACATCACTATTACAATAAATGCACATCAAACAGAATGTTATATTTGTTTATTGT
Source organism: Helianthus tuberosus (assembly GCA_030545235.1). NCBI lineage: Eukaryota > Viridiplantae > Streptophyta > Magnoliopsida > Asterales > Asteraceae > Helianthus > Helianthus tuberosus. Next base: position 166,418,818 of record CM060423.1, on the reverse strand, counting down.
TATAACCGCTTGAAGACAAATCTTGTATGTTCGCTTGAATAGTGTTTGACCGCTTGAACAGATCGCTTGAAATGACATGTATATTTCAAGCGAACATAGCTAGGCCTATATATAGTCATCATGTATTGTCATTTGAAGCGATCAGGAGAGGAGACTAGAACGTGTACCGAAGTGCTGCCGGTATATTTTGTGAATGGAATCAGTGTTAAATAAATATACAAGATCTTTAAAGTAATATTCAAGCTGTTTCTAAATCAGTTTCTTATTTTCCGCATCTGAAACTGATAAAATCTCTTCTGAACGACTCGTTTGGGTCACAAACCGATCCTACAGATCTTATGAACAGAGTGTGCAAGCCTTACTTGGATAAGTTCATGATTGTATTCATTGACGACATTTTGATCTACTCCAAGAGTCAGGAAGAACACGAGCAGCATTTATGACTCATTATGGAACTCCTTCGAGCAGAACAGCTGTACGCCAAGTTTTCAAAATGCGACTTTTGGCTTCGTGAAGTCCACTTTCTAGGCCACGTGGTAAACATGGATGGGATTCATGTTGATCCATCTAAGGTATACTCGATTAAGAACTGGCCTGCACCTCGTACACCAACGGAAATTCACCAATTCTTGGGTTTGGCAGGTTATTACAGGAGGTTCATCAAGGATTTTTCCAAGATTGCACAACCTCTCACTTTACTAACTCAGAAAGGAGTCACTTACCGTTGGGGTGAGCCACAAGAATCTGCATTTCAGCACCTAAAGGATAGAATTTGCAGCGCACCTAATCTTTCATTGCCAGAGGGCACAGACGACTTCGTGGTTTATTGTGACTCGTTAATTCAGGGTCTTGGTTATGTTTTGATGCAACGGGATAAAGTCATCGCTTACGCCTCACGCCAACTTAAGATTCACGAAAGGAATTACACTACACACGATTTGGAGCTGGGAGCTGTAGTTTTTGCACTCAAGATATGGAGACATTACCTGTACTGTACCAAGTGCACCATCTACACCGATTACAGGAGTCTCGAGCATATCTTCAAACAAAAGGAGTTGAACATGCGACAACGTCGATGGGTCGAGCTATTGAATGATTACGAATGTGCCATCAAGTACCATCCAGGCAAAGCCAATGTCGTGGCCGAAGCCCTCAGTCGAAAGGATACTACACCTAGGCGTGTGCGAGCATTACAACTTACCATCCAGTCTAGTCTTCCTGCACAGATACGAGATGCTCAGGTAGAAGCATTGAAACCAGAAAACGTCAGGGCTGAAGCTCTACGCGGCTCGAGGCAACGGTTAGAACAAAAGGCAGACAGCGCCTACTATGTAACAGGACGCATCTGGGTCCCACTTTATGGCAATTTACGAGAACTTGTAATGGATGAAGCACATAAGTCTCGCTACTCAGTACATCCTGGTTCAGATAAGATGTACCACGATCTCAGAACTACGTATTGGTGGCCAAGCATGAAAGCTCACATAGCAACTTACGTTAGCAAATGTTTGACCTGTGCGAGAGTCAAGACCGAATACCAGAAACCATCAGGCCTACTCCAACAACCAGAGATTCCACAATGGAAGTGGGAGAAAATTTCCATGGATTTTGTTACTGGCCTGCACAGGATCTCAACGTGGGAATGATACTATTTGGGTAATCGTGGATCGACTCACAAAGTATGCACACTTCTTGGCTATCAAGGAAACGGATAAGTTCTCCACTCTATGTCACACCCCGACCACGTATAACATACAAAACGTGGCGGAAAACGTCGGGGAGTGTTGTAACAGAATTATTGTTTCATAACCATGGCATACAAAGTTACATTTTATTTATTAAACAAGAGTGTTGCATTGTCTTAAACAGGAAACAAAGAGTTTATAACATAATTAAACTAGTCTATCTTCATTTTTACTCTCTAAGGCACAGGTCCGCCCTAGTGTCACGATCATCTTCCTACGCAAAAGCTCCTGAAAACACATGTGAAAATAGGTACGTCAGCATAAAAATGCCTGTGAGATACATAGGTTTTGTGAAAATAGGATTCATGACTTGTGTTTAAGAAAATGTTTAGTCATGAACCTTGTAATTTGCTTTGTCTTGTAAATCATTTGAAAAACGATAAGATCAGATGATATGTATAAGTAAATGTAAGGTTAAATGAATAACCATGTAAAATGAGTTTGTATAAGATAAGTTGTTTGTAAAACAATGTCTTGTGAAAAGTATGTTATTTGTATAAAACGTCATGTGTCTTAAATTGAAATGATTTAAATAACGCTACGTTATGTAATATCATACAAACACTTATATATAGGAAGTACCAGCGGCGTATCCACCATGCTTGTATCATATTACACACGCCTCGTTACTTAAATCACTTACTCAAACCAAACCACCAATGTAAATTGTCTATGTATAATCAAATGTCAAAATGTTATTGTGTAAATCATATCAAATGTCTGTGTTTAATGTCAATCCTGAATTGTGTATATCAATATCAAAATGTTCATGTCTAATGTAAATCATGTAATGTGTATCCAAAATGTCATGTATGGTAAGTGAAATATATCAACTAAACCATATGTAAAATGCACGAAAACAAGGTATTGAAGTAAAACATTGTTTAAATCAAAGTTATGTTTTGTGGAACAAATGCATGCTATACTTATATAAACATCTATGCGATATTGTGAAAATGCATACAATCAAGCCTTGAGACTGTGGCGATAAACCCTTAAACAAATTAAAGTTTTATCTAAGTTATGTGTATCGAATTCGGTCATTCCTTCCAATCCAAACAAACCCAGGATTTCAGGAATGGGAGTTGTCAATTCCTATGGTACCACTACCTACTAACGAATGGCGTGATCAATGTTAATGAATGCATTGTCCCATTTAAAACAACCCAAATGTCATACCAAAATGTAAGCATATGAAAACAATGCACTAAGTATGTAATCAAATGAACATACATAGCGTGAAATGTAATGTAAAACAATGTACTAAGTATGCACACAATGGGCATATATAGCATGAATTGTAATGTAAAACAATGTACTAAGTATGCACACAATGGGCATATATAGCATGAAATGTAATGTAAATCAATGTACTAAGTATGCACACAATGGGCATATATAGCATGAAATGTAATGTAAAACAATGTACTAAGTATGCACACAATGGGCATACATAGCATGAAATGTAATGTATAACAATGTACTAAGTAGGCACACAATGGGCATACATAGCATGAAATGTAATGTATAACAATGTACTAAGTATGCACACAATGGGCATATATAGCATAAAATGTAATGAAATCATGTACTATAATGTACCAACAAACATAGCAGGTATATGATGTGAAAACAGGAAAGCATGAAAGAAACAAGTAGGCACATGTGTTTCACCCCAAAACAGTTTGGAAAACAGTAAAAGAGGGGTCTATGTACTCACTTGAGATTGCTCAGAAGTCCTAAGATAACCACCAAGCAATGCTAGAGATCACGGAATCAAACGGTACCTAATATAGGTAACTATGTTAATAAACGGGACCTATATCGGAAGATCGGGTAGTAGGAGGGTTTGTAAACCAAATGAGTGTAGGAACTCATGTAATATGGTTTAACAAAGCCTACATACTAAATGAAACCTAACCTAAGTGCTTACGACATATTACGATCCGTTTAGGTAGCTTATGCTACTTTAACGCGTCGTTCGCGTGAAACGCGTTCGGACCGCCTAACTAGTCCTATGACAAGTAGAATATGCCTTAACATGCCTAATATTGTCGCCAAATCAGTTTAGATGTCAAAAGTTATGTCACATATGTTTAAAATGAATTTTGTCATCAAAGGGGTATTTTGGTAATTTACCTAAGGCATATAAACTACCTATCATACAACTACTTAAACGTTGTGACCATAAGGTATAACCTCGGAAGGTTATTCCCTATATGCTATGGTCACCTAATGCGTTTGGTCGGGTTCAAAGGTATAAGCGATTTATTAGATCGCTTACCCTTACGACCCTAGACAACGTGGTAATCAGTAGGCATAGTCACAAGGGACTATAACCATCGTGATTACAATCACGTTGCGAAGTTCAAACGAACTTCGCATTGACCATAAACTGGTCAACGCAGAAAGTCAAACAAAGTTTGACTTTCGGACTCGAAAAGCAATAAAAGAACGAAGGAACACTTACAAAGGGTCCCCGAAAGCTAATCTAGATCCAAATAGCTCAGGTATGAAACAAAGGTTTCAACTTAGAGCACATTAGATCAGATTTGTGAGGAAATGAGTGAACATAAGGTGGGTATTTATAGTTTTCGATTCACCGTTAGGATCGTTTCTTGGAAAAGGAGGCACAATCTAAGCCGTACACTTGTCGGAATGTTGTGGTAACTCATTTGGCACTCACCATAAGGTTTTGACACTTGGCATTGGCCTTTGGAGGGGTTAAAAGGATGGAACAGCTGTTAACTTGAACTTTGCTGATCTGAAGGGCTGACGCGGGCGCGTAAGGATACACAAGGGGTTTACGCGGGCCGCCTGGCCTGTCTGGTCAGAAACCAAGTTTCAGAAATAACAGTTTCAGTCCCTGCACGTGTTTAAGGCCATTTCCGACACTTCTAAGGCCCGTAAAGCCAACTTTAAGGCCCTAAAATGATGCCTAAACATTGTGGACATGAAACATGCTCAAAAATATGTCGGATGTTGGTTCGTTTGGTCGTACGATCTCGATGTTCGCTTAATTACGACGGAATGCGCATAAGCGCGAAAAACGATCCAAATTGCGCGACGAATGGATTTTTCTTATGCCAAACACTAAAATAAAATGTTTTAGTGCTTACATAAATTTTTGGATGTCCAGAAGTATTCAGAACGTAAGTTATGCGCGAAAGTGCAAACTTATGCACTTTTTGACACTTTTAGTCCCTGAATGACCCAAAAGTTTATTTTAGTACACCGAACCCCTCAAAGCCTATTTCTAAGCTATGTAAAGGATATTTAAGGTGTGTTTAACTTATGGTCATGTTCCGGAATGTCTGTTTCAGTAGGAATCGTCATACTTTCGCAGTTTGTCAAATTTAGTCCTTGTAAGCGAATTAACTTGTTTTTGCCATACCAAAGCCTTTAAAACTTATTTCTAAGTTATGTAAAGGTTATTTAAGGTATGTTAAGTATATGTTGATGTTCCGGAGTATTAGTCGTATTAAACTGGTTACGTTTCCGCACCAGTTTGCGTATAACTCTCAAGAAAGTGATATAGAGTTTGAAATTGAACAAAAGTCAAAACATGAAAAATGTAAAACATAACAAAACAAGCATTGGGATCAAATAACATTGTTTTATTGATAACTGAACTATTTACAATGATTTCAGACACAGATGTTACAGTCTCCCCTACTTGTGGAAATTTCGTCCCGAAATTTATTTAGAGGAAACTCGTGGGAAAAGATGTGGATACTTCGCCTTCATTTGATCTTCGCGTTCCCAAGTAAACTCAGGTCCACGTTTAGCTTCCCAGCGAACTTTGACCAAAGGAATGCGCTTGCGTTTAAGCCACTTGACTTCACGTTCCATGATTTCCACTGGCTTCTCAACAAATTTCAGTGTTTTATCAACACGAATTTCGTCAAGTGGTATGTGGAGGCTCTCATCAGCTAAACATCTCTTGAGATTGGACACGTGAAAGGTTGGATGAACATTTCCAAGTTCAGGAGGTAACTCAAGTCTGTAGGCTACCTTACCGATTCTTTCGACGATCTTGAATGGTCCAACATATCTAGGTGCAAGTTTTCCTTTCTTTACAAATCTGATCACACCTTTCCAAGGTGAGACCTTAAGTAATACTCGATCACCGACTTGAAATTCCAAGGGTTTGCGTTTTGGGTCCGCGTAACTCTTTTGACGGCTTCTAGCTGTCTGAAGGTTATCACGAACTTTCTTGACCTTATCAGTTGTCTCTAAAATGAGGGCAGGTCCAGTAAGCTGAGCCTCGCGATCTCATTCCAGCAGACTGGTGAACGACATTTTCGACCATAGAAAGCCTCGAAAGGAGCCATGTTGATGCTGGAGTGATAACTGTTGTTGTAGGAGAATTCAATCAACTGAAGATGTGAATCCCAACTACCACCAAAATCGATCACACAAGCTCTAAGCATATCCTCCAGAGTCTGGATTGTTCTTTCAGAATGACCATCCATTTGCGGATGATAAGCTGTGCTCAGATTAAGTTGGGTCCCCATAGCAGATTGCATGGTTCTCCAAAAATGAGAAGTGAAACGAGCATCTCTGTCAGAAATGATGTCCAAAGGAACACCATGTCTAGCTACAATTTCATCCACATAGATTTTAGCAAGTTTATCAGCAGAAAAATCCTCACGGATTGGCAAGAAATGCGCTGACTTATTAAGACGATCAACAACTACCCAGATGGCATCATGACCTTTCTTTGTGCGTGGAAGTTTAGTAATGAGATCCATAGTAATGTTTTCCCATTTCCAAACTGGGATCTCTGGTTGCACCAATAAACCCGAAGGACGTTGATGTTCAGCCTTAACCTTAAGACAAGTAAGGCATTTTGATACGTATAAGGCAATGTCTTTCTTCATACCAGGCCACCAATACTGAATACGAAGATCCTTATACATCTTATCTGAGCCAGGATGAACAGAATAACGAGACTTATGGGCTTCATCCATAAGCAAGGTGCGAAGGTTATCTTGGCTTGGGACCCACAAACGGTCCATGAAGTAATACGATCCATTGTCCTTCAGTTCTAGATCAGGTGTTATGTGATAGGGAAACTCCTTATCCATCAAACCCTGTGAAACACAAGATTGTTGAGCCTGAGAAATGCGTGCTTGGATATCGGATCGAGCTTGAATAACAGATTGAACACGAACATAATGAAGCTTAGTACGTTCCTTACGACTCAATGCATCGGCTACGACATTCGCCTTACCAGGATGGTAGCGAATTTCACAGTCATAGTCGTTTAGTAGCTCAACCCAATGTCGTTGCCTCATGTTGAGTTCTTTCTGATTGAAGATATGCTGAAGACTTTTGTGGTCCGTGAAAACCACACATTTTGTACCGTACAAATAGTGTCTCTAGATCTTAAGAGCGAAGACAACTGCACCCAACTCAAGATCATGAGTGGTGTAGTTCTTATGTATCTTCAATTATCTTGATGCGTAGGCTATGACTTTATTCCGTTGCATCAGAACACAGCCAAGACCCAATTTAGATGCATCGCAATAAACGACGAAATCATCATTTCCCTCAGGCAAAGTCAGAACAGGCGCGTCACAAAGCTTCTGCTTCAAGTTTTGAAAAGCTTCCTCTCGTTTGAATCCCCAATCAAAGGGTTTGTTCTTCTGAGTTAAAGCAGTTAGAGGAACTGCAATCTTTGAGAAATTCTCAATGAAGCGGCGATAATAACCCGCTAGACCAAGAAAAGAACGAACTTCAGTAGGAGTAGAAGGCGTATCCCAATCCTTAATCGCACTGATCTTGGAGGGATCTACATGAATACCTCGTTCGTTGATAATATGCCCCAAAAATTGAACTTTTTTAAGCCAGAATTCAGACTTGGAGAATTTGGCGAAAAGTTGCTCTTTCTTTAGGAGTTCCAGAGTAAGACGAAGATGTTGCTCGTGATCAGCTCGCGTCTTAGAATAAATCAAGATGTCGTCAATAAAAACAATGACGAAAAGATCCAAATAAGGCTTGCAGACCCTGTTCATTAAGTCCATGAAGAAAGCAGGAGCATTAGTCAAACCGAATGGCATAACTGTGAACTCATAATGCCCATATCGAGTGCGGAATGCTGTCTTGGGAATATCTTCTTCATGCACACGCAGTTGATGATATCCAGATCGCAGATCAATCTTTGAAAAATAAGAAGCGCCCTGTAACTGATCAAAGAGATCGTCTATGCGAGGTAGAGGATATCGATTCTTGATGGTAAGCTTGTTAAGCTCACGATAATCGATACACATCCTAAAAGATCCATCCTTCTTCTTGACAAAAAGAACGGGAGCACCCCAAGGTGAAAAGCTAGGACGGATAAAACCTTTATCTGAAAGCTCCTGAAGCTGCTTAGACAACTCTTGCATCTCAGACGGTGCAAGACGATATGGAGCTCTGGCAATGGGATTTGCACCAGGTATGAGATCAATACGGAACTCGACTTGGCGTGCTGGAGGTAGACCAGGTAACTCTTCAGGGAAAACTTCAGAATAATCCCGAACGACAGGAATATCTGAAATAGACTTACCCTTGCCTTTATCTGCTGTAACATGTGCCAAGAAGGCCACATAGTTCTTTCGCAGATACTTCTGAGCTTTAAAACAAGACATGAGTTTGAGACCACCAGAAGGTTTCTCACCATGAACCTGTAGGAACTCGCCTGTCGAAAGCGGCACGCGAACAATCTTCTCGAAACAAACTACCTCTGCGTGATGCTTGGATAACCAATCCATACCCACAATAACGTCAAAGCTTCCAAGTTGCATTGGCGTGAGGTCGATAGGAAAAAGATGGTCGTTAAGGTTCAACTGGCAGTTGCGAAGAACAGAATCAAGAACAATGGGTTCACCACTAGCAACTTCTACTGTCAAGGGTTTTCCTAGTTTTGTTCTAGACACGCGAAGCATTGGCTCAAAAGACAATGACATAAAACTCTTATCGGCACCCGAATCAAAAAGAACAGATGCAGGCTGATTATTAATAAAGAACGTACCGTTCACCACTTCATTATCTGCTTGTGCCTCTTGGGCATTCATGTTGAAGACTCGACCTCGAGCCGGAGCCTGAGCTAGATTCGCATTCATCAATCTTGGACATTGATTACGGTAGTGGGTCAGATCCCCAAAGTTGTAACAAGCACCAGGTGGGAAGTGTGGTCGTGCAGCTTGACCCTGTTGCTGAGCAAGAGGCTGAGCAACTTGTTGAGCCGGGTTGTGAACTGCCCTATTCTGAGCAAATCGACAAACACCAGCAAGATGACCTGACTTCCCACAGTTAGTACAGAAACGGCATGGAAGTTATGGCTGATGGTGACTGTTGCATCTATTGCACAATGGTGCATTCCCTGAATAAGGTTTCGTCGCTGGAGGTTGTGCGGGTTGGTTGGGAGCTGCCTGGTTAGCTTGGGCAGTGACAGCAAAATTTTGGGAAGCCTTACACTTCCTTGACCCTCTCGAAGAACCATAATTCTTTCCCTTCTTGTTTTGACCTTTCTTGCTGTCTTCCTTGTTAGACGACTGTTTCTTGCCCTTATCACCCTTCCTGTGTAACTTATTCTTCCGAATCTGCGACTCAGTCAGTGTCGCTGCTAACTCGATAGCCTGATGGAGTGTGGTAGGGTTACTACCAGTAATGATGTCTTGTACTGAGTCAGGTAGACCATCGATGTATCTTTCGATAGCCTTATCGAGTGGGGTTACCATAGTCGGGCAAAGCAGACTCAACTCCTTAAATCTATCAGTATACGCCCTGTGCTCACCACTATCTTGTTTCAAGTCATCAAACTCTCTTTCCAAAGCTCGCAGTTCATGACGAGGACAAAACTCCCTCATCATAAGAGCTCTAAGTTCAGCCCATGTCTGTGCTAGAGCAACTTCTGCACCACGGTCTCTCATAACCCCGTTCCACCATGTGAGAGCCCTCTTCTGAAACACACTCGAAGAAAACTCGACCTTGCGATTGTCAGGACACTGCACGTGGCGGAAAGTATTCTCAATGCTCTCGAACCATTGAAGAAGCCCAGTCGCTCCCTCAGAACCACTAAACTTGAGTGGTTTAGCCAAGTTAAAATCCTTGAATTTGCATGGAGCATTGTTGTTGTTGTTGGCTTGGTTCCATTGAGCAAAGAGGTTTGGGAATTGAGCAGCCATTTGCTGCGCAATGATTTCTGCCAGCTCGGCAGTCGCTATCTGGTGTTCGCGTCGAGGAGGCATTCTAAAAGAGGAAACATGAAAGGAAACGAGTGAGATGATTGGATGAGAAGGATGAGATGAAACAAAATTGACAAAAGCAAAGATGGTGGTCATTCGTTCGTATCACAAAGCAAACAAACGACACACAGTGACTAATCAAAGTAAATGGGTCAAAAATAATGTATCGCAAAGACATGCTCGCCTATAAGTGAACACTCACCCCAAGAGTTCCCAGGTAAGAGTTACTGGTCCGATTATGTGGATTTGTACGAACACTCTAGCCTTAGACAGAAAACCCAGGGTACAGGCATTCACTCTTCCAGTTTGCATGTGTTCACACTATTTAAAACCCAAAACCTTGACGAGATTTTCGAAAATTCAAAGGCATAAAGCCAAAAATTTAGTCGAACTGGAAGGGTTCAAAACCTTACAAAAGAGGGTTCAAAACCTTGTAATAAATCATTCAAAAACAGAAGATTGTTTTTCAAAAATCATTTTGGAAAATTGGGTTCTTGTTTTGATAATCACCTAAGGATAGGTGAAGTGTATGTTTTAAGATCTAAACACAAGATAACTTGTGTTAGGGTCCTAGAAAGGTTATAGTCTAGGTCAAAGAATTACTAATAACCTAAATCCCTATAACCATTGGCTCTGATACCAACTCTTCTGTCACACCCCGACCACGTATAACATACAAAACGTGGCGGAAAACGTCGGGGAGTGTTGTAACAGAATTATTGTTTCACAACCATGGCATACAAAGTTACATTTTATTTATTAAACAAGAGTGTTGCATTGTCTTAAACAGGAAACAAAGAGTTTATAACATAATTAAACTAGTCTATCTTCATTTTTAGTCTCTAAGGCACATGTCCACCCTAGTGTCACGATCATCATCCTACGCAAAAGCTCCTGAAAACACATGTGAAAATAGGTACGTCAGCATAAAAATGCCTGTGAGATACATAGGTTTTGTGAAAATAGGATTCATGACTTGTGTTTAAGAAAATGTTTAGTCATGAACCTTGTAATTTGCTTTGTCTTGTAAATCATTTGAAAAACGATAAGATCAGATGATATGTATAAGTAAATGTAAGGTTAAATGAATAACCATGTAAAATGAGTTTGTATAAGATAAGTTGTTTGTAAAACAATGTCTTGTGAAAAGTATATTATTTGTATAAAACGTCATGTGTCTTAAATTGAAATGATTTAAATAACGCTACGTTATGTAATATCATACAAACACTTATATATAGGAAGTACCAGCGGCGTATCCACCATGCTTGTATCATATTACACACGCCTCGTTACTTAAATCACTTACTCAAACCAAACCACCAATGTAAATTGTCTATGTATAATCAAATGTCAAAATGTTATTGTGTAAACCATATCAAATGTCTGTGTTTAATGTCAATCCAGAATTGTGTATATCAATATCAAAATGTTCATGTCTAATGTAAATCATGTAATGTGTATCCAAAATGTCATGTATGGTAAGTGAAATATATCAACTAAACCATATGTAAAATGCACGAAAACAAGGTATTGAAGTAAAACATTGTTTAAATCAAAGTTATGTTTTGTGGAACAAATGCATGCTATACTGATATAAACATCTATGCGGTATTGTGAAAATGCATACACTCAAGCCTTGAGACTGTGGCGATAAACCCTAAAACAAATTAAAGGTTTATCTAAGTTATGTGTATCGAATTCGGTCATTCCTTCCAATCCAAACAAACCCAGGATTTCAGGAATGGGAGTTGTCAATTCCTATGGCACCACTACCTACTAACGAACGGCGTGATCAATGTTAATGAATGTATTGTCCCATTTAAAAAGACCCAAATGTCATACCAAAATGTAAGCATATGAAAACAATGCACTAAGTATGTAATCAAATGAACATACATAGCGTGAAATGTAATGTAAAACAATGTACTAAGTATGCACACAATGGGCATATATAGCATGAAATGTAATGTAAATCAATGTACTAAGTATGCACACAATGGGCATATATAGCATGAAATGTAATGTAAAACAATGTACTAAGTATGCACACAATGGGCATACATAGCATGAAATGTAATGTATAACAATGTACTAAGTACGCACACAATGGGCATACATAGCATGAAATGTAATGTATAACAATGTACTAAGTATGCACACAATGGGCATATATAGCATAAAATGTAACGAAATCATGTACTATAATGTACTAACAAACGTAGCAGGTATATGATGTGAAAACAGGAAAGCATGAAAGTAACAAGTAGGCACATGTGTTTCACCCCAAAACAGTTTGGAAAACAGTAAAAGAGGGGTCTATGTACTCACTTGAGATTGCTCAGAAGTCCTAAGATAACCACCAAGCAATGTTAGAGATCACGGAATCACAAACGGTACCTAATATAGGTAACTATGTTAATAAACTGGATCTATATCGGAAAATCGGGTAGTATGAGGGTTTGTAAACCAAATGAGTGTAGAAACTCATGTAATATGGTTTAACAAAGCCTACATACTGAATGAAACCTAACCTAAGTGCCTACGACCCATTACGATCCGTTTAGGTAGCTTATGCTACTTTAACGCGTCGTTCGCGTGAAACGCGTTCGGACCGCCTAACTAGTCCTATGACAAGTAGAATATGCCTTAACATGCCTAATATTGTCGCCAAATCAGTTTAGATGTCAAAAGTTATGTCACATATGTTTAAAATGAATTTTGGCATCAAAGGGGTATTTTGGTAATTTACCTAAGGCATATAAACTACCTATCATACAACTACTTAAACGTTGTGACCATAAGGTATAACCTCGGAAGGTTATTCCCTATATACTATGGTCACCTAATGCGTTTGGTCGGATCCTAATGATCGACCAAATGGGTCGGGTTCGAAGGTATAAGCGATTTATTAGATCGCTTACCCTTACGACCATAGACAACTTGGTAATCAGTAGGCATAGTCACAAGGGACTATAACCACCGTGATTACAATCACGTTGCAAAGTTCAAACGAACTTCGCATTGACCATAAACTGGTCAACGCAGAAAGTCAAACAAAGTTTGACTTTCGGACTCGAAAAGCAATAAAAGAACGAAGGAACACTTACAAAGGGTCCCCGAAAGCTAATCTAGATCCAAATAGCTCAGGTATGAAACAAAGGTTTCAACTTAGAGCACATTAGATCAGATTTGTGAGGAAATGAGTGAACATAAGGTGGGTATTTATAGTTTTCAGTTCACCGTTAGGATCGTTTCTTGGAAAAGGGGGCACGATCTAAGCCGTACACTTGTCGGAATGTTGTGGTAACTCATTTGGCACTCACCATATGGTTTTGACACTTGGCATTGGCCTTTGGGGGGGTTAAAAGGCTGGAACAGCTGTTAACTTGACCTTTGCTGATCTGAAGGGCTGACGTGGGCCGCGTAAGGATACACAAGGGGTTTACGCGGGCCGCCTGGCCTGTCTGGTCAGAAACCAAGTTTCAGAAATGACAGTTTCAGTCCCTGCACGTGTTTAAGGCCATTTCCGACACTTCTAAGGCCCGTAAAGCCAACTTTAAGGCCCTAAAATGATGCCTAAACATTTTGGACATGAAACATGCTCAAAAATATGTCGGATGTTGGTTCGTTTGGTCGTACGATCGCGATGTTCGCTTAATTACGACGGAATGCGCATAAGCGCGAAAAACGATCCAAATTGCGCGACGAATGGATTTTTCTTATGCCAAACACTAAAATAAAATATTTTAGTGCTTACATAAATTTTTGGATGTCCGGAAGTATTCAGAACGTAAGTTATGCGCGAAAGTGCAAACTTATGCACTTTTTGACACTTTTTGACACTGAATGACCCAAAAGTTTATTTTAGCACACCGAACCTCTCAAAGCCTATTTCTAAGCTATGTAAAGGATATTTAAGGTGTGTTTAACTTATGGTCATGTTCCGGAATGTCTGTTTCAGTACGAATCGTCATACTTTCGCAGTTTGTCAAATTTAGTCCTTGTAAGCGAATTAACTTGTTTTTGCCATACCAAAGCCTTTAAAACTTATTTCTAAGTTATGTAAAGGTTATTTAAGGTATGTTAAGTATATGTTGATGTTGCGGAGTATTTTTCGTATTAAACTGGTTACGTTTACGCACCAGTTTACGTATAACTCTCCAGAAAGTGATATAGAGTTTGAAATTGAACAAAAGTCAAAACATGAAAAATGTAAAACATAACAAAACAAGCATTGGGATCAAATAACATTGTTTTATTGATAACTGAATTGTTTACAATGATTTCAGACACAGATGTTACACTCTAGCAGATGTTTATCTTAAGGAAGTGGTTTCGAGGCACGGGGTGCCAACCTCCATTATTTCCGATCGTGATGCACGTTTCACTTCAGAACTTTGGCAAGCGATGCACAAATCATTTGGCTCTCGGTTAGACATGAGCACAGCTTACCATCCGCAAATAGATGGGCAGTCTGAACGCACCATCCAAACTCTAGAAGACATGCTTCGTGCATGTGTAATCGATTTCGGCAACGGCTGGGAATAACATCTCCCGTTAGTGGAGTTTTCGTATAATAACAGCTACCACACTAGCATCCAAGCCGCTCTGTTTGAGGCACTGTACGGGCGTAAGTGCCGATCACCTCTTTGCTGGGCAGAAGTTGGCGACAGCCAAATCACGGGCCCAGAACTCGTAGTTGATACTATAGAAAGGATTGCTCAGATACGACAACGCATGGCGGCAGACAAGCGCAGGAAACCACTCGAGTTCCAAGTTGGGGATCAAGTGCTACTCAAAGTTTCACCCTGGAAGGGTGTGCTTCGCTTTGGAAAAAGGGGAAAACTCAATTCGTGTTACGTCGGACCATTCGAAATCATAGAGAAAATAGGCAATGTGGCCTACAGACTAAACCTACCCGCAGAACTCAATGCAGTTCACGACGTTTTTCACGTGTCAAATCTGAAGAAGTGTCTGTCAGATGAGACCCTCATAGTTCCTTTAAAGGAGCTCACTATCGACGATCAGTTGCGATTCGTCGAGGAACCAGTTGAAATCACAGACTGGGACGTTAAGGTCCTCAAGCGCACCAGAATACCTCTTGTTCGAGTTCGTTGGAACTCCCGTCGTGGCCTAGAGTTTACCTGGGAACGAGAAGATCAAATGAAACTCAAGTATCCCCAGTTATTCGAAAACAGTGCAACCACTACTGAGGCTGAAGCTACTACAGAATTTCGGGATGAAATTCCAAATCAACGGGGGGATGATGTGACACCCCAGGAAAACCAGTAAACTACACAACATAACTAGCTTCCTTAGTAACCACGTGCTAAATTTCTGGACGAAATTTCTTTCAAGTTGGGGATAATGTGACAACTCGAGTTTCCAATATTTCCATCTTCGCATTAATTGCACGTTAATTGTTTAAGTTGTTAGTTTACACGACTTGTTTGTTTCACAACTGTACACGTTTGTATATGTTAAATCGTATTCTGACTGATATGTTATATATGGTGTGTATTAAGTGTGTTATTAAGTGTGTTTTATATAATTAGTGTGCATTATAATTGAGTGTAAGTTAATAATATATTTGGTATTATTATTGACTGTTTAACATGGAACCTTGCCAAACACCCCCCTACGAAAACATTCCATGACCGAAAACACCCCATGTGTTTTCGTCCACCATGAGGCCAACGAAAACCAGAAATGGGCCTTAGCCCAGTGATGGTCTGTTTTAGTATTTTAACTCCCAACCTTTACGTGAACTGTTATTTGGCAAACCCTAATCACATCTCCACACTCTCTGGCTTTACTTTGCACCCGACGGCATTCTTGAGACCTCAAAGCCTCATACATATTCGTTGTGCATCCTGTTTGGGTTAGTGATCTACTGTTTATAGTTAATTGATTTAATTCATCATGCACTATCTGTTTGTTACCGTGAACCAACTGCTATGTGATGTTGTTGTGGATGGAATGATGATTCTGTTTGCATGATGAATGTATGAGTAGATCTGATTGAGTACATGATTGTTGCAACTGTTATAATTATTAGACAATCATTAGGGATTCTGTGTTTGGTAACTGTTGATAGATGAAGTCTGATGTTCTAGCATGGATCGCTTAGAATAGATCTGAGGATTATTAGACCACCGATCATGTTAGTTTGATGTTTGAGGATTATGTTAATTGAGTGTTGTATGTGTTACTGTTTTGTAAATACATCGTTGATTTGATTGAATGATTTCGTGATGCTTGATCATGTAACTGTAAGTGATGATTAGGGCTATTGTGTGGAGTTACTGTTCGATGATGATACCTTATCTCGACGAAAACAAACCAGACGAAAACACAAGCTGGACAAAAACTCTTAAGTGTTTTCGTCATACTTCAAGTCGACGAAAACCCTTGGGATTTTGTCGCCCAAAGGGTTTTCACCAGAAAAGGGATTTCGCCCGAGTGATTTCGTAATATATGTGATTCATCATGTGTTCTCTGTTAAGTTAAGCATGCAAACTCTGTTAAGTTATTAACCATGTTAAGTCTGTAACTCAGTAGTTCAGTAAACTCAGTTAGATTATCACTCTGTTAAGTTGTTAACGCTGTTAAACAAGTCAAATATGTAAAGTATGTTAACTGAGTTATGTTAACCATGTTACGTATGTTAACCTTGCTACTTATGTTAACTCTGTTAATTCTGATTAACGTTGTTAACACTGTTAAGTTTACCATGACTGTTAATGAATAATCTTGTTAGAGTAGACTGGGAAATCTACTATGTGAAGCGTTAATTATGTGAACTTGATTAACTGTTTACATGTTACGTGATGTTAACCATCCAGCACACTTAGTGACCTGGATTGCATGTGAAACTTTACCAACATGTACTGATTGTGTATACGTACATAACTATAGGACTGACTGATTTCGTGTGAGCACATAGTTTAGCATACCGAGCAAACCAAGGTGAGTTCACACTCTTTCCAAGGCATGGGATTCCTAAGGGTTGGGAATGGGTTAATGATTTAAACGGTAACTACAACCATCCTCCATGGGTAGGATGCCAAGATTACACACTAGACCAAACCTCTATCATTCAAGTCCCTCATTTATAACGACTTCATCGCCGTAGCCTATGGCGCGCGGGTCATTAGTTAATAGCGCTATTAGGTTTAACAAACCTCACACCGTGCCAGTCGGACATGCGTGTACTAATGGACTATGGGCAAAGGGTCAATGCTGATAGACATTGACTTAGGGCACCATTTATATTTTCGTAGTAGTCGATACGCACGGTCTAGTAACACATGGGAAGCCCCCACTAATCTTCGTAAACATGTCTAGGAGACCGCGATACGAATTAATATGATACATGGTTTACAAAACGAACATATGATTTACGAAACTACTGCTATAACTAAACAACCAACTGTGAACTCACTCAACTTTGTTGTTGACTCGTTGTTACATGCCTTGCAGGTCGTTAGGTACTCATGGAGCTTGCAATGGAGTGGGAAGAGTCGTTGTGGGACATTGCAGTGTGTGTCATGCTAAAAACATTACTTTATTTCATACTTAATACTTACATTGGGTTTTACAATTATGCTTCCGCTAAACACTTAATTATGTTTTTGGTTTGAAACACCTTTCATATTGTGTGGTTGAATTTTACTCATTACTTGTTATGTTCAAAATGATTGGTGGCTTGATCCTGGTCAGTCACGCCTCGAAGCGGTGATACTCCACGTGTGGATTTTGGGGGTGTGACAGATTAAAACAAACTTAAGTGTTTTGAAATCACTATGGGAAAATAGTTTGTTGTCAGGGGGAGTTCTGATTGTTTATGCCAAGTGAATAGCAAATTGAAGCAAATTGATATCAGTTTGTCACTTTCCTTGTATAGTTTGTTTTCAAATTTTCCCAGAAAATCAAAATTGAAACATATTTTGAGTTTAGGGGGAGAAAAATTTTAAAAATTAGAAAATTTGAAAATGCCAAAAACAATAGAAAACCAGAAAAGAGCTTGTGTAAAAAGGGAAAATGATAGTACATCGGCTTGACAGTTACGGTATGCTAAAGAAATGTAATGTTTAAAATGGGTTAAACAGTCTCGCTGATGATGTGCCGATAGGTTTTTACACATTTCGTAGGTTTGTTCGGGATATAAACTTAAATCTTTACTTACTTATTTCGTGGGGAACACTACTTGGATATATAGGTAACCCCTGAAATCTTGTTTGAAAGATCCCTCTTTCTGAGATACTAGGTCTTTATACTCAGTGATATCTGGGGTATTATCCCGAGACTTCTGATTTTGCGGAAGCAATGGCCTAGTCCCTGGAGAATACTTTACCGCTTGCTTGAAATATAGCGCCGCCCTCAGCATAATATGATGAGAAAATAAAATTGCTAATCAATGCTGTTGTAAAAAAGATCCTCTAAAGGGGACCCACTAAAGTCGAAGCTGTCATCTCTCTGCTGAACGGAAGTTCTGACCCGAGCACTCATGGTTCTTCGCATTCTAACCCCTTACAGATATCATCTGTGGTATACTCACCTGTAAGACTGAATATTGGGATCTGGATACGGGAGTATATTCAAGAGGTGGGACACATGTATAAGTTTAAGTCTCTAAAACACTAAATCCGTATGCTAGACAGGTTGAAATTTGTGTGAGAATTTAAGTGGATCAGTATATGGACAATCTAATGTTTAATTCTGAATATGTAATTAAAGCTTAACGGTACTTGTGACTTGTCGGATAGCTGATATGATTCCCTAACACAAACTCACAAAAATATTGTGTGTATATATTTCTTTACTGCATCTACATGAAAATCAAAAATCCAAAAATATTGTGTTTAGTTTTAAATTTTGAAAAATACAAAAAGATTTTCGACAACTGATGTTGGAAAGTGGATTTTCAAAATTTCATGTGCTAAACATGATGAACTATTTGGGTTGGGAGAGTTTGTTGAAAAACTTTGAATGTCATATACAAATGTTTTTGAAAGAATGTATGTTTAATTAATCAAGGTCATTCATTTGAACTTGATGTAACTATAACAGATTAATAAATATGTGATTTCTACCAAGTAAGTTTCTTAAATCTAAATGTTATAAATTTGTGAAACTTATGTTATGGGTAGAGGATGTGCAGGCTCAGGTTAACCAGGTTCAAATCCTGAGCAGATAGTACATCGGCTTGACAGTTACGGTATGCTAAAGAAATGTGATGTTTAAAATGGGTTAAACAGTCTCGCTGATGATGTGCCGATAGGTTTTTACACATTTAGTAGGTTTGTTCAGGATATAAACTTAAATCTTTACTTACTTATTTCGTGGGGAACACTACTTGGATATATAGGTAACCCCTGAAATCTTGTTTGAAAGATCCCTCTTTCTGAGATACTAGGTCTTTATACTCAGTGATATCTGGGGTATTATCCCGGGACTTCTGATTTTGCGGAAGCAATGGCCTAGTCCCTTAGAATACTTTACCGCTTGCTTGAAATATAGCGCCGCCCTCAGCATAATATGATGAGACAATAAAATTGCTAATCAATGCTGTTGTAAAAAAAGATCCTCTAAAGGGGACCCACTAAAGTCGAAGCCGTCATCTCTCTGCAGAACGGAAGTTCTAACCTGAGCTCTCACGGTTCTTCGCAATTTAACCCCTTACAGATATCATCTGTGGTATACTCACCTGTAAGACTGAATATTGGGATCTAGATACGGGAGTATATTCAAGAGGTGGGACACATGTATAAGTTAAAGTCTCTAAAACACTAAATCCATATCCTGGACAGATTGAAATTTGTGTGAGAATTTAAGTGGATCAGTATATCGACAATCTAAGTGAATTGTTTAATTCTGAATATGTAATTAAAGCTTAACGGTACTTGTGACTTGTCGAATACCTGATATGATTCCCTAACACAAACTCACAAAAATATTGTTTGTATATATTTCTTTAATGCATCTCCATGAAAATAAAAAATCCAAAAATATTGTGTTTTAGTTTTAAATTTTGAAAAATACAAAAAGATTTTCGACAACTGATGTTGGAAAGCGGATTTTCAAAATTTCAAGTGCTAAACATGATGAACTGTTTGGGTTGGGAGAGTTTGTTGAAAAACTTTGAATGTCATATACAAATGTTTTTGAAAGAATGTATGTTTAGTTAATCAAGGTCATTCATTTGAACTTGATGTAACTATAACAGATTAATAAATATGTGATTTCTACCAAGTAAGTTTCTTAAATCTAAATGTTATAAATTTGTGAAACTTATGTTATGGGTAGAGGATGTGCAGGCTCAGGTTAACCTGGTTCAAATCCTGAGCAGATAGTACATCGGCTTGACAGTTACGATATGCTAAAGAAATGTAATGTTTAAAATGGGTTAAACAGTCTCGCTGATGATGTGCCGATAGGTTTTTACACATTTAGTAGGTTTGTTCGGGATATAAACTTAAATATTTACTTACTTATTTCGTGGGGAACACTACTTGGATATATAGGTAACCCCTGAAATCTTGTTTGAAAGATCGCTCTTTCTGAGATACTAGGTCTTTATACTCAGTGATATCTGGGGTATTATCCCGGGGCTTATGATTTTGCGGAAGCAATGGCCTAGTCCCCGGAGAATACTTTACCGCTTGCTTGAAATATAGCGCCGCCCTCAGCATAATATGATGAGACAGTAAAATTGCTAATCAATGCTGTTGTAAAAAAGATCCTCTAAAGGGGACCCTCTAAAGTCGAAGCCGTCATCTCTCTGCTGAACGGAAGTTCTGACCTGAGCTCTCACGGTTCTTCGCAATTTAACCCCTTACACATATTATCTGTGGTATACTCACCTGTAAGAATGAATATTGGGATCTGGATACGGGAGTATATTCAAGAGGTGGGACACATGTATAAGTTTAAGTCTCTAAAACACTAAATCGTTATCCTGGACAGATTGAAATTTGTGTGAGAATTTAAGTGGATCAGTATATCGACAATCTAAGTGAATTGTTTGATTCTAAATATGTAATTAAAGCTTAACGGTACTTGTGACTTGTCGAATAGCTGATATGATTCCCTAACACAAACTCACAAAAATATTGTTTGTATATATTTCTTTACTGCATCTCCATGAAAATCAAAAATCCAAAAATATTGTGTTTTAGTTTTAAATTTTGAAAAATACAAAAAGATTTTCGACAACTAAGGTTGGAAAGCGGATTTTCAAAATTTCAAGTGCTAAACATGATGAACTATTTGGGTTGGGAGAGTTTGTTGAAAAACTTTGAATGTCATATACAAATGTTTTTGAAAGAACGTATGTTTAGTTAATCAAGGTCATTCTTTTGAACTTGATGTAACTATAACATATTAATAAGTATGTGATTTCTACCAAGTAAGTTTCTTAAATCTAAATGTTATAAATTTGTGAAACTTATGTTATGGGTAGAGGATGTGCAGGCTCAGGTTAACCAGGTTCAAATCCTGAGCAGATGTAGAATAAAACCGGGATTTGATCCTGAACTTGTGAAACTGTGAAAGCCTGACTACGATCCCGACAGCACGGCTTAAGGGGGAGTCTGTGAGAAAAGAAAAGTTCCCATGGCAAAGAGTGTGTAAAGTTTGAACCAAAATTCGAGCTCCAGCTTATTGAGAGGGGGAGTCTACATTCTCGATCAACATTCAAAGGGGAGTTTGAAGATTAAAGAAGAAGATTTGATGGAGCTTTACAGTGATAGACATTTTAGTTGAATAAAAAGACTGATGAAGACTGAAGACTTTGAAGACTCGACATTGCAGACTTCGTCGACATCCAAGGGGGAGTCTGTTAGTGCAGTAATGTTTGTCAACTTCGTCTGGTATCAAGTCTTGCATTGTTCATGGTACAAAGATCAAGACTAAGACTAAAGACTCGACGTCGAAGACTTCGTCAACATCCAAGGGGGAGTCTGTTGGTGCATCTACTGTCTGATAACTTCTTCTTAATCGAGTTTTATGTATAGATAGGATAAACGAGTGCACAACAGGGATTGAATTAGGGTTTGTACATGTTAAAAGAGGTAATTTCGCTTGAGGAGTGTCAAAGGACATGTTCAAACGAAATCACTAATTTCGTTTGAACATGACCTGTGTCATCTTCAAACGAAATAGCAAGGTCTATAAATAGGGGTTGTGCTTTGTCATTTGATACAGAATTACAAGTGTGTGTTTGAGAGCCGAGGTGCTGCCGAATTGTAATCAGATCTGTAAAAGCTCAGGAAATCAATAATAGGTAAAGATTAGAAAGGAACAAGCTGTTTGACATCAATTACATTGATCCCGCCTTTGTATTTGATGATGAACTACTCAGATTGACTCGTTAGGGTCACACGACGATCCAACAATTTGGGATGTTCAGAAAATTTTTGAAACCAGAAGATCCAGGAGTAGATTTTACTTGTGGTTGTGTGGATGGAGGTGTTTGAAGTATATGAGGTGAAGTGATAATGTGTTGTTGATGTGGTGGTGATAATTGTGGTGGTGGTGATGGTGGTTGTGGTGGTGATGAATGAATGGGAGGTGTAATTTGTCTAGGTGGTGATTGATGTGGTGTAGGTTTAGTTGGTGGTGATGATGGTTAACTGGGTTCCTGGATAGGTTTCTTATTGAGCAAGATCTTCAACTTCTTTGTCGCCTTTGGAATTACAACCCTTTTTCTCACACAAGCTTTCTTTTTACCTCCAGATGTAGGTGGTGTTTGAACATCTTCAATATTTTCTTGAGAAGGAGTATACTCATCATCATCTTTTTCTTTTCTTCTTTTTCACTTTAACTGTTTCTCCTTCTCTATTTCAGCTCTAATTCTTTCTGCACGTTCATTTTCATCAATCTCTGATTCAGATGAGCTTGTTGTACTTTTTTCTACATCGTCACCTTCTTCATCACCAGCTACTTTCTCTGGTTCAGCATTATAATCAGTAAGAGATTTCAACAACTTTGCAGATTCAGGAGATAAACGAACATCTCCTTCAACATTAACTTCAGCTTCAGCTTCAGCTTCAGCTTCCTCCTCTGATTCATCAACAAGCATAGTCTCAACAACCTTCTTTTGATGCTTTTTAGGTTGTGATGAAGAACCCTCCTCCACTTGAACTTTTGGAGTTGTTTTTCTAATTCTCTTCTTTTTCTCTTTCAAGAACCACTCATTTCGAGTTCCTTTGAAGCTTTCAAGTGTTTTTAATTCATCTGCATAACTTTTCTCTTTCATTTCTTTCTCATTTCTCTAGTTCTGATGATTTATTGGATCTGGATCTTGATAATTCTTATCTTTGATTAAACCAAAGAATTCAGCTTTTGTTGACAGCTCTGGATGGTTTAGATGATATCTGGCCAGTTGTTTCACAGACTCATTATCCATGTTAGATAACACCAACAGATCATTGTTTTCATCTCTTTCAAGATCAGGATATGCATGATCTAACATCATTTGAACAAATCGTGGATACACCCAAGTCTTGTTCTTTGAAGTAATGTTCTCTACCATGTAATGAAACACGATCTTCGAAAAATTATACTTCTTGTTTAACACGAGAGCTGTCACCATGTTCATTTGATAATCCCTCATTGCATCATAACCTCCCTTTCTATGACTTAAAGCAAGCAACACTGAGTGAATAAGAAACTTGTATGGCTTGGAAAACTTTGATTTCAAGTAGTTAGCACTGTTCAGTGCACCATTATAACCCATCCGCAACATGCATCCTTTGACCATCCTCTTAGGGAATTTTGTCGGAGAGTTGACATCATCAAGAAAATCCAACACTTCATGAACTAGCTGCTCTGTGATAATTATTGGTTTATCTTGGCCGTTTAAGCTCACAATAGGATTTATTGTTTTGTTTTCCTCGTCATATGTTGCCTTCTCCCAAAAACGTTCAATATGTGATCTGAAAACCAAATGTTGATTCGTCAAAGCTTTCTGAATTGGCAATCTTTTCATAAACTCAAGAATACTCTTGAATTTGGTCAACTTTGGTATCTTCTCCTCATCAAGAACATAACAAGTGTTGTGTAATGGATCAAATAGAACGTTCGAAGCCTGAAAAATAACAACATACAATCAAATTAACACTTAGAAAAACTTTTCAACACATTGATCATTCATACGAAATCACACATTCACACGGAATTACATTTTCAAACAAAAAGACATTTCATGCGGAATCACAGTTCAAATGGAATAACATCTTGAAACGAAATGTTCATTTGAAGCGGAATTACATGGTTCAAACGAAATATCAACACAACAATTTTCCATGATCTGATGATGAAATTGATTATCTGGGTTTGTTCTATGATGAATTCCGAGCACAAGGGCCTGTTTATTGTTCAATTTTAACCACAAATTTAACCTAGATCTAAGTTCACAGTTCAGATCTACCGACAACATACAAAAACATGTTATTCAGATCAAATTGAAGCCCTAATCAAGATCTATATCATATTCCGAGCTCAAGGGTATGTTAATCATTCATTAAACAACACAAATAAACCCTAGATCTAAGATCACAGTTATGTTCATCGCCGACCAAAACGAAATAGTTCAGATCTGGGTCAAATGAACAAAAACTCTCACCTTTCCCATGATCTAAGATGAGCAAACCAACTTAGATCAGATAATAAACAAAAATCGGGCAGTATAACGGCTAGAAATCAACGATTTTGTGATTTTGCGTGAAATCGCTTTGGCAGAGGGTTCAAGCGGAATACCTTCACTATTTATAGACCAACTAATTTCGTGTGAAATTGGCACTGAGGTCTTTTCAAATGAAATCACCAGTTCAAGCGGAATAACATTTTCAAACGGAATCATGTTTTCAAGCGAAATCAATGTTTAAATTTTTAACATTTTGATATTTTACCGACACACCCAGTTAACCAAGTCCAAGTTAATGACCTTGGTCAACTGTTCAGCCTACCAAGTCCAAGTTAATGACCTTGGTTGACCAATTTATGAAGTTTGCGGACTTTCTGAAACAATTTAAGTTCAAGTTAATGAACTTTTAAACTTTCAATCAATTACCAATCACTTTTTCTCAATCTTCTGCTTACCCAAACCTCATGATCCAGACATGTTCAGCACATAAGACTTTGATCA
This sequence comes from Helianthus tuberosus, assembly GCA_030545235.1. Classification (NCBI taxonomy): domain Eukaryota; kingdom Viridiplantae; phylum Streptophyta; class Magnoliopsida; order Asterales; family Asteraceae; genus Helianthus; species Helianthus tuberosus. The sequence continues at coordinate 166,393,685 of CM060423.1, read as the reverse complement.
TCTGATCCCCAACGTTCGTTGTTGAAAATAAGATGAAATACAAATCTTTTTGGATTTTTGATTATGATAAGCAATAAACTGTACACACAATATTTCTTTGAGTGTGTTAGGGGATCATATCAGCTGCCGACGAGATACAAGTACCGTTAAGCTTTGATTACATTTTCAGTATTAAACAATTCGCAGTGATTGCCGATATACTGATCCTCTTCAATTTTCACATAAAGTTCAATCTGTTCAGGATACGAATTAGTGTTTTAAGGCTTCACTTTTACGTGTGTACTACCTCAAAATATACTCCCGTATCCAGATCCCAATATTCAGTCTTACAGGTGAGTATACCAAGATGATATCTGTAAGGGGTTAATTGCGAGGGCCGTGAAAGCTCAGGCTATTGCTTCCGCAAAATCAGAGAGATGACGGCTTCGACTTTAGGTGGTTCCCCTTTGGGGATCTTCTTTTACAACAGCACATGATTAGCATTTTGCAATGTTTCATCATTTTTTATGCTGAGGGGGGGGGGGCTATTATTTCAAGCAGCGTAAAGTATTCTCCGGGGACTAGGCCATTGCTTCCGCAAAATCAGAAGTCCCGGGATAATACCCCAGATATCACTAAGTATAAAGACCTAGTATCTCAGAAAGAGGGACCTTTCAAACAAGATTTCGGGGGTTACCCATATATCCGAGAGATGTTCCCCACATAAAAGCAAGTAATTATTTATGTTTATATCCCAAACAAACCCACTAAATGTGTAAAAACCTATCGGCATATCATCTACAAGACTGCTTAACACATTTTTACTTTACAATTCTTTAGCGTACTGCACTATCTAGCTGATGTACTATCATTTCCCCTTTTTACACAAACTCTTTTTCAGATTTTCAATGTTTTTGGATTTTGAAATTTTATCATGTTTTTGTATTTTTCTACAAACTTTCTCCCCCTAAAAACAAAGACATATTTTTGTGTTTTTGTTTTTATCAAAAGCAGAAAATAAACTGTACAAAAACTTTGACAACACAACGTGGATCACATCAGATCGCCGTCCTCCTCGGCTTCACATTCAACAACCCTCCCAGAAAACAAAATTTTCATCCCATTTAATTTCAAAAGATAGTTAAGTCTCTTTTTATCAAACGGTTTGGTGTAAAAAACAGCTTTCTATTCATCGGTGTGTATATGTTCGATTCGAATCAATTTCTTCTCGTGACAATCACGGATGAAATGGTGTCGAATTTCTATATGTTTTGTTTTAGAATGGTGAACCGGGTTTTTTGTTATGTTAATCGCTGCTTCATTGTCCACAAATATAGGCGTGTCCATGAACTGCAAACCAAAGTCTCGCATCTACTGTTGGATCCAAAGGATCCGAGAGCAACAGGTCGAGGCCGAAACGTATTCAGCCTCGCAGGTAGAGAGCGCGACTGAGGTTTGTTTCTTGCACTGCCAAGTGACTAGTCGAGTTCCGAAGAACTGATAGCCTGCAGTGGTGGACTTAGCATTTTGCTTGCAGCTACCAAAATCCGAATCAGCAAAACCTGTGAGAGAGAAATCGCCAGACTTAGGATACCACAAGCCGGTGCTTGGGCAGCCTTTCACATACCGTAAAATGCGTTTCATGATCGTCAAGTGTGACTGGCGTGGGCTGGACTGATAACGGGCGCATAAGCAAGTCGGATACATGATGTCAGGGCGAGAAGTAGTAAGATACATCAAAGATCCAATTATCGACTGGTAACAAGTCTCTTCCACTTTTTCTCCACTCTCATCTGGGCAAATCCCATGATTCTGAGCCAGGGGATTGATGTTGGAGTAGATTCAGACATGTTGAACTTTTCTAGAACATCGTTTACATATTTGGTTTGATGAATGAAGATTCCATCGGGTATTTGCTCGACCTGTAGCCCTAGGAAGAACTTCATCTCCCCCATCGAACTCATCTCGAACTTCTTTTTCATAACTTTCTCAAAATCTTTACACAAATCATCATTTGTCAAACCAAAAATGATATCATCGACGTAAATCTGCACGATCAATAGATGCCCTGCAACCTCTTTTGTAAACAGAGTGCTATCAACCATCCCTCTGGTGAACCCGTTGGTCAGCAGATGTTGGGAAAGCGTCTCGTACCAGGTTTTCGGGGCCTGGTGTAATCCGTAGAGCGCTTTGTCGAGAAGATAGACTTTCTTTTTGTGTACTGGGTCTGTGAACCCCGGCGGTTGTCCAACATACACTTCTTCTTTAATTTTTCCATAAAGGAATGCAGACTTGACATCTAGTTGATAGACTTTGAATCTTTTCCATGACGTGAATGCCAGGAAGATTCTTATCGCCTCGAGTCTAGCAACAGGAGCATAAACTTCTGTAAAATCGATGCCTTCTTGCTGACTGAAACCCTGTACTACCAACCGTGCTTTATTCCTCACAATCACTCCTCTATCATCCCTTTTGCACTTAAAGACCCACTTTGTTTTGATCAGTTTTTTTATTTTCAGGAAGGTCTACCAATCTCCAGACTCCTAGCTTCTCAAACTGCTGCAACTCTTCCTGCATAGCGTTCACCCAGCTTTCCTCTGTTAAAGCTTCTTTATACGTTCTTGGTTCAACCTACGAGATGAAACACTTAAGTGAGAAATCAACTTGCAAAGGAGCGACAGATGTATAAAAACAAGTAAGAGCTCTGTTGATTTGGTCCCGCATTTTTACTCCGCTCTGAAGATCACCAATTATCTGCTCTGAAGGATGATAAGACAGAGTTCTTGGCATGACAGCGTCAGCACGTTCACTTCTGATTAAAGATTCATGATGTCTTGATCACCGATGTGATCCTCAGCTTCAGTCGTAGCAACATTTGGTTCCTCGTCAAAAATCGGACCGTCTTCCGATTCTGAGTCGTCAGAATTATCAAACGTTGGAGCTGGTTCCTCTGGTGGTTCATGAGCAGTTCCACTTGGACCGGCCTCGTGATCGTTTGTACCACTTGTAGGAATGTATGTACCCACATCAGGCTGAGAAACTACCAACGGTCTTGGCACCTGATCTTGAACCATGGATTGCTGCTGTTGGTATAAGTAAGCTAGTTCCTCTTCACTTGGCTCAGTCGGCAGTTGGAAAGACTCCTAGAGTTTGTCATAATCGAAAAGCAATCTTTGTCCGGGAAGTTGCGGTGGAGATGTAAATCTCTGATAGTCAACATGCTGAACTTGAATTACCTTCCCCAGGCATGGAACGAAGACCCTCTTCAGCGGACTCGCATATCCTACAAAGAAACCATCATTACTTTTCACGCCAAACTTACCATCTGGATCAATGAAAGTACAAGGTGATCCAAACGGTTCTAAAAACTTCAAATTTGGCTTGTAACGATGAAGAAGTTCGAAACATGTGTTCTTGTATTTCTTCACTATTAGGACTCGATTCAATGTATAATACGCTGCTACAACTGCTTCACTCCAGAAAAATATTGGCAACTTGGAATCGGAGAGCATCGTTCGAGCTGTTTCAATTATGGTACGATTCTTTTGTTCAGCTACACCATTTTGCTGTGGAGTGTATGGTGCACTAAATTCATGAAGAATTCCTTTCTCATTACAAAACTCGAGCATGCGATTATTTTTAAACTCCGTTCCATTGTCACTCCGTATTCTCTTGATCGGCAATTTGTACACCGTTTCCATCTTCTTGAATAGAAACATCAACGACTCAAATGTTTGATCTTTAGTTTCGATACACATCACCCATGAAAACCTTGTGAAGTCATCAGTGACCACAAGACAGTACAAGTCTCCACTAATGCTCTGAACATTAACTGGTCCAAAAAGATCCATGTGGAGCCTTTCAAGCGGTACCCTGATTGAATTCAACAGCTTCTGTGGGTGTGTCTTCTGCGTTTGTTTTCCTTTCTTGCACTCTACACAATCATCATTTAAATGAAAATTTTTCAGATTTACACCTTCTAAAAGATCATTGTGCACAAGAAAATTCATTTTTCTGACATGAATGTGGCCCATCTTTCGATGCCACATTCTCGACTCTTTTTCAGTCACTTTCGTTTTTGACACAAAACATTGTTTCTGATGATCTGTTGTTGTTGCGACACTCATATCAAGAACATACAAATCATTTTCTCATGGTGCTCGCATCAACACCATGTCCTCGGGAATTTTAAAACCAGGCTTTATGATTAAACATTCATTTTTAGTAAAGTGTACTGTAAATGACTTGTCACAGATCTGTGATATGCTCAACAGATTGTTTTCAGGCTCGACTATGTAGTCCACTTTTTCAAACGACACAACTCCATTTGTTAGAGTTCCTTCACCAACTATTCTGCCACCCTGATTCCCTGCAAATCCAACATATCCATCGTTGATTGATTTAACATCGTAAAGTAAAGCCAACATTCCCGTCATATGCCTTGAAGCTCCGATGTCCATGATCCACTTCAAGATTATTGACCCCGGAAGCCCCTGTATACATCAAAGAAATTCATTCAAACAATGAAGCCCATGATTTCTTTACCTTTGGAACACTACCGAACACTAGATCACATGACACATCAACTTTCGGAATGTTAAAGATGACATTTGGAACAACAGGTTCAGCTTTTGGTTTTAAAATTTTCTCTTTAATTGGAGGGAATTCCTCAAGCAACTTGTCTAGTTCAAATTCAAGTTTCTTAACATCATTTGATTTCTCCTTTGGCTTGACATCCTTTTTAGCCATTTTCTTTTCCAAACCAATACCTTTGTTTTTTAAATTGTTTCCATTTCTCTTGTTAGACCCAGTGTTACCCACCCTATCTTTCTTCCCAGGGTTGTTTAGTTGTTGTTTTTCAAAAGATCTTTTTGGTTTTGAAAGAAACTCATTGTTGTTAACCTCAGAAATGTCAATCTCAACAAGTTTAAACACCTTTTCAACATTTTCCATTCTGGCATTTTGAATTAGATACTCAAAATCAGAATAAAGTTTGTCAGTTCCAGTCATTGTGTAAACCACAATGATCGAATCATCATTCATAACTGTATCTGATTTTGGTATGAACTTGTCTAAGAAGTTACCATCTTCTTCAGAATCAGGAATGGAGTTTTCAAAATGAGTTTCCACAGTATCAAACTCCGAGTTATCACTTTCTTCATCTAACACTTGGTCAACAACGGTTTTGATCACCTGTGACTCATTATCAGTGTCGGATGGAGAAAATGTAACATCAATGCTCTCAGGCAACTCATTCTCAATGGTTCTCAACTTGAGATTCAATGCAGATTCCACCCCATCTGGATACTTTTGTGTATAATGATTCCACATTGCGGGTGGAACACTTTTGAAGACAAATTTCGCATCAGGTTGTTTCGGAACAATTTGATCAATAACATATGATGAAGCATCATAACTCATCAGTTTCTTATCACCCTTTCAGTTTCAATTCTCATTAACTCAAGTTCTTTTTTCCAAGAAGCAATTTTGTCTATAAGAATGTTAATTTCCATTTGTTTATCCATGACAGTAGATTTTAGCAATTTCGTGGCTTTATCATTTTCAAAACTTTCTTTTTTAATCATTTTGATTGATCGAGCCAAAGTTTCATATGCTTCTTTTGTCTCACTGAGATGAAATTTTACTTCATCAGTAAATTTCTTCAATTCTTGAAATTTCTTGTCTTTTTCAAGACAATCCATGCATGGTTTTGAACAGTTTTTGCATGGAACTTCATGAATCGAATCAACCTTCTCATAAACCTTTTCTTCTTGGTCAATTTTAATATCTGTTTTACCAAAACTATCAGACTCTGACTCAGACTTTTCAGCTGATTTGATCTCCTCATTTTTCGATTTCTCGTTAGACTTCTTTTTGACCGTTTCGACAGACACACTTTCAACTAACTCGGTTTCGACAGACTCCGTTTTGACAGATTCTGTATCTACCTCTTTCAGCTTTCCCATCAATGCTTTGTCAGCAATCTCTTTTAGAGTCTCTTCATTCATTTCTTTTGACACGTCTATTATCTCTTCGACTTGCTCCTTTTCAACATCGTATCGTGGACAGAATCATGTGGTTGGCTCATTGAAATAACCTGCAAAAGAATCAAACATATTAGGAGGCATTATTGATTTGAAAGAACGAGCAATAATCTCCTGTTCAGATTGGTAGTAATAGACTTTTGCAGCAAGTTCTTCAAGTTCTGCCAAACTTTCTTCAGACATGAGTTCACAGACTTCTTCTGTTTCAACAATGCATTCCGGTTCTTCCACAATCTCTACCATCATGGCCCTACCCTCATTACCAAGGATATATTTATCCCAACTAAAACCTTCATCAACTTTCTCATCATCTTGGTTGACTAAGAGAGTTTTTTCAGGTTTATTCTCGATCTGAGGTCTTTGGGTGAATGGTTGTTGATTTGTCTTGTGATAGATAGCTTGCTTGTAGTAGTCATTTGTGAACGGGTTTTGATGGTTGTTGACTTCTCTGTTAGGACACTCTCGTTTGAAGTGTCCCTTTCTTTGCATTTGAAACATGTGACTTTAGCTTTATCAAACCCAAGCTTGCTATCCGCTCCTGACAGACTGTTCCGACCAGTGATTTCCATAAAACGTTGAGCTCTTCTCACCAAGCTTGCCATTCCCCATTTGATGTCGATCAACTCCAGCTCCTCTAGATCAATCTGATCATAGTCTTCCTTTATCATATCGGGGTTCCCAATTCTACCTGCAACCAAACTTTCATACGATTCAAGCACCGAAGCAAGAAGTGCTATGTGTTGCTTTGCTGATGATTCAGTAAAGTCTTGATTATTCTTTATGTTCACCGCTATGTTGCACAGAATTCATGGACCTTGATTCTGACTGTTTGATCCTGACAAACTTTGAGTGTAGGATTGATTAGGTGAGTTTTGAACCCTAGGATTTGGTTCAAAACTTGCAATTGGTGAGTTATTGTTGCTTGATGTGACAGATGATACTCCGGATGTTGAATCTCCACTAAAGGCTGTTTGCACTTTTGGACTTAGATTCGATGTTGTTGGAGTACTTCCTTTGTAATACAATGAGACATCTTGTTGCACACTTGAAGACTTCATTTTTCTAATCTTTGGCAGCTCAAGCTCATGAGATTCTATTTTCTCAATGAATGAACTAAGGTTGAATCCCGCATACTCCAAATTATTTTTCAACACCAACAGATAAGTACCCCATTCATCGTATGGTAACGCATCTGCTAGCTTATCAACCCATTCCTCATCCGTTTTGGTTATGCTCAACCTCTTCATCTCAACAACTAGATGGCATTATCTCTCGATTAACTGTTTTGTTGTTTCTCCCTTCATACCCGTAAAGATATCAAACTCTTTCTTTAGCAAAGCAGTTTTGCTTTTTATCATAGACACACTTCCCTGAAACTTGACTTCCAGACAATACCAGACAGACTGTGAGCAACTTTGATCTTGTAGCAGAACTAAGACATCCTCTTTGATGGCTTGTTGTAGAATACTCATCATTTTCTTTTCTGCCTTGAAATCTTCTTTTTCTTATGGAGTCAAGCTTCCGATAGATTTCTCTAAACCCGAACCATTCTTTGGCGGAACATACTTAGACTATATTTTCATCCAACATTCGAAATGGTTGGCTTGAACCCAAGTCTTAAATCTATCAGCCCATCCAGAATACTCGTCAATGTTCACCAACTTCGGCGGTTTCTGCATTGTGCCGAGTTCATTTTCCATGTTCACATTTTGCACGATACTTGGTGGGGTTTGAACTACCGTCGTCATTCCCCCACCGGTAAACAAGTTGTAAAACTATTGATTATCCATTTTACGAAAACAGTTTTGGAAAAAAATTCAAGTTTTGAAAACTGGTCACTTTCAAGCGAAATTACTTTCTACACACGAAATGGAATTTCGAACGAAATCACAAACAATATGGACTTTCACACGGAATCAGATTTTCACACGAAATAAGTTTTCACACGGAATAACACTTTCAAGCGAAATTAAGTGTCATTTTCACACGGAATTACTTTTCAAGCAAAATCAGATGTAATTCAAACGAAATTAGTAATTTCGTGTGAAATTACCTCAAATTTTCAAACGAAATAAGATGCTCGTTCAAACGAAATTAACTTTTTGGCCCTTTTTTGTCACTTTTAATCTGAATTTAGGTCTGATTATTTCAAGGGTTTGTTAAAACTTTATTTTACACACAATATCAAAAGATCAGTGCATTTTGCCCATGAATTTGTCCAGAAGTCCAAAAATGAGTAGAAAAGAGCACTGATTCAAGTGTATTGACTCATCCTGAGCTCTGATACCACTTGTAGGATCGTTTTGGCGACCTAATGAGTCAATCAGAATCAATACACAATTGTTTGAGAGGCGGAAACAAACAAACAGCCTAGAATCAGTGTAAGAAATGAGTAGAAACAGAGTATGATATTTAAAACAAGCTTCTCATTAATATTGGACTTGAAAATCGGGCAACACTTCGTTACACCACAACTAATTCCATGCCAAATGAGAAGCTACACTTGCCTATTTATAGACATCTAATTTCGTTTGAAATGACCACATGTCATTTCAAGCAAAATTACCAACTTTAATTTTGCATGAAATGACCACATGTCATTTCAAGCGAAATCACTACAAAACAACATAAAATTACATTTTTGACCCTTATACAGGCTACCGACATGACCTAGACTTTAGACGTAGGCTATAGACATTATGCACCAACAAAAAGAAAAATATGAACATATTGTCCTTCATTGTTATTAAGTCACTAAGGCCTCGTCCATCCCTATGTGAGCATGCATCATAATCATCATCAAACATCATCAAACTACGGTACCTGAAACATATGTTAACATACGTCAACATAAAAATGCCGGCGAGTACATAGGTTTTGTGAGTGTGTCAGATTCATGGCCTTGAGTTGTCGAGTGTGTACCTTGAAAAAAAAGAGTTTGATATTGTAGTATATTTCTATCAACTTTTACAAGTTGATATATGTATAAACCAAAACCATTGTAGCCATGAATCTTAACTGAAAACATTTGTCTTTGTAAACCAAGTAGTAAATCGTCGTTGAAAGTAAACATTGTATGGTTTATATCTTGAAGTAAACCTTGTAGTGTAACTTCGTTTTGAAAACATTTGTCCAAGTGATCTAGATAACGCAACGACATGTAATGTGTTAAAAGCACTTATATATTGGAAGTACCAGCGGCGTATCCACCATGCTTTTTTCATATTACACCCGCCACGTTACCTAATCACTTACCATAACCCAATCGTTCAATAGTTCAAATAGTTCCGATGGTCCAAATAGTTCACATCGTTCAAATAGTTCCAATGGTTCAAATAGTTCAAATAGTTCACATAGTTCAAATAGTTCAAATCGTTCACATAGTTCAAATAGTTCCAATGGTTCGTGTTTTAGTTGTGAAAACTAACTTTTGGTCGTTTCCTTGAATACATTCAAACCTCTGTGACTCCTCCTAATCTTTCAACTCGTATCAACAAACCATCAAAGGTAAGTTAACAATCATCAAGTTCTGTCGTTACCCACATTACCCCCATAACCATGGTGAAAGTCCGATAAAGGGATTTGTCAGATCCTATGGTATAATATCCTATGGTACCATAATGTACTGCTGGTAGGCTTAAAATAGTTAATGAATGTCATTCAGTTTTCTTTCAACCAACGCCCCAACAAGTTTGTTCATATAATTTAAATCATTCTGTTTATTATAAACCATAACATTCGTTTTAGAAAACTCGAAATCGTTTAGCACATATGAATCACCCCAAAACATTCGAAAACGGAAAAAGAGGGGAACTATGTACTCACATTGAATTGCAAGGTATCCTCGATTAAATGAACTTAACAAAGCTCGGGCAAACCAAGGAAATCAAGTGGTACCTAGTAATCGGATCGCTATGTTAATAAATCGACACCTAAATCGGGAGATTGGGTAGAATGAGGTCTCGTAAACGAAATGAGTATTGGAACTCATGTCATATGGTTTAAAAAAGCCTACATCCTAAATCGGAACCTACCCTAAGTGCTTACAACCCGTTATGACCCGTTAAGGTAGTCTACGCTACTTTAACGCGTCGTTCGGGCGAATGCGCGTTTGAGACGCCTAACTAGTCCTATAAAATGCATTATATGCCCTAACATGTTTAAATATGTTGCATAATCAGTTTAAGTGTCAAAAATTAAGTTACACATGCTTAAATTCAAATTATGCATGAAAAGGGCATTTTGGTCATTTTCCTAAGGCATATAAACTACCTATCATACAACTAATCAAACTAAGTGACTATAAGGTATAACCTCGGAAGGTTATTCCCTATAAAACTATGGTCGCAAAATATGCTTGGTCGGATCCTAACGATCGACCAAACGGGTCGAGTTCGAAAGTCTAAGCGGTTGTCAAGACCGCTTGACTTACGACCCTAAACAAGCACTATACTAAAAGTGACGAGTTAAACATGTTTAACTAAGTTAGAAAACAGGTTTGATATCAAAACAAAGTGTTTTGATACCCGAAAATAGCTTCATCGCAAAATGCTCATAATCGGCATTTTGACTGAAACTTTGACTCGTCACTTTGACTAATCGACGTGGTAATCAGTAGGTATAGTAACATGGGACTATTACCATCGTGATTATGCTCACGTTGCAAAGTTCCATTGAACTTTGACTTGACCAAATCATGGTCAAAGCAGAAAGTCAAACACTGTTTGACTTTCATGCTTGAAAAGCATAAACAAGCATGAAAGAAGCTTACAAAAGGTCCAAGCAAGGAAGAATTGAACTAAAAATACTCAGGTATGAAGCCTTCAACAAGTGAGACCTTCAACTTACAGTAATTCATATCAAATGAGCAAGGAACAATGGCAAACTTGATGGGTATTTATAGGAATTCATGAATCTCTAGGATCATTACATGTGTTTTTGTAAGGATCAAAGCATGATCTTGGCCATACACATGTGGCCCATAGTTTCTAATACAAGGGGAGCTCAAAAACAAGTCCATAGTATGCTAAAACCATGGTTAAAATCAGTGAAAACAGGATGTTTGAACAGATTCAATGTTTCTGCCAGCACCAGTCCTCGCGGGCCACGAAGATAGAGACATAAGTCTTCGCCCCAGGCGAGGACTTGCAGATCAGAAGTTTACAAGTTTGGCAGAACAGGCCCCTGAAGCTCAAAACTCAGTTTTTGATGCTTTTAAGCCACGTTAACCCCATTTCAAGGCTCTATAGTGATGTTAAAGCATAAGAAACATGAAATGTGCTTGAAAACATCTCGGATATCGGTTCGTTTGGTCGTACGGTCACGTTATTCGGTTAATTACGATGAAAACTCGAACGAATGCGAAAACGATCCAAATTACGCGACGAATGGTATTTTTGCATTCCAATCATTAAAATAAAATATTTTAATGATTACAAAAATTTTTGGATGTCCGGATATGTTCAGAACGTAAGATATGCGTGTAAACGCAAACTTATGCACTTTTGACGCTTTTAGTCCCTATTGATCAAATAAGCACTTTTTCGCATACCAAACCCCACAAAGCCTATTTCTAAGCTATTTAAAGGACATTTAGGGTATGTTTAGCTTATGATCATGTTCCAGAATGTTCGTTACTATATGAATCGGTATACTTTCGTAGTTTGTCACAAATAGTCCATGCGATCGAATAAACTTGTTTTTGGCACACCAAACCCTCCATTATTAAAATTTACTTGTAAACACTTGTTTAGAAATATTTTTCTAAGTGTTTAATTTCTACAAAATTTTTTCCATAGTTTCCCCTAAAAAATGGAGGTTTCCATGCTTTTAAAGCCTATCATTTTCTTTTAAAATCATCATCAATCATCAACAAATCATTCAAGACTTACCATGAACCAAAATCATGCAATTTACACTACATCATGAACTTGAAATTTGTAGAAGTTTGTAGTAACTTAATATGTTGTTAAGTAGGTTTAGTTACCCTTAAAAATGTGGTTATCTGTTTATAAATCCCTTTCTTGTGAAATTTAGTCCTTTACAACTTGTATGAAGGTTTTCTAAAAATATTTCTTCTTGTATTTTTCTTGTTAACAACATGTTTCTAGTCTTGATTTAACACTAAAAATATGATTATTTTCTTTAAAAATCATGATCTTGTAAATCTTGTAAATAACTTTGGTTTCTTGAGAAAACTATTTTTGAAATCATCCATGTACAAGTCTTATAACATGTAACCATCATCATCGTACACAAAAACATCTTCTTTTTCAAGTTCATGTGAAACATAAAGGCTGATCATTTTGTGTTTCACAAGATTCATCCTCTCACTTGCTAGATCATGTGTTTAATCACAATCTAGCAAGCTTCTTATGATGTTTAACATCATAAACACAAGAAATCAACAATCAAGTATCACACATACACTAAAACACTTAGATTCTTATGTTATTTATCTTTATGTTAAAGATCATCTTCTTGGTTCCTTATGATTCTTATGTTTAACATCTTACATAATCTTTTAACCAACAAAATGAGAAGTAAAAACAAGTTACAAGAGGCTTACTACTAGCACAAGGGCTAGGGAAGAACTCAAGATCATGAAGATGATAAACAAGATGGATAAAAGCTCTAGGAAGTGGTCTTTCAAGTTCCAATGCTTCCAAGCTTCTTAGTTATGCTTCTTACACCTTAGGGAACCCTTAGAATGTATGAGATTGAGTTGAAAATGGAAGTGTGTAGAGATGGGATGGTGGCCGTGAGCTAGCAAGGGGAAGAAGATGGAGTTTTGTTGTTGTGAAGTGAGGTGTGAAATGTTGTTATAATCTTGTGGGTTATAAAGAAACCTTCCAACAATTATTTCATCAATGGTTAAAATGTCCCATAGTCATCCGACATATCTAATCAAATATTTAAAAGAAATCGCCAAGTGGGTCCCTATTTTGGTAACCGTAAGTGGGGGGGTGTATAGTTGGGTTGTAAATCTTCGTTAGTTAAGTTAGTTAGGTTTTAATGGGAAATGGTTAGTGTTTTATGTATTATGGTGTTTTAGGGTGAATTATGATGTTCGGTGTCCATAACTAGCTTCGTAACGCTAAAACAATGCTTCTAGTGAAAATTTGGTGTTTCAGGTAGTGTCCGGTTGTTAGGTTGGTTACCGGTTCGTTAAAGTGCTAAATAGCGCAGTTTAGTGTGCTTTATGTTGTCTTTTATGACAGTTTCGATTCCTGACATTTAAGAAAGTTTTCTAGACCATTAAACCATTATTCTGCATTATATTTTGATGTCAGAAAGCTGATTTTTGCTGAATTTGGTTGTTTTATGCAGAATTTTGCAGTTTTAGTGTGTTTCTGGCACTTTCCGGCACCTAAATCATCACTAGGAAGGCAGTTTTGTAATCCTTACTTTCCTACACACTATTCTAGTGTAACACTTGGTTCTAGGGCTTATTTTGTGTCTTAACATCATGTCTGTCTGAGTACTGAACTCCCGTCAGTACTTCTAGTTTGTCTGATAACTATGCTAACTTTGTTCTGTGCACTAATTGAACCATATTGTGTTGCATGTAATAATGATGAACAATATTGCAACATGAAATGCCTTTATATGTATATGACAGTAATCAAAAATTCATTCGTCTTGTTTTTTCAATTATGCACAGTCATTAAAACACAGATTACTGTTTATTATTGTACGGAACACATGGAAAAGTGCCAGTTGTCACATTCTCCCCCCGTTAAAAGAATTTCGTCCTGAAATTCAGGCGGTGTTATCGGTTGCAGGGGAGTTGTGAAATAGATGTGGATACTTAGACCTGATTTGGTCTTCATGTTCCCAAGTAAATTCTGGGCGATGATGTGAATTCCAACGAACTTTGACAAGTTTAAAACGACTCCTCCGTGTTTTGTGGACCTTCCAGTCCGTAACCTTAACAGGTACTTTAGTAAATTGGAATTTGTCGTTGATGTGAATCTTGTTTGCGGGATTAATGACTATTTCTTGAGTCAGACTCTTCAAAGACTAGACACGTGAAACGTGTCGTGAACACTGCTAAGTTCTTCTGGAAGTTTCAGCTTGTAAGCAATGGTTCCGATCCTTTCCAAGATCTCAAAAAGTCTAATATACCGTGGGTTCAACCTCCCACGCTTTCCAAATCGTACCACGCCTTTCCAAGGCGAGACTTTCATTAAAACTATGTCTCCAACTTAAATTCCAACGGTTTCCGCCGCTTATTGGCGTAGTTTTTCTGTATATCATGTGCTGACTTGATACAATAACGTATCTGAACGATCTTGTCTGTACTTTCCTGAATCAACTCGGGGCCAATAAATCGTTTCTCTCCGGTCTCCGTCAGACACAACGGGGACCGACTGTAGGATCGTTTTGACGATCAAGTGAGTCAATCAAAGTCACTACACGACTGTTTGAGTGGCGGAAACAAACAAACAGCCTTGAATCAGTACAGAAATGAGTAGAAAACAGAGAATATCAGTTTAACACACGTTTCTCATTTATATATCACTTGAGAATCCAGCAGCAGTTCGGTACACAACTGATGACCCTTGTTACAAATGAGAAACCTAACTAACCTATATATAGGCATGGGATCTCGCTTGAAATGACACAAGTCATTACAAGCGGAATTACATCAAAAACATCATAATTACACTTTAGACCCCTCTAGACCCTTTACAAACATGACCTAGACTTAAGACGTAGGCTATAGACATTATGCACCAACAAACTCCCCCTTGGATATTGCCGGAGTCTTCAGTCTGGTCTTCGGGTCTTCATAATGACTTGAACTTCTCTTCCCTCGGCTTAGGCTTTTTCAACAACATCTTCCTAAGCTTCTCGTTCTCGTCAACTCTTTTCTTCTCTTCAGCAGCCATTCTTTGATTCAACGTATGTCTCATCATATTATCTTTGTCTTCACGAGCCTTTCGTTCCTTTTCAGCTTTCAACTTTTCTTCCTTTTCAATCTCTCTCCATTTTGAATTCCATTTGTTGTCAGCATTAATTCCTTTTTGAAAGCAAATGGATACAACTTTCTGGAACTGCATTGCTTAATCCCTATCTTCTGCTTTAAACTATATCTTGTTCACGAACAAACACTCTATGTCTTTCGCTGAACAGTTCACCAACCATAGCAGATCATACACAAAGATCTCTCTAATCTCATTCTCAGCTCTGTAAGTGATTACAGCTTCAGTAGACAAACAGCTGTAAACCCAACATATAAAGCCTTTATGAAAATCTTGTTCCATCTTTGGCACAGGAATATTCTTCAACACTCTAGGCTTCTTCACATGCAAGATCGTTTCTTCATTACCGGTTTCAGGATTCACTCTCCTTACTTTCTTCGGGTAATGTGGTTTCCAGTGCTTGAAGTTTTTCAATGCTTCATACTTGATCAATCCCCACATGGGCACATCATTTTTCCTGACAGGATAGCCCAATGTTCTTACTTTTGATAACTCTTCCACATCCCACCATGGTAGGGACATGATATCATAAAGACGTTCAAAGTACTGTACACTGTACTCTCTTCTGATGGCATATGCATTCACTTGCGGTAGGAAACCCCAACTGATGATATCCCCCACTGACACATCTCTATCTCTTTTGTAAAACTTTAATGGCCGCTTAAACTTTCTTTCATTTGTCTGTCTAAACCACTTCTTTCTTTCTTCCTTCTGAGGATCCTTCGTAGTACCATCGAAATTCTTATCTTTCAAAATTTCTTCTACTTTCCTCCTCAGCTCATCTCTATTTTCTTGAGTGAAGAATTCAACCAGAGTTGGAAAGTTCGAAGTGTCTACATTCTCACTTTCTTCATCAGAACAATCTTCAACCTCAACCCTATCATAAACATCTGCCTCTTCAACATATTTGTACTCATACTCAGGTTGATGATTGATATCGAACTCATTCAACTACTCTTCAAAATCAAATTTGAAATCTGGATCAACAATACGTGTCATCTCTTTAATATCTGCCATTGTATACGTATGCCTGAACTCACCTTCCTCTAATTCAGGCTCTAAACATAGAATTAACTTTTCAGCTTTGTCAACATTCTGATCATCAGTGTGCTCCCCCTCAACTGTTGTATCCTCAGCTTCTTCATTTACATCATCATGAAGTAAATCATCAACTTTCTCTTCATTAGATGCTTCCGAAACTTTAACAACTAAGGTACCCTGATCATCATCATTATTATCATCATCACTGTGACTGCTTGCAGAATATACATCATCATCTGCAACATCATCTTCATCATCATCATCTTCTTCATCCTCATCATCTTCATCAACATTATCATCAACATTAACAACATCGTCTAATAACACATCTTCCTCAAAGATAGCAGAAACTGCAGTGAGAGGAACAGGCTGCTCAAAAAACGATTCAGGAGCATTTGATAGAACAATTGCCCTTTCTTCATAAAAACCTTCTATGCCTTTGCCTTTATCCTTCATTTTAGCATCAATCTCTGCTTGTTTTTGAGCTCTAATTTCTTCAATCTTTATCTCATCAAATTGTTTCTCAACAGATTTACCAAGCATCTTTTCTAGCACTTTATTCAACATATACATTTCGTGTTCTTTCTGTGCTTTAGCGTTCTCAAGCTCTTTGTTCTTTAGCTCGAAATATTAATTCTACTCATCTCTACGTGTCTTTTCTTCAAGTAACTCAGCAATCTGAACTTTCATGACATCAATCTCAGCTTCATCAGCTTCGATCTTTTTCAGCAAAGCAGAATTTTGAGCTTCCACAGTCTTAACACGCTTTACCAACTTCTTGTTATCAGCTAAAACTTCTACAACTTTCTTTTCCAAAGACTTAACTTGCTCATCAGTTGCAAAATTGAAATCACCAATATCAAGATTAAGATTTTCTGGAAGAGTTGGAAATGTTTTGTAACCAGAAGAACCAGGTGTAGTTTGGATAGGTGGTTGTGTGGATGGAGGTGTTTGTAGTATATGTGGTGAAGAAATGATAGGTTGTTCATGTTGTGGTGGTGAAAGATGTGGTGGTGGTGATGATTGTTGTGGTGGAGTAGGTTGTCTTGGTGGTGTTTGATGTGGTGTAGGTTCAGGTTGTGATGGTTTACTGGTTTCTTGTATTGGTTTCTTGTTTAGCAAAATCTTCAACGTCTTTGATTTCTTTGGAGTTACTACTAGTTTTCTTGCAACTGTTTTCTTTTTGCCTCCCGAGGTAGTTGGAGTTTGAGCCTCTTCTTGCGAAGGAATGTACACATCATCATCATCTTTACCACTCCTTTTCCTCTTTTTCTGTTTTTCTTTTGCTACACCAGATATGACTTTCTTATAACGCTCTGTTTCATCTCCTTCATCTTCAGAAGAACTTGCTGTACTTTTATCCACATCATCACTCTGAACATCTTTAGCAACTTTCTTAGATTCATCATTGAATTTAGTAAGAGATCTTAAAAGCCTTGCAGATTCAGGAGAAAAACGAACATCTCCTTCAACATTAGCTTCAGCTTCAGTCTCAGCTTCAGCTTCAATTTTAATTTCAGCTTCTTCTTCAGACTCATCAACAAGCAAAGTCTTAGGAGTTTTCTTTTGACGTTTCTTGGGTTGTGAAGACGAACCCTCTCTTGCTTGAACTTTCGGATTTACTTTCCTACTCCTCTTCTTTTTCTCCTTTAAGAACCATTCATTACGAGTCGTCTTGAAATCTTTAAGAGCTTTTAATTCATCTGCATATCCAGCTTCTTTCATTTCCTCTTCATTCCTCCAGTTCTGGTGATTAACTGGATCTGGATCCTGATAATTCGGATCTTCAATACAACCAAAGAATTCAACTTCTGTCTTTGGTTCAGGATGATTCGGATGATATCTTGCCAGCTGCCTCACAGAATCACTATCCATATGAGATAGAATCAACAAATCATTATTCTCATCTCGTACAATGTTAGGATAGGCATGATCAATCATCATCTGAATAAATCTTGGATACAACCAAGTCTTCATCTTCGAAGTCACTTCATCCACTAAGTAATGAAATACAACATGCGAAAAGTTGTACTTTTTGTTCAATACAAGAGCAACCACCAATTTCATGTTATAATCATGCATAGCATCGTATCCGCCCTTTTGATGACTCAAAGCTTGCAACACTGAGTGAATCAAAAACTTGTAGGGCTTTGTAAACTTTGACTTCAGATAGTTTGCACTACTCAGTGCTCCACTGAAACCCATTCGAAGCAAACATCCTTTAACCATTCTCTCTAGAAATTTAGTTGGAGAATCTGCATCATCTGGAAAATCTATTACTTCTCGAACAAGCGCTTCAGAAATAATGATTGGCTTTTCTTCTCCATTCACTTCAACCACTGAATTGATCACTTTGTTTTCTTCGTCATAAGTAGCATTCTTCCAAAAACGAGCAATGTGAGATCTGAAGACTAAACGTTGATTCGTCAATGCTTTCTGTATCGGCAGTCTCCTCATGAACTCCAATATGCTTCTAAATTCCGACAACTTTGGAATTCTTGTCTCATCAAGTTCACAACAACTGTTGTGTAGAGCATTGAACAACACTTGTGATGGATGAAAACAACATCAAACAAACAAATTAGACACTTAAAAAAATTTTCAAATTCAGATTATCACTCAAACGAAATCACACAAACAATTCACTTCAAGCGGAATCACATGTATTCAAACAGAATTACTTCAAACTAAAACACATGTGTTCAAGCGGAATCACTTCAAACTAATACAACTATTCCGCTTGAATGATACTTTTTCAAACAATGCACTTTCAAGCGAAATCAGAACATGTTATACCGCTTGAACTTGTCAAAAATCAAACCAAAAAATTTCAAGTTCTGATGTTCAAATTTATGAAATGGGTTTATTCTATGTTAAATCCCGAGTAACATGGTATCTTTTTTATCAATTTTGACCCACACATCAACCCTAGATCTAAGTCCGAATATCTGTTCATCGTCAATCATACAAGAACAAAGATCTGCGACAAATCAAAACTCTAAACCACATCTACAGTGAATTCCGACAACACCCATATGATTTTCATTCATTTTATTTAACTTTTAAACCCTAAATCTAGGTTTTCTATCATGTTCATCGCCGACACATGAAATCAGATTAAGTCTAGGTAAAATCAGTACAATCACTCACATTCACCATGTTAATAGTTAAACCAGCCAACTAACAACACAAAATCTAACAACAAACGGACAGTATAACGGCTAGAAATCGAAGTTTTTGAGGTATCGCTTGAAATCGCCTCGAACTCTCTTTGAAGCGGGATTAGGAACAATGAGCTGTTCAAGCGGAACCCCTCCACTATATATAGACAACGCTATCCCGCTTGAAAGTGGCAAGTGTAAGTTCAAGCGGAATACCACTCAAACGAGATGTCATGTTGAAGCGGAATCAGTGAGATTCAAGCGAAATCATATGTTTCAAAATTTAACTTTTTGAATTTTCCAGATTTTACCGACACACCCAGTTAACCAAGTCCAAGTTAATGACCCTGGTCAACTATTTAGCCTGCCAAGTCCAAGTTAATGACCCTGGCTGACCAAATTATAAAGATGCTGACTTTCTGAAATGATTTAAGTTCAAGTTAATGAACTTTTGTACTTTCAAGCAATTACCAAACACTTTTTCACAATCTTCTGCTTACCCAACCCTCAAGATCCAGACTTGTTCAGCACACAAGACTTTAATCATCTGATCCCCAACGTCTATTGTCGAAAATAAGATGAAAAATAAAATCTTTTTGGATTATGAATATGATAAGCAATAAACTGTACACACAATATTTTTTCAAGTGTGTTAGGGGATCATATCAGCTGCCGACGAGATACAAGTACCGTTAAGCTTAGATTACATTTTAAGCATTAAACAATTTGCAATGATTATCGATATACTGGTCCACTTTAAATTTTCACCCAAAGTTCAATCTGTTCAGGATACGGATTTAATGTTTTAAGGATTAACTTTTACATGTGTCCCACCTCAGAATATACTCCCGTATCCAGATCCCAATACTCAGTCTTACAGGTGAGTATACCTAGATGATATCTGTAAGGGGTTAGATGCGAGGGCCATGAGAGCTCAGGTCAGAACTTCCGTAAAGCAGAGAGATGACAGCCGCGACTTTAGGTGGGTCCCCTTTAGAGGATCTTTTTTACAACATTGATTAGCAATTTTATTGTCTCATCATTTATGCTGAGGCAGAGCTATATTTCAAGGAAGCAGCAAAGTATTCTCCGTGGACTAGGCCATTGCTTCCGCATTATCATAAGTCCCGGGATAATACCCCAGATATCACTAAGCATAAAGACCTAGTATCTCAGAAAGAGGGACCTTTCAAACAAGATTTCGGGGGTTACCCATATATCCGAGAGATGTTCCCCACATAAAAGCAAGTAAATTTAGGTTTATATCCCGAACAAACCTACTGAATGTGTAAAAACCTATCGGCATATCATCTACAAGACTGCTTAACACATTTTTACATTACATTTCTTTAGCGTACTGCACTGTCTAGCTGATGTACTATCATTTCCCCTTTTTACACAAACTCATTTTTACATTTTCAAATGTTTTTGGATTTTTGTAAATTTATCATGTTTTTGTATTTTTCTGCAAACTTTCTCCCCCCTAAAAACAAAAAACATATTTTTGTGTTTTTTATTTTTATCAAATGCAGAAAATAAACTGTACAAAACTTGACAACTTTGACGTGGATCACATCAGATCGCCATCCTCCTCGGCTTCACACTCGATTACCCTACCAGAAAACAGATTTTTCATCCCATTCAATTTCAAAAGATAATTAAATCTTTTTCTATCAAAAGGTTTAGTGTAGAAATCAGCCTTCTGTTCATCGGTGTGTATATGTTCTATTCGGATTAATTTCTTTTCGTAGCAATCACGGATAAAGTGATGCCGAATTTCAATATGTTTAGTTTTCGAGTGGTGAACCGGGATTTTCGTTATGTTAATAGCCGCTTCATGCTGGTGGATCCAAAGGATCTGTGAGCAACAGCTCGAGGCCGAAACGTATTCTGCCTCGCACTTAAAGAGCGCTACTGAGGTTTGTTTCTTGCACTGCCAGGTGACCAGTCGAGTTCCGAAGAACTGACACCCAGTAGTGGTGGAGTTAGCATTCTGCTTACAGCTACCAAAATCTGAATCAGCAAAACCGGATAGAGAGAAATCTCCAGATTTAGGATACCACAAGCCGGTGCTTGGGCAGCCTTTCAAATACCGTAAAATGCGTTTCACGATCGTCAGGTGAGATTGGCGTGGGCTTGACTGATATCATGCACATAAGCAAGTCGGATACATGATATCCGGGCGGGACGCAGTAAGATACATCAAGGATCCGATCATTGACCGATACAATGTTTCCTCCACTTTCTCTCCACTCTCGTCTGGGCAAATCCCGTGATTCTGAGATAAGGGGGTTGATGCTGGACTAGATTGAGCCATGCTGAACTTTTCCAGAATATCGTTCACATATTTGGTTTGATGAATGAAGATTCCTTCGGGCATCTGCTCCACCTGTAACCCGAGGAAGAACTTCATCTCCCCCATCAAACTCGTCTCGAATTTCTTCTTCATAACCTTTTCAAAATCCTTACACAAATCGTCATTCGTCGATCCAAAGATGATATCGTCAACATAAATCTGCACGATCAAAAGATGGCCTCCAACCTCTTTGGTGAACAAAGTACTATCAACTGTCCCTCTGATGAACCCATTGTCCAACAGATATTGGGAAAGCGTCTCATACCAGGCTCTCGGGGCCTGATGGAGACCGTAAAGTGCTTTATCCAGCAGATAGACTTTGCTTTTGTGTATCGGATCTACGAACCCTGGAGGTTGTCCAACATAGACTTCTTCCTTGATTGTTCCATACAAAAATGCAGATTTCACGTCCAACTGGTATACTTTGAATCCTTTCCACGATACAAAGGCTAGGAAGATTCTTATTGCCTCAAGCCTAGCTACAGGGGCATACACCTCAGTAAAATCTATCCCCTCCTGCTGGCTGAAACCCTATACTACCAGTCACGCTTTATTCCTTACAATCACACCTCTGTCATCCCTTTTGCATTTAAAGACCCACTTTGTCTTTATCAGCTTCTGATTCTCAGGAAGGTCTACCAATTTCCAGACACCCAACTTTTCAAACTGCTGAAGCTCTTCCTGCATAATATTCACCCAGCTGTCTTCAGTCAAAGCTTCTTTATACGTTCTGGGTTCAATCTGCGAGATAAAACATTTAAGTGAGAATTATTCCTGTAAAGGAGCAACAGATGAATAAAAACAAGTAAGAGCTCTATTTATCTGGTCTCTTGTTTTAACTCCGTTCTGAAGATCACCAATTATCTGATCTGAAGGATGGTAGGAAAGAGTTCTTGGCATGACGACGTCAGGCACATTTACTTCCGATTGCAGACTCGTTATGTCTAGATTACCGGTGTGATCCTCAGCTTCAGTCCTAGCAACATTTGGATCCTCATCAAATATCGGACCGTTTTCCGAATCTGAGTCATCAGACTGATCAAATGAAGGAGCTGGTTCCTCTGGTGGTTCGTGAGTTGTTCCACTGGGACCTGCCTCGTGATCGTTTGCACCAGTTGTAGGAATGTTTGCATCCACATCCGGTTGAGAAACCACCAACGGTCTTGGTATCTGTTCTTGAACCATAGATTGTTGCTGTTGGTATAAGTAAGCAAGTTCCTCTTCACTCGGCTCTGTCGGTAGTTGGAATGACTCCCAGAGTTTGTCGTAATCAAAAAGCAATCTTTGTCCGGGAAGTTGCGGTGGAGCCGTATGCTTCTGACAGTCTACATGCTGAACTTCAATTACCTTCTTCAGGCATGGAACAAACACTCTTTTTAGCGGACTCGCATATCCCACAAAGAAACCCTCATTGCTTTTTGCACCAAACTTTCCATCAGGATCAATGAAAGTACATGGTGATCCGAACGGTTCTAGAAACTTTAGATTTGGATTATACCTATGAAGAAGTTCAAAGCAAGTCTTTTTGTATTTCTTTACAGTAGGCACTCGATTCAAGGTATAGCATGCCACTGCCATAGCTTCACTCCGGAAATAGATCGGTAGTTTGGAATCGGCCAGCATCGTTCGAGCAGTTTCAATTAGAGTATGGTTCTTTCGTTCAGCTACACCATTTTGCTGTGGAGTGTATGGTGCACTGAATTCATGAAGAATTCCCTTCTCGTTACAGAACTCGATCATGCGATTGTTCTTAAATTCCGTTCCATTGTCACTACGTATTCTCCGGATCGGCACCTTATACATGATTCCCATCTTCTTAAATAGAATCATCAAAGAATCAAATGTTTGATCTTTCCTCTCCATGCACACCGCCCAAGAAAATCTATTGAAGTCATCAGTGACTACTAGACAGTATAAGTCTCCGCTGATACTTTGCTCATTTACTGGTCCAAAGAGATCCATGTGGAGTCTCTTGAGAGGCAATCTGATTGAATTCAGCAACTTCTGTGGGTGTGACTTCTTTGTCTGCTTTCCCTTCTTGCAAGCTACACAATCATCATTTAAATGAAAACTTTTTCAAATTTACACCTTCAACTAAATCATTAGATACAAGAAAGTTCATTTTACACACATGAATGTGGCCCATCTTTCGATGCCACATTATCGACTCTTTTTCTGTTGCTTTGGTTTTAGACACAAAACATTGTTTCTGATGATCTGTTGGTGTTGCGACACCCATATCAAGAATATATAAATCATTTTCTCGTGGAGCTCGCAACAACACCATATCCTCAGGAATTTTGAAACCAGGTTTTAAGACAAGACATTCATTTTTAGTGAAATGTACAGTAAAAGACTTGTCACAAATTTGTGAGATACTCAGCAGATTGTTTTCAAGTTCTATTATGTAGTTCACTTTATCAAACGAAATGACTCCATTCGTTAGAGTCCCTTGACCAACAATCCTTCCTCCCTGATTCCCAGCAAATCCCACGTATCCTGCGTTTAAAGATTTAACGTCATAAAGCAATGCTAGCATTCCAGTCATGTGTCTTGAAGCTCCGCTGTCCATTATCCACTTTGAGATATACGACCTCGGCAGCCCCTGCATACATCATAGCAATTCATTAAAACAATGAAGCCCATGACTTCTTTTCCTGTGGAACACTACCAAACAGTAAATCACATTTCACATCAACTTTCGGAATACTAAAGATCACATTTGGGACAACAGGTTCAGATTTTGATTTTAAGTTTCCATCTTTAACTGGTGGAAACTCTGCAAGAAACTTGTCTAATTCAAATTCAAATTTCTGAACATCATTAACACCCACTTTTGAATCAGATTTTAACTCATTCTCCATTTTCTTCACCTCAACTGATTGTTTTATTTTAGCCACCCATTATTGAGTTTCAAAAACTTTCGTTTTTGGATAAATCTTTGAAGTCTTTTGAGTTTTTGAAGATTCACCAATCTCAAAAGTTGATTTCGGTTTTTCTTCGGACTTCAACGATTCACCCCTTTTCAGGATTCGAACAGAAGAAACCATTGGTTTTTTACCCTTATCATCAGTTGAAGGTTTAGGTTTTGGTTTTTGCAAAACAGGTTTCTTGAAAATGGGTTTTTCAATCTTTTTGGTACATTGTTTTACAATATGACCAATTTCATTGCAACGGTAACAAACTCTTTTGTCATACTCAACAAAAGTAGATTTGTAGGTCTCTTCTTTCAACTTTTTTGCTGCGTTGAAATCATCAATGGCTTTTTGACTGAAAATATACGCCTTTTCATCAACAAAGTTCATTCCTGTGACAAAAACATCACACATCTTATCTTTTGGCTTTACCTCATGTTTAGCCATCTTCTTTTCAAACCCAATACCTTTGTTTTTAAAATTGTTTCCATTTTTCTTGTTAGACCCATTGTTACCCACCCAATCTTTCTTCCCAAGGTTGTTTTGTTTCACAAAAGATTTTTTAGGTTTTGAAAAGAACTCATTGTTGTTAACTTCAGAAATATCAATCTCGACAAGCTTAAACACCTTCTTAACATTTTTCATGTTCGCGTTCTGGATCAGATACTCAAAATCAGAATAGAGTTTGTCAGTTCCAATCATTGTGTAGACCACCATGATCGGATCATCATTCACAACCTTTTCTGATTTTGGTATAAATTTGTCCAAAAAGTTACCATCATCTTCACATTCAGAACTGGAATTTTCCAAATGTGTTTTCACAGTTTCAAAATCTGAGTTATCACTCTCTTCGTCTAACACTTGGTCAACAACGTTCTTGATCACCTGTGACTCATTGTTAGTGTCGGACGGAGAGAATGTAACACCAATACTCTCAGGTTACTCATCCTCAATGGTTCTCAACTTGAGGTTCAAAGCAGCTTCCACCCCATCTGGATACTTCTGAGTGTAATGATTCCACATTGGGGGTGGAACACTGTTAAAGACAGGTGTTGCATCTGGTTGTTGCGGGATAATTTTTTCAATCACATATGAAGATGCAACATAACTCATCAACTTCTTATCAATTCTTTCATTCTCAATTTTTGTTAACTCTAATTCCCTTTTTAATGAAGCAATTTTGTCCAAATGAAAGTTGATTTCCTTTTGTTTATCAAGAACTGTTGATTTTAACAATTTTGTGGCTTTATCGTTTTCAAGACTCTCATTTTGAATCATTTTGATAGATTTAGCCAACTTGTCATACGCTTCTTTTACTTCACTCAGATCAAATTTAAGTTCATCAGTATATTGTTTCAATTCCTGAAACTTTGTTTCCTTTTCAAGACACTCCATGCAGGGTTTTGAACAGTTTTCGCATGAAGTTTCAAACATTGACTCAATATTTTCAACAATATTTTCCTCATGATCAATTTTAACATCCTGTTTACCGACATTATCAGATTCTGACTCAGACACTCCTTTTGATTTGATCTCCTCACTTTCCGATTTCCCATCAGACTCCTTTTGACCTAACTCTGGTTTCACCGACATGTTTTCAACTGACTCAGTATCGACAGACTCTGGTTTTACAGACTCTGTGTCTACCTCTTTCAGATTTGCCATAAAGGCTTTGTCAGCAATTTCTTTCAGTATTTCTTCAGTCATTTCTTTTGAGACATCAATTATCTCTTCAACTGGAGCTTTCTCAGACTCATACTGTGGGCAAAATCCGGTAGTTGGCTCACTGAAAATACCTGCAAAAGATTCAACCACATTAGGAGACATAATTGATTTTAAAGAACTAGTTAAACCCCTTGTTCGGATTGATAGTAGTAGACTTCTGCAGCAACTTCTTCGAGATCAACTGAACTTTCTTCAGTCACATCTTCACAAACAACCTCTGTTTCAACAACACTCTCTGGTTCTTCCACAATCTCAGCCATCAATCCTCTACCCTCACTGCCAGTGATATATTTATCCTAACTGAATCCTTCAGCTACCTTTTCATCATCTTGGTTGACTATGAGAGCTTTTTTCGGCTTGTTCTCGATCTGAGGTCTTTGAACTACAGGTTGTTGATTTGTCTTGTGATAGATCGCCTGTCTGTAGTAATCATTGGTAAATGGATTTTGATGATTGTTGACCTCTCTATTCGGACACTCTCTTTTAAAAGCCCCTGTTCTTTACTCTTAAAACACGTCACTTTGGACTTATCAAATCCAAGCTTTTGATCTGGTCCTAACAAATTATTTCAACCCATAATCTCCATAAAACTTTGGGCTCTTCAAACCAAGCTAGCCATACCCCACTTGATGTCTATCAATTCAAGTTCCTCCGGATCTATTTGGTCATAGTCCTCTTTCATCATATCGGGGTTTCCTATTCTCCCAGCAACCAAACTCTCGTATGATTCCAGTACTGATGCGAGTAGTGCAATGTGTTATTTAGCAGAAGATTCTGTAAAATCTTGAGCATTCTTAATATTTACTAAAATGTTGCAAATTATCCCCGGACCTTGACCCTGATTGTTCGAGCTTGAAAAGCTTTGAGGAGTAACTTGTTCGGGGGCTTTGGAATTTGGCTCATAACTCGCAAACGGTGAAGGTTTGTTGTTGCTTGAAGTACTAGACGAAGCACCGGATGTTAAATCTGCACTAAACCCTGTTTGAATCTTCGGGCTCAGATTCGTTGTTGCCGGAGAACTGCCTTTGTAATACAGTGAAACATTCTGTTTAATATTTGCAGAGTTCATCTGTTTAATCTTTGTTAACTCTAACTCATGTGCTTCGATCTTTTCTATGAACCCACTAAGATTCATATTACCAAAATTTGAATTGTTCTTTAACACGAGCAGATAAGTACCCCACTCATCATATGGCCATGCGTCTGCCAATTTATCGATCCACTCCTCATTAGTCTTAGTTATCTCCAATCTTCCCATCTCCATAACTAGATGGCAGTATCTTTCAATCAATTGTTTTGTAGTTTCACCTTTCATACCCGTGAAGATGTCAAATTGTTTCTTTATCAAAGCCTTCTTGCTTTTGATCATCTCTATACTCCCTTGAAACTTTACTTGCAGTTTCTGCCAAATAGATTGTGAATTATCCTCATGCTGTAACAACACCAAGATATCCTCTTTAATCGTCTGTTGAAGAATACTCATCATCTTCTTTTCAGCTTTGAAATCTGCTTGTTCAGTTTGTGTCAAACTGCCAATCACTTTCACATGACCCAAACCATCTACTGGAGGAACATATTTCGCTTCAATCTTCAACCAGCACTCGAAGTCGTTTGCTTGAACCCATGTTTTAAAACTTCCAGACCAACCTGCGTACTCGTTAATATTCATCAACTTAGGAGGTTTCTGCATCATCCCAAGTTCATTCTCTATATTCACGTTTTGTACAATACTGTCTGAGGTTTGTGCTGCTGTCATCCCACCTCCGGCAAAGAAGTTATAAAAATATTGATTTTTCATTTTATGAAAACAGTTTACGAACAAATTTTCAATTTGTGAAATCAGGTTTTACACGAAATCAGACTTTCGAACGAAATCACGAACCCAATGGACTTTCAAGCTAAATCAGATTTTCAAGCGAGATCAAGTACTCTCAAGCGAAATCACCTTCTTCAAGCGGAATCAGGTGTTTTCAAGCGGAATCACCTATTTCGCTTAAAACTACTTCAACTTCTCAAGCGGAATCAGATCTTTTCAAGCGAAATCAACTATTTCGCTTCAAAGTGCCACAATTTTCAAGCAGAATCAAATACTTCGTTCAAGAAAAATTAGGTTTTCAGTCCATTTTTATCAGTTTTAGTCCGAATTTTGATCTGATTCTCTCAAGGGTTTGTTAAAACAGTGTTTTACACACAATATCAAAAACTCAGTCCATTTTTCTGGTAAAAAGTCCAAAAGTCCAAGAAAGTGTAGAAAAAGCTACTGATTCAGGTGTATTGGCTCATAACTGGCTCTTATACCAATTGTAGGATCGTTTTGACGATCAAGTGAGTCAATCAAAGTCAATACAGGACTGTTTGAGTGGCGGAAACAAACAAACAGCCTTGAATTAGTACATAAATGAGTAGAAAACAGAGAATATCACTTTAACACACGTTTCTCATTTATATATCACTTGAAAATCCAGCAGCAGTTCGGTACACAACTGATGACCCTTGTTACAAATGAGAAACCTAACTAACCTATATATAGGCATGGGATCTCGCTTGAAATGTCACAAGTCATTTCAAGAGGAATTACAACTTAAGATCTCGCTTGAAATGACACTGGTGTGGTAACTATTATTGTAGGGAGACTCCGCTAAAGGAAAGTGAGTATCCCAATCTTCCACCAAGGTCCACCACACAAGCACGTGGCATGTCTTCCAAAGTCTGTATCGTCCGTTTGAGGGTGAAAGGTTGTGCTGAGATCCATTTGTGACCCAAATGTCTTCAGAAACATTTGCCAAATCCTTGACACAAAAAGTCCATCTCGGTCGGATATGATAAAAACAGGCACTCCATGACGCGCCACAATCTCTTTGAGGTGCAACTCTACCAACCTCTATGTGCTATCTTTCTTACTGATCGGTAAGAAGTGCGTAGACTTCGTGAGTCGATCAATCATCACCCAAATCATATCATGTCCTTTATGGGTCCTGGGTCGCTTTGTAATGAAGTCCATTGAGATTTGTTCCCACTTCCACACGGGATCCCAGGTTGCAGCAGTCCTGATGGTTCCTGGTATTCTGCCTTAACTTTGGCACAAGTAGACAGTTACCCACATATGTAGCTATATCAGCTTTCATCTTGGGCCACCAATACTAATCCTTCAATTCTTGGTACATCTTGTCGGATCCAGGATGGATCGAGTACCTTGACCTATGAGCCTTGTCCAAAATAAGCATACATAAATTGCTGCGAAACGGAATCCAAAATCGTTCCATGAAGTATAGTGTTCCATCTTCCTTGGGTAATAATTTCACTTCCATACCACGCAGTGATTCAGCTCGTAGGTTTTCTGGTCTCAGCGCTTCCTGCTGAGCTTCACAAATCCGAGTAGCGGGATTCGTCTGTATGGTCATCTCTAAGCTCGTACCCATAGAGGCTTTGCGCGTTCCTTGCGGCTCAAGGCGTCTGCTACAACGCTCGTCTTGTCCAGGTGATACTTAATCTTACCATCGTAATTATTCAACAGTTCATCCCATCTTCGTTGTCTCATATCCAAATTCTTTTGATCAAAGATGTGCTGCAAACTCTTATGATCAGTAAAGATCGTGCTGCGTTTTTCCATATAAATAATGACGCCAAATCTCCAACGCGAATATCATAGCTCCTAACTCAAAGTCATGCGTCATATAGTTCTTCTCATTCTCTACGTGACCTAAGAATTGCACCCCGCGAATACAAAATTCTCACTGCGACAGCTTAGCATACAACATTTCTTTCTTCAAAAATTTTAAGATAACTCGCAGATGTTGCTCATGTCCTTCCTTGGTCTTCGGGTATACAAGGATGCCATGGATAAACACAATTACAAACTTATTCATGTACGGCTTACACACCTGATTCATGAGATCCATGGATACTGCCGGTGCGTTTGCTAAGCTGAACGGCGTGACAAGAAACTTGTAATGTCCATAACGAGTCCTAATGGCTATTTTAGGGATACTTTCTTCTTGTATTCGCAGTTGAGGACACCCTGACCTCAAGTCGATCTTCGAGTAGTAACTAGAACCTTGTAATTGGCCGAACAAGTCATCCATCCTCGGCAAAGGATACCGATTCTTGATGGCTAACTTATTCGATTCCCTGAAGTCGATGCATAAACGGAAACTGCCATCTTTCTTCTTAACGAATTGCACTGGAGCTCCCCAAGGCGACAAGCTTGGTCTGATGAATGAGTCATTAGTTCTTGTATCTCGAATGGAGCTATTCGGTAAGGTGCCTTCGCCACGGGTGCCGCTCCTGGCACTAGGTCTATCCTAAACTCCACTCGTCGCTGTGGAGGTAACCCAGGCAAGTCTTTGGGAAAGACTTCTGGAAATTCCTTCACAACAGGGATGTCTTCTAGCTTTGGCTCCTTGGTTTCCTTATCGACAACATGAGCGAGGAAGGCTATGTAGCTTTTTTGATGGCACTTCTGTGCCTTTATGACCAATATGGGGTTTCGCAATCCACCACCTTATGGGGCCTAGCGTCCTCGCATCAACTGCATGAAGGCCGTGGACTAAGTGTTTCATCATTTGCAAGAGGGATGCGAATGATTTTCTCATGACAAACATCTTCGGCTCCATCTTTGGATATCCAATCCATGCTAACTACAACATCATGACTTCCCAAGTCAACAGGTAATAGAAGGTTCCCACTCTCTAAGTTCCAAAATACAATCCTTAATCACCTCATTTGCTTTAACTAACCTTCCATTTGGCAATTCTAAAGAATACGAGACGCGTATCCTACTTGGAACTAGGCCAAGTAGGTTCTTAAGTTCTATGGATACAAGGTTAAAGTCGGCGCCAATGTCAATCAAAATGAATGCATAGAGTTGGTTAGTAGGGAACGTATCCGTAACCGCTTTTGGATCCTGGCGTGCTTCACGAGCTCCGATCGTGAAGACTCTTCCTCGCTTGGTTCTTCCTAGGGCAATCTTTCCTAAAGTGCCCCACGTCACCACAGTTGAAGCATCTTGGAACTCTACCATTATCGTTTCCGTCTTGGTTGCAGTTATCATTCCTCCTTGTTTGGGATATTTTGCCCAACAGGAATCCTTACTGTGTCCTTCTTTCCCATATGTGTCGCACTTAGGTTTCTGACATTGACCTTCATGGTGAAACTTGCATTCGTCACATCTCGGCTTAGTCCCGAAATAAACTTTACCATCGGCCTTATTAGTGGCTCCATAAGCTCTCATGCCACGAGGCGGGTTCACTTCCCTTCTTTTATTTGCATTAGAGTTGTCATAACTGACTTGGGTGCCTATCTTCAGGTTCGAAAACTTTCTTTTGTTGTTGTCCAAAGACTCCACGTGAGTCTCCTTTTTGTTTGCCTCGGATTCTGAAAACTTTCCCATTCGAAGAGCTTATTCAGTAAGCATAACACTCAAATCGATAGCCTCAGCGATGGTTGGAGGCTTTGCGGCAGTAACCATGCTTAGGATTTGAGGCACAAGTACCGAAATGAATCGCTAGATTCTCTTGAATTCCGGTTCGACAAGATAGGGGACAACCCTTGATAAATCATGGAAGCACTAGATATACTCGGCTATTTTCGGACCATCCATCTTTAAGTTCCAGAATTCTGTCTCAAATTTCTGAATCTCAGCCCGTGAGCAGTACTTCTTGCGCATTAACTCTTTTAGCTCATCCCATGTTAAGGCGTATGCAGTAGTTTCGCCCAGTGTTTGGACTTGGAGGTTCCACCATGAAAGCGCTCCGTCCAGAAACAACCCAGAAATATACGTAACCCTTTGTTCGGGAGCACACTTGCTCATCCTCAATATAGAGTCAGTTTTGTCTACCCAGCGTAAGAAAGCGACAACACCCCCAATGCCATCAAAATTAAGGGGCTTGCAATCCAAGAATTGCTTTAAGGTACAGCCGATTGGGGGGTTATTTCCAGAGGTACCACCGCTATGCTCGGAGCGGTTGGCCTCGTGCTGGGCAATGGCTTGTGCGATGCGTTCTTGCAGCTCTGCTTCAGTCCTTGGCAATGTATTAGTGTCTGTATCACGTTTGGGTGGCATTTTCTTCTGGCAAAAAGGTATTAGGAAGATTAGTCTACATCCACCAATAATTGTCTATGAGGTATATATCACCACAAGTAAACGTGTAATCACCTAACATCATATGCATATATAATCAATAATGTATAAGTAAGAAAACGACAACTGTGCTTTCATATATGCTTGATAACTTGACTTATTGTTTTTAACAGAGGTAAACAAAATGAACTCGAGGTTACATCACCTCGGACATACAAGTTCCATAATATGAAAGTAGTAGTTATTTTCCTTCTACATTGGTCTTCTTAGATCTTTAGTTTCACAAGGACGGGTATACTTCTCAAGGGATGGGGGTTGTGCATTTCTACCACGTATAGGGCATGATAGTGAAAATGCAGAGGTAAGGTCGTGAGGGTACGTGACTTCTTCCTCGAAACCGAATTGTGCCTTGTAGCAACCGTAGTGCGGTTTTTTTTCTAAGGCACGAATGCACTACCCAAACGTTGGGGTACTTTATGGGATAGAGAGTGTATAGTTACTGAATCTTTGTTGAGTGTTAGCCATCTTCACTTGCTTAGATATCGGTTCCCAAATGACTCGTATTATGGGTTGAAGTGTTAGGCATGAAGTAAGCAAAGACAGACTTCCTACTTTGTAGAGTGCTATAGCAACTATCTCGGCATCGTTCCATTAGATGGGGGTTTGGACACTTAGAGATTTTGAATGGGTTATGATCATTAGCTTGACCCATAGAGTCCACCAGGATTTCCATGCACTACAAGTCGTTATTACGTGGGCCCTTGTAATAATAAATTGTCTTGCATGGACACCCTAATTTTCCCTCATTCAAAGCAGATGATCAACCAAAGAGGGGAC
This sequence comes from Helianthus tuberosus, assembly GCA_030545235.1. Classification (NCBI taxonomy): domain Eukaryota; kingdom Viridiplantae; phylum Streptophyta; class Magnoliopsida; order Asterales; family Asteraceae; genus Helianthus; species Helianthus tuberosus. The sequence goes on along the minus strand of CM060423.1, from coordinate 166,360,561 downwards.
ACTACTGTCCTTATACCTTCGACATGGAAAGGACCATTGTGGTGGTCCACGCACTATCATTCGTTATCGTTACGCGCGAATAGGCACAATGCTTAGATGTAATAGGAATAAGGAGAATTCTTAGTAGTTGGAGGGGCACCTTCAATATGAGTACCTCATATTCCTTGTCTGGACAAGGGGGTCGTTAATCTTGTTTCGAAAAAGCCACAGGGACCTCGTCCCACTGATAAGGGTGTTGTCCAAGACTGCCTCCTCCGCCTCGCCGTCACTACCGTAGTTAGGCACCTTCGCATTCGAGAGGGAAGAACAGCCATCTTCTACGAAAACAAGCTCAGGATCTCGTTTGGTAATCACTCCAACCATGAGTTTCACAATAAACGAGAGGTCGACAGTCTTATCGTGCGAGTCAAGAATGTTTTGGGTGGTTTTCTGCTCATATATCCTGGATTATATTCTAACTGTGTTATTTTTTATTGTGATTAGGATATCGGATCAGGATATTGGTAACATCCTGATGCAGTATCCTGATAATAACTAATTAGTTCACGTGCAGGTCAACAAGGCAAGCTTGTAACGTTCGAGTGGACTAGGTCTCCCAAAGACTCGGACTAATCAGTTAAAAAGGGGACGTTGAAGTAGGAAGAAGTGGTCTACAACGTTCAAGAAGGGAATATTCGCAGCATCCCGGTTTTATAGGATAGTTTGTTATTTTCATTTTACTATAAAAGGGAATGATCGGATCAGATAGAACACACAATCTTTTCACACACTCTTGCTTTCTGCTAGCTACAATCACTCACAAACACTTACACTTGTACTCAAAATTCATTGTAACACTTAGTTGATCCGTATCATATCCTGCACTGTATCCTGACATTTGAAGTAATAAGAAGAACAAGGCAGCTGTGATTGTCAGTTCCTGAGGTTTTGTGCCGGCGATCTAGATTGATCAAGGGCTTTCCTCGTACATCTTGTGTCACCCTTTACCTTTTCTACTCATTGTTTGCTGGTAGATATAGCTCGATAAATTGAGCTATATCCTAAAAATTGTTTTTTGTTAACAACTTGATCAACATATTTTCCACGAACACTTCTAGCACACTACCTCACTTAACTAATTTGATCACTTAATTACTTAGGTAATTTTTGACCAAAACAATTTGGCGCCCACCGTGGGGCAAGTGGTGCTATTTCTACTAAAAGCTTTCGTAAAATCATCACTTGTTTTTCTGCTTTCAAAACTTTGTGCTACACTATTTTCAATGGCCTCAAAATCAAACATGAGCTCTTATACCGTGTCTGCTACAACCTCTGCAACAGTTGGTTCGGTGCTTCTACCACCTCCAAGGACACAAGCCTCTTCACAGCCTCAGGATCTTCCAAGAAGGACTGAAACTCATGTGGCTCGGGATATTATCCCCACTCAGAATGTTCAAGGATCTGCTGCCTCAGGGAGAACTCCTATTATGGCTTCTAATGATGAAATTCTAACTTTGTTTGGTAGTATACAGGATCAGATGAAGCAACAGCAGGAGACCAACGAAATGTTGATAAGAGAGATACAACTCTTGAAACCCAGCTCAAGCAGGCCTGCTGAGGATACCATCACTCCCTTGCAGCCCAGAGCTTTGAACTTCAGTTCGGCAGTATATACTGAGGATCACAGGGGCAATATTGTGCCTAGCCTTTCCCAGAGTCATACTCCTGAGATACCCTCTTCGGTTAGGGTGTCAACTGTGAGAAGTTCAGGATATGCTCCAGGATATGGCCTGAATCCTCAGACTGGTAACGTGTCTAATAATACTAATACTCTTGCTACTAATGGTATTGGATCTTTGCAGGATGCAGGTATGACGTCGGCATTCTCTAGGGAGCTTCAAAAGTTGAAGGATATGATATCCAGTGTACCTGGGGTAGTCCAGCCAATTCCAGAAGTGTCCCAGGATAGCCATAGGATATCCCGCTTTGCATATCCTATTTGTGATGCTGAAATCCAGAAAAGATTTCAAACACCCAACATGAAGCTCTATGACGGAACCACGGATCTTGAAGAGCATATTGCTCAGTATAGGGAAAGGATGGAAATTAACTCTATCCCTCCGGATCTCAAGGAAGCATGCCACTGCAAGGGTTTTGGCTCTACTCTGACAGGATCAGCCTTTAAATGGCTCCTAAATGTTCCACCTCTTTCAATTACATCATTTACTCACTTAGTTAATTTATTTAACATTCAATTTTCTTGTAGTTGAAGTTTTGAGAAACTAACCAGTGATCTCTACAGGATAACTTAAGGGCCTCAGGAATCCTTAAGGGATTATGTGAACAAGTTTAGCAGGGAATCTCTGGATATCCCACATCTTGATGTTGCAACAGTTGTGCAGGCATTCAAAATGGGGTTGCGAAAGGATTCCCAATTTTATCAGGATCTTGTAATAAATCCTTGTAGGAACCTGGATGAGGCTCGAAACAGGGCCTTGAGATACATTCGACTGGAAGATGATAAAAAGATGCAAGTGAGGATGAATTCATCCTCAAATTATGAATCAACTAACAGGAAATCAAAATCCTCATACAAACCATATCGCTCTAAGCCATATGGTAGAAATGACAGCAAGAAAGTGAATGATGTTGAAGACGAGGATCCTGAGGAGTATCCTGAATTATCAGAATATTGTTTTTCTGTTAATATACCTGAACTAATGTATGCTATGTAGGGGTTAGGAGACAAAGCAAGGTGGCCTAGGAAGAACCAACAAAAAGCTTATTGGAAGGATAAATCCAAGTGGTGTGCCTTCCATGAGGATTTTGGACATGTTACGGAAGATTGCATTGTCCTGAGGAAGAAAATAAGCTATCTGCTGAGCAAAGGATATCTGAAGGATCTTCTGGGAAGAAAGAAGAATAAGGGTCAGGATACTGAGACGGATCCTGAACGAGCAGCATCACCTCCTGCAGATGCCAAGATAATTAACTTTATTTCAGGAGGATCCGACATCTATGGAACCTCTTATTCTGCAGCAAAAGACATGCAAAGGAGGCTAAGGCAGAAAGGGGAGATAAGCCAACCAGGATGACAACCCTCACAACCGATAAAGTGATAACGTTTGACAGTGATGATAGAGATACTGACCAGGATCCCCATCATGATGGTTTGGTAATAACTTTATATGTCGCTAATCACTTTGTGCGCATGATACTGGTGGATAATGGCAGCTCTGTCAACATTATTCAGCTGGAAACGCTGAAAAAGATGAATGTTTCCCTGATGGACATCACTTCGAAATCCACTGTACTTGTCGGGTTCAGTGGAGAGGCCAAGAATACTGTGGGAGAAATAAAGCTGCCAGTATATGTGGAAGGAGTCAATTCAATGTAACGCTTCTTTGTCATGGACTCCTTATCCTGCTACAATATTATATTGGGTAGGCCATGGATCCATGATATGAAAGTTGTGCCATCAACCTATCATCAGTGTATGAAGATCCCTACCCCTTGGGGGTTGTCAAGGTGGAAAGTGATCAACAAGAAGCGAAGGAGTGTTATTCTTCTTCGATGAAATCCTCAACAAAGCCTAAAGCAGGATAGCAATTAAAGATGCGAGCCCAGGATACCACGGACGCTTCAGAGCAGGATCTTAAGAAAATTATCCTGGATCAGGATAATCCAGATATCTCGGTGCTCGTAGGAACTAATATCCCTTAGGATATTGAAAATCAATTGACTAACTTTTTGAAATGCAGGATGTCAACATTCGCATGGAAGCATGAGGATATGACATGTATTTCCAAGGATATTATAACTCACAATCTTGGAATTGACAGGACTTTCAAGCCGATCCAACAAAAAAGAAGGAAGTTTCCTCCTGAATGAAACGCAATTATTCAGGAAGAGGTGGAAAGATTATAGAAGTCCAAGATGATTAGGGAAGTCAAATTTCCCAAATGGCTAGCAAATGTAGTTGTGGTTCAAAAGAAAAATGGGAAATGGAGAGTTTGTGTAGATTATACAAACTTGAACAAAGCATGTCCTAAAGACCCATTCCCTCTGCCTCATATCGACTCAATGGTGGATGCTACCGCCGGTCATGAAATGTTAACCTTCATAGATGCATTCTAAGTATTCCAGCAGAGACAAATGGAACCTTCGGACCAGGAGGATACTGCTTTTATGACACCGACAGGTATTTATTGTTATACTGCTATGCCTTTTGGTCTGAAGAATGCAGGTGCAACATATCAAAGATTGGTGAACATGATGTTTAAAGACAAACTGGGGGACACCATGGAGGTGTACATCGATGATATGGTGGTAAAATCCAAGAAGGCTGAGGATCATCTCCGGGATATTGAAGGAGCATTTGATATCCTGGACCAGTACAACATGAAATTAAATCCTGCTAAGTGCTATTTTGGAGTGGGAGCAGGAAAGTATTTGGGATACATGGTGAATAAAATGGGGATCGAAGCGAGCCCGGAATAGATCAGAGTTATCCTGGATATCAAGTCACCTTCAAACATGAAAGATGTACAAAGATTAACAGGGCGAGTAGCGGCATTAAACAGGTTTATATTGAGATCTTCGAAAAAATGCAAGGAATTCTACGATATCCTGAAGAAGAATAAGAAATTCGAGTGGGGAGAGAAGCATGAATCAGCCCTGCAGGAATTGAAGTAGTATCTTTCAATTGCACATCTATTGATGAAGCCCGAGGATGGTGAACCATTATTCCTGTATCTTGCAGTATCAGGGAATGCAGTAAGTGCTGTTCTGGTAAATGATCATGAAGGTCAGCAGCATCATGTCTATTATGTTAGTAAAATTTATTAGATGCTGAAACTAGATATTCTCATTTAGAAAAATTGATATTGGCCCTAGTTATGGCATCGACGAAGCTTAGACATTATTTTGAGACACATAGGATTCATGTTAAAACTAATTATCCTGTTAAAAATGTGCTTAGGAAACCCGAGATGTCAGGTAGGATGGCTAAGTGGTCAGTAAAATTAAGTGCCTATGATCTAGTATATGAACCTAGAAATGCCATAAAGTCTCAGGCTCTAGCTGACTTTGTGGCTGATTTCAGTAGTGATTTTCAAAATGAAGTAGACTAAGAAGTACAACAGCTAGGAGAAAACCTAGAATCCTGGACATTATATACTGATGGTGCATCTAATGTGAGAGGTGTAGAATTAGGTATACTACTAAAATCGCCACAGGGGGACATATTACCCCAGGCTATTAGGTGTGAATTTCCTACCACCAATAATGAAGCAGAATATGAAACTTTGATTGCAGGATTAGAGTTGGCCAGGAATATGAATATTAAAAGTTTGCAAGTATTTGTTGGTTCCTTGTTAATTACTAATCATTTTAATGGATCCTGTGCAGGTAAAGGTGAAAAGTTAATCGAGTATCTTGAAATTCTCAAAAAATTAGCAGGATATTTTGATGTTTTTACACTTGAACAGGTACCAAGAGAGGATAACGCTGAAGCAGATACCTTGGCAAACTTAGGATCATTAGTCAGAATACCGAAAGGAACTCAGATACCAATACTATATATCCCATATCCTGCAGTGGATCTTTTCAAATCTTAGGATAAGGAAGTAGCAAGTATCCAGGATCCTGATGATGAGTATCCTGAGGTGGATCCTAAGTCCTAGATGGCTCCAGTCGTGAGATATCTCAATGAAGGACATATCCCAAAGGATAAGAATCCTAAGGCTTTTAGGATGAAGGTATCCCGATTCACTATTATACATAATGTTCTATATAAAAAATCTCTTGCAGGACCATACCTGAGGTGCTTGGAGGATCCCGAGACTAAAGAAGTACTTCAGGATATACACGAAGGGTATTGTGGTAACCATACTGGGGGCAGATCATTATTCTTGAAGGTGTTAAGAACATGATACTATTGGCCGACGATGTGGAAAGATGCTGCAGAATATGCTCGAAGATGTGATGCATGTCAAAGGCACAGCAATATACTGCATCAACTTGCTGAACCACTATATCCTATTGCTTCCCCTTGGCCATTCATGAAGTGGGGTATGGACATAGTGGGAAAATTGCCGAAAGCTCCAGGAGGAGAAGTTTTTATGCTGGAAATGAAGGATTATTTCTCTAAATGGGTTGAAGCTGAGGTGTTTGTTAAGTCAGAGACCAAGAAGTAGTATCCTTCATAAAAAGGAATATCCTGACTAGGTTTGGGGTACCAGCTGAGATAATTTGTGACAATGGCTCTCTGTTTATCAGTAAGAGGACAACCGGTTTTTGCAAAAGTTGGGGAATCAAAATGATCACATCCACACCGGTACATCCTCAAGCAAATGGACAAGCAGAATCCTCGAACAAGATAATTGTCAACAATTTGAAGAAGAGACTAGGGGCTAAGAAAGGAAGATGGGCAGAAGAGTTACCTTTTGTTTTATGGGCTGATAGGACAGTAAAGAGTGCAACTGGACAAACCCCCTTTTCTTTAGTATTTGGAGCAGAAGCAGTAATCCCAACAGAGATGGTGATACCTACACCAAGATCCAACCTCCGGGATCCTGAGAAGAATCCTGAAGCCCTATGCCAAGGGATGCAGCAAAATTAAGAATGGCAGCATATCAACAGAGGATATCAAGAGCATATAACAAGAACCTGAGGACTAGAAGGTTTTAAGTTGGAGATTGGGTATTAAGGAATGCTTTTCAGAACACTACTAATCCTGCTGATGGAAAATTAGCTCCGAAGTGGGATGGACCTTATGAGATTGAATCGGAATCTGGGAAAGGAGCATACCGGCTTAAGAATACGGAGGGGATATACTACCAAGATCCTAGAATACTATACACTTCAAAGCCTATTTCAAGTGAGTTTAGAATTTAATTTCTAAATCAGCATAGTATGAATTCTATCTCTTTTAAATATAATATAATTTTATTCCTATTGAACTCGACACTGACTTAGGCATCGGAGTGGTGTTAGCCAAGCTAACACCCACCTTAGTTTAAGGTTGTTTTGTAGAATATGCTTCCGGATATGACTCCAGGATATACACTCAGGATGAATCAAAAGATTAAAAGATTGGCCCCCTCTCTCACGTTTAAGGGATTCTGATCCCTTCACAGGTTTAAAGGTATTCACCTTTCTCTCGAATTGGGTTTAAACACCCCGTTTGGAGCGCAAGTTATCTAGGGGTAGTTCAAGATAGCGGGACCACTCCATGTAAAAGTGGCTGACAATTTCATTATTGTTGGCTATATCCTGGATCCTAAAGGTATATGAGGATTGATCACCCTCTCTCACGAAAGGGTATTTTCATACTAAGGTTTAAATTTTTTTCACCTTTCTAAGTCGTGGAGTTTATACACTCCCGCCTGTAGTGCACAAAAATTTGGGATTTTCCCCAGCTTACTTAGGGTTTATCCCTAGAATATTGAGGATCTATCTCCAGGATATTTAGGGTTGCATAATCAGTTGCAATTGATGCCCAAAAATTCCTAAGTGTTTAAAAAACAATGTGCACATGGGACATTCCTGCTAAGACATTGTGAACAGTTCAAAGGATCAAATGTGTACTTGGTTTACTAAGTCTCTCAGACTAGGGACATCTTCAATGGGATGGTTGCAAAAGAACTGAAGGTTAAGAATTAAGATATATTCTATCTCTGGTATGATCTCTCCTTTTTATTTAGAAGCCTTATCTAAATTTTTGGAACTACGTTTGACAAAAGTTTTGCTAGAATTTTTATGAGTATCCTGGCAAGGATATATTCTCAGGATGTTTGGTCAGAATATTTGAAATATTACACTAAGATTGAAAATTTGAAATTGCATTCAAATCAAACAACACATAACAAAATTTTCAAAAATGGACAACAATGGATAAGGCCAAAAGAAGTTAGTTTATTAACATAGCAAAAGATTGTGCTTTTGGTTTCATCTCAAACCGAGACCCATCAACCAAAAGCACAATTAGTTTTCAACCATATTTACTTAACAATTGAAGGCTTCATTTTGAAACTCAAGATACCTCCACCTTCAATTGTCAAACAGTTCAAAATAAAGCATACTAATTAATGACCAAGGGCTTCGTCCTGAAACTCAGGATCCCTCCACCTTTGGTCATCATATTGTCTAAATGCAGGAAAGTAAATTGTTTGACAGACAGGAAATTAAAATTGTTCAACAACCAGAAACCATCAAACTTAAAAAGTGGGTTCCAGCCTCGGCATCAACATCCATCATCGCCCACTTCGCTGCCTTTAAGGGACAACACTCTCTTCGATCATCGCTTCACCAGCATCCACTCCAGCATCTCCACCAGCATCATTCCTTGCATCCGCGTCAGCATTCACCACCTTCTCAGCCACCTTAGCAGGCTCCTCAACAACAGGCTTCGCAGGATGCTCCATGGGATTGCCACCAAGATCCCTCAACTTCACTTCCCAGGCCTCAACATTCCATGAAGGGCATTCGAAGCCCAGAGCCTTGGCCTCGTAGGCCATTTTTAACCTAGCTTGGAGGAGGGAAATGACAATGGAACCCTTAAGGCCTTCTCGGTAAGAAGCCATGTCCTTTTCATGTTGAACCTTGGCTGCATCATATTTGGCCAGGGCTTCTTGAGCAACTTTTTGAAGAGCAGCCTGATGTTCCTGGACAATCGCTTTGTATTTGTCTTCATAATGTTGTGACTTGGTGGCAACAATTGCTACTTGGTCTGCTACAGTGGCCTCTCCTTTCTTCAGTTTGCTCTCTAGCATCATGTTCAAACCGCATGCATCCTCATAAAGGAACACTAGCCGCTCCAGACCCTGCACTCAAAGGAACAGGTTTCAATATATGAGTATATTTATATTTATATTCGGTATATGTGTGCAGGATATAGAATGAGGATGCTAACCTGATTAAGGAAGCTGGTCATGAATTTGCTGGACTCTGTAAAACCATGATTCTTGAATGGGAATACATCGGATGTAGCAGGAGAATCTGTTTCCTTCCTTTTACGGGAGCTAGGACCTCGAGACTTGGATGTTGTAGAAGGTTTAGGAGCAGTAGCGGTTTTTGAACTGGTGGGTTTTGACGTGACTGCTGGTTTAGGATTGGTTTCTTGCTTGACTTGCACAAGGCCGGAGTAACTATCCAACTCATCAAGCTGGAAGCCTTCAAGATTGATAACTGGCACTATGAAAAAGGGAGAAATATTTAACTTTTAATACTTATATACTGTAATTAGTCTAATATCTAAAAATATACTTACCAGACATTTCAGCACTTGATCTTTGACTCGAACTTGTGAGGGACAGGGAAAAGGTTCTCTCACTCTCAGGAAGTCGATAGACCTTGATCCTTAGCTCAGATTCTACACTTGGAGGGGCTAGTTCTTTGAAGTTTGCTGAACAAGAAATGAAGATATCAGTTTAGGATACACTTTCAAGATATATTTTGGGATATTCCTAAAACCCTAAATCCTACCAGAAGTCAACCATTTCACTGCTAAGTCAAAACCCTTAGCAATGGAATCCCTTTTTACGAAAAAGAACTTTCATTGCCACTAATCTTCATTCTTTGTGGCCTTGAGAATAAGGGGATTCTTGGAAGTTGAAAAAAGGAGAAAAGGGCTGTTTACGTGAGAACGAAGACGGTATGCAATAGGGAGATCTTCAATGCAGAGATCAGGAATATGGCAAGATTTTATTTGGTCTAACACCACTAAGACTCGCCAAACCATGGGCATGGTCTGGGCGTAACCAAGGCCGGTGAGTTCGAAGAAACGGGAGATAAAGGCTGGAAAAGGATATTGGAGTCCCAAGGAAGAAGGGTAAGCTAGGAAACACACCCATTCATCTGAAGCTACGTCCGATCGGACCCCTCGGTCGAACGAACGGATAATCGCCCCGGCAGGGAAAGCACCGGAATCTTTTAAAGCAGCAATGTCGGCATTATTAAAGGAGCCAACCTCTTTTTCGGGTTCTTTAAGAAGATTTTGGCTTTCAAGGGACGGGATTGACTCGGTTGTGTGTGATCTTGTTCATGAGGCCATGGAGGATTTTAACTAAGAAATAGAAGAGAAACAGAGAGGAAAGGGAAAGAGAGTACCTGCAATGAGCCTGGAATGAGATGATCATGACACAAATGACTTGGGTAAATATAGGCTGAATATATGGGGGTTATTGAGTAAATACCGCGTTGGAAGTTGCAGCTTGTCACTTCAACCGTCACTTCAACTTAATTGCCTCGATTCAAGAGATAAGATTTAAAATATATCCGTTTGAATCTGGGATTCCAACATATATATTTTGGGGACAATTGTTATGGGTGGTTTTCTGCTCATATATCCTGGATTATATTCTGACTATGTTATTTTTTATTGTGATCAGGATATTGGTAACATCCTGATGCAGTATCCTGATAATAACTAATTAGTTCACGTGCAGGTTAATAAGGCAATCTTATAACATTCGAGTGGACTAGGTCTCCCAAAGACTCAGACTAATCAGTTGAAAAGGGGACATTGAAGCCGAAAGAAGTGGTCTTCAACGTTCAAGAAGGGAAAATTCGCAGCATCCCGGTTTTATAGGATAGTTTGTTATTTTCATTTTACTATAAAAGGGAATGATCGGATCAGAAAGAACACACAATCTTTTCACACACTCTTGCTTTCTACTAGCTACAATCACTCACAAACACTCACAAACACTTACACTTGTACTCAAAATTCATTTTAACACTTAGTTGATCCGTATCATATCCTGCACTGTATCCTGACATTTGAAGTAATAAGAAGAACAAGGCAGCTGCGATTGTCAGCTCTCGATGTTTTGTGCCGGCAATCTAGATTGATTAAGGGCTTTCCTCGTACATCCAGTGTTTCCCTTTTGCCTTTTCTGCTCATTGTTTGATTGTAGATATAGCTAGATATCCTGATCTATATCCTAAAAACTGTTTTTTGTTAACAACTTGATCAGCATATTTTCCATGAACACTTCTAGCACACTACCTCACTTAATTAATTTGATCACTTAATTACTTAGGTAATTTTTGACCAAAACAAAGAACAATAATAGAATTCGAAGTCGAAGGTATCTCGTTCACGTCAATAATTATTCCGTACACTTATACACATATATATATTAATGAATATATATGTTACTTATACATAGGCAAATAGATGCACCATGTCACACATAACTATCGTTTGTCCTTTTGGAGGGGGGTCATTTTGTCTTTAGTAAGTCCATCTCACGTGGACTATACCTCAATTGGCACTTTAATTTGGGGTATTCTCTCCTTGCCTTGTCTTTTCTTTGAAAAAAATGTTTGACTCATGGATCTTGGCGCTTTCATAAATGCAATGAAAAAGCTTTTTGTAAAAATGTTTTCGTGAGAGAATCCTAGTGATTGTAGTCTAGACTCGAGATAGAATTCTAGTTCACTACAATCGAAGCTCTGATACCAAACTGTCACACCCTGACTTTTGCGGAAGCGTATGTGTGTGACTAGATCGGTTCTCGTTGCATTCGATTATAGCAAACAACTATATGATCAAAATGATGTTTATCCATTCATAAAGTTCAAAATGTTACAAACACCAGTCATTTAAGTTTCAAACAACACAACCTCTGATTAAGTTACAAACCAACAAAAGTGGATGACATCTAAACTTGAAATTTACATCCCGAAACAACACTAGCGCCCAAGATCCAACTTGTTTCCTGAAATAGATGTAATTTTGAAAACATCAACAAAATTTGAGCGAGTTCATGCGTTTTGTATGAGTACTGATAAACTTGTAAACATTTGAGAGACTCCTTTGAAAACAGGTATGAAAGCGTCTATGAAAAGATCAATTAATGTTTTGCAAGGACATTAATGTATGTGAAGACATAGGGGGTACTCATCCCGAGTAGACTATTATTAGTGTCGAATCCCCTCTGTCAGGGATAGAATTTTATCGCTTATGGATCACGGATCCTCAGTTCAGTTTGAATTAAGGATCCTCAGGAGACGCTGCGGGAATAAGGATCCAGGATCCTCATTATTATTCTAACTTAACAATTGTTTCCATTACCTTTAGCTTGTTTTGCAGGTATGTTTCGAAGAAGACTTATTCCATGCGAGATTCCAGAGGAATATGCTCTACATTTTCAACATGTGCATTAGCTAGTTACCGTTGGTGGTGATCGTGGGTGATGGGCAGATTTTTCGGATAGTTAGTTAGGATATTTTTAGCAAAGGTTAAAGGGGTATTGATCTTATTTTTAGAAACACTTTCGCACCTAGTTTACGAATAACACTACTGCCATTCTCTCTCGAGCAAACACACACTAGAATTCAATGTATCAAGCTCAATACTTCCGAAGGTGTAAACTTGTTTATTCAATATACTTGATAGTGATAGTTTTCACTATCCGAGTTTTTTATGCCGGAGATCATACATTGATCAAGGGCTTTTTCCACATATAAATCCTTGTGTCCCACATTCATTTTTGTTCATACATTTGTTCATATATTCAAGAATCACACCTCAAAAAATCAGATTTGGTTGTATTATCCTTGTGTGATTTTTGACCAGAACAGTTTGGAGCCCACCGTGGGGCCATTGGTGCTTTATTTCTAAGAAATTATGTTCATTGTGATCATTTCGGTTCATCACCTTCAACCACATGGCTTTTTCAGCGAAGAACACTTCAAGTTCCATGTCGGCGGTCACTTCTTCAGAGGGCATTCCACCTTTACCTCCAGCACCTTTTGGATCCCAGAAGAATGCTGAGATTGCTGCGAAGAAACAAAGCCCCGTTTTCTCAAAACCACCAACTTCTGCTGTTTCTTCTAGCCCTTCTAACAGTGATCTTTATTCTTTGATTTTGCAGATGAGGGATTACATGCAGCAGCAGGACAAAACCAATGACAGGATCCTTCGAGAGATTGATGACATCAAGAAAATAAAGAGATCAGTGGAGGATCACTCTCCATTGGTGCCTAGATCACTGGATTTCGACACTCCAGCTATAACTGCCCAGCAATCTGCAGCTCCGAATGTCCAATACCAAGGTGGATCATTGGGAATGCATTTTGGATCATCGGCAATGACCCAGCAATCTGCAGCTCCGAATGTCCAATACCAGGGTGGATCATTGGGAATGCATTTTGGATCATCGGCAATGACTCAAGCTCAAGGATCCTACTTTTAGCCTTCAGGATCCTCTTTTCATCCTTTAGGATCCTCTTTTCAGCCTTTAGGATCCTCCTTCCAGCATCAGGGATCCCTCACTAGCTCAGGAGGATACATGGGAATGCATACGGTTCAAGGATCCTACTCCCAGCATCCAGGATCCTTATTTCAGGTTCAAGGATCCTCATCTCAGGTTCAAGGATACTCATCACAGGCTCATAGATCCATGGATTATCCTCCAAGACCCCCAACTTCGATGCCTCAAGGATCCAACATCTTTCAGGACCAGGGATCCTTGAGAAGTGCAGAACCCAGAAGTTCAGAGATTCATTTGGGCGACTTCATACCTATGCAAACTATTGCTTCATCTGGTCCCTCAATCATACCAGAATCTCATCAATATGGATTCACATCTGGAATTCCAAACTTGAATCCTTCAGGAGGTAACACTTTGAATAATTCTTATAATGCTAACCATGGCTTTGTGCAGGATACAGGTATCAACCAAGCTATGGCTAGGGAATTACAGAAACTGAAGGATATGATATCCAGCGTTCCAGGAGTGGTTAACCCCATTCCTGAAATCCCAGACGGAAGCCACAAGATATCTCGTTTTGCACCACCTATTTATGATGCAGAAATTCCAAAGAGGTTTCAAATACCAACCATGAAGCTATATGATGGTTCAACGGATCCTGAAGAACATATAGCTCAGTATAGAGAAAGGATGGAGATCAATCCCATCTCGGAGAGGTTAAAAGAAGCATGGCTATTGTAACACCTGCGCTTGTAATCATTGTAAACAGTTCAATTATAAATAAAACAATGTTATTTGATCCCAATGTTTGTTTGGTTGTGTTTTACATTTTTCATGTTTTGACTTTTATTCAATTTCAAACTCTATATCGCTTTCTGGAGAGTTATACGTAAACTGGTGCGTAAACGTAACCAGTTTAATGCGAAAAATACTCCGGAACATCAACATATACTTAACATAACTTAAATAACCTTTACACAACTTAGAAATAAGTTTTAAAGGCTTTGGTATGGCAAAAACAAGTTAATTCGCTTACAGGGACTAAATTTGACAAACTGCGAAAGTATGCCAATTTGAACTGTAACGAACATTCCGGAATATGACCATAAGTTAAACATACCATAAATATCCTTTACATAGCTTAGAAATAGGCTTTGAGGGGTTCGGTGTGCTAAAATAAACTTTTGGGTCATTCAGGGACTAAAAGTGCCAAAAAGTGCATAAGTTTGCATTTTCGCGCATAACTTACGTTCTGAATACATCCGGACATCCAAAAATTTATGTAAGCACTAAAATATTTTATTTTAGTGTATGGCATAAGAAAAATCCATTCGTCACGTCATTTGGATCGTTTTTCGCGCTTATGCGCATTCCGTCGCAATTAACCGAACAACGCAATCGTACGGCCAAACGAACCGACATCCGTGATGTTTTCCAGCATGTTTCATGTTCCCTATACTTTAACATCCTTATAAATCTTAAAAATGGGTTTGACGGGTGTTAGAAGTGCCAAAACACGACGATACGCGCACAGGGGCCTGTTCTGCCATTTTTGAAAATTTCAGACCTGCAAGGTCCTTACGGACCTCAACATTGTGAGTGTTGAGGTCCGTAAGCAGTTCCCAGACAGCAAATTATGCAGAAACATTGCATCTAGTCCATTCCACCTTTGCACATGGTTTTGGGGCAATACAATGGGCTCAAATGGTTTTCAAAAACCAGGGTCTTGAGGTGGAGGGTTGAGATTGAATCGCGGTTTCCAAGAAACGATCTTAACGGCTCTCCGAATCCTATAAATACCCCCCATGTCTTGAGCAAAACCCACTTGATTTCTTGAAATTTCTCTAAGTTGAAACCATTGTTTCATACCTGAGAATACTTGAGAAATCAAAGCTTTCGGGGACCCTTTGTAAGTATTCCTTCGTTCTTTTATTGCTTTTCGAGTCTGAAAGTCAAACTTTGTTTGACTTTCTGCGTTGACCAGTTTATGGTCAATGCGAAGTTCGTTTGAACTTTGCAACGTGATTGTAATCACGATGGTTATAGTCCCTTGTTACTATGCTTACTGATTACCACGTTGTCTAGGGTCGTAAGGGTAAGCGATCTAATAAATCGCTTATACCTTCGAACCCGACCCATTCGGTCGATCATTAGGATCCGACCAAATACATTAGGTGACCATAGTAGGTAGGGAATAACCTTCCGAGGTTATACCTTATGGTCGGTTCGGTTAAGTAGTTGTATGATAGGTAGTTTATATGCCTTAGATAAATTACCAGAATACCCTTTTCATGTATAATTGGTAATTAAGTGTATGTAACCTAAACTTTTGTCACATAACTGATTATGTAACATGTTTAGGCATATAACACTTGTCATAGGGCTAGTTAGACGTCTCGAATGCGCTTTTGCGCGCACGACGCGTTAAAGTAGCATAAGCTACCTTAATGGGTCGCGATGGGTCGAAAGCA
Source organism: Helianthus tuberosus (assembly GCA_030545235.1). Taxonomy (NCBI): domain Eukaryota; kingdom Viridiplantae; phylum Streptophyta; class Magnoliopsida; order Asterales; family Asteraceae; genus Helianthus; species Helianthus tuberosus. The sequence continues at coordinate 166,344,888 of CM060423.1, read as the reverse complement.
CTTAGGTTAGGTTTCATTTAGAATGTAGCCTTTGTTAAACCATACTACGTGAGTTTTCATACTCATTTGGTTTACGAACCCTCATTCTATCTGATCCTCCAATTTAGGTCCGGTTTATTAACATAGTTACCTATATTAGGTGTCGTTTGATTCCGTGATCTCTAGCATTGCTTGGTGGTTATCTTAGGACTTCTGAGCAATCTCAAGTGAGTACATAGACCCTCTTTTACTGTTTTCCAAACTGTTTTGGGGTGAAACACATGTGCCTACTTGTTACTTTCATGCTTTCCTGTTTTCACATCATATACTTGTTATGTTCATTAGTACATTATAGTACATGATTTCATTACATTTTATGCTATGTATGTCCATTGTGTGCATACTTAGTACATTGTTTTACATTACATTTCCTGCTATGTATGTCCATTGTGTGCATACTTAGTACATTGATTTACATGACTTTTCTGCTTTGTATGTTAACTTAGCATACTTAGTACATTGATTTACATGACTTTTCTGCTTTGTATGTTAACTTAGCATACTTAGTACATTGTTTTCATTTGACATGTATACAACTGCTATAACATTTGGTTTGCACAAACGGGACTTATATACGTTCATTAACATTAGCTACGCCGCTCGGTAGTAAGTAGTGGTACCATAGGACTTGACAAATCCCATTCCTGACATCCCGGGTTTGTTTGGATGTAAGGAATGACTGAATCCGAAAACATTACTTTTGATAACCTTGACTGAAAGGGTTATCCAATTGTCTCAAGGCTTGAATGTATGCGTTAACTTACCACATAAATGTTTGTATCAATGTAACATGCATTTTACTTTGCAAAACATAACTTTTTGATGTATTCAAGATATTTTGTTTTGTACATTTCTACATTTGGTTTATGTGACAATACTTTACTTACAATACATAACATTTGTTACACATTACTTGACTACATTTGGACTTTAACATTTGATATGGTTTATACAAGGACTTTTGACAATTGGACTAAACATAGACTTTATACATTGGTGGTTTGTTTAAGTGACTTAAGTAACGAGATGTAAGTAATATGATACAAACATGGTGGATACGCCGCTGGTACTTCCTATATATAAGTGCTTGTATTATATTACATATCATAGCGTTACTTAGATCATTCAATTTGGACTTATACATTTTACACAAGTAACATGTTTTCTCAAGACTTTGGTTTACAGTACAGTTTATTTTATACAACTCATTTTACTTGGTTATTCATTTAACCATACATTATTCTTTTATATATACATATCATCTGATCTTATCGCTTTTTAAATGATTTACAAAACAAAACAATTTACAAGGTTCATGACTAAATTTTATTAAACTTTTTCTTAAACATAAGTCATGAATCCTATTTTCACAAACCTATGTATCTCACAGGCATTTTTATGCTGACGTACCTATTTTCACATGTGTTTTCAGGAGCTTTTGCGTAGGATGATGATCGTGACACTAGGGCGGACCTGTGCCTTAGAGAGAAAAAATGAAGATAGACTTAGTTTAACTATGTTATGTACTCTTTGATTCCATTTTAAAAGAAATGTAATACTCTTGTTAAATAAATAATTTATAACTTTGTTTGCCATGGATTTGAAACAATTATTTCTGTTACAACTCTCCCCGACGTTTCCGCCACATTTTGTATGTTCTACGTGGTCGGGGTGTGACAGAAGAGTTAGTATCAGAGCCAATGGTTATAGGGAATTAGGTTATTAGTAATTCTTTGACCTAGACTATAACCTTTCTAGGACCCTAACACAAATTGTCTTGTGCTTAGATCTTAAAACATGCACATCGCCTATCCTTAGGTGATTATCAAAACAAGAACACAATTTTCATAAACGATTTTTGAAAAACAATCTTCTGTTTTTGGATGATTTATTACAAGGTTTTGAACCCTCTATTGTAACGTTTTGAACCCTCTATTTTATGGTTTTGAACCCCTTTGAGTTTTCAAAATCTCGTCAAAGTTTTGGGTTTTAAATAGTGTGAACACGTGCAAACTGGAAGGGTGAATGCCTGTACCATGGGTTTTCTATCTAAGGCTAGAGTGTTCGTATAAATCCACATAATCGGACCAGTCACTCTTACCTGGGAACTCTTGGGGTGAGTGTTCACTTACCTGGGAACTCTTGGGGTGAGTGTTCGATACATTATTTTTGACCCATTTACTTTGATTAGTCACTGTGTGTCGTTTGCTTGCTTTGTGATACGGACAAATGACCACCATCTTTGCTTATGTTGATTTTGTTTCATCTCATTCTCCTCATCCAATCATCTCACTCGTTTCTTTTCATGTTTCCTCTTTTAGAATGCCTCCTCGACGCGAACACCAGATAGCGACTGCCGAACTGGCAGAAATCATTGCGCAGCAGATGGCTACTCAATTCCCAATTTTCATTGCTCAAATGAACCAAGCCAACAACAACAACCATGCTCCATGCAAATTTAAGGATTTTAACTCGGCTAAACCACTCAAGTTTAGTGGTTCTGAGGGAGCGACTGGGCTTCTTCAATGGTTCGAGAGCATTGAGAATACTTTCCGTCATATCCAGTGTCCTGAAAATCGCAAGGTCGAGTTTTCTTCGAGTGTGTTTCAGAAGAGGGCTCTCACATGGTGGAACGGGGTTATGAGAGATTGTGGTGCAGAAGTTGCTCTAGCACAGACATGGGCTGAACTTAGGGCCCTTATGATGAGGGAGTTCTGTCCTCGTCATGAACTACGAGCTTTAGAGATAGAGTTTGATGACTTGAAACAAGATAATGGCGAGCACAGGGCGTATACTGATAGGTTTAAGGAGCTGAGTTTGCTATGCCCAATAATGGTTACCCCACTCGACAAGGCTATCGAAAGGTACATCGACGGCCTACCTGACTCAGTACAAGACATCCTTACTGGTAGTAACCCTACCACACTCCGTCAGGCGATCGAGTTAGCAGCGACATTGACTAAGTCATAGGTTAGAAAGGGAAAGCTGCATAAAAAGGGTGACAAAGGTAAGAAGTAGTCGTCTGACAAAGAAGATAGCAAGAAAGGTCAAAACAAGAATGGAAAGAATTCTGGTTCTACAAGGGGGTCTAGGAAGCGAAAGGCTTCCCAAAACTATGCCGTTACTGCACAGGCTCAAGCTGCACCAAATCAGCCTGCGCAACCACTAGCCAAGAAGCCTTATCTTGGCAAAGCACCTTTGTGCAACAGGTGTAACGGCCATCACTCACCACATCTTCAGTGTCGTTATTGCACCAACTGTGGAAGAATTGGTCATCTTGCCGCCACCTGCCGCATTCCTGCTAATCAGAACCAGGCAGTTCAGAACCAAGCCCAACAAGTTGCTCAGCCTCTTGCTCAGCAACAAGGTCAAGCTGCACGACCTCATTTTCCTCCTGGTTCATGCTACAATTGTGGGGATCTGACCCACTACAGGAACCGGTGCCCAAGGCTAGCAAACCAGAATCAGAATCCAAATCAGAACCAGGCTCTGGCTCGAGGACGAGTCTTCAACATGAATGCTCAAGAGGCACAAGTAGACAATGAAGTGGTGAACGGTACGTTCTTTATTAATAATCAGCCTGCATCTGTTCTCTTTGATTCGGGTGCCAATAAGAGTTTTGTGTCTTTATCTTTTGAGCCATTGCTTCGCGTGTCTAGAACGAAACTAGGTAAACCCTTGACAGTAGAAGTTGCTAGGGGTGAACCCATTGTTCTTAATTCTGTTCTTCGCAACTGCCAGTTGAATCTTAACGATCATCTTTTTCCTATCGACCTCACGCCTATGCAACTTGGAAGCTTTGACGTTATTGTGGGTATGGATTGGTTAACCAAGCATCGTGCAGAGGTAGTTTGTTTTGAGAAGATCGTTCGTGTGCCGCTTCCGACAGGTGAGATCCTACAGGTTCATGGTGAGAAACCTACTAGTGGTCTTAAACTCATGTCTTGTTTTAAAGCTCGAAAGTATCTACGAAAGAACTATGTGGCCTTTTTGGCACATGTTGTAGCAGATGAGGGCAAAGGTAAGTCTATTCAAGATATTCCTTTTGTTCAGGATTATTCTGAAGTGTTCCCTGAGGATTTACCTGGTCTACCCCCAGCACGCCAAGTCGAGTTCCGTATTGATCTCGTACCTGGTGCAAATCCCATTGCCAGAGCTCCATATTGTCTTGCACCATCCGAGATGCAAGAGTTGTCCAAGCAGCTTCAGGAGCTTTCTGATAAAGGTTTTATCCGTCCTAGCTTTTCACCTTGGGGTGCTCCCGTTCTTTTTGTCAAGAAGAAGGATGGATCATTTAGGATGTGTATCGATTATCGTGAGCTTAACAAGCTTACCATCAAGAATCGATATCCCCTACCTCGCATCGATGATCTCTTTGATCAGTTACAGGGCGCTTCTTATTTTTCAAAGATTGATCTGCGATCGGGATATCATCAACTTCGTGTGCATGAAGATGATATTCCCAAGACAACGTTCCGCACTCGTTATGGGCATTATGAGTTCACAGTTATGCCATTCGGATTGACTAATGCTCCTGCTGTTTTCATGGACTTAATGAATAGGGTCTGCAAGCCTTATTTGGATCAGTTCGTCATTGTTTCTATTGACGACATCTTGATTTATTCTAAGACGCGAGCTGATCACGAGCAACATCTTCGTCTTACTTTGGAACTCCTAAAGAAAGAGCAACTTTTCGCCAAATTCTCCAAGTGTGAATTTTGGCTTAAAGAAGTTCAATTTTTGGGACATATTGTCAATGAACAAGGTATTCATGTAGATCCCTCCAAGATCAGTGCGATTAAGGATTGGGATACGCCTACTACTCCTACTGAAGTTCGTTCTTTTCTTGGTCTAGCGGGTTATTATCGCCGCTTCATTGAAAATTTCTCGAAGATTGTAGTTCCTCTAACTGCTCTAACTCAGAAGAACAAGCCCTTTTGTTGGGGATTCAAATAAGAGGAAGCTTTTCAAAACTTGAAGCAAAAACTTTGCAACGCGCCTGTTCTGACTTTGCCTGAGGGCAATGATGATTTCGTTGTTTATTGCGATGCATCTAAATTGGGTCTTGGCTGTGTTCTGATGCAAAGGAACAAAGTCATAGCCTACGCATCAAGACAATTGAAGACACATGAGAAGAACTACACCACTCATGATCTTGAGTTAGGTGCAGTTGTCTTCGCTCTTAAGATCTGGAGACACTATTTGTACGGTACAAAATGTGTGGTTTTCACGGACCACAAAAGTCTTCAGCATATCTTCAATCAGAAAGATCTCAACATGAGGCAACGACGTTGGTTGAGCTTCTAAACGACTATGACTGCGAAATTCGCTACCATCCTGGTAAGGCGAATGTTGTGGCCAATGCATTGAGTCGTAAGGAACGTACTAAGCTTCATTGTGTTCGTGTTCAATCTTTTATTCAAGCTCGATCTGATATCCAAGCACGCATTTCTCAGGCTCAACGATCTTGTGTTTCAAAAGGTTTGATGGATAAGGAATTTCCCTATCACATAACACCTGATCTCGAACTGAAGGACAATGGATCGTATTACTTCATGGACCGTTTGTGGGTCCCAAGCCAAGATAACCTTCGCACCTTGCTTATGGATGAAGCCCATAAGTCTCGTTATTCTGTTCATCCTGGCTCAGATAAGATGTATAAGGATCTTCGTATTCTGTATTGGTGGCCTGGTATGAAGAAAGACATTGCCTTATATGTATCAAAATGCCTTACTTGTCTTAAGGTTAAGGCTGAACATCAGCGTCCTTCTGGTTTATTAGTGCAACTAGAGATCCCAGTTTGGAAATGGGAAAACATTACCATGGATCTCATTACTAAACTTCCGCGCACAAAGAAAGGTCATGATGCCATCTGGGTAGTTGTTGATCGTCTTACTAAATCAGCGCATTTCTTGCCAATCCGTGAGGATTTTCCTGCTGATAAACTTGCTAAAATCTATGTGGATGAAATTATAGGTCGACATGGTGTTCCTTTGAACATCATTTCTGACAGAGATGCTCGCTTCACTTCTCATTTTTGGAGAACCATGCAATCTGCTATGGGGACCCAACTTAATCTGAGCATAGCTTATCATCCGCAAACGGATGGTCAATCTGAAAGAACAATCTAGACTCTGGAGGATATGCTTAGAGCTTGTGTGATCGACTTTGGTGGTAGTTGGGATTCACATCTTCCGTTAATTGAATTCTCCTACAACAACAGTTATCACTCCAGCATCAACATGGCTCCTTTCGAGGCTCTCTATGGTCGAAAATGTCTTTCACAAGTCTGCTGGAATGAGATCGGTGAGGCTCAGCTTACTGGACATGCCCTCATTTTAGAGACAACTGACAAGATTAAGAAAGTTCGTGATAACCTTCAGACAGCTAGAAGCCGTCAAAAGAGTTACACGGACCGAAAACGCAAGCCCCTGGAATTTCAAGTCGGTGATCGTGTATTACTTAAGGTCTCACCTTGGAAAGGTGTGATCAGATTTGGAAAGAAAGGAAAACTTGCACCTAGATACGTTGGACCATTCAAGATCGTCGAAAGAATCGGTAAGGTAGCCTACAGACTTGAGTTACCTCTTGAACTTGGAAATGTTCATCCAACCTTTCACGTGTCCAATCTCAAGAGGTGTTTAGCTGATGAGAACCTCCACTTGACGAAATTCGTGTTGATAAAACACTGAAATTTGTTGAGAAGCCAGTGGAAATCATGGAACGTGAAGTCAAGTGGCTTAAACGCAAGCGCATAACTTTGGTCAAAGTTCGCTGGGAAGCTAAACGTGGACCCGAGTTTACTTGGGAACGCGAAGATCAAATGAAGGCGAAGTATCCGCATCTTTTCCCATGAGTTTCCTCTAAATAAATTTCGGGACGAAATTTCCACAAGTAGGGGAGACTGTAACATCTGTGCTTGTAAACATTGTAAATAGTTCAATTATCAATAAAACAATGTTATTTGATCCCAATGTTTGTTTGGTTGTGTTTTACATTTTTCATGTTTTGACTTTTATTCAATTTCAAACTCTATATCGCTTTCTGGAGAGTTATACGCAAACTGGTGCGTAAACGTAACCAGTTTAATGCGACAAATACTCCGGAACATCAACATATACTTAACATACCTTAAATAACCTTTACATAACTTAGAAATAAGTTTTAAAGGCTTTGGTATGGCAAAAACAAGTTAATTCGCTTACAGGGACTAAATTTGACAAACTGCGAAAGTATGCCAATTTGAACTGTAACGAATATTCCGGAACATGACCATAAGTTAAACATACCATAAATATCCTTTACATAGCTTAGAAATAGGCTTTGAGGGGTTCGGTGTGCTAAAATAAACTTTTGGGTCATTCAGGGACTAAACGTGCCAAAAAGTGCATAAGTTTGCATTTTCGCGCATAACTTACGTTCTGAATACATCCGGACATCCAAAAATTTATGTAAGCACTAAAATATTTTATTTTAGTGTTTGGTATAAGAAAAATCCATTCGTCACGTCATTTGGATCGTTTTTCGCGCTTAGGCGCATTCCGTCATAATTAACCGAACAACGCAATCGTACGGCCAAATGAACCGACATCCGTGATGTTTTCAAGCATGTTTCATGTTCCCTATACTTTACCATCCTTATAAAGCTTAAAAATGGGTTTGACGGGTGTTAGAAGTGCCAAAACACGACGATACGCGCACAGGGGCCTGTTCTGCCATTTTTGAAAATTTCAGACCTGCAGGGTCCTTACGGACCTCAACATTGTAAGTGTTGAGGTCCGTAAGTAGTTCCCAGACAGCAGATTATGCAGAAACATTACATCTAGTCCATTCCACCTTTGCACATGGTTTTGGGGCAATACAATGGGCTCAAATGGTTTTCAAAAACCAGGGTCTTGAGGGGGAGGGTTGAGATTGAATCGCGGTTTCCAAGAAACGATCTTAACGGCTCTCCAAATCCTATAAATACCCCCCCCCCCCATGTCTTGAGCAAAACCCACTTGATTTCTTGAAATTTCTCTAAGTTGAAACCATTGTTTCATACCTGAGAATACTTGAGAAATCAAAGCTTTCGGGGACCCTTTGTAAGTATTCCTTCGTTCTTTTATTGCTTTTCGAGTCTGAAAGTCAAAATTTGTTTGACTTTCTGCGTTGACCAGTTTATGGTCAATGCGAAGTTCGTTTGAACTTCGCAACGTGATTGTAATCACGATGGTTATAGTCCCTTTTGACTATGCCTACTGATTACCACGTTATCTAGGGTCGTAAGGGTAAGCGATCTAATAAATCGCTTATACCTTCGAACCCGACCCATTCGGTCGATCATTAGGATCCGACCAAATGCATTAGGTGACCATAGTAGGTAGGGAATAACCTTCTGAGGTTATACCTTATGGTCGCTTCGTTTAAGTAGTTGTATGATAGGTAGTTTATATGCCTTAGATAAATTACCAGAATACCCTTTTCATGTATAATTGGTAATTAAGCATATGTAACCTAAAATTTTGTCACATAACTGATTATGTAACATGTTTAGGCATATAACACTTGTCATAGGGCTAGTTAGACGTCTCGAATGCGCTTTTGCGCGCACGACGCGTTAAAGTAGCATAAGCTACCTTAATGGGTCGCGATGGGTCGAAAGAACTTAGGTTAGGTTTCATTTAGAATGTAGGCTTTGTTAAACCATACTACATGAGTTTTCATACTCATTTGGTTTACGAACCCTCATTCTATCCGATCCTCCAATTTAGGTCCGGTTTATTAACATAGTTACCTATATTAGGAGCCGTTTGATTCCGTGATCTCTAGCATTGCTTGGTGGTTATCTTAGGACTTCTGAGCAATCTCAAGTGAGTACATAGACCCCTCTTTTACTGTTTTCCAAACTGTTTTGGGGTGAAACACATGTGCCTACTTGTTACTTTCATGCTTTCCTGTTTTCACATCATATACTTGTTATGTTCATAGTACATTATAGTACATGATTTCATTACATTTTATGCTATGTATGTCCATTGTGTGCATACTTAGTACATCGTTTTACATTACATTTCCTGCTATGTATGTCCATTGTGTGCATACTTAGTACATTGATTTACATGACTTTTCTGCTTTGTATGTTAACTTAGCATACTTAGTACATTGATTTACATGACTTTTCTGCTTTGTATGTTAACTTAGCATACTTAGTACATTGTTTTCATATGACATGTATACAACTGCTATAACATTTGGTTTGCACAAACGGGACTTATATACGTTCATTAACATTAGCTACGCCGCTCGGTAGTAAGTAGTGGTACCATAGGACTTGACAAATCCCATTCCTGACATCCCGGGTTTGTTTGGATGTAAGGAATGACTGAATCCGAAAACATTACTTTTGATAACCTTGACTGAAAGGGTTATCCGACTGTCTCAAGGCATGAATGTATGCGTTAACTTACCACATAAATGTTTGTATCAATGTAACATGCATTTTACTTTGCAAAACATAACATTTTGATGTATTCAAGATATTTTGTTTTGTATATTTCTACATTTGGTTTTTGTGATAATACTTTACTTACAATACATAACATTTGTTACACATTACTTGACTACATTTGGACTTTAACATTTGATATGGTTTATACAAGGACTTTTGACAATTGGACTAAACATAGACTTTATACATTGGTGGTTTGTTTAAGTAACTTAAGTAACAAGATGTAAGTAATATGATACAAACATGGTGGATACGCCGCTGGTACTTCCTATATATAAGTGCTTGTATTATATTACATATCATAGCGTTACTTAGATCATTCAATTTGGACTTATACATTTTACACAAGTAACATATTTTCTCAAGACTTTGGTTTACAGTACAGTTTATTTTATACAACTCATTTTACTTGGTTATTCATTTAACCATAGATTATTCTTTTATTTATACATATCATCTGATCTTATCGCTTTTTAAATGATTTACAAAACAAAACAATTTACAAGGTTCATGACTAAATTTTATTAAACTTTTTCTTAAACTTAAGTCATGAATCCTATTTTCACAAACCTATGTATCTCACAGGCATATTTATGTTGACGTACCTATTTTCACATGTGTTTTCAGGAGCTTTTGCGTAGGATGATGATCGTGACACTAGGGCGGACCTGTGCCTTAGAGACAAAAAATGAAGATAGACTTAGTTTAACTATGTTATGTACTCTTTGATTCCTGTTTAAAACAATGTAATACTCTTGTTAAATAAATAATTTATAACTTTGTTTGCCATGGATTTGAAACAATTATTTCTGTTACAACACTCCGCGACGTTTCCGCCACGTTTTGTATGTTCTACGTGGTCGGGGTGTGACAGCTATGCAAGGGTTTCGGATCCACACTGACATGATCAGCTCTTAAATGGCTGCTAAGTCTTCCCCTTACTATATTACTTCATTTGCTAATCTAGTTAATCTGTTTAATAGTCATATCTCATGTAGCAGAAAATTTGAACGTTTAACTAGTGACTTATATAGGGTAACACAAGGTCAAAATGAATCACTTATAGATTATATCACTAAGTTCAGTAAAGAATCCTTAGATATTCCTAATTTGGATATTGCTACGGCTAGAGAAGCCTTCAAAATGGGTTTGCTTAGGGATTCATTGTTCTATGATGATCTTGTCATGACCCCTTGCAGGAATCTTGATGAAGTGAGAACCAGGGCCCTTATATTCATCTGACTAGAGGATAATAAAAGGATCCAAGAAAGACTGGCAGGATCCTCGAAGTAGGAAAAGCAAGGATCCTACTTCAGGAAAAACAAGTCTAAGTCTTACAACAAGTCTAATAACCAGAACGTGCATGCAGTAGAACAGGAACAGGATGATGAGGATTATCCTCCCATTTCTGAATATTGTTTTTCTGTTGATAACAATGAACTGATCCTTGCAATGCAAAACTTAGGTGAAAAAGCAAGATGGCCCAGAAAAATTGATAAGCCAGCTGCAACAAAAGACAAATCCAAATGGTGTGCATATCATGAAGATTTCGGTCATCTCACTGAAGAATGTATTGCACTCAGAAAAGAGATTGGTTACTTGTTAAGCAAAGGGCACTTGAAGGAGCTGTTGGGAAGAAAAAAGTCAAGGATCCAGGATCCTGAAAAAGTTCCAGAAAAGACATATGTGGCACTTCCTTTTCAGCAGCCAAGAGGCATGCCAAGGAGACCAAAATGGATAATGGGGAGAGACCCATCCGAACCTCTACTGTTACACAGGAAAAAGTTATAACTTTTGATGAGGATGATCATGTGAATGTTCAGGATCCTCATCATGATGGTCTTGTTATTACTTTGTTTATATCTAATCATTTTGTTGCAAGATTCTGATAGATGGAGGAAGCTCAGTGAACATCATTCAGCTTGATGTCCTCAAGAAGATGAACATCCCTGAATCAGAAATTATCTCAAGATCTTCAGTTCTTGTAGGATTCAGTGGGGAAACCAAGAACACATTGGGGGACATTAAGCTTCCCATTTACATAGAGGGACTTAATTCTTTTCAGAAATTTTGTTTTATAGATTGCTTATCCTGTTGCAATGTTATCCTTGGTAAGCCATGGATACATGACATGAAAGCAGTTCCATCTACATACCAACAATGTGTAAAGCTTCCCAGTCCGTGGGGTGTGGTGAAGATTGAGAGTGACCAACAAGAAGCCAAGAATTGCTACACTTCATCGATGAAACCAGCCTCAAGACCCAGGGAGCAATAGCAATTAAAGCGTCCTCCAAGAGATGTCCTGGAGGCAAGAGAACAAGATGTGAAAGATATCTATATGGATCCTTAGGATCCTGAATCCAAGATCTTCATAGGTTCTGGGATCCTCAACAACATTGAGCAGGATCTAGTATCCTTCCTCAAGAAGAGAAAAACTACCTTTGCCTGGAAGCATGAAGATATGACAGGTATCTCTAAAGATATAATTACCCATAAGCTTGGCATTAACAGGTCATTCAAACCCATATATCAAAAGAGGAGAAAATTTGCACCTGAGAGAAATGCCATTATCCGGGAGGAGGTAGACAAGTTGCTTAGAGCTGGTATGATTAGAGAGGTTAAGTATCCAAGGTGGTTAGCCAATGTGGTTGTTGTTCAAAAGAAAAACGGAAAGTGGAGGGTATGTGTCGATTTTACTGATTTAAACAAGGCATGTCCCAAGGATCCTTTCCCATTACCCCACATTCACTCCATGGTGGATGCTACCGCGGGTCATGAGTTGTTGACTTTCATGGATGGTTCATCTGGATTTCAGCAAATTTAGATGGAACCATCTGATCAAGAGGATACAGCCTTTATGACCCCAACTGGTATATATTGTTATATCGCTATGCCATTTGGACTAAGAAATGCAGGTGCTACTTATCAAAGGCTAGTCAATATGATGTTTAAGGAACAAATTGGACACACTATGGAAGTCTATATAGATGACATGGTGGTTAAGTCCAAGAGAGCTGAGGATCACCTTAGAGATTTGGAGGAAGCATTCAATATCCTTGATAAATTCAATATGAAATTGAATCCTTCCAAGTGTCATTTTGGTGTTAAAGCAGGCAAGTTCCTAGGCTACATGGTGACAAAAAGAGGCATTGAGGCAAGTCCAGAGCAAATAAAGGCAATTGTGAATATAAAATCTCCTGCCAATGCCAAGGATGTGCAAAGGTTGACAGGTAGGATCGCAGCCTTGAACAGGTTCATATCAAAGTCATCTGAAAAGTGCAAGGAATTCTATGACATTCTGAGAAGAACAAGAAATTTGAGTGGACTGAAAAGCACGAGAATGCTCACAAAGCCCTTAAGGATTACCTATCCTCAGCTCCTGCCTTAATGAAACCAGAAAAAGGGGATATATTATCCTCATATTTGGCAGTCTCTTCTAAAGCAGTAAGTGCAGTCCTTGTTAAGGATCACGAAGGTACACAACATCTTGTATATTATATAAGTAAAAGTTTGCTTGATGCTGAATCCAGGTATTCACATTTAGAAAAACTTATCCTTGCTTTGATTATGGCATCTACTAAATTACGTCATTATTTTGAAACTCATGCTATCATTGTTAAGACTAACTTTCCAATTAAGAATGTTCTCAGGAAACCTGAAATGTCAGGAAGGATGGCCAAATGGGTAGTGAAGCTTAGTGCTTATGATATAAGATATGAACCAAGAACTAGCATTAAATCCCAAGCCTTGGCTGACTTTGTGGCAGATTTCAGTAGTGATCTACAAAGGGAAGCTGAGTTAGAAGTTCAGCAGCTTGAAGAGACCAAGGATCCTTGGATACTTTTCACAGATGGAGCCTCTATTGTCAAGGGAACTGGACTTGGAGTACTACTAAAATCACCACAGGGGGACATAATACCCCACTCAATAGCTTGTGAGTTTCAAACTACTAATAATGAGGCTGAGTATGAAGCCTTGATAGCTGGTTTGCAAATTGCCAAGCATATGAGGATCAGGTATCTTGAGGTACACGTGGATTCATCGTTAATTACTAATCACTTTAATGGATCTTAAGCTGTTAAAGGTGAACGACTGATCAAATATTTAGAGATAGTCAAGGAATTGGCACACTCTTTTGCTTCTTTTAGTTTGACACAGGTACCCAGAGAAGAAAATGCAGAAGCTGATGCATTGGCGAACCTTGGATCATCCTTGAAGATTCCATAGGATATTTAAATTCCTATTATCCATATCTTGGCTCCTACTATCGAGGATCACGCAGCTATAGAGATAGGAGAGGATTCTGCAATCATACCTAGTGATGATGCATAATCTCGTTCAGGATCATGGATCCTTCCAATCATGAGATATATACAGCATGGAGAGATCCCTACAGGAGAAAACCCCAGAGCTTTCAAATTCAAGGTATCTCAATTTACAATATTAAATAACATGTTATATAAATGATCTCTTGTAGGTCCATATCTAAGGTGCATTGAGGATCCTAAAGTTCAAGAAGTCCTAAAGGATTTTCATGAAGGAGATTGTGGAAACCACACTGGGGGCAGGGCATTGTTCTCAAGGATCCTTAGGACAGGATATTATTGGCCTACTATGAAGAAGGATGATGTGGATTATGCCAAGAAATATGATGCTTTTCAGAGACATAGCAATATCCTTCATCAGCCAGCAGAGCTCCTGCATCCTATATCCTCTTTTTGGCCATTCAGGAGATGGGGAATGGATATAGTTGGCAAACTTCCCAAGGCACCAGGAGGAAAAGTGTTTATGCTTGCCATGACTGGTTACTTTTCCAAGTGGATAGAAGATGAAGCCTTTGCTCAAGTCAGAGAAAAAGAAGTGTGCTAACTTTTATGACAGCTGGGGGATTAAGATGATTACATCAACACCAGTCCACCCACAAGCTAATGGTCAAGAAGAATCATCCAACAAGATCATCATCAACAATTTAAAGAAAAAACTAGGATCCAAGAAAGGAAAATGGGCAGAAGAGCTACCTTATGTGCTATGGGCTGATAGAATAACTCCCAAGAATGCTACTGGCCAGACTCCATTCTCTTTAGTGTTTGGAGCAGAATCAGTGATCCCTACAGAAATGGTGGTTCCTACTGCTAGAACAAGCATCCGTGATCCTGAAGGAAATGCTGAAAACTTGGTTCATGACTTGGATCCCATAGAAGAACTCAGGGATTTGGCAAGGATAAGGAATTGGCACACTCTTAAGCTGTTAAAGGTGATGCATTGGCGACTGATCAAATATTTAGAGATAGTCAAGGAATTGGCACACTCTTTTGCTTCTTTTAGTTTGACACAGGTACCCAGAGAAGAAAATGCAGAAGCTGATGCATTGGCGAACCTTGGATCATCCTTGAAGATTCCATAGGATATTTAAATTCCTATTATCCATATCTTGGCTCCTACTATCGAGGATCACGCAGCTATAGAGATAGGAGAGGATTCTGCAATCATACCTAGTGATGATGCATAATCTCGTTCAGGATCATGGATCCTTCCAATCATGAGATATATACAGCATGGAGAGATCCCTACAGGAGAAAACCCTAGAGCTTTCAAATTCAAGGTATCTCAATTTACAATATTAAATAACATGTTATATAAATGATCTCTTGTAGGTCCATATCTAAGGTGCATTGAGGATCCTAAAGTTCAAGAAGTCCTAAAGGATTTTCATGAAGGAGATTGTGGAAACCACACTGGGGGCAGGGCATTGTTCTCAAGGATCCTTAGGACAGGATATTATTGGCCTACTATGAAGAAGGATGATGTGGATTATGCCAAGAAATATGATGCTTTTCAGAGACATAGCAATATCCTTCATCAGCCAGCAGAGCTCCTGCATCCTATATCCTCTTTTTGGCCATTCAGGAGATGGGGAATGGATATAGTTGGCAAACTTCCCAAGGCACCAGGAGGAAAAGTGTTTATGCTTGCCATGACTGGTTACTTTTCCAAGTGGATAGAAGATGAAGCCTTTGCTCAAGTCAGAGAAAAAGAAGTGTGCTAACTTTTATGACAGCTGGGGGATTAAGATGATTACATCAACACCAGTCCACCCACAAGCTAATGGTAAAGAAGAATCATCCAACAAGATCATCATCAACAATTTAAAGAAAAAACTAGGATCCAAGAAAGGAAAATGGGCAGAAGAGCTACCTTATGTGCTATGGGCTGATAGAATAACTCCCAAGAATGCTACTGGCCAGACTCCATTCTCTTTAGTGTTTGGAGCAGAATCAGTGATCCCTACAGAAATGGTAGTTCCTACTGCTAGAACAAGCATCCGTGATCCTGAAGGAAATGCTGAAAACTTGGTTCATGACTTGGATCCCATAGAAGAACTCAGGGATTTGGCAAGGATAAGATTGGCTAGTTACCAACAAAGGATGGCTGGAGCTTCTAACAAGAATGTCAGGATCAGAAAGTTTCAAGTTGGTGATATGGTGTTGAGGAAAGCATTCCAGAATACTACAAATCCAGCTGATGGCAAGTTGGCACCAAAGTGGGAAGGCCCCTATCTTATTGAAGCTAAGGCAGGAAAGGGGGCATATCGATTATTAACAATGGAAGGTGATTTGCTACCAAGAGCTTGGAATGTTGTCCATTTAAAGCGATATTTCATGTATGAAGGATTTAGGATCCTTAGCTATTTTCATATTTGGTATACATCAAGGATCCTTAGAGGATATATGATCCTCATTCTGGTAATGATCTGATTCTAATTTATTTAACCTTTAATTTATTACAAGGAGAAGGACCCAGGATCCTTTACCCTTTTTTTAGTTAGTTCTGAGTTTTGCAGAAGAATGAGGTATCCTTGACAAAGGATCAAGTATCCGCTGAAGTCTCCTAAGTTTTATGGGCTTGTCCCCAGTTTTTTTGGGTTTATCCCAAGTTTTTTGGGCTTGTCCCCAGTTTAAGGTATCCACTACCTTCGCCAGTAGTGCACGATGATCTTGGTGCAGTTCAAGGCAATGGGACCAGTACCCGCTTTAGGGGGTGACAATTTCATTGTGCTGGCTGTTGTGACACTTGTGCTCCGTAAACACACACAATGTAGGACACTATCTTTTATCAAAGAAACAATGTATTTTGGTCTAAAAAATTTGTTTATTTTGGTTTTACAATTCCACATTTTGATTCTAGTTCATTTTCAAGCTTTAAATCGCTTTCTAGAAAGTTAAACACGAACTGATGCGTAAACGTAATCAGTTTAATGTGGCAAACACTCCGGAATAGTGACATAGGCTTTACATACCATAAATAACTTTTATATAACTTAGAAATAGGTTTTGAAAGCTTTGGTGTGTCAAAAACAAGTTTATTCACACTCAGGGACTATTTGCATCAATCTGCAAAAGTCTGCTGATTCACATAGTATCGCACATTCCGGAACTTGATCATAAGTTAAACATTCCCTAAATATCCTTTACATAGCTTAGAAATAGGCTTTGAGGTGTTTAGTGCGCAAAAATAAACTTATTTCATAGATAGGGACTAAAAGCGGCAAAAATTGCATAAGTTTGCATTTTCGCGCATATTTTACGTTCTGAATATATCCGGACATCCAAAAATTTATGTAATCATTAAAATATTTTATTTTAGTGATTGGCATGATAAAATCCCATTCGCCGGGTAATTTGGATCATTTTTCGCAACCGTTTGTGTTTCGTCGTAATTAACCGAACAACGCGATCGTACGACCAAACGAATCAACATCCGAGATGTTTTTGAGCATATTTTAAGTTCCCTATATTTTAACTTCATTTTAGAGCTTTGAAATGGGGTTAACGGGGCTTAAACGTGCCAAAACGCATCGAAAATCAAGTTTGGAGGTGCAGGGCCCTGTTCTGCCAAGTTTGTAAAGTTTCTACCAGCAACAAGGGTCCTTACGGACCGTATGGGATTGCTTACGGTCCGTAAGCCATGCCCAGATCAGCAGAAAGCATTTTTTGCAAAACCCAGCTGTTTGCACTTGTTTTCTTTGCTTGTTTTAGCATTCTATGGGCTGGTTTGTGTGCTCATCAAGGTGCCCAATCAGTTTACAACAGGTGTATGGCCTAGATTTATCCCCCTAACACATGGAATGATCTCCTTGATCCTTGATTCCTATAATAGCAAGGCCCTCTTACTCATTTCTTCACACATTTGCTCTCAAACCTGCTCTAAGTTGATGCTCTCCAATGTGAGGTTTCATACCTGAGCAATTTGAGTTCAAATGTTTAAGCTTGAACCCTTTGTGAGTATTCTTTCGTTCTTTTATGCTTTTCAAGTGTGAAAGTCAAACAGTGTTTGACTTTCAGCTTTGACCAGTCAATGGTCAACACGAAGTTCGTTTGGACTTTGCAACGTGAGCGTAATCACGATGGTTATAGTCCCTTGTGACTATACCTACTGATTACCACGTTGATTAGGTGTAGTGACGAGTCATAGTTTTGGTCAAAATGCGTGCCTATGCGTATTTTGCAACCAAACTATTCTTGGATATCAAAACCGTTTGTTTTGATATCAAAACCTGTTTTCTAAATTAGTTAAACAAGTTCTAACATGTTTAGCTCGTCACTTTTAGTTTAATGCTTGTGTAGATTCGTAAGTCAAGCGGACTAAACACCCGCTTAGACTTTCGAACCATAGTTGTATAGGGAATAACCTTCCGAGGTTATACCTTATGGTCACTTTATTTAGTTAGTTGTATGATAGGTAGTTTATATGCCTTAGGAAAAATGACCAAAATGCCCTTTTTCGCCTAATTTCATTCTAAGCATATGAAACCAATATATTGACATCTAAACTGATTATATAACATAATTAGATAAGTTAAGGCATATAATACTTGTCGTAGGACTAGTTAGGCGTCTCGAACGCGCTTTTGCGCGAACGACGCGTTAAAGTGGCGTAAGCTACCTTAATGGGTCGTAAGCACTTAGGATAGGTTTCGATTTAGAATGTAGGCTTTGTTAAACCATATCACATGAGTTCCAACACTCATTTGGTTTACAAGACCTCATTCAACCCGATCTTCCAATTTAGGTGTCGATTCCCTAACATAGTACCTATTACCCTAGGGACCGCTTCAACACTTGAACTCTTAGTCTTTTGGGCTTTGTTATACCCTTCGAACCGGGACTATACGCAACCCCAGGCGAGTACATAGTTCCCCTCTTTTACTGTTTTCAAATGTTTTGGGGTGATTCATATGTGTAATCGATCTATTTTCAAAATGTATGGCATATGTGTGTTCACTAAGTGCTTTTATTTGTATTATTCCGATTATGCAAATGTAATGTTTTATCCTTAAGTGATCTACCTATCTTCATAGTTAGATTCATATAGGATATTTGAAGTACAGTCTTAGATCTTCTTATCTTTATAGTGAGATTTTTAAGAAGTACTTTACAACTCGATGGTTGGTTTTTGTGTAGTTGTTGGTGATTTAGATAACGAAACTAGATAATACAATAAGAACATGGTGGCTACGCCGCTGGTACTTCCTATATATAAGTGTGCTTATTGTGTCACACCCCCAAAATCCACCTGCGGAGTACTACCGCTTGGAGGCGTGACTGACCAGGATCCAGCCACCAATCATATTGAACATACGAGTTAAAAGATATAAAAGTTTAACCAATACAATTGGTGTCCAAACAAACACATAGTTAAGTTGCAAGCGGAAGTATAAGTCTTAAAACAAAACATAAGTTCAATTGTTTCAAAGTTTAACATGGCACACAGTCGTCCATGTCCCACAACGATCCTCCTCCATGCAAGCTCCAGCTTAAGAACCTAAGGACCTGCAAAGCATGTAGTAACGAGTCAACAACTAGTTGAGTGAGTTCACGGTTGGGTGTTCGTTTTAAGTTGTTTCGAAAACAGTTTCCTTTAGCTGGCATCCTGCCGTGGGGGTTACCCCATAGTTTAAAAACGTGACTTGTTCATTCCCGGTTACTCTGGCAATCCTGCCGTGGGGGCTACCCCGTGTTAGTTATCTGGCATTTCGGCCGTGGGGGCTACCCCATGTATCTACTAGACTCGTTACCATATCGACTGCTGACTGTAGTCATGTTTAAGTGCCCTGAAACTGTCAATGTCTATCATCATTGACGTGCCCCAGATCCATTAGTTCACGCCCGTCCTCTGCGGCACGGTGTGAGGTTTGTCAGACCTAAATAGCGCTATCTAACTAATGACCCGCTCGCCATTGGCCCGGCGATTAAGTCGATATAAAAAGGAGGGACTTCGTGATAGAGTTTTGGTCTAGTACGAGTTATCTGTCCATGAGGACGAGGAATTACATTCCTGAACCTTTGCTGTCCTACCCAAGGAGGACGAGGAACCCAGTTCCTTAACCCCAATTCCCGACCCCTGGGAATCCCATGCTTTGTAGAGGGTGTGAACTCACCTTGGTTTGCTCGGTAGAAAACACAGAAAGTCAAACAAGCGACGTTGAGGCTACTCACGTCCTATCATAGTTGTATCATACAATCAGGTTCGTATTCAAGTAGTGCACGTATGTCATTCACGTTAATCATGGCAGTTCATCGACATTCACATTCAATCAGTAACATATCAGGTCTGCATACAAGGCCCAAGAGTCCGGCCCAATCAAATAAGCCCATAATTAAACAAGTCCAACAGTGTGTACCCGTATATGACCCCGAGTCGCAACTAGGCGTTTGCGACTCGCAACCGGAGTCGCAACCATGGTTTCGGTCCATGCTGTTCTGGTTACGAGTCGCAACTGGACTCGCAACCTTGGTTTCGAGTCACAAGGTTTGGTGTGTTGATCCGGTGTGGTTTCGAGTCGCAACCGGGTGTTTGCGACTCGCAATCTGTGTCGCAACCGGGAGATTACGAC
Organism: Helianthus tuberosus; assembly: GCA_030545235.1. Classification (NCBI taxonomy): domain Eukaryota; kingdom Viridiplantae; phylum Streptophyta; class Magnoliopsida; order Asterales; family Asteraceae; genus Helianthus; species Helianthus tuberosus. The sequence goes on along the minus strand of CM060423.1, from coordinate 166,324,465 downwards.
TCATTGTGCCTGGTTTCGAGTCGCAACTGCTGGTTTCGAGTGGACATCTACTGATTCGGAACAGTGTACTATTCTGATTTCTGGTAACAGTTTGTACTAACCAACCAAATTCCTTAAACATGTTCCTTGTCTAGCAGTTTACTAAAAATGGATCAAACAATCAGGATTCAAATATTCAACCATGTTCTTATGATATTCAACCATGTTCTTCATGTTCATCAAATATTCAAAACACATTCAACGCATATCCGGATATTCATCAAACACAAACAACCCCTATTAAACATGTTTTGCATTTTCGGACAAGGGTTATATTATCCAAACTAGATATCAAAGCTCATATTGCAACAACATGTATTCTACAATCCTTATGAACAACAACAATCTTAACATCGGTTATACAAGGAGAATCTATATTTATCATGTATGAACCTTAACAAGCAACCATGTTATCAAATCTTCATCATCAACCGAAAATCATACATCATTATCAACTCAATATACCATACACATCCGGTTCACAAACATTATCAAACATACACTACACTAGTTAAGTTCTATCATTCATACTATTATTTAACATAACAAACATCATGAAAAAATCACTTAACAAGCATCATAGAAGCACTAACAAACATCATAAACACTAACCGGTTCAAGTGTGGGTTCAAAGGTGCGAGTGAGGCTTCCAACCGGTGTGTGTGAGGGACGATCCGAGAGCTTCTTACGGTTGATGATTGGATCCGAGAGTGAAGGAGAGTATTGTTGTGGTTTAGGGTTTTAGTGTGAGAGAGTAGAGAGTGTGTGTTGGAGAGTATGAATGTTGTTCAAAATGGTAACATGGCCATCTATCAAGTGTATATATATCCACTCCAAGCCATGTACCCTAGTGGGCTTCGAATTAGACTAAGGGGTGTGTGTGGCCCAACCGGCCTATGAGTGGTGTGGTGTTTACTCGAGACCACATGGTCTCGGGTCGGGTCCTAGTTGTTTCGGTTCCTAGACATACTCGTATACATACGATCACAACATACACATAACATGACACATGATCATATAAGTTCACATAAATCATTCATTAATTCATCAAATCAGTTAGTCACTAATCGTTCAAGCATACAACGGAAGGTTCTAAATTTCGAGTTGTCACATCATCCCCAAGTTGAAAGAAATTTCGTCCCGAAATTTGGTAGGCACTCACTGAGGAAGCTAGTTAAGTTGTTTGGTTTTCCTGGTTTTCCTGGGGTGTCACATCCACCCCCCGTTGATCTGGAATTTCGTCCCGAAATTCCGTAGCTTCGGCCTCAGTAGTGGGTGTACTGTCTGCGAACAGTTGGGGATACTTTTGTTTCATCTGATCTTCGCGCTCCCAGGTGAACTCTGGGCCGCGACGTGAGTTCCAACGAACTCGAACTAGAGGTATCCTAGTGCTCTTGAGGACCTTAACATCCCGGTCCGTGATCTCGACTGGTTCCTCGACGAATCGTAACTGCTCGTCGATCGTGAGTTCCTTCAAAGGAACTACGTGGGTCTCATCTGACGGACACTTCTTCAGATTCGACACGTGAAAAACGTTGTGAACTGCACCGAGTTCCGCTGGTAAGTTCAACCTGTAGGCCACCCTGCCTATTTTCTCAATGACCTCGAAAGGTCCAACGTATCGTGGGTTGAGTTTGCCGCGTTTACCAAAACGAACCACACCCTTCCAGGGTGAAACTTTGAGTAGTACCCGCTCCCCAACCTGGAGCTCAAGTGGTTTCCTGCCCATGTCGGCGTAAACTTTCTGACGTTCACGAGCGGCTGTCATGCGTTTTCGGATCTGAGCGATTTGCTCGGTTGTATCTACCACATATTCTGGACCAGTGATCTGACTATCTCCCACCTCTGCCCAGCAAAGAGGGGACCGGCATTTACGTCCGTACAATGCCTCAAACGGAGCAGCTCCAATGCTGGTGTGGTAGCTGTTATTGTACGAGAATTCCACAAGTGGCAGATGCTTTTCCCAGCGGTTGCCAAAGTCGATTACACATGCACGAAGCATGTCTTCTAAGGTTTGAATGGCGCGCTCGGACTGCCCGTCCGTCTGAGGATGGTACGCTGTGCTCATATCTAGTCGTGAGCCAAAGGATTTGTGCATTGCTTGCCACAGCTCTGAAGTAAATCGTGCATCTCGATCTGAGATGATGGAGGTGGGCACCCCGTGCCTCGAAACAACTTCCTTGAGGTAGATTTCTGCAAGAGTGGAGAACTTATCCGTTTCCTTAATGGCCAGGAAGTGTGCAGATTTTGTGAGTCGATCCACGATCACCCAAATAGTATCGTTCCCGCGCTGGGATCTAGGTAGGCCCGTAACAAAATCCATGGAAATTTGCTCCCATTTCCATTGAGGTATCTCTGGTTGTTGGAGCAGGCCTGATGGTTTCTGGTATTCCGACTTGACCCTAGCACAAGTCAAACACTTGCTGACGTAGGTCGCTATGTGGGCCTTCATGCTAGGCCACCAGTACGTAGTCTTGATGTCGTGGTACATCTTATCCGATCCAGGATGTACCGAGTAGCGAGACTTGTGTGCTTCGTCCATCACAAGCTCTCGTAGGTTGCCATAAAGTGGGACCCAAACGCGTCCCGTTACGTAGTAAGCACCGTCTTCCTTTTGCTCTAAGCGTTGCCTCGATCCGCGTAAGGCTTCAGCCCTGACGTTTTCCGGTTTCAGTGCTTCTATCTGAGCTGCTCGTATCTGGGAGGGAAGACTAGAATGGATCGTGAGTTGTAAAGCTCGCACGCGCTTAGGCGCAGTGTCCTTCCGACTGAGAGCGTCAGCCACAACATTGGCTTTGCCCGGGTGATATCTGATTGCGCACTCGTAGTCATTCAGAAGTTCGACCCATCGTCGTTGCCGCATATTCAGTTCCTTCTGCTTGAAGATATGCTCGAGGCTCCTGTGGTCGGTGTAGATGGCGCACTTGGTACCATACAGGTAATGTCGCCATAACTTAAGTGCAAAAATGACAGCTCCCAGCTCTAGGTCGTGCGTCGTGTAGTTCTTTTCATGAACCTTGAGTTGGCGTGAAGCGTAGGCTATAACTTTATCTCGTTGCATCAACACGCAACCAAGACCTTGAATCGATGCGTCGCAGTAAACCACAAAGTCGTCTGTGCCTTCCGGCAAGGAAAGGATAGGGGCGCTACAAAGTCTATCCTTTAGATGCTGAAATGCCAACTCCTGTGCGTTTCCCCAGCGATAGATAACGCCCTTCTGCGTTAGTGAGGTGAGGGGCTGTGCAATCTTAGAAAAATCCTTTATGAATCTCCGGTAGTATCCCGCCAAACCCAAGAATTGGCGAATTTCCTTTGGTGTACGAGGTGCAGGCCAGTTCTTTATCGAGTCTACCTTGGATGGATCAACGTGAATCCCATCCTTGTTTACCACGTGGCCTAGGAAATGGACTTCTCGAAGCCAGAAGTCGCATTTCGAGAACTTTGCATAAAGCTGCTCTGTTCGAAGGAGTTCCAGAATAAGTCGCAGATGCTGCTCATGTTCCTCCCGATTCTTGGAATAGATCAGGATGTCGTCGATGAAGACTATAACGAACTTGTCCAAGTAAGGCTTGCACACTCGGTTCATCAAGTCCATGAAAACCGCAGGTGCGTTTGTCATCCCAAAAGGCATGACCAAAAACTCATAGTGCCCGTAACGTGTTCTAAAAGCTGTCTTGGAGACGTCCTCTTCCCGGACTCTCAGCTGGTGATAACCCGATCTCAAATCGATCTTCGAATAGTAGCTCGATCCCTGCAACTGGTCGAACAAGTCGTCGATACGCGGTAGAGGGTAACGATTCTTCACCGTCACCTTGTTGAGTTCTCGGTAGTCGATGCACATTCTGAAAGTACCGTCTTTCTTCTTCACAAATAGCACTGGAGCTCCCCAGGGCGATGAGCTAGGACGAATAAAACCCTTATCCAAGAGTTCTTGTAGTTGCGTGGAGAGTTCTTTCAACTCTGATGGAGCCAATCGATAAGGTGCACGAGCTATGGGCGCAGCTCCAGGAGCTAGTTCGATCTGAAACTCGACTTGGCGATGAGGCGGAAGACCAGGTAATTCCTCAGGAAATACCTCTGGGTAATCGCGTACAACTGGAAAATCTTCTATCTTCTTCTCTTTCTCCGTGGTGTCAGTAATAAGAGCCAAAATGGCGGTGTGGCCCTTTCGCAAGTACTTTTGGGCCTTAAGGAGAGAAATGACGTTCTCAACAGCACTCCTCTTGTCGCCATGAATCATGAGAGGTTCACCATCGGGACCTGGAATACGGACAACCTTCTCGTTGCAAAGAATCTCTGCTCGGTGTTGGGATAACCAATCCATCCCAATGACAACGTCGAAACTACCCAAGACGATAGGAATGAGGTCGATGGAGAAGGTCTGGTCAGCGAGAATAAGTTTACAACCCTTGACTACGTGTGTGGCTTCTAAACTCTTACCATTTGCTAGCTCTACGGTGTGCTTGTTGTTCAAAGGTGTTGGAATACGCTTAAGCATTCGACTAACTTCTAGTGACACGTAGCTAGTATCGGCACCCGAATCAAATAAAACTGAAACATAAAAGTCGTCGAGAAGGAACTTACCCGCCACAACATTGGGGTCGTTCCTTGCTTCACCTTGGCCGATCACAAACATTCGCCCCCTGGCGCCATTGTTGTTGTTCCCATTGTTACCATTCCCCTGTTTGTTGTTATTGTTGTTGTTGTTGTTGTTGTTCTGGTTCCTGTTCAGTTGGGGACAATCTCTCTTGAAGTGGCCCTCAGCTCCACACTGAAAGCACCCTTTGTTATCACCCTGTTGCTGTTGCTGGCGCTGGTTCTGTTGAGCTTGCTGACGATTCTGATTGGCGGGGTATAAGCTCCTGCAATCCTTTGCAGCATGACCAGGCTTGTTGCACCGATGACAGTTGCCCCTGGTGCATGGTCCGCTGTGGTGCAGGCTGCAGCGATTGCACTTGGGATGATTTCCTTTGTATCCACCACCAGACGATTGCTGATTAGGGCTCTTGTAGTCCTCAGTCTTTCTCTGCTGAGACTGAGACTGAACAGAAGTCGAACCCTTACTTGAAGTTCCATCCCACTTCCGTTTGTTGTCACTAGAGGTACCAGTAGTAGTTGCTGCGCCAATGCGTTTTGGTAACTTGTTCTGCTCCACCGCCTGATCCGTGAGACGGTGAGCCAACTGAACGGTTTGCTGATAGGTGGCGAGGTTCGCTGAAGTCACATGACTTTGGATTTCCGGCACTAAGCCCTGAAGAAACAGTTCGATGCGTTTGATGGGAGGATCCACCATAGTAGGGCACAAAATTGCCAGTTCGTTCGACCTTTTCACATACGCTTCAATCTCCGACCCCGTCATCTTGAGGTTGAAGAACTCCACTTCCAGTTTGTGAATCTCATCACGACTGCAGTATTCCTCTTTGATCATTTCCTTGAAAGTTTCCCATGGGGTGGCGTTGGCAGCAACCAACCCTAGCATTTGAACCTGAGCGTTCCACCATGTGAGGGCTAAACCCTCGAGAGTACCAGTAGCATACTTCACCCTGCGCGCCTCAGGGCATTCACACATTTCGAAGACAGACTCTAGTTTCTCAAACCAGTGTAGGAGACCTACTGCTCCTTCAGTGCCGCTAAAAGTAGTTGGTCGGCAGTCCATGAAAGTCTTAAAAGTGCACACGGGTGGTTGAATGTGCTGACCTATCGTAGGTGAAAGAAAAGACAGAGTTTAACACAAAGGTTGGTTCACGAGAGTAGGATCCTAAAGATCCTAGAATAAGTTCGGACTGCAGGATATACCTCCTGCGTGTGCAGCTGCGAGTGCTGCGGCAACTCGTTCGTTGATCAGAGCCGTCAACTGGGCTTGTGTCATGTTAACGCGTCCAGACATGATCTTCATATCAAGAAGAACATGAGTGAGAGGGGTTCGCGAAAGTACAACGATAGGATAGAGTAAGCACGCACGTGTTCAAGCAACAGTAGTTATACTAACCAAGCATACCATAAGCAATGTACCATGTCACTAACAAGTAGGCAATATATACACAGATCATATTACCTAGAATGTCGAGCCTTGCATGTGGAGTGAAGCATCGTTGTGGACCGTTGAGCACTGTACAGGTTATAGTCTGGTTTTAACAAAAAACGTTTTCCCCTTTATTAAAACCAAGTTCTCTATAACTAATGGCTCTGATACCAATCTGTCACACCCCCAAAATCCACCTGCGGAGTACTACCGCTTGGAGGCGTGACTGACCAGGATCCAGCCACCAATCATATTGAACATACGAGTTAAAAGATATAAAAGTTTAACCAATACAATTGGTGTCCAAACAAACACATAGTTAAGTTGCAAGCGGAAGCATAAGTCTTAAAACAAAACATAAGTTTAATTGTTTCAAAGTTTAACATGGCACACAGTCGTCCATGTCCCACAACGATCCTCCTCCATGCAAGCTCCAGCTTAAGAACCTAAGGACCTGCAAAGCATGTAGTAACGAGTCAACAACTAGTTGAGTGAGTTCACGGTTGGGTGTTCGTTTTAAGTTGTTTCGAAAACAGTTTCCTTTAGCTGGCATCCTGCCGTGGGGGTTACCCCATAGTTTAAAAACGTGACTTGTTCATTCCCGGTTACTCTGGCAATCCTGCCGTGGGGGCTACCCCGTGTTAGTTATCTGGCATTTCGGCCGTGGGGGCTACCCCATGTATCTACTAGACTCGTTACCATATCGACTGCTGACTGTAGTCATGTTTAAGTGCCCTGAAACTGTCAATGTCTATCATCATTGACGTGCCCCAGATCCATTAGTTCACGCCCGTCCTCTGCGGCACGGTGTGAGGTTTGTCAGACCTAAATAGCGCTATCTAACTAATGACCCGCTCGCCATTGGCCCGGCGATTAAGTCGATATAAAAAGGAGGGACTTCGTGATAGAGTTTTGGTCTAGTACGAGTTATCTGTCCATGAGGACGAGGAATTACATTCCTGAACCTTTGCTGTCCTACCCAAGGAGGACGAGGAACCCAGTTCCTTAACCCCAATTCCCGACCCCTGGGAATCCCATGCTTTGTAGAGGGTGTGAACTCACCTTGGTTTGCTCGGTAGAAAACACAGAAAGTCAAACAAGCGACGTTGAGGCTACTCACGTCCTATCATAGTTGTATCATACAATCAGGTTCGTATTCAAGTAGTGCACGTATGTCATTCACGTTAATCATGGCAGTTCATCGACATTCACATTCAATCAGTAACATATCAGGTCTGCATACTAGGCCCAAGAGTCCGGCCCAATCAAATAAGCCCATAATTAAACAAGTCCAACAGTGTGTACCCGTATATGACCCCGAGTCGCAACTAGGCGTTTGCGACTCGCAACCGGAGTCGCAACCATGGTTTCGGTCCATGCTGTTCTGGTTACGAGTCGCAACTGGACTCGCAACCTTGGTTTCGAGTCACAAGGTTTGGTGTGTTGATCCGGTGAGGTTTCGAGTCGCAACCGGGTGTTTGCGACTCGCAATCTGTGTCGCAACCGGGAGATTACGACTCATTGTGCCTGGTTTCGAGTCGCAACTGCTGGTTTCGAGTGGACATCTACTGATTCGGAACAGTGTACTATTCTGATTTCTGGTAACAGTTTGTACTAACCAACCAAATTCCTTAAACATGTTCCTTGTCTAGCAGTTTACTAAAAATGGATCAAACAATCAGGATTCAAATATTCAACCATGTTCTTATGATATTCAACCATGTTCTTCATGTTCATCAAATATTCAAAACACATTCAACGCATATCCGGATATTCATCAAACACAAACAGCCCCTATTAAACATGTTTTGCATTTTCGGACAAGGGTTATATTATCCAAACTAGATATCAAAGCTCATATTGCAACAACATGTATTCTACAATCCTTATGAACAACAACAATCTTAACATCGGTTATACAAGGAGAATCTATATTTATCATGTATGAACCTTAACAAGCAACCATGTTATCAAATCATCATCATCAACCGAAAATCATACATCATTATCAACTCAATATACCATACACATCCGGTTCACAAACATTATCAAACATACACTACACTAGTTAAGTTCTATCATTCATACTATTATTTAACATAACAAACATCATGAAAAAATCACTTAACAAGCATCATAGAAGCACTAACAAACATCATAAACACTAACCGGTTCAAGTGTGGGTTCAAAGGTGCGAGTGAGGCTTCCAACCGGTGTGTGTGAGGGACGATCCGAGAGCTTCTTACGGTTGATGATTGGATCCGAGAGTGAAGGAGAGTATTGTTGTGGTTTAGGGTTTTAGTGTGAGAGAGTAGAGAGTGTGTGTTGGAGAGTATGAATGTTGTTCAAAATGGTAACATGGCCATCTATCAAGTGTATATATATCCACTCCAAGCCACGTACCCTAGTGGGCTTCGAATTAGACTAAGGGGTGTGTGTGGCCCAACCGGCCTATGAGTGGTGTGGTGTTTACTCGAGACCACATGGTCTCGGGTCGGGTCCTAGTTGTTTCGGTTCCTAGACATACTCGCATACATACGATCACAACATACACATAACATGACACATGATCATATAAGTTCACATAAATCATTCATTAATTCATCAAATCAGTTAGTCACTAATCGTTCAAGCATACAACGGAAGGTTCTAAATTTCGAGTTGTCACATATTGTATTACCTTTCGTGGCGTTATCCCAAATCACCATTAGGATTTAGGATTGTTTTGATTCAATGATTCAATGTGACAGAACCCGAATCCTTATAGCATCTATCTATCTTCATAGGTTGATTCTTGTAGGATGTTTAAAGTACTGATATTGGAGTCCTTGATTGGATTCATTGTGTGCTTTAATGCGTGTTAAGTTAGACAATGTTATGAGAACCCATGATCCCTATAGTATGTATCTATATTCATAGTTAGACTTATATGGGATGTTTAAAGTACTGATATTGGAGTTCATGTTGGATTCATTGTGTGCTTTAATGCATGTTTACGAGTTGGTACAAGTTGGTTGGTTTATGTGTTATGTGGTAGTTGTGATTTAAGTAACGAAACCGGTATAATAAAATAAGAACATGGTGGATACGCCGCTGGTACTTCCTATATATAAGTGTTCTTATTTTATTATTCTTGTAGCGTTATCTGGATCACTTTAGGATTTTGTGTACAATTGTTTCAACGTTTGATTATCAAAATCTTTGTAGAATCTCCCATATTTTTATATATGTCAAATTCTTATAAAGATATCTGAAGTATTATCGTGACTCATTGATTTGATTTATATATTACTTTTATAAGTTTTGATTTATTTCAAAACAGTTATTATTAATCCTTGATTGGATTCCTAATAGCATAATAACAAGTTTTTACGATGGTTTAACCGAGATTTCAATATAAGGCATAAAATGACTTAGTAAATATCATATTGCCATATACAAATCTATTTTGTCACGAGTTTTCACAATTAAGATTAATACCAAATGTTTTGCCATTTATTTGGCTAATAAAACCTATGTATTCGCTGGCATTTTTATGCTGACTGTTTTCGCATATGTTTCAGGTTTTCGACTGTTCAAGCGTGCAACGCATAGGACTGCATACGGGCCTTAGACTTCTAAAAAGAACAATTACATGTATTCTTTGTTTGTAAAACGATGTTAATGATATTGAAACAATTTAGTACCAGTAGTTGTGAGCAATTTGTAAGGTGACTCCCTGATATTTCCGCCGCGTGTTGTTATATTACGCGATTGGGGTGTTACAGATTGGTATCAGAGCACTGGTTATAGGGAATTAGGTTATTAGCATGCCTTAAACCTAGTCTATAACCTTCCTAGGACCCAAACATGAGTAGACTTAGGAACTCTTTCCTAATTCTCATCCTTATTCATGCCACAACTGCTCTATGAATTACGAATCATCTAACCTTAGATGATTTATCATGAACCTTAGGCATTATGCCTTGAGGTATTCCTCAAAATGTTTTCTCAAAGCATTTTCATTAAAATATTTTCCAAATGTTTTCTTAAATGTTTTTGTCAAAATATTTCGCAAACATGTTTTATCTCAAACGATTTGTATCAAAAGATTTCTCAAATGTTTTCTTCAAACGTTTTTTCATCAAAATCTTGGGTTTTAATAATGTGAACACATGCAATCTGGAAGGGTGGATGCCTGTACCCCGAGTTTTCTGTCTAAGGCTAGAGTGTTCGTATAAATCCGCATTTTCGGACCAGTCACTCTTACCTGGGAACTCTTAGGGTGAGTGTCCACTTATAGGCTAAAGCATGTCTTCATAAAGCATTATAAAAACCTATCCATCTTGACCCAACCGAATGATTTTTAAACAACCTTTGTAACCCTACTCATTCATGTTACCCTCAGTAATGTGTTTTCTCTTCGTGACAATCGAATCATCCTTCTTTTCCCAATACCATTTCATCATATTACCTTCAGTTATATGTTTGATTCAATATAGTTGAAATGAATCTCATTTCATTTCACCACTCCATGAGATCCTATTTTATTTTCAAAATACTACCTTTGTCTTTTAAAATTTCAAATTTTTACCATTTGGATGAGAATTTTCAAAATTTCACACACAAAATTTCTTTATGTTAAAATTTTAATTTAAAAACATTTTTTCTTAAAAGTAATAAATTTTTAACAGGTAAAGAATTTATGATACAAACCATTAACCCGGTTTGTATTCTCTCATCCAAAAATATTACAAAAGTTTATTTTCAAACAATTCTTATTTTAAAATAAAATCCACAACTCTATATAATCTAAATACAAAAACGAGACTTATAAACAAGATTTGACTAAATCAAAGTTAACGCTAAATTTTCTTAGTACAAGAAACGAAACGCCGAAATTTTTAATGAGAATTCGAAAAGAACAAAAGCCGAATCTTCTAAAAAATCTAGGAAGCGCAAGACTTCAAAGAGTTTTGCAATTCCTACACCTGTTCCATTAAATTCGGTACCCTTTAAAGGAGTTTACCATGGAAAGCAACCTCGGTGCAACCATTGTGATTATCATCATGCAACAAATTCTCCTTGTCGCTAGTGTACAATCTGTGGTTTATTTGGACATTGTCACACCCCGACCGCGTAAAACAACAAATCGCGGCGGAAACATCGGGGCGTGTTGCAACAGAATTAATGTTTCATAACCATGGATACCAAAGAGTGTTTCGTTTTATTAAACATTGAATAATTACATCGTCTTGAAATCTAAATACACAATTTAAACATAGTCTATCATTGTTATTGAGTCACTAAGGCCTCGTCCAATCCTATGTGAGCATGCATCTTATCAATTGATATCATTCAACAATACCTGAAACATATGTGAAAACGAGGTCAGCAAAGAAATGCTGGCGAGATACATAGGTTTTGTGAAAATAAGATTTATGACTTCTGTTTTTGAAAAATGTTTAGTCATGAACCTTGTAATTTGCTTTGTCTTTGTAAATCATTTGAAAAATAATAAGTTCGGATGATAAGTTTAAATAAGAGAATAATGCATGATTAAATGAATAACCATGTAAAATGAGTTTGTGTAAGATAAGTTGTTTGTAAATCAATGTCTTGTGAAAAGTATGTTACTTGTATAAAATGTTCTATGTCTCAATACTGAAATGATTCAAATAACGCTACGATATGTAATACCATACAAACACTTATATATAGGAAGTACCAGCGGCGTATCCACCATGCTTGTATCATATTACACACGCCTCGTTACTTAATCACTTAATCAAACCAAACCAACAATGTATAATGTCTATGTCAAAACCCTGTCAAAATGTCATGTATAACGAAAATGATATGTATGGCTAGTGGAATGCATCAACTAAACCATATGTGAAACGCACAAAACAAAGTATTGAAGTAAAACTTGGTTTAAATCAATACTATGTTTCGTGGAAATGCATGATCAAATGTAAATCATGTCCAGATGTTTACCCAATCGTTACCCATTCGTTCAAATCGTTCTTGTTTTAATCGTTCGAATCGTCCTTGTCTTAATTGTTCAGATCGTCCTTGTTTTAATTGTGAACTACTTTATGGTCAATTCTATAATAACATTCAAACCTTCTTGACGCGTTCCTCGTTCCATCTCGCTCTCGCTCTCGTTCTTAACAAACCCTTACCAAAGGATAAGTTAATAATTACAGATTCAGTCGCTACCCACAACCCCCACACATAACAATGGGTGCAGTAAATAACGGGATTTGTCAGATCCTATGGTACCATAACCTAATACTGGTCGGCTTGATCATTGCTAATGAATATCATCGGTCATGTAACTACAACCAACAAGTTTGTTCACTTTTTGAAATTTGTTATTAGTTTTTGAAATCATTGTATTCGTTCTTGAAATCATTGTTAGCGTTCTTGAAATAATTGTTATTGTTCTCGAAATCGCATTGTAATTGTTATTGTAATCGTTCTTGAAATCACATTGTAATTGTTATTGTAATCATTGATAAAACATTTAGCACATATGAGTCACCCCAAAACAGTTGAAAACAGTAAAAGAGGGGAATAATGTACTCGCCTGAGAGTGCTTAGGAGTCTTGAACAACTACCAAGTAAGCTAGAGAAGTCCCGGAAATCAAATGGTACCTAATATAGGTAACTACATAAATAACCCGGACCTAAATCGGAAGACTGGGTAGCAGGAGGGTTTGTAAACCAAATGAGTGTAGGAACTCATGTGATATGGTTTAACAAAGCCTACATACTAAATGAAACTTAACCTAAGTGCTTTCGACCCATCACGACCCATTAAGGTAGCTTATGCTACTTTAACGCGTCGTGCGCGTGAAACGCGTTCGGACCGTCTAACTAGTCCTATGACAAGTGTTATATGCCTAAACATGTTACATAATCAGTTATGTGACAAAAGTTTAGGTTACATATGCTTAATTACCAATTATACAAGAAAAGGGTATTCTGGTAATTTACCTAAGGCATATAAACTACCTATCATACAACTACTTAAACGATGTGACCATAGGGTATAACCTCGGAAGGTTATTCCCTACCTACTATGGTCACCTAATGTATTTGGTCGGATCCTAATGATCGACCAAATGGGTCGAGTTCGAAGGTATAGGCGATTTATTAGATCGCCTACCCTACGACCCTAGACAACGTGGTAATCAGTGGGCATAGTCCCAAGGGACTATGACCAACGTGATTACACTCACGTTGCGAAGTTCAAACGAACTTCGCATTGACCATTACTGGTCAACGCTGAAAGTCAAACAAAGTTTGACTTTCTGACTCGAAAAGCAGTAAAATAAGGAAAAGAACGAAAGAATACTTACCCAGGGTCCCCGAATGCTAATCTCGATTCAAGAACTCAGGTATGAAACAATGGTTTCAACTTAGAGCTCTCAAATCAAGATTCTTGTGAGAAAATGCAATGGGGGTGGATGGGTATATATAGTTTTCGGGTAACCGTTGAGATCGTTTCATGGAAAAGAGGGCACGATCAAGGCCGTACATGTGTTGGAATGTTGTGGTGTGTCAAATGGCCACTCACCATAGGGAATTGACAAGTGGAAGAGGGATTGGAGGTGCTAAACAGCTGCAACCAGCTGTAAAAACAATGAATCTGGTCTGCAGAGGCTGAGGCGGCCCGCTTCAGCATTAGACAAATCTAATGCGGGCCGCTTGGGGCTTCTGATCCGAAAATAAGTTTCAAAAATGACAGTTTCAGCCCCTGCACGTGTTTAAGGCCATTCCCGACACTTCTAAGGCCCGTAAAGCCAACTTTAAGGCCCTAAAATGTTGCCTAAACATTGTGGACATGAAACATGCTCAAAAATATGTCGGATGTCAGTTCGTTTGGTCGTACGAACGCGATGTTCGCTTAATTACGACGGAATGCGCATAAGCGTGAAAAACGATCCAAATGACGTGACGAATGGATTTTTCTTATGGCGAACACTAAAATATAATATAGTCATGCTCACATAAATTTTTGGATGTCCGGATGTATTCAGAACGTAAGTTATGCGCGAAAATGCAAACTTGTGCACTTTTTGACACTTTTAGTCCCTGAATGACCCAAAAGTTTATTTTAGCACACCGAACCCCTCAAAGCCTATTTCTAAGCTATGTAAAGGATATTTAAGGTGTGTTTAACTTATGGTTATGTTCCGGAATGTTCGTTACAGTTCAAATTGACATACTTTCGCAGTTTGTCATATTTAGTCCCTGTAAGCGAATTAACTTGTTTTTGCCATACCAAAGCCTTCAAAACTTATTTCTAAGTTATGTAAAGGTTATTTAAGGTATGTTAAGCCTTTGTCACTATTCCAGAGTGTTTGTTGCGTTAAACTGGTTATATTTACGCATCGGTGCGCGTATAACCTTCCAGAAAGCGATTTAGAGTTTGAAATTGAACAAGAATTGATATGTGCAAATGATACACATATTTTTACAAATCCCAAGTATGAAATATAATATTTCATTGGTTTGGTATTTGTTTGATGGCCGTGAAGGCACAGGTGTTACAGTCTCCCCTACTTTAGGAAATTTCGTCCCGAAATTTATTTAGAGGAAACTTGTGAGAGCTTGAAAATATGAAGTTGAAAAGATCAAACAACATTGGTTAGGGTTCTGAACTTCTAGTAACTTTAACAACATCATGTTTGCAATGTAAGAGGGATACTTATATACAAGTATATGAAGCGTCATTGGTGCGTCCACCGTACCTCCATTACATCGTTCTCATTTTGTTATTGTTGTCACTATCGGTTCTTACACATAATAAACCTTACTGGGTTTCTATGCACTAAATTTCATAATTATGTACGCGTCCATAATCAGACAATTCCTTGCACAGTTCACACAGTCTATTTTATAATGTGTAGGGTAAAACCAAATGAACATTCTTATGATGAGTGTGACTAGACCGCCATAGAGTCCTTTTAATTAAATCAATAAATGATCTAAATAGACTATCAAGGAGTCTGTCCAGCTACATCACTAGATGTCGTTCTTTAACCAAATTGTGAATCAATCTTTTTTACTAGACCACTAAAAGGGTCTCTTATCGAACCATGGAGTGGTACCATATAACCCAAGGGTCTTAACTACAACGTAGAAGCCCATAAAGATTTAGGTAGTACCTTTTGAATATCCTACTATGAATCCCTCATATGAAGATATGGAAGATTCTATGAGGATTTGAAAATCGTATCACACAAAAACATAGAGGAGAACACACAAACACATAACATATAATCGCATAATCGTTCAATTTGTTTAATTGTTTAATTTGTTATCGTTGGACACGGGTATTTAAAGCATACTAGGGATCAAATCCTTAATTGCGATAATTTGGATTGATCCATATGAATACCCTGCTTGTTGACTACATGACCCAAGAACTGAACTTCTTTAAGCCAAAATTTCCCCTTGGAGGATTTAGCGAAAAGTTTGTTCCTTCTTTAAGGGTTCTAGTGTCAATGAAAGTGTTGATCGTTACCAGCTCGGGATATGAATAGATCAAGATGTCATAAATAACAATGACGAACTGATCCAAATAAGGCTTGCAGACTCTATTTATTAAGTCCTTGAAGATGGCTGGAGTATTTGTCAACCTAAAAGGCATGACTGTAAACTCGTAATGGCCATACTTCGTGCAGAAAACCGTTTTGGGAATATCTTCTTCGAGAATACAAAGTTGATGATACCCAAAACGCAAATCGATCTTGGAAAAGCATGAACGCTATGCAGTTGATCGCAGAAATCGATGATTTAAGGTAGGGGGGATATCGCTTCTTGATGGTAAGCTTACTAGGCTTACGTTAAGCGATATACATTCGAAAAGATCCATTTTTTTTCTTTTCACAAGGAGAACAGGAGTTTCTCCAAGGTGAAAAGTTCTGACGGATGAATCCTTTATCAGATAACTCTTGAAGCTGTTTTGATAATTCTTGCATCTCGAACGGTGCAAGACGATAAAATACTTTAGATTTAAAAGAAACAAGTGTTTGAGGTTCTTAGGGAGATCACAAGTGATCATAGAAAAATGACAGAACCACACGAGTAGTTTTGTCTCTGTGTTGACATCATAAGGTCGGATCAAACATTCATACAATTGCATTAGTTAAAAATAAAAACCAGAAATTTTTATTTATATAACAACCGCATTGTTTTTAAATGTTACAAGATAACAACCAGAGGAATTACAAAATACTAAAAGTTCACTCCTTCATCATCGATTGCCTCATTGATGTTAAACACTCGACCGCGTGCTGGATTCACATTGACATTCGCATTCGGGTTTGCGTTAGCATTTGCATTCACCAGTCTTGGGCAGTTGTGGCGGAAGTGACCAATCTCTCCGCAGTTGAAACATGAACCCAGTGGGAATCTCGCAGCATTCCCTTGAACCGGAGCTTGAACCTGAGCAGCCTGATTTTGTCCCAAACGACAAATCTTGGCCAAATGCCCAAGTTTACCACACGTCGTGCATTGCCAGCAAGCTTGTTGTACTGCGTGATGACCGTTGCAGCGTGCACAATAAGGTGCGGTACCGGCATATGCTTTCTTTGCAGGTGGCTGAGCTGGTGGGTTCCGCGGGTTCTGAGCAGTCTGTGCTGTAACAGCAAAATTTTGGGCACCCTTTCGCTTCTTTGATTTCTTTGACGTCTCACCTTCCTTACCCTTCTTGTTTTGGCCTTTCTTGCTATCCTCCTTGTCAGCTGACTGTTTCTTGCCCTTGTCACCCTTCCTGTGTAACTTGTTCTTCCGAATCTGCGACTCAGTCAATGTCGCTGATAACTCGATCGCCTGACGGAGTGTGGCAGGGTTACTACCAGTAAGGATGTCTTGTACCGAGTCAGGTAGGCCGTCGATGTACCTTTCGATAGCTATGTCAAGTGGGGTAACCATTGTCGGGCAAAGCAGACTCAGCTCCTCAAACCTATCAGTATACGCCCTGTGCTCACCGCTATCTTGCTTCAATTCATCAAATTCCTTCTCCAAAGCTCGCTGCTCATGACGAGGACAAAATTCCTTCATCATAAGAGCCCTAAGTTCAGCCCATGTCTGTGCGAGAGCAACTTCCGCACCTCGGTCTCTCATTACCCCATTCCACCATGTAAGAGCCCTCTTCTGAAACACGCTCGAGGAGAACTCGACCTTGCGATTATCCGGGCACTGCACGTGGCGAAAAGTATTCTCAATGCTTTCGAACCACTGAAGAAGCCCAGTTGCTCCTTCAGAACCACTAAACTTGAGTGGTTTAGCCTGGTTGAAATCCTTGTATTTGCATAGCACATTGTTGTTGTTGTTGGTTTGGTTCCATTGAGCAAAGAGGTTTGGGAATTGAGCAGCCATTTGCTGCGCAATGATTTCTGCCAGCTCGGCAGTCTCTATCTGGCTTTCGCGTCGAGGAGGCATTGTCTAAAAGAGGAAACATGAAAGGAAACGAGTGAGAGTATTTAGACGAAAAGAATGAGATGAAACAAATCTGAGGAAAGCAAGGATAGTGGTCATTTGTTTGTTACTACAAAGCAACAAACGACCTTGGTGATTTGTCAAAGTAAATAGGTTAAAAAAATAATGTATCGCGAAGACATGTTCGCCTATAAGTGAACACTCATCCCAAGAATTCCCAGGTAAGCACAACTGGTCTCGCGTCTGATGAGATGTATACGAAGTGCTTGCCTAGACAGAAAACCCAGAATACAGGCATTCACCCTTCCAGTTTGCACGTGTTCACATTATTTAAAACCCAAAACCTTGACGAGATTTTGAAAATTCAAAGGGGTTCAAAACCATATAACAGAGGGTTCAAAACCTTACAATAGAGGGTTCAAAACCTAGTAATCAATCATCCTAGAACAGATGATTAGTTTTCAAAGCGGTTTTGAAATTTATGTTCTTGTTGTGATTGTCGCCTAAGGATAGGTGACGGTATTGTTTTATGACTAAACGCAAGTAAACTCGCGTTAGGGTCCTAACAAGGTTATAGACTAGGTCAAAGCATTACTAATTACTAATAACCTAATTCCCTATAACCATTGGCTCTGATACCATCTTTTCTGTCACACCCCGACCGCGTAAAACAACAAATCGCGGCGGAAACATCGGGGCGTGTTGCAACAGAATTAATGTTTCATAACCATGGATACCAAAGAGTGTTTCGTTTTATTAAACATTGAATAATTACATCGTCTTGAAATCTAAATACACAATTTAAACATAGTCTATCATTGTTATTGAGTCACTAAGGCCTCGTCCAATCCTATGTGAGCATGCATCTTATCAATTGATATCATTCAACAATACCTGAAACATATGTGAAAACGAGGTCAGCAAAGAAATGCTGGCGAGATACATAGGTTTTGTGAAAATAAGATTTATGACTTCTGTTTTTTGAAAAATGTTTAGTCATGAACCTTGTAATTTGCTTTGTCTTTGTAAATCATTTGAAAAATAATAAGTTCGGATGATAAGTTTAAATAAGAGAATAATGCATGATTAAATGAATAACCATGTAAAATGAGTTTGTGTAAGATAAGTTGTTTGTAAATCAATGTCTTGTGAAAAGTATGTTACTTGTATAAAATGTTCTATGTCTCAATACTGAAATGATTCAAATAACGCTACGATATGTAATACCATACAAACACTTATATATAGGAAGTACCAGCGGCGTATCCACCATGCTTGTATCATATTACACACGCCTCGTTACTTAATCACTTAATCAAACCAAACCAACAATGTATAATGTCTATGTCAAAACCCTGTCAAAATGTCATGTATAACGAAAATGATATGTATGGCTAGTGGAATGCATCAACTAAACCATATGTGAAACGCACAAAACAAAGTATTGAAGTAAAACTTGGTTTAAATCAATAGTATGTTTCGTGGAAATGCATGATCAAATGTAAATCATGTCCAGATGTTTACCCAATCGTTACCCATTCGTTCAAATCGTTCTTGTTTTAATCGTTCGAATCGTCCTTGTCTTAATTGTTCAGATCGTCCTTGTTTTAATTGTGAACTACTTTATGGTCAATTCTATAATAACATTCAAACCTTCTTGACGCGTTCCTCGTTCCATCTCGCTCTCGCTCTCGTTCTTAACAAACCCTTACCAAAGGATAAGTTAATAATTACAGATTCAGTCGCTACCCACAACCCCCACACATAACAATGGGTGCAGTAAATAACGGGATTTGTCAGATCCTATGGTACCATAACCTAATACTGGTCGGCTTGATCATTGCTAATGAATGTCATCGGTCATGTAACTACAACCAACAAGTTTGTTCACTTTTTGAAATTTGTTATTAGTTTTTGAAATCATTGTATTCGTTCTTGAAATCATTGTTAGCGTTCTTGAAATAATTGTTATTGTTCTCGAAATCGCATTGTAATTGTTATTGTAATCATTGATAAAACATTTAGCACATATGAGTCACCCCAAAACAGTTGAAAACAGTAAAAGAGGGGAATAATGTACTCGCCTGAGAGTGCTTAGGAGTCTTGAACAACTACCAAGTAAGCTAGAGAAGTCCCGGAAATCAAATGGTACCTAATATAGGTAACTACATAAATAACCCGGACCTAAATCGGAAGACTGGGTAGCAGGAGGGTTTGTAAACCAAATGAGTGTAGGAACTCATGTGATATGGTTTAACAAAGCCTACATACTAAATGAAACTTAACCTAAGTGCTTTCGACCCATCACGACCCATTAAGGTAGCTTATGCTACTTTAACGCGTCGTGCGCGTGAAACGCGTTCGGACCGTCTAACTAGTCCTATGACAAGTGTTATATGCCTAAACATGTTACATAATCAGTTATGTGACAAAAGTTTAGGTTACATATGCTTAATTACCAATTATACAAGAAAAGGGTATTCTGGTAATTTACCTAAGGCATATAAACTACCTATCATACAACTACTTAAACGATGTGACCATAGGGTATAACCTCGGAAGGTTATTCCCTACCTACTATGGTCACCTAATGTATTTGGTCGGATCCTAATGATCGACCAAATGGGTCGAGTTCGAAGGTATAGGCGATTTATTAGATCGCCTACCCTACGACCCTAGACAACGTGGTAATCAGTGGGCATAGTCCCAAGGGACTATGACCAACGTGATTACACTCACGTTGCGAAGTTCAAACGAACTTCGCATTGACCATTACTGGTCAACGCTGAAAGTCAAACAAAGTTTGACTTTCTGACTCGAAAAGCAGTAAAATAAGGAAAAGAACGAAAGAATACTTACCCAGGGTCCCCGAATGCTAATCTCGATTCAAGAACTCAGGTATGAAACAATGGTTTCAACTTAGAGCTCTCAAATCAAGATTCTTGTGAGAAAATGCAATGGGGGTGGATGGGTATATATAGTTTTCGGGTAACCGTTGAGATCGTTTCATGGAAAAGAGGGCACGATCAAGGCCGTACATGTGTTGGAATGTTGTGGTGTGTCAAATGGCCACTCACCATAGGGAATTGACAAGTGGAAGAGGGATTGGAGGTGCTAAACAGCTGCAACCAGCTGTAAAAACAATGAATCTGGTCTGCAGAGGCTGAGGCGGCCCGCTTCAGCATTAGACAAATCTAATGCGGGCCGCTTGGGGCTTCTGATCCGAAAATAAGTTTCAAAAATGACAGTTTCAGCCCCTGCACGTGTTTAAGGCCATTCCCAACACTTCTAAGGCCCGTAAAGCCAACTTTAAGGCCCTAAAATGTTGCCTAAACATTGTGGACATGAAACATGCTCAAAAATATGTCGGATGTCAGTTCGTTTGGTCGTACGAACGCGATGTTCGCTTAATTACGACGGAATGCGCATAAGCGTGAAAAACGATCCAAATGACGTGACGAATGGATTTTTCTTATGGCGAACACTAAAATATAATATAGTCATGCTCACATAAATTTTTGGATGTCCGGATGTATTCAGAACGTAAGTTATGCGCGAAAATGCAAACTTGTGCACTTTTTGACACTTTTAGTCCCTGAATGACCCAAAAGTTTATTTTAGCACACCGAACCCCTCAAAGCCTATTTCTAAGCTATGTAAAGGATATTTAAGGTGTGTTTAACTTATGGTTATGTTCCGGAATGTTCGTTACAGTTCAAATTGACATACTTTCGCAGTTTGTCATATTTAGTCCCTGTAAGCGAATTAACTTGTTTTTGCCATACCAAAGCCTTCAAAACTTATTTCTAAGTTATGTAAAGGTTATTTAAGGTATGTTAAGCCTTTGTCACTATTCCAGAGTGTTTGTTGCGTTAAACTGGTTATATTTACGCATCGGTGCGCGTATAACCTTCCAGAAAGCGATTTAGAGTTTGAAATTGAACAAGAATTGATATGTGCAAATGATACACATATTTTTACAAATCCCAAGTATGAAATATAATATTTCATTGGTTTGGTATTTGTTTGATGGCCGTGAAGGCACAGGTGTTACAGACATCTAGCTGCAACCTCCCGTAGCCAGAGTCGAGCAACCCCTACTCAGACTCGCCCAAGAGCATCTTTCAATTGTGGTGATTTAAATCATTTCAAGCGAAACTGCCCCAAGCTTGCCAATACTAATGGACGAGTGTTCATCATCAATGACGCTCAAGCTAATGATAAAGCCTTTATGGTCATTAGAACCTCTATATTTTATGTTAAACAATGTAAATTTCAAGAAGTTTGTTAGTGCATCTGTCTGTCGACTTCGTCTTGTATCGAGTCTTGTGTTGTATTAGATAAATTAGGGCACGTAGTACGAGAAATCTGTCAAATATAGGTTAGTTTGTAATTTCGTGCGAAATCACATTCTAGTCATTTCACACGAAATCACTTTGGTGATTTCGCTTGAAATGGTAATTTCGCTTGAAGTGGTAATTCCGCTTGAAAGTGATTCCGTTTGAGGCAGGTTCAAGCGAAATTACACAGCCTATAAATAGTGGTGTCCTGATTTCATTTGTAACTTTCCGGTCACTGAGTCGAAGTGCTGCCGAAGTGTCATCTGGCTGTAAAAAGCTGTTATATCAATCAAAAAGACATTTAAAGTGAATATCTAGCTGAATTGAGCCCGATATGTCTGTTTCTGCCTTTCATATTGAGTAGAACACCTCTGAACAACTCGTTTCGGGTCACAAAACGATCCTACAAGTGGTATCAGAACTCAGGAGGAGGAGTTCTACCGATTTCAGCTTGATCTCATCTTTTCAAAATTGAACAAGTTTTAACAGACAAAATGGACTGATCTTTTGATATATCGTGTAAAATACAGTTTTAACAAACCCTTGAAAGTTTTAGACCTAAATTCAGCCTAAAAGTGACAAAATTGGTCCAAAAAGTTGATTTCGTTTGAACGAACATCTGATTTCGTTTGAAAATTTCAGGTTATTTCACAGGAAATAACTGAATCCCTTTGAAAACTAATTCCCTTTGAAAACTAATTCCGTTTGAAACATTTCAAGCGAAATCAGTGATTTTGCACCAAATCGGCATTCCGTGTGAAAGTGATTCCGTGTGAGTTTGTATTCCATTTGAAACTGGTTTGCAGGTAATTTCGCTTCAACAGGTGATTCTGTTTGAAAGGGTATTCCGTTTGAAGAGGTGATTCCGCTTGAGTTTGATTTCATTTGAAAGTGTCAGATTTTGAGAAACTTTTTACCAAATCATGGAAGAGGAATTTTATAACGCGTTTGCTACATCACCGACTACTCCGGCTGCCATAGCTCAGAACATGAACATGGAAAATGAGACAGGAACTTTGCAAAAACCCCCGAAGCTAATGGGCATTGAGGAGTATTATGGTTGGAAAGACCGGTTTGAAAACTAGGTTCAAGCTAATCATTTGAAGTCTTGGGAATGTGTTGAGAAAAAGTATGTGTTACCACGTACAGATTTGGGAGTTGAAAAGAAAATTTTTGAATTCACAGATAAAGAACGAGACATGTACAAAGCAGAAAAGATGATGATTAGTTTACTCCAGCAAGCGATTAAACAAGACATATTCATATTGCTTCAACATGATAAGACTTCACGTTCAATTTGGAAGCACTTCGAATTAAGTTTGAGGGAAGTGAGAAGATGATCAAGAGTAAAAAATCTTTGTTAAAGAAAGAATTTGACTTGTTTACGAGTTTGCCAGGAGAAGATACAAAGAAATTGATTGAAAGATACTGTCACTTAGTACTGTCAATGTCATTGTTAGGTATCAACAAAGATCGGGAGGAATGGGTTGACAAATTAGCTGATGCTTTACCTCAGAAAGAGTGGGGAACATACTTGATGATTTTGAAGAATACCGGAGAATATGATGGCTTGATAATTTCTCAGTTCATCGAAAAGATTGAAGGACAAGATCTTGAGCAGCAAAAGATTGCTAGGATGAACAATCCAAGTGCACAACAAGATGTTAAAATGTACTTCAAAGGGAGTGTTCAGAATGTTGAAGCAAGTCCGAAAATACAAATTGCTTTCAGTGCTGAAAACTCATCTGGATCAGTCAATCATAGTCCAAGCACCAGCAGTGGATTTTCTTCATACCCAAGTGTTAATCCGAAGGATTCTACTTATAGTCATCAATTCCAAAGCTCAAACAGTAGTAATGGTCATGTTTTAAATTGCAACATCGCGTTGCATCTTCAGAATGGTCAAAATTTCTCTGAAGAAGTCGTTAAAAGTCACATGTCATTACTTGCTACAGTGTTAGAATCATATGAAGGGTTGGTTACTGGAAGGATCGGAAATCCTATGTTGACAAAAGAGGATTATAATCAGATAGATGCAGAAGAAATGGAACTTATGGACATTAAATGGTGTTTAGCTAGTGTTTTGAGGAGAGTTGAAAAGTTTAAGATGATTTCATGGAGAGATGATTTTAGGGATGCTAATGTTTCTACTTTGGGTTTTGATAAATCTAAAGTTATTGTTTTCAATGCAGGGAAAAAGGTCATTTCAAGAGGGAATGTACCAATCGAGAAGCTAGTGGAGCAAAGAATCCGTTCGGTGGCAATGATTATTATCGGAAAGCAATATACCAACAAGTTGCTCATCAACCATATCAACAAAAGGAACCACAAACTGCACATGCTAAAATGATCGAAGATGCAAATAAGAAAGCTTATTATGGCATAATTGATCAAGGTGATGAAAAAGATACAGAAGGCTTCAGCTGGGACAAATATATCCCACCTGATTTAAAAAAGGTTGCATTAATTGCACAGATAGTTCAGGAACCAGATTTGATGAAAGAATGGATGAAAGTGTTTGGGGATGATGAGAAGAATCAAGAAGATGGATCTACTTCTGCAGATGATAGTCCAGAACAGACACAAATGTTTGATCAATCATCAACTGATGACAGTGATAATGAAGAAAAAATTCATATTAATATTGCAAAAACTCATTTATCTCCTGAAAGTTTTCAATTTTATTTTGCAGATCGTTTCAAAAAGCTAACGGAGAAACAAGAAGCAAAGGAACAGAAAATGATGAAAAGTGATAATGTTGATGAGACAACGAAGAATGAAAATTGTGAAGAAGTTAAAATTAATGAGAAGGTGATTGAAGCTGAGAAAGTTGTAGAATCAGAGAAAGTGATTGAAGTCGAAAAGATTGTTGAAGTCACCAAACCATGTCTAAAGTGTTTTGAATCTTGCAAGCAATGTGAAGAGAAAGACGAGAAGTTGAATGAGCAAGATAAGATGAAAGAACAATTATTGTTCAATCTTAACTATGTGAAAGAATCTTATGATGTGTTGAATAGAACAATAACTGGTCTACAAAAGACTAATTCAGAAAGAGAAGATGCTTTGACTATGATGAATGCTGTGATGATGACAAGGCAGATGGCAATCGATCATTATATTGAAGAATGTGCCAAGTTAAAGCAAGAGTTGGAAACCGAAAAGATAGAAAATGAGAGAATCAGACGATTACTGCAGAGTTATTCTAGTTCTGATTATTTGATTGATAGAATTTATCCAACTATTGCAGGTATGGAAGCCTTTCAAGATGAGAAGACAAAAGAGAAGGATACTGGTAAGAAACAGAGTGTCAGTTATAACAAGTGTCCACCTCCGATCTGGGAAGGTTATTCTCCTAGAAAATCGAATGAGGAGCACGTCAAAAAGGCTGTCAATATAAAGTTAAAATCTGAAACAACTGATGAGTTACCAGAAAACATTGACGTCACGTTCACATCGTCTGACACTGATCATGAGTCTGAGTTAATAAAGAGAGTGGTGGATCAGGTGTTGGATAAAGATGAGGAGTCAGAGTCAAAGTCTGAGTCTGAAAGTTCGAGTTCAGCAGTTAACAATCCAAAATCGTCGGTTAAACGGGGTTACAATAAAGAATTCCAGTTATCAAAATCTAATTTGAATGATGAACCAATCAAAGTGGCATATACTTTGAATGATTCAGACAAAATATATTCTGATGAGGAATTTCCAATAAGAAGTGTCAAATCTGAAATGATCAAACAGGTTTTCAAATTAACAGAAATTAATATTTCTGAAATAAAAGATTTAAATCTTCATGAAAAACCGAAAAAATACACTTCAAGAGTTCAACAACGTTTAAACAAGAAAAAGGGTTACAGTTCTGGTTTACGTTATCAAAAGAAACCAAACAATAAAGGTAATTTCAAAAAGAATGGATTGGGTTTTATTCCACCAAAAAATCATAAAAATGAGAAAGCTTATAAATCAAAAACTCTATTTGTTTCAGGAACAAGTTCGGAGAAAGAAGAAAGGAGCTTATTTTGGAAGCAATCAAACAGAGAATTCCTTGCTAAGAAGCAAGAGAGAATGAAGAATGGAACACATCAAAGAAAGGAAACAAGAACCTGTTACAGATGTCAAGAAGTTGGACACATTGTGTAGGATCGCGTGCTGACCCGAACGAGTCAATCGGAGGTGTTCTAATCCATTTCAGGTGCGGAAAACAAGAAATGAACATGAATAACAGCTTGTTCTACTAAATCTTGCCTTGTATATTAATTTCACAGTGATTACAGCTCAAACGGCATTTCGGTAGCAATTCGGTACCGGAAACAAGAAGTCACTCATGATTTCGCTCATCCTACATCTATATATAGGGTTGGGATTTCGCTCATATGGACATGATGTCCAAATAAGCGAAATCACCTATGACAAATAAGCGGAATCACTTGTGTACGAATAAGCTAAATCACCATGTACGAATAAGTGAAATCACCTGTAATATCCTGATTTCCCACATAGTGACATGTCCATATATGTGAAATCACTAGCTTGATTTCCCACATAGTGACATGTCCATATATGTGAAATCAGACATTCTGATTTCCTCATACAACGTGCCTTGATCTATCAATCTAAGACTAAGACTCGATACAAGACGAAGTCGACAGATGTAGTGCACCAACAGACTCCCCCTCAGATGTTGACGAGTCGCAGTGTCGAGTCTTTGACAATGTCATGTCTTCGCATCTTCAGTCTTGATCAGTCTTTGGGCTTCCAACAACTTTATCTATCTCTTGCATCTTCATTTTTAGGATCGAAGCTTGGCTTTTTGACAATTCAACTCCCCCTTAACTTGTGCTAGGGTGTCTTTTACAGCATCAGAATCAGAACCTGGCTTTTCATAGTCCTCAGGTATTGTAACCTATCTCTCATTCAGCTCAGAAAAACCTGCACATTCTCTACTCAAAACATAAGATTCACAAGAATAATATATTTAACAAATTATCAACTTGCATGCACCAACACTGACTCCTCTATAATCAATATACAAACAGATATTAACATTGATCTTTTAACAAAAATTTTTCTCTGAAAAACTTTTCAATCAAATTCTCCCAAACCTGTTCATCATGTTTAGCACTCGGAATTTTGAAAATCACCTCTTCAATATCAGTCGTCGAAAATCTTTTTGAATTTTTCGAAATTTTATGCTAAACACACTGAAAATCTTTTTGGATTTTTGTGAAAGAAAGTAAAAGACCACATGTAGGATCAGAAGAAAACAGAAATGAAATATTTACAAACAATATTTTTATGAGTTTGTGTAAGAGGATCATATCAGTTTATGAGACAAATCAACAACACCGTTAAGCTTTAAACATTTTAAGTTTTAAACGATTCACTTAGATTGTTAGTATACTGATCCACTTAAATTTTCACACAAAGTTCAACTGATCCGAGATATGATATTAATGTTTTAAGCACTTAAACTCAATCGCGTGTCCCACCTCAGAATATACTCCCGTATCCAGATCCCAATATTCAGTCTTACAGGTGAGTATACCATAGATGATATCTGTAAGGGGTTATAAATTATGAAGAATCATGAGAGCTCAGGTCAGAACTACCGTTCAGCAGAGAGATCATGACTCAACTTTTGGGTGTGTCCCCTTTAGAGGATCTTTTTTACAAGAGCAATGACTATCAATTTTATTGTTTCATCAATTTGCTGAGTGCGGCGCTATTTCAAGCAAGCAGAAAGTATTCTCCGGGGACTAGGTCAGAATTTCCATTCAGCAGAAGTCCCGGGATAATACCCCAGATATCACTGAGCATAAAGACCTAGTATCTCAGAAAGAGGGGTCCTTCAAACAAGATTTCGGGGGTTACCCATATATCCGAGAGATGTTACCCACGAATTAAGCAAGTTTGAAATTTAGGTTTATATCTCGTCACAATCTACTAAATGTGTAAAAACCTACTGACACATCATCAGTGAGACCGTTTATCACTATTTTAACTTTCCAATTCTTTACCATGTCGTGATCGTCCACTGATGTACTATCATTTCCTCTTTTATACAACAAAACTCATTTTTATTTTATCATGTTTTTGGCTTTTTCAAATTTTCTAATGTTTTTGGATTTTCTGAAAAAATTTTACTCCCCCTAAAATGCAAACACGTTAACAAAAAATTTGAAAACTATCTAAACTCTAGACCCACTTGAAGAAACAAAATCAAAAACAAACTGTTCAAATAAAGTGACAACTGATATCAAATCACTTCAAATCGCCATTCACTTGGCATAAACAATCAGAACTCCCCCTCACAACAAACCATTTTCTCATTTAGATTTCAAAACACTTAAGTTTGTTTTAATCAAGATGATTTTTCCGGAAAATGAGTTTGTTTTTACCATTTGTAGATTTACCACTTGTTAAGAACGGGGACATGGTTCATCATCTTGTTCATCTACTTATCATGTATAGTAAATCAAGTACAACTTAATGTCCCTGATTTACCATTTTCAATTAATCAACCCTTGTACCACTTGAAGAAAACACAATCAATATCAGTTGTAGGAATATCACTTCTACACAACCATTTTACCAATCAGTTTGCCGATTCCTGCTTCTCACTTACCAACCTGGAAGCTCCGGCATAGTCCTTCAACCTGTAAAATTTTAACACTATCAAAAACTTTTATACAACCTTTTTAAACATGAAAGATGCCGATTCCTGATCCACAATTACAAACTTGGGATCTCCGGCAAGTCAGAATTTTTAGTTTTGAAAAACTTTCCCCCAAGTCTGACCATCCTTGGGAGATTCTGGAACACATCTGTCCCACCAGCACTTTGATTTGTAGAATTCTTTAGCGCCTTTCACCTTTCCTGCAACCATTTTTCCAAAAATATGTTTAACATTTCCATTAAACACCTTTTCAGCATCAAATTCTTTCTTATCAGCAAAGAATTGACCTAAAATCTCTACCTTTCCCACTTTCTTCATCAGATTTTCCTTTGTCAACTTAGGAAAATTCTCATCGTTCACCACTGGAACGAAACTCACAACCTTTTTCTCAACAGATAACTCCTCTGATTTTATGGAATCAGATTCATTGTCAGAATTACTTTCTGTTTTAACAACCCACTTTTGTTTACTCATATCATCTCTTTGTTTGTAAAAACGTTTTGAACTGTCACCTTTTTCAGAACTTGAATTTTCAAACAAATTATTATTTTTCACCAATTGTTCTTTTCTTTCAACACAAATCGTTTTCAAATTTGAGTTAGAAGAAACTCCCTGTTTTTGGTAATTAGTCTTGGGGCAATTCCAAGCTATATGACCAATTTCTTGACATTTGAAACAGGTTCTTCTGTCAACTCTTTCAGCAAACTTTCTTACATTCTTCTTCACTTCAGCAAGAAACTCTTGATTCGACTGCTTCCAGAACGGTTTCTTCTGTTCATCCTCTGAACTTCCTCCGGAAACAAATTTTGTTTTTGGTTTATAAATTTTCTGATTTTTATAATTTTCTGGCGAACTAAAACCTAAACCTTTCATTTTGAAATTACCATTATGGTTTGATTTCTTTTGAAAATTATAACCACAACCGTAACCCATTTTCTTGTTTACTCTTTGTTGAATCCTTGAAGTGTATGGTTTAGGTTTTCCAGAAAGATTTAAATCTTTTATTTCAGAAATATTAATTTCTGTTAATTTGAAAACCTTTTTGATCATTTCAGTTCTAACACTTCTTATTGGGAATTCCTCATCAGAATATAATTTGTCTGAATCATACAAAGTATAAGCCACTTTGATTGACCCGTCATTCAAATTAGATTTTGATAACAGGAATTCTCTATTGTAAACCCTGTTAACCGGTGAACTTGGACTCTTTTCTGACGAACTCGGACTCTTTTCTGACGAACTTGAACTCTCAGATTTAGACTCCGACTTTGATTCTTCATTCGTATCCAACACTTGATCAACAACTTTCTTTATTAACTCCGACTCATGATCGGTGTCAGACGCTGTGAATGTAACATCAATATTGTCTGGTAATTCATCAATGATTTCAGACTTTAACTTGATGTTTAGAGCCTTGTCTACTCGTTCCTCATTTGGCTTTCTGGGAGAATAAGTTTCATGAATCGGGGGTGGGCATCTGTTATACTTGACACTTGGTTTCTTACCAGTATCAGTATCTTCAGTCTTTTTCTCCTTGAATGCCTCCAAACCTGCAACAGTAGGATAAACGCGATCAATCAGATAATCACATGTAGTATAACTCAACAGAAATCGTTTAATCCTTTCGCTTTCAATCTTCTCAAGCTCTAACTCCTTCTTCAGCTGAGCACAATCTTCAATATAATCATTGATGACGCTCTGCTTTGTCATTAAAGTTGCACTCATTTTGTCATTTGCTTTTTCAATTTCTGAATTTGTCCTTTTCAGACCATCAACTGTTCTATTCAACACATCATAAGATTCCTTAATGTACTTCACATCAGATAGTAAATCTTCTTTAATCTTCGCTAATTCAGCAATCTTCTTATCTTTCTCCTTACAAACTTTGCAAGATTCTGAACACTTCGAACACGGTTTTTCAACTTCAACCACTTTTTCAACTATCTTTTCAACCTCAACGATCTTTTCTACTTCGACGATTTTTTCTACCTCGACGAGTTTCTCTACTTCGACCAGTTTTTCAACTTCGACTACTTTCTCAACTTCAATGATTTTTTCGACTTCAACAATTTTCTCAATCTCAACAATTTTCTCTACCACTTTTTCAGTTGCTGGTTCAACATTAGCTTCTCCAACTTCTGTCTTTGCCTTTTCATCAGCGAGCCTTCTTGTTGCTTCTAGCTCTTTCCTCAATCTTGCCATCTTCTTCTGATACAGCAACTCCATTTTATCTGCAAAAAACAAATTAAAACTAGTAGGGTCAATGCCTTTCCTAGCTTTGTTGAGATGTTCTTCCTCATCATCGGTATCTATATCACTTCCAAGATCTGGAAAAATCGGGATTCTTTTCTGATGAGCATTGTAGAATTCCTCAGCTATGATTCAATAATCAGATGATACTTCGGGAAATACCTGACAACAAACAAACAAAACACAATCAGTTTAAAGACTTATCAATTAATAGAAACGAACAGGTACTCGAACTGGTGAATATTCTGTGCGGACTGAAGGTTGACACACTGTGCGGACAGCTATGACCTTTTCCAAGGACCTGGCTAAGACACACGACCTGGAACACGGATTGAACCACCTCTTGTGAACTGACAATAACACTATGAGTCGAACACTATATACTTTGAAATATCCAATTTATCATGTCCAAATCATTAATCAATGTTCAACACAATATGATATGCAAACAGCACATGCAAACAAATCGACAACAATGATTGGGCTGCCCAATCCACTAATTGACAAGAATAAATGCTCAATTAAAACCTTAACATTCAATCAATCTCATTGGGCCGTTTAAAAATAGGTGAACAGATAACTCGATGACCGACAAGAACTAGTAATAATATGATATGATTGGGCCGTTTGACTTATTTGTAAATGGGCTAATTAAAGGACTTTAATGTTGATTGGACCGTTAATATCCGCTAAATCGATAATCAAATGTTATATCAAACTATGATTGGGCCTTCATATAATTGTGGCTGACACTACTTAAATGATCAATTAATGTGGCCGACAATTGATTTTAATTCTCTTCTTTGATTGGGCCGTTTTAAACCACAACAACTATGAATTTATCTAATCAAGAACATCACGTGAACACACAAGCGGAATCAAGATAGTCACATGAGCGGAATCACTGATTGGTTCACATGAGCGGAATCAGCAGTTTTGTGTTGACATAAAAGCGAAATCAAGATATGTAGATTGACATAAGAGCGGAATCAGGTTAACTGAGTAATCAGAAAAGCGAAATCAGGTTAACTTTGTGATCATAAAATCGAAATCAGAGATCTATGGGTGACAAATGAGCGAAATTAGGATTATGTTTGTGACAAATGAGCGAAATCAGGTGGTCATAAAGGCGAAATCAGCACATGTCCATAAAAGCGGAATCACTTCGGGATGCATTTTGGTCCATTTTTACTCTGAATTTCAGTTCCAAACTTTCAAGGGTTTGTCTATGTCCAATTTCAAACAATCTGTGAAATTTTTGTCCAATTCTAACCGTGAAATCTTCCTGAACTTGTAAAAGAAGGTGTAGAAGATAGAAATAGAGATGAAAACAAGCTGAGATATGTAGAACTCCTCGTCCTGAGCTCTGATACCACTTGTAGGATCGCGTGCTGACCCGAACGAGTCAATCGGAGGTGTTCTAATCCATTTCAGCTGCGGAAAACAAGAAATGAACACGAATAATAGCTTGTTCTACTAAATCTTGCCTTGTATATTAATTTCACAGTGATTACAGCTCAAACGGCACTTCGGCAGCAATTCGGTACCGGAAACAAGAAGTCACTCATGATTTCGCTCATCCTACATCTATATATAGGGTTGGGATTTCGCTCATATGGACATGATGTCCAAATAAGCGAAATCACCTATGACAAATAAGCGGAATCACTTGTGTACGAATAAGCTAAATCACCATGTACGAATAAGTGAAATCACCTGTAATATCCTGATTTCCCACATAGTGACATGTCCATATATGTGAAATCACTAGCTTGATTTCCCACATAGTGACATGTCCATATATGTGAAATCAGACATTCTGATTTCCTCATACAACGTGCCTTGATCTATCAATCTAAGACTAAGACTCGATATAAGACGAAGTCGACAGATGTAGTGCACCAACACATTGCCTAGAACTGTCCTAAGGCAACCCATATCAAACAGGAAGTTGTTTCTAAACTAAAAGAAAAGATTGTTGAGAAAAATGAACCACCAGCTGAAAGATTCAAAGTTTTTAAAAATTCAACATACGAAGTTGGTGAATGTTCAAAGAAAAGATTTTACAAAAGAAGAGTTAATCTTGACAACCAAATGTGGGTTGTTAAGAAATCAGATGTGAAATCTGGCGATGAATCTGATTCCACAAAGTCAGAGGAGCCACAAGTTGAGGTAAAAGATGAAAATTCAGTTCCTCCAATGAATGATGAGAACTTTCCACCATTGAGGGCTGAAAATTTTAAACAAAAAGTTGGTAAAGCTGAAATCTCGAATCAATTCTATTCTGAAAAGAAAGAATTTGATATTGGAAAAGTTTTTAATGGAAATGTGTTAAATATTTTTGAGAAAATGGTCAATGGAAAGCCAAAAGGGGTAAAAGATTTTATGAAACAAAGAAAGCAACTTACACCCCGAGTGAAACTGAAGAGGTCACATCCAAGTTTGATGCTTGGACGTCTGTTTTTCATAAGTAAAAAATTCTGACTTGCCGGAGCTCCCAGGTTGGTAAGAGTGGAGCAGGAATCGGCATCTTTCTTGAGAAATTCACTTCGGTGATATTTCGACTTACAAGTGGTAAATTAGGGACATTAATTTGTACTTGATTTTCTACAAGTATTGTTGTGGATAAAATCCAAAATTGTTAGTTTTTTAAGAGATATTGTAATAAACAAAGTGATGAGTTTATTCCTTTTTTTTTACAAGTGGTAAAATCAACAAAACTAATTTTCCGGAAAAACCATTTGATTAAAACAAACTAAGTGTTTTGAAATCACAATGGGAAAATAGTTTGTTGTAAGGGGGAGTTCTGATTGTTTATGCCAAGTGGATGGCGAATTGAAGTGATTCAATACCAGTTGTCACTTTACTTGTACAGTTTGTTTTCAAATTTCCTTTAAATGATTTTGAATTTTAGGGGGAGTAAGAAATTTCAGAAAATCCAAAAACATTAGAAAATTTGAAAAAGTCAAAAACATGATAAATTCAAAAAACGAGATGTGTTGTAGAAAAGAGGAAATGATAGTACATCAGTGGACAATCACAACATACTAAAGAATTGGAAAGTTAATATGTGATAAATGGTCTCACTGATGATGTGCCAGTAGGTTTTTGCACATTTAGTAGATCGTGTCGAGATATAAACCTAAATTTCAAACTTACTTATCTCGTGGGGAACATCTCTCGGATATATGGGTAACCCCCGAAATCTTGTTTGAAAGGTCCCTCTTTCTGAGATACTAGGTCTTTATGCTTAGTGATATCTGGGGTATTATCTCAGGACTTCTGATTTTGCATAAGCAATGGCCTAGTCCCCGTATAATACTTTACGCGTGCTTGAAATATAGCCCACCCTCATCATAAAAAATGATGAAACATTGAAAAATGTCAATCATGTGCTGTTGAAGAAAAGATTCTCCAAAGGGAAAACACCAAAAGTCGAAGCCGTCATCTCTCTGATTTTGCGAAAGCAATAGCCTGAGCTCTCACGGCCCTCGCAATTTAACCCTTTACAGATATCATCTAGGTATACTCACCTGTAAGACTGAATATTGGGATCTGGATACGGGAGTATATTCTGAGGTGGGACACGCGAATAAGTTTAAGTCTTTAAACATTAATCTCGTATCTCGAAACAATTGAACTTTGTGTGAAAATTTAAGTGGATCAGTATACTGACAATCTAAGTGAATCGTTTAGAACTTAAAATGTTTAAAGCTTAACGGTGTTGGTGATTTGTCTCATAAACTGATATGATCCTCTTACACAAACTCACAAAAAAAATATGGTATGTAAATATTTCTTTACTGCATTTCGTTTTAATCAAAATTCCAAAAATATTTTAGTATGTTTTAGCAAAAAATTTTGAAGAATTCAAAAAGATTTTCGACAACTGATGTTGGAGAGCTGATTTTCAAAATTCCAAGTGCTAAACATGATGAGCATTTTGTGAGGGGGAGTCTATGTTTTAAATGAGAAAAGTTTTTGAATAAGTTGACTACAAGTGGTTCATCAGACTTTAATGTTGGTGCATGCGTCTGTCGACTTCGTCTTGTATCGAGTCTTGCATTGTTTATGGCACGAAGTTCAAGAAAAATGACAAAAGATAGTAATTCCGCTTGAAGAGAACATTTGGTAATTCCAAGCGGAATTAATCATATAATTTCGTTTGAGACATGTAATATCGCTTGAGTTGTAATTTCGTTTGAAGTTGTAATTCCGTTTGACTCTGTTCAAACGGAATTAGCCATGTCTATAAATAGGTGATAGGTTGGTTCATTTGAAATGGAATTAAAAAGGTTGTTTCCGAAGGCGAAGCTCTGTCGAAGTGTCTACAGATCTGTAATTGCTCAGAAATCAATATACAAGACAATTTAAATGAATATCTTGCTGATTTACACACAATATGTCTGTTTTCGCCTTTCATATTGTGTAGAACACCTCTGATCGACTCGTTTCGGGTCCGTACACGGTCCTACAAGTGGTATCAGAGCTCAGGAGGAGGAGTTCTGCCGATATCAGCTTGATTTCATCTCATTTTCTTACTTCTACACCTTTTTTTTTAAATTGAACAATTTTTCACGGTTAAAATGGCCTGAATTTTTCACAACATAAGTGAAATTGTGTTTTAACAAACCCTTGAGAAAATCAGAACAAAATTCAAAGTAAAAATGACAAAAATGGGCCAAACAGTTAATTCCGTTTGAACGAGTACCCTAATTCCACTTGAAAAAACGTAATTCCGCTTGGAAAGTTCAAACGAAATTAGTAGTTCCGCTTGAAAAGTGTGATTCCGTTTGAAAGGTTCATACGGAATTAGTAATTCCGCTTCAGTGTGGTATTTCGCTTGAAATTTCAAACGAAATTAGTTATTTCACTTGAAACACTTAATTCCGTTTTGAAAGTTGTGTGCAGGTTAATCTCGCTTGAAGTTAATCCCGTTTGAATCTTAATCTTGCTTGAAGTTAATCCCGTTTGAAACCTAATCTCATTTGAAAGTACCTGTTTTGTGAAAAAGTTTACCGAATCATGAGTGAAGAATTTTACAACGCATTTGCAACATCCCCAACTACTCCGGCTACCATTGCTCAAAACATGAACTTGGAAAATGAGACTGGAACTACGCAAAAACCCCCGAAGCTAATGAGCATTGAAGAGTATTACGGTTGGAAAGATCTTTGAAAATTGGGTTCAAGCTAATCATTTAAGATCTTGGGAGTGTATTTTGAAAAAATATGTACTACCACGTACTGATCTGCAGGTTGAGAAAGAAATCTCTGAATTCACTGATAAAGAACGAGACATGTACAGAGCTGAAAAGATAATGATTAATCTACTTCAGCAAGCTATTAAAGAAGACATCTTTGTAATGCTTTAACATGACAAAACTTCAAAATCAATTTGGGATGCTCTTAAAATCAAGTTTAAGGGAAGTTATAAGATGATAAAAAGTAAAAAGTCATTGCTTAAGAAAGAATTTGATCTATTCACAAGTCTGCCAGGGGAAGATACAAAGAAATTGATTGAAAGATGTTGCCACTTAGTGCGTTCTATGTCATTGTTAAGCATAACCAAAGAACAAGAGGAATGGGTTGACAAATTAGCTGATGCTTTACCTCAAAAAGAATGGGGTACATTTTTGATGATCTTAAAGAATACCGGAGTATATGATGGTTTGACGATTTCTCAGTTCATCGAGAAGATTGAGGGTCAAGATCTTGAACAACAAAAGATTGCGAGGATGAGTAATCCGAGTGGTCAACAAGATGTGAAAATGTATTACAAAGGCAATGTTCAAGAGGATGAAATGAGTCCGAAGATTCAAACTGCGTTAGGTGCTGGAGACTCATCTGGAACTGTTGATCAAATTCAAACAGTAGCAGTGGATTTTCTTCATATCCGAGTGTTAATCCAAAGAGTTCAACTTCAAGTTTTCATTCTCAAAGTTCAAAAAGTGGAAATAGTTGTGTGATACAATGCAACATTGCATTGAATCTTTCAGATAGTCAAAGTTTTTCTGAAGAAATTGCAAAAGATCACATGGCGTTACTTGCAACTGTGCTACAATCCTATGAAGGTTAGGTTGCAGGGAGGATCGGAAATCCTATGCTGACGAAAGAGGATTACGATCAGATAGACGCTGAAGAGATGGAGCTCATGGACATCAAATGGTGTCTAGCTAGTGTTTTGAGAAGAGTAGAAAAGTTTAAAATGATCACAGGAAGGAATGATTTTTTGGATGCACATGTGTCTACTTTAGGTTTTGATAAATCTAAAGTTACTTGTTTTCGATGCTGGGAGAATGGTCATTTCAAGAGAGAATGCAAAAATCAAGAAGCGAGTGGAGCAAAGAATCCATTTGGAAAAGATGATTACTATCGGAAAGCCATATATCAACAAGTTGCTCATCAACCATATCAACAAAAGGATTCACAAACTGCTCATGGGAAAATGATCGAAGATGCAAACAAGAAAGCTTATTTTGGTATCATTGATCAAGACGATGAGAAAATGGTTCTAGGTTTTAGTTGGGATCAGTTTGTGGATGAGAATGGGGAGTTTAAAGCTTTCATTGCAAAGATAGTTCAAGAACCTGATTTGTTTACAGAATCGATGAAATCGATTGGTGTTCATGAGAAGAATCAAGAAGAAGAGTCTGTTTCATCCGATGAAAGTTCTGAAAAGACATTAGTTCTTGATCAAACATCATCTGATTCTGTTTCTTCAGATGATAGTTCTAAAAAGACATTAGATTTTGATCAACCACCATCTGATTCTAGTTCTTCAGATGATAGTTCTGAAAAGACAATAGATTTTGATCAATCACCAACTGATGACAGTGGTGATGATGAGGAAGAAAGATATATTAATGTTGCAAAAACTCATCTATCTCCTGAAAGTTTTCAATTTTATTTTGCAGATCGCTTGGAAAAGCTGAAGGAGAGACGAGTAGCAAAAGAACAAAAGAAAATGAAGTGTGAAAGTGTTGATAAAAAAGAAGAGACTGTTCAAAATGAAGAAGTTAAAGCTGAGAAGGTGATTGAAGCTGAAACAGTGATTGAGGTTGAGAAAGTCATCAAAGTTGAAAAGATTGTGGAAGTCATCAAGCCTTGCTTAAAGTGTTTAGAATCTTGCAAGCAATGTGCAGAAAAAGCTGAGAAACTGAGCGAGCAAGAAAAAATGAAAGAACAATTACTGTTCAATCTCAATTATGTGAAAGAATCGTATGACGTTTTGAATAGAACAGTAACTGGTCTTCAAAAGACAAATTCTGAGAGAGAAGATGCATTGACTATGATGAATGCTGTGTTGATGACAAAGCATAAGGCGATTAATCATTACATTGAAGAATGTGCAAAGTTGCAGCGGGAGTTGGAAAATGAAAAGATAGAAAATGAAAGAATCAGATGGTTATTACAAAGCTATTCTAGTTCTGATTATCTGATTGATCGAATTTATCCAACTGTTGCAGGTTTTGAAGCATTTCAAGATGATGAGAAGCCAAAGAAAAAGGATACTGGTAAGAAATAGAGTGTTAGTTATAACAAGTGTCCGCCTCCGATTTGGGAAGGGTATTCTCCTAGAAAACCAAAGGAGGAACAAGTCGAAAAGGCAGTCAATATAAAGTTAAAGTCTGATATAACCGATGATTTACCAGAAAACATTGACGTCGTTTTTACATCGTCTGACACTGATCATGAGTCCGAGTTAATAAAAAAGGTGGTCGATCAGGTGTTGGATACAGATGAGGAGTTGGAGTTAAAGTCTGAGTCAAAAAACCGAGTCTGGGTGTTCAAGTTCGTCCGTCAAAAGTTCGAGTTCGTCGGTCAACAGTTCAAAGTCATCGGTTAAACGGGTTTACAATAAAGAATTCTTGTTATCAAAATCTAATTTGAATTACGAAGCAATCAAAGTGGCGTATACATTGATTGATTCAGACAAATTATATTCTGATGAGGAATTTCCAATTAGAAGTGTTAAGTTTGAAATGATCAAAAATGTTTTCAAACTAACAGAAGTCAATATTTCTGAAATAAAAGATGTAAATCTTACTAAGAAACCTAAAAAATACACTTCAAGAGTTCAACAAAGGTTAAACAAGAAAAAGGGTTACATTTCTGGTTTCCAAAAGAAACCAAATCATAACGGTAATTTCAAAAAGAAAGGACTGGGTTTTATTCCACCAGAAAATTATAAAAATGAAAAATATGTTCGGGATTTTAAATCAAAAATGACATTTGCTTCAGGGACAAACTGTGAAGAGGAATCAAAAAGCCCATTCTGGAAGCAATCAAATAGAGAATTCCTTGCTAAGAAGCAAGAAAACGATAAGAATGGAGCTATTCAAAGAAAGGAGACAAGAACCTGTTATAAATGCAATGAAGCTGGTCACATTGCATGGAACTGTTCTCAAGCATCAAAAACAAAACAGGAAGTCTCTAAAAAACTCAAAGAAAATGTTGTTGAGAAAATTGAACCACCAACTGAAAAATTCAAAATTTTTGAAAATTCAACATATGAAGTTGGCGAATGTTCAAAGACTCGTTTTTATAAAAGGAGAGCTAAGGACAATCAAGTGTGGGTTGTTAAAAAGGTTCATGAGGATGTTAAATTGGTTGATGTGAAATCTGGCGATGAATCTAACTCCACAAAGTTAGACGAGCCACAAGTTGAGTTAAAAGATGAAAACTCAGCACCTCCAGTGGATGATGTTAATTTTCCACCATTGAGGGCTGAAAATTTTAAATCAAAAGTTGGGAAAGTTGAGATCTCGAATCAGTTCTATTCTGAGAAGAAAAATTTGATGTTGAGAAAGTGTTTAATGGAAATGTTAAAAGGATTTTTGGGAAAATGGTCAAGGGTAAGGCTAAAGGGGTAAAGGTCTTTTATGAAACAAAGAAAGCAACTTATTACCCAAGTGAAGTTGAGGAGGGAACATACAAGTTTGGTCAGGCTTGGATGGCAGTTTTTCACAAGTAAAATCCTGACTTACCGGAGCTCCCAGGTTGGTAAGTGTGGAGCAGGAATCGGCATCTTTCTTGAGAAATTCACGAAAGTGATTTTGTCTTACAAGTGGTAAATCAGGGACACTAAGTTGTACTTGATTTTCTACATATGATAGTGTTGGGAAAATCTAAAATTGTAAATTTTTACAATTGGTTAAAGAATATATGGGGTTCATTTCATTGAAAAGAGGAAAGAAACAAAGTGATGAGTTTATCCCCTAATCTACAAGTGATTTTATGAAATCAACAAAACTAATTTTCCGGAAAAATCATTTTGATTAAAACAAACTTAAGTGTTTTGAAATCATAATGTGAAAATAGTTTGTTGTAAGGGGGAGTTCTGATTGTTTATGCCAAGTTGATGGCGATTTGAAGCGATTTGATATCAGTTGTCATTTTAAACTGTACAGGTAGATTGTCAAACTGGTTATACAGTTTGTTTTCAAATTTCCTTTAAATGTGTTTGAATTTTAGGGGGAGTAAAAATTTTCAGAAAATCCAAAAACATTAGAAAATTTGAAAATGCCAAAAACATGATAAAATACAAAATGTGTTTCGGTGTCAAAGAAGAGGAAATGATAGTACATCAGTAGACAGTTACAGTATGCTAAAGAAATGTAATGTTTAAACAGCATTAAACGGTCTCACTGATGATATGCCGATAGGTTTTTACACACTTAGTAAGCTTTTTCGGGATATAAACTTAAATTCAAACTTGCTTATTTCGTGGGGAACACTACTTGGATATATAGGTAACCCCTGAAATTTGCGTTTGAAGGATCCCTCTTTCTGAGATACTAGGTCTTTATGCTCAGTGATATCTGGGGTATTATCCCGGGACTTCTGATTTTACGGAAGCAATGGCCTAGTCCCCGGAGAATACTTTACGCTTGCTTGAAATAAAAGCCCACCCTCAGCATAAAAAATGATGAAACATTGAAAAATGCAAATTATGTGCTGTTGTAAAAAAGATCCTCTAAAGGGGACCCACCAAAAGTCGAGCCGTCATCTCTCTGCTGAACGGAAGTTCTGACCTGAGCTCTCACGGTTTTCGCATT
Source organism: Helianthus tuberosus (assembly GCA_030545235.1). Taxonomy (NCBI): domain Eukaryota; kingdom Viridiplantae; phylum Streptophyta; class Magnoliopsida; order Asterales; family Asteraceae; genus Helianthus; species Helianthus tuberosus. The sequence goes on along the minus strand of CM060423.1, from coordinate 166,283,645 downwards.
TAACCCCTTACAGATATCATCTGTGTTATACTCACCTGTAAGACTGAATATTGGGATCTGGATACGGGAGTATATTCAAGAGGTGGGACACATGAATGAGTTTAAGTTCTTAATTCACCTAATTCATATCCTGAATCAGTTGAAATTTGTGTGAGAATTTAAGTGGATCAGTATATCGGCAATCTAAGTGAATTGTTTAATTCTTAATGTGTAACTAAGCTCAACGGTACTAGTGACTTGTCGAAAACTGATATGATCCTCTTACACAAGCTCACAAAAATATTGTATGTAAATATTTCTTTACTGCATTTCATTTCATTCAAAAATCCAAAAAGATTTTAAGTGTGTTTTAGCATAAAATTTTGAAAAATTCAAAAAGATTTTCGACAACTGATGTTGGAGAGCCGATTTTCAAAATTCCAAGTGCTAAACATGATGAGAATTTTGTGAAGGAGAGTCTGTGTTTTAAATGAGAAAAAATTTTTGAATTTTTTTTTCAAAACAAGTGGTCATCTGAGGTTTCTATCATTGATAAATCATTCTGGATTAATTTGAGGGGGAGTCTGTATATAAATTTGACAAATGTTAAATTTGTGAAATTTACTTTTGGGTAGAGAATGTGCAGGTTAGTTGTGTTGGTGCATGCGTCTGTCGACTTCGTCTTGTATCGAGTCTTGTACTAGAATTGTTAGATCAGGGCACGTTGTTCGAGAAATAGGTTTTAGGTGTGTTTGAGCTAATTCCGCTTGAAAGTGTAATTCCACTTGAAAGTGTAATTCCGCTTGAAATGGTCACTGCCACTTTCAAGCGGAATCACCTCCACTATATATAGGCTTCATGTCTAGTCATTTGTAACGGAATTAGATTGATATACCGAGGTGCTGCCGGTCTGTCTAGTGATTATAAACAGTGTTAAATCAATATACAAGACGTTTAAATTGTGAATCAAGCTGTTTCCAAGTCTATACGTCTGTTTCCGCCTTTCGTATAAATAAGAACTCCTCTGAACGACTCGTTTGGGTCACAAAACGATCCTACAAGTGGTATCAGAGCTCAGGAGGAAGAGTTCTTGCCAAAAACAGCTATTTTTCTGACTTCTACACCTTCTTTTACAAAATTTACAAAATTTCACGGTCAAAATGGTTTGAATTTCACATATTATAAGCGAAAAAGTGTTTTAACTAATCCTTGAAAGAATTGGACCTTAATTCGGCTTAAAACTGGTAATAATCTTAATTCCGTTTGAAAACAGTTCGAAAATGATGATGTCAGCAACATTTCACACGGAATTAGCAGCTTAATTCCGCTTGAAATTCGCTATTCCGCTTGAAAGGAGTCTTTATTCCGCTTCAGGGAGTAATTCCGTTTGAGATCGTTCAAGCGAAATCAGGTTATTTCGCTTCAAGGGTAATTCCGTTTGAGTTGTTTCAAGCGAGATTAGGTGATTCCGCTTCTAGGTGATTTCGTTTGAGGGTGTTATTCCGCTTCTACAGTGATTCCGCTTGAGACAGTTATTCCGTTTGAGGAGTAATTTCGCTTGCATCTTTGATTCCGTTTGAAACCTAAGTTTTTGTGAAAAAAATTTCGAAACATGGACGAGGAATTCTACAATGCGTTTGCTACACCGATTGCTCCTGTTACTGCTGCCGAAACATTGTACAGTGAGAATGAAACGGGAACTCATCAGAAACCGCCAAAACTTATGTACATTGAAGATTTTAAAGGATGGCAGAATCGATTTGAGAACTGGGTGCAAGCTTACAAGTTTGATGCATGGTGTGCGTTGGAGACAGATTACGAGAAACCGAAAAATGAACGTGGGCTTGAAAAGGGATTTTGTGATTTTACGGAAACTGATAAATTGAAATACATAAGTGAAAAGATGATGATCAGTATTCTTCAACAGGCAATTAAAGAAGATGTCTTTATTTTACTTCAGCATGAGGGTACTGCTAGATCAATTTGGAATGCATTGATTCAAAAGTTCAAAGGAAGTACAGATATGATTAAAAACAGAAAGGCGTTGCTGAAGAAATCTTTTGATATGTTTGTAGCTTTTGATCACGAAACAACGAAGCAGACTATTGATAGATATTGTCACCTGGTTTTGGAAATGGGAAGACTGGATATAAAGAAAGATGATGAGGAATGGGTTGATAAACTTGCTGATGCATTACCGCAGTAAAAGTGGGGAACTTATTTGATGATTGTGAAACATATGAGAAAGTCTGAGAATATGAATCTAGCACAGTTTATTCAGAAAATTGAAGAGCACGAGTTGGATATTCAGAAAACTGCTATCATGACGAATCCAAATGCGAAACAATATGTAAGTTTGTATTACAGAGGGAACAAGTTTGAGGCTACCCCTAGCCCTAGTCCAAAGATTCAAATTGGTTTTAGTGCTGACAGTTCGTTTGAAAAAAAAGGGTAGTAATGTGACACAGAGTGGTGGATCTTCATTTTCATATTCAAGCTTTGATCCAAATCATACAACATCAAGTCCTCAAAGACAGAACTCAACAAATTTGCAGTGTAATGTTACTTTTAACATTCAAAATTGTCATAATTTGTCTCCAGAAATAGCCAAGCAACACATGGCTACAAAAGAAGATTATGAAAATTTGATTAATGGCAAGATTGGAAATCCGATGCTTACAAAAGAAGATTATGACCAAATTGATGCAGAGGAACTTGAGTTGATGGATGTGAAGCGGTGTTTAGCTAGTGCTTGGTGGAGGGCAGAAGAGTTTCAACAAATTACTGGTAGAGATGAGTTTCGAGGAATGGCTACTTCTCCGTTAGGTTTTGACAAATCAAAGGTTACCTGTTTTCGTTGCAAAGAAAAAGGTCATTTTAAACGAGAATGCAAAAACAACGAAGCAATTGGGAGACAAGATGGAAAAAATGATTATTATCAAAAGTCAATTTTTCATCAGATTACTCAACAAAAGGAACCACAAACTGTACATGCTCGGCCAATTGTTGATGAAAAAAGGAAAATGATCGAGGATGCAAATAAAAATGCTTATTTTGGTATCATTGATCAAGTTGATGAATTTGTTGCAGAGGGATTTAGCTGGGATAAATACATTCCACCAGGTTCAGGTCTTGTTGCTAGAATTCTGGTGAAGATGAGACTAGTGAGAAAAGAATCCCGATTTTTCCAGATCTTGGAAGTGATGTGGATACTGATGATGAGGAAGAACATCTCAACAAAGCTAGAAAAGGGATAGATCCTACTAGTTTTAATTTGTTTTTTGCAGATAAAATGGAGATGCTGAATCAGAAGAAGATTGCCAGATTGAAGAGAGAGCTGGAAGCAGCAAAAATCCTTGCTGATGAAAAAGCAAAGACAGAAGCTGGAGAAGGTAGTACTGATCAAGTGACTGAGAAAGTAATAGAGAAAATCGTTGAAGTGGAGAAAGTGGTGGAAAAAATAGTTGAAGTCGAAAAAATAGTAGAAGTTGAAAAACTTGTCGAAGTGGAGAAACTCATCGAGATAGAAAAAGTCGTCGAAGTGGAGAAAATTGTTGAGGTAGAAAAGATAGTTGAGGGCGTTAAACCGTGTTTGAAATGTGAGAAGCCTTGCAAACATTGTGAGGAGAAACACAAGAAGATTTTTGAACTAGAAGAGATGAAAGAGAATTTGTTGTCTGATGTGAAATATATAAAAGAGTCGTATGATGTTCTAAACCGAACAGTTGATGGTCTGAAAAAGACAAATTTAGAAGTTGAAACTGCTCAGATGAGGATGAATGCAACTTCAATGACAAAGCAGAGCGTCATCAATGAGTATATCGAAGACTGTGCTAAGCTGAAGCTGGAGTTGGAACTTGAGAAGATTGAGAGTGAAAGGAATAAACGATTACCGTTGAGTTATACAACATGTGATTATTTGATTGATCGTGTTTATCCTACTGTTGCAGGTCTTGAGGCATTCAAGGAGAAAAAGACTGAAGATACTGATACTGGTAAGAAAAAAAGTGTCAAGTATAACAGATGTCCGCCCCCGATCCATGAAAGTTATTCTCCCAGAAAGCCAAATGAGGAACTTGTAAATAAGGCTCTCAACATCAAGTTAAAGTCTGAAATCATTGATGAATTACCAGACAATATTGATGTCACATTCACAGCGTCTGTCACTGATCATGAGTCTGAGTTATTAAAGAAAGTGGTCGATCAGGTGTTAGATATGTATGAAGAGTCAAAACCGGAGTCTAAATCTGAAAGTTTGAGTTCGTCAGAAAAGAGTCCGAGTTCACCGGTTAAACGGGTTTACAATAAAGAATTCTTGTTATCAAATTCTAATTTGAATGATGAATCGATCAAAGTGGCATATACTTTGAATGATTCAGACAAATTATATTCTGATGAAGAATTTCCAATAAGAAGTGTCAAAACTGAAATGATCAACCAGGTTTTCAAAATAACAAAAATTAATATTTCTGAAATAAAAGATTTAAATTTTCAAGAAAAACCTAAAAAGTACACTTTAAGAGTTCAACAGAGATTGAACAAGAAAAAGGGTTACGGTTCTGGTTATGGTTTTCAAAAGAAACCAAACCATAACAGTAATTTCAAAAAGAAAGGTTTGGGTTTTAATTTTTCAGAAAATTATAAAAATGAGAAAACTTATAAACCAAAAACAACATTTGTTGCAGGAGGAAGTTCTGAAGATGAGCAGAAGAAACCATTCTGGAAACAGTCAAATCAAGAGTTTCTTGCTGAAATAAAGAAGAATGTAAAGAAATTTGCTCTGAGAGTTGATAGAAGAACCTGTTTCAAGTGTCAAAAAGCTGGACACGTTGCTTGGAATTGCCAGCAGTCCAACAACACAAAACAGGGAGTTACTTCTAACTCAAAATTGAAAGAAAAACTTGTCATCGAGAAGAAACAATCAACTGAGAAATTTAAAGTGTTTGAAAATTCAACTTCCGAAGAAGGTGAAAGTTCAAAACGTTTTTACAAAGGAAAAGTTGATTTAACCAAACAAAGATGGGTTGTAAAATCTGAGAGTAGTTCTGACAATGAATCTGATTCCATAAAATCAGAGGAGTCATCTGTTGAGAAGAAGGTTGAGAATTCCGTTCCAGAGGTGAACGATGAAAATTTTCCTAAATTGTCAAAGGAAAATTTGAAATTGAAAGTGGGTAAAACTGAGATTTCAGGTCAATTCTTTACTGGTAACAAAGAATTTGATGCTGAAAAGGCGTTTAATGGCAAAGTTAAACATATTTTCGGAAAGATGGTTGATGGGAAAGTGAAGGGTGCAAAAGAATTTTATAAATCAAAATGTTGGTGGGACAGATGTTTGCCACCAGAATCTCCCAAGGCTGGTCAGGCTTGGGGGAAAGTATTTCCTAACTGAAATCCGGACTTGCCGGATCTCCCAGGTTGGTAAGAGTGGAGCAGGAATCGGCATCATTCTTGAAAGGTTTGGTTGGTAAATCTATAGGTGATATCTTTAAATTGTTATATTTTGATTTACAAGTGATGTTGGTTGGTGAGTGAACCTGAAAGTGGTTGAAGAGGTTTTCACTTACAAATGGTAAATCAAGGACATTAAGTTGTACTTGTTTTTCCTACAAATGAATATATGGGGTTCATTACATTGAAAAGAGGAAAGAAACAAAGTGATGATCTTACCCCTAACTTACAAGTGGTAAAATCAACAAAATTTATTTTCCGAAAAACCATTTGATTAAAACAAACTTAAGTGTTTTGAAATCACAATGGGAAAATAGTTTGTTGTAAGGGGGAGTTCTGATTGTTTTTGCCAAGTGGATGGCGAATTGAAGTGATTTGATATCAGTTGTCACTTTGCTTGTATAGTTTGTTTTCAAATTTTAAATGATTTTGAATTTTAGGGAATTTGAAAAATTCAAAAACATGATAAAATAAAAAACGAGTTTTGTTGTGCAAAAGAGGAAATGATAGTACATCAGTGGACTGTCACAGCATGCTAAAGAAATGTAAAGTCAAAATGTGATAAATGATGTGATGATAGGCTCAGCTAGACTAGTAGATTTCCGATAACGATACAAACCTAAAACGAAAAAGCCTAGTTCTAGTGGGAAACATGGTCAAAAGCATAGTACTTAGTTTTGTCCTTCTTGATTGTGTGCCTGCTCGGTAATCGCTGTTTGTCAAAAGACATAAAACTGGTTGAGTCTGTGAACTTTCACAACTTTACTAAAAAGTCACTGTGATTGTGCTTTTTATTTTGCAAAGATTTAAACTTGTTTTATTTCTTTATTTTGTTTAAGCATTGGACATCCTCTGCGTATACGTGAGTATCGACCTAGATGTTATTGCCTAAACGTTCTACGTTATTTTCTTTGGTGTTTCATTTAAGCTTTGGATCACCTCTGCGTATACGGAAGTATCGACCTGGTGGTTAAAGCCTAAACAACTTCAACTTGATTTTTATTTTCTTATGTTGTTTAAACATTGGACTTTCTCTGCGTATACGGAAGTATCGACCTGATTGTTAATGTTTAAACATTCTGCTTTATTTTCGCACATATCACAGTTGATGAAAGTTTAAAGGCATTACTTGAGTTTGTGTATTGCATGATGAGGGGATATGCTGAGATCGTGGGGTCCATAAGAACTTAGTGCAAATTAATATACCTTAACGTATCAGTAAGAATTTCGAAATTTTTTAGATTGGGCTTAAGTGGACAACAATATCGTCAATCAACGTGAATCGTTTAGAGCTGAAAATGTTTATAGCTTAACGGTGTTGGTGATTTGTCTCAAAAACTGATATGATCCTCTTACACAAACTCACAAAAATATTTTGTGTAAATATTTCTTTAATGCATTTCATTTCTGTTATATAAAAAATCCAAAAAGATTTTCGGTGTGTTTTAGCATAAATTTTGAAAATACAAAAAGATTTTAGACAACTGATGTTAGAAAGCTGATTTTCAAAATTCCAAGTGCTAAACATGACTAACAGGTTTGGGAGTGTTTGGAAAGAAAATGATATACATACAAGTGGTTCATCAGAGATTAACATGATAAATCTTTCTGTTTGTTATTTGAAAATGATATGTTCAGTTTATGTTTACAAGTGGTTAACAGGGTTTCTAAATTTGTTATATCTTATATTTTATGAATCTTATGTTATGGGTAGAGAATATGCAGGTGAGACAGGAATCGATCCTGAACCTGAAATCAATTGAGAGAACCAGGTTGTGATTTTTGAACCTGTGAATATGTGAGCAGAGTATGAGCCAGACTATGATCCCAGCACAAGTTGAGGGGGAGTCTGTTATAGAAAAAGATTCTGAAGAAGGATTTGGAGTGAGGAAAGAGTCAGATCGAAATTCTGGAAGCCCGAAGACTGATAAAGACTGAAGACGTTTAAGACTCGACACTTAAGACTCGTCAACATCCGAGGGCGAGTCTGTTGGTGCATGCGTCTATCGACGTCGTCTTGTATCGAGTCTTATACTAGAATTGTTAGATCAGGGCACGTTGTTCGAGAAATAGGTTTTAGGTGTGTTTGAGCTAATTCCGCTTGAAAGTGTAATTCCACTTGAAATTGTAATTCTGCTTGAAAGTGTAATTCCGCTTGAAAGTGTAATTCCGCTTGAAAGTGTAATTCCGCTTGAAAGTGTAATTCCGCTTGAAAGTGTATTTCTGCTTGAAACGGTAACTGCCACTTTCAAGCGGAATCACCTCCACTATATATAGGCTTCATGTCTAGTCATTTGTAACGGAATTAGATTGATATACCGAGGTGTTGCCGGTCTATCTAGTGATTGTAAACAGTGTTAAATCAATATACAAGACGTTTAAAGTGTGAATCAAGCTGTTTCCAAGTCTATACGTCTGTTTCCACCTTTCGTATAGATAAGAACTCTTCTGAACGACTCGTTTGGGTCACAAAACGATCCTACAAGTTGATTCTGAGTGATAGAGAGTCAGGTTCCGGCACCTGAGGACTATGTGATTTTAACAATCCAGGCTGCGATCCCAGCAAATCGAAAGGGGGAGTCTGAAGACATCCGAGGGAAGATGAACATGTTCGAGAGTAGTATATTGGTGCTGATGAAGATAGAGAGTGATCAGACTGATAAAGACTGAAGACGTTGAAGACTCGACACTTAAGACTCGTCAACATTCGAGGGGGAGTCTGTTGGTGCATGCGTCTGTCGACTTCGTCTTGTATCGAGTCTTGCATTGTTTATGGCACGAAGTTCGAGAAAAATAACAAAAGAGCTAATTCTGCTTGAAGATAGTAATTCCGCTTGAAGAGAACATTTGGTAATTCCAAGCGGAATTAGTCATATAATTTCGTTTGAGACATGTAATATCGCTTGAGTTGTAATTTTGTTTGAAGCTGTAATTCCGATTAAGTCTGTTCAAACAGAATTAGCCATGTCTATAAATAGGTGATAGGTTGCTTCATTTGAAATGGAATTAAAAAGGTTGTTTCCGACGGTGAAGCTCTGTCGAAGTGTCTACAGATCTGTAATTGCTCAGAAATCAATATACAAGACAGTTTAAATGAATATCTTGCTGATTTACACACAATATGTTTGTTTCCGCCTTTCATATTGTGTAGAACACCTCTGATCGACTCGTTTCGGGTCCGTACAAGGTCCTACATTTAATGTTGTAAAATCATTCATTGATGGATTAATACCTACAAGTGGTATATAAATTTGTCAAATTTTAAATTTGTGAAATTTATTTTTGGGTATAGACCTGTGCAGGAATCAGTAGAGTCAGGAATTGATCAAGGGGAGTTTGAAGATTGTAGAGCCAAGTTCACCTGTGGAAAGTGTGTGAGCCAGTTCACGATCATGGAACAACATCAAGGGGAGTTTGAAGATTGTAGAGCCAAGTTCAGATCCTGATGTTCACGCAAGCTGAGGATGCTTACAGTGTCAGATACTTTAGCAGATGAGAAGACTGATAAAGACTGAAGATTGTGAAGACTCGACACTGAAGACTCGTCAACATCCGAGGGGGAGTCTGTTGGTGCATCCGTCTGTCGACTTCATCTTGTATCGAGTCTTGTGTTGTATTAGATAAATCAGGGCACGTAGTACGAGAAATTTGTCAAATATAGGTTAGTTGGTAATTTCGTGCGAAATCACATTCTAGTCATTTCACACGAAATCACTTTGGTGATTTCGCTTGAAATGGTAATTTCACTTGAAGTGGTAATTCCGCTTAAAAGTGATTCCGTTTGAGGCAGGTTCAAGCGAAATTACACAGCCTATAAATAGTGGTGTCTTGATTTCATTTGTAACTTTCCGGTCACGGAGTCGAAGTGCTGCCGAAGTGTCGTCTAGCTGTAAAAAGCTGTTATATCAATCAAAAAGACATTTAAAGTGAATATCTAGCTGAATCGAACTCGATATGTCTGTTTCCGCCTTTCATATTGAGTAGAACACCTCTGAACGACTCGTTTCGGGTCACAAAACGATCCTACAAAGTTTATCTCTATCCATTTTCCAAATTTCAAACTCTAATGTGATTACACTATGTGTGGTTAAAATTTCATGCTGATTTTGAGGATTCCGTTATGTAGGAACTAAATCTTATAATATTAGCATAATATAAATTGCACTCCGGTGCCTTCGTACGAACGTGGTGACACGATCAATACGAATACTATGAATAAATTAATACTGTTTTATGATCATAACATTACATGCATGATTTGTTTATCTGATATGTATAGTACATGATTATAAATACAATTTGCTTCGTATGTTGATTTAATGTACTTAGTCTGTTAACTTAGCATACCTAGCGCATGATTTGAAAATATTTTCCTCGATACGCTTCTATTATGATGACAATGCATGATTTGTATATGTTGCATTTTACCTATTTGGTTAAGTATGAAACATATATAAATATTTGTACTAGAATAAAATACCTGCTACTAAATTTGTTATATGCAAAATAAGTAGTGTTATCATTGCTAGTATAGAATACGATTCGATTTGATAGATGTTATGTTATAACGATGTTTATTTGATTTAGACGATAGTTCGACCTTATTATTTGTTTACCCTTGCTTAACAAGAGGAGCTATGTGGACCATGTGACGAAACGAGTAATTATGTGTGCACACTTAATTATGAGTTTTGACACATGACAATCATAGTAAGCCTTGTTAAGTATGGTGGCATAAAATCTAGAGTGATTAAGGTAACAGGAGAAGTATGATGCCATAAGAACACGGTGGATACGCCGATGGTACTTCCTATATATAAGTGTTCATATTGTGTTATTCTTCAGAACGTTAATAAGATTACTTGGTGATTTTATGTTATCTTGGACCATTATGTGATTATGTGTTAGGTGTTATTATGTGGATATTTCCGATAGACGATAGCGAGTACAATCATTAACTCAAATCGAGTCGAGCGGGAGTATATTGTGGTGTTAAAGGTGACGATCTTGATGCCATAGGTATGTGGACCCGTCTCCTATGCATGAGATGCTCATGGTGCATTGGATGTACCTCGTGGGATGTTAGAAACCGTGTACGTGAAGGGCTTGAATGTACACCCCTTTATTTGCTAGGAATTACACTAGGAGCTTAGTATAACATAGTGCCATACTTAAATGATTTTTGAACACTAGTCGGCTATCACAAGTTTCAAAGGATTGAATGCCTTGAGACACTTTGAATATCCCAAATCACATTTTGAATTCCCTTAAAATTTCCAAATGATGCTCCGCATCTTTGGGATCTAGCAATCTGCTTATCCATCAGTTGTTTCAATTCCACTCTACGGTCTCCTTCGAATAAATTTCGGGATGAAATTTCCTGAAGTAGGGGAGAATGTGACACTTGTGCTCCGTAAACACACATGATGTAGGCTCAGCTATCTTTTATCAAAGAAATAATGTGTTTTGGTCTCAAAAATTTGTTTATTTTGGTTTTACAATTACACATTTTGATTCTAGTTCATTTTCAAGCTTTAAATCGCTTTCTGGAAAGTTAAACGCCAACTGATGCGTAAACATAATCAGTTTAATGCGGCAAATACTCCAAAATAGTGACATAGGCTTTACATACCTTAAATAACTTTTATATAACTTAGAAATAGGTTTTGAAAGCTTTGGTGTGTCAAAAACAAGTTTATTCACACTCAGGGACTATTTGCGTCAATCTGCAAATGTCTACTGATTCACATAGTGTCGCACATTCCGGAACTTGATCATAAGTTAAACATGCCCTAAATATCCTTTACATAGCTTAGAAATAGGCTTTGAGGTGTTTAGTGCGCAAAAATAAACTTATTTGATCGATAGGGACTAAAAGCGTCAAAAAGTGCATAAGTTTGCATTTTCGCACATATTTTACGTTCTGAATATATCCGGACATCCAAAAATTTATATAATCATTAAAATATTTTATTTTAGTGATTCGCATGATAAAATCCCATTCGTCGCATAATTTGGATCGTTTTTCGCAACCGTTCGTGTTTCGTCGTAATTAACCGAACAACGCGATCGTACGACCAAACGAACCGAAATCCGAGATGTTTTTGAGCATATTTTAAGTTCCCTATACTTTAACTTCATTTTAGAGCTTTGAAATGGGTTTAACGGGGCTTAAACGTGCCAAAACGCATCGAAAATCAAGTTTGGAGATGCAGGGGCATGTTCTGCCAAGTTTGCAAAGTTTCTGCCAGCAACAAGGGTCCTTATGGACCGTATGGGATTGCTGACGGTCCGTAAGCCATGCCCAGATCAGCAAAAAGCATTTTTTTGCAAAACCCAGCTGCTTGCACTTGTTTCCTTTGCTTGTTTTAGCATTCTATGGGCTGGTTTGTGTGCTTATCAAGGTACCCAATCAGTTTACAACAAGTGTATGGACAAGATTTATCCCCCTAACACATGGAATGATCTCCTTGATCCTTGATTCCAGTAAATAGCAAGGCCCTCTTGCTCATTTCTTCACACATTTGCTCTCAAACCTGCTCTAAGTTGATGCTCTCCATTGTGAGGCTTCATACCTGAGCAATTTGAGTTCAAATGTTCAAGCTTGGACCCTTTGTGAGTATTCTTTCGTTCTTTTATTCTTTTCAAGCATGAAAGTCAAACAGTGTTTGACTTTCAGCTTTGACCAGTCAATGGTCAACACGAAGTTCGTTTGGACTTCGCAACGTGAGTATAATCACGATGGTTATAGTCCCTTGTGACTATACCTACTGATTACCACGTTCATTAGGTGTAGTGACAGGTCATAGTTTCGGTCAAAATGCGCGCCTATGCGTATTTTGCAACCAAACTATTCTTAGGTATCAAAACCGTTTGTTTTGATATAAAAACATGTTTTCTAAGTTAGTTAAACATGTTCTAACATGTTTAGCTCGTCACTTTTAGTTTAATGCTTGTGTAGAGTCGTAAGTCAAGCGGACTAAACACCCGCTTAGACTTTCGAACTAGACCCGTTTGGTCGATCATTAGGAATAACCTTCCGAGGTTATACCTTATGGTCACTTCGTTTAGTTAGTTGTATGATAGGTAGTTTATATGCCTTAGGAAAAATGACCAAAATGCCCTTTTTCGCCTAATTTCATTCTAAGCATATGAAACCAATATATTGACATCTAAACTGATTATATAACATAATTAGATAAGTTAAGGTATATAATACTTGTCATAGGACTAGTTAGGCGTCTCGAACGCGCTTTTGCGTGAACGACGCGTTAAAGTGGCGTAAGCTACCTTAATGGGTCGTAAGCACTTAGGATAGGTTTCGATTTAGAATGTAGGCTTTGTTAAACCATATCACATGAGTTCCAACACTCATTTGGTTTACAAGACCTCATTCAACCCGATCTTCCAATTTAGGTGTCGATTCCCTAACATAGTACCTATTACCCTAGGGACCGCTTCAACACTTGAACTCTTGGTCTTTTGAGCTTTGTTATACCCTTCGAACCAGGACTATACGCAACCCTAGGCGAGTACATAGTTCCCCTCTTTTACTGTTTTCAAATGTTTTGCGGTGATTCATATGTGTAATCGATATGTTTTCAAAATGTATGGCATATGTGTGTTCACTAAGTGCTTTTATGTGTATTATTCCGATTATGCAAATGTAATGTTTTATCCTTAAGTGATCTACCTATCTTCATAGTTAGATTCATATAGGATATTTGAAGTATAGTCTTAGATCTTCCTATCTTCATAGTGAGATTTTTAAGAAGTACTTTACAACTCGATGGTTGGTTTTTGTGTAGTTGTTGGTGATTTAGATAACGAAACTAGATAATACAATAAGCACATGGTGGAGACGCCGCTGGTACTTCCTATATATAAGTGTGCTTATTGTATTACCTTTCGTGGCGTTATCCTTAATCACCATTAGGATTTAGGACTGTTTTGATTCAATGATTCAATGTGACAGAACCCGAATCCTTATAGCATTTATCTATCTTCATAGGTTGATTCTTGTAGGATGTTTAAAGTACTGATATTGGAGTCCGTGATTGGATTCATTGTGTGCTTTAATGCGTGTTAAGTTAGACAATGTTATGAGAACCCAGGATCCCTGTAGTATCTATCTATATTCATAGTTATGGGATGTTTAGAGTACTGATATTGGAGTCTATATTGGATTCATTGTGTACTTTAATGCATGTTAGATTAGACAATGTGACAGAACCCGCATCCTTATAGCATCTATCTATCATCATAGGTTGACTCTTGTAGGATGTTTAATGTACTGATATTGGAGTTCTTGATTGGATTCATTGTGTGCTTTAATGCGTGTTTACGAGTTGGTACAAGTTGGTTGGTTTATGTGTTATGTGGTAGTTGTGATTTAAATAACGAAACGGGTATAATAAAATAAGAACATGGTGGATACACCGCTGGTACTTCCTATATATAAGTGTTCTTATTTTATTATTCTTGTAGCGTTATCTGGATCACTTTAGGATTTTGTGTACAATTGTTTCAATGTTTTATTATCAAAATCTTTGTAGAATCTCCCATATTTTTATATATGTCAGATTCTTATAAAGATATCTGAAGTATTATCATGACTCATTGATCTGATTTATATAATACTTTTATAAGTTTTGATTTATTTCAAAACAGTTATTATTAATCCTTGATTGGATTCCTAATAACATAATAACAAGTTTTTACGATGGTTTAACCGAGATTTCAATATAAGGCATAAAATGACATAGTAAATATCATATTGCCATATACAAATCTATTTTGTCACGAGTTTTCACAATTAAGATTAATACCAAATGTTTTGCCATTTATTTGGCTAATAAAACCTATGTATTCGCTGGCATTTTTATGCTGACTGTTTTCGCATATGTTTCAGGTTTTCGACTGTTCAAGCATCCAACGCATAGGACTGCATATGGGCCTTAGACTTCTAAAAAGAACAATTACATGTTTTCTTTTTTTGTAAAACGATGTTAATGATATTGAAACAATTTAGTACCAGTAGTTGTGAGCAATTTGTAACGTGACTCCCAGATATTTCCGCCGCGTGTTGTTATATTACGCGATTGGTGTGTTATAGCTGTATCCAGGATCCTACGTATAATGGTAAACGTACCATACATCCGTTCCTAAGGTTTCTAACGTTTTCACGTTAGCTAAGGTTTTGGCATTTTCATGTCACTAAATTTGGATAGTCGCAAGTGAGGGCCATACTCCAGTTTACACAAGATCCTTTGGGCTTGTCCCCAGTTTTTTGGGCTTGTCCCTAGTTTATTGGGCTTGTCCCCAGATTGTTGGGCTTGTCCCCAGTTACTAACTCTTCTTTTATATTGGCTTAGTCCCAAGTTATGTTCTGTTTTAGGTTTCCAAAGCTAAACAGTTAAGGATCCTGGATCCTAACTTTTCACTAGGTTTTATCTTTTTGGTTATCTTGATTGTAAGTATTAAGGATTTAGGATCCTAACTTGGATTCTCAGGTATGATCCTTATTTACCTTCACTTTATTCTTGATTTATTTAAGTTACCCTTATTCCTTGACAACAGGATATATGATCCTAAAAATTATGCCACTTTTTGAACTTTTCGATTATAGGATATTTGATCCTTGATCATATCCTAAACTTTTTGACATAATCTAATATACTTTTGTTCTTAACTTGTAAATTCAAAGAAATTGTATCATAACAGTTGAAAGGTAAATGTACACAGTATTAACAACACAAGATAAGCCAAAAGATTAAACTTTTATTTATTTAGCGAAAGATTAACCCTTTAAAGGTTGTCAAAATTACCTACCCCAAGCATCTACCAGCAATCCGTGGCCCGTTCGCTGGGGTAGGTAAAGGGTGTCCATGATAATAAGTTCTAAGTAGTGTAGGAATGGAAAGACGGCAGGATCACAATGGCTTCATCCCCCAAACAGAGAATCCCTCCACCAATTGTCATCCTACCTATTGTTCGAAGGATCAGTGATCCTTAAACCTAAAACTATTGTTTATGTATAGACCATTGTTTTAAAAACATCAACAACCAAAAAATATGAAACCATAAAAAATGGGCTTCGGCCACGTCTAGAAATTTCCATCATCGCCCATTTGTGCAGCTTAAACCTTCGCTGCGTCATCCCCACCAGCTGCTCCTTCTGCCTGATCCTTCAGCCCACTGCCACTAGCCTCGATTGCCAGAGTCTCCTCAGCCTCTTCCTAATCATCTAGCTCAGCAAGCTTCTTCTTCCAGCCCTCTTGGTCCCAGGCAGTCCTGACAAAGTTAGGATCCTCAACCTCCTTTGCCATTTGAAGCTTGATCTTGAGCATGGCGATTGTAGTAGAAAGCTTGGCACTCTCTATCACTTCCGCCTTCTCCTGATCAGCCGTAATTTGGGCCAGGACCAGCTCTCTCTTTGCCAGGTTGACATCATTCTCAAGGGAGGCAATTTTTTGATCCTTTGCCAGGAACATCTTCTGGAAATCCAAGTGCTTTTGCTCAGCCTCTTCAGCTTCCGAATCCAGCAGCATGTGGATCTCAGCGAATTTCTGCAAAAAAGGAAACACATGTTAGGATCCGTTATCCTCAATATGGGAAGAACAGACCTAAGGATCTGAGATCCTTACCTCAGAGACGTATTCTTCAAACTGGTGTTGGATGAGAGGCAGGCCTTCAAGAGCTTCAGCAGCTTTCCTTTTCTTGGCACCTTTGCCATGTGTGCTCCTGCTTTTGGGGATCGGAATGCTAGGACTGGCAGCAAGGTGCTTCTTGATGGATTTTGAGGCAGCAAACGCGTCAAGTCGCTAACACTGAACCTAGAGGCAGACTTTGAGGATTTTCCGGCGCCTACAAATGCAAAACACAGATAAGTATCCTTATTCTACATCTATTTAAATATTTAATCATACATAAATGTGAATACTTAGTTGACATGGGAAGGAACCAGAGGATACTTCTTGTGAATCCTTTGCTTTGCCTTGGAACGTTCTAACAGCAGGGTCAAGGCTCCAAAAGGCAGCAACCCTCTCCTTTGTTGCAGGTGTTTCTTGGATGAAAGAGAGTGAAATAGCTGCAAAACAGAAAAAAGGACCAGTTATCCTTAAAAAAGAAAGAAGTCCTATTATGATCCTTGTCTAAGGATCCCATATCCTACCATGGGTGATCCACTTTCTAGGAAGGTTTTTCCCATCCGGGATCGAGTCCCTCCTCACAAAGAAGAAATGGCCCTTCTAGTGAGTATCATTTTTAGTGCTTTTGAGGATTGGGTGAGGATCACCAGGTTTGTGTTTGAACAGAAAGCGGTGTGAACCATGGCTAACCAGGTTGTACAGTTGACTCAACTCATACACCCCTATTTCTATGCCCTCCTGCTCAATGATGTTTTCTATGCTATAAAGAACTCTCCACATCATTGGCTTGGCCTGAATATAGCACATGCCTGTGAGTGCGAAGAAAGACTGTGTGAAGGCAGGGAAAGGATAAGAGAACCTGATCAGAAAAGGGGTGACCGGAAAAGCAACCCAAGTTTCAGAGACACAATCACTCTTCATCGAAGAGTCGAAGGATCGAAAGACTGTTTCAGCTGGAAAGCAATGGCGGATCCGCACAATTTCTGGATCAGTGAAGTGGCAGAGTTCCAACGAAGGGTTTTTGATGACCCCTTGGCTCTTCAAAGGACTATCCTTTTTAGGATCCTTAGCGGATGAAGATCGGAGGACCATTTTTGACATAGATGATCAAGAAGAGAGGATCAGAAGAAAAGGATTTAGAGAGAAGGGAAGAAAGAATACTGTTGCAATCTTCGAATGAATATTTAAAGGGATAAATTCTTGAATTTAAATGCAAAATATCATCCCTATCTCTACCCTATTTATAATCATTGTTTGTTGCAGGGGTGACCTTCGCTGACGTAAGCCTGGCAACGGCTATATCTCCAAGTAACGGCTAGTCCGAATTCCATTCAAACATGACTATCTAATTGGATATCAACTAGTCATGTTTGGGGGCAATTGTTAGGGATAGAATTTTATCGCTTATGGATCATGGATCCTCATGTGTAGAATGGATCACGGATCCTCAGTTCAGTTTAAATTAAGGATCCTCAGGAGACGCTGCGGGAATAAGGATCCAGGATCCTCATTATTATTCTAACTTAACAATTGTATCCATCACCTTTAGCTTGTTTTGCAGGTATGTTTCGAAGAAGACTTATTCCATGCGAGATTCCAGGGGAATATGCTCTACATTTTCAACATGTGCATTAGCTAGTTACCATTGGTGGTGATCATGGGTGATGGGCAGATTTTTTGGATAGTTAGTTAGGATATTTTTAGCAAAGATTAAAGGGGTATTGAGCTTATTTTAGAAACACTTTCACACCTAGTTTACGAATAACACTACTGCCATTCTCTCTCGAGCAAACACACACTAGAAATCATTGTATCAAGCTCAATACTTCCGAAGTTGTAAACTTGTTTATTCAATATACTTGATAGTGATAGTTTTCACTATCTGAGGATTTTTATACCGGAGATCATACATTGATCAAGGGCTTTTTCCTCGTATAAATCCTTGTGTCCCACATTCATTTTTGTTCATATATTCAAGCATCACACCTCACAAAATCGGATTTGGTTGTATTATCCTTGTGTGATTTTTGACCAAAACACCCTCGACTGTGTCAAATCCCCTTGACTGTATAAAATCACCTTGACTGTGTCAAATCACCTTGACCGTTGTCGAATCACCTTGACTGGGACACAAAAGCACTCTAAGTGGTAACATAAGGACCATGAGTGGGCTCGGCCGTACCCGTTAGATCTAACCTTTGTCCATGATTCTTATGAGAGTTATTGGCATTTCAGTTTTTAGCCTATGCTCACATGATCTAATAGTTCATTTCATAGCCAAATCATACCAATGAAACATATGTAACATGTATTTCACCCCCGAGAGTTATAAATCCAAAAACAGTTAAGAGAAAAGGGGGACATGAACTCACAAGTTTGCGTCCTGCTATCTCGTATGCTCAAAGGTCCTTCTATGAGTCGTACAACTACCTACACACGTGCCATGTTTTATTAGACATTTAGGTCGTGTAACGACTCTTTGTCTTAGTTGTTCATTAAGACTTATTTTGGAAGTCTTGGTATACTTGGAGTTACATCTTTAATGTACATTATATAATTTCCAAGTATATAATTATTAGTTAAAATAATAATATTTTAACTTAAATTATATTCATCAATTTGGAATATTGTCAAAATAACATATGTTTGCCTTAGTTCGTTTTGTAATTCTTTTCATGGATATTTCCCAAGTATGGGTATAACTATACTTGTGTATTTTGCCAAGTATTTGTGGTGTATTCCGGTGTGTATTTGTACATACGAGAATACGTATTTTCTTGTATTCATTATGTATTCCTATACTTAATTTTGTATTAAATTTTCTGGAATATTATTTTTAATCAAATAAAATCACCACTTTATATTCTTAAAATATATGTATTTTAAAAAAACTTTTATAGAAAATTATTGTTGGACCCAGTTTGGTCTTAAAAACTTCTTTTCACGTAATATGGCAAGTGATTTCAATAGATGTGAAAAGATGTGCGGAAATGGAAATTAGACTTTCAAGAAACAAGACCTACAGAATTATCAAGTTTATATCACTTTGAAACAAAGTAGTTTACAAGGTGATTATAAGATTATTATCTAATACAAATGAATCTTGAATTCTGTGGGTGAGAGGGCAATGGAGTTTTGTAGTATGTATGAATGCTAATTTTAACTCATCGTCTTCTGCTTGGTGAGCCTTCTATTTATAGATGGCTGGGTATATGAATAAACAATTATTTATTCATGCGATAAGTCCTGCATAAAGTAGCAATTTGACATATTCATTGAATCCAACGTTCAAGTTGCCTTTGTAATCATGATATCCAATAATGTCAAGTGCTTCAGTCATTGTGGCAGGATAGAGTTGATTTTTAGACAAGTGGGGTATTCATCAGAATTTCTGATAAACCACTTCATCAGAAATTCTGGTGAACAAATCCTCAAAAAATCTGATGATCAGAATCGTTAGAAACTGATCAGATCCATCAGAAATAACCTTCTCTGATAATCTTCTTCAGCTCTTGATCAACTTGTGATTCTTTGAAGTAGATGTTGTTCATTTCAGTTATCCTATCCGATCTTCTTCTTCTTGTTGTGATCTTCAGGACTGTTATCTTCTTCATAGATCCAGTTTAATCTGATTTTCTTCAATACTTACAAATAAAGTTTCCTAACAGTTTCCCCCTAAGTATTGTAAGAAAATGAACTATCTCATGAACATAAAATTTCCAAACAGTTGGAAACATATCATTTGCAAAATTAAACCAGTTACTGTTGTCTTGAAAAACAAATTACATAAAAATGAAAATTTAAAAAGAAACATGTTCTTCAAGTCAGCTTCAACTTCTTGTGCACATCTCCTTTCTTTAGTTGCTTCTTGTAAGAGATGTATTTGTTACCGATGTCATACATGTCTTTATACCATGTTCTTGCTTGGATCCATTCTTCAATCATTTGCTCAATTTCCTTCCTGTGACCCTCCAAGTTCTTTCCTATTTCTGAAGGTGTTCTTGTCTTTTGTTCATTCCTTTCATGATAAACTTCAGAGTCTTATTTAAGTACTTGCATATATCAACACTTCTGAACAGGGCTTTGTTCCTTTCATTATCTCTGAAGATGACACCATAGTTATGACTGTCAGTTTTACTTGGTAGTATAATGATGTCTCCAGATCTTGCATCTTCCAATATTTATGGGGGAACTTTTGTCTTTGGTGAACTGACATACACCTTTTTGTTGTGTACATGTTCATAGTTGATACATAAATCAAAGTCTGAAAATGCCATTCATTCAAACAGCTGTATTCCAGCCATTGATATGCCATTTAGTGCCCTTCTGACTTCTTGGGTGTTTTTCTTTTCCTTTTCATAATGATCCTTCATAAACAGGATGTCTAAAGGATGTAACTTGTCAACAATTTCTTCGTCAGTCACTCTTTCTTCTTTCCCATTTTCTCTGAGAAGTGTGTATCTGTTCTGCACATAAGTTCCTCCAATATCATCAGTTAGAACTTTTACTTCATCCACTTTTAAGATTCTCTTTACTGGATTTTCATTCTTGTAGTGAATGCTGTTTGAACCTCTTTTTATCCTCTCTTCCCTTAAAGCCAGTCTGACAGGAGTCAAGGTCTTGCTGGTTCATCTTCTTTTGTCAAATAATATTTCACCAGATTGTACTCAGGGAATATCATTACATCCCTGTCAATCTCTCTAACCAAGAAGGACTGGGTTTCAGAGATTTTTCTTTTAACAATCTTTGGTTTTCTTGAATCACCTTCTTGTTCCCATTCATTCATTTATTGTAGATTCATGAGTTTACTCATGGCAGAGTCATCAGACATTGTTGGTTTTGGAATAGTTTGAGAAGTTATAAGTTTCAAATTTGAAACAGCTTGAGGTTTTGAAGTTACTAACCTTTTCAGCATTTCATCTCTTGAGACATTTGGAGGTGGACCCATCATTGTGGTTCCAGCTTTGGTGGTTGGTGTAGCTGATGATTGCTGTGGGGTTGACTTTGAGCTTCTTGGTGTGAACTTTCAGCAGGAATTTCTTTCATGATTTCTTTGGGATCTACTTTGGCCAATCTTACAATGTTGAATTGCATTTTCTTCACCAGTTGTTGCACATCTTTCACCTGATTTGAGTTGCTTGCTATGTTTTTCTGAACTTTGGTAAATTCAGTTTGAGCTTTCATCTGTATTGCAGCCCATTCTTTTGACAGCTTCTCAAGGGCATCTGTAATACTGTTGTTGCTTGCCCTTAGGATGGTGACTTCCTCCAAAACTCTGTTTGCACTGCTTAATTGCCTTGATTCTATAGCACTTGCAACTTGTGTCTTGATCTTTTCTATTTCTGTGAGAATCATCTGGATTTCTGATGCAGAGATGTTGGATTCTGGTGCTTTTTCTTTCATCTTTTGAAGACACTTTAGAGCTTCAGTGTTTCTTTCAGTTTGTGTCTTTATCACCTCCACTGATTCTGATAAAGTCTTTAAGTCTGCCCTTTGACCTTGTATTTCTGACAGCAACATATCAAGCTTTTCTTCCAATGGATTTCTTTTGTAGGCTTTGTAGACATTTTCCAGCACAGTTTCCAAATTTTATTGATTCATGGATGTTCCTGGGATATTTGGAACAACGGATGTTCCTTCTAACACACCAGCTACAAACACATCTGCTGCTGTTTTGGAAATGATAGGATCACTTTTGGCTTTACCAGATTTTGGTGCACCCTTAAGTGTTCCAGAATCATCTCCACCAGTGGTGAAAAACACATTTTCATCCTGGATTTCCTTGTGTCCTTGAATCATATCAATATATGATTCTCCATAAGTTTTTGAGGTAAACAGATTACCTTTTGCCAGATTTCCTTGATCAGTTTCCTGATCTCTATCTGTTGGGATATCATCCTCTTCCATATTTTCTGATTCAGAGTTGAGATTAATGGAAGTAGTAACCTCTTCATCAACATCAGTTTTTCTACGTTCTACTTTGTAAGAAACATTAATTGAACTTTCTGACTTTGTTTCTTTTGATTGAGTATAAACTAAAACAGTGTTTAAAAGATATGTACCAGCAACACGAGATTCATCATGATGTATAACTTCAGTGGCTTCAATTGCAGTGCCATCAAAGTGAGTTTCTTCATAATGTTGTTCTTTAGCAACTTTATGAGTTCCTCCAGCAATGTGTGATTCTGCATAGTGTTCATGTACTTTTTCTTGATGAATATCAAATTCATAATGAATTCGTCCTTCATGAATCTGTTGACTCTTAGCATGTTCTGTCTTGTTTTCTGGTGAGTCAGGTATCTCCAGAATTCCCTCTCCTCCTGTAGCCTCTGTTCCTGATGACCAGGACTTCTCAACTTCTTCTTCTTCTGATGAAGAACAGTTAACAACTTCTTTGCTAGGTTCTTCTGTTGGAGAAACTTCTTTGGTTAGAAGTTCTTCATGTTGTATTATGTACTGTGAGTATGGTGCAATGAGGCATAGCATGCTTTCTGGTAACTCAGGGATATCTTTGTCAGATTCCCATCCATGATTGGAACTCCAGGCCTTCATGGTATTTGAACTCCAGATATGTAACATCTGTGCTTGTAATCATTATGAACAGTTCAATTATCAATAAAACAATGTTATTTGATCCCAATGTTTGTTTTGTTATGTTTTACATTTTTCATGTTTTGACTTTTATTCAATTTCAAACTCTATATCGCTTTCTGGAGAGTTATACGCAAACTGATGCGTAAACGTACTCAGTTTAATGCGAAAAATACTCCGGGACATCAACATATACTTAACATACCTTAAATAACCTTTACATAACTTAGAAATAAGTTTTGAAGGCTTTGGTATGGCAAAAACAAGTTAATTCGCTTACAGGGACTAAACTTGACAAACTGTGAAAGTAAGTCAATTTGAACTGTAACAGACATTCCGGAACATGACCATAAGTTAAACACACCTTAAATACCCTTTACATAGCTTAGAAATAGGCTTTGAGGTGTTCGGTGTGCTAAAATAAACTTTTGGGTCACTCAGGGACTAAAAGTGTCAAAAAGTGCACAAGTTTGCACTTTCGCGCATAACTTACGTTCTGAATACATCCGGACATCCAAAAATTTATGTAAGCATTATAATATTATGCTTTAGTGTTTGGCTTGTCAAAAATCCATTCATCACGCAATTTGGATCGTTTTTCACGCTTATGCGCATTCCGTCGTAATTAACCGAACAACGCAATCGTACGGTCAAATGAACCAACATCCGGCATATTTTTGAGCATGTTTCATGTTCCCTATACTTTAACATCCTTTTGAAGCTTAAAAATGGGCTTGACGGGTGTTAGAAGTGCCAAAACACGACGATACGCGCACAGGGACCAAATCTGCCAAAAAAACAAAGTTCTGATGTTTCTGCAAGGTCCTTACGGACCGTAAGGGATATGCTTACGGTCCGTAAGCAGTCCCCAGACGCAGCAAATCGTTTTTTCAGTTGTTCCAGCCTTTTAACCCCTCCAAAGGGCAATGCCAAGTGTCAAAACCTTATGGTGAAGGGCCAAATGAGTTACCACAGCTTTCCAACAAGTGTACGGCTTAGATCGTGCCCCCTTTTCCAAGAAACGATCCTAACGGTTCGGGAAAAACTATAAATACCCACCATAATCACTTGCAAAAAACCCACACTTGATCTTCTGGAGAGTTCTCTAAGTGGTTGTGATAATTCACTTCCTACCTGAGAATACTTAAGAAATCAAAGCTTTCGGGGACCCTTTGTAAGTGTTCCTTCGTTCTTTTATTGCTTTTCGAGTCCGAAAGTCAAACTTTGTTTGACTTTCTGCATTGACCAGTTTATGGTCAATGCGAAGTTCGTTTGAACTTCGCAACGTGATTGTAATCACGATGGTTATAGTCCCTTGGGACTATGCCTACTGATTACCACGTTGCCTAGGGTCGTAAGGGTAAGCGATCTAATAAATCGCTTATACCTTCGAACCCGACCCATTTGGTCGATCATTAGGATCCGACCAAACACATTAGGTGACCATAGTATATAGGGAATAATCTTCCGAGGTTATACCTTATGGTCGCTTCGTTTAAGTAGTTGTATGATAGGTAGTTTATATGCCGTAGGTAAATTACCAAAATGCCCTTTTTACGCCAAAATTCATTTTAAGCATATGTAACATAACTTTTGGTATCTAAACTGATTTGGCAACAATATTAGACATGTTAAGGCATATTTTACTTAACATAGGGCTAGTTAGGCGTTCCGAACGCGTTTCACGCGAACGACGCGTTAAAGTAGCATAAGCTACCTAAACGGGTCGTAATGGGTCGTAAACACTTAGGATAGGTTTCATTTAGTATGTAGGCTTTGTTAAACCATATTACATGAGTTCCTACACTCATTTGGTTTACAAACCCTCATACTACCCGATCTTCCGATATAGGTCCGGTTTATTAATATAGTTACCTATATTAGGTACCGTTTGATTCCGTGATCTCTAGCATTGCTTGGTGTTTATCTTAGGACTTCTGAGCAATCTCAAGTGAGTACATAGACCCCTCTTTTACTGTTTACAAACTGTTTTGGGGTGAAACACATGTGCCTACTTGTTACTTTCGTGCTTTCCTGTTTTCACATCATATACTTGCTATGTTCATTAGTACACTTATAGTACATGATTTCATTGTGTTCATGCTATGTATGTCCATTGTGTGCATACTTAGTACATCGTTATACATTACATTTCATGCTATGTATGCCCATTGTGTGCGTACTTAGTACATCGTTTTACATCATATTTTATGCTATATATGCCCATTGTGTGCATACTTAGTACATTGTTTTACATTACATTTCACGCTATGTATGTTCATTTGATTACATACTTAGTGCATTGTTTTCATATGCTTACATTTTGGTATGACATTTGGGTTGTTTTAAATGGGACAATACATTCATTAACATTGATCACGCCGTTCGTTAGTAGGTAGTGGTACCATAGGAATTGACAACTCCCATTCCTGAAATCCTGGGTTTGTTTGGATTGGAAGGAATGACCGAATTCGATACACATAACTTAGATAAACCTTTAATTTGTTTAAGGGTTTATCGCCACAGTCTCAAGGCTTGAGTGTATGCATTTTCACAATACTGCATAGATGTTTATATCAGTATAGCATGCATTTGTTCCACAAAACATAACTTTGATCTAAACAATGTTTTACTTCAATACCTTGTTTTCGTGCATTTTACATATGGTTTAGTTGATATATTTCACTTACCATACATGACATTTTGGATACACATTACATGATTTACATTAGACATGAACATTTTGATATTGATATACACATTTCAGGATTGACATTAAACACAGACATTTGATATGGTTTACACAATAACATTTTGACATTTGATTATACATAGACAATTTACATTGATGGTTTGGTTTGAGTAAGTGATCTAAGTAACGAGGCGTGTGTAATATGATACAAGCATGGTGGATACGCCGCTGGTACTTCCTATATATAAGTGTTTGTATGGTATTACATAACGTAGCGTTATTTAAATCATATCAATTTAGACATATAACATTTTATACAAATAACATACTTTTCACAAGACATTGTTTTACAAACAACTTATCTTATACAAACTCATTTTACATGGTTATTCATTTAACCTTACATTTACTTATACATATCATCTGATCTTATCGTTTTTCAAATGATTTACAAGACAAAGCAAATTACAAGGTTCATGACTAAACATTTTCTTAAACACAAGTCATGAATCCTATTTTCACAAAACCCATGTATCTCACAGGCATTTTTATGCTGGCGTACCTATTTTCACATGTGTTTTCAGGAGCTTTTGCGTAGGATGATGATCGTGACACTAGGGCGGACCTGTGCCTTAGAGACTAAAAATGAAGATAGACTAGTTTAATTATGTTATAAACTCTTTGTTTCCTGTTTAAGACAATGCAACACTCTTGTTTAATAAATAAAATGTAACTTTGTATGCCATGGTTGTGAAACAATAATTCTGTTACAACACTCCCCGACGTTTTCCGCCACGTTTTGTATGTTATACGTGGTCGGGGTGTGACAAGATATCTTCCAAAATTGGAATTTCCATGTCCCTTTCAGCAAATGTTTCAGAAATAAAAGTTGAGATTAACCTTGGATACGGCAGATGTGAGGTTATTCTTCCATTTCTGGTGAGGATTGATCTTTTGAGAAGGTTAAAAATTTCTAACCCATAATCAATTTTGAACCCAGTTATGAGTCCATATATGATTGTCAGAATAGCTTGACTGACTTGATCAGTTCCTGCTATCTTTGATGTGAGACATTTGTTTAGCACTTCCATCATCACTTGCCAGATAGCTGGTAATTCATTTCTTCTTATTGCTCCAATTTTGTTGATTTTTTCTTGTAACCAAGCTTAATGATAAAGCTTATCAATTCTTCTCTGCTTGGTGCTTCAATGTAACTGACGTGATTGTCGTGGTCACGCAAATTTAATCCCAATAACAACTATATAGATAGTGGCAAGTGGGTATCGAACACAGGGAGTTTGTGGAATGTGTGTTATTTGAAAGATTATCTAACTTGACTAAAATTAAACTAATTGCACTAAAAGTAAATTTCAAGAGTTGTTTGATTGATTTGAGTTTTAAAACTTAGGAATGCTAAGCTAATTGCAAAAATTAAAATTTAGTTGTAAACAATTGAGAGAAAAATGACCATCTTTAGTTTCCAGTTTGTTTCAACGGTTGTACTATCATCCACTAGAAAGAATCACATAGACATGATTCATGTAAGATTACTTGTTGTGATAAAAGGGAACGAAGTACTCAGATTCCTAGAACGTGAGGTTGTTACCCGATGACCAATTGACCCTTACCCATCCTAACTTTACCCATGATATCTCGATTGCCAACGGCACCAAGAACGTATGATTTCAAGGTAGGATAAAACAAGATTCAACAATTTACAAACAAATAATAAAACACCATAGTAAACGAAACATAAACAAGTTTACCATTGTAGAAATTGAGAATCAAAATACAACCGTCTTAACAACCTTCAACTAAAGATGACCAATAAGAACCTAGCCACTCATAGCTTTGACCAACATTGTAGCAAAATAAGATGAAATTATTGTTCACAAGATTCACCAACACAACTAAAATGAAAGATAGATGATAAGATAATGTTCTCTCCACTCCAAGTCTCTAAATATACTCAAGAACTCGTTTTTCCCAGGTTGTAACCGATCCCCAATCATAAGTCCCCATAAATTCCATAAAAATGGCAATTTAATGAAGGAGTTACATGTTTGAGTTCAGTCGGAGCCGTAACCTATGGCTCCCAGCCGTAGGTTACGGCTAGCAGCTTTGCTTTACGGCCCTTCTCTCCTGATTTACGGCAAGAAATGCTGAAAACTTGTTTTCAGCATAACTTTTTCGTTTCAACTTCATTTTCTTCACCGTTTTCGCCTACGTTCTCGTAATTTCATCCTCTATCATGCTATCCTCTTAATTCTTCAATTCCAAAAATTGATTTTTTATTGATGCTCCAAATTCTTTCCCTTTTATGCTCCATTTGCACCTGCACGTCCAAACAACTAGTAGTTACTAAGTTCAAACAATTAAACGTGTAAAGCATGGGATTTAATCTTTTTAAGGCACTTACGGGTTGTCCTACGGACCACCCGTCACATCCCCACACTTACTCGTTGCTTGTCCCAAGCAACCTAATCAAAAACCATTTCAAAACCACAAGCGATCAACATGCAAATCAAGCTAAAATGTATCGTCCTTTTACTAACTTTCAATCATACCACGAGACACACCCCTCACAAAAACTCTCGGTGACAAGAAATATTAGCACATAATGCTAAACCACTCAATGCGTGTGTGTGTTTGTGCGACAATAAGCTTGTATAAAAATCAAGTC